>JANBXC010000003.1:2403454-4806909 GCA_025388405.1 Paraconiothyrium brasiliense
AGATGGAAACGGCAACAACCTTGGTAGAAAATGTGATGCGTTGCTGCCTAATTTCATGCATCATGTGAGACAATCTTGTCAAACCGCTGCATCTCGATCGCTGCCTGACAGCAAGCGCAACACTTAGCCGAAGACATACCAGTTTGGAATACATAGTAATAACTACTCGAGAGCACCGCCTGCAACTCGCTTCGAATCATGACCTCACTCACACACAGCTCCTCACCTCTTCTGATACTGCCTACAGCCATAGAAGTACCACGTCTTACTTCCGTCAAGCGCAACACAACCTTCAACTACTTCGGCCCGGTCTTTTCCCCGCTCGTCTCCCGCGCAGCATACTTCCTCTTCTCAAACACAGACGCTCCTGACGAAGCCTTGCTCGCCGCAACACTCCAGACGTTTCTGCAGACCTCGCATGCCGACTGTGCGGGCACGGCCGTTGAAAAGTCCTGCTGCTGGTTCACGATCCGTGTCACTCGACCGCACTGTGCGTTCAACGTTCCGCGGTGGCACCAGGACGGCCGCATGTATGCATACGACGAGGGCCGCGAAGACGTGATCCGGAGTAAATACGCACTTACGCTGCTTGGACCGCAGACACTGTTACTCCCTACGGAAGACATTGTTTTCACGTCCTTGAAAAAGGCAGAGGAAGATTTCCTGTGGTGGCGCGGGAAGGCGGACGTGCACACTACGCAGGAAGAGCGTAATGAAGCGCACGAGGCTTTGCGCGGGTGGCTTGCTGAAAGATTTAGGGATGTAGAGCGGGTGACCATTGATAAGAGGCAGATAGTGAGATTTAGCTGGGGAAGGCCGGAGAGCCCGGTGCACTCGGAGCCACGCATAGGGAGTGATCGGGTATTTATGACGGTGCTATTTGGGAGTGAGAGGGAGCTGAGGAGTATGTGTGAAATTAGGGGGACAGAGTTTGGGCTGTTTAATGGGCTGCAGGAGAGCACATGTTAGTGGAGGCAAGATATAGCTTGCTAGAGATCGTGAAGGCTGCATTCCGATAATAACATCCGAAAATGCGAAGTACTCTCCTGTTTGATCCTTGCGCTGCTTTATCCACCCTTCCCCGCTCACAGTCTGCTACCCGCACCTAATTGTTCGCCGTCTTGTCATTGTAGTAATGGATCGTCTGGTCCGCACAGCCACTGGGTGTCTGGTACGCATAGTTCCCTAGATTGATATACAGCTGCTGCCCCGTGCACACATACCACGCACTGGGGTTTGGCCGGGTCACGTCCGACGCACTCCACTGCAAATCGTCGCCTCCGAACTTGAACGTTCCGTATGCGTTCTTCTCGGCGGTGAAGCTCACGGCAAGAGACGCGTTGTTGATGCTCCGGGTCTTAGAGACTGTCGCATAAAGCGTTTTGACGGCTTCGCCTGGTGCGGACACCAACTGCACTAGCTGTCCATCCTGAACCTGGAATTGGCCTGCTGTCGTGTAGTCCCCAAGAAGGGCGGGACCTGTGGCATACAGTGGCTTGGTTTGCATGTACTTGTGGTAGTTAGGCGCTGCAACGGCGCGAATCCAGTAAAAACCGCTCTGCAACGTTGTCCCCGGGCCGCTGCCGGCTGGCTTGCCTGTCGCGATAGGAGTCTCAGGTGTGGTGGGGTCCTGGGGAACGGGATCGACGGGTACGGCACCGGGTTGGCATTGCGAGTAGTACTCACTGAGGAGTATTAGAAGACGAGACGGACGAGTGATAGAACGCTGACTTGATAACAACGCAACCGGACCCGGTGGCGCATTGCGTGCCTCCAGAGTAGCTCATGCCACCGCCTTCAGAAATGGTCAGCTACGATTCGCATCTCTCGGTCGTGGGAAGGGTACATTGCTGCCAGTCTCCTATAATAGCTGAGGCACTGCCAGACAGGGCTGCCAGTATGACCGCTGAGAAGCGATGCATGTTGATACTAGATAGACCAAGGAAAGAATGAAGGCAGGCGAGAAGATTGCCAAAGGCTACAGTAGCCTAGCGCGAGTTCCATCCTCCCCTAACGCGGTAGATGACCCATCCTGTGGTCGAAGCTGTGTGCACGCGGTGCGTTCAATTTAGTGTTCGCAATGTATACACCGTCGGACCGTGGCAGCCGGTGGAATCAAATAGATTAACGACCGGGACACGAAGCGAGCCTGGGAATCTCCATATAGACGACATATACCTCGCCAGCCAAGAACCGGCCAAGGATGCTAAGTAAGGCTGCTGGTTCGTATTATAGATTGGAGCTTGATTGCGCGTGGTACCAAGCTGCATGCCCTGACGGCGTTCGTCGATCGCCGCATAATTGTTGCATCAGTGGAAAAGCCGATCATCCCAGTTCATCTCGACCACTGTTATAGGCGGTACGACGATGGGTTCCTGAGGACGTATGACCGGTGATCAGACCATTTCTTCGACACCCCCGCCGACTGGTTCTGGCCTCGTTGCGAAAAGGATCTTGTACTTCACAATCTCTACAATCTCCAGCTCTTCACCCGCGTTTGCCGCTCTACCATCTCCCATGACCACATCCTCCGCACTGGTGGTCTCTCTCTTCCTTATTACTGCGAACGGCTTTCCCAACCTCTTAATCTCCCCCGCCATCCTTTGGTTCTTGCCCACATAAAAGTACACCCTCTTCATCCACTTCGTGTCGTCCTCACCATTTCGATCAGGATCATATAGTGGAAACACGAGCTTCCCAACGTGGGTGCTGGACTGTGCGGCTACGGGCGGAAAGCGTATGTCGCCCTGAAGTTCGAGGAGTGCAAGGCCGGAGGGTGTGCGGAGGAGGGGTGGAAGCGGGTTGGAATCCGATGCGGTGGAGGTCGGCGCGAGCGACCGGGGAAGAAGACGGACGGTGGGCATGATGCCTCTTGTTTCGAAGCACAGTTTGATTCGAAGAAGACTGATGTGATCAACCACAGAGGGGATGTTCATGACGGCACAGTGGACATTTTAGTGGGGCAGCAACGCGACGCGTTTCGTCCGTGCACGCGTTGCCAGCTTGAGCCTTTTTCCATCCTCGTACCAAATATTGAACAGACAATGGGCAATCCGTCATGTGTCGTGCTGCATGTCTTGATCGCATCTTCACGTGAAGTACTGCACCTTTCTTGGTCTGGCTGTTGCGTTTTGAAGGCACTGCTCCATTTGTGACATTGTTTAGAACCTACGCGTCTCCCTTCACGCAACACTCGCTCTAGGCAGTAGTTCGAACTCCCTGCTCATGATAGTGTTGTCACTCTATACGCTACAATGCTAATAATGCGACACCATATCCATTCCTCAGTGCTAGCCTTTGTCTTCGGTCATTATCCCCCACCGTCACAATGTCGAGCGTTCAGCATTGACGCTGCGCAACGTACAAAGTGTTTTCGTGTATCGAAAGTTCACAACGCACCTTACGAGGGTGCCTGCTGCTTAAAAAGGTGCCCAAGACCTGTGAGGAAGCCAGAAACCTAAAGCTCGACGTAAGAAGTACAGTAGGCACAACAGCAAGTCGCAAGCTACACTTGCAACTGCGCCATCTCCCCGAAAGAACAAATTGGTTCCATCTATTCGAAATTTCTGCAATCATCAACTTGCACGTGCTAAGTATCATATCTTTGTCAGCTTTTCTCAACCCTTAACAGACTCTAGCATGCCTTCTGCAGCCTATCGCCGCGCCCGGGTCGCGGAAAAGATGCGTAAGCACTCAATGATGACTGGTTCATCTCAAGCTGCAGACGTTCAGCAGGAAGGACTGCTATCCTCAAAGGACGCCGAGGGCCGGACCATCCACTCGTATATCAACGCAAAAGGCGAAACCCTGTTCATCACTGAAGCTGCCCTGCCTGTGTCTTGGCCTTATACAGACATCAAACCGGATGGCAACGTCGGCGAAACGTCGAGTACCTTATACGAGCATCGGCAGCAAGAGATCTTCAAGTCCCTCGCGGCTGCGTTCGAGTGGGGCGGTGAACCCATTGACCCAAAGTCTGTATATAATGCTGCGGACCCTAAGAACTCTTTCCATGCTGAGTGGCTAAAGTACCAAAACAAGGTGGGCAAGAGTTATGCACCTGCCTCTGCCCCGTATGTCCTGCAGAATGCTAAGGCGGATGGCCTCGACATGCCTAAGGACAACGAAGGGTTCGACGCGTATGCACAACGGTTGAAGGGCGCGAGCAAGAAGGAGTGCCGCTACTGGCCATTGGGTACATGCAAGAACGGCGATAAGTGCGACTTCTACCACGACCCGGTAAAGGCTCCAAACGCTGGCGCACCGATCTCGAATATGTATTGGCGCCCGAAGCAGGGTATGCGCACTAAGAGTGCTGCTGCTTGACCTTTTGACCACCTTTAATAGGTCTGCTTTTCTTCATTCTTTGCCTAACATTCCTTTTTCAACTTGGCCACACAATCGTACCGTATAATCTAACTGTGTTTTTACATTAAGCTCTGCTGGTAACTCTAGGACTTGTTGTCTAAAAGTAAGCTGCTAAGAAGTCCTTGGAGGCTGAAAGCGATTTTCACGTCCATTCTCGGTGCTTTAGCAGGCACTGAGATGTAGTCAAGGATGGTATATAATAAGCTCTTCAGGCTCGAGTTTGGGCCTGTTTGAATGATGCACCTGTAACTTTCTATGTCGTACCTAGGCAGCGTCCCCAATGCCATGTTCTAACACTGCGGCCCTCCCCATGTCGCGCCACGGCATGTGACATTGACCGGTCATTCACAACACATTGTTCATGGCAGACCATCACTTGGTGGCTGTGCTATCGTTCAACACCTCAAGATAGTCAGTCGTACGAAAGCAGAATTGGCGCGCACTCACGATCTGATTGGTTGTGGACGCACTAGCCACTGGACTAGCCCCATTGGTTTCCGTCTAGCCAGGGGCACGACCCACCAGCTTCGTCACGCACCAACGCGTCTCGACCTAGCTTCCTCACGCGGTCTCAGCGGTCTTATGTTTAGACAGCTCCCGAAAGCCTCGAAGCCCGTTTAGGGCGATTGGATTCTCCACAAGTGATCCACAAGATGGAGGCTGGGATTGCGTATCCTGGGTGACGTTGCCTCCAATGGTTCATGGCGAAGCTATCGATATACAACACTGCCATGTCCCAGTTCGTGTCTCAAGCAATCATTCCCTCGTTCAGTCTGTCGCTACGATGCATTTCTTAACGTCCAAGCTGCTGCCTCTGCTCTTTGCAAGCGTTGTGACTGCACAGACGACAACATCATGTAATCCCACAGAGAAAAGTAGATTTTCCAGTCATTTGGATTGACCATGCTCACATGTGCAATCTCTTGTACCCATCAATCGCTGACTATGTGCAGCATGTGCAGCGGACACCGCCCTCTCCTCCTCAACATACACCCACGACTTCACCACAGACGGCTTTGATGACGACAATTGGAACATCACTGCCGGAAACGTAACAACAACCTCCTCCGGCGCACTCTTCACCATTAAAGAATCCGGCGACGCTCCCACTATTCGTAGCAAGTGGTACATCTTCTTCGGCCGCGTGTCTTTCATCATGCGGTCTTCCCCCGGAACTGGCATCGTCAGCTCGGCAATCTTGTTGTCAGACGACCTTGACGAGTTGGACTGGGAGTTCCTCGGCGGTGAAGCAGACGTTGCGCAGACGAATTATTTTGGCAAGGGGGAAAGTAGTACGACGAATAGGGAGGTGGACGTCGCTGCGAGCGGCAGCCAAACCACATCCCACAACTACACAATTGTGTGGAAGAAAGATAGTACCGAGTGGCTTGTCGATGGTGTGGTGTTGAGGACATTGACAGCTGATGACGCGGTTTCAGGCGGTAATAGTTATCCACAGACACCGATGGATGTGCGCGTCGGCATCTGGGCGGGCGGCGATAGCAGCAATGCGGAGGGCACGATCGAATGGGCAGGTGGGGACACGGATTACAGTCAGGGACCGTTTGAGATGGTGCTAGAGAAGGTGGAAGTGGTCAACGACAACCCCGGCAGTAGTTATACATACGGGGATACCAGTGGGGATGCCGATAGCATTGATGTTGGTGACGAGGATGCGACGACTTCTGCATCGTCACAGTCGTCAAGCACGAAGACAAGTACTGCAAGTGGTAGTGCTGCCGGGAGTACGGAAACAGCAACGGCGACGCAATCTGGCATGTGGTGGACGACTAGTGCAGAAGCACTTGTGTCTAAATCACAATCCGAGGGAAACCAGGTTTCTGTGCAGGTTACCTGTTTTGCAATAGTACTAAGCACTTTGTTGGCGCTACTGTAGTCTTCACGCTATAGAATTAGATTTCAGATCAAGAAGTATCAATATCGCGCTCCTTCCTCTCCGATGATAGTTAGGGACTGTTCATTTGACCTTCACTGACCCGCCGCAGTAGTCTTATACCCATAGCAACCAGGTACTGGAGGCGCGCTCAACTCAATCACTCCAATGTATCGGACTGTGCATCATTGCCTAGAAGTATAGCACTAGCGAATGGCGACGAGCTACGACCGTTCCGACTCCTCGAAGTAACAGCGGTCCGAACGTTCGAACGAAGTTGTGCGACCGCATGCGCCGGATCGATGGTAGCAGCACATGAATCCATTGCTGCCATTGCTACCATTGCTGCCGAACATTTCCGCTTGGTGATACTTCAGGCATCGGTCGAAAAGCGCGTTGGTTCCAAATTAGCAGTTGGGTACCGCGGCCCATCCTAGTCCTGTAGTCGCAATGTTTGTTCAAGATAGAGTCCTTGATATAGTGCTAAATGACAGGCTGGAGACGCAACTACTGGTGTTAATGAACTAATCGCGGTATGTGGATGGAACTGTATGGTGGCTTGAGATTGCTATCAGAGATGGGGCATATAGGGAGCAATGCATCTCTTCAGATGGCTAAGCGCGACTAACCCAGAGATGATTAGGACTATGATGGAGTGTCCTTTTGATAGTATCCACTTGGTATCGCTTTGAGGAGCACGTGTACGTGCCGACTTTGAAGAAACTGAGCAGCGCGTCCAATCCGGATTGACCGGGCATTTTGTAAGACACAACAGCAATGCAAACTCGACCCTCAGAGTAAATGCGGTGCATATGTTGTTCTTTGTTATTCAATTCACGATGATCGTGTAGTTGCGTTTGTGCCAAGCGAACCGCTCGAGGAAGCATCATTCTAGGTCATGCTCGCTTGCAGCGCCCAAGTGTGGTCCTATTCACTCCGAGGATACATTGATTTGTCGTATAAGCCTAACCGCGGGTTTGCCTTGTCTTCACCTTCCTGTAGCGTGATAACGATTCTACTAAACACTAGCTAATCATGCTTCTGGTCATGATTGTTCCTAAACTCAAGGCTAGTATTTCGTTGCACATGGTCTTCTTCGGTAAAATGTAGTCGTGGAAGGTGTTCGAGCTCAGCTACCTCAATCCCCAAACCGATACCTCAATCAATCCTTCTCTCCGCACTTATTGACACAAATCAACACGCACCAGTTATATAGGCCTTAGTAAGTGCGAACAGGACTCGCAACAATGGTGCAGACGCATGTGGCTCGATCAAGCGTACCCTTGATGGCGGCGTGCAGGAGAAACATGAGTATAAGGATTTCATAGGGATTGTATAACGCTCCGAATCCCCCACTGCTCCTTTTGAGAATGCTTGAATCAGCCTTCGTTTCTTTTGGTCCTGGATGTCATCGGAATCGCCACTTGAAGCTCTGATTTTTCGCTACAATTACCGAAGGCACCGCAGGGTTTTCTGCTCAGCAGTACTGACATCGTATCCGCGAAACAAAATCAGCGATTGAAGATACTAGATTTACGAGCCTGACAATGCCATTCGCTTCAATGTGCAAAGTGACATGGCATACTGCTTCCTTTGATTGCTGTATGGCTTTTCTAGAGCGTTGACGCAGGATAGCAGAAACCCAAACTTCCATCTATACTTTCCCATGTCTGCAACCGTAGACTACCCGCGAACAACATGTGCCTAAAAGCTGTGTACTTCGGTCCAATTCTAGCTTCGTACATCTGGCCCGTACCGGAGGTTCGAATTCTTCGGCATACGACGAATTTCGCGCGTGTTAGGTCGTCCACTGCGTCTAAATCGTCTTCCAAGTATATACAAGTATTTCACTGTGCGCGCCAAACCTCTTGAAATCCCAAATCCAAAGTTCCAGTGTTTTCCAGCAACAGCAGTGGAGGGGTATCGGGGTCGAAGGGAAAGTGGATGCCATCAATGTCGCCTCAACGTCTTCTCGCCCTTCTGATTGCCTTTGGTTTCACGGATATGTCGCGCCAGCACAACACCTTGCTTAATCCCAACTCTTCGCCGCCAATCCAGAAACTCACCCGCCCGGCCCTCCATCTCTCTTGGCGCATACAAGTATTTCCGGCCTCTTGAAACTATTTGCTGATCTTCTTCCACAAACAAGCATCGCACATCCCTTGGCTCCTGTTCACCACTTTATGTTCTAGCCCATCCTTCTCTTTACAAGGCATATCCAGTCTATTGCTTTCTGAGACTTTGCACAGCCGTAACATGGCCTTGGTACCGGGCTGTGGCAAAGGTTTCCAGCACCCGCATGCGTAGAGGGTGTAATGTATCTCGCACATGGGAGTCCTGGTCAAGAAGTGTTGTTGCGCGCCTTGGGTGGACTTTGCAGATGCACGTGTAAGACTCGGTCGAGGGTGTGTGTATTGTGATGCTGATCAAGTAGGATTTTTGATCTTCGCGACGATTTTGCGCTGCTTGGTTTTCCTCATCGACTTATCGGTATGAATCCAGTCGTTCGCTCCGGATCGTCGCAGAGCCGCGGTGGTGACCAAAACGCCAGACTACAAGATGACAAAACTCGTTCTAGGAGGAGAACAGAAGGGAACGAGAAGAATAACAGAACGGACAGGACCAGCCGGCCCCGCTGCCCTGACCCAAAACCTTTGATTAAATTGCGTCGCGTACCGCTGAAAAAGCAACGAGCCGCCTCCCAGGGCAAGCTCGCGCTCACACGCACGACCGATAACAACAAAAAATGCCACAATCCAGCGCCAGGAACGCAAAGCCCCGCATCCAACGTTGCACAAGCCCTGCGTCTTCCAGGCGCAGGGGAGGTACATGCTCCCCTTACTGCCGCAACGACGGACGCGAACCAGCATTTCGCCGTTACTCGTCCACGGCGATGTGGGTGAGATGGATGGATCCAGGACGTCGCGGCTTCACCAAAAGAAGAAAAAAGCACCAAGGAGGAGCAGGACGCGGGGAAGTTGCTGGTGTCGCCGGGCGCAAGGTCACTGGCCAGGGAGCCAGCGGAATACGAGCACCAGGGTGGTCAGTGTGATGGCCTCCGGTCGTACCGCCGCAGCTTCGACGGTGCGAAGATCGAACCATGACAGTGACATTCTCCTTTACTAACGTACACCTGTCCGTGGTGGGCATGGGTCCGTTTCGCGTGCAGTGATCGACGTGGAGGTTCCTACTTTTGAATGCGAATGCGTACGCGAGCCGCATGGAACGAGGGAAGGCCATCCTGTCAAGAATGGAAATGCGCTTCGGGAGAGCAGTTCGGGACGAGCCGAACTGTGGCCTGTTTCATCATCCATCTTGGTGTTTTCGATTTCGCTCGTGCATGCGCAATCGATCGTGTCCAGGACTGTGGGTGGGCCTAGTCCTTTTCGGGACTTCGACAAGGCTTTCGGTGTACCACAAGATTCAGCCTCGATGCTCTGATTCATGCTGTGCGACGACAATGGCGTCGGCGACGCTCGCAGAGAACGCACCTTGCCTGTGCACATCCACGGGGTTCGGCAAAGGAACAAAGAACAATGTGGAGCGAGATTTGGAGGAAGCGCCAAACCGAGGAAGGATCGCAAAAAGCAAATCCCCATACGACATCGGCCGCAGTGGCGGCCTTGAGTCATGCGACTTGGATGGAGGGGAGTTCTGTCTTTGAACAGATGCATGGTCATCTGTACTCGGGCGAAACAATCGCCCGCGTTTCCCATGTCCACCTTACTTCTACCAAAGCAGCTGTTGCCGCATTGAGAGATATAGTGGCAGTCTTATGGCATTGGCATTGGCATTTCCCTGGAAGTACATCCAGAATTGACAGTGTTGTAGGTGGAATCAATGGTATTGTACAACTACTCGATGAGAAAGTATGGTCGTTATCGCATTAACTCATGCACATGCACATGCGCGTGACAGGGTTCTCTATGACCTCTTCCCGAACACCTTGTCAAATCCAACCAGCGTAAGCCTGAACCTCACGTTGTCGTTCTTGTACACCCTCTCGACCGCCTGCTTGCATCCCTCCTCACTGATGTCGATCGTCTCGACCCAGCTCTTGATGTTTTGCTTGCTTGCAAGCTCCAACATCTCCTCCATCTCGGGCCGGTTTCCAATATGGCTGGCACCCATGTAACATCCATTCGGAGCAAACGCCTTCGCGTCCAGCGGCTGCAGCTTGTTGTCGGGGAATCCGACCATGTGGAAGGTACCGTTGACCTTGAGCGTGGAGAAGTAGTCAGGGAGATTGAACTTGTCGGTCGCGTCGGCACAGTTCAGTATGATGTCGAACTGGAAGGCCCACGGCTCGAACCACTTCTCCTTGTTGGTCGAGATGAAGTCTTTGGCGCCCAACTTGAGGGCATCGTCTTTCTTAGATTCTGAGTGAGAGATGACGTAGGTTTCGGCACCAAGAGCGACGGACCATAGGACGCCGAAGTGGCCGAGACCGCCAAGGCCAACGATGGCGACCTTCTTGCCCTTGCCGGCGCCCAATCGCTTGAGTGGGGAGAATGTGGTGAGACCGGCGCACAACATGGGTGCTGCAATTGCAGTATCGAGGCTGTCGGGAATTTTGAAGGTAAAGTACTCGTGAGCGCGGATATGGCTGGAGTAACCACCCTGGGCAATGGTGCCATCAGGGTGAGGTGCGCCGTATGTGTCGATGGCATTGGGACAGTAGTTTTCCTGGTCCGCTTTACAATTGTTGCATGTGAGGTCGGCGCCAATCTGAGCACCAACGCCGGCACGGTCGCCGACCTTGAGGTTTTTGACCTTGGAGCCGACCTTGACAACCTTGCCGATAACCTCGTGGCCTACGCATAGCGGGAGCGGGATTTCCTCTCCCCATCCGCCAGAGATGGTATGAACATCGGAGGCGCACACACCGCACGCATCGATAGCGATGTCGACATCGTAATCTTCGAAATTCTTGAGCGGGAGCTACACGGGATTAGAGAGCGAAGAGATCCATGAATGCAGTGCAGTACCTCCTGTCGCTTGAAGTTGCTCCAATTCCCGTTTTTGATGTCTGTGACGGCAAAAGCGTCGGTAGTCTCAGGGTAAGGCATTGTGGCAATTTTAAGGTTCCTAATAAATCTGGAATGACTTTGGCACGGAGATCGTGGCAATTGCAGTATGGAAGGGACACGGAAACGCAATGACTGTGGGCATAGCCGCCTTTTCAACCGCCCACCAACCGTCTGTGGGCGTTCTCGAGTAGCAGCAGTGTTGAGAGTGAGGTCATGGCCGATAACAATCGGGTCCTGTCCCCGCTGTCGCCCTCCTCGTGCTGTATGTTGATTGGGCGCAATTGAGCCGCTGGGATCTCTAAGCCGATTGTGGAGCTTCGTCACTCAAGCGTCAACGACTTTTGGGACATCATTGACGTGTCTGTCGACCCGTACGAGCCGGTCTGGACCCTCGAGGAACGTGCAATGCTGTCTACCGCCTGTGTGCTGATTGAATCAAATACTTACAAATTGATCATTTCGTCACTGTTTCTTTGAGCCCCACGTGTTCAGGGACGACGTCATTTCAGCCAGGCGTTCCGAGAGTGTTCCGACTCCCGAGAGGTTCGTCCCGAGGTGTTGGCTGCCTCACGAGACTGAGCAAACGACCACACATGCACTTGATAGGCCGGGTGCTACTGTTTCTCCATGTCAAGCATCGACCTCATCAAACAGTTTGACCCCGTGATAACTCTTTTCAGCAATCCACTCACGCGCGGAACACTCCCGTGACCGTCCCAATAGTGAGTGCCTGATCTGCAGCGGAAACAGAGGCATACCGAGGTTTGCACCATAGCCAGGTTTCAATTCCAGGATTTGAACCGTTTCGACGAGGAGTGCCATGTTTAGTCTTCACGCGCGACACCTAGGTAGTATTTACCCCGCGTTTGCGGGGTAGCTGTTGGATCGTCGGCCGGCCTGCCCGTTTAGGTTACCCGCGAGAGCTGCGGACTTCCTTTACCAGGCGCTTTTGGCTCGCGATTGATCAAGCGCGTACGCGCAGGGCTTGTGATTCACTCTTGAGGCCAGATTGACGAAGCGGCATCTTTAAAACCGGCAGTGTCGCGGAGTGAGGTGGTGCTTTGACGTTTCATCCATCCACGGGCCTCTTTCTTACCTTCGACCTTGGCCTCGTCCCCAGACACCTTCAGACAATTGCGTGACGATGGCGACGCTTAATGGCGCGACGATGAAGGCAGTGCGCTTCCACGGCCAGCATGACCTGCGATTCGAAGATGTTCCCGTTCCAACCGTGAAGAAAGGCCAAGTGAAGATCAAGCCGGCCTGGGTTGGTATCTGCGGCAGCGGTAGGTATGTCGAGACGGTATGCCGTGAACAATACTCATGGACGCGATAGACCTACACGAGTATCTTGGCGGACCTGGATTGTGTCCTACAACCCCACATCCGATCACTGGCGAAACTGTCCCCTTGACATTCGGTCACGAATTTAGCGGAACGATCGAAGAAGTCGGCGAAGGCGTATATGACTGGACGGTGGGTGACCGTGTTTCGGTCCAGCCGATCATCTACGATGGAACTTGCGGCGCTTGCCAGGACAATCTGCATAATTGCTGTTGGAGCAATGGATTCATAGGATTGAGCGGTACACCGTCCAGTAGATGCCTAATAGATCGGAGCGCGGCTGACACTGATAGGTTGGGGCGGTGGTCTTTCTGAGCACATTGTGGTACCAACATCTGCCCTGTATCGGCTTCCCAAAAACGTTCCACTGCAGATAGGAGGTATTTAGCTTCGTATTCTGGAGTTGTAAGGCGCTAACAGTCCAAGCGTTGGTCGAGCCGCTTTCAGTCGGATGGCACGCTGTCAAGGTCAGTCCCTTCAAGAAAGGCGATTCTGTCTTGATTCTCGGAGGTGGACCCATCGGCATCGCCGTGATGCTCGCGCTCCAAGCGAAGGGCGCAGATAGAATCATTGTATCTGAAGTCAGCCGGAAGCGACAAGAATATGCGAAATCGTTTGGCGCGCACCACATCCTCGACCCTACGAAGGAAGACGTAGTCGAGCGGTGCAGAGAGCTCTGCGACGGCCAAGGCGTCCACGTTGTTTTCGATTGCGCAGGTGTCCAAGTAGCGCTAGATGCAGCCATAGAAGCCACGCGCGCTCGAGGGACAATCGTCAACGTCGCCATCTGGGAGAAGCCGTGTACGATCACACCGAATCTATTCACCTTCAAGGAGAGGCGATACATGGGTGTTGCGACATTCCAGATCGGCGATTTCCAAGAAGTCATCGTAAGTGCCATCATCTACATGTCTGAGAGACTGCCGTAGTTGCGCGTCAAGCGACCGGGCACTGCATGGGTGAAAGCCGTGTCGGCGTATCTGACATGGAAGTAATTGACAATCGGGCAGGACGCCATTTCGGCCGGTAGCATGAAGCCTCATCAAATGATCACGGGTCGCATCGGTCTGGACGAAGTCGAGGAGAAAGGTTTCAAGGCTTTGATCAATGACAAGGACAACCAGGTGAAGATATTGGTGAAGGTCGGTGGCGATGATTAAGATGGTGCAGCAACGAGCACCTTGCTGGCGAATTACCCGCGAAATTACGTGCCTGCGCAGGCTGGCGCCCAGGGTTGGATCACCTCCCTTCCAGATCGGCACGCTTTTTTGTCAATTTGGCGACACACATTCAGTAGCATACTTTGGCGATACCCAATGGCCTCATTGTTTCGACCTTGTTGCATTCGCTCGGGGGTGGATGCTGCGTGTGTTCCAGTGCGTGCCACGTGAGCGCAAAGGAACCTCGGAACCTTGGAAGCTTCTCAGGAACCGTCTTGCTCGAGTGCATGTGTTGACATGCAGGGACAACTATGTGCCGTCCATCGCGTGCAGCAACCGGTTTCGGTGCAAAGATTGCATGTGTGCCGTGACGTTGAGCAAGCCCGGCGGTGGCTTTGCGATCGAGGCTCGAGTTCAATGTGACGACGCATGGTTAGCGGCCGTGTAGGTCCATGGCATGCCAAGGGGGAGTGGCACACGAGTGGTCTGCTGCATCGGGGGAGAAACTTGGTGTGGCTGCGCAGGGGTTCTGGCGAATCGCGTCTTGTGGTTGAGAGAGCAGGATCGGCGACGAATGACGTCGGCTGTGCACAGAAACAGCGACCTCGCGTCACGGCGATCCTTGCATCTGGGCAAAGGCAAGAACGAGGCTGCTGCGTCATCGCAGTCGCAAACCCACATATATGGCCCCGACCATGCGACATGTCCAGCTTTCTATCACCTATACCTGCGCCGATCCTATAGCTCCTGCTGCCTTTTTGCAAGCAAAACCCTCTCCTTGCTCTTTGGACCACCATTCACCATGGCTCTCGGCGGTGCGGCTCTTAAGCTGTTCCAAACCATCCTCTACGCCATTGAATTCTGCTGCGCAGCCATAGTCCTCGGCATCTACAGCTACTTCCTCGCGACGCTCGCCGACCGCGACCTGCCCATCTACACATGGGCCAAGGCAATTGAGGGCATGTCGGGCGCCGCAGTCCTGTACACCATCTTCGCCGTTCTCCTTACTTGCTTCTTGGGCGGAAAGTCGTTCTTCGCCTTGCTCGCCATCATCCTCGATCTTCTGTTCATGGGCGCTTTCATTGCCATCGCTGTCCTCACGCGGGATGGCGCGCACAGCTGCAGCGGCTATGTCAAGACGCCGCTCGGAAACGGCCAGTCCAGCGACAAGCAGGGTTTCGACGACTCGACCGGCAACCAGCAGTATACGTATGCTGTGTCTCTAGGTACGGCCTGCAGACTCAACACGGCCTGCTTCGCTGTCGCTATCGCTGGAGCGTAAGTTACGAACCAGTCAACATACTTGGAGTTTGTACTGACGATTGCAGTCTTCTTTTCCTCATTTCGGCCCTTGTGCAGCTTGCTCTTGCGCGCCATCACAAGAAGGAGAAGCGCTACGGCCCGAGCCCTGCAAACAACTACACCAGTGGCCGTGGTCGTGGCTTCTTCGGCCGTGGCCGCAAGAATAAGAACGCTGGTCTCCGCGATCCCGAAGTTGCTGCTGGTGCTGGTACTCTCGCTGCTGGTCCTGCCCATGACGTGCGCCCATCGCACGACACCGCCTACACTGGCTCGACGGTCGCTGGCAACGCTCCATATGAGCATAATAAGCCTCTGACCGGTGGATACCACACCGCCCCTACCGGTACCTACGCGCACAACACCGCTGCCACCAACTACTAGAGGTATGAGTTGTGCTAACGGGATCCCTTCTTGACATTAGGGATATGAATGGCTTGGATTTCGTTTTTCTCATAATGATTATTGATATTGCGCTTTATACCAAAGGAAACGAAGCATGATATTGGAAACTGCTCATCGGGCATGAATTGTTGTACGATATCAACCACGAACCCTAATACATAATAGTCAAAGTTACATAACGAGTCTATCTACACAGTGACACGTGACCTGGCATGATCAATTACGACAAATTTGTATCTCCCAAACACTATCTCTTCTACTTTTAACTGCGCAAACAATGTCCGGGGTATATCATAGACACCTAAACGCCATAAAACCCAGCAGTGGTACACCGCCACAATTTCCAGACCTAACCATGGTGGTAACGAGCGCAATAACGCCAACAAAGCATTTCCATGCCTATACCTTCGCCTTCCCTTTGCCCTTCGCACCCGTCCCAGTTGGCCTCCCTCTCTTCTTCAGCTGCTGTTCCTCTCCTCGTCTTTCCGCAGCCCTCATGCGATCCAGCTCCTTTTTGAGCGTCTCCTCCAGCGCCTCGTTCCGCCTCGTCAAGAGCATGACATCATCGGCATTGATGACCTTCCTGCCGCCGTGCTTGGAGAACAGCTCGAGGTCTTTGGCGGCATTCTGTATTTGTGTGTAGACGAGCTCTGTCAGGGCGCCGATGAATTGTGGAGTTGCGTTGAAATCTTCAGCACCTTCATTGTCGACGAATTGTCCAATTGTATACCACAGGGCGGATTTGAGACGCTGGGGGCAGCTTAGCTATGCGTATGAGAGTTGGGTTTGAAGCCGAGGGATTAGGTACCTCCTCGCGCTCATTCGCTTCGTCATGATCGGCCATTGCCGTAGTGTCAACGAGGACTTGAGTGGGCTGGCGTAGAGGGTGTTCGCGACGCGTGAGAGACGCGTCGGCCCGATGAGGCACCGATTGGTGAAGCTTCTTGTTTGACCGCCCACGGTTCTGCCGTTTGAGACCCGCCGCACGATTCTGGGTCTTTCCCGCTCGGCCTCGATCTCAATTCTTGAGGCGCACTGAGGAGACACATATAGGGGTGCTGCGCGTGCAACTAACTTCGCGCTTGCCGTAAGACGACACCGTGACACAGCGACGCCTACCGTGACCACAACACCCATTCAGACATCGGCACATCGCCTGCAACGAGCACTATAAGAAGCCAACCGCTCACTCCTCGTCCTTGACTGTCGACGACAAAACGCACACCACTTACAGCTACAATGGAGAATGTACAAGAATTCGTCGACAGCCGCCTTCGCAACTTCCTGGCCTCGTTCTCGCGCCTCAAGCCCGAAGGTTGGATCCGCCTCGTATGGATCGTGGGCGCCTACCTCCTCCTTCGTCCCTACCTCATGAAGCTCGGCGCCCGCGCACAGGAGAAGCAGCACGAAAAGGACGCCGTCGACGCCGCTCCTACAGGCGCAGAGGTGCATCCCAATGACCTACGGGGAGGCAGAAAAATTGGTGTCGCGATACCGGGCGTCGACAGCGACGACGAAGAAGAAGAAGAGAAGACTGAAGCTAAGCCAGGGCAATGGGGCAAAAAGGCCCGGGCCAGGCAGAGGAAGTTCATACGTGACACGCTAGAGAAGGAGGAGAAACGGCTGCAGGACGAGCAGGAGCAGGAGGACCTGAAGGACATTGCTGATTTGCTAGAAGACTGATTCTGCACCATGGCGACGTCCGCGTGGTCGCTGTCACAAGCTGTGCGACGGTCGGTTACGCAAGGCTCCCTGGATTGCATGTCAGAGGGGCGGAGAAGACCGATCGTCTATGACTTGCAGTGCGCATGAACACCTCGGGTACCTGCATTCCTGCGTTTCTGAAGCACCCCACAGGTATGTGGCGTGCGCTGGCTGAGCAACCGACACTTGCGTCGCCACTCGTCGAGAAACAGAGCGTATGAGAGCATCAATCAAGCAATACAATCATCGATTCAAGGTCTGGTTACGCTTCGACCGTTGTTGTATCCAACTTTATCTTTACTTATACCTTTTTCTGGCACTTCTATCGTGCTTTTCAAGGGTCACGTTTTCCCTTCGCAGCTTTCAATTTCCTCGCTCGTCAACATCTCCACCCCTGGAATTCGACGCGTACACAGGCCTTCCCGTAATGAGAAAACCTCTCTCATTCCCTTCCCTTGCTGCACCCCTTAAAACCCACTCACGACCTGTCCCAGCCAAGCCCTCAATCGTCCATGGTTCCTCCACGGCACCATGGCTCCCCACTACCTCAAGCGCACACTATGTGCACTTCCGTTGCTGTTCTCGGGGGCGCTCTCCCACATGCAGATGGAAGAGCCCTCCCCGCTCCGCGACCCCCACTCCAACCGCACGTCCGAACCCAAAGATTACAATATTCTGACCCCTCTGCACGCTGACGGTAGCGACTTTGCCTGCAAATCGTACCAGTGGAATACACCCCTTACCACAGTGGCGATCTATGAAGCTGGCAAAACGTACCCCCTTCGGCTACGGGGAGGTGCTACGCACGGTGGTGGGAGCTGTCAGGTCAGCTTGAGCTGCGATTACACGCATTTCAATGTGATTAAGAGCATGGAAGGAAATTGCCCAATCGAGAAGGAGTATGAATTTACGATTCCGGAGGATGTGCCGACGCAGGAGAAATGCTTGCTTGCGTGGACATGGTAGGTTCTCACTCTAGAAGAGGATGGGGCAGTGGAATGAGATGCTAATGGGGAGACGTAGGTTCAACAAGATTGGCAACAGAGAAATGTACATGAACTGTGCTGTTGTGGATCTGGTCAACTCCGCCTCTGCCTCTTCTTCTCGCCAACGTAGTTCCGCGTCTTCTACTAAATCTTCGTCCACCGCGGCTGTAGCGCAGGCAGCACTGGCCCGGTATCCGGACTTATACGTTGCGAATCTGAAGAGCGTGAATGACTGCGTGACAAAGGAGACGGTGGATGTAGTGTTTGACAACCCGGGCGCTGATGTCCTGTATGGTGATGGGCTTAGTGCGAGTTCTTCGAGAATCAAGCGGCGCAACGAGGCTTGCACTGGTGTGGGAAGGACGACGACGGCATTGAGTGGTTCGGACTCGAGTAACTCTGGATCATCTGCTGACACTTCGTCATCGAGTAACACCGGATCTTCTTCAAACTCCGGCAACTCTGGCAACTCTGGCAACTCTGGGTCTGTTTCATCTTCCGGTGGGTCTACTAGTGGCGATGATGGGATGTGGCATCCGGAGAAATATGGCGGTTCGTCATCGTCAGATAACTCTGTATCTTCATCCTCAGGCAACTCTGGTTCCTCATCATCATTCTCAGGAAATTCTGGCTCCTCAGCATCTTCAGGCAATTCTGGATCAGCATCATCATCAAGTGGCTCCACGGGTGGTGATGACGGATTATGGCATCCAGAGAAGTACGGCGGCTCGTCATCGTCAGGCAATTCTGAATCTTCGTCCTCAACCAATACTGGATCCTCATCGTCTAGCGGCTCAACAGGAGGCAACAACGGACAGTGGCACCCCGATGTTGGCACCTCACAGTCACCTAGCAGCTCTTCGGATGGTGGCGACGGGCAATTGCATCCTATCGCTATCAGCTCAGGCTCTTCTTCCTCATCCTCTGCGAACCAGGCGCCAAAGACAGAAGTCGAGAAGGAGCTCGCCGCGTACCTCAAGAGCCTTAACGATGACTCCTCCTCGAGCGTTTCGCCCAGCGAAAGGGAGGACATTCCCGTTCTGAAGAAGACGAAGCTATTGCCCCAAGTCGCCGATACGGAGCGCAGCAGGGCCGGCGAATTCTTCCAGTACAGTCCCGATCAAGGCTCTGATTCAGATTTTAGGACGCAACAAATCTATTCTCGCGAGCCGCCAGATGACGAAGAGCCTACTGGGGCTCCGAACGCACCTGATTACGACTTCATCAACCACCAAGCTGAACACTCTTTGGACGACGACTCAGACTCGGATGACGAGGAGCGCTCCTCGGATCACTCGAAGAATCCTGCATTCGATGTCGAGGAAAGTTCGAGCGATGCTGCCAACAGGGCCAGCTGGTCAGATGATGAAGAGCTGCCTGATTACCTGAAGCATATTATCGCCGACCTAAAGGATAATAACGGTGATGAATATGAGGGTGATGATGATGATGATGATGATGATGATGATGATAACTCTAGCGATATTTATGATCGCCAGAAGGAGGCCAAAAAGAAGAAGAAGAAGACGAAAAAGCACAGCTCTTCAAGGTCGAGGAAGGCGAAGCATAGCAAGACTTCATCGTCAGAAGCTGAATCAGCACCTACCGAGGCGCCGGCGAGCGAGGCTTTCTCAGCGAAAGATGATGCTGTGACGCTAACGGCCGACTTCAGGCCGCTTGCTGCAGAGGACGCTGCTGCTACACCTACCGCTGAACCTGGACCGCAAAGCAAGGCTGATGCGGCTATTGCAATTCCTGTTAACGGAACATTGTCAGCCTTTTCGTTCCCAAATCTTACAGCATCTCCTACAGAAATTCCCACGGGACTTCCTGCAGAGCTTTCTTCTCTTTTTGCCCTTGCGGACACCACCAGTTCCTCTTCGGAATCCTCTAGTGCCCCCACAGACGTCATCATCTCCCTTGATGAGCCGTCCGTGGGCGTACCGTCCACCCCTGCTGAATCATCTTCCACCCCAGCTGCTTCCGATGTCGTTGCTCCCGGAGGAGACTGCACCCCGGGATCCTTTCTGTGCCAGAGTGAATCACAATTTTGGGTCTGCGGCCAATTTGGCGGGGACAAGTGGACCTATGGCGCGCTTCGCGACGTCTCTCAAGGCTTGGCTTGCAAGGAAGGCAAGATTGGTCGTCGTTCTCTCAAAAAGAGAGGCTTCGGATGGTACATCGGGCAAGATGATGGGGGCTGGGGCTCAGACGACGATGAAAGCCCTCTCGACCCCATCATCGACGCGATAGACACTCTCATCAGCACCGTGCCGAGGCTGGCTACGAACAAGAAGAAAGACAATGGAAGCTCTGGCCAAAAGAACAATGATGATTGGTATCAGCCATACATCTTGCTTAAACGAAAGCTCGGATGGTGGATATCCAGCACCAACCCAAGCAATGACGTCCCCGCCAACCCACTCGTCACTATCACCGATAAGCTAAAGAAGCTCGAATCTACACTGGACTGGACCATCAGTGACCTGTCGGCTTCAAAGGACCAGAAAAAGACTCAAAAGCGTAGCTCGGGCTGGTGGCTTTCCTTCGGCGGCGACGACTCCGACGACAAGGGCTATTCTTCCTCCGACAAGAACACTGATCGGGATCCTCTAGATGACATTCTTTGGAAGATCGACGACCTTTCAGGTCAGTTTGACAAGCTTAAGGGCCTATGCGGAGACGAAGGCAAGTGGAAGCGCGGTTGGGGTTTCTTCGGCCAGTACGGCAAAGATGATATGAACAAGGAAGTTGCGAAAGGCCAGCTTGGTGACCCCTTCGAACCTATCTTAAGCAAGTTGAAAGGCTACATCCGCCTTGTGAGGAATCTACTTCCAAAGGACAAGGGACATAGCCGGCCGTATGGAGGAGGGTATCAACACCAGCGGCCGAAGTTTCCATGGGATAAGCAGGGAAGCAACGGCTGGTATGCTAAGCGACAGATCGATTCAGGAGAGGCTGGCGATGGTGTTTCGGATCCTGGAGACTTTGGTGACTTCCTTGGAGATGGTGTTTTTTCAGATCCTGTCTCCGATGGGGATGAGGAAGAGGCCGAGGGTGAGGGGCCTTCTCGTCGACCGTCGGACGGACCTTCGGACGGACCTTCGGATGGGCCTTCGGATGGGCCTTCGGATGGACCTGGTCGCCCATCCCGGCCCACAAGGCCAAACCGCCCCGGCAACGACATTGCTACCATCCCTGATGATTTTTCGGAAGATGAGGATGAGCCGCTAGGCCATGATGGAGAGCAGGATGTCCCTGATCCGGCCAGCCCCAAGGGCCCAAAGGCTGGAAATCACACAGCAGGTAAGTCTTCCCCTCCCCAAACGACAAGCAACGGCGCTCCTTTGGAAATGAGCGATGCTGTGAGTGCAGTATTTACGTTCCACGGGGTCGCGCACGTGCCTGATGGCGATGGCGTTAACAATAAGGAAGACGCTGCTTCCGGCCCTGCTCACGACGACGGTGAGGATGACGATGCGTCAAATAGCGACGATCCGACCGGTACTTCTCAGCTCGACGTCGATCAGCCACAACCCAATGGTCCCTCAGCCACTCTTCCCGATGATGAAGATTCCGAACGCGCCGTGCCCGACGAGGAGGACTCTGTCCCTAGCGCATTTGATCCCGATATCTCTAATGCTCCCAACCCCTTTGCTCCAGGAGGTGATTTCGCTCGCCCTGGGGACGCTCCGGACGACGCTCCCTCTGATGACTTCTCCACACTCGCTGACACTGATGATAAAGATGACGCCAACACATCCAAATTTTCCACTTCACCCGACGACGAAGATAACACTGCTGAGGACACACTCGATGTCTTCGCCAACTTCCCTCCAGAACAGCGAGGTCTTCACAAACGCCAGGATTATGGTGATGATGTGCAAGTCCCAGGATTCTCCTACAGTGACGGCGGCGATGGAGGTAACGGGATTGATGGCGTTGAAGACGCTGCTCAGGCGCTATTTGGCAAAGAGGATGACCAGTCCACTGCTGGACTTGAGGATCCGGACACGGGCGACGAGGACACCGAGAGTGGAACAAGTTCCGCTACGAAACAGCAGAAGCCAAATGAGGACGCTTCCAAGGACGCTTCCAAGGACTCTTCTAAGGACGCCTCGAAAGATTCATCTGACGACTCTGAAGCCGCAGGGGACGAGAAAGGAGACGATACCAGCGATGACGATGCAGCCGACGAGGAAGACGACGACGCTGACGAAGAGGAAGAGGATGAAGACGCCTCCAAGAACTCGACTGAACGAAGGATCAAGCGCCAAGATGCTGCTCCTGTGACTCTTCCTACTGGCTTCAATTTCAGCGATGGCTCCAACGGTGGTGATGGCGTCGACGATGACCCTACAGCTCTATTTGGCAACGAACCTTCGGATTATGATAACACATGGGGTGTTTCCGAAGAAGCTAAAAATCAGTCCCAGCCATCAATCGCTCCAATAATCAAGCGAGATGACCCTGTGCCGGATGGCTTTGCATTCAGTGATGGGTCTAATGGCGGCGATGGTGTCGACGATGACCCAACTGCTCTTTTCGGTAACGAGCCATCCGATTATGAGCGCCTCTGGGGCGTCTCTTATGAGGCCAAGAAACAGCTACAGCCGTCAAACGTTCCTGTGGCCAAGCGAGACGACCCGATACCTGATCCTAACACTTCGGTACCTGCCGGCTTCACTTTCAGTGACGGGTCCAAAGGCGGTGACGGTGTCGACGAGGACCCTACTACTCTCTTCGGCAACGAGCCACCCGATTACGAATCCAAATGGGGTGTGTCTGAGCAAGTCAAGAACCAGGCACAAGAGCAACAACCTCAACCACAGCGGGAGTTGTCCTCAACTCAAAACCCTCCTCTGCCCCTGCCAGCGTCAATCAAGGGATTGAGAATCTCCTCTCCGGGACATGTCAAGCCAATCACGCATCCAAACCGTCTAGAGGTTGGGAGCCCCGAGCGATATGATTGGGGCGAGAGGCGAAAGCGACAAGCTACTGGTCCTGTTCCGGCTACTGCTCCTCAACTCGAAGCCCAAGCTCCTGCTCAGGCCTCCACTGAAGCTCCTGCTCCTCAAAACGTATCTCCTCAGAACATCATTCCTGACGATCCGAACAACCAAGCACCAGCCGGCTTCACCTTTAGCGACGGAAGCAAAGGCGGCGACGGTGTCGACGATGACGTCACTGGGCTTTTTGGAGACGAGCCATCTGATTATGACCAAAAATGGGGTGTTGATGAGAAAGCCATAGAAGGTCAAACCAATCAAACCGCTACTCAGCTTGAAGATGATGCTGGGGCGGCCTCTGAAGGCGCATCTGTTCAAGATCCAGCCCCCCAAGCCCCAGCGGCTCAGCAAGCTCAACCACAGAAGCAGGCCTCTACCGCTGAAGCTGGCGCGCAAAGACAGCAAATCCCGGCCCTACCTGCACTTGGCAAAGCTAAAACTCAAGGCGTCCGTCCTCGTCCGGTTGCTGATTCCGATTTTGTTCCTTCTCCATCTGCTGTGGTCCCGGTCATCCACGGCGTAGCGAAAGCCACTCCAGTAGGCTTCGATAGCGACAACGCACCACCTACACCGATTGGAGTCTCTTCGTCTAAATCTAACAGCGTCGGTTCTAGGCCGGTAGGCAAGCTCAAGAGTACTTCGGTCGATATCCATGATTTCCCAGATGCACCAGTTGATGATTTCGACGAGCCTTCTCCAGAAGCCGGTGATGTTGACGAATCTCAAGCGAGTCTCCCGCCGTTGAAGAAGGCGAAGGGCAAACCAGCTCCCCCCCAAGCAGAAGAAGATGCAAGTACATCAGGCAGCGGATCCGTTGACACGCTTGACGAGCCCCGGCCCAGCTTCTCACCGTCTGTAAAGGCGAAGGCCAAACCGGCCCCTGGTTTCTTCGACGACATCGCTGGGAACCCAGAACCGCTGGCGCAGGCTAACGCTGTTCCTTTGGAGACTTCTGAAGCGGAGGCCATCACTGGAAACCCAAGACCTCTGGCGCAGGCTAACGCTGTTCCTTTGGAGACTCCTGAAGCGGAGGCCATCACTGGACCAATCGGCAAGGTACGGCCATCTCGCCCGCTCGGGAAGGCTGCAGCTAGCGCTCTACCCGAACCCAATGGCTTAGATGTCACCGCCGATCCGAGTATCTTAGATAAGAACGGTGGACCTGGAGCTCTTCCACCTACCGTAGGTGCATTGAATGCAGCCGGTGTAAGACCAGGCGTTGGGCTGGGTAATGCGACTGACAAGGTATCGGAAGAGGACATCCCTAACATCTCAGTAACGGGCCCGACACCCTCTCTGGCTACTCTTGGTCCTGATGAGGATGAGTCTGATGCTGAAAGCAGGGCAGACGAAGAGGATGGTTCTGGAGATGCCGACGTCGAGGAAGACGACTCAAGCGACGCTACTTCGGCCGATGATAATTTCGAGCAGGACGGGGACACAAGCGACGCTACTTCGACCGATGATGACGACGCTGAAGACGAGGATTCCGATGATAGCGAAGTCGACTCAGATGCTGAAGAACAGCTGCCCAAGGAGACCGTCCTTGTCATACCTTCACCAATACCAGCTCCTGTCAATGCATCCGCTCCGCCCAACGCTTCTGCTCTGGCCTCTGCAGTCAAAGCGGCACTCGAAGAAGCTGTCGAAACACTCGAACCCACCCCATCAGAGCCATGGCGTGACGGCATCTTGCACCACCCCGCAAGCGTTGCCCCCATTCCCCCAGGTGAGACCAACGTCGCCGCCTCCATCCTCCCCTTCTTCCTTGGGCCTGGGCCTGTTGTCCCCTCAGGCGTAACTCTAAAGTGGCCCGGTCCTTTCAACCTTCATCACTTTCCCAGCTCTACCATGCCGCCGGTGTCACAGGTTCCAAGCGTGCAAATGTCTGAGCCGACGCCTTCGACGCTGGAATCTGTGATTGTTTCAGTGACAGGGATTGCAGGAGCGCCATTGGCTCCGCTACCGACTCCGGTGGTAGTGATATCTTCGGTTCCACTAGATGCGCCATTGGCGCTGCCGGGTGTGACTGGGAGTTGGCCGCCGCCGTTGCCCTTTGCAACGCCAAGTCCAGGGTTGCTAAAAGGAGCAGCAGCGAGGAGAGCTGTTGTTGCGAGAGATAGAAAGGAGGGTGTTCTGAGGGCGTAGGGTAAAAAGGTATTTTGGGATGATGATGGGCGAAGCGCATGAGAGGGGAAGGAAAGGTATTTTTTAGGCGTTTGTACTGTCTCGTTTGGTAGGTGCATGCATGTTGGTCATTCTTACGCCAGTGTTTTGTATAGCATAATGATGATTGATGTGTCTTGTACTGTGTGCTACTTCTTGGCTATGTTGCTCTCTAATCGATCTCAAAGCAATCTATAGCTATACTACTTACTCCCCTCCCAGTAGCCTGATCTGCTGATTCTTGCTACCATTCTCAATGACACTCTCCACACTGACATCTGCACCTGTGGCCTTGCTATAGAACTCAGCTAAAAGCACAGCAGCCATCAGATCGCCCCTGATATCCCACCATTCTAGGTCTTGGTCTTCGCTTGCACCAGCGCCGAAGACCTCCTCCCAAGCACGTGCAACGATCTCCTCGACACCAGTGATTGACAATGCAGCCTGCGGTTCCACCTTCGCGAAGTACTTCGCCTTGGCTTTCTCCTCGTCATACGCAATGGGTATTTGCGCAGCACTACCAGAAGGCAACAAAATTCTAGTATCCTGGTTCACAGAAATGTCCTCGATGTTCTTACACAGCATATCCAGCATCAGCTGGGCTATCTCATCCTCCACCACGCCATCCGCAAACGTCAAGTCCACAGAGAACATTCCCTCACTCACAGGCGCAGTCCAGATCCAAACATCTGCAACATCATGCGGCGGACTGTAACCCGTCATTTCGCTGCCTGCACTGGCAGACAGCACTTCTCCGAAAAATTGCTTGCCAAAGTTGGTGTGCTGTAATATTGAGCTGAAACGCGTTGCTTTAGGCCAATTGGTGCAGCGCTCGATGATCTGCCGCATGCCAAAGTTCTCGTGCGGCATGCTAGCGAGGTGTTGGTCTTGTACAAAGTGTAAGAGGTCGCTGTTCGTCCATGTCAATTGAAGTTGGACTCGCACGGGGATGATGTTCATGCAGGGGCCGACAACATCTTGTATGCCGGCTAGTGAGCCGTTGCGACCTGAAACGACTTGGCCAAAGACAGTGTCGGGCGTGAGTGCCAGGGAGGACAGGACGAGGGCCCAAGCTGCTTTTACGGTGGTGGCGAAGGTCACGCCTTGAGTGTTGAGGAAAGAAGGCGTGACGGTGCGGCTGAACATACGGTTGACGGGGTTCTTGTACGGTACCCTTTTGTGGCGGAGAACGTTTGTCATGTGTGAATCCTTGAGCAAGGCGGACCAGAACGTTTCTGATCGGCGAGTACCCTCATTGCGCACGTTATAAATGAAGGAGGAATAGGGTTTGCTGTTAGAAAGAGCAATGCCTTCGTATGCGGCTTTAATGTCTTGGAGAATGCTGGGCAAGCTTATGCCGTCGTATTGGGCGTGTGAGATCCGGAGAACGAGGCGGTGCCTGTTGTCGCGCAGCTTGACGAGGATAAATCGCATAATACCATGGCCTAAAATGACTGGTCGCTCCATATCTTTCTCGATCAGAGCGCGAGGTACGGCCTCGTCGCGACTCTCGTCGTGATGTTCGTAGCAGGTGTACTCCGGTTCATACTGTTTAAGAACAACCTGCAGCAAGCGCTGGTCTTGCACGACTAAGACGGTTCTTAGGATTGGGTGGCGTGCAATCACCGACAAGCAAGCCTTTTTGAGCTCTTTGATGTCGAGCTTCGTGTCGAACCTGATGCCGAAGTAATTCATGTACCCGCGAGTTCGAAGGTGGCCAGCCGCCAAAGTCCAAGACTGGTAGTCCGTTGCTTCGAGCACGTCTTCGATGTTTTCAACAGGCTGAGATGCTTTCTCTGCGACTTGCTCTAGTGCGGCCTTCTGTTGCTCTCTCGTGAACACTGAAAATGGTTCGTACGCCACCTGGTCCACCACCTCCTCCCACTTCGCGGCAGCACTCATGGCGCTCAACACTGGCTTCTGGAATATTTCCCTCACGAGCAGAGTGATTCCCTCTTGGCGTGCCGCAGCCGTCAGTCTTACTGCGGAAATTGAATCACCACCAAGCTGTAAGAAATTGTCATCCATGCTCAGCGTTTCCTCGCCAACACCCAACACCTTGCTCCAGAGCCTCCGAATGCTCGACTCAAACTTGTTCGATGGCTCTCTCATAATCTTGTCGCTTTGCGCAAGTTCTATCGCGCTGCGATGCTTTTCGTCGTCCATCTCTTGGATCCATTCAGATACCCTTCTTCGGTCCAATTTGCCAGAGGTATTAAGAGGAAGGTCCTCCAGGACGATCCAAATGGTTGGGACCATGTACCTGGGCAGCTTACTTCCAATCTTCTCGCGGAGCCGCGAGATTTGTGAACCGACCTCCACCTTTTGATTTTTATTAACCAACACAAAATCAGTGCCTTCAAGCGTCTTATTGATATGTCTCAAAGAAAGAACCGAGACCAATTGCTTTTTGCAAGGACCCGTAGCCGGCACAATAGCCATCACCTTGTCCACTTCTTCATCAGCCCAGAGGTGATGCTCCACTTCACCTAACTCCATTCGCTGGCCATTGAGCTTCACTTGATTGTCCTTACGCCCGACAATGCTCATGGTACCGTCAAAATTGTACTTCGCCAAGTCGCCCGTTTTATACATTCGCCGACCAGCTCCGGCCCACTTCGGTGCTGTGATGAATGCAGCTGCTGTCTTCGCGGGATCGTTCAGGTATCCTCTCGCCAAGCTGTGGCTTTCCACGACCAATTCGCCGACGCAGCCGGCGGGAGTCAACTTGTCGTGATTGTCTGCCTCGACAATCCACAGTAGTGAGCCAATGCGGCGACCGATGTTCGAGGGGTCGGCGTCGCGTTTCAAACCAGGCGCATGGTTCGTCCAGATGGCACACTCTGCGGGTCCGTAGCTATTCGTGAGATGTACGTGTTCGGCCCAGGATTGAATGTTGACTGTTGTTGCATGTTCGCCACCTAGGACCAAGTATTGGAGTGTCGGTACGCTCGCAGGGTTTAAGAGAGACGCAACTGTGGGTGTGAGGAACAGCCAATTGGCGGACATGGAATTGATTGCGCCCGCCAGGTTGCTTAGTCGCTCTTCTTCAGTTGGCACGCATACGCAGCCTCCATGCATTAAAGTCGAAAAGATCTCGCCCATGCTCACGTCATAGGTATATGCGGCGAATTGCAGTACTCGGGCATTGCAACTGATGTTGAGGGCCGGAGCATGGTAGAATGCCCCAGCCGAAAAAGAACCGTGCTCCATTACTATACCTTTAGGTGTACCGGTACTTCCACTGGTGAACACAACGAATGCTGGATTTGACGGGGGCACAGAGGGTAAGGTTGTGTTGAGCGCGAAACCGTGAACGGAAGCCTTGTCAATTCCAACCACATGTTCGACCAAAAAATTGAACATATGTTGGTGTTGAGGGCTAGTCACAGCCACTGTTGCAGAAACATCACGAGCTATGAATGCCTTGCGATCTGCTGGGTGAGTAGGGTCAACGGCGACGTACGCTGCTCCCGCCTTGAGGATGCCTAACATGGCTATGATAGCCCATGCTGATTTGTCGAAGCAAAGTAACACGTATGTTTCAAGGTGAACACCCAGCTTTCTGAGATGGGTCGCTACACGTGACGACAGTGTGTCGATCTCCGAGTAGGTGAAGTTGTCATCCCAGGAGCATACAGCGGCGGAGTTTGGAGACAGTCTCGCTTGATCAGTGATCAGGTTGTGCACAGTCTTCATTGTCGAGGGCTTGAAAACCGATGATGTAGGATCGTTCCATTGCTGCAACTCGGCGAAGTCAAGTGGGGATGTGATGTCGATATCAGCGAGAGTCCGTTTATCCGCCTCTGATAGCTGTTGGATTACATGCGAGAAATGTTCTAGCATCCTTTGGCCTCGCTCTGCACTCAATAATCGATCATCGAGCTTAAGTGTAAGCCCGAGAGTGTTGCCGAGGACGACTTGGAAGACCAATGGGTAGGTCAGGAACTCATCAAATGCGAAATCAATTGTATTGCCAGTACGCCACAAATCATGCGCCTCATCGCTCTCCTGTTTTGGTTGGATGACGAGCAGATTTTGAAAGTTGCATGCCTCCTGTGTTTCGCGGGTAAACAGTTTAATGTGTTGAAGACCAGTGTGCTCGTACGGCATCATCTCGACCGCTTGGCGCTGTACATCGTCCAAGAAAGCGTGTACCGTCTGGTCCGGCGAGACTTGGATATGCACCGGTACTGTTGTGATGGTCGGCCCTGTCATCGACGCGATATCCTTGATTGGCACGTTTCGACCAGCTAGCAAGGCTCCAAACAAAGCATCGTTTACTTCACCATATCGTGAGAGCACAATAGCCCAAGCGGCTCTGATTAGAGTTGACGTCGTGAAACCAGAGGTCGATGCATTTCCCAGAGTGAATTCAATATCTTTCGTGACAGTGACATTCGCGAGGGGTTGGATCGCGGAGGACTGTATAGGCGGGAAGTTTGACAGGGCCTCACCCGGAGGGTACTGCGAGTGCCAATATGCGAATTCTGCACCTCGATCCCGGCTCTCGAGATACTCGATGAAGCGCGCGTATGGTGGTGGGCTGGGTAGGAGGGAAATGTCAGAGGCATGGTAGATGCGGGCTACCTCTTGTAGCACTAGCGGCAATGCCCAACCATCGTATATGGAATGATGTGCTGACCAGACAAAATGCGTTTTGCCGTTGTGATCACCGATGATAGCCCAGCGCGTCAAGGACTTTCCGTAATCCATGATGTCTAGCTTATCAGCTCTCAAATAATCTTCGAGCGAGCCTGTAGTCGTCCACTGCGATTCATCGTTCAACACAACCTGCAACGAGCCAGAAAGCTCGGTATAAACAATTCTCGTGCGCAGTATCGTATTTCGTTTGACGCAAGTCTGCCACGCTCTCTGGAATCGCTCAGGATCCACGGAGGACGGCAACACAGTATCCCACTGGAAGTTATATGTACCTGGTTGACGCGCCGATAAAACCATCAACCCTTCCTGAAGCGAGGATGTCGGGTAAATATCTTGCACAGATATCCTGGGAATGTTGTATGCCTTTTCGAGCTTTTCCAAGATCGCTTCCAAAGGCTCTTGTCCACGAAGCAGCGAGAAGGGTTTACGAGCCTTTGTAACCTCTTCCTTAAACGTGGTAGTGATGGAAGACATGGCGCTCAGAGTAGGGTTCCTAAAGATATGGTCCACCCTGATTGAAATACCAGCTTTGCGCGCAAGAGCCACTAGCTTCATAGCTGAAAGGGAGTCCCCTCCCAGACGCACAAAACTGTCGTCGCATCCAATTGACTCGACAGGTATGTTTAACACATTTGCCCACATGCTCTGCATCTTCTTTTCGACTTTACTGATTGGACTTCTTCTTTCTACGTCAGCAAGGAAGAAGTGTGTGGTCTCTTCGTCAGTGAGGTTTTCGGCGACTGCGTGCAGCCGGCGGCGATCTGTCTTGCCTGAACTCGATAGCGGCATCGAAGCAAGCAATATGAACATTGTTGGAATCATGTATACTGGCAATATGTCCGTAAGTGTGCTGGTTAAAGCCATCAAGTCTGAGTATAGTTCTGAATCGATGCGACGAGTCTCCGGTTTCCCTTCTTTTTCTTTTCTATCCCTACAGAAGAATGCAGCAAGCACCTTCGTGTTGTTCCTATGAGGCAGGCTAACCTGGTCGACGGCAACATGTGCAAGTTGGGGTAATCTGCGCTTAAGATGGTGTTCGATCTCGCCTAGCTCCACTCTTTGGCCTCTGATCTTGACTTGGGTGTCTTTTCGCCCGATGTAAAGCACTGTGCCGTCTGGCCTCAATGTGGCAAGATCACCCGTCTTGTACACTCTCTCGACAGGGCGTCCAAGCAAGGATTCATCCAACCACATCGGCCTCTTGATGAACGCTTCCTCGGTCTTGCCACTGTCATTGAGGTAGCCCCGAGCGACAGTCGGACCTTCTATCAGCAGTTCTCCGACAGCCCCGACAGGGACCAGAACATTCGTATCGTGGGCATCAACTACCCAGTTTGCACCGCCAACGGCACGTCCAATGTTATCAGGTCGATCAGAATCTGTAACATGATCGAGTATTGACGAGAATACACATGTCTCAGTTGGTCCGTAACCATTGGCAAGGTACGTTCGGTTGGCCCATATCTCAATGTTATCAATTCCCAATACCTCGCCTCCGAGAACGACTGTCTTCAGACATGGCACTTGCTCGGGTTCCAATGTGCGGGCTAGAGACGGCGTGAAGAAGGCCCAGTTTGCTTGTAGTTGGTTTATGCCATCCACAATATCGTTCAGGCGCTGCTCTTGGGAAAGAGGGCAAATGCAACCGCCGTGCAATAAAGTGTGGAACGTTTCCAGGATGGTGGAGTCGAAGGCATAAGACGCGTATTGCAATACACGCGAACTGGAATCCATGTTGATGCGCTTTCCTTGTTCCATGGCAGCCGTACAGACCGCTCGATGTTCCATTACGACGCCCTTGGGCTTACCAGTCGATCCAGAGGTAAAAAGGACATAGGCGGTGTTCCTGGAAGTAGCCTTGTTCAATGGTGGAGAGGCTTTGCTGGGGAAAGCCGTGATCGTTTCGGGCGAAATAAGGACGACCTGAGGGGCGATGGTGCGGCAAAGGCCTTCACGAGAGGCAGAAGCGAGGACCAAGTGAGCTTTAGTGTCCCTGATTATTTGTTGCAAACGCTGAACCGGGTGAGTGGCATCCATTACCACGAATGCACCTCCTGCGTACAGGACCCCGAGTTGAGCCACGATAGTCCATGCTGACTTGTCGAAACAGAGCGGTACAAGGACTTCAGGCCCCACTCCTAATGCTTGAAGGTGATGAGCAAGGCGAATGGCATGTTCGTAAAGCTGTTGGTAAGTGAATTGTGTGTCCCAGGAATGTACAGCCTCGGCTTTCGGTCGTGCCACTCTTTGAATCTCGAAGAGCTGATCGATTCGCGTCTCAAGACCCGCGGGTATAGTCCTATTTAGCTTCATAATTGCTCGTTGATCATTGTTTCCAAGCAGATTGAGGAATTTCAACGGTCGATCGAGGGATGCTGTGACAAGTTGACCAAGCGTCTGCTCGAAATTGGCGAGTATAAGCTTCAGCTGGTGAGCATCCAGTACCATCTCGTCGTAACTCACTGCAACTTCCACACTCGAGCCATTCAGGTAGAGTTGCAGCGTGAGTGGATACGATGACAGCTCTTCTATCTGACCAAGAGAGGTTTTGATCCAGAAGTCCTCGGATGCAGCGGTTGGCTTTCGTTCGTGGATTACAAGCAGATGTTGGAAATCACATGCACTATCAGCTTCGGGGGTACTTTGGGCAATCCGCTGCAACCCAACATGCTCGAAAGCTTTCATGTCGCTGGCTTGATCGCTAACACTGCTGATGAACTGCTCGATTGACGCATTCCAATCGATGTGCATCCGGAGAGGTACGGTAGCCAGTGTCGGGCCCATGATCGCGTCAATACCTTCCACTGGCACATTTCGGCCCTGCACCGTGAGACCAAATGTAACATCGTCAGCTCCAGAGTATCTGGCCACAATGATCGACCAGGCAGCCTTGAGGAGGACTGGCAACTCGTAAGGAGTGCTTTGCTTCGTCGGGAGTTTCAAGTGCGTACTCAGGGATTGATTCTTCCGCTGATACGAAGCGCTCGGTAGTCGGGGGAAGTTGACTGGCGCCGCACCAGATAGCTGAGCTTTCCAATAAGCTTTCGCCTCATTTTCGTTACTCTGTGCAACGTAATCAACAAAATCGGACAAGCTCGACGATGCGACTTTGGAAGAGATAGCCTTCTCTTGTATAACTTCTTGGTACACAGACTCAATACTGTTTAGTAGAAGATTGATTGACCACTCGTCGTATAGCACATGGTGCATGGCCAGCAAGAACTTAGGTGCCTCATCCGAGTGCTGGAGAATACAGCATTTCAGCAGTGGCTGACCATAGGACATGGTCAATCTGCGTTCCAGTCCCCAAAATTCAGCCTCAGAAAGCACCTCTGTGATATTAATGTGTTCTTTCATCACAACCTGCATGGAGCCAATGGACTCGAGGTTCACTATCCTTGTACGCAGTATAGGTTCCTTTAGAACAACGAGGCTGACGGCCTTCTTGAAGATATCGACATTGACGGATGCTGGTAATGTCCAAGCGCGTCGTAGGCGGTACGAACCCGGTGTTTTCATAGATAGAAGCATGAGCGACTCTTGCAGAGGCGTGCTCGGGTATAAATCCTGAACTGTCTCTTTGGAGATGCCGAACTGCTCTTGAAGTTGGTCGTAGATGGTCTGCGATGATAGATCTTCCGCTGCTGCTGCCATGTCACTCAGTTTCGGATTCTGAAAGATCAATGCGATGGTGAGATGGATATCATCTCGACTGGCCCGAGAAGTGAGTTGTATCGCACTAAGGCTGTCTCCACCCGATCGGAAGAAGCTATCATTCAGGCCAATCTGTTCCCGTTCCAAGTCTAGAACCTCCGACCAGATCTGTTGGAGTTTCTTCTCAATGCGGGACGAGGGCTGTTGTTTTGGTCCATCCGACAGTGAGAAGTGAGCCAGGTCGGGCTCGCTGAGGCTAGAAACTAGAGATTGCAACCGAAATACGTCAGTTTTGCCAGACACCGTGAGTGGAATGTACTGTATTGGGATGTACATGGCAGGGATCATGTACGATGGCAGCGCATCGGCAAGCTTGGTATCGAGAGCCATAAGCTTGCTGGCCAATGGTTCGGTAAGACTCGCCAGAAGACTGTCGGTTTGGGGTTCCAATTCAGTGCTCCAGCTCAAGAACGCTGTTAAGACGGGGTCCATTGACCGGTTCCGTGGGGCTGTCAACACAACGGCAACATCCTTCAATCCAGGCAGCTTGGCCTTAATGGTGCTTTCGACTTCGCCGGCTTCCACACGCTGACCCCTGATCTTGATCTGCGTATCTTTGCGGCCAACAAAGTGTATCGTACCGTCGAATGCCCACCGTACCAAATCACCTGTGCGATACACTATCGAATCGCCAAGCCCCGTCCACTTTGGCGCCTTCACAAATGCTTTCTTGGTCTTTTCCTCATCATTCAAATATCCGTTTGCCAAAGTCTGACCCCCAATTAAAAGCTCGCCCACAGCCCCAATTGGCACTGGCATCTTGATGTCGTCAGGATCAGCAACCCACAGTGAGCTGAATCTGAGCGGCCTTCCAATGTTGCGTGGGTCGGAAGTCCCTCTTCTGCTGTAATGTAGACTCGTGACTGCGATCGTGGCTTCTGTCGGGCCATAGGCATTGATCAATTCAACATGTCCCTTCCACATCTCGATGTCGCGCTCGGTGATCGCTTCTCCACCACACACGAGGGATTTCAGACTTGTCAACTTCTCCGGCTGTAGTGTCCGAGCGAGTGAAGGCGTCAGCACGATGTGGCTGATCTTCATGCTATTGATGACGGGAGTGATATCCTTCATGCGGTCGTTATCCGAGATTACGCACAGACAAGCGCCCGTGAACAGTGCGCCAAAAATATCTCCCAACATAGGATCAAACGTGTAGGCGATAAATTGAAGGATCCTGGAATTGCTTGCCCATCCCCAAGTTTGCGCGATCTCGGGCACATTAGTAGTGATAGCACGGTGGGAAATCATGACACCTTTAGGTAGACCCGTACTGCCACTGGTATAGATGAGGAACGCGCTGCTTTCCGGATCCACAGTTATCGAAACCGATGTCTTTGGAAGGGCAGAAGCGTGCGATTGAGAGAATGGAATGAGTGTTAGCCTAAGCGCACTGAGTCTCCTGGCTTGATCTGGCGCACACACGATCAGAGTGGCACTGCAATCCTCCACCAATATTCGTACACGGTCAAGAGGATGGTCTGGGGAAAGCGGCAGACCTGTGCCCCCAGCTTTCAAGATAGCTAGCATGCTGACGATAGCCCACGCCGACTTGGGGAAACAGAATGGTACGACTGTCCCAGGGCGCACACCGAGATCGATCAAGTGACGACTGAAGCGGGTGGAGATATCTTCAAGCTCGCTGTAAGTGATCTTTCCCTCAAAACTTTCGATTGCGATCGATTTCGGAGACCGTGCGGCCTGGTCTGCAAAAAGCATGTGCACCAGCGCACTAGATCCCGGTCGCTGCAGAGGTGTCCATAACTGGACTTGACGCACATCGCGCTCGCTGAGTTGTCGCACGCTGTCAATATTGCCCCACGGATTAGACAGCAGCTGCTTCAAAACCTTCTTAAAAGTCTGCGCAACATTGTCAGCGTGCCAGTCGCTCAACCTGTCCGCCCAGTAGCCAAAGTGCGCTTCGGCATTTTCGTTGTCCGAATAGATCCCTAGAGAGATGTCGTACTCGGTTGGATCATGGGAGCCAACACCCTCAAAAGAAAGTGTCAGCTCGTCACTTGTTTTCTTATTGCCTAGAGCTTGGATTGAGATCATAGTGTTAAAGAGAGGCTGATCGGATAGACTTAGTGCGTGTTGAATTTGGGCCAGAGAGCAAGCCTGATGCTCGATGCCAGCGGCGTACTCGGACTGCTTTTTCTGCACTAGTGCAGAAATGGTGGCGGATGGGGAGAGGCACGTACGCGAGACCATCATGTTGATGAACGGCCCGATTGTTTTCGTAATTCCTGGTACGGCAACATCGCGGCCGGAGACGAGGTAGCCGTATGTTACGTCTTCGGCGCCTGTATACAGACACAAGACGATGCTCCATGCTAGATGGAAGACGCTAGGCATAGTGACTGAACATGTTGCGCAGAACTTGCGCATCAGGCTGGATAAGTTGCCGAGCGAAAGATGAATACTGCGAAGACACGAGACGGTGCCCTGAACGTCGTTGATCATAGGGAGGTAACATGGGACAACGCGGTGGAGATAATCTGACCAATACTTGACTGATATCTCCATCGGCCTCGAGTCCAAGTACTTGATGTACTCACTGTAAGGCGGACCAACGCTGAGTGGCTGTTGAGCTTGATACGCCTGCGATAGATCTCGTAGCAATATGCCCACTGAATCTGCGTCTACCAACGCATGGCTCGCATCGAACTTGAAGAAGACCTGCCTGACTTAATCTGACATGCGATAAGGCGGTGGGGTGGCGCGCTATCGTTGTACTCCAACGCTGGATAATTCGCAAGCAGACTGACTGCTTCCTCATCGATATCACAGTTGAGCAACAAAGTGTTTGCTTTGGACTTCGCGAGGACGAGCTGGTAGAATACGCCATTGGTAAATATGCGATCTGTGAAGACTGTGCGAAGCATGGCGTGCGAATTCACGACGCGCTGCCAAGCTTCCAGCAGCCTTCGCTCGTCGATGCGTCCTGAGCGGTTTGAAGTGACTTTGAAGGTAAAGGACGTTTTGTATGTATCAGGGTTCCGAGTCTGCGACAGAATCAAGCCATTCTGCATTGGAGTTAGAGGGTACAGGTCCTCCACGTCATCCAGGCTTGACAGACCAAGGTCTGGAAGAATGGTTTCCTGGAATCCTTGCAGTGCTTCATAAGTGAGGGGTACAAGTGGAAAATCAATCAGCGTCTTCTCGCTCGCCATTGTAGGCAACAAGTCGGTGATGTCATTCAACGACTGGGCACAGGTACCCGCCCAGCGGAGGACATCCGCCTTGCGGGCCATGCGCCTGTTGTACAGAAACTGGAATGAAACGATACCTTGCAAGACCGTGGCACTGATCTCGAAGAGCGCAAAACGGTTCAGCTTCTCATCGAAGTCGGACTGTATAGCACCCTCTGGAAGAGCTTGCTGATGTAGCAAGCTGTCGTCACGTTCGAGGCCTTGGAATTGTCCAAGGTAGTTGAACAGCACCTCCATAGGACCCGACTTGCCGAACGCTTCTCGTCCTTGAGCCGTCAAGTAACGTGAAGCAAAATAGTCGAAGCCATTCCGTGTGATGGATCGCCGAACGTCTTTTGTTCTTCGCACAATATCGATCACGCTGTCTCCAGATACCGAAACATGCAAAGGTGACATCGTAGTGAACCATCCAACTGTGTTCGACACATCGAGGCTCGGGTTGTAGGGTTCACGTCCGTGGCCCTCACTAAAGATTGTCGGCGTTGCCCGGTCTGGGAAGACGATAGCGAAAGAATGGAATAGTGCAGCCAGGAGTAACTCAACAGGCTCAGTCCCCAACGCGATGTGGCATTGTTCTAGTAGCCTCATGCTCACATCCTTCGTGAGTGAGAACTCATGTCGCTCCACGTCAGCATAAATATTCGCTTTCCCTTCCATATCCCAATACGCGAAATCGGAGCTCTGGATTCGGAATGGGAGTACAGTATTGACATCCAGTGAGGAGGCATGTGTCGTCTGTAGTGCTAACCATGACTGGAACGGTAGGGAGTCGGAAATTGGGAGACTGCGTCCGAGCAGCAGCAGTTCTAGGTCTTGAAAGATGATGCGCCAGGATACGAGATCGATGACTAGATGGTGCGCAACGAGGTACAAGAATTGTCCATCTCCGGATACGTTGAGCAGATCAACCGAGAACAATGGCCCAGTCTCAGGGCGGATACGGTGCTGTGCCCTCTCCATGACGGACACGGCCAGGCTCGACCTCCTCAAGTCATGGGACGCGGTGTAGTATCGACCTTGAGCGTTTCTCTGCACAGACTGCTGCCACTTGCCTTCGACGGTCTTGATGTACTGCGCGCGAAGCATAGGATGACGTTCAACAATGGTCGCAATCGCCTTTTCCAAGTTCTCATGCGTTATTGGTCGATTCACACGCAAGTAGAAGCTCTGATTAAAGCGGATATCGGGAATGCCGCCCATCTCTTCGAACATTTGCTGGATGGGTGAGAGCTCGAACAGCTTCTCTGATATCTCGACATGCTGTTGCTGAGTGTTTCCGATGGACTTGGCAGCTTGCGCCATGTTCGATATTGTCTTGCTGCGTAGAATGTCTGTCATCTTGAGGGCTATGCCCTTTGTTCGGCAGCGGCTCACCAGCTGCATAGCTATCGTAGTAATTAGTATTTCATCTCTCGGGCCTCTAGAATGTTCATCTGTTACCTGTGATGGAATCTCCGCCAAGGCCAATGAATGATTGCGTCAGGGAGAGCTGCTTGCTTGGGATATTGAGGATATCCGACACCATCGTCCGGATCTGAGATTCCATGTCAGTGGCGGGTTGTGCATTCGGGTCGTTCGTCAGGTTTTCATCGGCGGCGATGCGATGATAGAAGTCAGTCCCTAGACGTTCAACCCAGTTGATGACCCTCTTGCGGTCGAGCTTGCCAGAAGTGTTCAATGGCATTGCTTCAACGACTATCCATATGGTCGGAACCATGTAAGACGGAACTGTTTGGCCTAAATGATCTGCGACTTCTCGCACGTGGCCAGCCTGGAGCGATTGGTCTACAACCTGCAGGGCCTTGCCGTTGCGGGTATGGAAACGCAGTGCTGTAAGAGTTACGACCGCAATCAAGGTCCGCTGACGCGGCCCCACTGTAGGCATGACAACGACTGCATCGCGAACGAGTCTGCTAGCATCCAAATAATGCTCAATCTCACCAATCTCTAATCTTTGACCACGTACTTTAACTTGCGAATCCTTCCTGCCCAAATAAGTGTGGCTTCCGTCTTCACGAAGGCGGACAAGATCTCCAGTCTTGTAGAAGCGGCGCCCGGGTGCCCAGCTCGGCGATTCGATGAAAACAGCGCGCGTCTTCGCAGGTTCATTAAGATACCCTCTTGCCAGCGTAGGTCCCTCGAGGAGAAGTTCACCGACAGCACCCATTGGAACGAGCCGGTCAGTGTTGTTGCGGTCCGCAACCCAGGTTAGTGCGCCGACGCCGTGTCCAATGTTGGTCGCATCCGTGACATGAGTGTTGACAGTGACCAGAACGGACGCTTCAGTAGGCCCATAAGCATTCATAAGCCTAACATGTGGACCCCAGATATCCACATGTTTCTGGGACATCGCTTCTCCACCGAGCACTAGCGTCTTCAACCCAGGCACCTGTGACGGCTCGATGATAGTTACAAAGCTTGGCGTCAGAAGAGCCCAGTTGACTCTCATCCGGTTGATCGCGCCCACGATTTCCATCGACTCGCGTTCTTCGTCCGTAGGGATACAGATGCAGCCGCCCTGCATGAGTGTAGTCAGCATGTCCATTACACTTACATCGAAGACGTAGCTCGAGAACTGCAGTACGCGACTGGAGCTGCTGATTCCCATGGCCTTGCTGTGGTCTCGGGCGCTTGTGGCGAAGGCCCTGTGTTCAATCATAGTTCCCTTGGGCTTGCCTAGGTAAGAAATGCAAAATTAGCTAAGGCGTATCTACTTTACGCTTGAGGGGCTTTATACCGGTTGTACCGCTGGTGAAGATGACATAGGCAAGATTCTTCGGGGTCACTGTTTCCTTGCCTAGCGGTGTATCAGGAAGACCCTGACAACGCTTTTCGTCCACAATGAGAATGTCGCCCTCTAATCCACTGAATAAACTAGCCTGCCTCTCCGAAGTAAGGATCAGCTTCCCATAAACACCCTTCGATTCGATGATCTGGCGAATTCTGTATTCTGGATGCTTTGGATCAAGAGGGACGTAGGCCCCACCAGCTTTCAGACAAGCTAGTACAGCTACCACCGCCCATGTGCTTTTCTCAAAGCAAATTGGCACGACAACTTCAGGACCTACACCTCTTCTCTGAAGCTCGGCTGCTAGTCTTGTCGAAAAGGCATGGATTTCTCCGTACGTCATCGACCGGTCCGCGCTACAGATGGCTTCGGCGCTTGGTGCAGCCTTGACTCTCTGTTGTATGACATGATGAATGCAGACGTATTGTTCTTCGACTGGGGTATTGTTCCTTTTTTGAAGCACTTCCTGATCACGATTGCCAAAGTATTCCACTTCTGAAAGCGAGCCATCGACCGAGGCGACTTCGATCAGAGAACGGATGACCGTGGTGAGAGAGGCCAGGGCGTTCTTTGCCAGCCAGTCACTGACTCTGGGTGCCCAATATGCGAAAGTGATGTTTGGGTTGTGGTCGTCCGCTTTCAGGGTGAAGATGATGTCGTATTCCGTGGGATCATGGAAATGTACAACGTCGAAGAAGAGCTCGCGACGTTTGGCCTGGGCGTTGCGGGATTGGAATTTTGAGATGGTGGACGAGTTATGGAGAGATGACATTGCAGTGTTGAATAGGGGAGTTGCAGCGCTCAACCCGATGGTATGCTGGACGCGACCCAGCGACACATGTTGATGGTCGAGAGATTCAGCGTACTGATCGCGAGTCGCTTGTAGTAGGTCGATGACGTTGGTGGAGACAGCAGCCTCTACGTGGCATACCAGCATGTTGATCAGAGGCCCCACGATGCGATCTACATCCTTAACATCTACATTTCGTCCGGAGACAAGATACCCAAACGACACCGAGTCGAGCCCAGAGTAATTTTGGAGAACCAGCGCCCACGCAGTCTGCACAAGATTGGGCAGTGTCACACCCGTTCTAGTAATGAAATTACGCAGCAGGGGCCGGATAAACTGAAGGTCTGCCTCTAGCTCCCGCATCTCCTTCGCATCCACCTCACATGCAGAGGCAACGGGGAAATGGCAAGGACTTGCCTGCGCCAAGCGGTCTTCCCAGTAATCTAGGGCGTTTGCAGATGACTTAGTTTGCAGATACTTGATATACTCGCTAAATTGCGGTTGGTTTACGAGGTACAGGCCACCGTCGTATGCAAGACGGATGTCGTCGAGGAGCACGCGGAGAGACGTTGCATCAATTGTCGCATGGTGGAAATCCATCCGGCAGTAGACCTTGCCACTTGGAGTCGTACAAATGACGAATCGATGGAGTGGCTCGGTCTTAGAAAGCTCCATGTATTCCAGTGCCATGAGGGTGGCAGGTCCAGACTCATCTTCGCAGCGGATTCGTCGTGTAACGCCCTTGGACGATTTGAGGACCACCTGATCGTACAACCCTTCTTCGGCAACACTGTCTGCGAAAACGGTACGGAGCATTGGGTGGTAAGCGATGACTGTTTCCCACGCAGCTTGTAGACGGTCTACATCTACCGGCGCCTGGCGATTAGTAGTGGTCACCTCGAGCGTCGCGTTGGTTTCGTAAGCACCGGCGTGCAGCGCTTGTCCGATAAGTAACGCTTCTTGCATTGGCGCTGTTGGGTACACAGCCTCAATATCGCCAAGTTCATCCAGGCCCAGCTGTGAAACCCGCTCTGTTCTAAGTGTCTCGAGTCCCTTGTAATCAAACCGCAGCAGTGGATAATCACTCAGTGTCTTCTCGATCTTCCTCCCAGGTAAGAGCGCCGCCGCGTCTCGTAACGTCCGGTCATACGCTGCTGCCCAGCGATAGATAGCATCGATATGCTGCATCCGGTCATTGTACAAGATGCGAAACTTAAGCTTCCCATCGCTGGTGTGAGATACCGAAATCTCAAGTAATGACATTCGAGGAACGTCTCGTCCCATAGCAGGATCAAGCTCCTCTGTTTTGGGCTCATGTAACTGGAACAAGGCATCTCCACCCTCTAATTGCTGGAATCTTCCCACGTAGTTGAAGAGAAGCTCGATAGAGTTGTGCTTCTTGAATAACTCCCGTCCCTTTGCAGTCAGATAGCGCGCAGTGAAATACGGCCAGCCGTTCTGAGGAAGCCGTCGAGATGTGTCCTTCACAGCTCGGAGGGTTGTGAGAAAGTCGTTATCCACGGGCACATTAACGTGCAGAGGCGCGAGATTAGTGAACCATCCTACGGTCGATGAGAGATCGATGTCCGCGCTCCAGGGCTCTCGACCGTGAGCTTCTCTCCAAACAGTGGGTGTTTGTCTGTCTTTGAATGTCTGACAGAACGAGTGGATAGCGGCTGCAGTGAGTATCTCGGCTGGCTCGGATGAGAGAGCGGCGTTGCAGTCGCTGAAGATATGGCTCGTGGTGTCTTTATCAAGCAGAAAACTGTGGCATGCGATATCGCCGTACACGTTCGGCTCTTCTGCCATTCCCCAGTATTTGAAGTCTGAGCTTGCTATATTGAATGGCAGTGCGACCTGTGGGTCAATATGCTCGTGCGCGTACTCAGCTTGCAGCTTCGTCCATGTCCGGAACGAAAGAGGAGTATCATTACTGGCAGATCCTACAGTAAGGAAGTCTTCCAAGTCCTTTAGAATCACTCGCCACGAAACGAAGTCGATGACCAAGTGGTGTGCAGCGAGCGCAAGAAAGTGTGAGCCATCTTGCAACTGCAGAACATCGATTCCGAGAAGTGGGCCATTCTCGATGTCTAAGCCACGCTGGCACTCAAGGAAAGCTTGACCTATTTCCTTTTCTGAAGCTAGTTCCTTAGTGCTTAATCGAAAGGACCCAGCTGAATTGTCCGTGATATGCTGGTACCACGCATCGCCTTGTCGAAAGAATCTTGCGCGGAGCATGGAGTGCTTTTTGATTGCCGCTTCGATCGCAAGCTCCAGTTGCGATACAGATACGGGTTGCGACACTTTCAGCAGGAAGCTTTGATTGAACTGCGTCGGCTTCTGTCCCATTGCCTCGAAATAGAATTGCTGGACTGGAGAAAGCGCAAAGGCACGGTTGAGTTCTTCATTCGGAGCACCGAAGCTTGTCGCTGTGTTTTCCATGGTCTCCACAAGCTCCGAAAGCTGAGCTAAACTTTCGCTGTGCAAGATATCCTTGACAAACAGCCTGAGTCCTTCCGTGCGGCATCGTGACACGACCTGCACTATTTTAACTGTTAGCGCCTTCACCCAAGCCTGTAGTCGAATGGCATACTCGCTGTGATTGAGTCTCCGCCTAAATTGGCAAATGACTTGTTCATGGACAGTTGCTCGTCTTGTTTGTTGAGTACCCGCGCGATGATGCTCCGTAGCTGCGTGGCGATTACAGTGTCGGGCGTGGTAGTTTCGCCCTCCGCCCCAGCGCTCATCAAGGCGGAATAAGCCTCGGAATCAAGAGAAGCTGCCCACTTTGACATACGCGCGCGATCAATCTTTTGCGATGTATTACGGGGAATGAAGTTCACGATTGCCCACACTGTGGGGACCATGTAGCTGGGCAAATTATCTTGAAGTTGTTTGCGTAGCTGGCCAACTGTAGACTCGATGCCTTTTCGCTGGTCTCCAACGATCAGCTTGAAATCATTAGCAACGATTACATTGTCTTTCAAACTTTGGAGGGACAAGATGGCCATGATGCGCTTTATGCCGTCCGGATCGCTGGATAGGATTGCCATCACGCTTTCTACATCGCTAGAATTCCGCAAGTGATGTTCGATCTCGCCTAGCTCAAGACGTTGACCGTGGATCTTTGCCTGTGAATCCATTCTGCCCAGCACATCCAGGCTACCATCATCGGTGTATTTCACAAGGTCCCCGGTGCGATACATCCTACGCGGCTGATCTGTAGGTTGCTGGTTGCGAGTGAAGGCGGGATTAGTGATAAATGCTGTCTCAGTCTTCTCGGCGTCGTTCAGATAGTAGCGTGCAAGCAGTGGGCCCTCAAGGAGAAGTTCTCCACTGCACCCGACGGGGGCCAAACGGTCTGGGTTACCTGTTTCGACAACCCATAGCTTTGTGTGTAGACCATGACCGACATTAGAGGGTCGCCCGTTCTTACCAAGTTGAGGATTCAAAGTAGCGTACAAAGTCGACTCACAGGGACCGTATCCGTTGTACAGGTAGGATACGTGATTCTTCCATTGATCGACAACCTTCTGCGTTATGAGCTCTCCACCAAGAATCAAGGTATCGATCGTAGGTACGCTGTTCGGATCGAGCGTTTCAGCAGTTGTGGGCGTGATACCGATCCAATTAGCTCTTGTTGCCCTGACAGCACCAGCGAGGTCGTTGAGGCGCTGAGTTTCTGAAGGTATACATACGCACCCTCCTCTCGTGAGTTGCGTGTATATGTCCTCAAGACTCGCATCGAAGACATACGCACTGAAATTTAGCGCACGGGTTTGAGGCCCAATGCGTAATGCCTCTCCATGTGCCTGCATCCCTGTACAAATGGACGCATGCTCCAGAACGACTCCTTTGGGCTCACCGGTAGAGCCTGAAGTGTAGATGACCAAAGCAGCATTAGAAGGATATACATCTTGCTTCAAGGTCTGGCCAGGTTTATGAAGCCGGGAGACGCGCTCGACTGAATCTGCATCAACAGTGAACACATGCTGGATATCTTGGAAGAGGTTCGAGAATGCACTGGTAGTAAGCAAAACAGTAGCATCAACGTCTGCAAGAATCCTCCGAATGCGGCTCTCCGGATGACCAGGATCAAGACATACAACAGCGCCGCCAGCTTTCAGTATAGCAAGTTGAGCCACGTGTGCCCAAGCAGATTTTTCGAACATAATAGGAACAATGACCTCTGCCTGCACACCAAGATTCTGGAGATGCAGGGCAAGAGTGGTCGATAGGCGGTCAAGCTGGCTGTACGAGAAGTCACCATCCCAGGAGCAAATAGCTTGCGCTTCTGGCTGGGATCGGGCAACTTCCTCAAAGACTTGGTGAATGCAAGTCATTTTTTTGTGCAGCTCCTGGCTGTTCCATTCCCCAACAAGCCGCAAGTCATACGGTGATATCAGTTCCAAGTCGGCCATCGTCACGTTTTGGCTCTCGGTGTTCAGCTGAAGCAACACATGTTCGAAGTGTCGGAGCAATCTTTCCGTTTGAAGTTTCGATATGACGTTCTGGTCATGTTCAATATGGATGACAAGTCCGGCCTCTTTTAGAGTACATTCGACCATGACCGCATAATTTTCAGATCCCGCGGTCGCGCGGAGACTAAACTCCAGACCTGTGTGTCTCTTGCCATTCCGATCATCGGATGCTATCTGAACTACGAGAAGATTTTGTAGGTTGGCTGCAGCGAGTGTATCCTGGCCCCAGCGTCTAATCGTCTGGAGACCGACGTGTTCGTAAGGGATCATAGCGATCATCTCATCTTGCGTTCGCTGAAGGTGCTGGGCGAACGTATGGGTGCGGTTGATAGAAGATCGCACTGCAACGGTGGCGATGGTTGGCCCGACAATATCAGTTATGCCGGTAACGGGGGCATTCCGGCCAGTCAAGGTGGAGCCAAACACTACATCGTCAGAGTCAGAGTATCTGGCAACAACAGCACCCCATGCAGCTCTGACAATAGTGGCAACGGTAATGTTAGATGCAATCGCACGTTGAAGTCTCACTTCAGAGGTCACCGTGCCATGAATCAAACCTGTACTGGTAGTATGGCTTGTCTGAGGGAAAGGCATGATGTTCGCCCCTTTAAGATACGAGGACCAAAAGGTTTTTGATTGCATCATATCAGTCTCCGTGACGTGCTTGACAAAGCGGTTGAAAGACACATGCGATGAGAGAGCGTGTGTTGAATCTGCGTATAAGCGATCGACCGCATTCAGTATCAGTGCCATGCTCCAAGCATCGTACAGTGCGTGATGTATAGTCCAAACGAAATGCCGCTCCTGTTGAGCTTGACCAACGATAGCGAGTCGGGACAAAGCGTTACCATACTCGACTGAAAGAGCGCTGTCCCGGGCGAGGTAATCAGAAAGATCGCTTCCGGAACGCCATTCGACGCTATCTTGACTAAGCACAGCCTGCAGTGTCCCAGTAGACTCGAGATACACCATCCGTGTGCGAAGGATGGGAAACTCTTGGACGACATTATCCCAAGCCGACTTGAAGCGCTTAATATCCAATAAAGGAGGCATCCGACAAACGCATTGAAAGACGTATGATGCCTGCTCAGTGAAGGTGAGGGCAAAGAGACCTTCTTGGAGAGCAGTTGCAGGATATAAGTCCACTACACTTCTTGCGTCCACTTCGCACTGCTCGGCAGCTGCACGCACAATATCGGCGGTAGAGAGCTGTTGTGGGAGCAGCTCGAAAGGACTCAAGTCGAGATCCATCTCGCCTTCACCAATCGGCAGGGTGTTTGCTGAAATTTCCGCCAACGTTGGCGCGAGGAAAATATCAGCTACTGTTAATGCTAAGCCTGCTTGTGTGGCTGCAGCAACAAGGTCCATAGCTGAAGTGGAATCACCATAGAGGAAGAAGCTATCCTCGGGTCTGAGCTGTTCGGATGAGACAGAAAGTACTTCAGCCCATAACGAACGCATCTTTTCTTCAGCCGCTGTGATAAACTTCTGCGCTTCTACACTTGTGTCGGAATCTGTCAGGATCTCCGCTCCGTCACTAACATTGGAGGGCGTGGAAACACGAACCCATGTGTCGTCGCCCTCTGATGAGCAGGACTGTGGAAGGGCGGAGAAGAAGACCAACAGGTCTGTATGAGCCACGCTTCCATCGGCGGTACGAGGCATGTGAGATAAAGGAATGAGCGCAGGTGGGCCAAGGCTCGGCTGGAGACTGGTAGAGAGTAGTTGTCTTAGTTCGTCGATGTTATTTCTCACGTGGGTCCTCTCGTCCAGAGCAAGCTCTTCACCAGGACGAGCATCACGGTCAGACATTGCGAGGAAGGCAACAAGAATCTGATAACGGCTGGAGGAACGATTCAAGCTGACCAGTGTACTCGCGACCGCACAAACACCGGGAAAGTTGATTGATATCTGCTGTTCAACTTGATCCAGAGGGATCCAAGTCCCATAGCCGGACTCTGCTTCCTGGTGCACAGCGGAGCCAGCTTTCGCAAGGAATTGGATTTGGACTTTTGCAGATTCTTGTAAAGGATCCAGAAATTGGGGTAATCGATGTGGTTGCTCCAAAATGTTATGGATGGTTCTTCCAAAAGTACTCGCAAGCCCAGCGGACATCTCTTGAGACAAAAGCCTGGAGCTACATTGGAATGAAACCGAGACGACGTCTCCGGAAATATCCACGTCCAGTATGACGTCGGCCTAAAGTTCAAGGTGTCAACACATGAACACGAAAAAGAGTGAGCCAAGATCAACTTACATGCACATATGTTTTCGGTGCACCGAGAAGTTGCTGGTGGGCTGCGGTTCCTTCACCGTCACGTGATACCCGAAGGGCGGTATTTATATCGGCGTGTGAGGCTGCCTGCGCTTCATCATCCACCGAAAACATTGCCTCATCTATTTGTTGTAACGCTTGCGTCGCTTCTGCTGCAGAAACGCTCCGGTCGATGTTCGACGATATCCTTGTGCTTTGGCCATTCTCGATGTTCACGAAGCCGAAGACAACTTGATCACTTTTCACAAAGCAGGCGAGTACCAAGGCCCACGAAAGCTGGAACAGACTGGCTGGATGAACTCCGTTACTGTCACAGAAGAGCTCTGCCTCGAGCCCGACATCCAGCTGGTATGCTATGCAGTGCGAATCTGCGTCGAAAGCTACATGGTCGCCGATGTCTGGAGCTCGAGAGACAAGACTGGGAAACATGCATGACACATGGTCGATGGAGGTGGATGGCATAGATTACAACCGCAGAGTAAGCCAGGCGGGCTTACGGAGGGGAAAATGATTTAAGATGCTGCTTCGCAGAGCAGATGTCGCGACATGTATGAATCGTGAGAATGAGCGTCCAGAGGACTATCTTGTTTAGTGAAGCATCGGTTCCGTGCGAGAGGAAAGGGCTCCTCCGCTGGCGTGAATGCCAGGGCCCGGCACGCCACTGCAGGGACGGCATCGTGCGGTTTTCAGAGGTAGATAGCGGTTGAGGGCGCAGGATGCGCGAAGGATGGATGATGATGGGTAAGATGCTGGATCGGGTACCGTCTGCGGTGGTGGCGGACCCATGCCAAGCCCTTTCTACACGCTTTCTTACTTGGCCGTCCCCAAACAGCAGGTGCGACAGACCGCGGAGCTCGCTGACTCTCCAAACCGCTTCTCAATTGCATCCTCCTGTCATACAACACGCCATCCTTACTCGTCGCGACCAAGCTCTGCCATCAGCACCGTTCCACGACGATGGCCACGGAGGAGCCTCCACCCGCGCAGATAGCGGCCGCTCCAACGACTCGGCCGCCTCCCTTACGTTTCTGCTCTTGATGCAGCACGCCGAGCAGCGTGGTCAGAATGCGGCTCCCGCTGTTCGCGAGGGCGTGACCCAAGGCCACCGCTCCGCCGTGCTGGTTCACTTTCGTCGCCTCAATCCCCAGCAGGCGCACATTCGCCAGGACGGCCACGGCAAATGCTTCGTTGATCTCGAACGCATCGACCTCTTCCAGGTGAATCTTCGCTCGGTGCAGGGCTTTGGGGAGAGCCAATGCGGGAGCCTGTGGTTCGAGCACATCAGCACATTCCTTGCAACACCGGCTGAACCGTCCCCACATGCCCTACGTACCGTTGTAAAGGCACCTGGGTGCGTTTCCGCGTCTGCCCAACCAAGCACTCGGGCTGCCGGGCTTACACCCAAAGCCTCAAGCTTCGCCTCGGAGACCAGCACGACTGCAGACGCCCCGTCAGCTAGCGCCGGTGAATTCGCTGCGGTAACGGTACCACCGCCTGCTGCCGAGGCGAATATGGGCGGCAGATCTCGCAGTTTTGTCTCGTCAAACTACCAAGATGGGCATGTGGTTAGTACCGGTACACACTTGGCGCCAGACCAGGATCCGCTTGCGTTATGCCGGCACGGGCTCACCTTAGAAAGAGATTCGTCTTCTCGAACCAACGCACGCCGTTGTCCAGGCGCTGCTACCTTGATGGGTGCAATTTCTTGACGAAATAAGCCTTGTGATGTTGCCGCAAGCGCTTTGCGGTAGCTATCAATGGCATAGTCGTCCTGCTCGTCTCTCCCGATGCTATGCGTCTTTGCGCAGAGTTCTGCCTTGAGGCCCATGTGCTCTTTGTTACCATAGGCGTCCGTCAGCCCGTCTGTAACGACGCCGTTGGTTATTCGCTTTCCGTCAGTGTAATTAGGACAGCCTGACATCGATTCAGTGCCGCCAGCAATGACAACGTCAGCATATCCCAGCTGGATACTTTGAGCCGCCAACGTCACTGCCTTCATCGACGAAGCGCACACTTTGTTGACGGTCGTGCAGACTGTAGTCACCGGTAACCCGGCTCCCAGGGCGCATTGGCGAGCTACGTTCTGCCCAAGCCTGGCGTATGCAGTCAGCCGAACGTATACAGTGAAACAACGGAGCAAGGGCAAAATATACCCAGCAGACAAGACGTTTCCCATCAATACTTCATCAACATCTTCAGGCTTCAAACGAGGGACTCGGGCCAAGGCCGCTGCTTCCTGGTTAGCACAGACCGCCTTCGCACTCACACCGCCAGCTGTCCTGCCTTTGATTACATGAGACCCCAACTCCACTGCAGTCAACGACGAAAGCGAGCTATCATCAGAATCAGACTGTGTCCCTGCCATTCTTGGACAATAACTCACCCTTTAAATGCACCAATGCATGTGCGAACGCTGGCAACAATGTAAACTGGAGGATTGGCCGACATATCCAGCGATGAATGTGTGACGCATCCATACTTGAATCAGATAAATGGTTTTGAACGATTCTTTAGCCAGCGCTATCCGCTTGGGGTAGGTGCACATGCATGCAAGTACTGGGATACTAATCCTTGCTTAGAAACTAACCGAACCACCGAAGGCGGCTCTTAGCATTGACATTTGGACCTCAGACTAGACTAGGGCAAGCGTCATCATTTACTTGATAACGTTTTCGTTTCTTGCTCACTCGTAACACACCGGACGCCCGTCTCGACACGAGATTGCTGCTTACATGGCACCATTATGGTCGTCTGTCATCGTGCTTCAGTGACTGATGAATTTTGGCAAAATAAATTTATCCAGAGCAGAAATCTACCCGCTTTTCTTGTTCTGTGTACTGTTTTGTTTCGAAAGCTTAGCTTTGGGTGTTGGCGCTCTCAGCTGCTCGCAATGTACTACCATAACATCGAGAGCAATAGTATCTTTGAACTAGTACGAAGTTAGATCCAACGACAACTCAAGAAAATCGAACTACAGTCTGACAGAATCGCGGTAGGTTTCGGAAGTGATCTGGTAAGAAAACTCAGGAGGGCAAGCAACAAATGTAGCCTATATACCCTGGCACATTTAAGATCTGATTGGCTATGTACGTCTTTGACAACGCCTGTCATGGTCACACACTACTCACATATTCAAAACATACTCCATCGTATGTGCTTATTTCTTTTGGTCAAACAATACTCACTGCTTTCCAGTAGGGCTGAGATGTATAGCCTGGCATCGCAGCGCATTTCCGGATGACGATCGATTCGGCGCAGTGAGCCCTAGTAGGAAGACGTATCTTTGGTCCGCGCCCCTAAGTCGATTTACTCCTTGCAATAAAATCACGTCGTGATTCTGGGTTCCTCCCCAAGCGGGGAACTGTTGGAGTATACTACGTGCGGCTACCTTACCCCCAGTAACAACCAGTGGAAGACTTGCCACCATCGCATCCCCAGTGGTGATGCTTGTATAACAACCCTCTCTCATTTAGATTCACTGTCTTTAACTGGAAACCACCAATGTAGAACTCAACCTAAATTTATGATTATAGTATACAATCAAACATGATAGTACAGACTAAGACCTTCGCATTCAATGTCCTCTACGAAGGCAGCCCACACGACCCTTTCGTCATCCTATCCCACGCGTTAATGGCAATCCTTCCCCTTTGGAATTCCACGGTCCTCGCCCTTCATATAGCCGGCTACAGCACACTCCGATACGACGTCGGCCACGGATCGACCTCGCGCCCAACAGGAGACCAATTCGGAAAGCTCCACTTCGACGACTTTTGCCTTGACATTGACCGCTGCATCTCCGCCGTCGCCCAGAGATAAAACCTTTCGCAATCATCGGGTGCAGCATGGGCGGCGAGCTTTGCACTCCGCTATGCGACGCTACACCCTGGACGCGTGAAAAAGTATGATCTCAGTGACATATGGTGGTGCTTTACTGACTCCGCACTTTCAAACCTGCACAGCTCAATACAAACTCCCCAATAAATCGCTCTGCATCCACTGAATTCCTCTTCGGCGCATGTTCATTGCCCTCGAACAGCTTCAGCACGCGGTATCCCTTCGTCCCATGTTGCGCTTACAAACTCTCCAAGCAGGTATAGTTCAATGTGGGGTCTCAGTCCCATACAGCAAGAGCAAAGGTCTTGGTGCAAGCAATCGAATGCCATTAGTTTCCGCAGTCTGGCTCGCGACCGTGGCGCAGCCGCTGACTCTTGGATCTTGTCCGTCCAGTGTGAAGACTGGTGCTCCACCGAAAGACCACCCCCTTTTTTTTCTTCGCTAGCTAGGACTATATAGATCTGTAAACGGCTCTTTGCTATGTTCTGTACACGATGAATAGACCACCCTACAAGCACAAACTTACTGATGTTGTACTGCTCTTCCAGCTGCTGCATAGCAGCCAGCACATCCCTAACACAGTACCGGCTGCGCGCTGGACAGGATACTCAAGGCGTCGAGTTGGGACAGGCTGCTGTAGGGAGGCGAGTTTATGCGCGAGGGAGAACTAAATGGAGGACGGACCTACGGCCCCGCCTCCTGCGCCAGAAAGTAGGATCGCTGCAGTGCTATTTCGGGGTATTAATAGAAGTGGGGAGGCGCAGAAAGCTTGTCACGGCGCCATCGGGACCATCTTTGACTTTTATTAAATATATTTTTTGATGCAGAGCTTTGCAGCGTGTGGTGTGTGCGAGAGGCCAAGGTAGTTATCAAGAGTGGCGGGCTTGAGGAGTGCAGCGAGCCTGAGGAGAGGCTTGTTGTCGACGCCGCCACCTTGTTGATGAATTGCTTTAGTGTCGAGGTAATCCGGAGCATAAACCGTGCTTGATACTACAGAATTCTGTTCAAGGCGCCCGGTCTACGACGAGGTCGCCATTGCATTCATAGTGATCGTCTCCTCCATCAATATACCACCCATGCAAATCGTGGCTGCTACCCTCAATATGTTACCTTGCGGCTTATTGGACACCCACTCGCGCATGGATCGGTGCGCAACCTCTGGTTCAGCTAGGAATGAGAAGGCAAGCGAAGAAGAAGCTACACGTGTCCCAAGCTTCGTAGCATCGCTCCCATGAGGACAGGTGCCAGCGTGTGGGTCTATTCGGTTTCGAAATGAACAACAAATTGTTTACGTCCTTCTCTCCGACTAATACTGTGGTCAACCCAACGCATGGGTGACGCCAAGTGGCGATCGGTTCGTGGACGGGTTATGTCTGAGGAAGCAGCAACAACCTGACCTCCTCTTAACCATGTCTCTGCGACCATAGCGATGGTATAGACAGATCATGAACTTGCTTTTTTCATGTTTGAGGAAACCTTGATATAAAGTTTGCGAGTTGTATTCCTTATGCCTGAAAACATATCGCAGCATTTAGAGGCAGCATCAACAGTTGAGCAGTCGACAGACCAAACTAGCGACGATCACTCAGCGCTATTATTTATGCCAGTCGACTACGCTAATTTCTCTTCACGGAACTTAAGGCTGGAACCATTCAATTGTCAACTATCGCATTGGTAGTCGTGAAAATAGCTCGGTCAGTGAAGCGCCCACTTGAAGGTCTTTCCCATGCCTTGAAATAATAGCAGACCTCCCAAACAACTCCTCTCTACCTTCGCAATGTCCCTCAAAGCCATAAACCTTGCTACTTGTTCTGCAACTCAACATCTACCATGACTTCACTACCTTTCTACTCCTTTTCTAGAATCATCCCCACGCCCGAACCTCGTGCTCCCAGCCCGCGGCCGGATCGCCAAAAAAGAACAGCATCTACAAACGCCTTCGGCTCGGCAACGACATTAGTAAACCCTTCTCTACAACACCTCCCTCCATCACGGGTGTGTCTCTCTACTACTCTCTTACACCCTCATACCCGTAGGACTATATAGCTAACTTCCAGTGTAGGCGTATACGCAACACGCAGATTTAGAGGCACCAACTACCACATCGACTGGTTACTCGCATTTTGTCTCTCGAAAAGGGAAGGCCATCGGAATCATGTTGGGTGTTGGCGTAATTATGATTGTGGGCGGGGTGTTGCTGTTTTATCCGCCGTCGCAGTGGCACAGGGAAACTCGGTAGATGAGTTGGCGACGACTACTCTGCGATAGAAAAGCTATACTATGTTTTCATCGGGTCCTGCGTTCCCCTCATCGGTAGTAACGCTGCATGAACGTTACACACGGAACAAGTAATAGATATCAAGGGTGGTTTTCGAGCAGGGGTTAGTGCGTCATGTATCTCACGTAGGGATCAATGCTAGGGGAAAGAAACGCGCACGGAAGTAACGCAAGGGAACATTGAATGCCGCCCTTTATCGAGGGATTGTACTGTACAGGCGTATTACCTCACTTTATAGCTTCATAACCGTAGCTTCATATGCTAAGCCGGATGTGCGGTAGCTGTATCCCATCATCCGTCCTATCACCATGCAAGGGTATGCTTATTTGTTCAACTCTTCAGCCCTCTTCTTGAGCTCCTCCTTGCTCGCGGGCTCGGGAAGGTTCTCGGCGTGGACGGGTCCCTACGGAACATTAGTACAGCTTGAGCTGAGGTCAGGCTGATAATGACGTACGGGAGCAGCCTTGTGTGCTAGGGAGGATAGAGAACCGCCAGAGGTAGCCCCGGTATCTTCCTGGTGAATTGGGTGCGAGGACGCGTTTGAGTCTGAGGACTCCTTGGCGACTTGGTCGGTGATGCCTGGACAACGATTGTTAGCATCCTTAAACTTCATAGAGGCGCTCATGAACACGACATGGCGACCCGATTGGAAGCTAGTAGGAGGGGAATTGACATACTGCCGGTGGCACGCTCTTCGGCGGGGTGGACAGGCATGATTACTGTTGTTATTGCTGTTCCGTGTTTGGGGTAGCTAACGAAGGTGGGTGTTGGTCCTCCTTATCGTCAAGCTTCAAGTTATCAAGCTGCTCTGTAGGTTCCTTATCGTCAACTTTGATCTGAGAGACAACGTCGACTTTTTTGGCGTAGTAGTCCTTGATCAGGGTAATGGTAGTCTCGTTGGATGCTGAGGGTGGCATGTTTATAAGCGGCTGGGAGGCTTAGCACGACGTCGGTGACGTAGGTATTGTGGAGGTGGCTATTGGTGGGGTGTTGTTGCCCAGGCGTATGGGACGCGCTAGGTAATTGCGGGGCAAGTATCACGTGGCTCAACATTCACCCACATCTCAAAGCAGCTGCGGCTAGGCATCTGCTCGTGTATAGTGATACTGCCTCGACTGGAGAGGAGCAGATTTATTGGATGAGGTGTAAGGCATTGGGTTCGGTCTGATGGAGTGTCGTGCAGCGCGGTTTTCCACAGTACTCTCAAGTGATGAGCTAGCTGCGTACCTAGGTATGTCGATGTTTCGGAAGTCCATCGTATACGGCCATACCAGATGGAATTTGAAGACGAATCAGCATTTACCATAGCTCTTAAAAAGGCATAAGAGCAGCAAGTATCTCAAAAAAGATTTTGTTGTCCAGTAATCAGGTTCGTGGTACATTTCATCCACAAAGCTCGACGTAAAACTTGAAATTGGGTGCGGAAAGCGCTTCCATGAAGCTTTCGTGCTACGAGTAGCATTGGTAGGTAAGTGGCGCGCGAAGCGAGTAGAAGGAACTTAGAGATCAATCCCAATGTGTCATGGTCATGGCATAATCATACGGTTGCTTCTCTGCGTCGGATATTAATGTAACACCACAGACTATAAAAAGGGAGAGGAACGCTTCACGATCTCAGCTCCCTAGTTATCGTTCCTGAAGATCTTTTAAGTCGGTAAATTCTAATTTTTTGCTTCCTGGTCGCCATCCTACGAGCAAGGCTCCAGATGTCGTCTCTGCAATTACGGCGATGTTTTCGTAGTTAAACGGGTGAGTTGCTGACGTTCGGACTGTAAGTTACCATTTCAAAGATTCGACTAATAATTTTGGCTCGAGCAGTCCTTCTTCAATTCATTGGCACAGCATTGGAGTTCAAGCAGCGGGAATTCGAGGTTCCAAGTCCCCGAGGTCGACGCTAGTGCACGTGATCGCGGCTCGAAGGCTTGGCGCCAGGCAAGCTCGCCGCGTGGAGCTGTTGCGCCTAAAGGTCCGACAACATCTCAAGGCCGCGAATACCAGCTCCACCTACTGCATCTCTCCTTCGGTCGCTGCCCGCTACATTCAGCCTTGAACATCCTCTAACCTTGACGCTCGCATAATGGCCGACCGATACTCGTTCTCGCTCACCACATTCTCGCCTAGGTAAACACGTCTTGTTCAGTCTGGGGAGGCCATTCACTAACTGCTATGTAGTGGCAAGCTTGTGCAGATAGGTACGGCCCACATCATTCTGGTTCTTATGGAGCATGGAGCTTAGCAGCAGTGGAGGACGTGGACTAATTGCGCTACAGAGTATGCCTTGAATGCGGTCAACCAGGGTGTAACTTCTCTAGGAATCAAGGGTACGTTTGTGTCTGTGCATTGGCCAATGTGAACTAATACGTCTCTTCAGCTACAAACGGCATCGTTCTTGCAACCGAAAAGAAGTCGTCCTCGCCGCTCATTGATTCGTCATCGTCATCGAAAGTCAGCTTGATAACTCCCAATATCGGCATGGTCTACTCAGGCATGGGTCCAGATTATCGCGTGCTTGTTGACAAGGCGCGCAAAGTTTCACATACTGGTTACAAACGCATCTACAACGAGTACCCACCGACGAGGATATTGGTCCAGGATGTGGCGCGTGTCATGCAAGAAGCGACGCAGTCAGGTGGTGTCAGGCCGTACGGAGTCAGCCTGCTGATTGCGGGTTGGGACGATGGAATCGAGCCGGAGAAGGAGGATCAGCAGACTGAGGAGGAGGCAGACATCGAGAAGAAGAAGATCAGCGGCAAGACCGGCGGCATTCTGAAGGGAGGACCCAGCCTGTATCAGGTAGACCCCAGCGGCAGCTACTTTCCATGGAAGGCGACGGCTATCGGCAAGAGCGCGACAAGCGCGAAGACTTTCCTTGAGAAGAGGTACACCGAAGGCTTGGAGTTGGAGGATGCGATCCACATTGCGCTGCTCACGCTGAAGGAGACGATAGAAGGTGAGATGAACGGCGACACTGTCGAGATCGGCATCGTTGGCCCGCCAGAGGACCGGTTACTCGGCTTCGAGGGTGTTGAAGGAGCTCAAGGACCCCGCTTCAGGAAGTTGAGTCCGCAAGAGGTTGAGGACTACCTGACGAACTTGTAGAGCGCTTCAGGAGTTGGGAGTAGCATCTCGGGTGGATATGTAATGATAGACCGACTGCCGGCGCTCACGCAGGCTCGCTCTGACATATGACGAACACGAAATAGATGGCATTCACCATATGTGTTTGTATTCAGCATTAACCGCCGTGAATGAACCTGTGGTTTGTACTGTGTAAATGCAGCTCGCATATCAGGACCTGTCCTAATCAGGCTAGTGCGGGCTGCACCTCTTGCTTCGAGGGCGTCACTGCATTGTGCTTCCATCCCCCGACTCAACACAAATACTCTTCCACAAGACATTTCATGGAGGCGCCGAACGGTCCTGGCCATGTTGATGCATCTGTCGACTCCAATGTCGAGTTGCCGCAAATTCGGCTCCGCGCCTACCAGGCTGAGATGCTCGAAGCAAGCCTGCAAGCGAACATAATCGTAGTCTCGGATACAGGCAGCGGCAAAACCCACATGTTCGTGAGCTCGCTGTGACTTTTGATTCTACTCTTCTCCTTAATTAACTTTCCCTAGAGCACTGGCTCGGACAGCTGCGGAACTGGAAACCTGTGACCCCTCTAAGGTGTGCCCTTGCCTTCATGATGGGTTGGGCGACTACTAGTAGTGGGCTGACAAAAGCTAGCTCGTTTGGTTTCTCGCACCTACTGTAACCCTCTGCGAACAACAGTTCAGCGTGTTCAGATCAAATCTCCCAGCATACGAAACGCAACTGCTTACAGGAAGTGATGGCATTGACCACTGGACTAACCAGACTACCTGGGACGCTGTGCTCACGAATGTTCGCATTGTTTTGTCAACGCACAAGGTCCTTCACGATGCACTCAGTCATGGGTTTGTCAAGATGAGCAAGTTAGCTCTGCTCATATTCGACGAAGGTTGGAAACCCCTGAGGATAATGCTTGTACATCTGCTGACACCTTCCAGCTCATCGTACGTTCCTCTACTTCACGACTGCTATGTATTGGAGTACTGATACTATAGACTGCACCAAAAAACACCCTGCGAACCTCATTTTGAAAGACTTCTATTTGCCGAGACTCCATGAGGATCTTGATCTACCTAAGATACTTGGCCTCAGCGCAAGTCCGGTAATGAAAGCAAAAGCCAGTGACGAAGCACTTGAGTGAGAAGCGAAGTTTCTCGGGTCGAATGCTTCTGACCAGTACAGAGAGATCGAAAGAAATCTCAATGCGATCACCAAGACACCGAAGATTCATCGTGGGTTCATCCAGTGTATTAAGTGGACAGAGAGTCACACTCATTATTGTTTAGGCTCAGAACTCCTTCGCTACGTGCACAAACCTGAACTTGTTCGCTTGGATTATTCGCCGGCGGTGGAAGGCAAATCGCTCTTGCAGGCGGCGCTCAAGCTACAACTCATGACCTACGACATGCGTAGCGATCCATACCTGCTACAGTTGGTTAATAACCCCAGCAAGTCCCGCAAACTAACGAAGAAATTGGAGGAGGCCATCTTCAAGAAGGACACGTATTGTTACAATGAACTAAAGTCTCTTGCTATCAAATACGAGGCCACCGCAGCAGAGCTGGGGCCTTCTGTAGCTGACTGGTGCTTGCAACAATGCATCGCCCAGTTCCACAAGCAGGTGAACCACGAGTGCCGATGACTTTGACAACACTTGAGCTGATAATTTGTGTAGATTCGCACTTCTGACCAACTACTCGATTGGTCGCATGCGGAAATGGATCACCTCCGGAAGATCCTCAGTCGGCTTCCATTGCCGAAGGACTACACCTCCAGCCCTATGTCGCTTGATAATCTGTCGCCCAAGGTTCAGGCTTTGGTTGATCTCCTCGCCTCTGAAGCCAGTCCTAGCTTGACTGGTCTCGTATTCGTAGAGCAAAGAGTTTGGGTAGCCGCTCTTGCCGAGCTCATCTCGATTCATCCAAAACTACAGGGCAAACTCAGTGTTGGAACTTTCGTTGGAAGTTCAATGAGCTTGAGAAGGAAGTCAGGCATAGCAACCATGATCGAGCCCAGGAATCAGCAGGACACTCTAGATAAGTTCAAAACCGGAGACACGAACTTGATTATTACAACTACTATCTTGGAAGAAGGTATCGACGTATCAGCTTGTCATCTCGTCATCTGTTTCGAAAGCCCCAAAAACCTCAAGTCGTTCGTACAGCGTCGAGGACGAGCGAGGAGAATCCAGTCCAAATACATCATATTCATGGCAAGCGAGGGAAGCGACCGAACTCCGGGAAAATGGGAAAGTCTCGAGCAAGAGATGAGGGACACATATGAGGACGACTCGCGTCGCGTTAAAGAAGCTGGTGAGAGAGAGATGATTCATGAAGTAGGCGAGCGAATCTACAATATCGCAAGTACCAGGTAAGTTTCTTTGCACAGATCTCGGGTGTTTGTGCTACCGGAGCAAACTAATTCATGTATCTATAGTAGTTTACTTACGCTTGACAACGCTGTACCACATCTCTATCACTTTTGTGCCCTCCTCGGCGCCGGTCCATACGTTGATATTAGACCACAGTTCGAATTCGAAAACGATGGTGGCAAAATTGCGGCTAAAGTCACTCTCCCCCTTGCTGTCAATCCCGCCTTGAGGATAGCGCGCAGTCTCAGGAATTGGAGAACAGAACGCATGGCTGTGAAAGACGCAGCTTTTGAAGCGTATAAGATGCTCCATGAAAATGGATTGGTGAACGACAACCTTCTGCCAGTCAGAAAGGAAGAGAATTCCCTGGCCGCAGAGTTCCAGAAATCCGACAAAACTGCATCGATGATAGAGATAACTTCTCCTTTTGATCCCTGGCTTTCGATTGCGAAAATTCAAGAGCAAGACCCGCATATATACCACCGCACTCTCTTGGAGTTTCAGGGTATACAAGAACAGCCCCTGTACATGACCTTTCATCTTCCCGTACAACTGCCCGCCCTGCCCGACCTCACATTGTTTTGGAACGAAACCAAACGCATCACGGTAAAGAGCCATGGGCTACAGGAAGTCCATGAATCTGACGAAAGGATCAAAGAAATGCGCAGTATCACTTGGAAAATCCTGGCCTCAGCACATGGAGGGCGCATCAATCAAGTACGCACCGATTTTCTCTGGCTTCTAGTCCCGTGCATAGGGTCAAGCCGTATACCACACTGGAGTGACTCCGGTCTCAGGAGCTGGAATGTCGAAACAAGTTGGGTCATTCCGGCATCGGAATTGATCAGTCAGGGCAAGACTGATTTGAATCAATGGGGTCAAGTCAAGGTCCAAGGAGACGAACGAAAGTGGATTCCAAGGTCGATTAACGCATCTGAATTCAGACCTACCCTTCACCTCACGCGGGTGCCCAAACGACGCGACTTCCTTTATCCCGTACCGCCCAGTCAGCTAGCAAACGAGGCTTACACCAGCACAGAGGAGTTTCCTGCTTCCGAATGCTTTGTAGAGATGCTTCCTTTCGCCTATTCTGTCTGTGCAATGCTGATGCCAGCAATCCTATACCGCTTTGAGATGTACCTGGCGACGAATTCACTACGTCAGGGACTTTTAGCCCCTCTAGCATTTCATGAGATTAATGATCTTCCTCTGTTGGTTCAAGCGCTGACATCTTCAAGCACGGGGGATGTTGCTCATTACCAAAGGTACGTTTTACCGAACGAAAAGCATTGCCCTGACATTCGAGCTGCTTACCTGTACCTTCTGGAGGCGATTACTTTCCGTCTTATTACTTTGGGTCATCAGCTTATACGAGTGGATTGTAGACTTGAATTCTTCGGAGACTGCATCGTGAAGTTCATCGCTTCTGTTCATCTCATGGCCAGTAATTTGAGGTGGCCGGAAAGCTTCCTTACGGGAAAGAAAGGTAAGTGAGACTTGTTCCACCCGCAGCAGCTCACTACTGCTATGAGCACGTACCTGCCGTGTCTACCAGCTGCTCCCACCTCGACAGCTCCTCTCATCACATATCTTCGTTTCCAGTATTCGTTCAAAATCTGCTCATTCTGCTAACACCTTCGTACAGGCAAGATTGTGTCCAATGGCTTCTTCGCCCGCGCAACTCTCTTCGCCGGCCTCGACAGGTTCATCATCCGAAAACGCTTCACAGGCGCGAAGTGGCGACCCCGCTACGCGGCTGACGTCCTTTCTGCCCCTTATACGTCACTAAACTCCACAATATCATCCAAAAGCCTCGCTGACGTAATAGAATCCCTCGTCGGTGCTTCTTACCTGATAGGCGGATTCCCCAAAGCCGTCGCGTGCATGCAAACCCTCCTCCCCCTCGAACCATGGACTCCCGTCCCAGAAGCCAATGATATCCTCTATAACGCCGTACCAGCCGACTCAGTCATTACCGGCCTCGCCGCCCTAGAAACTCTCGTCGGCTACACCTTCACCAGGAAAATGGCTCTCCTAGAAGCGCTGACTCATCCGTCTTACAAAGGCCCTTTGGAAAACTGCTCCTATGAGCGGCTAGAATTCCTCGGAGACGCGGTGCTAGACTACATTATTTCTCGGCGTCTGTACGCCCACGTACCTGAGCTTGGGCACGCGAAGATGCACGGGATACGCACCGCAATGGCGAATGCGGCGTTCTTGGCCTTCAGAATGTTCGAGACGACGATGGCGGAGGAACGCACGATGCCGCCTGACATGAGGAAGGAGGTACATTATAGATGTTTGTGGCAGTTCTTGAGATCGGATGCAGCGGCGTTGGTTGTGGGAAGAGATGCTGCGATTATGCAGTATGATGCTACCAAAGAGGCTGTCAGGCATGCGCTACACCATGAAGGAGTGTTCCCGTGGCATATCCTCGCTTTGACCGACAGTCCTAAGTTCCTCTCTGACATAGTGGAGTCGGCCATTGGGGGTATATATGTTGACTCGCACGGAAATATTGGCGCATGCGAGGTTTTTGTTCGGAAACTGGGGATTCTGGACTGTTTGGATAGGATTCTAAGAGACGGCATAGATTGCTTGCATCCCAAGGAAAGATTAGGTATTCTGGCTATGGAGAAGGACGTACAGTATCTTAGGGTCACGGCAGAGGGGGACAAGACGGGGAGTGGAGTGAAGGGGAAATACAGGTGTCAGGTTAGGGTTGGAGGGGTCGATGTAGGTGATGTAGTTGAGGGGGTAAAGAGGTTGAATGCGGAGACTGTAGCTGCATGGGAGGCTTGCAGGATTCTAGAGGCAGGGAAGAATGATGGGCTGGATGAGGATGTGGAGATGGAGCCGGTGATGGAAGATCAGTGTGAAGATGAAGAGTGGTTTGATGCGGAGGAGGGCGGAGTTGAGTTGATTGATCTGTAGGTACAAAGTCATCGTGCACCTATCAGGCCATCTTGGAATCCAATAAAGGTCATCGTGCGAATCTCCGCCAATTCAGTCCTTGCATGCGTCCATGCATTTTACTATCTGGTCGTGATGACTAATTAATCAGATACGGGGTCTCGTCATCCAATTCGCCAGCGACACACCAAGAGTAGTCATTTCACGGCGTATAGCGGTAGGACTTATTTTCGGGTGGATATCGGTGCTCTCCACAAGTTTTGCGGCCATCAGCTATGGATGAAGAATGTGTCACCCATAGACATAAGTGGAGAGGAATTAGTATCAGTATATATATATATATGATTTGCTAATTGGCTTTGTAGAGTTCACATAGGAATAGAAGTCTATTAGCTAATAATCACATATCTAATAGAGCTTATCAAACGATAATAGCAGTATTTTATAGAGAGATAGATTAGGGAGAGTTTTGTGACTTCTGCAGGGACACAGTAAGTTTTTACAAAAAAAGATTTTTTCATCAGCGTTTTTACTAAGCATTCTGGCTGAGACATTTCGATTAGCGGTCGACATACGCAATTGGTGATCAGCGAGTTCTCCGCAGAGTTAACTGCCCTACGCGAGAATATCCATTCTGAAGTCTTCATCAGAGATTCCGAACAATACAACCCAGAAGGTCCCAAAGAACGTGCCTGATCTCTTCATTGTACAAGGTCAGTCACTTATCAACCATACACTCCCTCCCACTCGAATATCAGCTCAGAATGGGGTGGCCAGGTCGCATATATTCCCCCACCCAGTCTCAAACATGGCCTCCAATGACCAACTCTCCAACGGGCTCCCTTCCCGGGAACCCCTCACCTCAAATAGCGCATCGACCTCGAAAAAGGCCAACTAAGGCTACTATCGCCAGATAGTATGGATTTGGGACCTGGAACTGCATACGTCAACACTCTACCCACCATCGAAGCGTATGACTATGGAACTGGTGAAGTGGAGAAGGTGTAGTGGGACTGAAGCGAGGAAGACAAGGTGGTCGGTGTTCGAGCGAGGTCTATGGGCAGGAGTCTGTTTGCTTTAATTGATGGGGCCAAGCAGAAGGAGGGGTGGGTCGGACGTCAGGTTGCGGCAAGGAGGGCAAGACTGGTAGAAGAGTGGCTAGTTGGAGCTTGGTTCTTGATAGCAGTCTTGTAGTATTTGCGTGCAAGATTGCAAGATGCTGACTCGAGGCCTTTTTTCGGTCAGATGTTATCGATGCTTTCCACAAGTTTTGCGGCCGCTTCCCATGGGAACAGAAAAGTCAAAGTGGAGATTTCTGGGATTTCTTGACCAGTTTACATGTCTGGTGGATTCTTAGTACTATCAGTATATATATAATTTGCTATTTAGCTTTAGTAGAGGTAATATAGAATTAGGAGAGGTAATATAGGACTGGATATAGGTTAACTAACGTTGGGCAGCTAATAGAGCCTGTTATATAGTAATTAGAACCCACCAGACATGTAAAATAATTAAGAAATCTTCACTTTGCCTTTTCTGTTCCCATGGGACGTGGCCGCAAAACTTATGGAAACGATAATAGCTCTAGGATGAGTCGATCGTTGGTTTCGCCCTTTATCAATTGAGCAATCAATATGTTGAGCGTACGGTAGTTGTATGAGCTCGACTGTCATCCTTCTACTTCTAGTCCGTCTTTCAATTTCTACTTGGAACATTGTTTGACGCTTCCAGTGTAACACGCACGAATCCTTTTTACTCATGAATGCCTACAGTCCATGGCGAGCGGTTCTCCGCTGCATTAAATGTATTTCAATTGAGCTTTTTGCACAGGTTTCAGCTCCGATGCCATCTCCATCCTCAAGCGCATATAGGCATGAGACTGGAGACTTTTCACCTGAGCAGACCATTCGAGGTTCTTAGGCATTGAGGTTTCCGTGAAATCCGCAGTATTGCCATCGACTTGCGATTAGTGATGACCTGGTATTCTCGTGGTAGCTACATTTCGATGTACTTTCCTATACGTGATGCTTCCGTGCAATGTGCTTTGAACCCTGCTCATCGTTCAAAATAGCCTACATGTAATATCCAGCTCGTCCGGTCCTACCTAGCACGACCATGCGTAACAACGGCGACGCACACACCCAATCCACGCTCTGAGAGAGAGAGCATACGTTGAGACGCTCAAAAACTGGAACAAGCGAGTCTATCGACGGCAATTCCCGTTGTGTGAACCCCAGGCCCACCCTCGAGCCCTATTACTGAGGTAGCGGTGAGGGGCGGGGACTCGCTTGGCCCGCTCCACCCTCAAACGTTGACAGTGGACCATACGTTCTAAGGATATTGTGACCGAACGGGAAGTACCGGGACGACCTGGAAGAATGCGAAAGGACCCGCGTCGTCCCGCTGCATGATTCAAGTAAACCCTGTAGCTAGAGTTATCTCTGCAAGTGGAGCTGTCGTTTTCACGCTCTAGCAGACGCACAGCATACCGGAGGACCCTCCGCGAAGGTTGCGGGACGACTTCGACGCCGTTCTTTCCATCGAAGCACATCATGAAGCATACCATACCGGAGCAGGATCCGAAGTATTCTACGCCTCCCGTCGAAGCACGACATCTTGCAAAACGAAGCAGGGTCTTCCACCGCCACTCGTGGGAAACTTTCCCATCACAATACGCGATTCTAGGAAACCTTGTGATGTGCCGTTCGGGCCGCGCACCTGAGCCATGGGCTCCCCGACGCATTGCCCTCTCCACTTTACATATTGGGCCGCCCACGTGCGCGCGACAAAGCGCAAACTCTCTTTCTTCTTCACGTAATACGTAGCACTGGCGACGAGGGTACGTGCATTGAGTGGAGTGGAGTTTCACCGGACAATGCGGGAAGCACCGCGAAGCACCGTTTGAGGGATCCACTGTGTCTGAGCAACGAGAAATAATCTCCGATAGGAAGGTAGAAAGGCAAAAGGGGAAGGAATCGGCCTCGAAGTACCTTTTCGCGTGGTGGTGGCTGCATGCGGATATGTGTACGTCCTGCAAAAGCAAAAGGAGACGATCAGGCACCTTTATCAAGCTTAGATCATGTGAGTCGAGGCTATAGAACAGCACATATTACACAGCAGGAAACACAATGTAATACTACGACACCATTATCAGCACCTGGCGGGGGAAGCGCCCTCGGGTGTTGGTATAAAGTTCCAGCCAGCTCGTACTAGAACACGCGAACCCCACCCGCAACGATAGCGCAATTGATGCGCGCCATGAGTCGTTTCAAACGTTGTTTAGACTTTGACAGGTCGGGAAGCCACTACAGATCACAAAACGCCTGCAGCAGCTTGGGATACGAGTTGACAGGGGTGTCCTGACTAAGGTGCGATTCTGCATTGATCGCTACAGGTAGCTGCATTGGGGAGTCGTACTTCGGTTGCACGTTCCCCTTCTTTCAAAGGTACGGGTTCTCAGCTGCCCAGAATAGCCATTCTGTGTTTGAAATTTTTTTACAGGCCAGGCGTCGTCTGATCTGCTTATTCGGAGCTCGCCTGCAGACGAGCAGATGAGGACGACCAAAGCCAGGGGGCCGCCGAAATACACCTTAGTCATAGTCCACAAAAACAAGGACATTCGTAGAAATACCAAGTAAAACTGGAGGTGGGTGGCACCAAACAATCCAAAAACTCCAGAATATAATGCCAATACTGCGCAAATCTAAAGCGTAGTCCGAGCCTGCAATGATCCGCATTAGCCTCAATCAACGGGTGCGTGCTTGAACAGGAAAGATACACTCTCGCCGTTATGCGTACGTCTGCACGCTTCCGCAAGCTATCACATGTCAGCGATGGTCCGAGGGAAATCAACCGGCACTACTTACAGTTGGACTGATATCAATGGTCTCAATGCGATCGCAGAGCTCCTTTTTCTCCTCGTGAGGAACCGTATTGGTAACGACGATCTTCTTCAACTTGCTTCCGTTGAGGGCGTTAATAGCGTTTCCGCTTAGAATACCGTGGGTGACGATAGCAATAACATCTTTGGCCCCGTGTTGGATGACAACGTCTGCGGCCTTCGCCAGCGTTCCACAGGTGTCGGCCATATCGTCAACAATAATCGCAGTACGGTCTCTAACATCTCCGACAAGGACCATCTTGGAGACTTCGTTCGGTCGCGCACGTTCCTTGTGGATCAGAGCAAAGGGTAGATCAAGGCCATCTGCTATTGATGTTGCCCTGTGTATACGTTAGCACAACCCAGACATTGGTACCTCCAAAACGCTAGTAGCCCCTTGCTTGACTTGAGAACCACCAGGTGATGTGGTGGTGAAGATCGCCGGGATGTCCACATGATCTTGCAATTGTAGCTGAATGCAGGGAAGCGACCGTTGCGTGCAGAAAAAGGGGCATACCTTTTCGCACCACCAGCATCCGGACTGACAATGATACACTCCTTAACGTTTAAGTTGTCCTTGATCCACCTGAGAGTACTAGGCTCCGCATATAGATTGTCTACCGGGACGTTGAAGAAACCTTGAATCTGACTAGCATGCAGATCCATCGTGATGACATGGTTGCAGCCGGCCGTTTGCAACATGTTCGCCATGAGTTTCGCCGTGATGGGCGCTCGCGACTTGTCCTTCTTGTCCTGGCGCGCATATGGAAAGTTGGGTAGCACGGCGGTGATGCGGCGTGCAGAGGCCGTCTTGCAGGCGTTGATCATGATGAGGAGCTCCATCAGAGCATCGTTTATATCCCCCGGAGGCGTCGATTGTATGATGAAGACTGGGCAATCCGATTAGCGCCCGCCTAGGCCAACGTTCTGCGGCAGTGCACATACCATCTTCGTCTCTCACAGATTCGCCGATGGTTACAGACGTCTCCTGGTTCGAGTATTGGAGTACCAAAATCTTTGTGAGCTCAATTCCGAGTCTACGAATTTGTCAGTCTAGGACGTAACAATCCCTGCTCTGGCCGTGGGCTGGCAAAGTGGACAAGGATAGCTGGAGCTAAAATGGCGATTCGATAGAGTCCGACGTGCAATCGAAGCCATTACGGTGGGATTATGCGGTATATCGGAGCGCGTTGACAGGTTGAAGCTTTCGCTGCGGAGGAGTATATGAGGTGCGGGAGCGGGCCCACGTACCTACTAGCCACAAGATTTGCAAGCTGAGGGTGGCTGTTGCCGGTTAGCAATTTGATGCTATTCGTGGCCATGGTTGTGTGCGAAGTGTGGTGTTCTGTGGGCGTTGTTCCTTGTTCACATGGTGCAAGCTGAAAGCATACTCGGACCCAAAAATTTGGCGGAGGTAGGCGTCCCCGCAGGCGCAATCGGAGCTCGGCGGATACTTGTTCCGAGGACATGACACTAGCCACAGTGAACGCCACAAGGCAAAAGCGCGTCGCATGTTGTGAAACAAAGTTTCCATGCGCCACAGTCCATCTACTGTATACGAGCCGCTTTGGCTCCTTCTTGATATTGCGTAGTGCCTTCTTGAGGCTTGTCTTACTTGTCCGTCCCGAATTTGAACCATCAGATGGGTCGATGCCGAATCCTCCCCTGCTTTGTAAATGATTTGAAGCTTGGCATCCCGCCATGATCTCACTTGCAGCGTGCCGTTGCGAAGGATTGCGCCCTGCCAGGATGTCTGTCGGCGAACGCGCCGGGAACACTCCCACGAAACACTCGAGACGGATACTAGCGCCATCGCCAGCCTTCCAGTCGCGCCTATTCCCTCTTCTGCTATTGAGCCGACATCGTCGTCTCTGGTCCTGCCGCTCCATCGCCACAATGGACGCCTTCTGTCAGGCCGTGGACTCGAACTGCGGCAACCTCCGAGCGCCGTCGTAGGACTTTGGAAGTCAACAATTTGTTGACCGTGTCTTGCGACGTCTCAACTGCAAGTCATCCTGGGACAGTGTGCAGCACAATGATGTCGGTCCTCATAGAGCGAACCCCGCACAGTCATGGATGTGCACTTCATCGGAATAATAATAATCTTGAGGCACGTTCGTTTGTCGTAGACTCACAGATCCCTGCGGTTCCGGACATGAATGAATTTCTGATACGCTAAATCTGCATGCTACCTACATCACCATGCAGCAAGGTGAAAGCTTCTGAAACGGCGCCATGGCCAAGTTGGAGTCCTATCCTCGCCAAAGAAGAAAACCAGAAGCGCCTCTGACTCCTGAGCAGAGGACTGTAGTAAGATGTTTCAAAGAGAATGCTACTCCCGGGTATCCGTTGCAATAATACAAAAGCAAATAACGCTCAGCGCAGTGTAAATCGTGGGGCAAGTAAGGAAATAGCAAAGAATGTAAAGGCTTCAAACGCAGGACGAGGTGCGACCGTGATAGATACATAGACGAAGAGAATATAAGTCGGCCGTGACGACATACCACCATGCGAAAGGGAGGAGATTAATGCTGCTAAGTATGGCTGGCAGTCAAGAATTAGAAGCGTGAAGAAATGCCGTGAGTTTCGTGTCCGTTAAGATTCTTCAGAACGCGCGGAAATTCAGGTCGTAAAGCGTCTCAGGCTCAGTAGGCTTGTTCGCACATTTTGCCGATGGCATGCTCGATATCGGAGAAAAGGTTGAGGACATGACCGTCCGCGTAGATTTTGATTGACTCGACCTCTTTGCGCTCGTTACGCGAGGGACTTTCCGCTTTGACCGGACTCCTCGGCGGCGTGGTTTCAGAGCCGTCGTGTAGTGTAGCGGGGTTCAAGACTAGGGCTGCAGCCACGTGCTCCAGAAGCTTTTGACGAAGCCGCAAGCGTCGATTCTCTGCTTGCTCTAGCTTGAGGATAAACTCATCGATGGAGATGTCTAGCTCAGCCAGTGCCTCCTCCTGCTTGAGCAACGACTCGCGCGAGAAGATGACCGTGTTCCCTCTCTTCAGATAGGAGATCATGCGGCTGTGTAATTTTTGGCGACCTGCACGTAAAGACTTGTACGTCTTGCGCAGGTAATCGCAACGCTCATCGAGAGCCCTCAGTTCCTATGGAAAAGGGTCAGCAATGAATATCGATGTGTTGATATGGATGAGTGCATACCCTAGACATGGAAGCAACGTCACGCTTGTTCATGACTTCGAACTTCTCGGCTTGTGCAGATGCCTGCTTGTACAACGTCTCCTTCTCCGCGTCGTGCATGCGCCGTGAAGCGTCGGCGACTCGCATACCCTTGGGCAGGTGCCAGTTATCGGGGGCAGGCTCGTCGTTCGCCTCTGAGGTCGTACGGCTTCGCGACCTCTTACTAGCTCTTCGGACAGGCCGGCCACGGTCCATTACCGATGACTCGGATAGATTCCTATTGTGCGAGCTGTGCGAGGCCATCGGGTCGCGCCTTTCGATCTTGGGTGACGCTCGATGGTCCAAGGCGCTGGATGGAGAAGCAGCACTGATCGGGTTTGAGATTGCTGATAGAGGCGTAGGTAGCGGGCCGTTTACGTTGGGAGATCGTCGACTCTCGAGGGCACTCATGGGGGTCATGGTCATACCACCGGAAGTGGCTGTAGCAGGGGTGGTAAGCTGAGATCGACTCGACTTCGTGTTGAGCTTCAGGGGGCTGGGTGAACCCTTGCGTTCTGTTGCTGGCGACTTGGGAGGAACCTGCGGAGGAAACTCGGCATCCTCTTGAATAACATCTGTATCGAGTTTCAATGCCGGCTTCGAGGTGATGCCTGGACTGAGGATGGGTGACAGTGGCTTTCCAAATGTAGCGGGTGCGTCCAAGCGGTTAGACTGTTCCGGTGTGGAAAGAGCGAAGGATGGCTGGTCTTCCAGTGCTGGGGAAGGTCCCGTGACACAAGACATCAGAGCATCGCCGAATGGGCCAGCCCTCCAGTTTGTGCCTGGAGCGCTGCTGGATCTTTCATGTCCGAAGACCTCTGTTGATGCTTTGCGTAGGGGTGGTCGTCCCGGGATGGTGGCTGTATCATGTCAACACATAACGCAAGCGGCAACTGGCAGGGTCATCCTTACGAGAGTCTATGGGCATTTCTTGGACCGTGGTCATAGTACTGCCCAGCTCGGGCACGCTGACTTTTCGTCTTCTCGCCAGGGAACCGCTTCGCTGCCAAAAGGGAACGGTTTCTTGAGACACAACCGTGTCGCTGAGTGAAGAAGAAGAGCGTCCAACGGACAAAGCAGAAAGCTTGTCGGATGCAAAGATGGGGCGTGATGAGACGGCTGGGCTTTTGGAGGGCCAGAGCTGATATCTTGAAGAAGCGCTGCTCTGGGATTGTGGGCTAACAATGGAAGGGCTCTTTTCCAGCAGAGGAGCAGAGTCTTCCGCGTCGTTGTCGGCCTGGATGTTCCTCAGCGACTTGGACCGGCGAGGCAGATGGTAATTCATTGGCAAGGGAGAAGTGGTTCTGGAGAGCACTTACGGGTGACAGGAAGGATGTTTGCATGGTTATATAAACGGGCGAGGAGGCACCGGCAGCAGGTCGCATGCAATTGGCAATGTGTGTCATGGCGGATGTTTGAAGTGGCCGTGGGCCAGTTCTCAGGAGCAAGGTAGGTGAGACTCGGAGGCGGGCATGTCAAACATAAGAGACCCTGCAGTGGGGTCGTGTAAATAGGCAGGGCTTTGGGTTCAGTGTGGCTCGCTCAAACTACCACTGCTACATGCACGAGCGAGGAGCTCCCTGCTGGGCAGAGGTACCAATGGCGAGCGCGCGCCGCCTAGGCTCTCGGGGCCGTGTCCAAAGATTGACGCGCTTGGGGTGAAACACGGGCCTGACTGCCCACGTCTGGCGATTCGTGGGGAACCTGCAGGCACCGCAGGGAACAGAGTGCCGCGATGCACCGTAGTTGCAGCATGCCCTGTCTATAATTGGACTTGATATGGCGACGGGCAGCCGGCGAGGCAACGGGCGCGCGCGCGCTGGTACCTAGCACGCGTGCAGCTGCCGCCGGGCGACGGCCTCTGGAGGCTGCATCTGCGGAGTGCGAGGTGGTGCACATGATGGGCCGGCGTCCAAGGTTGCCACCCTCGGATCGACGCTGGCAAGGCAGAGGGGGAGAGGGGCGCTGGCGATAGGGTCGTGGGCAGCGCCATCATGGGCGGAGGCGCGAATCCGCAACGGGCACAAAGGCCGCTCGCACGGGGAGGGCGGCATCGTGGCTGACGAGATGAAGGTTCAGGTTCAGGTCAGATCCAGGGAGGCTTCGCTGGCGTCGAGCCGCGCTCAACGGCGCATCGAGCCCGCGGGCGCAGGCGGAGAGGTTGGACGCTTCGCCGCAGCGGCCGGCGTCCGCATGCGCTCACCGCACAGCGCGTGCAGTCCGGCGGGGTGGCGGGCTGGCTGGCTGCTGCTGCTGCTGCTGCTGCTGCTGCTGGAGGTGTTGAGCGGGTCGGCCAGTATCTACCACAACGCTTCAGCAGACGAGGGCGGCGGGAGGCTGGTCCATGTCGCCCACGCGAGCGTCGGCCGCCCGCCCAATCAGCCGGGGGACGGGACGGGCTCGCAGGGGGCCGGTGGCGGCCAAACAGCAGAAGTTTCTAGGGACAAACTGCTGTTTCTAGTCCTGCTCGTGGCATCTCTCCCGCTGCCGTGGTAGCTTTGTCGCAATAGTCTCGTCCCGCGCTGAGGACAGGAGCACTTGTGAACGAGAAGCCTTCACCGCGTCACCTCGCTTGCACCCTCGAGAGGCGGCCGACGATGCCAATCTCCTCGCCGCAACCGTCGCTTTGCTCCTCCCCGGCGACCACCTCTTATGACAACGATCTCACCCATTAAGACCGGGGTGCGAGCGTTCGCAAACCTACAAGACGGCACCTAGCGCCCAAACCGTCTAGTGCCGCTGAGCAGCCTCAATCTCCAGCAACCTTCGTCACACACGCGAACCACGGCGCCACCTTTCCAATTTAAAAAAGACACTGGACCGGCCGCCGCCCGGCTTCGCTGTCACGGCATCCCACCGAACAAGACTCGCCAAGCTTCGCTCCTCGTCCGCTGGTTCACTTGGACGCTTCTGGGCGTGCCCCGACTCCACTGCATCGCCCTGCTCCCTTTGGTGCCCTCCTGTACATACGTGAGAGCCTACCCGCACCTGCAGCCTTGGTTGGCGATGCAGCTAACACCCTCTCCATCACACTGCACTTATTTGCCCTCGCCATCGGTCCGCCGATCGACCCTTCCGTTGCGCACTGGAGGGGCACACCTTTCCCTCCGCCACCACGTGCAGACTGCCACTGTGCGAACAGAACCTCTCATCATGTGGCTGAACATGTATTTTGGGCACTCTTTGCCCAGAGCACCTTTCCTTCGAAGCGAGCTTTAGCCCATGCTTACCCCGGACCGATCGGAGGTTGCCATCGATAACCCGCTGCCCGCCCTACACCGAATCCTCACGCTGCCATTTTCTTTTGTCTGCTCTCTTGAGATACCTCGTACATTCCAGTGCCCCCGGTTCTCTTGCCCGGATTGTCGGCAGCCACGCCGGTGACGATGCAAGTTCAACATCCATCGCACGCCAAGCCTGCGATATGACAAGCTTTCGATAAACACAGCTGCGGTTCTGGGCTCGCGCACAGACTACTGGTACTGATTCACGCCCAAGGTTAATCGCGCACCGTCGGCATTCTACATGCTTCAACATATTGGTTGCCGACATATGGACGCTGTAATCATCACTTTGCCCATGGTCGACGTTCGCCAGCTCAATTCCCAAAGCAACGATGCAATATTGACGTGAAAAGCAATCTCACTCTCCGTTGAGCGTTGCGTGCATACATCACATTGTGCGTCTGCGGCAGGGATCCTTCGTGGCTGGCACTGATACGGAACATACCCCACAAAAAAACGTACGTTTTCACCAGTCTCACGTACGGGTAAAGGATGTGACAAGCGTTCCAGCGGTGCAGTTGGAAGCACATACCCACTCACGATTCTTTTCTCGTCCGCCAGATCTGCTGGCTATGAACAAATTCGGAGTCGCTCGCAGCCTTCGAGTCAGCCTCTGCTCACATGCATTCCATTCGGAGATTCGCTTCATGCCGTCTTCGCCATAATGCATCATGATTTTCAGGAACGCTCCTCGCGAACTGTCCCGGCGAGGGTGCCGCCAAATCCACACGGACTCTCACCTTGGCGTGTGGGCTTGTCCGAGCTAGGGTACAATGAGCTTCGGATACTCTCCCCGATCATTTCCAGCTCCTCCATTAAGGACTACATATCCAGCTGTGGGATTACTTGACTTATCACGTACTCAATTTGCTCCTGCATGCACTCGCACCAATTACTGTCCGGGAGGAAAGGTGATGAATGCGGCAGGCTACTATCACGGAGAATGCGGTGCAATAGAGGATACCTTCACGGCCGTAATTGTAGAATCTATCATATTGGTCACATAGCATCAGCGCACCCGCTTGTTCAGTTCGTGGAGCGCGCCTGCTCACATCTACGCGTGCTCCTTCACTTTTTTTCATACAATGTTAGCACCCATATGCGGCCGATAACATCTGGTCGAGCAGACTGAAAACGGGTAAAGACCTTAGAAGTCAGTCGGTTTTCGAATATAATATCGCTGTTAAGCATCCGTCTTTCATTTTAACTACTCGACCAGGCCGGCCCTGTCTGTCATGTTCTTCCCCACCTTGCGAAACACGAAACGAAACGACGCCTGGTACTTGGCAGCAGCAACCTGCTGTGGTCACGTTACTTGAAGCCTCCTTCTACCATCAAAGTCCCTTCGTCAAGTTTGATGGGTCAGACACAGGTCGCTTCATGCGGCACGTGGCTATGGACAAGATTTTCGCTCTCACGCCATCTGCCGTCACTGCCTCAATGCATACCACTGAAGTCTTGCCACCACATGGTACAGGAAAGATGCACTGATTGACACGATCAGCATCGTCTGTAACTGCTGCTGCATTCAGGTTGCTAACGTGGACCTACAGATCTGCGTTGTAACGCCACTTGTCTATGCGTCTGCGTCTTGGAACATAGCGCATGAAGTCTGCAGCAAGAGGCGAGAATTGCCCTACGGTTGTTGCAATAATGTTCCCGCTGTTGCTGAACTGATCATGGTGGGTTCCACCGCTATGCATGGTTTGCTGTTCTATACTTCGTCACTGTTTTCGGAAGTGTGCCCTCCCTCAGCATGAACACAGGGCGCAGCGGAGCCCATGATGCCGAATGCCTTTCTTTTCAGCGCATCTATCATTCACTCTTTTCAAGTCAAAGACTGCTGCTTGTTTTAGGCTTGTTTATCACAGTCGCTGCACGAAGTCGCAATCGCTCTCATCAGCCGAGCCTTGATCGGTGAGCAGGCGTCGACCCGTGCCGCCTTGCACAGCATCCACCGTCAGCACCTTGTTTGGACTCTCGGTGACCCCGAGAATTCCCCTTCACCTCAATAGTCTAACTTCCATTATTGTCCCATATACAACGTTGTCGCATTTTCCTTCAACCTCGCGCTTTTGATTCGTTACCAAATGTAGACCATGATCCCTCACCTTAACGGCCTTATGCGGCCGGCATAACAGATCACCCGTGGACCCTTTGAGGCCAGAGCATACGGACCGGCAGCGCAGCGCATCGTTGCTATCGATAAGCTTGTGTGGACGTCCAGCAACCTCCAGCACTATCTGTCCGAGAATGGTCCAACCAAGCTTCACACACCTAAAACTTTGGAGTCTCTGATCTAAGGATGGTATCTACAGCCGCCCCCTTCCTCCCGGAATATCCGCGTGCCTACCACACCTCGAGACAGTGCGGTTAAAAACCTACCACACCTCACTCACCGCCCATACGCATCTGCAGTGCTCATCCGCGTCTAGCCTCGAAAACTTCAACCCGGCCGCGGGAGGCGAGAGTGGATACATGTCGCAATCCCGCTGGTTGTACCACGCAGCTTGAACAATTCTCCGGCGCAGCGTCGTCCGTGTCGCAAACCGCATCGCGTTTCCTACTGCATCTGCTATGCTGCGGCTCTTGTACAAGCCGGCCGCACATGACTTCCTACATTGCAGCGCAGCGCAGTAGTACCATCTGCAACGGCGGAGCCTGAATAAACATACCCTACAAACCTGAAATGGACTGGAATGTGGAGACAGCGTGGCCTTGCAGCAAGGCAAGAGTGCCGACTACTGACCAGCCATCCCGGGTATGTGGATAGCCAAACGCACGTCTGGTCGACCTACGCATGTACGTTACATGTGGTATGCTTTCTGCAGCGAGGATTCCCCGCAAAGACGCACGGAGAGGATAGGCTGGGTGTAATATGATGATCTGGGTAATAACGGCGACCAAAAATCCGGTCGACACCACAGAAGGCTTAATGGGGCTGCGTTAATTTTCCCGGTGGTGCACTTGGGAATGCGGGGTGCGCTTGCATTTGGTGCTGGCACAGCGCGAGAGGCGAACCCGAGGTTGTCAACCACTTGGAAATAACACGGTATGATTTTCTTACCACAACTAAGGTAAGGGGTGCAGTAGTCCCTCACTTCACGCGTTGATAAGCCGCGGTCAGAGTGCCATACTCATCACACTGCTACCCTCGTGACGTCCTGTGAAGACTATGATGGGGAGCATGACCGGGGTATATACTACATGTGTACAAGTAGATCTGGGTTTCTAATCGTGCAACTGGTACATTTATAGTACAAACGTATGATACATACAGTGGTCTACAGCTCTAGACGGACATCTTCGCTCGGTACCGCCCTTTTCGATGGCCCCACTATCCACAAGGAGTACGAGCTCCGGTTCGCAAGCTTTCGCACCTACCGAACATGGCGGCGTGTAGCGAAACCATGTGCACAAGATAGCGCAGGAGTCGGTGCGAAACGAAAAGGTGCATCTCGATTTGGAAATCATCTCGTCTTTGCGGGCTTTTAGGTTTGAGTTGGGCGAGTCTTTTACCGCAGCTCCACGCCCAACTTGTCGACGAGCTCCCGACGGAAGCGCTCATGCAGCTCGTTGGTCTCCTCGTTGGTGAGCGTGCGCTCCAGGTGGCGGTAGTTGACGCGGTAGCACATGCTACGGCGCCCGGTTTTGGGATGCACGAATTCATCCGTCAGGCAGACGTCCTCGATGACATCGCCACAGACCTCTCTCGCGATCTCCATGACGTCGTTTTCGTGGAATCCAGATGTAGACGTAGATGCGCTTGGGGCGGCGCCGCCTGCAGCGCTGCTCGACGTGCGCAACCAGAAGGACACGTCCTTGAAGCAGGCGGGGTACTTGCTGAAGGGGACAAAGCGCTTGGGCGGCTCGGCCGCTTTGAATTGTGACAGGAAGCGATTGTCCTGACTCCAGAACAGGCGGATATCTGGGATGCCGTATAGCAACATGGCGATGCGCTCAAGACCGAGACCAAACGCCCAGCCCACGCGGTGCGAGACACCCGCGTTATTTAGGATGGACTGCTGCACGATGCCCGACCCAAGCACCTCGAGCCAGTCGCCCTGCCAGAAGACCTCGAGCTCCCAGGATGGCGAGGTGAAAGGGAAGTAGGCTTCTACCCAGCGGATCCTCAGGGGTTCTTCTACAGAGCCCGCATCTGTGGAGGCGGACCTCGCCGCGTTGAATATGGCGACGACGACGTCCTCGAGCGAGCGTTTGAGATGTGCAGCTATGGCCTCAGTTTCGTTGGCGGAGTGGCCGTCTTGCAGCGGATTGCGCTCGGGATGGATGGTAGGATTCGGGTCAGAGACTTCGACGGAGTGTTTGGGGATTTTCTCCACGTCCTCCCAGATGACTTGGGCGAGCGTCTTGCCCTGCTCCTCAGCGAGCCGCCGATTCCATGTCCGCGCGCCCTCCATCTGGTGGAACACGGGGTAGTGACTACGATCAATGGCATCTCTTCTGTACACGTCTGCGCTGATCAGGAATCCGTCTGCTTCATCTTTTCGAAAGGTATCCGCCTGGTGTGCGGAGGTGTGTGTCCGCAACACCGTCTTCTCATTCAAGTAATACGTGTCTGTCCTAGAGCGACCTACGTGGTCCGGAGGGAAGCCTAAAGAATCAAAGTTCTGGTGGGTAGTGACGATGGGAAAGAGTGTGTTGTGCGTTTTGTAGCCTGGGAAGCGGGATTCGATGAGTTGGCGGGTGATTGTCAGGGGATGGTCGGGTTGGGTGTGGAGGCGGCGGGGAATGGCGGAGAGGATTGTCGAGGGAGTGTTCATCCATGAGTCGGTTGAGTAGATTTTTCCTTCAACGGTTATTTCTTTCTGGGGAGTGCCTAGACACACTTAGCAAACTATGGATATACGGAAGCGGGCAGGCAGGAGTAGGCTGAAAGGATAAGGTCGAGATTGGACTTGAAGAGATTGACGTGAGAATGGGCAATATATGTTCAGGTAGAGGCTTGCGTAGGCACAACACTTGATCTAGAAGCAAAAAACCAACAATCGATACTGCAAGGTATTGCTCTTGCGGACGTGATGGGATGGAGAAGGGAAGGAAAAGTCACATGACACATCCTTACCTGAAGAATTACTTCTCACTTGACACGACCGCACCCACGGCGACCAATGTGACCTCACTGCCCCTGACCTAGCTCTTGCTCCTAATTGACGGCATAGCGCCACGGACAACGATGATATCCGCATGTTTGATGGAGTTCCAGGGCTATCGTACAATGGCGTTCCCTGCCCGACGCGTCTCCAGAAACGCACGCGACGCCAAGCCTTCGGGGCCAAACTTCGAGCCGATCTCCAAGCTCCGATTTTCCAATGACGTCCCTCCGTCTCGAAGCTACCATCCAAGTTCCTATTCCCGCGATAACCCCCCGCGCCTCTATTTGAACCCTTTTGGCAGTGCGCAAAGCGAATTGGCAGGCTACATGCAGCTTCTGTGCAGAGCAAAAAGGGCAAGGGAATTATGCCGGCTCTCGAGAAGCAAGTGAGCGCGGAGGAGGTGCGGAAAAGTCAGGATGTGAAGAAGAAGCCGATTCATTATCCGTTCTGGTTTGGAGGGAGTGCAAGTTGCTTTGCGGCGTGTTTCACGCACCCGCTGGATCTAGGTGAGTCATGATTTGGCAAACGGTGTAAAGCAATAACTAACAATTTGGCAGTGAAGGTACATATATGTATACGAGCATGCCGATTATGCACTCACACTGCTGCAGGTCAGATTACAGATGCAAGGAACTCAAGGTGCGCGGCTAAACATGCTGCAAATGTTTGGCCATGTCGCAAAGACAGACGGCATCATGGGCTTGTATCGAGGAGTACGCGTTCACCTTCGTATGACTTGCCCTCAGCTAATAGTCGCATAGCTATCAGCTGCGCAACTCCGCCAGCTGACCTACAGCATGACACGTTTCGGCGTTTACGAAGCCCTCAAAGATCGCTTTACAACCGCCGACACCAAGCCCTCCTTCCTCACCCTTGTAGCTATGGCGTCCGTCTCCGGCTTCCTCGGCGGTATCGCCGGAAACCCAGGCGACATCCTCAACGTCCGGATGCAGCACGACGCCGCGCTGCCCCCCGAGCAGCGCCGCAAATACAAGCACGTTATCGATGGACTTATACGCACTGCGCGGGAAGAAGGCGTAGGCAGGCTCTGGCGTGGCGTGTGGCCCAACTCTTCGCGCGCCGTGCTGATGACGGTCGGACAGCTGGCGTCTTACGATGTGTTCAAGCGTGTGCTACTAGAGAGGACGCCGTTGCAGGACAATCTCACGACGCACTTTAGCGCGAGTTTTCTTGCGGGTTTCGTCGCGACGACGATATGTTCGCCTGTCGACGTTATTAAGACCAAGGTCATGGGGTCCACGGAGCACAAGAGCATCATGAAGATCGTAAGAGATACTACGCGTACCGAGGGGCTGCGCTGGATGTTCAAGGGTTGGGTGCCTAGCTTCATCCGCATGGGCCCGCACACCATCCTCACATTTGTGTTTTTGGAGCAGCACAAGAAAATCTATCGGCAGCTGAAGGGACTGGATTGAATCATTAAAAGGAAGAATAGAAGACGGCGTACATACAGGCGGTTTGTATATTGCCGCTGTTTCCAGCTCAGCATCATTGCTATTTTATATTGCATGTTGGCGTATACGTTGTCATATATAGAACACTAGACGCACTGGCAAGGGCCCAAGCTCGTATATAGGTAACGCTTACGTTTTCCATTTACCAGAAGTGGTGCTAAATCTTAGTGATTGTGTTCATGCGTCCTCTCATACGACAAAGAGGCTTGTGGGGGATTAGGACAACAAAAAGAGCACGGATTACATTTGATATCATAGGCCGCGGGAGAAGAACGTGAAGCCTGCAATGAGAAGGAGAAATAATTGCATGTCAACATGCGGTAGAGTGCGAGCAATATAAGAACAGGAAAATCCCTAAAGGAACATCAAATGCCTTGGTGCACATCACTCTACCTCAACATGAATTGAGGGCAATCACGCTGTCCATCCTCGCCATTCTAGATACTGGAGAGTGAGCCTGCCTAGTACGCAATTAAGAGGAGCATGGTCAGTACGCTTGGAAAACTCCTGGAAATCGTGTACCTACAAGAGACGAAAACGGTTGAACCACACTCTGCAACAGGACTTGCATTACACTGACTCAAATCGTCTTCTTATCATAGCTCTAATAACACGATCATGGTGCTGATATTCCGAAGAAATACGCTCTCCGTACCTGAGTGGGAACTACACCTGCAACAGAATCCAACGCTACGCAAAGCGAATATAGGCCACCAAGTACCGGTAGTATCAACAGGAGGTTGCAACACTAGTTTCTTCTGATGTGAATAATATTACTTCCTCGTGTACTTCAGGAAGTATCGTATTCATCCCCGCTCTTCGAGGAAAACAGCTAAACAGGACCCGGGGGATCGAATGGGCCCGAAACCGACAAAGATGCAGGTCTTACAGGCTCAACAACGGCCGCATTCGTAACCACAAATTATCTAACTGCCCTGGTGTTCAATCGACCCACCACCGTACCCCTTTTCCTTTTCACCATTTCGCGCAAATCACAACGAGTCACATGTACCTCTGAAGTGAGTCGCCGACTGTACGAGATAAGGTTCGCAAGCGGTCAGTCCGTACGAAGGTTTTGTTATGCCGCTTATCCGCGTCTTGTGAATTGACCATTATACTTGTGAAATCTACATATTGTACATATGCTTTGTTACACATGTAATTCATATGATACTGTTACATGGTTGCAAATCATTGCTTGTTTGCTCTCCTTCAATCTAGCCTGTCCCTGAAGGAAGGCCATTTAAGTTTCTGCGGGTGCTGCGTAGGGGTGTGAGCAGTTTCGGGTGGGATAGCGGGAGTGTCTTGCGTCGTCTTGGGGTTTGACCCTTGGATTGCACCCAGAGTCTCAGGTTCATGTACGTTGATGTTGGATGTTTGTGGCGATTTGGTGGCGTCGTCGCCCTTGGGAGGGATCATTTTGTCTCCTTGTGGCACACCACTGTCTTCATCTGTCGCTAAGACAGCTTCACCATTCTTCATGTTAGCCCGCTTCATTCTTCTCGCTCCGGTGCCTCCATCCCTCTGCCCACCAAGATACTCAAGCGACTTCTCCCAGCTCTTATCTTTCGTTTTATTGCCACTTTCGCCTCCTCCATCCCTCCCCTGCAGCAATTTCCTTCTCAATTCCCCCCTGACGACCGGCCTCGCCCGCCTGTTCAACGCATTTAACTCGCTATCCCTCCACCTCTCCCACTCCCCCTTCTTCTTCTTCCTCCTGTCAATCTTCTTTTCCGCTTTTCTCAATGACTTTATCTTATCCCACTGACTAAATATCTTCGCCCAGTGGTGCCACTGCTCACCTTTTTGGCGATCTGAGGTGACCTTGCGGGGAGGGCGGGGCATGTGTTTGAGGGATGATGTCAGGATATTGATATGTGAAGCGATGGCGGAGAGGTGGTGGGAGATGGTGGAGGGCGTGGGCGTAGAGGATCTACTGCCGGGGGAAGAGGGGGAGGGATAGAGGGTGGCGAAGTGGGTAAGGGAGGTACGGAGGGTGGACAGTTCACGGAGTAGGTGGGCTGTGTCGCGTGTCGGGGGGGAGACGGGTAGTTGAAGATCTGGTTTTCTGGTTGGCGATGGTGATTGCGAGGGGTCCTTTGGATGGCCGGCCAATGTGGGAGAGACTTCAGTGGTCGTGTTGTGTCCTCCCTTGTAGAAGCGTTCGATCAGGTTTGCTGGTGACTCATACAAGCGGCATTTATCGATAAATGCCAGGCCGCGGGCGTGGCGTGTGATGTCAGACTTCGGCACCGTGTCTCCTTTTGCAATTTGGGATGATTCGGTCCAGAATGCCTTGCCCTCGAAAAGCCGTTGCGCGGTTGTGGATACACTCGCCACCCATTTCGGCGGTTTTGTTTCGGTGTTATAGTCGAGTTTGACATAAGCTCTTCCGCTTGGATGTGCAATGGTGACAGTACCAGGCATGACCTCTTCAGGCGCAAGCAGCTGCTCAACAATTGTGCCTGGCATTCGCGCCGCCACTGCTGTCGTGAGAGCTCCTGTCAGCGGTATAGCCGCGTGTGGTTCGTTGTCAGAGATAAAGCGAACTATGATGTCCATTTGCGAGGTTTTCAAAGTCGCGCCCGACACGATGTTATGCTGTGAACTCTGCGATACGATAGCAATCTTTGGGATGGTGCGTGGAACCGCCTGCTTGGAGTATGCAATGCCCATGTCTACCGCAGCAGCCCTACGAATGTTCTCGACGAGATCCAATTTGTCCTCTTGCGTTTTAAGCTCGTGGGGTAAGATGGTACCTGGTACACCGATGTTGTCTGCGCGAACGAATACGACTGGAACTGCGCCGTCCACACAAGTTACTTTGAACCCTTCTATAACGTCGACACGATTTCCAGTAGGAAACGTTTTGCTAGTGGTGCTGCGAAGGGGATCCTGGAAAGCCAGACTGATCTTAGATCCTTTCCCATTTACACCATCGACAACATAGCTGCCTGTCACAGCAGCTTGCCCTCCAACAACAGCAAAGGTGGACTGGACCAGCTGCATCGTATTCGTGTTTCGTATGGTGATGGTGATTTCGCCATCTTTCGTGGCGTAAATATCGGACGGGAGCAGGCGTGCATTGTATGCGTATGGGCCGATGGCACTGAGCATATTCCCACAGTTGCCTTCTACATCGATATGTCCATACTTAGTATCCATACTCACAAAGGTGTAGTCTATATGAGGGCTTGCCAATCCATCCTCCTTGGTTGTTTGGTACGGTTCAACCAAACAGATCTTGCCCAAGCTCGCCGTGTTCTTGACGAGGCGGTGCAATTGTTGTCCGTATGCCTCCCCCAGTGCAACGCTTTGTAGGACCTGTCGAAATAAGCCTTTCCATGTTGCGTGATTGGTAGGTAGGTCCTGCGGTTGTAGGATAACGGCGCGCGAAGTGCCGCCGCGATAATACGCTGCGCGGAGCGCCGTCTGTTCCGGTGCTGCGGTTGTCCTGGGCGAAGGCTTCGTCGATGGAATGCGCCAGACGGTCTTCTTCAGGCGCAATTGGCGTGGAATCGTCGGTCTCATAACGCTCCAGCCATCAGATCAGTACTTGCATGCACCTCAAGGAAATGTCGGAACGCAAGCCGAGGACCGGCGGACCCTGTCACTTGTCGGCCCGCACGTTCCAACCATCTCAGAACTTTTCCTGAGCTCCCCATCTAACACTCACAACACCCACATCATCTAAGGTCTTCATCGCGCGGTCGCCCTTATTGCTCCATATATCACACATTCCTCAACATGCTCCAAAGGACGCTCTTCCGCGCCTCAAGACAGGCAGCCCGCCCCGTCCAGCGCATACAACCCGCCTTTGCCCCCATCACACGAGCAGCGCCCGCGATACGGTGGTACTCTGATGCCGCGCCCGCAGAGGCAAAGAAAGAGGGCGAAGCTGAAGCTACGAAAGTCGACCCCTCAGCACAATTGAAGGAGCAGCTGGAGAAGAAGGATAAGGAGGTTGTTGATCTCAAGGTACATTACCACGCCCCACAACCTGTAATTCGCTGATAGACTGATGGATGACGATAGGATAAATACCTCCGCTCTATCGCCGACTATCGCAACCTTCAAGAGCGCACAAAGCGCGAGATTCAAGCCGCCAAAGACTTTGCGCTCCAGAAATTCGCACGCGACCTCGTCGAGTCCGTCGATAACCTCGACCGGGCACTTACAACCGTGGAACCTTCCAAGTTGACCTCCCCAGACGCAAATTCCGATCTTGTACAATTACACGATGGCCTCAAGATGACGGACAGCATCCTGATCTCCACGCTAAAGAAGCACGGCTTGGAGAGGTTCGATCCGAGCGAGCAGAACGAGAAGTTCAATCCCAATGTACACGAGGCAGTGTTCCAGACGCCGATGCCGGATAAAGAGGATGGCGTTTGCTTCCACACCCAGCAGAAGGGGTTCCTTCTCAATGGCCGCGTGTTGAGGGCTGCCAAGGTTGGCGTTGTCAAGAATTCATAGGCTCACCCATCGCTTCATTGTAGATGGTTTCTAGAGAGCGGACATTGACTGTTCGCTATGTGTACGAGTATCTGGATCTGGGAAGGCTCATATGGTTGGACGCACGGCGTTGCGTTATTCATTTACGCGTTACTTCTCGACATGTGTAAATATTCCCCCCTCTCCTCACATTCCCGAGAAAAGCATCGTGGCGAGGATCGCCACTTGTATTAGCATTGTAATATTCATGAGGAAAGGGTCAGGATGCCGGGCAGTGGCATTAGATGGTATCAATTGCAATTGTGCCTCTCTCGCTAGTCGGGCTTTGAACCCTTGCTCACTTGGTTTTGCTCTTCCACTTACATGCGTCGAACCGAGCTTCCGGCGCCGTAGCCATAAACGCCGTCCCATGCTGTGTTGTACAAAGCACATTCCCTGATAGACGGGAGTTCTGACAGAGACGCTTGAGGAAAATCGCATCGTCTCGCGTCTGTAGTCTGCCCATATCAAACCGGGCTGCTTCTGGTGAGAACTCGGGCTTCGTCCTCATATTTACGCTTCAGCGTCCAAAGCATTCCCGCACACCTCCGAGTTTTGGAAAAGGGTGCTTCTTGACCTGCATCTACCACCCAGGCGCCCCGCCATATGGTGTGGCGCCGTAAGGAGTAGTACCTCCAGTGTAAGCATTTCCGCCACCATATCCTGGCGTCGTATAACCGCCGTCATTGCCGTAACCATCGTTACCAAAACCACCATCCATTGTCGGACTTTGTGCTCCGTCGAGGCCGGCGTTGGCTTCGTCAACGCCAGTAAGCTCCTTGATTACTGAGGCCAGTTTCTGCTGGAGCACCTTGATACCGTTGTTAACGATGGCGTCTGGTGAGAGGCCGCCTACAGTTTCTACATCAAAGAAGAAACGCTCTGGGACAGCATCGTAGTTGAACGGTTCGTCTGTCTTCTCGGGACCGCCGTCAAGGTCGATACGTACTTCGTCTGCAGGCCTATACACGTGAAGTCAGCAGGATGTCTCAGGATCCCTGTATGGGACTCCAACATACCACTCCTTCTTCGGGTCATCGCCCTCATACCACAGATCTAGGTGATGTAGCTTGTTCGCAGGGTCGTACTCGAAACCTATTGCCGCGCTCGGTGCCCACTTCGCATGTTCCTTCGCGATGCCCTTCTTCGCTATACACCGCATATCGATTGCCTGCCCCTTCCTCAGCTTGACGATGCAGCTTCCCAGCCCATCTGCGTCCGTGATCACCGGTTGTCCCAGTTTATCGCTCGGCGGCATACTCTCAATGACCAGATCCCGCGCATAAACCTTCATAACATCATTCCCCGTGCACTGCGCCTTCAGCCTCAGCGTCACCGAGCAGTTGTCACAGCGAGAGTCCTCGCAGTCGCAGTCTCGGAAGTCCACCAACTTATCTACGTCCTCTGCAATCAGTGGTATAAGGCCCAACCGGTGCGCTATGAACTCGTCGGCGAGCACGGAGGTATTGTCGATAACTTCTACGGTGTCGATAGCAAGAGTGGGCACCTCGGCGAGCATAACGCGCCGCAGCGAGTTTGCGGTCTCGAGGTTCCAGTCGCGAACGATAAAGTAGGCGCGCTTGTCGTTTGCCTGAGAGGTGTCAGTGGTGTCTATCCTCGTCATGGGGATAAAGAAAGAAGGAGATAGGACGCACTTCCAGCATACGGCACGTAGGCTCCTTTGGGCCAAAGTCGTCGATATCCATGTTGGAGTGTGCGGATACTGGTCGAGCGAGGCACTAGGCGGGTTTTTGCTGTTGGCGCCGCTGGCGGAGGGTTGAAACGGCCGGTGGAGTAGACGAGAGAGGCGGCGTGTGTACGGTGAGTGAATGCGTTGAGGTAGAACGCTCTTACCTTAGATTCTTTGATGTTGGGGCGCACGGGCGTATGTGGAGAGCGGCGATATTCCGGATTAGGTCTTAGCGTCTCTGACTGAGCCACAGCAGCATCTGAAGCGCCACATTTCTTGTCACCGCCGTAGTCCCCTGCCCCGGCCGTTCCACCCTCACGTGAGTGATATGTGAAAGGGGGAGGCTATGTGAGGGTATCACTTGGATTGCACCGAATACGTAGGCAATCACCGCAGGGGCCACGGGTAGGGCTATATACGGTATAAGATAAGCGGCGAGAAGATTTGCCAGCACAGTATGTACGGTTGATTGTAGGCGCAGTATGATACGGCAGTGCAGAGTGGATAGCTTGCGTGCACAGTACTGCAGCATTACTCAGATGTTCCGATCCCAAGGCATTCTGTATTTGTTTTCTGCTCGGACTTCTGTACACATCTACTGGGTTCCGAAGCCACTCTATAGACATCCGTTTATGGTAGGCTTGGGTAGATAGAAGACAGCCCAGATTTGACGGATGTGGTTCAGTCGTCTGTGATTAAGTAATTGTGTGGACTGGTGTCTGGACGGCAACGAAGGAAGATAGGACATTTACATATTGAGGCCTCTTTCCGGTGCTCTAGAGGACACGGTGACCTAGTGCTATCGTGTCGTACAGCCCATTGACGGGACTAGGCATGGTAAGAAAGATCTAACGTAGCAAGTAAAAGAGTATATCTGGCGGAATCAGATGTCTTTCTTCCGCCGCCCATACCCCGAGACGAAACTCGAGGTGTCTTTGACGTGTTCTGGATTCGTTAGTAAGAGCCAGGGAAAATGTGCATTGTTGTACATTTGTCGGTAAAGATTGTTGCCGAGACAGGAACCGTGCCGTGTTAGTCAAGGCAGACTAATGGCGGACTCAGAAAGATGCAGGGGCAAAGATGCCACAAGGAAAGTCATGATCTTAATTTTCGTCGTCGGTGACTGGCGACGTGTTGTGCTGTGCAGATAACCGTTACTTTCCTGCGCTTGATCCGCGCGCGACTAGACTATCCTGTACTCTGGTCCACAATGCGGTGCCGCATAAGACCCATACGCCGCCCTATAGCAGTTGACTGCCAACATGATGGGCGCCTAGAAGTCTGCTGCATCCTCAACAAGAAATGCCATTCTGATGCCGCGGAATGCAAGGTCCTATACAGAGAGATGAGGGGTGATGAATCAGCCTTGTGTTAAGACATGCTTCCGCGAAACCGCTTTCTTGCCCGATCTGGGGTGCTTGGTGGTCTACTAAGGCGAGCAAGCGGACATACAGGTCGCGAAGGCACGAAAAGTAGAAATATGTGTGTTCGTTGCAGAAGATATCGTCTCCGAGGCTGAGTCCGGCAGAACGGGCGTGACTATTTTGCGGCATCAGTCAGCCAGACAGGCTCTCCTCATAGCCGCAGCGAAATCATCAGGTCGAGCATGATTCACTAACGACAGCCGCGCGGTCCGCCGAGCCCCGGTAGGTCATGTTGGAAAATCACAATGGGGGGCAGTGCAGGTCGAGAATGTGGTGGAAGAGACAAGGAGGTCGGCGGGGCACGAAACGTCACCCTTGGCGAGCTGCTCCGCCTCTATGGGCAGACGCTTGCGGCAAGAGCGACGGCGACATGCATACTTAAGACATACAACCACCTGAATTTCTCCGTAAACCCCAAAGAACCAGCAATATTCCGACACCGCTACTGAGCATTCTGTAGTGCTGCGATCTGATAAAGATATGGCTACCAGCATACCATCACCGCAGCGGTCGCGCACTTCCTCACGGTCCAAATCGCCACTTTCGCTGGACCTTTCAGACCTGCCACCACTGGTGCAACCGTCTCCGCCTTCGAACACACTCATAATCACAGTGAGTGCAGTCGCTGTGCTCAGTCTGAGCATCAAACTAATCAACTACACAGAACCTTGTTGAGCCCGAGATCTTCCACCCGTCGAACCTCGTTCAAATACGCCAAACCATCAATAATTACGCATCCATTCACACCTGGGCACCTCTCAAATCTTTTAAGCGCGTCGTAGTGTCTTTCTTCGATGTTGACTCCGCAATTACGATACGGCAAAAGGTGGACGGCGAGCAGATCATGGGCTGCCGTGTACGGGCATACTTTGGCTTGAACACACCGCTGAACCCGAGCGATCAACATTTGCCCCTTCCGAAGTCCGACAAGCTATTCTTCATATCGCCACCGCCATCGCCTCCTATGGGCTGGGAAATGCGCAACGAGGATGCGCCAAATCAAATAGTGCATGCGGAGGACCTGGCGGAGGCTTTGGCGAAACTACATGCGGACCACCAGGAGCTTCCTTCACCAATGGACGACGAATTCAGCCCTAGTACTAAGAGACGGAGGACCGGCAGCTCGGCGATCATCTATCATCCTGAAGACCATGGCGACAGCCCGAACCTTCCGGCCATTGCTGTTGAAGACACCACCGCGAGTCCGACGATCATGACACCAGATGCGATGGAGGGTATAGAAGGCCCGATTTCCATGCAGAAGGCACAAGGGAAGTTCGTCTCCACTTCGAGACCTCCCGTGGAGTTGATGCATTAATTTCCTTTTCTTTCTTCTGTTTCTGTATTATATCCAACGAAAAACCGCGGTGGCAATTGGGCACGGATGGCGTTGGTAGGATATCTTCATATGGGTGAATCCCAGGTTCAATGGCTTTTCTACACATCTTACGGGTAGTTTCAGGTAAACGACTATGGGTACGCACAGGATGCTCGTAACATCGCTGCTACATACTTTGAACGGAACCGGTAACATGTGACTAGTAATTTCACCTTTGAACGCTTCCTTGTGCCCAGGTGTGAATAAGATCATGTGTTCCGGAGGTGGTCTCTCATACTGAATGCTGAGTTCTGTACTATACGCCTTACTGCGCACCATGTGCAGCGGGCCTTTGCAACTGATCACTAAAAGTTCCCGTTCCCGGTGCTTCAGACGTTCTCGACTGACAGTCTCGAAGTTCTGTAGCAACAGACACAGCGTAGGCGGTTCCCTCCAGGGCTGCACATGTCTCACGTGCACTACGTGCTCTCAGCGCCTCGCTCACTAGACTGCACATTAATACAGCCGTGGGCTGGGTATACTGTGAGCCTGCCAAAGTCCGGTAACGTGGATCGACATGCAGCGTCCCCTAGACCCTTGTTTTCATTGCTATCGATCCGGCAAGGACTAATATGTCTTTCTAAAAGTATACAAGATCTTGTTCGCATCTTCGTGGCGCCCGACAGCGACCGGCTTGGGTCTAGTGCTTCACGTGCACAGTGCACGGGCATCACGGCGGAAGGTATCGCCGCGCACAAGCGAGGCTTGGCCCACGGATCTAGCGTTTGGCAAAAGTTCGCACGTCGCAGCGACTTTCGACAATCTACTAACGTTGCAGCAACCACCGGCCATCGCGACACCGCCGTCAAGATGAAGCTCAACATCTCGTACCCTAACAATGGCACTCAGAAGCTGATCGAGATTGAAGATGAGCGCAAGCTCCGCGTCTTCATGGACCGCCGTATGGGCCACGAGGTCCCCGGTGACAGCGTCGGCGATGAGTTCAAGGGCTACATCTTCAGGATCACAGGCGGAAACGACAAGCAGGGCTTCCCGATGAAGCAGGGTGTCATGCACCCGACCCGTGTGCGCCTGCTCCTCTCCGAAGGCCACTCCTGCTACCGCCCCCGCCGTACCGGCGAGCGCAAGAGGAAGAGTGTCCGTGGCTGCATCGTCGGCATGGACCTATCCGTCCTCGCCCTCAGCATCGTCAAGAAGGGCGATGCTGACATCCCCGGTGTCACTGACGTTGTCCACCCTAAGCGCCTCGGTCCCAAGCGTGCCACCAAGCTCCGCCGCTTCTTTGGTCTCAGCAAGGATGATGATGTGAGTCCGCTCATAGCTTCATCGCCAATCCTCTACCTATCCGTAGAGGGTTGAGTCTGAGGAATGAATGTTGACGAGATTTGTAGGTCCGTAAGTTCGTCATCCGCCGCGAGGTCCAGCCCAAGAAGGAGGGCGCGAAGCCCTACACCAAGGCACCCAAGATCCAGCGTCTGGTCACTCCTCAGCGCCTTCAGCACAAGCGCCACCGCATCGCACTCAAGCGCCGCCGCGCAGAGGCCTCCAAGGACGCCGCCGTAAGTTCCAATATGACACTTCAATAGCATGCAGAGTTGACATAAAACGCAGAACGAGTACGCCCAGATCCTTCACAAGCGCATCACCGAGGCCAAGTCCGCCCATGATGAGGCCAAGAAGAGGAGGGCTTCCTCCATGAGGCACTAGATTATGTCTATGAGTACATGAGTTCTGGGATGATCTTTTGGCGTCGGCTCAAAAACGTGGTGTGGGTTCTCATCTGAATGAAAGCTTCGGATTTCTAGGCATGGGCATAACATACCCGGTACTGCATTTTGTAGCAGTCGGTTTTCAATGAAGCAATTGTATCATCCTGGTCGTGCCTTCATCTTAAAACCTCCAGTATATCCATTGGTACGACGATCGTCTCAGAATTCCTCTTGACTAGACGTTGATGTCCCTCAGAGGCGCAAACACTAGGATCACCATTCACAATTCTAACGAAGCTGATATAATCATCCTCAGACCTTACCCCCTATCTAATAGTCGGCCCATCCTCCCTCTCAATCCCATGCAAACCCTCCAAGATATCACTCCCACCAAACAACCCACTTACACTTCCCACTCCCTTCTTTCCACCAGCCCAAATTTCATGGAACCTGATCGCCGCATCACTCGCCGCCACAACAATACACCCTTCCTCCAGACCCCTTCTCCACCATACCCCATCCTCTCCCGGGGACCTAGCATCAGCGCCCGCATTCGGCCCCCCAGGATACGGAATCGCATATAGCGCGCGACTCTCGTCGAACCAGGGCACCGCGACAACCTGCTCGCAGCTAGGCCACGCGAAGACGGCAATACGGAACGGATGCTCGGGCTGCGCGAAGCCGAAAGTGGCTGCGATCTCGCGACGTGTCTGGCTCCAGATGAGGGAGGTGACTTGGGCTGCGCAATCAATGGTCGCAAGGCAGGCGCCGGACATGGTATGGTAGAAGTGTATGCATCGATCATTGGACCCACCTCCGATGGCAAGAAGACCTCGCTGCCAAGGACAAAAAGCGATGGCCTTTACAGCGGCGTTGAGTTCCCATTTGTGTTTTGCTTGCGTGCTAGAGACTTGCAGGACGGTGCTGCGGCCGGGAGCTACGGTGTATATGCTGTCGCCGTCAGGGCCCTGGCGTACATTGACCGTGCCGGGAGCCACAGTGTCGGGGTTGGGGCTGTTAAGGACTTTTTTCGTCTCATAGAGATAGCATGCGTTGTCATTACCGCCGCTGGCGAATTGTTCGCCATCGGTTGACCATGCGAGACCGCATATTTGCTGAGCATGAACCGTTAAGCGAGCTAATAGTGTCATTGCTCCATTCCATCCGAAGATAGCGCTTTCTGTCTCGTTTGGCCACTCAATGCTGTAGAAGTATATGTGGCCTGCCTCATCTCCAACAAGCAGTTCTTCGGTAGGCACCGTCATAGCATTATCGCGCAGTGATGCCCTTTTGACGACAGTCGGCCTAAAAGCAGTGCAGGATATAGGCTTGGGTTGGGTAGCGTCGAAGCGAGGCTCTGCATCGAACGGGCTCCATAAAGCAACGCGACCGTCTGCCCGTGCTACAGCTAAGATGGCTTGTCCGCCATGATTGGAGGAAAATGATAGGGAGGTTACGTGTTGGACGTCAACCATGCCAGTCGTCGATAATATGTTGAGAGATTCTGGCGTGTCGACTCCCGTCCGTTCTGACCAAAGATGGACGAAATTTCCTAAGCCCACAGCGAGACATCTTGCGTTGTGTGAGTATGCGAGAAGCGAACAGTAGTAATCGTCCCGTAATTGAGGAGCGTCTAGGACCGTGTATGGTGTCAGTATCTGTTCTTTTACATGGGATCGCTACTCATCTGAAAGGCAAGACTGGCACAGGTTTCCTCGCAACACTGTGTGTACGTTTCACTGCTACACCGCTACATCAGTACGTTCCAGCTGTAACAGAATGTGATCTTCAACCAACGCGGTAAGTTACTATCTGTAGTCCACGAATTGTCTTTCCAAACGTGGACTGTGCGTGCGGCGCACGGAGGGGTGTCTATTGAGCTTGCGGTGCTGTGGTTGCTAGAGGATATCGAATGATCGAGGACGCGGTTCATCTGATCTATTTCAAGCGCCAATGCAACTCGCCGTTCGTACGCTTCTTGCTCAGCATCTGGATCCGACCGACTAAGAAACATGGACGTATAGAGTGGTGCATTCGTCCCGCTTCCTAATATTCCACCATTGCCATTAGACACCCCCAGCACAGTATCGCTAGCAGCCGAGGCACCTCCCACATTCCAGACGGCGCCTGCACTGATCTGGCGGACTGCCATTGGCATTGTTCCTCGACGAAGACCAGGGTTTGCACGCCGTCGGTGCAGGTTTGACCGACCAGTAAGCATGGCATGCGTTTCTCGTAGACTTCGAAGCTCATCATTCATCCTAACCGATCGGCGAAGGCGTCGGCTGAATGGATCAGGAATGGAATTTCCGCCAGGGAGGGACTTTTCTTCGGCAATCAATCGTTCTTCTGGTTTGTTCAGATCAAAACTCTGTTTTGTAACGTTCGGTGGCCGCCGCGGCGGGATGAAACGATCTGGTGCATGGCTTGGACGTCGGGACGCCGTCAACGACCCGCCGCGTGCTACCCATTGATTGGGACGTAATGGGGAACTAGCAGAGCGGATTGGAAGCCGACCAAGTAGTGATGGAGAGCATGTGGGGATATTGAGCATACCCGAATCGGGTGAATCGGGGCGAGTGGTTATGGAAGAGGTCAGTTCTTCCTCTGCACTTAGATATAAGGATCTATTCGAGGTGTGATCATCGCTCGCTCTGAAGTTGAGTGAGCTTCTGCGAGAGACTGAGCGAGTGTGCTGTTGGGAGTCGCACACTTGACGAGGAGCACCATCACCGAAAGAGCAACGAGCGTTAGGTGGAGACAATGAAGCGACATCCGAAATTCTTGGATCAACGATGCGCATGGAAGTCTTCTTGATAGGTGATCCTAGGTACGATGGTAGCGATATAGCGTCCGGACTGAATTTGTCAGTGTCTGTAAGTTGAAGAGCAGCTAATCGGCCGGTGAATTTGGGCTTCGTCGGAGACTCAGGAGGAGACTCGAGACTGCCATCGGATTCATGTTGGCGGGAGCAGTTCCGACTCCATGCCTTGTGAGGCGATGTAGGCGTTTTCGGGGACAGCCAGCCTTCAGTACTGACAGTCTTTGTCGGAGACAATGGTGGCGTAGCGTACCCGGAATCGCAGGACTGCGAGTCATCCTCAGAGTCATTCATACTGAAAGTTTAGGGCGGATCGAGCGAGTTAGTGGCTTGCTGAGCTACGGATCTCGAACATGTCGAGATGAGCGAAAGTCAGCGGCACAGGTCGAGAGAGGGCGGCTGAGGGCCGAAATGCTGCTGCGTAGTTATTGCTGCTGGGTTAGTATAGCAATACGTTGATCTTGTCTAGGAGGTCGCAAGGTTTGGCGGTCCTCGGGAATATCACGAAGAGCACGTCGCTCTTGGAAGGTTGGAGGGGTGAGTGGGAAAGAGCCTCGGGCGGTGAAACTTATCTCCGGCGGGCGCGGGAAGAAGCCGCGAAGCTCATGAGCTCCTTGCGTCTAAACGCAAATATCAACATGGCAAGCGTGAGTGGCTGATAAAGAGGTTTCTACGAGTTATTGACCATCGAAGCACGGAATAACGCGCACGGCGGGTACGGCGGTGCGCACCGAAGAAGCCCGGCAACAACAGCTTCGCGACATTGATGCATACAAGGAGCTGGTCGACCTCGTCAGTACGAAGGTGTGTACCCCATCTGGGTGCCCCAAAAGGGCCCAGTATGGTTCCATCAGTATTACATGGAGGTGGAGCTAGGGCAGTTTCTGACATGTAAATGATACAGATCACTGAGAGACAATACACACTCGAAGTTCTTGGGTTGCTCACGAAGCTTCTGAAGCAGAACCCAGAGTACTATACGGTTTGGAACCATCGTCGACGTGTTCTAAATGCCCTGTTCCGTAGCGGCCCTGCAGCCGAGTCTAAGCATGACGTCTACGACCTCCTACAGAACGACCTACAGCTCACATTCGCGCTATTGCGCCAGTACCCGAAATGCTATTGGATATGGAATCACAGGAACTGGTTGCTAGAGACAGCTGAACCACAGCAAGGAGCTGAAGTGGCCCGTCAATTATGGTCTGGTGAACTACTGCTGGTAAACAAGATGTTGGGCGCCGATAGTCGCAACTTCCATGCATGGGGTTATCGAAGATTCGTGACAGCTCAGATTGAGCGCTTGACAACTTCTACAGACGGTGAAGCGCCGCAGTCCATGACCGAAATGGAGTTTGAATACACGAGCAGTATGATCAGGTCCAACCTTTCAAATTTCTCGGCTTGGCACCACCGCAGTAAAGTCATACCCCGCCTGCTGAACCTGCGAGACACCAACCCCGACGCTCGGCAAGCTCTTCTGGATTCCGAGCTAGCACTGATATGTGAAGCCATCAACACTGATCCCTTTGACCAATCCATCTGGTTTTACCACCAATATCTCATGTCCACCTTGTCTCCAAAATGTCCTTCCGAAGATCGAATCGTCATAAACCTCGATAATGGCGATCGCCAACGATATTACGAGAACGAGATGCAATACATCCGCGAGATCCTGGAGGATGAAGAGGATTGCAAGTGGATCTACGAGGGTTTGCTGTTTCTGGCGGGCGCGTACTTGGAAGTTGAGGGCGGCACGAAGGTGTTCACGACGGCAGATTTGCGGTCGTGGTTGGAACAATTGAAGAGGCTCGATCCGTTGAGGAAGGGGCGATGGGATGACCTAGGTCAAAGTTTAGATCTATGAATTAATAATAAACTGGCGGTGCTATGGCTGCTGCTTTGAAGCATTGGTGGTCGTCTTCGCTGGCGCTCGTGCCTTTGCGGCGTCGTTTGCGTTTCCTTTCGATGACCAAGCCCAGAAACCCATCATCGATGAGACTTTAGAAGTGGTCGAGGTCTCGGTTTGTGCCAAGGGGTGTCCTGGTTGCGGAGCTGGAATTGAGCTTGATGCCATTGGAGACGGCCCATCACTTGGTAAAGCAGATGCAGATGTAGATCCAGAAGCAGCATTAACGTCACTGCTCGCATTAATGGGGAACGCCCAGCGCTGTCGGATTGTGAGTGACGCTCACCGATTGTATTCTTCCTGCAGACGTCGCCTCTGTTGCTCTTTAAACTCTTCTCCGAACGTCGCTACGCCGATCGCGACACCTGAAATTGTGGCCAGAGCAATTGGAAGAAGCCGTCCCGCCATATTGGTGGGCGGACCAAAGATAGAGCAGAATGTGCGTTAGGGTGAATATGGCGAGCGATTAATACATAGTGAACGGCACGGCGAGAGGTACGTAGCTCCGCAAACGCGTACGCGCTAAATGGCACGTGATCGTCGTAGACCCGTGGACCCGCGTCTTAACTCGACGCGTCGTGCAACCACCCGCATTCTGTATCAGCCCCACCACCAACTGCACGCATAACGCGATGTTGACAAGCCCCAATGTCCAAATGGCGCGTCAAAGGATTCGTCCAAGACTCGGATGAAGAAGAGGAGGAGTATATCGAGTGGTCGACCGCGAGCTCCATCCGAAACAGGCGGCATTCGATCGGTGCGCGCGATGGCATTGCCAGTGCGGAATTCGAGGGCCGGCTTAAAGCAGCTTCCAAAGAAACGATTCCCGGGACACCATATGGCCCGGACGTTGGACCGACATCGCCGCCCAAGGAGCTACATAAAGAAGGGCAGCCTATATACGATGCACCAAGCACGGTGACACAGGCGTTGGAGGCCAGCCCTCGAACTCAGCCGTTGACGCCTCCAACAGTTTCGACTACCAACTTCGATAGCGAAGCGCCGACCGAGAGTCCTGATCCACTGTTGGGCTCACCCACTCCGACCGCGAAGCGTGTTTACAAGCCTTCGTATTCATCTCAGATTCTTGGGGTACCCAGTACCTTGCAAGCGACAGAAGGACCAAATCACAGCAAAGTTGCCCATGACCAAAATCAGCATGCGTTGCTACTGGACTTTTCCGACGATAGCGAACTTTCTGATCCTCCTTCCGACTTCGACGAACTGCATCCGCAAGAGAACAGGCCTATTTCCCCAAAGTCGAGGGCAACAGAGCCCTTCGATCTGAATGAAATTCTTCCTGGTTACGATGAGATGGTTCCGCAAGAGACCATCTTTGCCTCACCAACCCGTAGGGCTACGGTACAAGTTGTGATCCCGCGATCCATGAATCGAGAACACCAGCCACAAGTGTTGGATCGATATGTCGAACGATCTTTCAGACAAAGAAAACCAATTCAGATGCATCCATATCTACTTGAGGGTGAAAGATATCGTCGGGATTTGCAGGGTAGGGGGGTGAAGCCGGTGCTCAGGCTGTTGTCGCCACCGCAGCGTTCGCACCACAATGACCAGGAGTCGCAGGAACAGGATTTCAATCCTGATGGAGATTTGGCACCAAACAGTTCTCCTGGTTCTCCGGAGATACCTTTGTCTACTCCCATTGCCCGACGACGCACCGACCAGACGACCTCAGATCAACGAAAGCAACAGCTGACGTCTGCTAACACAAACCACAGCAGCGCAAAAAGGAGAAGACTAGGCCAGCCACCACGCCAGTCTGCAACGACTCCGCAAGAGCCGATCGTCGATGCCAGCTCATCCGTTACTGACATTTGGACTGTGCCCCGATCGCCTCCGTATTCAAGCAGCCCTCCGATCAATCGGTCTGAGTCAATAGTTCCTCGCGCAGCCAAGAGGTCGATTATTCTACCGGTTGCTGATCTACCTACGCCGTCAAATTCCTCTAGTCTGCCTGCTGCACCTGATATAGAGTCTGATGAGGAATTAATTGCTCGCAGTGTGCAACGTTCAGGTCAACGAGCGCATGAACCCATCGCCATCCCGAGCGCCAGTTCATCGTCAGATGTTGAAGTTTCAGAGGACGACACCCAAACGAGTGACCATGAATTACAAAAGGTCGGGAAGAGAATAAGAGGTGTTCTTCCCGCGTCATGGCTCCGCCTTGATCTTCAGGCGCAAGAAAAGCGCGATAGACAGAGAAGAGAGCGATTGCGTACCCTTCAATCCCCGGGGCAAGTGGAGCCTCAACGCGGTGTCGCCCAGAGAGTCGTCAGACGCCAGGCCACACCCTCGAGGCTGCGAAGACCAGATGCATCCCATAACCATATCATCGAACTCTCGGATGAGTCTGACGGCGACGTCGATGTCCCTGTTCCTCAAACGACGGACGCTCAAGAGTCAGCCCGCGCGGCTTTTCAGACAGCTGCTATGCTTGATCGCCGATATGTAGATGACGTCTCGGATACCATGGAGAACGACCGCTTGCATCTGTTCACCCTTGGAGGAGTCAAGAAACGAAAGAAGCAGCTGAAGCTGACGGATGCGTTCGCAGCATCAAAGCGAAGAAAACTCGCACGGGAAGGTAACAAATGTGCCAAAGCATCCTCCGAACAGCACACGGCTTCACGAAGAGCACGACGAACGCCGCCACCTCCTCTCAGTATCTTGGATATCGACCAGTCGCCTTCCGAAGATCAAGCAGTACCATCATTCTTACGAATCGCAAGGCGACAAGCTCGCCGAAGACCAGACCATGCTCGCCAGTTGCCAACTTACAAATACATCAGGCTGCATACTGCCCAGGATACACATGATGCCAATTCTACACTACGAGATTGGAGACGCGGTGCTATAAAGCCGAAGGCTAATGTTGCACAGTCTAGGTATAAACCGACACCACGCAGACCACTTAGTGATCTAAATCAAAATCGACCTCTGACGCCCAGGAACAACAATGTGGTTGCGGGGTTTGAAAAGCAGTCATTAGCGATGAGGCAGGAGTCAAACTCGGCGGGACGTGGAGCGATTATATCCGAGCCCTCAGACATCCGCGAACGAGAAGGTAGCCGTATAAGACATATGGATGAGCAAGATGCATCTGCTTCATTTCAAAAGACGCACTTGTTACACCATAAGAGGCCACGCTCTCTCCCCTTCAAAGGTGCTCAATTGGAGGGTCCAGAGATAGGTCAAGGGTCCGGCAACCGCAAGGTTGCCTTCCAAAGAGGTCTGCAAAGTGTCGCTCGGCTATTTGATCTCCAGCATTCATTCTTTGAGCCTTCTCGAAATCCTCAGCTAGCTCGCTTTCTTGCTGACGACGATATCGCAATCTCGCCTTTGCCAACAGTAGAAGTTTCAGAAGAGCAAGTTTCCAAACCACATACATCGAAGCCGCCCGGTTTCAAGAGAGGTCTCGTTCGAAAGCCTCGCGCGCAGCGTGTCGATATTGAAACCAGAGAGTATCGTCAACCCAGTGAGCCAGTGGCGGATGACTTCCTTAAAAGCGAGCCGAACCCACGGGTCCCCAACGTAGGGTCTGTCCATGCAGATCAACCATCACTACAGGGTCTCGGTCCGCGTGGCACTCGGTATTCTACTACCTTCGATACTCTGCCTCTAAAGGATGGCACATATTTTCATGTGTCTACCTTCGTCGGTTCCGGTGCGCTACATCGAGCATTGGGTGCCAACAAGGGCCACGGAAGAAACATGGATGAAGTAGCAGGTTATTGCGATCTCAACTTTCTCGAAACGTCTGTCAGATGTGGTCCCTGGGAGGATAGTCTAGTCGCGCGCCTGACAGATCTCACGAACGACATATGGATTGCCGTCGCTAGCCGGAGCGGGCACGATGACCAGCTCATGTATCAAAGGAGTGGCTTCGACAACGCCTCTAACATCATCCGGTCTCTTGCTGACTATATTTCTACGCATCTTAGCTTCTACGATCCTATTGACCGGGTTTCCTTCGTCATCAAAATGAAACAATGGAATACGTCGATGTTCGAGAGCATCATGTCGAGCAGCCTTACAGATGCAAACTCACATCAGCTATTCAAAGCCAGGCCTTTAGCACTCCTCCTTGTTCTTACACTACAGGTCTACAAGATTGCACAACATCCCGCCGTAGATCAATCGGCCAACTCGGATCTCACTGCGCTAATAACAAATATTGGCAAAAGTCTTGTGGGAGTTCTATTGGATCACGTGTCAGAGCTCAGTGATTTTCTGGAAAACAACAAACGGTATAAAGTTCGCGAGAATGGCATACAAGATGCAGATGTGATCGTCGAGAGCCTTGTCATTTGTATGCATGCTCTTTCGGAAGCAAGCATACCGGGAGCTGCATTCTGGGAACTTGTGGGTCAGTCACTGTCACCAGCAGCCAAGAGAGCAACTCATCTGATGGAGTTTGAATCAGTGTGGGGCACTATATTCACTCTGCTGCCCTTCATTGAATTCAATGACCTTGGAATACCTACGCGAAGCCGACGAACATCATTCAGAGGAGACAACTGGATGGCTATCAGAGCACTGCTGCAACGAACGTTCGCGCTGTACCCTGAGACTTTGAAGGCGAACAATGAATCTCTAAACGACTACATCCGTGCGGTCATGATAAGATGCCACGAGATCATCTATTTCTGGCATTGGTATCGCTGCGAGCCGGTTTTGTACGCCATGTTCGATTTCTTCGTAGCCAGGAACGGCCTGAAACATCTACGAAAGGAACAATCCAACGGCCCGGCAGTGTTCCTGGAACAGATTTACGATGAACCTTTCAGCCGTATCGAACCAAATACGAGAACTTTTCACATCTTTCTCAAGTGCTTGTATATCGGTATACGAGGCATGCAGAACTGCTATCCCGAAAAGAAGCTTCGCAGCGTTGTTTTGCGACTGATACCGAACCATGGACGGAGCCATCCCAAGGATCAGCCACTGGAAGTTGAGAATCTGGAAGCGTTGGAGAATCATCATGACATTCTCTGTACGCTTTACCGAGCTTCTCCGCTGCCGTGCCGCCCTAAATTAGAGTTGATCAAGAATCTGGTACATCATGAGAACTCGCATCGAGAGGCGTGCCGTATAGGTATCCGTGCCTGGGCGAACTTGGCGAAATTCCAATTGTCAATCAGCGAGCCGTATGCTTCCCTTCAGCCGCTCGCCGAATGGCACCAGGAGATCATGTCGCAAACGTTAAAGCAATACCGGCTAGCAAAATCAGAAGCGGAGGATTACCTCAAATCTGGTGTCCGCAGCAATTCAGAAGCGACCTCGCTCATGGTCAGACAAACAATGGAGAAAAACCAAGATCAAGTGATTGCATCGTTAAGGGACTGTATTGCAGGGTTGCTAAATGCTATTGGCGTCCGCGATAGTCAAGTTCTGCTCAAAGATTTCCTCGTAGATACTGGCCTGATCCAATTACTCGAGCTTCCGCATCTCCAGGACCGGCGTCTAGTAATCGTCATCCGGGACGCTCTTGGTGTACTCCGAATGTTTGCAGGATTACCTCGCCAGCAACCTTCCGAAAATGTCATTTCTGACCAAGACGAAGAAAGTCAAGACTACGGTGACTCCTTCGATCTTGCTGATTTCATGGAGGTAGACTCTGAAGTGCGCCAATCTGACAATTTCCTCCAGAGACCGCTGTGGCATTTACTTTCCAATGCTTTCGGCGCTGAGTCTTCGCCAGACGACAACATTCTCATGGACGGCATTGATACCTGGAGTCTCATCGCTCGTTCTCAGGTAATGCTAGGTTTGCGCTCATGGACATACTATTTGGATGAGTTCAGCCAAGTGTCGTGGCAGCAACTTCGGCATACAGAACAAACGCAGAAGTTCCGTCCTTACTTCATGGCTTCAATCCTGGGATGTGATTCGATGGCCTATTCTCAACATCGCCTGGATTTTCTGAAAGCATTGCTGGTTTCACTAGTCGACCGTGAGTCTATGCTGAGGTTTCAACATCGACTGCTCAGCGCCATCGTTCGTGCCGTTCCCGACGAACCCCTTCTCAAAAATTTGCCATTTTACAACATGAACGGGAACGATTTGCTTGATATAAATGCTGATACTGTCCAGACGCGGAGACTTCCGTTAATATCTAGCATTCTGGCCAACATGCGCGATGACTTCCACGATGCTATTCACGAGGGCATGGGACGTGTCGCAGAAGTGAAGGGCAGTTACGCTGCCGTATTGAAGGACTTTATGACTGCTATGAAGAACAACTACCATCAGCTTGGTTCTGGCACAGCTGTGACTGGCGCATATGTGGAATTCGTTCAGAAAGTCGTTCAGTTTCTCCAACAGTATACGGCCGATATACATCCAGTGCTCGATTTCTTCACCAACTCAGTTGCATTTCCGCTTCCAGCAGCTGATCCGACATACGTGGTGGGCCGTCTCTGTGGATATGCGCCTAAACTCTCCCAACCGGGTATTTCGAAACAGCTTTCGGTCTTTGTCCAAACAGTGGCACAGCAAGCCGCCACTGGGGGTCATCAATTGTACCTGGTCCACCAATTACAGACCGCTCTTTGCACGGACGAGGCGCCTCTGAGGGATCGAAACGCCTTGAGAGATACGCTTCTACAAGGCATTTTCCCAGCGTACATTGAAGTCGCCTTCACCTCGGCCGTTGGCTTCGTCATCGCACAGCCGGTTATGCAATCTCTGATTCCAACTATCGAAGCAATGCGATTCAACCTTAGGCTTTTCGATGACGCCAACGTACGAGCGATTTGCGACTGTTTGCTATCAGTCTCTCACGCCTTCATCCGAAGCACTGAGCAGCTGAAAGACAACAATGAAACATTAAGACAGTCACATGTCCTCCAAGCCCTCGCTCTCATGTTCCGGGTCGTCGCCCCAACTGCCGCGCTACTAGAATACATCTGTGGCAGATCCTCGGAATCGTCAGCTAAGTCTGTTGTCGTTGAATATTTCGAGAGCCTTGCTCTTTTCGTCATCGAGCGGTTGCTCGGCTTCACGCCACAGATGATCCCATCATACAGCAGTGACGAGAGCAATCCTCTGACAAAACATGATAAACTACTTCCCTTCTCTAGGGAGGGATTACAGTCTGGTATCAATGTGAATTGGGGCGCCGGCGGGCAGTGTATATATTTCGGGCAAGGGCACGCAAAGCGCGAGATATCGGTGGACTGGGATACATTGGAGGAGGCAAAGACGAACCTCGTCACAACGATCGAGGAATTTCTTGCTAGTGTATCGGCACAGACTGACGACGCACGATATGATGAGTCTCGCGAGAGAGAGGCGTATGTAGGCGAGCTGGATGTGTGACCTCGCCTTTGTTTGTTTCGACATTGCGTTTCACTAGCGGCATTGAAGGAGTTTCTGGGTATGCATGATAGATTATGATTGCAAAGCTAATGGCCTTTCTTGTTCCTGTCAGTAGCTCAACGTCTTTCATCCTGGCCACATCAATGGACGTGATATCTCACCTGAAACACATCCCCATCGACCTCAAACCTCCTTCCCCCACACAGTATCTCCTAGCTCTGTCACCTGATCTACCCACTCGCACATACAGACTTAGTCCATCAGACCAGCGAAGATTGAATTCCCTAGTCCAAGGTGAAAGATCGAGTGCTAAATCATAATAGTATCTGCAAAGGTGTTTGACTGCAGAAGCGGGAAGCATCGAAGCATAATTGGCTTTTGAGCCAGACAGCTTATCAATATCTATTATGGGTGAACGACTATCAATGTTCGCTATAGGTGATGCTGAATAACTCGACGTCCTTGTCCAACATTACCATCGTTTCCGCCCTTCCTGCGCGGACATCTCGCTCCTAACCGCCTTTTGAACCTCTCTTCACAAAATCGCACTCTTCGGCATTGTTGCCATGGATCTTCTCTTATCAGCGATCACGACTATCTAAATGATACGTTCCTTGCCGTGTTGCCCTTCAGCCCCAAGTCGTTGCACGTGCTCAAGGCATATCTTGAGTGGTGTCGGAACCTTCAGTGAGGCATTGAGCGAAGGAATCAACCACCAAATTTTTGGTCAGAGATATTATCAAAGGTAGGGCTTACGTAAAGAGGCATTTTCAACCACACATTAGGGGATGGATAGAAGGCTTAGCGAAAAACCGGCTAGACATAACAGCTATACGATGTTCGAAAAGGAAAGCTGGACTCAATAGATTGGTAGAGATATAGCGAGTACCATGAGACTTACGAACGAGATAGCAGCACTAGAAACAAGCAAAATGGTGCCCAAAATTCTCGTTCGAGAATTTTTTGCTGGCCTCAGATTTGGCGTGCTTTGAATGTTCGACAACTGCCAATGCTCTTGGGCTACGTGAGTCCCTCTTGTCTTTCAGCTGCTGACGTACGTTTTCAGTATCTCTCAGCTCTTGTAATAGTTGTATCCAACGTACTGTGGCCGTCCCATTCTATTTATGGTTCAATGCTATATTGTACAGAATCTGAGCGACGATTTCGGGTTTTTAAAGTTCATTGTGCTGTCGCCTGTCTGACCGATGCTTAATAGCGAGCAATGTCTTTACAGCTCCATTCAAGTCTGGAAGAGCTAAGCGATGTATGTACATGTAAACGTAGGGCAAGCGTTAGCTGGCGAATCAAGCAACCCAGAATCCACACGCCCCAAGCACCCGTTCTGCCTTGTGCAACGATTGACCAGAAGTGCTTAGGCATATTGTGTCATTTTAAAAGCGGCATGAAGTATATGTATACTCTGGTAAGTCATTACGATGCGATCGACAGTAACCACCATGCATGCATTCTCCCATGTTCGGATGAGTGACTACAGACACAGAGCCAAGCTTCCTTACACGTTTATTCATGCCCACCACTATCCGACTCTGGACTACACCGAGACTACTTCCAAGGCACTGAGTGGCGACAACATCCCATCACCGCGTACGTCACCATAAGCCGGTCGTTCAACTGCTCAAAGCAGTCTGAGTAAGTGTAGTGGTGTTATGGGAAAACGCATCGACGAGCGGCGGCGCAACGTCATTCGATAATCTCACCGTCTGCTTGACGAAGTGCTCCGCGAGCCATGAAATCGTGTTTGTGACCAAAGACTGGATCATGTTGACGGTCCAGAAGGTATTTCTCATCGATTCCTGTGAGCGCGCTAATACTTGTCACTGCACTTGACTTTGTTCCAACGCAGAACCATTCAGCGTTGTAGAACTCGACCACGGATGAACCAGCGGATGTACTCCAAAGAGACGTCTGCGACATCGAAGCGATCCAAATTGAAGTCAGAAAGAAAAGCGTAACAGATTTCGGCATCCCAATACCACGTGTACATGGAGTTGATCGCCTCACTCAGCTCAGAGCTGCTTCGCTTATCGATACAACAGGCGTCAATCCAGGCCCATTCATAGGCGAGGGTAAAGCAAGGATGCCTATCCTACGCTTATGCGTTGCGTGCAAGCGTGTTTGCGGCTCGGTGGCACTTGAGTACCTTGTGAGAACAACATGGCTTCAGTACATTTGGCCGTGAAGCAGTGCATGTGACCTCAATGTGATGAGTACCTGGCTGCGTCTTTCAACAATGGCAATCATGCCCAGGCGGTTGCTTTGACGTGCCATGGAAGCGGAGTAGCATGCCAAGTCCTCGCAAGCGGTGGCGGCTGGCAGAATTTCGCGGAGCCAAAATATTTCGAAGTGTACATTTCCACCAGCAACATTGCGCTTCACACACGGAAAGGTCATAGTTCTCGCAGAGTTATACCAATCGTGCTTCTAGGGCGTCAAATCGCTTCCTTTCTCCGCTATGGCCTCGAAACCGCCGACAAAATCGCGTGCGCCCCCATCAAGACCGAGAAAGACGGCCATGGACGATGCCGAAGCGCAACTACAAGCCGAATATGCGCAAGCAGCAAATTTCCAGTACGGCCGCGGCCAGAAAATACCCACAAAATCGGTGAAAGACAAGAAATTACGGGCAAACTTAAGAGCGCTGGAGCAGAAAACTAAACAGGCGACGCTGCAGGCAAAACAGGCAGAAATCCTGCTAGATAATGAGGCGGGACTTTTAGAACCGGAACATGAACTGGAACGAACATACAAGGTCCGGCAAGACGACATACGAACTGAGGTCAGCATCGAAACGGCAAAGAAGGGATTTGAACTGCGGTTGGACGCGCTGGGCCCGTACGATGCATGCGACTATACGCGGAACGGACGCGAGCTGCTCATCGCGAGTCGCAAAGGCCATGTCGCAAACTTCGACTGGCGAGAAGGAAAGCTAGGTTGTGAATTGCAGCTCGGCGAGACAGTGCGCGATGCAAAGTGGCTGAACAACAATCAGCGCTTTGCAGTCGCCCAGAAGAAATGTGTATACATCTACGCAGGGGATGGTGTGGAAATCCACCAATTGAAAAAGCACCAGGAGGCGACCCATCTGGAATATCTGCCTTACCACTTCCTCCTCGCATCTATATCCACGGCAGGCATGATCCGTTACACCGATATCTCCACCGGCCAGATGTTGTCCGACCTGCCTACAAAACTCGGCCCGCCAACCGCACTCGCCCAGAACCCTTATAACGCAATCCTACACGCAGGCCACCAAAAAGGTCTCGTCACGCTATGGTCACCCAATAGCCAAACGCCCCTCGTCAAGCTCCTTCCCCACCGCAGCCCCGTCCGCGCCATAGCCGTGGACAAGTCAGGTCGATACATGGTGTCTGCATCTCAGGACCGCCAAATGTCCATATGGGACATTCGCATGTTCCGTGAACTGCACTCGCACCACCTCAAAGCCCCCGCACATGGGATTTCCATCTCCGACCGAAACCTAACTGCCGTAGGTTGGGGCTCGCACGTCTCAGTCTACAAGCCCGACCTCTTCAGCCTCTCTCCGGAAAGCGATGTCCGTGTGCCGACACCGTATATGAACTGGCAAGGCGACGGCATGGGCGTCAGCAAAGTGAAATACTGCCCCTTCGAAGACGTGCTGGGTATCGCGCACGCAAAGGGCTTCACGTCCATTCTTGTCCCCGGCTCCGGCGAACCCAACCCTGACTCCCTCGAGCCCGGTACCAATCCTTTCGAAACTCCCAAGCAGCGCCAAGAAGCCGAGGTTCATGCTCTGCTCGAGAAGCTCCAACCACAAATGATTTCCTTAGATCCCAACTTCGTCGGTAACCTCGACCTCGCCTCCCACGAACAGCGCCAGGCGGAAAAAGATCTGGATGCCAAAAAGGAGGATAAGGTGGAGAAGCTGAAGAAGAAGGCCCGGGGGAGGAATAGCGCGTTGAAGAAGTACCTCCGGCGCCACGGACAAAAGAACATCATCGACGAAGAAAAGGTTCGCGCGAGGGAGGCGCTGCAGAGGAACGATGCAAAGCTCGCTGCAAAGCTGAAGAAAGACCAAGAATCGTATGGTCCTGCGCTTGCGCGGTTCGCAAGGAAAGGGTAGTAATGCCTAGGTGGGAAATCAAAAGTGCTTTCAGCATCAGCGTTTGGCGTCTAGCATTGGGTACTTAAGGCAGTTCGGCGTTGATAGTCCGGGTGGATATACCCTCATGTTAGGTGAATGAGATTGTGTTAGGATATATACAGAAGAAACGATAAACATGCCCTGGCGAAACCCAAAATTCGTCGCTACCTGTAGCGCCCGGGTATGAAACTCCATATACGATGCTAGGGAATATGTCCTCCCTGATGTCCCACCCATTCCAATCTATATCCGGGTATCTCAATGCTCCTGCGCCGCTCCACCCCGCATAAAAATCCTCTTTGTCCCTCCGACCTTTCCCAAATCGCCAAATGAAGCCTGCCCTCTAACACTCGTTCTACTCTCGTTGCGACTCTCGCTCCGGCTCTCACTACGGCTTTCACCCCTTCCATTATGCGTATGAGTTTGTGGTGTAAACTGATTGATCAGATTCCCACTCACGCTACGCGCTTGTTTCATCATACCCTCAACCCATTCAGCCTTCTCGTTGTCTAGATCAACCTTCTTGGACTTCGGACCTGCGAGGCCGACTTCCTCACCACGCCAAGAGCGACGGCTCGAATCCGAGGCGGGGGTTCCCGAAGTTTCGTTGCTGCTGGTTGGGGTGGGCGTAGGCGACAAGTGTGGCATGGGCGGCGGGGGTTCGATTGTTGATATTCCCGTTCTTGTAGGTGGTCTGTTGGGCGTGGTAGCCGGGCTGATGATCTGGGAGCCGCCACTGACACGCCTGTTACGGCTGCTTATGGCGCTTTCCGGTCGATTTGGTGACGGATCAGCGCCAATTTCCAGGCCTAGGATCTCGAATTGGCCGTTGCTAGCTGTTCGTCGTCCATGGTGCTCAGCGTACTGTCGGAGGTACTCTCCAAGGTCCGCCCAACCACCACCAACCCGGACCATGACGCGTTCGCCGTTCTCTCCTACACGGCGGATGAACAGCTTAACTGGATGTTCCTTGCCGGGCTGCGTGAGATGATACATGCGGATGTCGTTATCGCCTCGCAGCGACGCTGTCGACCTCCTGCCTGAGAGCGCGTTAGCTGAGTCGAAATCTTCCTTCACGGGTGACAGTGTAAGCTCAGGAGATTTCAAGCCGCTGACGGAACGTGCAGCTCGGAGATATCCTTTGCTACCTTTATGAGACACCGTGCGTGAAGCCTTTGGATTACGAGCATCAGCGCCGTTTTTCGAGGTAAGACGTATGTGTGCAGGAATGGTAGAAAGGACATCGGAGATCTTTCGCTCGAAGTCGTCGGCGGTGGTTGGGGTCGTATGAGAGAATTGTGTGGGTGGCCACGGGGCGCGCTCTTCAATAGATTCAGTGTCATTCTTTCGTCGCTTCGGCATCGCTGCGTTGAGGGCAGGTCGAGGTGCCCTCGACGCTCTGTTGGTGGCATTGCGTACAGAGGGTGACGGACTGAAAGCACTAGGCGGGCTTGAAGAGTACGAAATATCCGAGGATACGGACTCCATGCTTTCTCGACGTGAGCGAGGGGTGTGTGGTCGAACTGGTGTGTGCTGACCATCCTCGCTGGTAACAATAATCTGGGACTCTGTAGGGCTTGACTGCGCGACTACGACAGTGTCCGCTCCGATCTCGTTGTGTATGACCGTGTCGCCTTCTTCGAATACGGATTCGTCGTCCGGAACATCGTCTTCGGTTTCCGTATGTTTGGGCGTTTCATCAATGGCGGAATTCAGTACCGGGTGATGTTCATCAGTAGTACACGGCTTGCACACAATTACGGATCGCAAGCCATGCATTTCCCCATCTGCACTGCTTGCGTTATCATTCTTCTGAACCAATCCTTCACGATTGTCGGCCTTTGTGGTTAGCGCAACACTGTCGGAATGTGCCACGAGCCCCCTTTCCAGTACCAAAGATTCATCTCTTGGGCCGCCGTGCCTTCGCACGTCAAATTCGATGACCTTTATCTGTGATTCCTGTATCCATCGCTCAAAGTCTCCTTCAACACCTTCGAAAACGTCGATCCAGCGGTCTGGCAAGCAATCTTCGTGACCCTCCAGCGTGTCTAGCATCGTGTCTAATCGGCGTCCTAAGTCGCTGACCCTATCTCGCATGACTCCAGAGATGGTATCAACTGTTTTCTTCCACGTATTGAACGCGTCATCAGATGGATCCTTCGGTGGGCCGAGAGCTTCCCATCCTAAACGCATCGCCTTCTGTGCTGTTTTGAGATCGTCAAGATATCGGGGCGCTTCGCGAAGTACGGTCACACGCGCTGTCCACGTCTGTAGCCGATCCTTAAGTTGGAAGTGATGTGGAAGGGCTGAGATGAGTGTCTGGGTGATGAGGAAGTTGAAGTCGTCCATGGGCTTGTAGCTGCTCCGGCTTGCTCCATAGCCCGCAGAAGACGGTCGCGACCTACTTCCAGGATGCATATCCAGCACATGGCCCTTTAGCTCCTCCACGTCCAAGCTCAGCAAGTCGTCGCTGATCTCATCCAGCCGGGCTTCGTGGGCCTGCACTTCGACTGAGAGCAGCGAACCCCAGTATTCTAGCGGTGGTACGTCGTCAGCTGCCGGCGCATCCTTCATGTGCTCCTCAATGCGCATCTGGAGGCTCTTCCGACGCCGCTCCTTGAATTCCTCGTTGGGCTGCTCAAACGAGCCAGACCATCCCCACTGACCAATCTCGTCGCACCAGTCCTTCAGTCGCTGCGCGGCTTTGGCCACGCGTGCTCCTAGATCCCTCTCGGCAGGTGTGAGGTTTTCGATGCACGCGAAGATCTTGTACTCGTCTCGTGTGACATCGTATGGCATCGGCCTTTGTGTAAAGGCTCGCAAGGTGGTGTTTGGCGACAGATGGCGTAGATGACTCTCGTCGGCACTTCCCAGGGCGCGTCCCCTACGGCCCCCTGGGGACATGGTGGGCGATGAGGGCCGATTATATGGCGATATGGGCGCCAGGAGGCGCGGTGGGCTCGACAGCATGACGGCGATGGTGAAATAGCGGCTGGGACATTAGGGAAGCGCGACGGACCAACGGAGGGAGCGACGCGAGTGCGCAAGCAGAGCTGGCTGTCGTTGCTGTCGGTGTTTCCTGTGAGTGTTAGTTGTTAGTCCATGCCCCTAGACCTGTCTCTGTTGACTGTCTCTGCCAGTTTGATCGTTTACCCGCGACAAGGCGAGCTCCACAACGCAACTGCCAGGCAGGGGCCCAATCGAGCCTAGCCGCATGATCACCAGCGAACCATGCCGCACCGACGCACATTGACTCCACCCTCCCCGTCTTCGACACACCGCAGCGTACGAACCGTACCCAGGCAATCCCTTCAGCGTATCGCACGTATCTGGAAGTCTGTAGACGGATTTGGCCCGGTCCCAGGCCGACATGCTTCGAATCATTCACCTTCTACTCCGCACGCCGGAGTATTACCGGGGTCAACACGAGATGCAGGCGGAGCCAGGAACGGCATTCGGACCAACAGAGTACCGTCGCGCTACGGCGTCATGATATCGCTATCTTGGGTGCTTGGGTCCCAGCCCGTGCCGCCTTTGCGTGCACTGATAAAGTACCCCTCAGGAATCACCGTCATGCCAAGGCAATATCAAAAAGCTTCACCCCGCACAAGCATACATACCACCTGCCTGTTCCAGGGATGTCTTGCCCATTGGTTCTACGGAACCATGCTTACATGCAGAAGACGCGTGCTTTGCAGCGTCAATTACGTCTGCTATTCGTGCCGGAACCGACACAGGGAACATCATTATTGACGTTATCTTTCCGAGGCTCCGTTAAGTACTTGTGTCGTTAAGACTTGAAAGCATCCTGGTTTTCTTTTGTACCCGCTTCATTCTGTGTCGACCGTGCTGCACACCATGAAGTTGTTCTACGTCCTCGCTCTTGTGGTAGGCGTGAATGCTTGCCAGAAAGAAATAACTGCCAGGCACCCGCATCGACGTACTAAGAGACAGGAAACAAATGTCACCTTTCCTCCACTACTTGATGCCAACGAGCAAATATTAGTGAACTCGTTCGACAATACAACAATTTCAACCTGGTCGTATTATTACGGTGAGTCTTGCTTTTTTCCACAGAAGAATCATTTGCTGACTGTTTTCTTCTAAGCGTGAGTAGTATGGAAACAGTATAGCACCAATCGGCATGCTCATTGAATGTATAGACACGGAGCGCATCTCGCTGGGACAAACGAAAGCGTGGCCCAGTGGACAGCCGACAGATGGGCTGAGAATGGGTGGATATCTAGGCTTGACGAATACTGTAAGTTTGGTCACTGTGTAGATTGCAACATAATTAACATCTACAGATGTTTACCTGAACTACCCCGTCTCACATTCACTGACCCTCACATACGCGAATGGCAGCACGTGGGAGGCCTCCCTCGAGGAAGCCGTTTTAGCGGTAGACGATAGTGAGTAATTACACGCTGGCAGGCGAGCACACAGCAGCTCTAAACCTTTTATAGCCACTAGCTACCCTAACCGAATACCGACCTTTCATGGTTATTCACCAACCGGCAATGCCTCAGCCGAGTATGTGTACGTCGGAAGAGGCCAGCAGGTAGACTTCAACCGCTTGAAAGAGCTCGGCGTAGAGCTTGAGGGCAAGATTGCCTTAGCAAAATATGGCGGGCCGTTCCGCGGCCTAAAAGTCAAGAATGCGCAAGACCACGGCATGACTGGTGTCATCACTTTCACGGATCCTGCCGACGACGGTAATATTACTGAGGCAAATGGCTACGCTGCGTACCCGGACGGACCAGCTCGCAACCCCACTTCTGTGCAAAGAGGCAGCGTACAATTTTTGAGCACTTATCCTGGCGACCCTACTACACCCGGTTACGCATCGAAGAAAGATTCCCCTCGTGCAGATAAGAGCAGCAATGTACCTCGTATCCCTTCTCTGCCGATCTCGTGGTTGGAGGCGCAGCCAATTCTGCAAGCTTTGAACGGCCACGGTACGAGCGGTGCGGAGGTCAACCGAACGAAATGGGTTGGAACAATTCCTGGTGCGGACTATAGCACGGGCGTAGGTTCAGGAGCATCCCTCTCCCTCTCCAATGTTATGAAGGAGAATTATACCACGATTTGGGACGCTATCGGCATCATCAACGGCACGAACCAGGACGAGGTCATCATCCTCGGCAACCACCGCGACGCTTGGATCGTGGGCGGCGCCTCAGACCCCAACTCCGGCTCCGCCGTCCTAGTCGAACTTTCCAAAGCCTTCGGCAAACTACTCCAGACGGGCTGGAAGCCCACCCGCACCATCATCCTCGCCTCTTGGGACGCTGAAGAATACGGCTCGATTGGTAGCACGGAATGGGTCGAGGAATACGTTCCCTGGCTCAAAACAGCAGCAGTCTCATATTTGAACGTTGATATTGCCGTGTCCGGCCCGTATCCCTATACAGACGCGACGCCAGACCTTCATCAGCTCGCGCGCTCGGTCATGAAGAAAGTAATCTACCCCGTTCCTGACTCCGCCTCGCAAACCCTCTACGACGTCTGGCAGAACGTCTCTGGCGAATTCGGCGTCTTGGGCGCAGGATCTGACTACGTCCCCTTCGTGCACAAGGGCGGCATCGCCTCCCTCGACCTCGGCGCTGGTGGCGACGCAAATTCCCCTATCTACCACTACCACTCGAATTACGACACCTACCACTGGATGTCTACGTTCGGCGACCCAGGCTTCCACACACATAAGGCTATCGGCCAGTACCTCGCTCTTCTAGCGTACCATCTGTCTTCGGATGTGGTACTGCCTCTAGAGCCCGCAGATTACGTTCCGGAATTGGAGTCGTATCTCTCAGATCTAAATGACACAATCGCGTCGGCTAACGCGAGCATCGATACTTCTGCCCTCGCCTCTGCAATCTCCACCTTCTCCGCCGCAGCTCAGGATTTCAACGCCCTCCGCTCGCAAGCCGTGCTCGCTAACGACACCGCTCTCATCACCGTTGTAAATCACAAAGCGCGCGATTTCTCCCGGGGTTTCGTCAGCCAGGGCGGCCTGGATGGAAGAGAATTTTACGAGAACCTTATATTTGCGCCGGGCCTGGATACAGGGTATGCGCCTGTTACTTTCCCTGGGGTCACGGAGAGTGTGACGTTTGCGAAGGATTTTGGAGCGGCACAGGACTGGGTGGGGAAGACGGCGGATGCTATTCTCGTTGCGGCGGGTATACTGAAAACATGAAGGGAGCCGTCAAGGGAAGAACGGATGCGTAGGCTTGGTCGCACTAGATCAGGGGGCGTCTGGATTTCGGCAGCAGGCGGGCGCACATGTTGTTCACCTAGATAAGACCTTCGCAGTATCAGTTCGATAACCTAGCCTTACACAACCTCCCAAGTAGCCAACCTCCCAATTGTCTCCCCGGCCCTCCTCACAATACATATGCGTCCCTCCTTATCCATACTCTTACCCTCTTCTATTCCCGCCATGACGCGATGCAAAACGAGATTCGCAACTGCAGTCGGCATCCCCTCAGCAAGGTTGTAATTCCCCGTTGTGACAAACCCAATCAAATCCTCTTCGTCAGGCACCATAGGATAATCTACATCTCCCGCCTTAGGAGGACCGTCACGCGCGGATGGAGGCTGGAGGAAGCTGCGGGCAAGGCCGTGACGCTGCTTACGCTCTGGGGGTTGCTGATAGGAGGGAGTGGCTGTCCTAGAGGGTCTGGTGCGGGTGGAAGAGGGGTTGGGGATCGGGAGAAGGGAGAGCCATTCAGAGCGGAGGTTGGGATTGTTGGTTGGTAGCCGGTAGATACGGGCGCATGTTGTGGGCGTGCCGCGCTGGGTCATACTGATCTTAACAGTGAAGAGGTGTGGTGTAGACGACGATACTGAAAGGACGGCTTTTCCTGCTAGTAATGCGCGGGCGTTTCGTGAAGGTAGCTGGTGGAAAGGTGAGTGTAAGGGCTTTTCCTCCGTCCCCGTCATAGACACGTCTTCGCCATCCTTCTTTAGAAGCCTCTCCCACTCGCACGTCCAAGGGTCACCTAGTTCACCCTTCCTCCCGTTACCCAGATCAATCGTAGACCACTCGATACGCTTTCCCTTCGGCCGCTTCGTCCACTCATGCTCCCTCACCGCCCGCTCTTGCAGCTCCCATCTCCAGCCGGCGTCACATCCAGGATAATCGAAGGGAAAGCTCGGTAGCGAGCGTTCGAAGGCTACCTGATGTCTTTCTTTCAACCCACCGAATCGCGGGTTGCCCCCCGTTGTTAAGGGGTATCGCATGAGTCCTCGCCAGACAGGCATCACGCATTTCCAAGGGAGGAGCACAGTCCAGGACTTGCTCTGCTTCGAGGTGTAAACGAGCATGGGGATCTGGGGGTCTGTTGCTCGTGGCTCCGGGTACCCGCCGAATTTGCCTTCGGTGCTCTTGCGGCGGTTGATTGATTTCTGGGAGGGGAGAGAACGTGCTGCCGCAAGCCTTGCGTTGCGATTGAAGAGGGCAGATGTGTTTTGAGTCGCATCAAGTGGCCACGCAGCGAGCAATTCCATGAATGTTGTTTGCGACTCGACATCTTGTGCTTGTCGTGATGTGCGTGGCGGGTCTCGGAGCCGCGGATCGCAAATGGGAAATGAAATGAGCGCTCCGGGTGGAAGGACGCCGGGATCTGAGACATCTGCCAAAGCTGCCCAAGTCGATTGAGAACCTAGGTCGGTTGAAGAGCTCGGGTGTAAGACGGAGCAAAGGCTTTCTGCGGCGCCGGGGCCCATGATCTCGATTGATCCGATCTCAAATCGAAGGTCCTCCAGAGTGACTGCCGGCTTCTGTACCTTCGCGATACGTATGACCTCGTCCCATAGCTGTAGGAATGCGGAAGGATGAAGCCGAATGAAAGCCTTCCTCTTCGTACTGTTTTCCTCCGCTACACACCATACGACGGTAACATACGCAATACCCTGTGGTTCATTTGCCTCTCTCTCGTATAGCCAGCCGTGCCATACCCTTGAACCGGTTCTCCATTTCTTCGCCCTACCTCGATCATGCCAGGGGTCTTCTTCGCTCTCTTGGGAGAAGTGCAACCCTTTCAGCAGACCCAATATGCTCGCTTCAACGCCCTCCAAGCTTATGGTGGACATGTAACTCATGTCCCATGCCACAGCGCCCCTCAATGTTGAGGCTCGGTGGGTTAAGCGATACGCTTTTACAGCTGGAGCTAGTGGTATCGCGAATCGCCAGAGCGGTTCGGTCGGCGATGTCATCCGCGCCCGTTTGGTATGCCAGATATGTGTTGGAAGCCATGTCTTGTTCTTCTGGCGTCGGCGAAAGCGCGAGGGCGGTGTCTCAGGTGTAGCTAGCACGGCAAAGTTCCTCTTTGCATTCTTCACAACATCCTTGTTGGTAGTAGTCGCAAGCTTTTCCAGCCCCGTGCCCTCCATAGCTTTGTTCACTGCATCGCCGCCGTCCCTCTTATCTCTCCTCTTTTTACGCTCTTCCCACCCCTTCCGGCTCTTCTCGATCCCCTGTTTTCGCAACCACTTTTTTTTGCCTTTCCCCACGCCACTTCCGCTTGTCCCCCTAGAGATCGGCGTATTGTCTTCAATGGCCTCCTGTTTTGCCCTAACCCGCAGTCTCTTCGGTACTCGCTGCGGATTATGACTCGCCGTCCTGCGCCTCAACTCCCGGGGCACATCCTGAAAGGCACGACGCGACAAACCCTTCTTTGCAGCGCGCATCGCGTTTTCAAGTGATTTGATCTCATTTTGGTGCGAATTGAGGAAGGCGTTGATATTGATTTCGCCGTTGGGGTAGGCGGCATCGGTCGACTTGGTAGAGATGTGGTGCGCGTGTGCTCGTTGAGGGAAGCGCGGACGTTTCGCGGACGGCGCAGACTCGGAAGCGGGTTTGCGCTTTCTGGGATTGTTATCTGACATGGAGATGTACAATTATTGTGGATGATTTAGTATGGACGCTGTTGCGAGACGATCTGGAGCTCCCAAAATTTCGCAAGCTTTCCCCACGCGTGCGGGGTTAGCGTCTGATGGTCATCGCGTAGGCACGTGCACCTCTATTCCGTCACCCGCAGCATGAGGCTTGCACCCCGCGGCCATTGAAGGCGCAGAACGTTTCCTCGCATGCTTTTAACGATTGTCCCACAAAGACGCGTCTCTGAGAATCGGGCCTCGGTCTCAAACATTTACCGCTGCACAACAACTTTTTCAACGAACGGTATCCCCCCCGTTCAACATGCGCACCCTTCGCAGAGACAAGTCGGCATTTCTCATTCATATATCACATCCAGCCCAATCGCACTCTTCTGATAATGCACGACAATACTGCACCACCACCTAAGCGATCGCTGTAGTGTCCGCATACGGTATGCTTCCACGATGGCCTCCAATCCGAACCACGTCCTGTGTACGCAACCATTATTCCCGGCTGCCGTTTTCCGAAGCAACGGAGATGCTCGCTCGTTAGCTTCACACCTCGCAAATGCTATTTCCAGCAAGCTAAACATCGGCCGAGCTCCAGTGATCGACCTTCTGCAGTACCCCGCTATGTTGTTAGCCGCACTGTGATCCCCGATGGTATTGTATGCTATCCCTGATGCCTATGTTCCTTGCGACAACTTTGGTTCCATGAGTATGATAGAGTATGGTGACTACTAGACCAGCTATACAATGCATCTTTGTGAAGAGTCCACCAGAAGAGACGACAAAGTTGTCGACAAAGATGTTGAGAAAAAACTATTACCCACACAAATCAACGAGCCAGAAATTCTCTCGTCAGAGAAAGTGGCACCGACTGCTCAAGCAAGCGGCGACCGAGCTCTCGTCCTCATGGATCTCAACAACGGCCTCGTAGGCTGGGATTCTGCAGGAGACCCAGAGAACCCTCAGTGAGCCTCCCTGTTATCGCAAGCAATCCCACTTGTCTGACAAGACGCAAAGAAATTGGTCCTGGAAGAAGAAATGGACACTCATGCTCCTCATAGCCTCCATCTGCACTTTCTCTCCTATGGCTTCTTCCCTTTGTGCCCCCGGCACGTCCCTCACCCTCGCTGAATACAACACCGACTCCAAAACTATCGGCTCCCTCATGATATCTATCTTTGTGCTCGGCTACGCCGTTGGCCCATTGTTCCTCGCGCCTCTTTCGGAGATGTACGGACGCGCGCTCGTCATCAATGCTTCAAGCGCGTTTTTCAATGCCTTTATTCTTGGATGTTCCTTCGCGCCCAATATGGCGAGTCTGATCGTAATGAGGTTGCTCGCAGGCATCGGAGGGTCAGCTTGCATGACGATCGTGAGTGCTATTATTGGGGACGTTTTTAGAGTGCACGAGAGGGCAGCGGCAAGTGCGATTGTGGTGGGTACGCCCAGTCTTGCTCCCATCAGTAAGTCCCTTTCACCTAGTCCCACGCCGGAGACGCGAGAAGAGATACTGATGAGTCATAGTCGGTCCAATAGCAGGCGGTTTTATCTCGCAGTATCTTGGCTGGCGCTGGGCATACTGGATCCTTCTCATGGGCTCTGGGCCCTTGAACATCGTAATGATTATCTTTATGCACGAATCCAACCATTCCACCATCCTGGAGAAGAAGACACGAAGGCTCAAGCAACAGTTGGGAAGAGACGACCTGCATTCGCAATTAGAAATGCGTCTCCCACCCCGCCAGGTTCTCGCTCGTAGCATTGTTCGCCCAGCAAAGTTTCTCTTCCGCTCCCCCATCGCATTTCTAATCTCCATATACGTCTCCCTTGTCTACGGCACCCTCTACCTCCTCTTCACCACCATCCCCGACGTCTTCCAAAACACCTACAGGTTCCAAATTCAATACACAGGGCTCGCCTACCTCGGACTCGGACTCGGCATGTTCATCGCCCTCGGGCTCGTCGTGAAGTTCAACGACCGCACCGTGTTGGCAATGCGGGACCGCAACGGTGGCATATTCGAGCCCGAAATGCGTCTCGCAACCACGATCTACTTTGCCCCCTTTATGCCCCTATCCCTCTTCATCTACGCCTGGACGGCCCGGGCCTCCGTTCACTGGATTGTCCCCTGTCTCTCCTTCATTCCCTACGGCTTCGGTCTGCTTGGAATATTCGTACCCTGCCAGACATACATGGTCGATGCCTTCCTCGACACAGCTGCATCCGCCGTCGCCGCGCTCGTCTGCATGCGCTGCATCTTTGGGGCTCTGCTACCGCTCGTAGGACCGATAATGTATGAGAGGCTGGGCCTGGGATGGGGAAATACCGTCTTAGGTTTTGTCACAGTACTGGTGACGCCGGTGCCATTTGCGTTTATGAAGTGGGGAGGCGCGGTAAGAAAGAGGTATCCTGTGAAATTGTGAGATCATCGAGGTAGTGTAAGGGAATACGAGATCTGAAGCATGTGTATTTTCATGATTACTACCCATACTCATACATCGTAATAAGTGCTGCGTGTATCCGCCAACGTCCAAATGTCAGTACTCCGCCCAAGAGATATCGCCCGAAACGCCTAAACCCGCCCAATGCTCGTCTGTTATTCCACATTGATGAAAGCAACACCCAAAAGCTCAAAAGCGATTGTTAAGCGTCTTTTTTTCACACAGAAGCTTCGTTCTATGCACAATCTAGTCGCTTCTCAACATGCTCTCCACTAGGTCGCCTAGTGGTCCCCAGAAGTCCTTGCTTCCACTCGCCAACCCATGCTCGTCGATGAACAGCACATAATGCTTGAAGCTCGTGTTGAGATGCGGCTCAAGACCCAATTCGATGACGATCGGGTAGTGATGGCAATAGATGTGGGCGTAGACGCGGTAGAGCCGCTTGAACATATTGCGGATGAGGGAGGCGAAAGATTTGGGAAAAGGTACGCCGATGCGGCTAGGAAAGTGCGCCTCGTTATCGACATTTGCTTGGATCCACGCCATGAGGTGCTCTATGTATTCCGGGGCGGACATCTTGGTGGGTTTTTTGAATGCCTCATTGTCCTGCCACAAATACTCGAATCTGAATTTTTCATTAGCAGTAGTGATGAAGCGAAAGGGGCGCTTGTTGCATACTCGTCCGTGGCCTTCATCTCGGGGCAGCTCTGCGGCGAGCAGAACTCGGTAATGGAGCCGTAGAGAAGGTTGATCTGGTTGTAAAAGTCGACCACTTCCATATGTTAGTGGGGGAAATCACTACCCAAGCATTGCCCATACCATTGACAGCCAGCCACTCATCCTTGTCCTCTCCCTCTGGTAGCTTGACCGCCTTCCTCAGACTCCCACTTCCCAACGTTGCCTCGGCATATTGCTTCAGCTGCCAGCTGCTGGTGCCTCGACTTGACTTTTGCGGCTTGAACGGTGCCCGTTGTGTCCGCGGGTTTCTAAACAGAGAAGAAAGTAAGCTTATGCCTCCTTCAGGTTGCGCCGCTTGTGCACTTGGGTCGGTACTGGGAACCGTGCCGACACCGCTGCCATCTTCATGCTCTTCACCAGAGCTGCTGCGTCCACTTCTTGAAGTCTGCTGCTGTAGAGATGACCCTTGGCCCGCAGGTACCGACTTGTAAGAGTAGTTGGGACAGGGTGGAGCCATACCCCCTTGCCCACGCTGACCCGGCATACAAGCCTGGTCGAAGACATTGTTAGACACTGCTGACGAGGAGGCATCCGTCGCATAGGCTTTAAGAGACGATGCGCAAGGTGTTCCTGCCTGCTGTGTCCGCAATGCCTCTCCAGCGCGCTGCAAGGGGCTCCTATACGCTGTCTGCGGTGAGACGAGAGAAACGCCGCCACCAATCTCAGCCCAGGCGTCTCCGATGTCCCCTGTCCCGGCTCGGTCCAGCAAATCCATCCCAAGGTACATGCAGCTCTGGCTCTGGGCAAACGTGAAGACTGGTTGCAGCGGTTTCGGTCTAGCTGGGAAATGAGGGAGCGCAGCGTGAAATGCAGCGGTGGAGACAGGTGGTACGAACATTGTGGATATAAAGCCTGACATCTCCTACAACAGTGTTGTTCTAGATATACCTGCGTAATCGTGTTGCGCGGTAGCCGCTTCGCATTCCGTTGGTTAGCAGGGTGATTGGCAAGCGCAAGGAATGCACGAACCTTCAATTGTGAGTGGATTAGACGAGAAGGGGACTGGGAGGGATTGCAATTTTGAAACCAGAGACAAGGAAAGTTGTGGGAGCTTGGAAGTTATCAGTGTAGACTGCGTCGAGTGTTTGGTTGCTAATGCCCCGCCGATAAACAATCGACGCCACATCATGACTAAGCCCTTAGCCACAGTTGAGTCTATATCACCTCTGCTCTTGCCTTCATGGCACCTGCTCGATCAGGCCCTGTTACATTCATGGGTGAGCTTTATCGTATAGAAAAGCAACTAGATTCACGTTCGTGTGACTCTAGCATGACGTAGCACCTTTCCATTCTAATCGACATCTTCTCTCACAAAGACGGCAACGTCTTCCATGTGCGCTCCATAGTCGGACTTACGCCAAGCAAGCCGTCAGTACCTCGTGCATCAGATCGGCTTTTCTTGTACGTGCCAAGAAAACGTATTTTTACTCGTCACAGCGACCCATGTAGAGCATCCTTCAGGGCGCTTTTTACACAGCCACAACCGTTAGGAAATGTCATCGCAAGCTCAAGTCCCATATGGACCTTCCGTACATGTCACAGACACTCACGTGTTTTTCTACGGCGACGAGCTCCAGCTACCAGAGTCGCGGCTCCAAATTTGATATCCTGCCTCCTTCACCGACCCTCAATATCCGGGTATTCATTTCTGAACAGCAGAGCATCATGTGGTGCATGCGAAAGCTCTCAAAATGTCGGATCCCGCGGTAGCGAGTCGTATCCTCGATGCTGCAACTCCAATGGAGGCCAACAGCCTCGGGAGGGATATCAAGAATTTCGATGGCGAGCTCTGGAAAAGCAAGGTCGCTGAGATCGCTGAGCAGGCGAACTACCTGAATTCTCGCAGATAGTGGAGTGTAGAGATGCGCTGCTTGCGACAGGTAACAAGGTACTGGTTGAGGCTTCACCTGTTGATAGAAACTGGGGAATCGGCGTCGCCGCAGATCAGGCAGAGGGCAAGGAGGAGGATCGGGGCAAGAGTCTGCTTGGGAAGGCTCTTATGAGGGTAAGAGATAGGTTGAGAGACGATCCGGAATAAGCTGAGTAGGGATTGATAAGGCGCAATTACAAGCACCCCACCCCAACCCATAGAGTAAAAATGGCAGCAAGCACAGCTTAACACGGCGAGTACAAAAATTCAAGAGATCTGCGGAATCCGCTAGTTCTTGCCCATTATCAGAATCGAACTGATGACCTTATCATAGCGGCTTAGTACTAGTGATACGCTCTACCACTGAGCCAAACGGGCTTCCATCCGAAAATTGAAAGCTGTGCTGAGGACGTATTGGCTGAAGTTTGAATCATATAAAACCTATTGCACGACAGAAGGATACTTCTAAACCCAACGTCAACGTGAGATGATAATGCACCATTTCATATCTGATATTACCTATCTACTTCGCTGGAGTCGGGGCTCAGGACTCAAATTCTCCCTCGCTTTCGCTTGCAACATATGCTGTTGTGGGTCCCGCCGAAATATCGGCACAGTTTCACCACAAATGTGAGCGGACCTCGAGATCTTCAACCGAACGCTTTATGAAGCCAATCCACAAAGTAAACCTTTCATGTGCACTCAGAAGGCTCGGTGGTGTAGTTGGTTATCACGTCAGTCTAACACTGGTTAGCACACTGAAGGTCCCGAGTTCAAACCTCGGCTGAGTCAACGGCGCCATAGAAGATCGCCTGCTCTTGGGCTGCGGCCGGAAGTCTCCCTTTTTTTCCTTTCGAAGTATGAGAGAGCCCGTGATTGTCGTACTAGTGGCAGCGTGGGGTGGATGGCCTTTAGCTGGGTGTTCTGTAAAGTGTCTGCCGATTGTGCTCTCGACAACCGTACGCAAATTCTTGAGGGATATGTGATGTAAGCGTAGAGGCATTGCAGCTAAATCGGGGCTGATTACCGCTGATTAGCCATATGGCGATCTCGCTCCTCTTCTGCCATTCGTTTGATAGTGATATATTATTATGTCGATCATGTGACGAAGCATTGATTCGTACGATTTCAGATGTGGAAGGGTCAATGTCGGCAGCATCTGTAGGTTGACCGCCAGGAAATAGCCTAAGATACGATCAGAGTACAGGTCTACCAGATTCCCATGTCTGATATATTTTCCCAACAGTATCCGAGGTTTCAGACATGACGCAGCTGTAGGAACTGGAATGCCGCCTTGAGTGGCTCAGTCTACTTATAAACATTTTAGCCCAATAGCAATGAGTCGCACAACCCCATCGTGAGACATCTGGACCCTTGCCTCTATATTCCGGTCAAAACTTGGCAAAGAGAAAGCGATCGAGTCACTTCGCGTACGCCTACATTTTGGTACAAAACCCTGTGCGAACGGCGCCATAGAAGATGACCAAGATGTGTTTGAACAGTAATAGCGACCGCGGGACATCATAAGTCAAGGGCAGTGCAGTCTCTGTGTCCTCTTTCCCGAGGTCGGCACTTCATCACGTGCTGTCAAGTGGTTTCTCCTGGGAATGCTATGATCCGACTTGGGTTGTTACTAAGTTGTGATGCCTAGGATAGAATTGTTGTACGTGAAAGGACTACTTAAAAATACTAAGAGCTGCGCATTCAATCCCTGAATTGCCGCTTTTATCGTCTTCCACCTCTTCCATGTCCTTATCCACGTACGCGTCGCCTAAACCTCACGGAGAATCCCCGTGTCCTTATCGCAACCGTACGGAATTTCGCTGGGCCCCGCAAGAGCCCTGTAAGAGAGACTTAATCGTTACACCCTTATAAGCGTTATTTGAAGTAATAAGTCCCTAGTCAAGGCTGATAAGACTATTAAACAAGGCTTACTAGATAGTAGTAATAGAACATCTCTTACCCCTTTATTCTCTCAATTGAGGCCGTCTAGAAATTTCTAAATCCCGCCACGGAAGCGAATAATCTGTCCCAGGTTCATTTTTGCAGATAAATAAAGGCTTGTATTGACTATCCCATAGCCCAAATGCCATTTAAAATTGAATGTAGCGGCTTATGCTGTGATACTTAAAAATCACAGTTTAGTCAGACATTCTCTACTGTTTCAGTGAAAGTCTCACATAGTGTACAATATATAGACGAAAGATCTATACCAAAGAAGACAATTCGGTCAAGGTCATGGTCTCTATCACTTGATAAGGTAACTATGAAGGACGAAATTGCTCGGCGATATACTCGGTGAAGCCTCACCTCCCAAGTAGCCACATCACCCAATCAAGGACCTCAGATTCAGACGATGCTGCAAAGCCTTTGCGCGTAGAATGTTGACTGTAGAGATTAGCCTGCAGTGATTAGCCTCTGTGGGTGTAGAATAGCCACATGACAATAAGGGAACATCAATGGATATAGGAGCACTAATGCAAGACCTTCAAAGATTCAATTCACGGCTAATCACAGAGACCTCTCTTTCAGGCTACAGAACCCCTTAGCGAGCTATCTGATATCGGTGCTTTTTATAAGTTTTGTGCCCACGTCCTATAGGAGCAAAGTAGAGATTTGGGCTAGTTTATATGTCTAGTAGATTCTAGTTACTATATAATAGGCTCTATTAGCTACCTAACGTTAGTTAACCTATATCTAGTCCTATACTATCTCTCCTATTCCTATATTACCTCTACTAATATTAGGTAGCTAATAAAGTCTATTATATAGTAATTAGAATCTCCTAGATATGTAAACTAGTTAAAAATCTCCACTTTGTTCCCATAGGATGTGGGCACAAAACTTATAAAAACGATAATATAGTAAAGATCTCGAAAAATTCTAGATGCCTAATTTCTAGACTATTTATTCGTATCGAGAAAGAATGATAATGTAGTGAGTCTCTACTATTATAGTTCAAAACTTCCATACTACCTATTACAGCATGGACATTAGTCCATAGGGTAGTTTCTCGCCGCCATGCGTTTGCGCGACCCGCTGGTGTTCATGGGTCATTGTGTGTGCGTGGTGCATGAGATAACTTCTGGTAAGTACGCTACGCCTGAAGTGAGTACGAATTTGCTCATACCGTTGTCGTGCCATCTCTGGGTATCCCTATTGCTCACGAAATCGCAATCTTCACAGTCGCTGACAACAAAAATTGCACTCGAGGACCTTCACAGGACCCTGATGAGGCGCCAACAACTATACTCGCGCATATAACTCATAACAAGAAGTAGTGCATAGCAATAGAGACACTAATCCGACATTTCAGCCTTTGCCATATCAAGCTCTCATCAACCGACACGCCCAACAAAGTCACCGATATGATCACCCTACACAGAACCTGGCTATTCCTAATAGAAACATGGACACCTCCAACATTTCATGCTATTTCGAACCATCCATTGAGTAAGCAGCAATGGCCTGTGCAACCTCCACCGACCTGGAAGCACTCACCACCTCTGATCTCCTGGTCCCCGAGAGTCGAAATCGAAATCGAAATCGAAATCGAAATCGAAACAAATTTTGTTTTCACACGTTCCATATGCTCATATATATGTCTCTTCTCCGGACTCGAAATCACATACACGGATTGCGTAACGGGAAACAGGGACCCGAGGACAAAACCACGCATTTGTGTTAGTAATGAATTTGAAGGCGGAGCCTGCATTGGCTTCACACTGTGGCCTTTTCTTATGCATCATTCTGGGTTGCGTTATCAGAAATATCTCGAGTAGGGCGGAAGTCGAATGCGCTTGTGAAGGTAGGCAAGCGGAGGCTGTCACTGGGCTCCAAATACTCATGTGAAAAGTCTCGCGGTGATGTATGGTCTACTTTCCTCATATAGTGTTTGTATGGAGCGAACACATTCCGAACTAATCTCTTGATACGATGGGCACATTCTCCTCCAGAAGACTTACTGCGACCTTCCGCACTATTTTGACTGTTGATTGTCACTGTACGTTACAACCCTCACTACAAGGCTAGACACTGGACAAACATGAGAAATCTCAGCTTCGTCACAACAAGAAGAGTATGAGTGTAGGTATAAGGCTCGCGAAGTACGGGTTGTTTTGATGAAAATACTCAGAGACGAGAACTATATCCATTTATAATCTTACATGTAAACTATGATACGCACTCCAACATGAGGAGTGTCAGACTGTAGAAGGTCTTTCTGGTGGCTGTACAATATGGCAATGGCTAGTCAAGTAAGATCATATATCTTTGTGACGATGCGTCATCTCCAGTCATCTCCATTACCAAAGACGTAGCTGGGGAAGTCTAGCTCTTCAGGCATGATAACGTCAAGTGCGTGATTGATGTGAAGCGGTTCTGGTCCACGGGATGGTACCGGTGCTTTCCATAAGTTTTGTGCCCACGTCCTATGGGAACAAAGTGGAGATTTTTGACTAGTTCACATGTTTAAGAGACTCTAGTTACAATATAATAGACTCTATTAGCTACCTAATATTAATTAACCTAAATCTAGTCCTATATTACCTCTTCTATTTCTATATTATCTCTACTAATATTAGGTAGCTAATAGGGTCTGTTATATAGTAACTAGAATCTCTTAAACATATGAACTAGTCAAAAATCTCCACTTTGTTCCCATAGGACGTGGGCACAAAACTTATGGAAACGATAATATCTTCATAAGTACTTCTATCCGAGGTAAGTATCACTCAAATTCGCCGCAGTCTTCGCCTCTGTCCCCACTTTACCGTACATATCTCTTTCTTCTACACCAGCTGATCCAGTTCCCACTCGCGACATCTTGAAACCACCTGGCGCTTTGGTCTGGAATATACCCTTGGGGTCGAACTTTCTAGCGGCTGCGCGGATCTTCTCCACGTTGTCAGAGCCATAGCTCGCCAGCGGGTCCTGATATGAGTCGGCGTAGTTTATGAATTGCCAATCGACCAAGCCGTGTTTGCTCGCGGCGAAGTCCTGCATCTGTTCGCCATAAGAGCGCAGCAGGGGTCTCGCAACAGCTTCCTCATCAGCCGTCTTGACGGCAATATTGAACAACAGCATGATGGCATTCCGGTCAATTGAGTCAAGGCCCAGGACGTTTCCACCTTTCTCCACGCTGTGCGCTGAGAAAATGGTCGGAATAGATTGGAACATGCACTGGGTGATGAAGTCGGGACTATTGGCCGCTTTCCACTCGTTGACGAAGGCTTCGTTGAGCTCGACAATCTTGGTGAAGATCTCGGCGTCGTTGACGAAGGTCATGGTGAACCAAATGTCCCTGATAAAGTGTCAGCGTAGTAGAAATGCCTGTGGCGTGGACACACACCGGTATCCAGTAGCTTGCTCGAGCTCGTCCGTCAGTGCCTTGTGGCTGTCTATCCTCAGAGTATCGGCGATACGGGGGATGGCCATGAAGTCATCAAACCCAGCCGGTGCCTCGTTACCCTGCGTATCCTCGTAGGCAGCCAGTATCACAATGTCAGCCATGGCGGGCAGGTAACTCCAGAATATAATCGAGCTCCCATCAGGGTACTTGTTGATATTATCGGTCCACTTGACGTATGCAGCAATCTGCTCAGCAGTGGCGGATTTATTGTAGGTTGCAGTGCCACCCCACAGGTTGCCAGTTTGAAAAGCGAACATGTCAAATCTAGTAACGACGCCGAAGTTCGCAGCAGAGCCACCTTTCAGAGCCTGCCAAAGATCGGGATTCTCGTCTGAGTTCGCATTCACTATCTCGCTGGAACTTTGTCACTGGGGCTTCGGCGTGAGAAAAGTCAATGTGTTAACCCACCCACTTGCAGTGACGAGTTCGAAGTTCTTCACATTGTCGCATGCAAAGCCCTTTCGTGCAGTGAAGAAAGAGTTGCCCCCACCAGTCAAGAAACCAGCAACGCCGACACTGCCTGCCCTTCCCCCAGGAACAGTCCAGCCATCGGGATCCAGTGCTGCATAGACGTTCATCCATCTTGCGCCGGGTCCAATCGAAGCGATTGAACCGGCCTTGTCAAGCGAGACATCTTTCATGAGGCCCAGATCGATTTTTACACCATCATCGATGTTGTTTGACCCTGCCCATACTGTGTGTCCTCCAGAGCGCACAGCAAATTTGGTTGAAGAGCAACTTGCACCTCCCACGAGGGTATTCACTACCTCGACTACGTCTGAAGTGCACGTTGGCTGCACTATGCAGTACGGACTGAGTTGCGCGCTGACGGACCAATACGACTCTGTGCGGTTGGTGTACTCCGTCGAGTTAGGATACAAGACGTGAGCTAGACCGGCATCTTGAAGAGCTTGACACTGGAAGCGATGTCAACATCAACTCTGGGACTTAGTTCTGGCCAACTAAGTGAGAATATCGTAACTTACGCACGCGCTGTTCCGAGCCAAGGCGGCAGGGAGGCCCAACAGTATGGCAGCGACCTTGAACATGTTTCAGACTTCGGCCCGTGAAGAATGGGAAAACCAGTTGACAAGCAGCACGGTTGAAGGATTGCGCAACCGAAGAGAGAGCTCCCCGAATTTGACTGTGAGCGTTATTATACCTGACTCGACTAACAGCGACCATTTGCCATCCTAGTCCGTACGACGCCAGGCACATTGCACGTAGCTGTTGATGTTCATCGAAAGGGGCAAATTCTACGAAATGAACCAACCGTTGTCTATCCGGATGCGATACCAAGGTAGGGGATCATCCTGCATCTCTCCCGAAGAGATAGCGAACCATCAGCCCCCGCCCCACTACCCCTCTTGAACCCTACACTTTCAGCTGGCGCACGTTGGCGGTAGAACCAGGACCCCGTTTTTCTCCGACAAAACTTCCTCGCCTACAGTTTGGTCGCGACATAGTCCCAGTAAATATTACACGATCACATAAGTCGGGCAATGATGCCGATTCTGGAGAAAGTACCACGCGTTTGGGATCTCACGAACAAGTCTTGTTTTTGCATCTGAGCTTTACCATTCCCAGGCGTGTGCAAGCTTCTCGTCTTGGAGCAACTCGAAGCACATTGTGATTCTTGTGACTACCAGGGCACTTTTTTTGTATGACGAAATTAGGCCGCTCCTCAGTACACGTTATTTTCCCACAATCAATGATGCCGGGATGCCTTACCAATGTCTTCCGCTTGTGGGTTACAAGAACGTACGATGGTGACGACTATATCCACAACAGGTTCCAACGGTGCGCATACATACATCCGCCTGTGCTCGGTCCATTTTTAGGTATGGTGCTAGTAAGCTGTGACAGCTTGGCAACATCCCAAGGCCCACCTATCTGGAAGGGATCTCCTTGCCCGTTGCTGCTCGATACGAGGAGAATCGAGAACTACAGTGTTGGTTTCGTGGACATGCATAGCTCGCACAGAGACACTTGGGTAGTACTTCTCGAGAGAGTCCTGCTCAAGAAGCTATTAGACTAGGAGAATATAAGATTGTCGGCTTAACTACCATATGGTCGGCGATGATAGCTTGCTCTGTTCAGAAAAGCCATGACCCGGTATGCATGGCCGCTGCCACCTGAGCTTGCAAGCATTTCACGAGAGGCATCCCAAGGGATGATGAAGCACGGATCACGAGTGGGATTGCGGTATGAGGGTTCAACCTAGTTAGCCAGCATTGGACGGCACACTCACTGAGCTTCCGGTCTATTTCCTACAACAATCACAGACCGGAGTCGTGCCGCTGTGAAGTTTCATGCAACGATGCAGCATAGTGAGATTATTTGCTTATCCAGTCGTGCCCAGGTGAGGAGAATGCAGGAACATCCTGCTGAGCCACGATGGTTTAAGGACGCTCAGGGATGCGAAGGAGTATTGATGGTGATCGAAAACATTCGTGCCTCGTGCGTGCTAGAACTTAGAATGGATCTGCATGGAATGCTAAGCCTGCCGGTCGGACCGTCATCCTGAATCTCTTCCTGAATCTCTTCCTGAATCTCATCACAGCGCGTTATAAGTCAATTGAGTGAGATACCTATCTGTTCCGATATTCTTCTGGGTGTCTGTAATCGTGACTTCGCGGAACGATCAACCACCACAATGCCGAACATCAACGGAACCATCACCGGCCCTGCCCCTTGCCCTAACAATAGCAAGCACTATTGTAACTTCTATTGTGGGACTGATCATTCTTTTACCCTCTCTGACAACCGCGGATCAAACTTGGGTTATTAGCGAAGGTTTTCTGTGGATATAAGCCCCCACGTATCCGACACTTGTCGAATCGTCACATTGACTTGTTTTGACAGCTACGTTGAAGCCAACCTCTTGATAATGTGTTGCTGTCTCTTCACCCTTCGCTGTTTCTTCAAGCACTTCGCACCCCGCCTTATTGGGAAATACTCATCTGGTAGCAACAACAAGTCCTACGAGGCGCGGCTTCTCTCGCAACTACGGGCAGCGCACTTCTGGTAGCGACGGCGCCAAACGCACCCTTGACACGCTGATGAACACGAAGAATGAAGAAAATGGTATTCGGCTTTCGTCATTTGATGACATGGACAAGAGTGGTGGCAACCCGACGAGGACGAAGAACATGGGCAGAGACAGCGACAGTGAGGAAGCTATCCTGTTCGAAAGAAGCGTGCAAGTTACATACGAGACTCGCGATGTTAACAACATGAGCGGTGGAGGGGCGGCAAGGGGCTACGAAGAGACTCAATACCATCAGCCCAAAGTTTGGACTGGGAGGAAAGCTCCTCATGCTCACTGAATCGTATGGTAGAAAAGAAAGATTTCCGTGCGATATTCTAGCCCTGGTGGCGGTTGACCTTTTTACTGTGTTTGATATCACTCTTTACATCGATGACGCTTCGTTCATTGTGACCCAATTGGATCATCGTCTTCTTGTATTATATTATCGATGCCTCTCAAAGAGTTGGTATACCGTTTGTACCCATTTCCGAGACATGTGCGTTGCAGCTAGCGACTTTATCAATGAATGTATCCAGTCTAGATTTACTAGCATCTGTTGCTCGGGTGGCGCCGGGTTAGCCTTGTTAGCTAGCGGGATAACCTAGTCGTCCGCTAGTAGTCACCATAATATTAATACCTCTGGAATGCACCTTCTTTGTGGCGCAAATGAAGTCTCGAGCTGATGCAGGACAGCCGTATTTTCATGCTGTCGGTGCCAATTGCAGTTGACCTCGAAATGCACCTGGATGGGAATGTTGCGCCTTTGCGTCGTGCTCCCAAACGCAAGCTTCTAAAGTATAATTCACTGCGGGTATCAGTTTACTAGAGTAACACGACAGATATCTGGAAGTTATTACATAGTGAAGGAACACCCTTAAATGCCTTTCATGCTTCTAGCACCAGCACTACCAAACAGAAATCATGTACTTGCAGACGCTTAACCCATTATGTTTTGGCTTATCTTACATACGTCTTATTGCACTATACCTCTTAAGCTTAATTGAAGTTTGTGGCGTAAAAGTGTAGATAAAGTATATCCGGGCTACATAAAAGCCGTGCCCAAAACATTGTAACTTTAGAGGTCAGACTGGATGCTGTTTATAAACTGTAACGAGTTGTGCGCAGTTTATACCAGATAAACCTGCAATTACCTGAACTGGAACAACCGTGATCTTAGGACACATTTGAGTAATTAGTCATATATGAAATAATTAACTAGTGCTCTAGTACATCTTGAGATGTACACATTATGTGTAATCCACCTTCTTGGTCATAGGTCCGTGGGAACAGCGTTCAACCTTCAGATTCGAATACTCTTAGCAAACAAAACCCCTCCAAGTGATCTGTAGACAATATATATATATTGTGTGTAAATAACTTAAGAATACTCCTATACGCTTACTGTAATTGTTCGCCTTCTAGAAGCACACGCCAGGACGATACGGTACTTCTGATTCACGTTCCAGCCTGAGTCTCCCGATCAAGTGTTCGTGGGCCCCATACCCTCCAACAAGGTTGGAATCTCCCCAAAAAGATACGAATACGCCTCAGTCTCCTCTTCTGCCGATGGCCGACGCTCCCCGTCTGTCGTCCCTCCACTTTCCCTTATAGCTCGATAAGTCTGGAAAAGCCTATTCGCTGCCTCATCGATCCCAGCCGCACCTAGCCCGCGATATCCACCATAATCAGAAGCCGATGACGTTCCCAAAGCAGCCTCCTCTGTCACAACCATCAACCCCTGGCTCGCTTCGACGTTCTCGGAGACTTTGAGCCTTAAGCTTGCGACCTCGCTCTGAAGGGCTTGCTTTTCGTGTTCGTGCTGTGTGGCTGCTTGTTGCGCAGCGGCGAGTTGCAAATGGAGCTGTTCAATCTTGGACTGCTCGGAACGGGGGGCGGGTTTACTGAGGGAAAAGGAGTGGCGGAGTTTGTGAGTCAGAAGGTGTCGCTTTGAGGGAGTGGACGGCGTGCTTGGGCTAGCCGGAGTGTCTGGAGGCGAAGTACTCGGTACAGGCGCAGTGCGAGCACCCAAGTCATGGAGGGAATTGACGATTGAGTCCCGCTTCCGCAACTTAGAGCGCTTAGAAGGTGTAGTAGGCTCAGCAGTAGAGTCACTGCGAAGAGGTAGAGCCCCTGTAACGTTTCGGTGAGGAATCTTAGGATGTCCGCCTCCAGACATCTCGGGCGAAGGACTTGCCAGAGTGGAGACCTTCGAACCAATTTGTTTGTCCTCCTGCTTCCACTGCCTGTTAGCGGCTAGGAGTTCCACGTTTGCGGCACGCAGGCGAGCGATGGTCTTCTCCTGTGCTTGAGCTAGACCGCAAAGATTGGAGAGATGGAAGAGCTCTACTTCTTTGCCATCTTGAAAAAGGCGTTGACTATGGCGGAGCTCTTCTGCGTAAGATATTGCTTGTTTGAGCTGTTCCGACTGAGCATCTGCGCTGTTGTACTCACCTTGGGAGCCAAGGGCATCGCGGACGATTCGTTGTTGTAACTTCTCTTCTGCGGCCTCCTTCAGCTTTGTAGTTTCGATGAAATCGACCATGTTCTTTGCGATGATATAGCGCTCGTGCTCCAGGTCACCGCGCAGAGTAGACACCTGTTTGTTAAGTTCGTTTACCATTTGCTGGTGTGTAGAAGCTAGAGCTTGCACATCGCGATCGTGATCGAGACCATCTTGCGTGAGCCGCTCTACGTCGCTCTCAAGCTGCTCGATCAGCGCGTCCTTGACGATGCCGTCTAGGGGAATCGATCCGCTGTGGACGCCATCAGTTTGACTATCACGATTGCGCGATGAGTTGATGGCCTTCACCAGTTCATCAATACGGCTGTTGCCCTCGTGCACCTGTTTTTTAAGTTCGGCGACCCTGCGCTTCAAGTCAGTATTTTGGTCGATAAGACGCTCGACCTCGGCCTGTTGAGTATCTATTTGAACCTCTTGGTTAGCGGTCAGTTTCTTCACCTTTACAAGTTCACTCGCACGCTTATGGAGGTCCTCTCCAAGGCTTTGGACGAGAGACTTGTGGAAATCGAGTAGCTCTTGCATATCCTTGAGCTCATGACCTTTTAAAGAGCTATTCGAGGAGCGCACAGAGACCCCTGACATATCGGATCGCGCAACAACCACCGGGCCCGATGCGTTCGAAGAAGAACGGGAGCTGCCGTTGCGAAAATGATTCCACATGATGGACATTAGAGATTTAAGTTGTCTTTGGTCGGTAATGTAATTGGAGTTTCTGTATATATGCTGATCTGTGTTGTACATTGTAAGGCAGCACATCATTGTCAGTGGGGTCGTTGGCTATATCGCACATTGTGCACTGTCTGCAAGGTCCGAAAACAATGGTGCACGATTAAGACACGCCACCACAGCCGCCAAGGTTGGCGAATTAGGAGATGCTTCGTAGATCATGATACAATGTACAATTGCTGTTCGATGGACCGCGGCCGGTATGTGCCGCCTGAAAATCGTGGACCAGTGCCATACTGCTGTCATCCTTTGGACGTCTATATCGATCCCTTAACCAACTCGGTGACCCTCTGCTCGATGCCCTTGTCGTCTAGACCTGCCAAATGTGTCAGTTGATATCGTCTTTCTCACGTATCGCAGCTGTCTTACCCTTCAAGGAAACTGACTTCTCCTTCCCGTATTCTGCCATTACGTTAGTGATGTTCATTCATGCCACTTGTCTGTCCGATCCTCAGAACTTGTGCCCATGCCGCATTTCGACAAAGCCCGAGTCTTCTCCTATTGTCACGACTTCCAGCAGGAGCTGAACGTACCGTATCGCGCATAGAGTTTGGGCTCGGTGCCGTTCGCTTCTCGGATCAGGATGGGCGTGTACGGGTTGTGCTTCTTCATTGTGGGGTAAGACTTGGTGAGAAAGCTCCTAAGAAAGCATTAGCCATTGTCCCTACCCAATTACATACACCATGCCGGTCTGTCATCGCCGTTGCCGCAATCTTGCCGGTAGAAGAGTTCTCGGTCGGTCGCATACCTTGTAGCCGCGCTGTGTTCGCTCGTCTGACAGAAGAGGAAGCGCAACTCCTTCAGCTGCTTCGCAAAGCCGTACTTGGACGCCATGGTGTCGTTATCGCGAGTCAATGGAAGTTCCGGGCGCACGAAAGTGATGTCGAAGCCGCAAGCTCAAGCTCCGCGAGCCTTCCTCCTTGCAGCTAGCCAATCAGCGCGCCCGCCGACGTAATCCCGGCCTTCGCGCATTGCAAACTCGCCGGCGCCCGACAACGGCTTCTCTGCAACGACTCGCAGCCCGTCGACATCGCCAATTCATTGCCTCCTCTTCGCTGCGCAGATCGAAAGAAGAACCCGGTATTCTACGAGAAAGCCAACATGTCGTTCCGCCCGGGCTCCCGTATCTTCAACGCCTTCCGGCCCTTCTTCCGCCAGCAGAGGAACCAGTCGACCGCTGCGCCCGAGCAGTCCGGCTTCCAGAAACTATGGAACAGCCCGGTTGGTCCTAAGACGGTGCATTTTTGGTGCGTCATTTCTTCCTTCACGGCTATGCGACAGGAGCATTTCCAAAGCAATGCTCACGCGACCTATGAATCACCATCTCGTCCTTAACTCCGCGCCTCCATCACCAGATTTCTACACCAAACACAACGGAAAAGCAGGAAAAAGCAATGCTAATTTAATGAATTATAGGGCCCCCATCATGAAATGGAGCATCGTCATCGCCGGCGCGTCTGACCTCGCCCGCCCCGCCTCGCAGCTCTCCCTCAACACAAACGCCGCCCTCATGACCACAGGCCTGATCTGGACCCGCTGGTGTTTCGTCATCCGCCCTAAGAACATCTTCCTTGCCACTGTAAACTTCTTCCTGTTCCTCACCGGGGCCACCCAGACTACCAGGATATTGATGTGGCAGCGCAGCGTGAAGGACGCTGAGAGTCAGGCGCAAGCTGAGGGGAAGGAGCTCAAGGAGGAGTTGAAGGATGTCGCGGCCAAGGTTGAAGGCAAGGTTGAGAATGCTGCCAAGTCGTAGAGAGGTGGAAACTGAGGGTGTGGATGACTGGACACGGACGGATTCCTGGATCGAGCTCAAGGACAGAATCACTTTGCGAAGGGGGACAGTGGAAATAGTGTGAGTCGTACTTGGCTTCCTGGATCATATGAAGTGTACAATAAGCAGAGAGCGGAAATACTTTGTGATTGTCAACGGTAACGCTCAGCGAGTCACTCTAGGCTTCACAATAACACAGTGCATTGCCACAAAACTGCATCCGCAAATCTTACGATGACACAAGATACAGTAGCCGAATTTCACAGCCTGGAACTCATTATGGCAATCTTGTTGTACTAAACACGACCAATGCATCTAAAGGACTGTCTAATTCCAGGATCTTGGAAGTCACTCGGGTGTCTCTTCAGCTAACTTTCAATTCTTTTAAGACGGGCGGCGCTGACGGTGTCCATGTCCATCCCATCCCAGAAACTGATGACTCGGACCACCGAACCCTAGACATTGTTAGCTTCCCTCCAACATGTTCTCTTCGACTTCCAAGGATGACTTACACCACGGACACCAGCAGCTAAGACAGCACCGCCAATCGCACGCATCACAGAACCCATCCGGAGCAAAGCACCCCTCATCCTCGTAACACCCCTGGCACGTGGCCCAGTACTTGACGCTCGGTGCCCACCACTCCCACTTTTGCATACCAACGTAGCTCGGCGGCGGCGGCACGTACTTGCCCGCGACCGGCGTCTTGACAGGGAGGCTGTAATGCATTGGGAGTTCGCGTCCTGGCTCTCCATCCTGGGATGGGCGCCGGTTGTACGGATTTGGGCCTCGGTGGCGGTTGCGCATCTCCCCACCTGGTAGTAATCGCACCGAGGGGACCTTGCTTTTGGACATGCTGCTGATGTCGAAGGGCTTGCGGGTAGGACCACGGTCGCAGGGTTGGCCCTGAACACCTTTGACAGAACTGGTGTGTTCGACAGACACGCACGCAGGATTGAAGGCTGACTTGGGTTTGTCGCTGACTACGTAAGTCTCGGACGTGCTAGCCATGCCGGGCGCGCTGGCGGAGGAGGAGTTGCTGGCATTAGGATTAGGATTGGTCATCGCCAATTTCGCAGGGTGAAGAGCTAGCGATGGGACAGCAGCTGTTGTAACGATGGAATTGAAGATGAAAGGCGAGCAACGGACGTCGGTGGAGCAGGAGAAGTTTGCAAGCGCTTTTGGCATTTGTCCTTTGAGCAGCTGCGGCAACGGTGAAGATATCGAGAGCACCTTCCCGCCGCCCCTTCCTTCCCAACTGGCCATCGTTCCGACGGAAACCGCACGATTCGTCACCTAATAGTGAAGAAAAAGATCAAAGATCGCTCTCGAGCATCGTATAGAACCACGATAACGATTTTGGCGCCGAGAAATACCCAAGATGAATCCCCAAGTTTTCACTCTCTGGTCGCGGCACCGCAACGTCGAGGTACATATTCTCCATTGTAGTCCTCAAATCTCACACTTTACGCCCTTATATCCACTCGTACGTTACGGGCAAGTCCAGAACCACCACCATGGATCCTTGCAGGTTGTTCCACATCGATGCACGCTTATCACTCTTGACTTCGTGTCCGAGGGCTCGTGTTGGATGCATTGTGTTGGATGCATTTTGTTGGCATGCCGTGTGTCGGCATGTCGTGTATAGTTTAAAACATCAAGATCTTGATGGGAAATGGCTTTGAGGCGACACGATATTATAGTGGCATCGTTTGGTCGATGTTCCGCTCGTATGTGATGTACAGACACACCCGGGGAGTGGATGCCACCAGTCCTCAGGTTCGACGGGCAGTTCGGAGGTCGCGACGAAGTCCGGCAGTCGGGCGACAACCAGATCTTAGGGGCGCGATGACTTTGACGGAGAAGTCGTGAGACTGATGACATTCCCGGAAACACCTTAGACTTTTCTTCACAGCTCAACAATTCAGCCCATTGCAACTACTGCACGCACCCACGACGAGCGCCCACGTGCCCAACATGCAGCTCCCTACAAGATCCACCGCCCAAAGCCCATTGCAACTTGACCAGCAGCTCTTGTGGCCAACATCTTCGCTGTCTAAGAGATCGTCGTTACTGCCGGCGGGTATGTATTGCATTCCTGGCATTGTGGATAGCTGAGTTGAGAATGCGAGTCCGTGTATCGTTGTGGGGATATCAACAGTGAGAGAGGCTAAATAATGTATGCAGAGCGTATGGTAGAAGAGAAGCAAATGTACACCTTTAAGCAGATGGCACCGCAATTATATATGTCTCCGAAGTCTATTCGCACGAACTCGGATCCTTCACACAAGCATGTCATTAGGGAGCAGACGGCGGCCGCGCCGCAGTTCAGCGCACTGTTGCACACACGAAATTCGAAGTTTACTGGTTATGGCGCGGACATTTTCGAAGGACTTTGAGGCTTAGCCACGATGATCACTACCGCTATCCGGCCTCACAGCCCTCACATGGCACGCCTAAGGAACACCCTTTACTTAGATAATTTGTCTATTGCTTGAATAATTGCATGCTGCGGGTATCTCGCGCGACAAAAAAATTGACTAGCAAAAACTACTTCTGGGTATATGTGGGTGCGCCAAAAAGCATAATAACATCGCATCAGAGGGCGAAAGCAGGACGTTCTGGAGAGACGAATTCGTAGCAAAGATTGCTTATCAGACGCGGATGACAACGTTGATACCCATACCCTTTGCCTCGCGAATGCAGCACGCGAGACAAGTACGCCCGACTCGCCCAACGACCGCGTGGAAGCCTTTCTCTGCACACCATGAACGGGTAAGCAATTCAAGGTCGTTCGAGGCCCGAGCGTCCAGGACGAGCACAATGTCCTCTTCGCCTGTGTCAACAACACCTTCCTTCTCTTCCCCGGATGAGTTTGGGCCCGATGGTGGCAGTGACGTGTGCACGTGCGGCGTAAAAGGCAAAGGAAAGTTCGCGTCAAGAACGTCCGTCGCCGGCACGATCCTATACTTGTGAGATGCGTGTAGCGGGTGCGCATTCACTGGCTCTAACTTTTGCGACAATGTTGAATTTGGATCTTCGTCTGGTACGGCAAAATACATACGGGTTGGCGCGATGCTTGGCGAATCTGGCGGATGCGAGAGCAACGGCTCGAATCCATGCGAGTTGCGACGAATAAGTTGCGAGGATCTATTGCTGCCGGTCCGACTGCTGTGGATACTGCGTTTGGACGATGTCCGGGAGAGTGATGCGGTCTGAGAGCGCTTCAACATTCGAGGGACGCTAGGTGCTGGAGAAGCTGAGGGCGGGGTGCAGGGCCAGGAAGTGACGAAATGGACGTCGTGAACTAATGTCAAAGTATGCGTACTACGCGACAGTGAAGTGAATGTGACCGATGCCACATGGGATTCCGCCTCAGCGGTTAAGGTGGAAACAGCATCGCTATCTCGTAACCCGGCGTTGACAGGGGCCAAATTCCACGATGAAAACTCGACAGTGGGGATAGGCGGGGTTGCGGCATCGCGAGGCATGGTTAGATCCTCTGCCTTGACTGCCGATTCGTCGAGATTGGGTATAACAGCGGATTGCAACATCACAAGATCCTCTTCGTGCGTGGTTCGAGATGATTCCTCGGGACGTAGCTGAGTGCCGTTAACGGCGTACCAGCCATCAGCAGAATCAACTGGCAGCTTGGAAAAACTGATCCAGCCCATGCATTCGGCAGCGCCTTCCATACAGGCCATTACGCGAGCAACAATCGAAGTCTTACTCCACCATGTCCTTCCCGCATATACGAAGCCACCGTACAGGTTCGCGGAATCGCCCAGAGCGGCAATGGCTAGCTTGTCGTTTTCCAGCAGGGTGGACATGAGAAAATGCGAGATACCTTCTCCTGGCAAGATAAGCCCGGTCAGATAAGAACGGCTCAGCCAGCCTCCGACATTGATGGAGTGGTTTGGACTATCAGCTCGTGCAAGTAGTGTTGTTGAAAGTGGAATCTGGAGCGATCGGGAGTCATTACGGTTGAGCGATGGTCTTTGTAGGTTACCGAAGTAGTTATCCAACAAAGTATTGGAGCGCGGTGTTGTCAGAGGTGTTCCATAAACGCTGATAGATGCAGGAGTGCTCGGATCCAACACTCTCTCAGTAGACAACATTGCCTGATCGGACGTTGGAGCAACTTCTGAAGTAGTTATCTTCAGGGCCAACTCGGCTACTATCGAATCAATGCCAGGCCATTTTACTGTTTTTGCAAATTGTAGGAGTCCAGAAAGCTGTCGAGCTTGATGTTGTGGAAGCAGGACTATGTCGGACCTGACTTCATCTTTTGGCGCAGTCGATCCGAGAAGCGAGAACAATCCCTTGGGCTTTGGGTCCGGAGCAGAAGGACCTGCATTATATTCTTTGCAAACCAGAATGTTTTCTAGGAATCGTCGGGCCAAGACAAGATCCCAGTCGGTTTTGCGCGTCTTAAGTTTCACGAAGCCCTGGAAGTCCTGAGGACTGACATGCAACTCGCGTTTGACGTCATCGATTTCCAGGCTTGATATGGCGTCCAGGCGAAGCAGCAGCTCGCAGGCTAAAGTGATCTGCAGAAGCAGGATATCTCGCTCTGTCCACAATGGTTGCGTGTCAGACTCGACCTCAGTTTCGGACTCGCTCCACAGGATCTGGCCAAGTCGTATCCGCCATTCGACCAGACTGAAGTCGAACCATACTCCTCTTAGGCGGAGGATCCTGAGCAGTGTGTCGATCTGAACCTTCATCCCAGTGGGATCATTTGCGGAGCTGTCATACCCCGGTGGTGTAAGAAACTTCCCGAACAGGTTCGCGTACAGATCCCCAGGAGCTTGGTTGTTGAGAATTGTCATTCGTTCGGGGCCGTCATGGAATGCCTCCATTAGATCACCGAGCTCGACAAGACGGTCGTGTACCATGGCCATATCGACAGTCCTGATACCAAGCCTCTCCGGGTTTTGCTGCATCAGCTGCTTGTTCCTCATTCCCTCCAGATATACGTTGCTAGTCTGTGATTGATGGAGATCCGTGATAAGATGGTCGGACTGCGGCAGCTCGAGGAAGTGTGCGATTCCGATGGTTCCCTGCATACGATCAGCACGTGTATTCAGTGCGTTTATGCAAAGCTACTCACAGGCTCGATGCCTTGAGCACTCAGCATGCTTGGCACCTCCACTACGTCCACATCATAGCCTTGGTGTGGTTTATCCTGGTCCACCGATTGCTGCGATGCAGGCAGATGTCTGTGAAGTGTCGCAGCAAAGAAGGCGGGCTCCGCGAGTAGCACAGAATCCGACACATCCTTGATACGCAAGTCAGCGTCCCATGGGTAAGATACCCTAGGAACAGCACGCTTGTCCGTTTTCTGGACGAAGAAGTTGGGTGCACCCGAGAAAAGAGTGTGTATATGTTCCTTGCTGAGGTACTCTACGTTTGGTGGCTCTGCCTTTTCGATTTCTACCTTCTCGGTTTCTGCCGACTGCGTTGACTCTGGAGGAGGCGTGGGCAGCGGTGTCTCCTCCGCCTCAGCCTCAAAGCGTTGTACATCGATGGAGCTGCTCGACTTGGCGGGTCTCGTAGATTCGGCAATCTTGGAGTCTCGAGGCGGTCTCGTAGGGCCATCTTTCTTGACAGCGACAGGTATCTTTGAGACAAAGGGCGCCATTAGCTTTCGTGATCATAGCGGGGTGATTGAGGGTAAGTGGTGGGCGTACAGATGCAGCAGCAGCCTCCTTGTCGCTGTCCTCTGATTTCTTCTGCTTCCTGGACCTGAAGAAATCAGCAAGCCTTTGTCGCTTGCCCTTCTTGTCGCCTTTTGCTATGTGGCCGTCGGCAGCTATGCTCTTCAAGCGTTTGCGCAGCGGCATGTTGGGTTTGTTGGGACGTGTAAGGAGAAGGCGTGATGCATACTGGCAAGGGATATTTGTCGAAGTCAACAATACCAGGCAGCCTGTCTCATCAATGCTCCGGGCGATCGATCAAACAGGGCAGCCATCCTTGAGCCTGGAACACGCCCACGGCGGGCGGAGCTGTTCCCTGTCACGCATCCCGCCTATCGTTGCTCCACGCGCATGACGACCTATCGCTGGCCTCACATGCGCGTCCGCGACACGCGCCATTCCATAGCTGCAGCTTCCGCGCCCATTCACACCTCTTCAATCGTGTTCTGCCCTCTCCTCCTTCGACAGGCACCCTGTAGCCTTCGTTTCAAACGCGCAAAAGCGAACAAGCTGGCGAGGCGGCTGTTCGCCCTCGTAAACGAGATTAGACCATGGTCATGGAAGGCGGCAAGTTTCCAGAAGCCCCAGACGCCAAGCGCAATTTGCCGCCTCCCCACTGCGGGCCCTTAGTCATGCCGATCCGCCCCCACCTTTGTTACGCGACTGTTGGCCTGCAGTCCAACAACACCACCTTGCGTGCTCCTGTGTGGCCTGGGGCATCTCTTGATATTCTCGAGCACGAGACAAGTGATATCACTGGCTGTGTACTAGGCGGATGGTTAGATGTGAAAGGTCATCTGAAACCGGCAAATCTGTGGTGCTGAATCGGGACCGTGAACCTGGAGTCTGCTGTTGGATCATGGTAGCTGTTCATTGAGACAACACGCCTGGTTGACGCATCCAACGTCTTTCATACATGTTCAAGCGCCGCAGTGTCCTTGACGTTTCCAATTCGGATCCGGATCACGTTTCGCGTCGCAACGCTCACGGTCGACCCTTGCATACCATATGCTTGAGGCGGGTAACACAATGCAGGGCGAGACAGCTTCGTGGCAGCATGGCTGCTGCATGTTGTGGATGCTCAGAGCGTCACCTTGGAGAGGATTGGTCTTGCATATTCCGTGGAATCCTTCGAAGCTAGCAAGCTGCAACGGATACGGGGATGAGAGAGAACCTGTACAAGATGACTTTACACGCTTTCGTCAAAAGGGTAGTCTGCACGTGATTTGAGTGTGTTAACTCAAGGTTGGGTTTGGCGATTATGTCCGTATGATGCTGATGCATCATCGTGGTAGCACGATAGGAAAGAGCGACCGAGTTGACAACTTGTGAACGCGATCTTCAGCGTTTGTCTTCCTGTACACCCCTCATCCATCAAGAAGAACAACATTGCCGCAACAATGGATCTCCGAAGGGATGCTTTCCCGTTCTTGGACGAGGGAGGCCAGGAGTCAGGTAGGCATGCCGGCTACGCCCTCGCCACACTGACCGAGCCGTGGAAGGCATTGGACAACAAGGTAGCGAACACCTCGACTCATCGATTTGCAAGCTCTCGGAACAATGTTAGATAGAGGCCGGACAATACGTGGGCGCTACCGCCAACGACATCTAGAAAGCCCTGCTCAGCGCAGGTGACGAGGTTAGCAAGCGCACTCAGCCTGTTGTTGAGGTTTGTAGACACTCACTCGAAGAGGGTGCCCAAGTTATCAGAGATCATCTTTTTGGAGCTACCGCAGATGCATCATTAGTTGAATGGGCACTTCCACCCGCACAAATCAGAGACTGAGTTGAAAGACACCCCGAGCGATTTAATGGCATCATACTCAGCACCCTAGCTGGCCCTCTACTTGCTGATACCTTATCTGCATTCTGGGAGCATGGAATTCACTGGGGGCGGTCTCACGCCCGTTTCGAATATAGAACCTAAGCTCACGTGGACAAGCTCCATGGATTGCAGCGAGCATGAGCAAAGTGGCCGCTCACACTGTGTTTGCTACTGTGCTAGTACAGGTGCTAGAGGGTCTGATTTCGCAGTTGTTCAGTCGATTGTGGGAGGCATGGCTGCTGTTGCTGGTATTGCCGTTCCTGCAGCTATGAGCATAACGGATGATGCAGGGGAAGGTGCAGAGAAAGGCATGGTGTAATCTAACGGCGAAAACGCTCGTGCCTGCAAACGCCAGTAGCAGCATCGGTAAATATGTACACTCGCCCTAGCATTGGTCGATAACACATTGTACGCTATACGGATTTACGCGTAAACCGTATACCGTATTGCAAATACGAACACGAGACGATCCATAATTTGGACTTTCCTACCGGGAATTTTATATTAGCATCTGTACAATGCCAAATGATTGTGTCCTCATTGGCTCGAGTAGTACGCGGAGTTACTTGATCGGCAAAGCCAAGAATATTTCCATGGAGGGGTCATGCGACTTTTACTTTAACGTACACCAAAAATTGCAAGGTTGCGAGAGCGGGACCGAGAGCGAGAACGAGAGCGATGCTGATGTTGAATTAGAGCCCACCCATTGGACCGCAAGTCCTTGGTACCCATGATCGACGCGGAGAATTTCTTCGGGTGCGGGTCATGCCGCCCGCATCCTGGTGTACCTAAACCACAATATGTGCAGATAGGCCTGCACGGCGGACATGATGACTAGACCTTCTGAAGCTAGACTTGCGATCTGGTGTGGGCGTTTGAAACATGCGTCCTGCCAATTTGAGCTTGCAGTGTCTACAAACCAGAGGTGTACTTAAAGTACTGAGCGGCACCTTCTAGTAGGCCTCTACCACATGTCGAATTGATTCATCGGTCACATCTTTCAACTACTTTCCGGTGGCTTCCTACTCTTCTCACATCATGAAGCTTACAACACTGTTCACGTCTCAGCTTGCGGCTCTCACTTCTGCTAGCCCTCACTTCGCGCGCCAGTACCAGACTGCCGACCCACACGACTGGATTCCCGCAGGTCCAAATGATTGTAATAATCTTCTTGGGTCCTACACTCTTATCGTATGCTGACTCATGTACAGTTAGGGGACCTTGTCCAATGATGAACACACTCTCGAACCACGGATTCCTACCACGAGATGGAACTAATAGTAGGTGCCCACATTCTAGAATGGCGTAACATAATAGCAAATGATCATTTGGGCTAAAACAACGTCACAGTCACTAAAGCCAATGCCGTGAAAGCCCTCACCGAGGGCTTGAACTTCAATGCCTCCCTCGCAGAGCTTATGTGGGAAAATGCTATTATCGCAAATCCTGAGCCGAACGCAACATTCTTCACGCTTGACCAGCTCAACGTGCACAATGTCCTCGAACACGATGCATCGCTCTCACGTACAGACGCCGCCTTCGGTTCAAACCACATCTTCAACGAGACTATCTTCAATACCTCGCGTGCATTCTGGACTGAAGATGTAGTCACAGCAAACATGCTCGCCAACTCGAAGCTCTACCGACAAATCGAGAGCAGGGCATTTAACCCAGATTACAAATTCACGGCTACGACTGAGCAGTTCAGTCTAGGCGAGGTAGCAGCGCCTATCATTGTTTTCGGCGACATCGAGAAGTTCACCGTGCCGAAGAACTTGATCGAGTACTTTTTCCTGAATGAAAAGTTGCCGACAGAGCTTGGCTGGACGAGGAAGGAACATGTCATGAGCGTGGAGGATATCGGCAAAGTGTCACAAGCTATTGGTAGAGCGACGAGCTTGCTTACTGGCGGAAACGAGACATCTGCGAAGGTGAGACGCGGGGATTTCCATGCTGGAATATTCTAAGTTGGTGGTAACACGGGTCATGCTCCGGACCCTATATAAACATCGTATACAACATTTGCTGTTGGTGCAAGCCGAATCCCACTATGTACGAATGTACATCAATGAAAAGCCTTTGATGAGCAATCCTTTATATCTAGGAGGAAAAGCATCGCCCGTGTGGAGACGAATTGACGAAGCTAATTTGTAAACTGAAGGAGAGAGGGGTAGCTCTCTTCAAATCCACCTTATTGTACTGGTAAAGTGCTATACTACAGCGCCTCGGCTCCATAACAATGCTTAAATGCCAGATCATAGTAAAAATTCAAGCACGCATTGGGCGTCAGGGCAAGAAAGGAAAGAGTTATGTTCAGCGCTTGCTCGACGGGTCACTGTGGGCTTTCAACTTATCTCTACGACGTTCCCTTACAACAGACTCACAATTTGAACATATACAATATCTCACTTTGAAGTGAAGTATAAGAATGAGCGACTGTCTCAACGACTATCCGCTGACATGCTCGCAACCCGAGTGAGCCTTTCCAAAGCCCAGCGCCACCTCGACGATACTTATTGTCCCCGCCCGGTATCACTTCTGAGTTTGGGACACAAGTATGTAGGTCGTTTTCTTGCCTTCTACACTTACTTGGCGGCAAGGCACAATCAAGTGATTCTCCGCTTGTCTCGACAAGCACCACCTTTTCTCTTTTGTCGGTACAATCCCCGACCCATCCGCTGGGTGTGTCCGCAAAACTAAGACTGTATGCCCCTTTTTGTTTCTCTCTGTCCTCTTTCTTTGCGAAATTTGCTGATAGACAATTGATAGAGACGGGGTTCGATCCTATCACCATTACGTTGAGCTCTCAATATAAACTGGTGCTTTTGCTCCATAAAACCGGATGTTATCAGCCCTCAGGTTTATCAACGATCTATCTTATTCGCTGTCGCACGCTCGATATCGTCTTGTCGAAAGTTCCTACTGCACGAAACGTATCCTAGATGCGCACTAACCTTTCGCCATGGGTGGGCACGCATTTCGTTACCTACACTGCCCGCGCATACCGCCTGAGTTATACCTTCACGTTCGCGAACAGACCACTAGTGTATGTTAAGTCATATTATTTTCATATCTCAACGTGGGTTCATGAGCTTTTGAACTATGCTAAATACACATAGGCTCTCCAGAAAATCTTCAAACATGTCGTCGTCCCGACTGAGATGCCTGCAAAGCCTGATTATGGCGACGTCGATTTTCTCGTCTCCGGATTCCTGCTTGCTCCACCAAGTGCCGCCCTCGATTGGCAACGTATGGTCGCAAGAGTCAAAGATGCCTTCGGTACTCCGCATGGTAAACGTGGGTACTTGAACCCGGACGTTATGTATTTTGCGATACCCAGGCCCAACGATGAGCACGTCTGGATACAGATCGACGTCAAGGTGTGCGACACCGATGACGATCAAGCCTTCGCCTGGAATCAATTCCAGCTCGACTATGCTAGCGGATTGAAGATGTTGGGATCGCTGATCAAGCCGCTCGGTTTAACGATCAGTCCGACCGGTCTGCACATTCGCGTGGCAGAAATGGAAGCTACAAATTTCCCAGGTAGCCTCGTTCGCGTGACCAAGCAACCTGCCGACGTGCTCAAGATCTTGGGACTGGATAAGCGGTTCCTATACCATGGTTTTGCTACTACCGAGGAGAGTAAGTAGGATTTATGTAACATACAGGAAGTTCTACTGACGAGGATAGTCTACCGATATTTCGCTTCCACCTGGGTCTTTAATCCAGCACATTATGCCGCACGACTGGAGGAAGGCAAATATCGTGACCACCTCGAAGACCGCTCTGGTCCATGGGTCTCCTTCGTTACCGAATGGCTACCGAAGCAGTACACCGGCTATTGTCTACTCGATCAACACATGTCGCTCGATGAGTGGCGCAAGAAAATGAGGGACTCAATGCGTGAGAAAGTATTCACAATGTTCCCTGAGATCGCCCCAGAGTACTATGTCAAGCGTTGTACATATCTCAAGAAAGTCGAGGAGCACCGTCTACAGCAGCTGCTCATGGGAGCAATTCCGGTGGGACAGGACGGTTGGAGTGAAGGCATCGCTCAGCCAAACCTAATTTTTCAAGAGATAACCCCAACAACACCGCAGCTCGAGTCAGCCATCATTGGCGACATCACTCCAGCATGCACGATGCAGCAATCTGACAGCGAACTGGCAGCACCAGATGATATAACCTTTGAATGTCCACCAACCCCTCCACACACACCGCCTTCCTCCGTCAAGTCTGTCGAACCCGAGATGGCAAGCCACATGACTATCAATCCAACCGCGGACACTCTTTCGACGCCCATCTACTTGCCTTCTCTTCCACGAACCCCGCCCCTCGCCTTCACAGCCCACCCACCTCCTAACACCATGTCGCCCAGCGCCAAACTCACCTGCATCTTCCGATGGACGCACTTCTCCCCCACCACCAGCGCACCCTACCTCTCCCGCTCGCCGCGCGAAAAGAACTTCTTGATGTCCTGGAGCGACAGCGGAGCCACCGATGCAGTACTAGTCCAGTGGGTGAAGGAGATGTGGTGGGGCATTTGGGTGAGGCAGGCTCATGTTAATTATGTGGGCATGTGGAAGAGACGGTTTGAGAAAGAGGATCGGAAGGCTGAGGAGGTGAGCGCGGAAAAGGCGAAGGTGGAGGCCGAGATGGAGACGAAGGAAAAGGCGCAGATAGAGCTTGAAGCTAGGAAGGCGAAGATCTACGAGAGGCTGAGAGTGATTAATGGGTATTAAGTAAGGAATGGGATTGCAAAGCTTGGGCTGCATGGGAGAAGATACGAACAGATTTGCGACATCGATAGGCGGGACGACAGTGCCCAATCTTGCTCATTGGTCTGGGTTTGAGCGTGGTTATTGGTGAGCTGCCGTCTTCAGTTGTTTGCTGAAGACTTGCACATCACTCTTCCGGTAGAGAGCATTCCCAAACCATTCATGGTAAGCATAACGTCATGAGGTCACTCCGTGGCAGCGTGTTTTGCTCGTGTCTAGATATATGTCTTTTTCGATTACCAATGCCATCTCACTTCCCTGTTCTTCGCCCCCTCACAACATGGTCTTCGCAAAGTGCAGTCCCTCTGCCCAATGCCACAGCCGGGCATCCACCCTCTTGCCCTCCTTATCGTACTGGATCAATCGGTCATATAGCTCCTCCAACGGCACCACTACGCGTTCAATGAACTCTCCATCATCTAGCGCCTGTTCCGGCTCCTTATCGTTATCCTTCAATTGCACCTCCACCGTTGCCAACTGCATGTTCGCCGTGCTCATGCCTGGGTCGCTCACGATTGTTGGGCTGAGGTTAGTCACCTCGCCCCTGTAGCCCGTCTCCTCATGCAGCTCGCGCAAGCTCGCCTCCTTAGGCGTCTCCTTCTCGTCGATGAGGCCAGCAGGGAACTCAACGCAGACCGCGTCTACTGGCGGGCGGTATTGCAGGATAATAATCGTCGAGGGCGGGCGATTGGGGTGTCGGATTACAGTGCTGATGGCGACAGCGTCAACGCCGGATTTGCCGCGGGTTTTGCGTGAGGCGGCTTCCCAGACGCGGGGCTTGCCTGTTTGGTCGGACCAAGAAATCTTTTGGAATTCAATCCTGCATTGGTGACTGATGAGCGGAAGTCGCGGATTGCGATAGCCCTTGCTGGGCTTAGAAAATTTCGCCAACATTAACATACCACTTGGCCTCATTGGCCGGAAGCGCGTCTACGGACGTGATCTTCGGTGACTGCGGCATGTTGTACGCTGCAAATAGCGGACGATAGGTGCTGAATAGGCTAGCGACCGGGGATCTGCAGATGCTGCGGCAATATATTTTGATCCTGTGGTTGATCAGGATAGAAGAGGGTTTCACATACATTGATCACTCATGCTGGCTACACGGCTGGAGGACGCGTGTTGATGGTGACGGATACACTAGAGCTTCCCCCACTATACGTCACCATAAGAACTAGCGCGTTTTCGACTCGCGACATCACATGATATTCCTGCTTCAGGGTCGTCACTTCCCGTGATACCAAATTGGACCTCGCGGCTCCTTATGTCCATCTACTTCACATGAAGAGGGACATCTGGAACTATATTCTTCATGCTGTATAGAGCATCGTATGTGTCAAACTTCAAACGATTAACCCAAAAGCACAGCGTGCAAGGGATTATAATTGGTAAGAGGCGTGTTAAAGTGTGGGCAGCACTTTGGGTAACGTTGCTCATAGAGGTATAGGAACGCGATAGTCTACTCCATGCGTATTCATAGCGATGAACATGCCCTTCAATGTCGCAGGGTCAAGACATCCTATCCACGAAAGCGCGCGCCTTGCTGCAGTGTGCCGAGATCAGGTGCGCTTGACGGACTGCAGGTGATATGACCACTAGTGGCGCTGTATCCATGGGTTTGCTGCTGCCACGTTGACCTGCGTGGTTCTCGCGTTCCGCTACCATCTTCTGTCTACCCTTTCGCTCCTTGTTCTGTTGTGCCTGCTTGGAAGTAGAGGCTTCTGCTAGGGCCTGTTCCTCTTCTTTCCTTTCCCTTTCAATGACGTCTACCAGCGTCGTATTTATTACCTGATGCGCTGACAGGGAAAATTTCTTACCTTCCTTCTTCGACCTGAGTTGCATAGTCAACATGTTTTGTCCTTCGTTTCTTTAACCGGCTGATCTAATACCTATTTTCAAAGTTATGCCAAGTGAGCTCCACCCTTAGTATCGGCCTGTATTCCACGTCCCCAATTCTGTGTATCGTCGGCTTCTTCCTGCTCCTCCTCTGGTATGCCCGCACGTTTGACGAGAACGCCACATGATGCAGTGCATTACGGAACCTGACCATGACGATACCTCATGTTCTCATCATCACCGTAGCTGCAGACGTCTTTTCCAGCAAAACTCGATGAGGATGGTTATAAACCGCAAGGCTACCACAGGCTCGCATCAGCGATGGGCTTAAGCAATGAGCCGGCGATATTCCGAGGATTCGACGACCTGAACATAATTAGCCTGATGAGCCTGCAAGCAGAGCTGATTGAGCTACGAGATGAATTTCACTCAATATGTGACGACAATTGAGAAAGCGGACTAGAATTTAGTCGAAGTTTCACTGCCCTACTTGAGCGCAAGTGATTGGCGAACAACCTCTAGTACGAAAAATTGTTAGCGGTAAGGAAGAAGATGAATTAGTATAGTGACACGAAGCCAATCTTGGGCACACTGACTGATGCCCACACATGAAAGACTTCTACAAGGTTCGCAGCCGAAGTGGAAAGCGATAGAAGATAGTAAGCAATCGCCGCCTGGCAGTGGCTGTGATAGATCAGCTCAGCAAACCAGCCAGGACTAGCATACATCATCTAGAAGATTGGTTTCGCGGTTTCAAAGGGGGGTGCATCGCATCTCCAAAGAGATAAAATTTTTGCATGGCACAAAAACCTTCGTTTTGACTTCTTTACCTGTTACAGGCCTCCTTTAGACCAAGACAAAAAGGATGACTCACCGGCCGGTAACATTGTAACATTGAATCTGGGGTCACAGCGACAAGCAAATGGGTGGCCGCATCATAGCTGAAGAAACAGGTCTTGTCAACTATCACGAAGGGCGTCTTAGCAGAGTGACGAAGTTCATATCAACGACCATCGCATCAAAAATGCCTGACTGCGATACTACGATTATACCTCGAGGAAAGATCGCTAACGCCAACCTACACTGCGATTGGTATCACAGCGGCGTTTGCAGTTATCGTAGTGGTCTTTACGACTGGTGCGCGGCATATTGAGGGTTTTTATGGCTACAGCGGGACCAGCAGCTGTGGAAGTGGCGTTTATTGGTAGTGCGGAGAAGAAGTGATGTGAGGGAAAGGCGCAATGTACCCAGTTTCGACGCTGCCGCTAAAGGTCAGTCACCCGTTCCTATTCTAGCTTTGACCCACAATCACGTCGCTCGTCTCCGTACTATCGCTCCATGTAAACTTCATGTTGTTTGATACATATGCGAAGGTAACATTTTTTGCATCACAGAACTTCGGTTCAGACAGCGTCTTGTTACCTACAATAGGCGAAACAGTTCCAAATAATATACCAAAAGAAATAGTATATCAGAGTACATGAAGCCTTTATTGTTTCGTTGAGACTCAAGTGTGAAGACGAACTTTTGCAAAGCACCGATAAACAGTGTCCACTTATTGACAAGATAGATTCTGGTCACATCAAGTCTCACCCAAGTCCTCTGATGCCCTTCTACATGATATGGCAAATCACGACAAACGACTATCGTAGAGTTCCGCACCGCGCTGCAGAAACAGGAACGAGCCAATACGCTTTTCATTACAGGTCATCCAGTTCTTTCCCGAAAAGAGGTGTTCTTCCGTTCAAGACGAGGGTTTAATCGAAACGGGGTTTGATCGTAAAACAGCAGATGAATAACGGGATCCAATTGGCTCTATTTCCTACGAATCTACCCATACCATCGATATATGTGACAGTTTGCAAGATCTGGAAACCCCCATAACGACCTGCCCTTTCCAGTAGCTTGGCATCTCGTATAGAGCTAGAAGCGGGCAGGCCCGAGACACCGGCGGCCAATCAGAGCGCCCCCTCGGAATGTCGCTATCTTGACCGCATATCTTAAGTATAGCTGTGTTCGTGAAATGGCTGCTGCAGTGTGTTGGCAAGGCTGCAGTTTTGCGTTCGCACCACGATATCTGGTAGATGCGCAGCCATGTCCACCAGCTTTAGCATGCCAAAGCAATGAACTAAACTCGAAATTGACATGGAGCTTGCTGTGATCCCGGTAAGTGGAGCTCTGAGAATTGGTAGAGGTGAAGCAGAGATGCTGACGACCGACAAACATCAGCCGGCAGCGGTGCGTACTACTCATGATCACGCCGCTGAGCAAGATCTTCCTCCTACATACTGTGAAGAACACGAATCGCCTCCTCCAACTTACCACAATGCCTCTCGGCCCCGGAAGAGTTCCCCATCACGTTATGGCGCGTTGCATAATCGGCTTGTGTGGGGTGTGTTATTGACGCTCATCACTGCAGCTGTCATAGCGACACTGGCTGCCGTCTTCACCCTTCAAGCCAAGAACCACGCCAGGCAGAGCTCTAATGCACGTGGAAGAATGGTCGTTGGTCACGTTCATTGAGCAAAGTTAATGAGGAGGGGATGCTCAAGTCGCAGGATCAACGATGCGATGCCTATACGTTGAATTGTCGAGCTTTTCGAGTGGAAGGTGAAAGCATGTCTGAATACGTGTACCAACAAGGCCCTGGATCTGATATTATTATGGTGGAACGTGGGATTAGAGTCTTAACGAATCAATAAGCCAGTGCTCACGGGTAATCTTGAGGTGAAGAGAGTTGTCAGCCATGATGCAAAGAAAGGTCGAAACGTGGCCTACAAGTGTCGACACCAACACACCGCGCTCACTAGCGGCAATCCGAGCCCATAGCCCTAGGTTTAGGGTTCTTAGTGTACGAAGTGCCCCTAGTCATTGCTAATAAAAGAGATCAGCCGTTCCGATTACATTGAAGGTTTACACTTGATTGCCCTCAACAACAAGCAAATCACCTACATTCTCCTTAAGAACGAATGTTACTTGTATAATGTCTAGAAGAACGAGCTACAATTGTGATCTTCACCGGGATCCGTTCGCATTCAACCGCACTTCATACCTACCTAAACGCGCCCTGCCAACAAGGCATCTACGAGCAGGGGCCCCAGTCCTTTTGGCACCAATTCGCCGCACCGCAGAAGTCAGCTCCTTTGCCGCAGAAATTACTTCCCGAGCAGCACAGCCCACCCCCACACTTCTTATTCACGATCGTACCACACGTTTCACCCTCACCCGCCGTACCTGGCGTGTCCGTCTGCAACGAAGGCTTTTTCTCACTATCGCATTTCCCATACCCAGCCTGGCATCCCGTTCCGCAGTACAGATTCTGGTCTTGGATGTCGTTCTTAGGCCCGCAGTGACCGGCGGATGAGCAGCAGCGGTAGAAATACCCGCCGAGGCCGGCGCCGGGACAAGATACACCGCCTTCGCCGTGGCCGCAGACATCAATCACCGGGACTTGGGAATCGTAGGGGGAGGTAGTGGAGGTCGCTTTGGCGGAGGTCTTGAGAGTGGATGATGTTGTGCCCGAGGCGCAAGAGGAGCCTATGCCAGAGAAGGACTTGAGGCAGGTCTTGGGGTCGCAGTAGGCGGCGCCTGTGTCGCACTGTGGGGTGGTTAGAAACGGGAATTGGGAGCTATCATTGTGACGGGAAGACGGACCCAGCCGTATTGGCTACCTGGACCACGTGTTAGCTGATAACTTGAGGAGCTTGGGAGTGAAAACGAACAGCATTTTCGGCAGCGCAGATTTGGTCGTTGTATTTCGGTCCGCAGTTCTGTCCCACGCCAACAGAAGCCAGCGAGAGAAGAGCAAGAACGAAAGCGCGCATAGCGATTACAGAATGGTAATTATGATCTTTACAGACTCACAATGCCAAAAGCGGATGTATAAATTCCTGTTCTTTGATGTCAGACAATGACAGGAATCAAATCGATAACATGTTAAGAAAGCTTTCCATGGCTGCGGTCAATTTACTCTTTAATCCGTGGCAGTCCCACCTCCCTCTCTTGTTAGCTTTATTGATGGATAGGCACCCCTTGCCCTGTACCAAACATTCGAGTCGCGCCAACAACTGCACGCAAGCGCAATGCTAACGACCACAATAGGTCCCTGTCAAGTCTAGCTTCCGGTAGGCAGGCTGAGAATACAGCCTACGGGACCGAACGCCTCCCCCATGTCGAGCATCGCTAGAAATTAAATGGGTGAAGCGTCGGCGGTTCTTAAGCATTTCGTTAGAGAGTGTCACTGATATATGGTGCCGCCGCTAATTTGCTTGTATACCGTGGAAGCTTGCCCCTTATTTAATTGAAAAGGAAAATAGTGGTACTAGCGGCATGCAGCCAGTCCAATAAGAAGAGTCCTTGATAACCCTCATCATGTGCGTCGCTGGGCACGCTGATTATCGGTACTCGGCTCCGCGATGTGGATTCTGTGCAGGGTGGGACCAAGTGATGTTGAGCACTTTTGCGGAGATCGGAGCCAGGATTTTAGAATATTCGATAGATTTTCTGGAACACACGGAACACGGTAACATGACTGCATGATCACCTCCCAGAGTGCTGTCGTCGCTGAAAGGGTGCATATGTTGAATCAAAAACATTGAATCGATTCGCGTAATGTCGTACCAATTGGCTCAATCGAAATACGAAAAAATGCATTATCCGTTACACTGACATAGTATATTGACGAATGTAGTGGAACGATGGTTCATGGACTGGCGTTACTTGAACCTAGTGTGCCGTACACATTGTCCGTTGATTGTTATGTCTGCTCTTCCCAATCCCAGGCTTGTCCGCAAGCTGCATCATTATAACACAGCCATGCGCCTCGTACACAGAAGGATTGGATCTTCCGTCTTGCCAATCGGAAAACTTCCGTAGAAGAAGGATTTGACACCCGTTCATATCACATTTACTCTCCCGCCTGGATTAGGTAGCCTCCGTCGACAGGGATTGTCTGTACAAAGTAAGTCAGACGCAGATCGCTTACGTTGCAAACAATTGCCTACCTGTCCATTGAGATACTGACAGCTGGCACAAAATAGTACTGCAGCAGCCATATCCCGATCGTTTCCGGGCCGCCGCGATGGCAAGCCTTCTTTGTGTTCCTTTGGCATCTCACTCTTCTGATTGTCGTCCCTACTCTCACCCGTGGTCATCTCACTAGGGAAGACGCCAGGTGCAATACTATTCACTCGGATCTTGAAGCCCATCTTCGCGATCTCCGCTGACAGCATCCTGTTAAGGTGGATCTGGGCTCCCTTGCTGGCATTGTAGCTGAAGTGGCCCTGCGAAATCTTGACAAGACCTGAGATGCTGGTGATATTGATGACAGTACCACTGTAGCCGTATTGGTGTTCGCTGGCCTTCTGTAATAAAGGTAGGAAAGCGGTGGTCATAAGGAACGGACCGACGACGTTGGTAGCATACACGGAAGTCCACTCTTCAACTGAGGTTGGTCCAAGGAGATTTTCGCGCATCTCTTCAGGAGACTCATGATGCGTCTCGGTCTTGCCGGGGGCAATGCCAGCATTATTCACAAGGATGCAGAGACACTTCTCGCGCGACTCGATGTCTTTGACGATTTTCCTATGTACGTTAACATCTCTTCGTGTCGCATCGGTGGTATATAACTTACTGAACACCCTCCTTGCTTGCTACATCACCCTGAAGTGGGATAATCTGACCGGCAATATCCTTACCATGCACCTCGGCGACCTTTTCGAGCTTTTCCTCGGTCCTGCCAACGATATACACCTTAGCTCCGTTGACAGCCAATGCTTGTGTAATCATCAGGCCGATGCCTGATCCACCCCCTGTTACCAGCGCAACTTTATCTTTGACATTGAAGACCTCTCCAAGCTGTAGATCAGCGTTGTTTGACATTTTGTGGTATGATCGTGCGAATTGGTTGTATAGCTGTTTTTTTCGATGTTGTGGGGTTGTGTGAGATTTGTTGGGGTATGGTAAGGTCGACATATGTGCGCGTGCTGTGTGACGACTCGTTGACGTCAGATAAACACGTCGGAGAGAAAGAGCAGAGCGCGTCAAAGTGGAGGGCATAAGGCTGAGGATCATGATGTCGCCGTTCTAAACCTGTGGAATGGCTGCATGAAAGTACTGTAAACGGTGACTGAATAGTGTGCTTTATTGTAGGAAGTAGTGGACCGCACAGGCCCTAACAACGTGGACGTTACATCATGGGTAGAACCGCTGCAAGTCACTTTATGCGACCTTTAGTTTGAAGAAGAACCATAGGTATTGTACGTAGCGGGACGCTATGTAATTAGAACCTGGGTTGCTATGTTGACTGTCAGAGGAGTGCTCTGAGATTACAGGATGCCGATGCCAAAAGAGGGCTAGCCACACTGAGCTTCCTTCCTATATTTAGGGCCGGTGTCGGCGCCTCATGCCGCCAAACACCAATTAACCTTAGGTAGGTACCTAGGTACCTAGGTATACGGGACTCCGCGTGATATGACAGCGCTTGTTTGTCTTGCATTTTCGCGCTCTCGAAGCTTTTACACAGCTGTCTAACCAGTATGAGTGACCGTAAAAACCCGCCGTCCTGAACATTTGTCGCTTCGTCAGCTGGACGGAGGCGTCAGTACAACCTACACGAAGGGTTTTCAACCAGCTTCTAAGAGCCTCTAGTACCACTCCACGTTGAATCAATTAAGGTACTTGGGCCCTGGAAACCAAGCAAGGAGAACTTGCCGGTTATTGATGGTGCTTGTCGTTAACCTCACAATATCCCAACCGTGATAGCCATAACCCTTCATGTTGTTTACGACCTGTGCGGCCTAGGGAAGCTTAGTGAGATATATTCCCAGCAAGGCATTGCCCTTACTCGGGGTCTACCTACTTAATGGAACTGTGCATATATGTTCCCATTGCCAACATGACATACTAGCCTATACATATAATTGTGCAGACGACAAGAATAAGCGTCGTGAGAAAAGCCTAATTGCCACCCCTGGGAGATATTTGCTTTGATGTCGCTATGAAGGCTCCGACGACCGAACCGCCAAACCGCAAGTTGAATGACCTGCGTTTTTCTATCTGCTTATCTAGTGGCTAGAATGTGCAGGGCGCCCAACCAAACACTTCCGCTACCCGACAGAATATCTAAGCGGTGTAGTTTAGGGATTCGGAACTCAAGACAGACAGAGGGTTTGCACTGACAGGCCATCAGCAACAAAGATGTCGTTTGCACCCGTATAGAAGACGGCGCTAGGCACGTATGATAATAGCAGCTCAAACTTCATCTTTGGGTGCAGGGCTCAAATGTGGGTTCATAGTCCTGGATAAGGGTCCGGGATCAAAGCAATTGACGGGAGAGATATGAGTATAACACACCTGGGCATGGTCGTAGTGGCGAGATGAGAAAGAGTTGTCACCCTTTGCGTACAGGGCATTATGCGAACCTTGCAGAAGGGTTTGATCACAATAATAAAGGAGGTATCGTCATGGCTGAAGGACGTGGCAGACCCGTTCTCACGATGTAAGCTTGGACGTGTATCTGGTTGATTGGCAGATTGGCAAGGTTAGTTCCGATTTTCTCCTTGCCGTTGGTAGACCGGCCTAGCATGCCGAAGCTTCTCGTTGTACCTTCCGAAGTGGCTCGAACGGCAAGTGTGGACCGAAAGCTCAAGGACGGTGCGCATGGAGAGCATCGGTTTCAAGATGCGTTGGCAGGAATCGGAATCCCGAAGATATGAACACGAGTTTGAATAAGAGCCTAGATAGGGCCGGCATCAACAAGAAGAGCATGTGACCAAAATTGGCCAATTGAATAGATGACTATGCAGGAATATTGCCTCAACGTGGTTGGCAATGTGAACATGAATAAGTACCCTGCACGTCAATCAGCATATTTAGTAGCACGTAGATGTCCGCCTGGGGTGCAGAAGGTCGCGTGGGGGGTTCCATGTTGCACGTGGTGGTGCTTTTCGCGCAATTGGGATAACAATCGCATGCATCGTTCATTTGGCAATCACGTACCGTTCATTCACCTGCAGCTATTGTGTTGGGCAACGACACATGACCCAGAGTCCGGAGAGGAACGGAACAACAGACCAGAGAAGCTATGCGATCAATGGCATCGGTCAGCCTTCATTCTGCGGGTTGATGTCTCGACTCTGATATGCTTTAAAACCGCACATGCTTCCCCTCTAATGCATAGTCGAGCACAGCCTCCGACGCCCATTGTGTAAATTAAAACGATTCCGAGTCTATGACCTCCGATTTTTAATGGACATGTCGCGTGCATTATGAGAGAAAAGAAAAAGTCCGACCGTCCAACAATATGGGTATGTCTCCGTGCGTTCTGCGGAAAATTTTGGCTCTGAGGGCGTTCACCACGCACCATCTCCTGGTCCTATCGGTGCATCGTACATCGATCGAGCGCATCAAGCAACTCCGGCCTGCTCGCCAAGGCCTGTCGGGCCTGCTGGTAGGTAAACCACTGTCGTGAGCGCTTGTGCATCTCTGGCCACTGTGCCTCTTGCTTTTCAACGGTCGCTTCGAAGAAATGATATGAGGCTTTGGGGGCCTGAGCGGTGAGCTGGTCAGGCCTCCGCCGCTCGGCGATAAGACCGAGGTCGTAGTTCACCTTGACGATGATGCCGGCCTCTTCCCAGGCTTCGCGTTTGGCGGCATCTTGGGCGGTGGCCTCGTCCGTCTCCCAACCGCCTTTGGGGAGGACCCAGCCGCCGCGTCGCGTGGACTGTATCAGGAGCACGTAGTACTTGTCGGAAGAAAGCGGAACAATGCCGGCAACGAGCCGTTCGCCTTGGGAGCCGTACCCTGGGGATCAGTCAATATTTCGAATTTGAAGCATTTGACAATCTCAGCTAGGCAGTTCGCGGGCAAGAATGCGACTACAAGTAGACTCACGCTGGTTCGTGCGGCCGGTGCGTGACTGCATGGAGAGCTGCTGGGCGGCAGCCATGGCGACCAAGGTACCTCGAGAACCCTAACGAGCGACGTAGCCAGGCAACCAGAGGCACAGCGCAGCACCAATGGTCTGGGGAACGGCGAGGTGCAAAGGAGAGACCGGGCCCCGCAGCGTATGGGGCGCGAGCAAGCACAGCAGGAGGGCGAGCAGAGCTTAGCTGGGCGCCGGGTGGTGTGTTGAAGCGTGAGTCAAGTGAGAGAACAAGGCTGCGCTCAGTCCCGCGGGGGACGGGGCTGAGGATGCTGGAGAGACCTGCGCAGGGAGAAGAGGGCGAGCATCGTGGATCGTGTATGTGTTTTAGGTGATTTGGTCAGGGTCCGTAGTAAAAAATGTGGGAGACTAAGGGCCGCGGGAGCTCATCACCGCTCGTCACAACTCGCCCGCCCGACTGGTCCGCCAAGCGGGCTGCAGACCGGGGCCTGCTCAGACAGAGACGGACACGGGTAGGGATGGGCCATATCTATCGAGTGCATCAGGAGCGCTAGAGCTCTGCGGCGTGCAGCGTGCAGTCGACGCGGGGCACGCGAGGCATCGTCGCGGCGGCCGTCCTCGCAATGACGTTGGGCCGGGCTGCCCATGGGTATTTGAACCTCCGCAGGCGCCCAGTAGCAGGCGCATCTGGGGCCTCGTGAGAAGGCTGATCGGATCGCTGGAGCTGCGTGGCATCCGTGGCACGAAAACACTGCCAGGGCTGCATCTGCATCTCTAGACGTCGGCGTTGGGCGGCGACCTCACGACACTCGACGCTTCTCGCCGCCGCCCTCGCCCTCGACCCTCGACCCTCGACACTCGGCGCCTCTCGACACGAGCGACGGTGCCGCCCGGGCGAGCCTTGCCCTGCCTTGCCCTGCCTCGCCTCCCTCAACGGCCGCCAGAGCGCGTCGACAACAGCGACAGTCCTCGACCCCCTCGACCGCCAACCGCCCGAGCTGCCCCCACCGCCGCGCCCGCTCCCACGCTTATGCTGCCCTCATGCAGTCCCTTGTGACGCCTTTCGGTACGTGCTGCTCCAACCACCGGGCTCGTCCGAGGCTCGTGCCCCTCTGGCTGGACACGGCTGGTCTGCGTCCACCGTCCATGGCTCGCCGTTGAACACGGTGCTGATCTCTCGTCCTCCGCTAGGCTACAGCGCTGAGTCCTGCGGATATTGCAAAGATGCCTCGACGGGCCGCCGCACGCAGAGTTCTCGTAAGTCAATGTTTCCATGCCGGAACCACCGTATCCACACGGAGCAATTGGTCGCCCAAGCTGGATGCTCCCTCCCACGTGCTGCCTCTGCGCTTCTCCGCACAACACGGCCGTATATCAGCCTATCCCGGTCCGAAGCAAAGCGGACGCCAAGCGCGCCATCACCACAGGTGCATGTAGCCGCTGGATACGTTGGCACTCGCCCCATGCGACGTCACTTATCCCAACTCCTTCCTAGCCTGGTAGCCCGGGAGGATTCGGGTTCACGGCGGTCGGCGCTCACGAACTACTTACTGACTGTTATTACATAATCAGGAGCAAGCTACTACTTCTCCTCCAAATCCTTGACGGTTGACGTCTATCAGGGCCTGGTAGATCGAGGCTGGAGACGGTAAGCTCGGCAACGCCTGCACGACATCCCGCCGTCAAGCTTTGCTTTTGCTGAAGGTTCCGCAGATCTGGGACCGTCTTCTACAAGCCGGACGTGTTGCGGCACTGCTGCCCTCATTACACTATACGGTGTGTTCACCTCTGAATGCATTTCAAGAAATGGCGTCCATGTTCTAAACTCACTCCAGCCTACCCGTGACTTCCTTTACACCCACCAGAGACCAACGGCAGGTCGTCAACCGGTGGAACAACTATGTGCTTGGAGACGAGTACTCTAAAGAGGCGGCCAAGCTGTACCCAAAATCGAAGGCGTAAGTTTGTCAGTCCGCATGCGCTCATCTTCTCACCCTTTTCCAGGGACAAGGCCAAACAACGGAATGCCTTCGACCTGCCTCGCGCTGTGCATGGGAGTGAGTATGCGAACGTTAAGCGGCCGCCAGAACCTGCCCACCGCTTCGAAGTGACACTCGAAGAGGACAAATTCACCAAGGAGAAGTACGAACTCTTTCACAACTACCAGCAACACGTTCACCATGAAAAGCCCTCGGAGATATCCCAAAGCGGCTTCAAGCGCTTCCTCTGCGACTCCCCCTTGCGACGAGGGACGGTCCAAGTAAACGGCAAGACGCAACAGCTTGGATCGTATCACCAATGCTACCGACTGGACGGCCGGCTCATTGCAATGGGCATATTAGACCTTCTGCCTCACTGCGTCAGCGGTGTCTACTTCCTCTACCATTCCGACTTTGAGAAGTGGAGTTTTGGTAAGCTAAGTGCACTTCGCGAGGCAACTCTAGCGCTCGAAAGCGACTACCAGTATTACTACATGGGCTTCTATATCCATTCCTGCGCCAAGATGAAATACAAGGGCGAGTACCGCCCGCAGTATGTGCTGGATCCGGAGTCCTTAGACTGGAACCCTCTAGAGGGCGAACTCCGTGCTCTGCTCGATAAGAAACGCTATGTCTCTCTTTCCAGAGAGCGACGGTTAAGAGAAGCTGCCAAAGAATCCGGTTGTGATGCTGTAGTGTCGACGGAGGATAGTGCAGACCATGACTCCTACTCCGATTTCCCATTTCCAACAGCAAAAGAGGCTAGTGATGCCGTGAGCGCAGGTGTCTCTCTTTTTGACCTCAAAGTTCCCGGAGTGATGACCGAAGAAGAGATCGAGCAGCATTCGCTAGGAAAGCAGCGTATCTCTGGTCGGGGACAAATATTTGTAGCAGAGGTAAGTCGGTTCGTTGTTCGCCCGAGCCATGCCTAACAGCTGCAGGATCTAGTGGCATGGGAAGGTGGTGACATTCGTGATGGGTCTTTTAAAGGTATCACAGCTGAGTTCGTTGCGTTCCTGGGGCCCGAAGTTGCGAAGCAAGTCATCATAAGCTTTGGATAGTTAGAGATAGGTCGTGAGCAGTCCCACCCAGATTATGAATACATGCACGGCACGTCACTGAAGCATTACTCACTGCGGTCTTTATAACTATACTAATCAAGAGACAAAATCAGAACGATCTCGTAGGGCCGTCCACTGAATAGACACTGGATGAGTGAGCGGACTAGCTTGATGAGGCATCGCTTGCCAAGGATAATGCCCGCTCCACGTCCTCATTGCGATTTGATTGTTGTGCCGACCACCGTGTACATCCGGCACACCAACATGTCTGAAATCTCCCTTATCGTGCGCCCTCGTGGTATGTGTGGTAGTCTGACGATCCATTACCCATGCATCTGACGTCATGCAGGCCGCCCGATCAAAAACCTCCCCGAGACCATTACCGTGCAGGCAGACGGCATTGCGAGCCAAATCCACCAGAAGATCGCAGACGCATCTCGTTTCTCTATCCACCGCTTGAGGATTACGAAAGGCAGCGATGGCACGCCAATTGCCAACACTAGAGAGACGACTATCCACGAAACGGGCCTAAGGAACAAAAGCGCCATCGATGTGAAGGACTTGGGTGAGTGACACAAGTTCTACCTCTTTTCACAATCTAACGACACCCGCAGGTCCTCAGATCTCATGGCGGACCGTATTCGTCGTCGAGTACCTTGGACCCCTCCTCATCCATCCACTCGTGTACTACGGCCGCTCGCTGATCTACGGCACCTCGCAGCCCCCGTCCGAGCTTCAGAAAATTACCCTCATCTTATGTGTACTGCACTTCCTGAAACGTGAGTACGAGACATTGTTCGTGCATCGCTTCTCGGCCGCTACGATGCCGGCACGGAACATTTTCAAGAACAGCGCACACTACTGGCTCTTCTCTGGACTCAATCTGGCGTACTGGTCTTACGCCCCATGGGCACCAACCGCTGGCAAATCAAACCCGCTCGTCACCTACACTGGCATTGCCCTCTTCGCTATTGGCGAAATGCTCAATTTGTATACGCACATTGTGCTCAAGAATCTCAGGCGTCCCGGGACCACCGAGCGCGGCATTCCCAAGGGAATTGGTTTCAACCTCGTCACATGCCCGAATTACTTCTTCGAGATCGTTTCGTGGATCGGCGTTGCACTTGTGAGCTGGAGTCTTAGCACTGTCGTATTCCTCGTGATTGCGGCTGCGCAGATGGGCGTCTGGGGCAAAAAGAAGGAGCGCAGGTACCGCAAGGAATTTGGTGACAAGTACAAGAGGAAGCGATTCGCTATCTTCCCAGGTGTCTTTTAAATGTTAGCCCTCGGGGAATGGCAGCTGCGTAGCACAGCTGCAAAATGTCTGTGGAGGACGCGAGCAGATTGGAGGACTACAGGTCAAAACCATGCAACGATGGCGCACGGCTGGATCATAGGCTGCAGGACGGACGCACAGTGGACAGATGGCATGTTCGCATGAGCAGCTCCACCGCCATGCATGCGCCATCTGTATGGTGGTGGCCCATATCTGGCGGTATGTAAGTAGTAGCCAGGTCGCACAATGACGCTCGCCGTACCCGCACCGTAGGTAGAGATATCGAAGGCGGGTCAGTTAGGGCTTGCAACGCTTTCTCGTTGGCTTCGTTCTGGCGCTTGGTGGCACCAAACAGGCGACCTTGCAGATACGGGCCGACGAGGCTGGCGGTCAACATCACCCCATGCGTTCAATCCAGCGCCTTGCACGCCGCTCTTGAGCCGTTCCTCAGCCCCTATCGCCTTCTTTCAGGCACGCTTCCCGGCTGCGACCCCACGTTCGCTGACGGTGGCTCATGCAGCAGTCTCGTAGCTGGGTGTGCTTGATGCATCCGGTGAGGCCGCGGGAGTCGGATCAGCGTGGGCGACACGTCCTAGACTGATAATGCTCGGGCGATGATTGGCCGCCGTGGCGAGCCGAGGGACCCCTCTTGAAGTGGTGGTGGGGACGCCGTCCAGCTTCTTCAGCTGGCCGCCGGGCTGAGGCAGCGCCTGGAGGCTGAATCGCTCGAGGCAGTCAGCCACGGCAAACGCTTTGTCGGCTGGACCGCGGAGAGAGGGCAGCAAACCATATAAGAGCTGCGTGTACCGTGCCCGGGCTGGTCGGGACCTGTTGCGTTGCTGCTGTTGCGAGTGCTGCATTTCTAGCGAGCGAGCCGGATACCCCTGTCGCGTCCATCGATATCGTGCTTTTTATATCAGCCCTGGGGAGGTCGTTGCTCCTCCGCGTGGGACGTCATTGAGCATATCTGAGGCCCGTTCGTGTACCTGGGCGTGTTCTTCGTACCGTCTTGCAATTGCTTGAACCAAGAACTTATATTCTTATTTACGTACGTGGCGTCAGGTTGTGAAGGTATGTGACCTCTTGTATACCCCTCTTCGCGACCATTGCCACCCACATGTCTCTCCTCGGGGTCACGAGTTGAATACGAGCGTTGAAACGCATTTCCCCTGTTTCCGTTTCTTTTCCTCCAACCTTGTATGAGAAGCGAGGGCTGGAAATAGTAGGCCCCTGAAATTCAGGTACCTCGATACTCTACGACTCACAGTTTGATGCTTAGACTCAAAAGTTCAGGAGTCCGGTTTCACATCTGCCGTCGCCATGTCTTCACATTCATACCAAAACCGCGTCGACACACGGACCGGCACTACACCCCCGAAACCAGACGAGCTCTCCACATTGGACAAATTGGAGAAGAAAGTCGGCGGTCCTTTCAGGAAACTAGCCAACGTTTGGGGTGCAGCCGCGGCGCCTCTGCCAACCGGGACTGGGGATGGTTCGAAGCTGCAGCCAGAGCCTACGGACGAGAGTGAGGCGTTGAAGAGGATCGAAAACAACCTGCGAGATTTCGCGAACTTCGGCTTCAGTGACTATGAGACGCTCACAAAGATCGTTGCGAAAAAGATGACTGGCGAGCCGCAAGATGACAAGGAGTATCTAATGGAAGCACTTATCAAAACGGTGGCTGACTTACCGGATGGTTCGATGATGCGAGACAAATTGACAGGGTCTTTCCTCACGCAGCTTTGGAATGACCTCGAACACCCGCCCCTTTCCTATCTTGGATCGCAGTACCAGTACCGTTCTGCGGACGGCTCTTTGAATAGTCTCGTGCACCCACAGCTGGGTGCCGCCAATATGCCTTATGCGCGAACCGTTAAGCCCAGCATGATGCAGACGCCATGCCGGCCAGACGCCGGTGTTGTGTTCGACAGCGTTATGACGAGAAAGCATGCAGAGAAGCATCCGAACGAGATATCAAGCGTGCTGTTCTACCTCGCTTCCATCATTATTCACGACTGCTTCCGAACGGACCACAGAGATTATGCCAACTCACTCACTTCCTCGTACTTGGACCTGTCGCCGCTTTACGGCAGCAACCAAGACGAGCAGAACCTCATGCGTACATTTGTCGACGGCAAGCTCAAGCCCGACGCCTTCTCTGAGCAGCGCCTGACATTCTTCCCACCCGGCGTAGGCTGTCTCCTCGTCATGTTCAACCGTTTTCACAATCATACCGTACAAAACCTCGCCCTCATCAACGAGGGAAACCGCTTTCCCAAACCCGTCACCCCCACTGACCCCAAAGATGAGAAGAAGGCCGAAGCGTTCAAGGTGCAGCTCGCAAAGTACGACAACGACCTCTTCCAGACTGGACGTCTTATTACTTGCGGCCTCTACGTCAACATCATTCTTATTGACTACGTCCGCACGATCCTAAATCTGAACAGGACAGACAGTAACTGGCAGCTGAACCCAAGGGCGGATATCAAGGATCTGCCGATTGGTGTGGGTAATCAGGTTTCTGCCGAATTCAACCTGGTGTATCGATGGCATTCGACCATGTCTACGCGAGACGAGGAGTGGACGCAGCAGCTGTGGGATCGAATGTTTGGAAAAGGAACGGACCCGAAGACAGTCGGAGCACACGAATTCCTCATGAAGCTGAACGAGGAGTATCAGAAGACGGAAAAGGATCCCGGGAAGCGCACCTTCGCTGACCTGAAGCGCGAGGATGACGGCCGTATTCCAGACCATGCTCTGGTTGATCATTTGGTCTCCAGCATCGAGGACTGCGCCAACAGCTTTGGACCCAATCGCGTGCCGGCCGTCATGCGCGCCATCGAGGTGCTCGGCATCGAACAGAGCCGCGCGTGGAATCTGGGTTCCCTTAACGAATTCAGGAAGTACTTCGGGCTTGAGCCGCACACGAGCTTTGAAGACATCACCTCGGACAAGTATGTTGCGGAGCAGCTGAAGCATCTGTACGACCACCCGGACAAAGTCGAAATTTATCCTGGCATCGTCGTCGAGGATGCGAAGAAGGCCATGGCGCCAGGCTCTGGCCTCACACCCTCGTACACCGTGTCCAGAGCAGTGCTGTCCGACGCTGTGGCACTTGTCCGAGGCGACCGTTTCTACACCCGCGACTACAACCCTCGCACGCTGACAAACTGGGGTTACGCGCGAGCAGACTCCGACACAGCCGTTGACAATGGTTGCGTCTTCTACAAGCTCTTCCTGACCGCCTTCCCGCAGCATTTCTCTAATAACAGCGTGTACGCACACTACCCTCTGACTATCCCGTCTGCAATGGAAACCGCCCTGTCCCACCCTACCGTCGACAAAGCGCATTTGTACGACTTCTCCAAGCCAGTCTTCACGCCGAAACCCATCCCAGTGAGCGAGTACAAGACCGCCGCCGCGATCCTCAAAGACCAGGAGACGTTCAAGGTGACGTGGGGTAAGGCGCTGGTATACCTGATGGGCGACCCAGCGAAAGATTTCATGCTCACGGGCGACGGACCTAAGAATGCCATTTCTCGCTCTCTCATGGAAAAGGCCCTTTACGTATCGGATTGGGACAAGGAAGTAAGGTCGTATTACGCCTCAAAGACGCGCGAGCTTTTGAGCAGCAAGAGCGCCAAAATCGCAGACTTCCACCAGGTCGACATCATCCGAGATGTCGGTAACCTCGCAAGCGTGCATTTTGCGTCGGAGCTATTTCAGCTCCCGCTTAAGACGGCGGAAGAACCACATGGCATATTTACCGAGTCGGAAATGTATTTGTTGATGAGCGGGGTGCTGGCGCTGATCTTCTTCGACGCGGATCCCATCTCCTCGTTCCCTCTGCATATCAAGACTCGAAAAGAAGTAAAGGTGCTGGGCGAGTACGTCGAAGCCAATGTCACCTCTATTTCCAAATTTGGCAAGGTACACGAGCTAGTGTCCAAGGTCTGGCCCTCAGAAAGCAAATTGAAGTCCTATGGTCTGCATTTCATTCAAAGGTTGTTGGATAGCGGAATGGAGCCAAAACAACTGGTCTGGGGCCAGATGCTCGGCACCGCAGGCGGAATGGTGTCTAATCAGGGCCAACTCTTCGCGCAAATCATAGAGTACTTCCTTCTCGGCGACGGGCAAAAACACTGGGCCGAAGTTCAAACCCTGGCTACCAAGGACGACGATGCTTCCTTCGACGATCTCTCCCGGTACGTCCTGGAAGCAGGCCGAATCGCTGGCGAAACAGCCGTCATAAGGGAGGCAGCTAAGGATACCACACTCACCGACCACGGTAGAGAGGTGAAGGTGAAGAAGGGGGATAGGCTGTTTGTAAACCTCCACGCTGCGTCTCTCGACGCTACCGCTTTCCCTGATGCAGCCAAATTGGATCCCAAGCGCCCGCTCGACTCGTACATCCACCTCGGCACCGGACCGCACGCCTGTCTGGGCGCGCCGATGACCAAAGTAGCGCTTACGGCTATGGTGAGGGAGGTTGCAAGACTAAAGGGGCTGAGGGCTGCGAAGGGGTCCCAAGGGAAGGTGCATAAGGTTGAGCGGAGGGTTGGAGAGGGGGAGGGAGGGGTATTCCATGCGTATTTGACAGAGATGTGGGATGGGTTTTGGCCGTTTCCTTGCGCGTTGAAGGTTAATTGGGATGATTGAGAAGTTGTGCTGAAACGTCCAAGCGGGCTTGGGCGACGGTATTTTGTGCACGCATAGCTTCGTTTGTGATGCGCTGCCTATTCTCGATAACATTCATAATATGTGTGTGTATTCGTATATGCGCTGCCTATTCTCGATAACATTCATAATATGTGTGTGTATTCGTATAGTCTCCTCCACTCCGAACGCTGACTTCATGTACTGCTAACGCGGAATAGTACGACCCAGAACAGTCCCTCGACACACTGGCATAGCACAACCTCTCAAGCCCCTTTGGCCCCAACCTCATCCTTCTCCTTCGCCCTCTTCTCCAATTCCACCATCTTCTCCGCCTCCGTCTTTTCCTTCCGCCCACTCCCCCACAATGTCCCCACGTTCATCTTCTCCATCATCCAATCCATGATGCTCGCCTCATTCTTCTTTTCTATATCTTTCTCCAGCTGCGCCTTCTCATCGTCCTCGTTAGTGACCTCACCCTCTTTCTCCTTTTGCGCTTTCTTCTCCATCTCTTCCACGGCTTTCATTTCGTTCTCTTCTTGCTCGACTTCTGCGAGATCGATATCTTCGAAGCCAATCTTCTTCATGATGCTACCGGTGAGATAGCGGTATTGGAGGTGTCCGCTGACCATTTCCGAAACGTCGACGTTTTGTACGCCTTGGATCCCCTGGACCGGTTGCAAGCCTGCGACGCCAAGCTGGATGCTAGAAGTGCGGTATAGGAACGCGAGGATGTAGTCGTTCGTGGAGAAGACGTTGACGACGCGGCCGCTGACTACGCTGCGGACGGCTCTCCAGTCTTCGGCGTCGGACGGGCACGGCGAGCCGAGGAGAACGACGTTCTCGATGAGACCGAAGGCTTTGCGCTTTGCGAGGGTCTGCAGGCAGGAGAAGATGAGGCGGGCGCCGAGGGAGTAGCCGATGAGTGTTATGGGGCGCTCGCCTTGAACTTTATTGATAAGCGCGTCAGCTAGGACTTCGCCTGCTCTATCGGCACGGTATTTGGCTACGGAGAAAGGGTTATCTAGGATGGATGATAGTTTGAGCAGACCGAGCGGCCAGAGACCGGCAGCGAGGGCGCCGAAGACGGTGCGCTTGATGATCTGGCCTTTGGCATAGGACCATGCTGCGCTCTTGACGAAGCTGTCCATGGAATTGCCAAGCTTGAGGAGAGATTCTAACTCCCATCTGAGAGCGAAACCTTCGATTGAGGGCTCCACGTAGCGCCATGGAACGACGACTTCTTCTTTGCTGGTCAGCCAGCCAGAGATGGCGATTGCGACGCGTAGACGACGGAACTCCTTGTCGAGCTTCCGCGGGCGGTGGAAGTTGTGGATGGGGATGAAGCCGAAATCTTCTACTTCGCGTGCGTAGTCGTCCATGGCCTTGCTTGTCATCTTGGCTCCATACGCGCCAAAAAGGCCACCTACTAGGACGGATGAAGATGCGAGTGTACCTAAATATCCTGCTGCTGCCGTAGCTCCAAGACCGAGTCCTCCCATCACACTGCCTATTCCTGCGGCCAGAAGAGGTGCGGCAAGACCACCTGTGACTCCGATCAGGGCTGCGCCAGCAACGCCAGCGAGGCCGACTTTCCATTTCCGCGCCGTGCTCGAGGACTCCGCAGCTTTCTTCGTTTCAGCGTCAGCACTAAGCTGCTTCGAGGCTGCTTCGAGAAGCCCGCGCGCGACAGTCTCCTCGTCGTTCTTTAGGACCGAGAGCTTGAGCTGCAGCGATGAGGTAAGGTAGAGTAGTAGCACGCGCGAATGCGCCGAGTACGTCTCCAAACTGAGCAAGATGAGCACAAGAGAGTGCAGTACCAGCTTTCTTTTCTCCTGGTCCAACTGCGTCAGCACCGTCTCCACCGGAGGGTGCAGCTCCCTAAACACGGCGTCTTCGTCCTCGCCCTTATCATCTATGCCACTGAGACTCTTCAAGCCGGTATCGCTCCTCTTGGCCGGTCTCTCCACATCACCCCCTTTAACCTCCCTGCTCTGCTGCTTCGCCTCTTCCCTCGAGTTCACCACCTCGCCCACCCTTCCTACCACCCTACCGCGCCACTCATCGAAATACTTGAGCATCTCCTTCTTCAGCTCCTGCACTTCTGGCTTCGCGAGTTCCTTCTTCGCGTCTCCCTGTCTCTTTTCCCTGTCCTTCCTCAACTGCTCCTGCTCTTTCCTTCGCTTATCCTCTTTCCCGACGTCTGCGTTCTCGATGTCCATCGACGCAGCGGCCAGCGCTGCTTCCTCCGACTGTAGGGGCTTCGAATCTGCAGGTGTTTCTTCAGGAGTGAATGTGTCGAGGAGAGACTTGCGCATCGTCATGGTAATTGTAGCAATCAGGAATGTGAGGTCGGCGCATTGGTCGGCTGTGAGCAGCGTCGTGAGAGAGGTGTCCTGTTCTTGAGTTTGCGATTTGGAGCGCGAGTGCCCGAAGGGCAGCTTGCTTGCGAAACCCTCCATTCTGGTCTATTGTGAGAAGAAGTTCTCGTGCAGGATCCAGACGCGGATGTTGATGTGCTGCCAGGATGACGTAGTAGCGGGGCGAACCCCTTGCTTGTCAGCCCCAGCCCTACGGAGAGCCGCCACAGCCGAACCGGCGTCCAAGCGCCCGCAATCAACGCGAGCTGCCTTCGCAGGTCCGACCGTTCTCCAAGGTCGAGGTCATTGGCGGCTGACTTGCCGCAGTCCTCGACGCGATTTGAGTTGACTGCCCGTCTAGGCAATGCGTTTGAAGTGAAGTTCGGTCTGTATTGCCGTGCGAGTTCACGCGACGTGATTTACACACGCCGGACAATTGTGCCGTACCAATTCCAAGCCCCAACTCACCCAACGTGATTTCTTCCGGTGGTGAATTCACAGACCACAGCTTCTCGACGAATACACTAGCAAGGCATGAGCGCCGGGACCAGTCCTGACTTTGAACGCTTCTCGCGATCCGCTATAGGAGAAGTATGCCATGCGAACCAAACCTCACCTTGGTACACTGAACAAGTCATGGGCAAGGAGTACTGATTCGACCCCCGAGAACACGCCCAGGAACGGCGGTCTGGTAAGGTATATTCTTCTACTAACCACCCGCCCTACTGAGTGGCGTGGGGTTCCTCCCTCCAGCCGGAAAGTTCCTCGCGCTCAAAAAAACGCCCTTCACTGCCCGTATATCGTTCTTCAGCACGTTTATCTGGTCGTCTTTCCCGTCGGCGGTCTTAGGTAGCCCGTATGTGCTGCCGTAGAAGCCTCCCGAGCCCGCGTAATACTGGTTCTGATAGCTCATATCGCTCAGGTACGTCTGAAGATTCGATATTTGCGTCTTCAGTGAGTCCGAGGAAGCGTTGTCATTGGTCCGCGTGGATGAGAGTTCACGTAGATGCGACGTCAGAATTCGGAGGCGGTTCTCGTGGGCTTTGACTACTCCCTCCCCTTCCGTTGCGTCAGATGCTTTTGAATCTCTCCGTGAGAGTGTGGGCGACGTTTGTGTGCCAAAATCGCGGTGGTATAGCTCTGTGGGATCCGAATCGGCATCTGATATATCGTCCACTACATCATTGACATTTGGCCTCGTCTTTGTCGCTGGATCGAATGATGCGGAGTCACGTAGGCGTTCATTTAGTTTTTCGAGCTGCGTCTGTGTATGGCTCGCGAGGTCGTGCCGTGACTCCGTGAGGTTCTGGGTCATAGGGCCTATTATGTACTTGGACAATCCATATACTGTCGCGACAAGACCCCCGGCTATATACGCAGTATTGAGGAGACGACGCGTCGTGACGAGCGGAGGCTTCTCGTTAGGCTGCGCAAGGAACTCGGGGTATGTAACGATGGGTGGGATGTCGCGGGGTTGCGATTGTGGTGCGGGTGCTTGTGCGGGTTTTGAGGAAGCTCTTGGCGACCATGCTTGCTCCCCAGCTTGTGAGAAATCTTGCGATACATCTTGGGGACTCTCCTTCGATAACAGCTTCTCAATGTCTTCGACCTTCACGCCCTTTGACCGTAGGAAGTCGACCTTCTTCTCGCGCGGCGCATCGCGAATTGTAGGGTCGTCGAGGAACTTGGATGCTTGATCGAATAGTGGTGAAATGCCGGCCGTAGGTGCTTCCACAGGGGCTGTCTGTTGTGCGGTGTCTTCATTTGCTTCTGGTGCTGGAGCTGGGGCACCCTCTGGTTGCTGTTCCGATGCCGGCTGCGTGTCTGCTTCTGTGTGAGTAGGAGTTGGGCCTTGGGCGCGCTGCCACGATGGTATGATGGGCTTGTTCGACATGCTGTTGACCTGGTAGACGATGAAGAAAGAGTGCTGGCAACGTTGCAGAGGTAGTCAGAAGCAAAAGTAGAGACGACCGCGGAAGCACCATGGCAGGAGCCGAGGTCTGGGGGAGAAGGCGCCTTGCCCCTTTAGGCGCTTCAACATTCTTGGAGATGCGCAGACATCTGGAGCATCGGCGAACCAGCACGCGCGATCCGCCCTCGGCCCAGCGTCTTGTCCATCTATCGCACGCAATATATCACTGTATCTTTGCACATAACCTCGAGCATGGCTGATCGATCCGCCAAGCGCTTACGGCGGCTCAGCACCGATTACGACGAGTCCGATGGAGCAGGCGATTGGAGAGATACAGGCGCTCACAGCACTGCGACCAGGTAAGTGGCTTGCACGCCTCGACTGCAACTTCCCTTCCTAGCGGCGGTGCGACGTGGGAAGGCAGGCGCTCGCCAAACGTGAATACGCGCAAACGCCTATACACCGTACATGTAACAGGCGACCTCCACCTCGCTCACCACTTCACCGTGCCGCCCGTAATCCCTGCCTGCCTTTGCCCTAAGGAACGCGCCGGCGACAGTCTGTTGATCCTGCGCACTTCCACCTTTGCGCTGTGCCCATCCACCCAGCGACCCTATACGACCAACACCACTCCACCATGCCTCGCCTGCGATCCCGCGCCAGTCTGACAGCTCCCAGTGCTCCTGCTCCTACAGCTTCCTCGTCTCGCCCTAGGCGCAATACCGTCAACAAGGCCCCGCCTGCTGCCGTCATTCAGCGTTCGTCCCCCGAAGAGTCGCGCCAGTCCTTGAATCTCACAGTCAAAGCATCTCCAGGCAGACTCCGCGAAGCCACTGGTGTCAGAGCATCCACAGCCGTCAACTCCCGCAACATCATCACGGGAAAGCGCGCACGCAACAGCAGGGTAGTGCGTGAGGTCGACAGCGACGACGAGGAAGATGAGGACGAGGCTGAAGAGGTGGACGCCATGGATGTAGACGAGGACGAGGAGGACGCTGAAGGCGAAGAGGACGAGGATATGGACGCCGAGGGAGAAGAGGACGATGACGCGGACGTGACTTCGACTCCACGAATCGTTGTACCGAGCAACAAGAGTGTGCCTGTAAAGCAGAAGATTGCCCAGGACTCCGTGGAAGCCAAGGAAATGGCTCTTGACGACGATGACGACGAAGAACTTTCAGAGCTGGACTCAGAATTAGAGGGAGATGACGAGGATGCCGAAGGGGAAGATGACGATGCCGAGGGAGAGGAAGACGATGAGATTGCCGTACCCAATGACGACGACGAGGAGATGGACAGTGACGAGGATTTGAGCCGAGATCAGACACCAGACTTAAGCAAGATGACTCGACGACAACAAGCTATGGTCGTGCAAGGCGCTGACGAGTCACTCATGGCGCTGTCGAATGAAGCTCAAAAGAAGAAGCATTTGACGGCGGAAGAAATTACGTCACGAAGGGCGGAAATGGCTCGTCGACGCAAGAATCTTAGCGAAAAGCGCAACGAGGAGGAAAAGGTATGTATCGCTGCATTTTGTTCAAGCAACTATGTGAACGGACCGTACTAATCGTCATGGCAGGCGGACACCATCAACCGCCTTCTCAAGAAACAACCACCGAAACGTGGGCGGAAATCAATGCTTGCAGAAAATACCGAGGACGGCCAGGAAGAGGAGGATAAGAGACCAGAAAAGGCAAACCCCCTCTTCGTGCGCTACAAGCAGACTACCCAGGGCACTACGCTTGCTATACCGGAAGAGTGGCTACAAGCTCCTGCAGGCAGTCTTTTTAGCGGTACGGTCGCTAAGCCCATTTCGAAATCATGGAGCGGTCGAATGGTCGAAGAGGTTTCGTGAGATGCACGGGAGGTATATGCATTTGCCGGCGTATGGGACATTATATTGAAATAAACCGCCATAGATGTTTCGGTGAGAGGGGGGGCTTGCTGATTGATTAGCTTGCCCAGGAGCACAGGTCGGATTGGACCACGATAATAAACATCAACTGACGTGCCCATCTGACCCGCTCTTCTTCCTCAACCCCTCCTGAACCCTCTATGAACCCTCTCAACCCCGCGCATCTTCAAACACCGATCTTCCTCCCCCTCTTCCCATCCAAAATCCTATCCTCCACTATCCTTCTGTCCCTCTTGTCCCATCCAACATCCGGCTCCATCGCTGACCAATACGTACTGATCAGAACTTCGCGGCGTGAGCCAAATCCATGCAAATATATGGACCCAGGGAAACAAACTCTAAATGCATTGGGGAATGGGCACGGCTGAAATTTACTCCGCATAAATGAGTTAAGAACTTTAAAAGGCTAAGAATATATATCCTTATTTCCTACCTACATAAAATAAAGTGTTTACGTCTAATATAATCATGCTCAAGGCCCTGTGGGTCTCCATTACTGCTTTGTTCACGCGTCGTAGAGTAGTATCTTATACACACGCCTTTCTTGCAACACTCCCAGCACGCCGCCCAACAAACATCCAAATGCGCGTTCCCTGCGTTATCGCGTTTTTACAATTGATCGCACCACGCACACCTTACCTACGCTGCCAAACCATCCCTAACCTACTGTACAATCACCCGCGTGCAGCGTATGGCCTGCTGGGCCATCGTTGAAGCCGCGCAGGACTGGAGGTGCTGCCTGTCTTCATATAACATAGATCTCTTGAACGAGTGGGCTTTTCTTGTTCTGCGCTTGTGAAAATGCGCACGGGTGCCGTAGCTGCAGGCAATGATAACATGGGATATATTCGTGTAGTGAGTGCTAGCGGCATTAGTGCGTTCAGCCGCCGTCAATGGATCATGAGACTGCTAATGTTATCCTTGTGCTCGTCTGCAAAATAGCAGATTCCCCAAACGACCACCCAAGGGACCACGTTCATGAGCCTTACCGCTTCCGTTTTGAAGCAGAAACGAACGACCAAGGCGGGCACTCAACTTGTCTCTTGTCGCAGCATCCCCTTAATTCTGATTATCAGATGTATTGGTACCAGTATGCACAAGGGATCCAGTTTCATGTTGTGTACCTCAGGTACCTGTGGCCGCAAAACTAAGGTGATTTGAAATGTCTTCGGCCTGAGGCTGAACGAAAATTACGAAACGCAGACCGGTGTCCAAAATGTACTGCTCCGTCCGCCGTTGAATGCAACTCAAGATTTTGGAGCCCCTGGTTACCACTTTTAGCGGTGCGCTACGATGCCCTACGCTCGGCTTTTGGCGTAGTCTTTTCGAAGTCTTATTTGCAACACACCGCCGTAAGCTCCTATCAGTGTATTCGATACTAAATACCACATTCCCAGGCCTGATGTGTATAGTGCCGTCTAGAGCACCACTGCTGTTTCTCACTAGCAAAAAGAATCACAAACCGGTGATTCGATGTCTCATTCGCACCATTTTCTATTCCACCTGCAGGTAAAGCCCCAACGACACTATATTTTTCCAATACCGCCAAAAACATACACAACCGTTTCCGTGTCCTCGAGTGGCTGTGGCAGAACTATATTGGGGGAGTAGTGTTGGCACAATATGAATGAGATGGAAGAGCCGCCACTGGCGGTTTGTAAGCCTTCCAAACGGAGAGCTTCGACTTAGAGCTAGGCAAGCAGCAACGTAATTATCTAGGTCAGCCTCGCTAACACCATAAGGGAACACCGAATATGCCAGGAAAACCAGACAACAATATGAAATCGACAAGCTAGAGATCAAGACCAGCGCGTCAGCTGAACTGGAACACGCGTCCGTCCGGATCCGATATAAAACGAGGGGCACGGCTTTCGAGCCCCACCCAGCAGTTACGATAACACTAGCTATCAGCCTTCTGGTGTTCTTATTTTTCTCAAAAGTCTGGCCGTATTGCAAGTGTTCAAGTCCCCTATCATGAGTCTCACTCACAGTCGGACGACTTCAAATGGAAATAGACACTTCGTATTCATAAGATTGTCACACAACGATGTCCTTATCGAGGGCAACAAGATGATGAGAATTTGACACGAAACAATTGTGTGGAAGGTCTCTTACTAGTATCGTATTGAGAGTGCGATGATGCGTCGAGAGTGGAAGTATACATAGGCCAAGGTGAGTCTACCGTACACAAGATACTCCAAGAATATGAAGTAGCCGAAAGCAGGGTACTCAAATCTTCCCTAGATGAGCGAGAAACAATACAAATATATGCAAGCACCTCTGCTGAAACATACAACGAACGAAGGCAGTTGAGCCGCTCTACCGAGAATTGTGCGTCCAGTGGAACGAGCGCACTGCTAGGAGAAGAAAGCAACATCTATCGGCGGTACACGTTGGACAGATTAGGAACGAGATGCATACTCATCATCTCCTATACTCGATTTCACAAAGTCGTAGACCGACGTGATGCACAAAAACATTCTTTCGTCACTGCGCATTGCTACAAAGGACATATGAATGACGCCGAGAGCATAAACAGGAACCATGCCTCGTCTATTGAACAGGACCTGAAATTGCGGTGAGCTAACGTGCTCGTTCAGACCTTCGCAGGATGCTTTCGGCCCAATTACAGCAATCCAACAACCCAACGCGGAAAGAAGTCAGCAATTCATCTAGCTCTTACCTAAGCCACCAGTCTTCAGCCTCACCAACACGAGTCGGTGTGTGGTGCCTTGCGGAAGAATTCGTCATGGCGTTCCTTTTGAAAACACTATCAAGGTGTAAAAGCGATGCCCGATTCCTTCCTTTTGCTTTCTTCAAACATTTCCAGGTGGCTCACGATGGACAACTATACACATGAACCCCAACAAATCGTCTTCGCCATCCCTGAGCTCGTTGAGAACATCCTCTCCCAAGCTAACCTTCCACCTCTGGCCCTCCTCGGCGCCCGCCTCATCAATCGCACAACAAACCTCGTCGTCCTCTCCGCGCAACCCTTGCGGCGCGCCCTCTTTCTTAGTGTCACTCTAGATAAAAGAAACAGCACATTCAGCATCGAGATCAACCCTTTGCTGGAAAAATTGTTCCCACCCTTCATGCAAACGCACTTTGCGCGCCTTCGCAGAAGACGAGACGCCGAAGCCGCGCTCGCGCTCGGGTATTTCGGGTGTGCCGAGGCCGGACGCGTGACGGACATGGCGTATGCGGATGCAGCGCTTTTGCCGACGATAGTAGAGGCGGAGAGGTGCAAGGGAATGGAATTCAAGTGGGCGTGTTTAGGCAGCTCGTATGAGGGACTGTGTTTGCATCTCCCCTTCATAGGGAAGTATGAAGACGATCTGAGAGAGGTTGAAGGAGGATTATGGCGGAGGATGTATGCGACAAAACCGGCAGTGCCGGTGCATGTTGTTGAGCTGAGTGCTTGTGGGGGATTAGAGCATCTGTGGGAGTTTGAAGCGGGTACAAGAATGGGGGAGGTTATGGACAGTTTGACACTGGGAAGAAGGGGGAAAAGAGAGGACAGTATATAAGAAAGGAATGTGCATCGAGCAGAAGACGGAGAGTAGACTGGTGACAAGCTGTCTTAACCCAGCATGTAAGGTACAGCGCCAAAGTCCTGGAGAGGTGTGATGAATATTGTACTTTGCTCGTATTTCATAATGTATGATAGGAATCGTGGTCTACGCAAATATGTTAGTCGTTCCATCATCGAGCTTGCTACGTCTCAAAATTCACGCCACGATCATTCAATCACAGCTCGTCCCGCTCGTACTCCATTCCTCGACTGCCCAATATCATCTAAGAGAAATCTTCCTCCTTGCTTTCAATGGCACCCTTGATCCGTAAGAGCAACGTCGTCTTCCACTTGTCCAGCTTGCTCAACTGATCATACTGGAACAGCTTATCAGCAAACACCTCTTGATCTCCGTCCTTGACCGCCTGCAGCAAATCCACCAATAGCTGATGCTCCCTCTGCTGCGTGAAACTCGGATCAAGCTCGCGGTACCTATCAAACGCTGTCGATGCGCCAACCTCATCTCCAGTGCAAAGCTGGCAGATGCCTGCTTTGAGCAAATACTCCTTGACTGACCAGCGCATGAGATTATTGTTGATGGAGGACTTCGCGACCTTCTCGTAGAGGCTGATAGCGTGGTAATAGTCTTTACCTTCAAGAGCGATCAGGTCGGCAGTTTTGAGCCAAAGCTTGTTGGCGAGGGCCTGTTTCGATATGTTCTTATCAGATATGTTCTGGGTGAGAAAATGGGGTATAGGGTGGGGAATGGTACCTCGGCGTTGTCCTATGAAGTATGTTAGCAAAGCGGTTTCCGTACATCGACGAACCAGGGAAGACGTACAGATTCGTACCAACCGGCAGCTTCTTCGTACGCAGCAGCCGCACGCGCGTTGTCACCGAGCTCGACTTCGAAGAGCTCGCCAAGGTTCTGCTTGTGGGTTGCTGCGCGGCGGAAATTGCCTTTACTACAGTAGTGTGCGATAGCCCTATCAAGACACCGCGCTGCGGCCTCAGGGTCGTCTTTGCGGTATGCCTCTGTCCAACATTAATATCACGTGACCGGGTGTTCAAGGACCGCAAGCATACTGAAGGCTTCAGTGAGTGTGTTTGCTTCATCATCAGGCTCGTTCAGATTCTGCTTCTGGATTTGTGCTGCTTTCTCGAACGCTTCGCCAGCCTCCTTGCCTAGGTGATGCGTTAGGAAGTGTTGCAAACCCCGGTTCTAAGTTACAGCAAGCTACGGATCGTTCGATATTCAGTTTTTTCTTTCTTACCCATCTTTTGCATTCTGAACGCGTTCGCCGCAGCGATGAATTGATCAGCTGCTGCCTCATCTATCGATCCAGTCAGCCTCATGCACCTCATCAAGCCTCCCGGGGAATTCATACACTTCTCTTGCCGACCGCCAAAGAAACTAAATCCTCCGCCCGCCTTCGAAAGACTCTGTTCTGCCTATTTCATTCATCAGTCCTGATGACTAGCTTTGTGGCGGTGTTTCGGAGCCTCCCCACCTGTCGAAGCAACGCTCTCGGGTCGCCGGCCATGTTTGGTGGTTTCAGTGGGTTTCAGGGTATCAACTGGTTCTCCTGTGAATATTCAAGTGGTTTCTGGCGTTGTCTTGAGGATTAGGCGCCAGCGCTGGGTTGTGGGAAGAAACAGGTGGCGCATGTGTCGAAGATGACGCTCTCAGTGTGGCCCGTGCGGCGGGCTGTTGGCTGCGGTAAAGCCTCGGCGGTGCCTCATTGGGTAAAGCGGATTCTCGACTTCAAAGTTCACACTGCACTGCATACAAACTTCAAACTGATAGTCTATCTCTGAAATCACCCCATCTTCCATAATGTCTGGACGAGCCCTTGTATCCTCGTGGTGCATATCGCGGCAGCTCCAGCGACCGACAACTCCTCTCCGTACCTTATCCGGACTTGCACAAGCATCAGACACGAAGGAGACACCCACACCTGTATCTGCGCCGATCAGCTTCGACGAGATCAAAACCGACCTTGAAGGCAAGCCCACGTGGTCTGTCGAATCGCTCCTTCCTCTAGACAAGCAAGCGCCAGATGCTCCGAAAATCACCTCACAACAGCTCAACCACCTCCTCCGTCTTTCGGCCTTGCCGCTCCCGAAGTCCCAACAAGAAGAAAACAGAATGCTTTCGACGCTTTCCGATCAACTCCATTTCGTGGGGAAGATACAACAAGTTGACACGACGGGCGTGAAGCCATTGAGAGCTATAAGAGACGAGACCGCCGCTTTTGAAGCAGAGCAAACAATTACGTTGAAGACGCTCAAGGATGCCTTCGCACATGAAAAGGTCGTTGGCAAGCACTACAAGCGCATACAGAGGGATACCACGCCGGCAGATGCTTACGACGTGGAGAGCTGGAATGTTCTGGGCTCAGCGGAGCGAAAACTGGGAAGATACTTCGTTGTGGAGAGCGAGCGCCCTCAACAATAGCCTGTCTGGTTGAGCTCGAGGAACGCGGTGCCTACTATCATCATGGATTGAATTTGGGATCAATCATAGCATGTGTGAAGCACCAAACTGTATGTATGTTCTTCGCCTGGCAATTCCGGCTCAAATGGCCTGTACCTAACAACGTATATAGGGATTCTCCCGAGTAACCCACGATTAACAAGCACAACGCTATCATACAACAAATGGACATACCCCTCAACCATCCGCAGAGAAGGTACCGAACAAAGGCACATCGAGCAGATTGAAATGCGGGAAACCATAGTGGCTGTGCAGACCTTCCTCATCTCTTCAACTCGCACCCGCAAGCTGCACAGTACCTCACAACCTGCTCAGCCGTGCAGCAATCGCAAAATGGCCTCTCGCCCAGATCATCCAGCTCTGGTGTGGCAAGCCGTCCCACTTTTGGCGTGGGTGGAGGAGTGGTAAGGTCTATCGCTACATCCCTCTTTCCCAAGTCCACCGCGACGGATATAGGTCCCTGCACGATGACCACCTGTGCTTTTGACCCAGGAGACGACCTTAGTGTCACGTGACCAATGTGCTTGGCCTGCGAAGTAAAGGAGCCCCCTCGAAGAGAAGACCGTTGAGAAGAGGCGTTCTGACTTCCTGAAGGCGAATGGAAATGTGATTGGGTTGGTTTTGGATGACGATCTTGATCCTTCTCAGTGGACTTAGTCGGTAAGGTCACGGGGGAGCGCCGACGAGACTCGACAATTTGCACACCGTTCCCATCGTGGTAATCGATCTGGCGATACACTGAATGCCACCTTGCCGTGGGGTAGTCCGTGTTGGACTGCGGTGCTGTGTACGACAACGGCGACGACATGTTGAAGAGCAGGAAACACCAAGAGAGCAGCAATAGAACCACAAAGGCTTATGTAAGAGTCTGAAGGTGTATCAGAAGCTTGTTGGAACCAACAGGGGATGACAACGTAGCCGAGTGCGAAGACTTGTTGGGGTCGGGAGTGGGGAGTAAGAGCGAGGGGGAGATGGGAGGGCGTGCGCAGCTATATGTGTCGGGGTGTAGGCCGCCAAGACCACCACCCACCCTGCCACATCAGGGCTCCTATCTTGCCTGCACCCGGACCCGAGGGCCTGCGCATATGCCTCGATCGGCCGTTCTAGCCATGCTAAGATCGACAACATCGAAGCTGGAGCGTAAGAACCGCTTGTGCATCGATTCTGGAGTTGCGGTGTACTTGGTGGTCGTTCAAGGCTCAAACATGGGCGGCCTCTACCAGAAGATGTTGGTACCATGCAACGAAGCCATCGCATACTCTAAGGGGTCTCCTGGCGTATCAAATGCCTTTGATGGTTCGATGCATCGGGTGTGCACACGGTCTCGCCCTCGACCTCGTCGTCGCCGGCGAATTCTTCGCGATCTTCTCACCACACCGATGAATTTTCTCCAAAGTGATTTCTATCGACTTGCGAATGTACCTTCAACTTATACACTAAGTTTTGACTCCATGCCCATTGTGGTGCACGAGCTCTGCAGTGCCTACCCTCGCTCATTTGGAGGGTTGATGTTGAGGGTGCTGACATAAGCCTTCGCTTACATAATGACTCACATCACATGAATAGAAAGCAGCTGGAGCCCTCCCTTGAGCCCGAGCTCTGGAGCCCTGTACGAGTAGCTGGCAGGTTTCGTGCTCCTGCAAGCCGAGTCCCATGATCGACAGAGTGTGGCCGATTGTAGCCTGACACGGCAGCACGCTTACTAGCTCATACAAGCAAAGAGAAACATAGTTGCAAATCTAGTTATGGGCTTGCTGGGTATCGATAAATCCAAGCTGCGTAACTCCCCTCATACCGCTTGCATATTACTCCACACGTACCCTCACTCGTCCTTCTCCGATATATCATAACTTCCAGCCAAGGGGTGTCCATCGTTCCACAAACTCGACTTCCTCTTTCCCTTCTCTTTCTCCTTGCCCTTCAGGCTCCTGGCGGGACTACCTCTCGCAAGGCTGCCGTGGACAATCTCACCGGCCTCGTTGCGCTTCACACGTTGCTCGGTAGGGACTTCGTACTCTTCTTTATAAATGGGCTCGTCGTCCGCAAGGCCGAGCATTATGTTTTGGAAGTGGTGGCGGCTTTGCGCAACGCTCTGGAAGGGTAGGTTAGACATTCGCATGGACGTAAGTAGGATGATAGTTAAAAGTGTACTCGAAAGGTCTAAGCGGAACGAGAAGAATAAGCTCGCCTACGCATCGGTATAACGCTTGCGAAATGTAAAAGATGCGGAGATGCAAGCATTGGAAGCCAAAAGGTGTCAGATTTCATATAGGGACGAGTGAGCCAGGCATGGCTGACACTGTTCTACCTCGTGACGTGAAACAGGATGAAAAAAAAGAACATAGACCAACGAACCTCATTCCTCGCATTTGAGTGCCAAACAAGCAACTCCAAGCTCCCCAAAATTTGTGCAGCCTGCTCGCGCTTCTGCCGTGCTTCGTAGGGCTCGCCGGCCATGCTGGATGTGTATGACTTGCCGCGGGCTTGCTGCGAGCGTTGCGCATCCGTAAATTGCGGGATCTGGTTCAGCATTGTGTTGAAGTATTGCTGGTTGTGCGGCATCATGAGCAAGCTGAGGGGAGCCGCAGGACAAGGCGAGGTTTAGCAGTAGACGATTGCTCGTTATTCGTGGTAGGCGCGTCGTTGTCGCCGGTCCCGATTGGGGAGCGGGGAGCAGGGGGGTGGTTAAGCGAGTCGGAGGGAAGCTTCGGATTCTTTGTCCGGCTCGACCGACGAAGACCATCACTGCTACTCTGACCCGACGAGCGTGTGACTTCTTTCTTCTCGGTCCGCTTGCGTTTCTTTGGGGAAGGAACCTTTGGGGAAGAGGCAACCGCCTCAGCATTTGCCTTTTCCATGGACACGAGTAGTGTGGCTACCTCGAATTCCTTTTCAGCCAGCGCCCGCTGCTCGTCCTCCTCTTCCTGCTCGTCCATCAGATCTATGAATCCGGCCAACTGCGAGTCATTCCACGTGTGCATTTGGCCATATCTTGAGCGCTCCTCTTCAACCACCTTCTCCACAGACTTGGCCTTCCTGTGCTCATCTTGCTTCTGCTTCTCCCTATGCACACACACAGCCAACTTCCACTCCAGCTTGTACTCCGGATGCGGCTTCATTAGTTCTGGCTCCCTCAGCTCCTGATCGACAAGCATATGATTGAGCCCACGCCAATTTCCATCCAGCGCGCACCTCATCTCCCAATCCAGCAGGCCAGGGATTGTGGCGTAGTCATCACCATAGAGCCAGTTCCGATGATGATTACGTTGCCAATCACCGAATACGTTCTTGGCGATCTTTTCATGATTCTTATCGCTCTTCCATCCCTTAGTCTCATTGTCGTACTCCTTCATAAAGTTTCTGTAGTGCACCGCTTTATCGGCCTCGTCCGGCTTGTGAAGCGGATTCGTACAGGGGCCTGCTCTAGTGGCCTGCTTATGCCAGTAACAAGTACTGAGGAGTATGGGAAGTATGGGCGGTTCCCTCCAAGCGTACTTGGTGCCCTCGCGATACCTGAGGGTCCAGTGTGTGGCCATGGGTTGACTCGAATTCCCGGAACAGGCTTCCTTCTGGCCATCTAGGCCGAACATCTTCTTCACCTGATTTGCGCTTTGGAAATGCGACGAAGAAAGAGGAAAGATACCAAGGGTAAGAGGAGTCCGTTGGTTGCTTAATGAGGACCAAGACATCTCGAAGCTAGGAAGCCGTAATGATGGACTTTTGTTTGACAGGGTGGACTTGAGCTGAAATGGTGGCAGTATGCAGCGTACTTTGCTCAGATAGTGTATTCCAAGGCAGGCTGTTACTAAAGGCGGGTAGCGTGCAAAGTACCGTTCTATTTGTAACTGTTCGTCGACCTGTGCTGGAATGACGGAAATCAGCGAGGGCAACGCCCTTTTAACAATGAGCGAAACGTAGGTTCCGAACGCATAACGCTCTTGCCTTGGTACTGAAATGCCTTTCTTTTTTTTCTTTGCGAAAATTGTTGAGACTTTACACACCGTGACCAAGTGGTCTTCCGCTGTTGTAAAATGCTATTATTATCAATCTTGTATTTACCGTGTATCTACCCTGAATCATGACCTCTCAGATCAGGACCCACCTATGGTAAGTGGCTGTTGGGATAGCACCAGGTACAGTCACGGGCCCGCATGTGTACTATGGCTTCTGCTCAGTTGTATGTTTCCACCCGCCACCTAGGCATCGAGCGGGATGAGGCAGTTCAGCATGAACCTTACATATACAGAGCTGTTCCACATCTCTTAAAGCACCGGCCCGGATTGGGGCCTCAAGTCCTCTTAAGCTATGCATATGTCGGTATACGTGCGATTCACGCCCAGTCCATGTCGCGGACAGATCATGTGCGCGGCTCCCTGTTCTGTAGCACGCCCCACACGCTCGCTACCATACGCGAGTCAATGTCAGGGACACTACATAGATGAATCGGGCATGATGTCTCAATGCCTACCAAGACACATTACGGGTGAATTGAATCCACGATACCTCAAAACATCTCTGGAGAATATCTGATACTAAACCCTCTTAGTGGCTACCGCTTCCATCCATGTTCTCATACAATATTGCTTGACCCCGGTGGAAAGCTCTGCACCTGCACCTTCCCATACCAGACCATTCACAATGCTCCGATAGTGTTGTACGCTACAAGCACATGATAGGACTGCTTTGTAGAAAGGAAGTTACGCCATCTTACAGAAGCTCATCGTGAACACAGTAAGAACAAAAAATGGGTAGCCTACGCACCGGAATACCACGGCGTGCACTTCAGGCTTAGTGCCGTTCCGCTCCCAACGACCACTCTGCGGACATAATTACTAAGTGCGTTCCGCTGTAGATCCAAGCATAACGAGCACGCTACCCTGAAAGTGCGTGAAGATAGAGACCTGGAAGTGCTGAATTCAATGACAGTGATCGTCACGCAAGACCATCTTCGACCATAACTTTAACATTCCCGGTTCTAATTTAGGTAGTGCTAGCGGCAGATAATGCGGTAGGGATAAGACGACTTTCACGGCTTCGATAGCAAAATGATTGTCAATTATAGGTCAACGCAGCACGCCTAACAAACGGGCATACCTACCCTTGTCCAGTCACTACCCTCCCTCCTTTGTTTTCTACGCAAAGCCCTTTCGTCATATCGTCACTCCCTCCGCTCCTCGGTGGTTTCCTTCCTCCAACCCATCTCCCAAGTCGAAATCGAACTTAGCTTCTAAATTTCTTCGCCTCCTCACAGCCCAATCGCGACACACTTCGTTAAGCCGTGAGCATGTATCGTGATGTGAGTCCATACTTATTCGCCAGGTCATCTCGCTATGAACATCACATCCCTGCTCAGACCTCAACAAGTCTGACCATTCCGTAGATACCATATCGGATCCTGCTTCGAATCCCAGTTGCTTACATCAGACGATGAAAGATATTGCAGCTCCATCCTCGGGACAGTTCGCGTCCGTAGACAGGTCGAGATCTAGTACGGCGAGATATTGAGCGGCAGGCTTGTTCGAGCCTACGTGCCGGCTGCGATCAAGCCACGCTAACGGAGTCCACGTCAAGAGTAGAATAGACGCCTATGAGCTCAAATAATGTTCACCATTGTCTGTGAATCTTGCCTTAGTAAGTAGTAGTTTCTTATCCTATCTTTGACATCTCCAATGTTAGTCAGATATTCTACCCTGTCCCGTGATATCCGCACGTACGCGCAACCCAGTGTCCATCTGATTGCGATTCCTACCCCACATGCACCGGATGCTCATGCAAGAAAACCAATGCCAGTCGTAATCGTAAGTCGAATTAGCCACCATGCCAAAGCGGAAGCCAAAGCCAACCTTCTATGCCAAGAACGCCAACCACGTGCTTTTGCTCCGAAAGCCTATCAAACTACCAGCGCTCACCGGTCGCCAAGCAGACATCCGCCCGCCTGGCCACATCCAGGTTACCTATGCCCCCACGCCCTCAACGCCGTTGCCGCCTTCGATGCCGTTGCCGCCGGCGCTGGCGAAATAGAGTAAGCTCTGGCGACAGAAGGAAGCGGCGCCACACCATTCGATCTGGTTTAGCCCGCCTTGCCCGGCGCGATAATTGGGCTCGGCGCGCTGCCATCGACCTCCTGATGCTCGGCCTTTGTGCCCTTACCTCTCCATGTGCTGACTGCCGGAATGTCTGCCTTGAGCCTCTCCTCTTGGGTCGAGTATGCCTTAGGCGTGAGTTTGATCAGCGTGTGGAGCGGGACCTCCATCCAGGGGCTTTGCTCTTGCGGCACGTTCATGAAGTAGGCGTAGATACAACGGAGTATGGCTTGATGGGTGACGATCAAGATGTTTTCGCTACGCTCCAACTCCATGATGATGGGCTCCAGTCGTATAACCACGTCGCGGTATGATTCGCCGCCCAGGTAGCGGTAGTTGTATTTGTCCTCGTCGCGCTGCGCAAAATCTTCCGGGTACTTTTGTTCTATTTCGGCGTACGTGAGGCCGTCGCATACGCCAGAATCAAGCTCATCGAGAGCTTTCCATTCAAGTTTCTCAAACGACAGGAATCGCGCGGTCTGGATGGTTCTTTTCAGGGTAGACGTCCACACTGTGAGTCTGCGACCATCACCCACAGATTTCGCAACAAGACCAGGTAGAGCGTGTGCATATGCATCGCCTCGGTCGGATAGGTCAGCATCCCCTCCAATCTGACCAGTCAAATTATATTTGGATTCTCCGTGCTACGAAGGTTAGCGTAGAAGATGGAAGTTTTCAAAGAGTAGTTACCCTTGATAGCCAAATCGAGCGAGGCTTTATGTGGAGGTTCATCAAGTAATATACTACTCGGCTCTGGAGGTAATCCTGGATCTGATTGATAATGACCTGCTTGCCGACATCGATCAACTTAACGTAGGTAAGATCCCGCTCGTCTTCATCAATAGTCTCGTACACCTTCTCGTAATTTCGAATGCGGTTGCGGAAATCTGCAGCGGCCTCTTCGGGGTCTTGGCCAACGTAGTCTGGTGACGTAGTCTTGACTTCCAATATGTTGCTCATGATCAAATCTTCGTCATCGCATTTTGATTCAACAAAAAGAGTTTCAATATTCTCTTTGGAACAGCGCTCTTGTATCCAACGACGTCGGCTCTTGGTTGAGTTTGTTGCATCCAAAATCGCGATCAGACCCCTGCCCTCGGCAAACCATTTGCACATGTCATTGACGGCAGCTTCAGCAGCTGCTTTGCGCAAGCGCTCTCCTTCTGGGTTCGAAGTATCGAAGAATTCGGCAGACGGGTTCGGCGTCGCGGTGCGGCGGTATTGGCCGACATTGAATGTCTTAGCCTTGATGGACAACCAGTGGAGGTAACGAACGACTAGACAGTGCAAGGTCAGCGAGGCTCTTTGAGTGCGAACACACGAGTTGTACCTTTCTGTGCTATCAAGCTCTTGCCCCTCGCGGGCAGTCCCACCATGACGACGCATATCCGCGTATCCTCGGCCTGTACACCAGCTCCATTAGTCTTTCTGCTCGGCTTCACAAATTCCCCAGCAGGCACAGCGCGCATGTTGGGCGCGTAGACGCCATTGGTTCCTGTCATGGTGCGCAAAAAGAAGACGGGTCTCGGTCAAAAGGTTTGGGAACGTGGTAGCTTTTACGGCGTGCAAGGTTTCCACGGTGACTGCGGGTCGGAACTCGGCCAAGACTTTTCCCAACGGCGACGACTGGTGTAGAGGGCGTCGCGAAATCTAGTTGTGGTTGCAAGTTCGATAGCGGCGGAGAGGGGCAATTGTGCGTTTATCGAATGATGGGACTGGTGTTGCAGGGAGGAGGGTAAGGTTGCAGGGCTCTGAGATGGGGATCGGCTTTCGAGAAGCGAGAGGAAGTGAAGCTTGGGTTTGAAGATTCCCCGCATTTGCACCGCGCTTTGTATTAGAGCATCCGAGAAGGGCCAGGACGGCGTGGCAGAACAGTACGACACTGGCAGCAGCGCGTCGTCAATCAGCGTGCGTGCGTTGGTTGGCTCGTCGGCAGCGTACCGTGTGGTTGGTGCTGGAAACTTGCGGGTGGGCGGATGCCGCTGGCAGCTCAGGAACGGGCAAACCTAGCTCGCTGCTGACGATGTGAAGGATGGAGTGCGGGCGTGGGATGCCGTCGCGGAGCTGCAGCTGCAAAATGGCGCAATGGAAACAGGCCGGGCGGCGCGGGCCCAAAAGTTTTGCGCTCGAATGCTCGTGTGCCTCCACGATGGTGACGTCCAATGCCGTAGATTGCGTTGAGCCGGCGTTTTCCATGTCGCTGCAGCCGCAGAGTGATGCCTCTTCTCGCCGAGTGCCGGGATCGCACTGAGAGGCCAGACCTTGGTGGCATCGTCTCGAGCGCCGTTGGTCCAGTGCGGAAATGAATCGAGCGGACAATCGAAATGCACGTACCGTGGAGATGGAGTAGTTCCTGACCCGCGCCATCTTGGCTGCTTCCACAGACAGATACTCTTCGCCCTCGTTGCTTGCCTTCACTTGTTCTTGCACCGGGCGATTGCGGCCTGCGGGGTGGTGGGGCGATGGCGCTCAGTGTAGGGGCAGCGAGGGTACAACAAGCCGCACCGGACGAGATGCAGTCGCTGCGTCTGCGATCTGCCAAGTAGATGAAGTTGCAGGTCTGGAAGGAAGTAGTCAAACGAGTCGCGACTACTTGTTGCGCCGAGCGCGACTTCGGCTGTTACAAGCTGGCGATGCCTTATCAGTACAGCACGACACGCAAAAGCACCGTTTGAGTCGCTAAGCCAACTGCAATCCCTACCTCGTCAGAACACGTCAGAGCAGTTTACGCTGTCATTCACCGAACGCTGTCAGCCAGTGCTGTCATTTGTACCTAACTACCTAATGTCTTCTACCCCCTGAACGTTTACCTCAACGCGGTGCGGCCGTGGTCGTGAAACTGTGGGTATATAGCACTACCAAAACAAACGCTGCCATCGAGAATGAGAATGCAAATGCAGGACCGCCTATCCGAAATCTGAATCGCACGCATGGCCAATTTTTGCTCGAATTGTTGGCCAACGCCAACATGATTGCTTCAAGCGGACAGCTTCGTCAGCCCATTGACGGCTCTGAACACATCGTCACCACCGCTCTTCAATGATAACAGCGCCGCGCTCGCGTCTAGACGTCTTTTCAAAGCTGCTGCCGTCCTTTCCTGTCCACGGCTTCCCGTACCCTCGTCAACCCAGCGGATTTTGTTGATTGTGAAGCTCAGCCCGTCATGATTCGAGCTCCTGCGACTGGTAATGCCGTATTCCGTTGTCCCCGTAAATTCCTCAAGCTTTGGCAGTATCAAAAGCTCAATTTGCAGATCCATATCGGCGGGTGGTATGACAGGAGCCACCGGAAGCTTTTCCAGACTATCTTGGGCATCGCTCGGATCGTTGGCCAGGGACAGCCGAGGGTCTAACATCTTCACGTCCACCGTTTCGTCCCACTCGCCCCGAATCCATCCAGAATGTATTGCAGCAGCTATTGGATCCGAATCATCGCTATAGACACGCGCCCCCCATAGATGGCGTTGTAGTACGATTTGTTGTCTCTGCCGTGGCTTCAAGTAGAACCGAGGTACTCGGATGGTGTACGTGCAATTGATGGGATTGATCAAGAAGCGGGGAAGTTTCTTCGGTTTCGAAGCATACCCAAATTGATCGTCTAGTGATGAATTAGGCTTGGGTAACTCGGTCGTTGTTGCATAGAGCTGACTCCCGAGATGCTTGCGGGGTCTCTGTGCTGCCTCATCTAGGATATGTTGTATATTGTGGACTTTGGGAGGGGGTGGAGGTGAAGATACAGAAGGCTGGAAAGACCTCGGAGCATGATGATGATGGTGTGATGCCCCATGGTAGTGATGACGGTGATGCGGAGCGTTAGAATTCCCATTGGTCGCTTGCAGGCTTTCTTCGTCACCCTTATGATGATGGTGGTGGCTAATGAAGGGTTAGCACGATGTTCAGATGAACACATTGATGGAAAACTTACTGGTGAGCATGCGCGTGGTGGTGGTGATGGTGGGAATGCTTGTTGCGCTTGTTGCCTCGCATGCCAAGGGGTGTGTTCCGTCCATCGTTGTCTTCTTCATCGAAAATGTCCTCATCCTTGACTCGTTTCGACTTTCGTCCATTCTGCGAGCTCACTCGCTGGAGACGAAGGTGTTCGTTGAGGTCCGTCCCGGGAGGAAGCGTGTCTTGCGCACCTTGCGGCATCGGACTTCCTCTTGATGGCGTTGAGCTTCCCAAACCACCGAGACCAGAAAACATTCGCCCGAATTCGCTTTTGACATGAGGGTCTTTTCCAATTGAGAGCGGTTGCGCTTGTGCACCCTGTACGGCTTGTGGAAGCGGGGATGCTCGACCAGTGCGGCGGTTAGCGTCAGGTCCGAATGCCAGGAATGATCTGCTCTGATCATACATGGAGCGACCCAGATATCCGCTTCCTCCAGAAGATAAAGAACGAGACAACTGCTCAGATTTGTGTCTATCGATTGAGGTAGGATCAGATGTTGGTGGCGCATGGTATTGTTCCACAACCCGATGGCTCAAGTGATCCAAGCTCCGTCCACGAACCATGTCTTCAGGGCCAGGCCCGCCGTAAGGTGATGGGCCTTGGGGCGGTGCTGAGTAGCCGCCGTAACCACGGTAGAGTCCATGTGGCTCCTCCCTTTGGGGTTCCGGTTCTCGTGCGGCTTCTTCTGGAAGAGGATGACGCCACAGACTGCGAGGGGCCTGTGGTCCTATGGCCCCTCGAGATACATTAGGAGGCCCAAAAGCTGATTGGGAAACAGGCTGGACTGTGGACGGACGGTCCCGGTCCGATACAGAATCCGGTGCACCAGCAAGTCCAAGCTCTGCAGCACTGGGGCGCGAATGGTGACTTTCCCCTAACGTTCGGCGTCTCTCTTCAGGAGGCCCGTTTGGTGGACGTCTCTGTCCGAAGATATCGTAGCTTGTCCTGATTTCGTGTTCTGGAAGCCCAGGGCCACTGGGCTGGCTGCTAGGTCGAGGCGGGACGGTCGCAGCCACCTGTCGTTGGTCCCTTGCGTGGAGATCGCTCAAAGGAGAAGGATAGGGGCGCTGCGCTTGAAAGATCATTGGTTTGTAAGGCTGCGACGTATGCGGGAGCGCGGGACGACCCTGATCTGGGGAGCCTTGGGAGTGGTTGTACGCCCGCGGCGGTGAGCCAGCGGTAAATGTGTGACCCTCGGGCGCTCGTGGGGCGTTGTTGCCATACAAGTGTCTTTCTGGAGACGGCTGGCGACGGAAGGGTGGGAAGTCTGACCTGGGCCCAGACGGAGGGCCACGCCTTGGCGAAGGTGGTTGCATACTGTGACTGTTTGTCGACGGCGCATTTGTAGGAGGTGACGGGTGTGATTGTGACGTTTGATGGGGCGCACCGGGCTCACCGCCTCCGATAAGGGACGAGATAGACATGCTGCTCCCTGGTCGGTGATGCGCCTGGCCTAATCCAGGGAGCTCCCGGTTGCCTCCAAAAGCTGGACCGTATGGAGCGCGTTGCGACTGCGACGCATGGTTGTGTTGTTGATGTTGCTGTTGCGGCGACGATGGGGGTGGCATGTGTGGTCGCGCAAAGGACGGCGGTGGAGGTGGTGGTTCATGTGATGAAGCTGCCGAGGGTTAGCTGGTGTCGAGTATATAAGCAAACAGCGTAAAGTGGAGTCTCACCTCCATAGCGAGTTGGGGGGCTCGCGCCGCCTGGTGAGCGTCTGCGTGACGCATCGTAGGGATACGGCGACTGATTTGGCGTAGCGTGCGAGGAGCTCATTGACGGCGGTAGAGGAGGGCCGTTGTGATGATGGGAGGCATCGACAGCATGAGGACGCGCTAGGTGATCGTCAGAGTAGTTCCGATACGGCTAGGGGAATAGCATGTGGAGCAGGGGGAGGTTCGCTTAGCGTGCCAGCAGTGATGCATGACTGTTTTTTGCGCATTGGCAGCTCGAAGGCGGATTGTTCCGAGGAGCGCGATTTGCAAAGCCGCTGCCACGGACGAGCATTGCCTGTCCTACCACCTTGTGCCCGTCCGAAATGGGGTAGTAGCATCGCCGGTGGAGGACAGCTCTGCCGCGTCGGTCTCGCGGCCACGCGACTTGCTCAAGAGGCATCCGAGACGGAGCGGCAGCGTCCAAGACAGCAATAACTCGCGTGTTGCACCAAAGCGCAGAGCCCACAAGGTGAAGTGTGGCGTACCTGAATTTCCCCATCCCATCTGTCTCTCGCTCGCTGGCGCGGTTTCGGGACCCAGCACTCCATAGCTACCTCGGCGAGCATGTTGCGCGTTCGTGGGAGGGTAGAAGGGGTCGCGGCGAGCGGAGGAATATGGGTCGGTGGCGAAGGGAACGTGGACGGGCGGTTGCGGCTGGGAGGCGGGAGGATAACCACCAGCGTGTGCAGGCGGCGGGGGCGGCTGGTGGTGGTTCTGGTGGTGGTTCGGCTTGTGGACAGGCGCGTATGGGCTCGGGTGCGTCTGGCGGGCGTCCATGTTGACCAGCGATGAGGTTTTGCGGACGTGGACTCGGGCGCGAAGTAGAGGAATGCTCGATGCGGCGGTGAATCAATGGTATGAGCACAGGGGGGTTGCGGTCATGTTGCTGGCAGAAACTGGCGCGGTGCCAATGGAGATGCTTCTCTCCGGGGAGGAAAGCAGAGCGACAAGGCGACGAGGAGACGAGAATCCATCTCTGCAGGTGCATTGGATTCGGGTCATAGCGTCAGTGGAGCCTTGCGAGCTGCGAAAGCCACAAGTCGCTCCCCGCAATTCCACCCTGGCGGGCGGCTGGGTCCGCCGGGCCATTTGCTCGAACAAAGGCCTGGTGACGCACAGTATAAAGCCAGCCTGGGCGTGTGCGATGCGTTGCCGCCGGTCCTACGGGCGGACTGCGCGCGTGCATCGTGTGCTCTCGCCCTGAACCGGGCTTCCCTACGTACCCATTTGTTTGGGGCCCACCGCCTTTTCGTTGTGCGCGGCACGCTTCCGATCAGCCTCATCCATGGATCAATGCAGGTCCGGTGGCCCCGACTCCCCTCCCCCGATCTCACACGCATCCGTGCATTGCTTATCGCCGTCACGCCGCGCACCTCACGCGCCTTGCAGCTGGCTGGTGAAGACGTCGCCCGTCTGCCTCCTCGCCCATGCCTCTCCCGATGCCTGGCTCGACCTCCCGGGAGCTGTACTGGGCCCGCATCAAGGCCGTCTGGCACGCCGCTGATCCTCGCGTGTGTGCCGCCTTCTGGCTCTTCGGTACGTTCAGTGCAGCCTCGGACGGCAACGCTGCAGTGATGCTTATTCCAGCCTCTAGGTCTGATCAACAATGTATGTCGTGCACCTGCTTCCAACCAGGTTTCTTCCTCGGCACGTCTCACGTCGTCGAGTCGAATACAGACCTTACTTGTCTAGCTCCACTGACATGGCTGTTCTTCAGGTACTCTATGTCATCATCCTCTCTTCTGCCCTCGATCTCGTAGGTCCGGACGTGCCCAAAGGCATAGTCCTCCTCGCCGACGTGATACCTTCGTTCGTCACCAAGCTTTGCGCGCCCTACTTCATTCACAAGATACCTTACAACATCCGAATACTCATTTTTTGCGCCCTTTCAGCTTGCGGTATGCTCGTGATTGCTCTCACACCTCAACTGCAAGATGCAAAATCCATCACCATAAAGATGTGTGGCGTCATGCTAGCTAGCCTGAGCAGTGGGGGAGGAGAGCTCAGTTTCTTGGGCTTGACGCACTACTACGGGCACTTTGCTCTTGCGAGCTGGGGTAGCGGGACTGGAGGGTGCGTATTCTTGCAACTCATCGCGGACTCACAATCGTCCGCGGTTGCACCAGACTCATCGCTAACCGCTGTCTTCTCTCTCATAGCGCCGGACTCATCGGTGCCGGAGCCTATGCCGTTCTCACAACAAGCCTCCAGGTTAGCCCGCGAGATGCCTTGCTGGCATTCTCCTTCCTACCGGCGATAATGCTCGTCAGCTTCTTCGTCATACTTCCTCTGGGCCCTCTTCGAGCATCGTCAAGCCAGCATGCGGGCTATGAAGCAATTGATGAAGATGATGCACTCAATGAAGAGGAGGAATTGGATACCCATCCCGAGAATGCGAGTCTACTGGCTACTTCAATGCACTCGGCTTCTGGTCGCAGCTTCACCGCAGCCAAGAGTAGCCGCCTGGCATCGGCAATAGTGGGTTTCAAGGCTAACCTTAGGCGCGCGAGAGGCCTCTTCATTCCCTAGTAAGTTATGCTTCTCCCGTGAACACAATCGGAATGCCTGGTCTAAAAGAACGCCCAGTATGCTTCCGCTGCTTCTGGTATACATCGCAGAGTACACCATCAACCAAGGCGTCGCACCTACTTTGCTCTTTCCTCTATCGTCGAGTCCCTTCGACGAATACCGGTCCTTCTACTCTACTTACAGTGCTATCTACCAAGTTGGCGTCTTCATCTCACGATCATCTACCCCGTTCATCCGGATCCACCAGCTTTACTTCCCCTCCTTCCTGCAAGTCGCGAATCTGGTCCTCCTCACTTTGCACGGTAAGCACTTCCCTCCCCTGCGGCGCTCAAGACTCGCTGTGATCTGACAATGCAGCAATGTTCAACTTCCTCCCCAATTTCTACGTAGTGTGTGTGATCATCTTCTGGGAAGGGTTGCTTGGTGGGCTGGTCTACGTCTCGACATTCGCGGAGATCACGGACAATGTACCTAAGGAAGATCGCGAGTTCAGTCTGGGAGCGACGAGCGTGAGCGATTCGGGTGGTATCTGCATCGCAGGCTTTGTGGGCATGGCCTTCGAGCTATGGTTGTGCAAGTGGCAGGTTGAGCATGGTCGCGACTACTGTAAGCCGCAATGAAATCACAAAATACCCTTCCGATGCGGCACCTGCCAGCGTACCACCAATTGGAAATCTAGGTTCTGTATTGCCTCAGTGCGTGGGGCCCCATGTTGATTCATTCATAACGGACTGGATATGAGAATAATTAAGTATGTTCGTGGAAATTGCGCGCCTGCCTTTTCTATTGACAAGACGCGGCGACAACATCGTATAAGCAACCCAAAGACGGGTAGCTGCACCTCTTTCACGCCCACAAGACCTTCAATTCATTCTTCTTTGCTGGCAACCACTCCGTTACGAGCAAGAGCATCGGATCAAGCGTGGCTGCCGTCCCCGCAAGCTGCGGCACGCATTTGCGCAATCCGTCGGCTGTTTGTGGTTCATCAAGCCACGTGATAATCTGACTCTGTTTCTAACGATCATTACATCGGGCCAGTATCAAAGAACCCGCTGCCATGTCTATCTACAAAGATTATGCGAGCTCCGACTCTGCGACGGTCGCCAGCGACACAAGCCACAAAGAGCCTGCGAAACTTATCTGGCAGAAGTCCAATACGATCCCTTTTTACGTTATTCCTCCAAACTTACGACCCTCTTCACCTTTGAGAACAGCTCGTGCGGACGACAACGTAATTATCTTGAAGCTTGCTGCCCTCGCTACCCGCGTGCCCGATCTACATGCTTTTCAGCGGCGGCTCTTGGATGCCCGAAATGAACGCGTCTCAAAGCTTCTGCACAACAATCACTCCATGAATATGATGTTTGCTTCGCTCTCAATCAGCTTGATCGAGAGGAAGCGGAAGCTGAAGACACACGATATTCAACAGCCCCGGAGCCGGTCCACGCAATTAAATTGCACACTACGGTCTCTTCAACGCCGCTAGTCTACCCAGTTCTTATCGCGCAGGATAAAGTTGTATCATGCTCTGACTACATGCGAACCATTCAATCCACAGAAGAATCTGCTAAGGTAAATGGGTACTGTTCGTCAGATGTTCGAGGGAACACTCACCATATCCTAGCGAATGAAGACTGCCCTGAAACCGCGAGAAAGTTCCGTATCGCCGATTCTGCACTCTAATACCATGCTAACAGCCTTGCGGGAAACCACCACTCACGCCTCTGGACACTCAGATCCAATTCAACGAGAAAAAGGCCCTGCCCCGCTTGTGATCCAAGCAAGCAGACCCTTTCAGCACAGTACCGTATCAACTCAGTCGTTGGGGGATACCAGCAGAGACGGAAGAATGAGGAACGGGATGGTCAGGTGGAGCTTCTCAAGGGAAAGGGATCTGCACCTCTTGAGCTAAGCAACTTCGGCGACGAAGACTTCAATGACAGTGATGTCATCGATACACTCGAAACTGTTCTTGATAGAAAGCCTTACGAGCATAATGATGTGCAATACATCGACAAGCTTGTCGGGGGCATCCAGGCGTACTTGGACGTGTCTGTAAGTGAGCATACACGGCGATCAGTCATCCAACCACAGCATTTTAGTACTGGCGAATCTACCTCTACCCAAGGTTGTGTTCTATGCCCGGCCGTTTCCCTACCCTTGATACTGACGTTGCGCATGCTGAAATTATGCCTAGAACTCAGAGCATTATATACCCCGAAATCCAACTGAAGTCGGTAATCACCCCCTTCTGCCTTCCAGGATCTTAAGCACCCAAGCGGCCCCTAGGAAGCGTCAACGGCCTATAGTCATTGATTCCGGAAATGAATTCAGCATATCAATAGAATACACTCGACATACCAGGAGATCCCCCAGGTACATCTGCGACAATGATGAAGACGATTCCCACCAAGGTACAGACCTTTCCAAGGCGCGAAGGCAAACGCGAGCAATTAGTGGCATGAAGAAGGGCTATGACCACTGGTATTTTCATCCAAAACCTAAGGACTGGCACGTCAAGAATTCGCAACCCACCATCATCACCATGGAAGAGCTTCGAGGAATGGACATCGAACAGCAGCAATACCCGGTTGAAGTGGTTAGTGAAGCTTGATCGGTGTATTCGTATTAGTATCTGCTCACAGACCTTAGATGATCAAGCAAGGCGTTACCTGTGAGATTCACAATACGAAAGAGTTGCTGTGTTTTATGCAACAGCACTGTATACATAGAGATACGGCGAGGAAAGAGGGTGTCCTGCCAGACCAGTGTCACCTTCACAAATAGAATAGCCCTGTAGTATCCACGGTTTCGACCCTTCGTAGACCTATCAATTCTCTCAGCCAAGATTGCACTTCTCCGATGATGGTAACAAACTTCATCGTGACCGCTCAATCTAAACAATACAAGAACAAGATTACAGGTTCGAGTGAGGCTGACTCGTTGCATGCAGCAAGCAATGCTGGCATAGATGATCCAAGATTGGCGAGCAACATACAGCACATAACAGTCACGACTTCAAATCTACAGAAGAAACTCTTAGCGGATGTGCAACTACGAGTTTCGCTCGTGACGAGAGCTTTACGTTCGGGACGCACCGGTAAAAAGGAGCGAGAGCTACTAGCAGCTTTCAGGTTTCAGATACAAGACTCGTTGGACATCTACAACGACTCGGTCACACGACTAATTCGGGCATCGACTGATACCGCAGAAACCAGGCCGACGGATGACCATTTTGACCGGACCTCTACGAAGCCAACGATCTTCGCAACTTTCAACAAAGACCCCGCAACGAACGAGTTGAAGGTCATGTGGAAGAGTCGGCGCGACTCTTCCAGCTTTACTGGAGCTTCAAGTGGCGGTATGCCGGACGTTCACGACCATGCGTGCAGTGGACCGTCAGACAAACCAACAGGGCCCACTACAATCACATCCTCTCCGACCGAATGGGGGCAATCAGACTCCATTACCGACCATCGCTCACAGTTGTCGCTCTTGGAGGCTCGTTGTGCCTTCTGCGGCAAGCAACCTCCGAGGCACCCCAACATTACATCCTGCAATCACGTGGTCTGTTTGTTTTGCGTTGGAGAAGCTCAGGATAGAGCGTGGCCTCAGCATCCTACGTGCCCGGCTTGTGCGACTGTGATCAGGAAATCGACACCGCTTCACTGTTTCTAAAGTTGCTGTGTCTTGCGCTCCCCTAAAATTTTCGATACAACAGTCAGAGCCCTCACGGCTGAACGGGTGTCATCAATATCAGCATGGGATAATTCCATACGAAAGCTGTGGGACGTCAGTATGGAGCGTTCTATGGGAAAAAGGAATGCGTTGTCACTGGTAGCATTATGATTCTTCTCTATGTGTTGCACAGTACGATGTATGCGCGTTTTGAGTTTGGGAGTATTGGTCAGTATTGGTCTTTTCTGCTCAGTAACGCGTCCAGGGATCTAAGAAAACTAGCATTTAGCATTCATAGCATAGCTCGGCATCATACCCACCACTCCATAGAATCATACCACAGGAATTGCAGCGCTTGTGGTCAATGGACAAAGTAGATCAGATTTTCCGCACAATGCCTTGTCTAGCTAGAATACACATCTCCACTCTTCCTTCGACCTCCGTCCTTCCACAAATGTCATGCATAATATTTACAAAGTGTCCTTGAGCAGCTTGTTCATTCTGGCCATCTTTGCGGAGACGGAGAGGTCGATGGTGCGGTCGCCGATCTCGACGATAAGTCCACCGCGGATGTCAGGGTTGACCTTGGGGACGACCTTCAGCTTCTGGCCCTGGGAGACGTATTGCGACTTGCTGACGGCGGACTCGAGGCGGCTGAGGGTGCGGTTGTCAAGCGGTGCGGCGCTCGTAACAGTGAGTTCGACCTCGCCCCGGTACGCGCTCATGAGCTGACCGAACTTCTCCACGACGCCCTCAAGTGCGCCCAGTCTGTTGTTATTGGCCAGCGTCTCAAGCAGGTTCTTGATGATGCCGTCCTTGTCCTGGCCAAGGTGCTTCTGGAGCTCCGCAACGATCTGTTGCTTGTCGGCTGCGGAGAGAGTGGGCGCGCCGAGCAGAGTCGTCAGCTTCTGGTCCTTCTTAAAGACGTTTCCAAGAGTGTCGAGCGACTTCGCGGCCGAGTCAAGGGTGTTGGTCTTCGCGGCGGCGGTGTACTACACAGAGCAAAAATTGTTAGCAGGTGCTGCTGAGGCCATTGGCGATGCTGAGGGGCGATTGAGCGGGATTAGAGAACCAATTCGACGAGGTATTCATGTTAGGAGACGCACCAGTGCAGAGGCGTAGGTTCCGTCGATGCCAAAGAGTGCAACGGGGGGCTTGGTCTGGGAGCTGCTCGGGGCAGCGGCGGCAGCGTAGGCGCGGGTCGCGGCAACGCGGGCGGCGATTGGAGTGCGAGGGGCCGCAATGCGCGCGGCGCTGGTGAGGGCCCGGCTGGAGAACATGTTTGGGGAGGAGGGGAGATGGCGGGCTGATGCGGGTGGGAGCTCGAGATGCGTGGTTGCTGGAGTGGTGAGGTTCTTTCCGGGCTCGGCGAGAAAGCGCTAGGGCGTTTTCGGCAAGGTTGAGTCTGAGCTTTAGTTGTCGACACGAGCTTTGACGCACTCAAGAAACCACTCCAATGTCTGTTACTGACAACACGAGTTGGGACTGCTACGTCTCTCTTTTCCTCAACTGTCTGGTTTCAAAAATGACCCACTCGCTACAGCACACTTGAAGTCGCACCCTAAACACACTTTCCCCCTCAAAGGATGATTCCATGCGCTAGAATCCATTGCAAGTTGGCGAAGGATGAGTACCATATATTATACCATACGGCAAGAGCTCTGTCCGTCAGCAACCTGATCCATGTAATCACGATACGGTTCTCTTTTCGGAGCTTACGCAATAACTGGAAAAGTTTCCAAAATGTCCACGCCTAACATAATCCACCCTTCCGGGAATCGTATGTAGAATACGTGCATCCCCGTGTTGTAAGTCTAAAGGGGGCCAGAACAAACTAAACTTTGCGATGTATACGCGGCAGCACTCTTTTTACGCCAGAACAACAGTTCCTCACTGTAGACTGCAAGCAAACGGTCTTGCTTCACTTCGACATGGCGGACCAGAGTAACCTTCTTAGTGACCGCGAATCGGAATTCACGTCATTTACTCTACCTTCACCTTCACTGCCTGTCTCTGTATATATGTCACTGGTCGCCCACTTCGCCGTCTACGTTCCAGCTACCCCAGGTGCCTCGTCGCTCTACCTGATCGAGCAGCAGCATCCCTCAGGTCCGCCCCTTAGAGCGTTGAAGCAACATGGTTCGTTTCATGGGCCATCCACAGACGCCACCGCGCGCAGGAGAGACCGGGCGAGGCCGGCTCTCTTCTCCTTCGACAGCCTGCGAACCACCCGCTACGCCGCAGAAGAGGGGAGCCACTAACCAACTACTTACGCCTCCGTCAATGGGTAAGACTGTCCATTTCGTCAAAGACCTTGACTCGCCAACGAAGAACAAGCGTCGATTTGATCGCAAAGAAAAGGACGAATCTGTGCTCGCCGAATATGCTGAGTTGGACGATATTAACGATCTCAGCGACATCTCCATCTCGAACGACACTCCTCCTAATTCGAACCCTCCTTCACCGACACAAGATCCAATTAGCTCAAAGCCTCTCTGTCCCATCATCAGGGGCGACGCAGCCGTCAATGCGCAGCCCAAAGCTCTGGGCGACGCTACCCCGACTTCTATCGGCAACATCATCACCGCGCCGTTCCCATTTCTCAAACTTCCTCTGAGCATCCGCAAGATTGTCTACTCAATCCTCCTCGTAGTCCCGGGCTTGATATGTGTCCGCCAAAACCACACTTGCTACCATGATGAAGAGAAAGCTTTTCTCTATGCAGAAGCACGCTTGCTCGTTCCCGGCATCGCCTACGCGCTGCCTCAGATCACGGTCGGTGGCTTTAAGGTCCGGTTGTCGCGCTTTCGATATGCGAATGCGGGAATTTTGCGCGCGTCGAAAGAAGTACTTGCGGAGGCCAAGGCGGTGATGTAAGTGGGCTCATTGTTCGTGTAATTGCTTACTGACTCTGGACAGGTATGGGGAAAATGACTTCGAAATCATCTGTCCGAACCTTGAAACGAGTCCTCCACCGGAATACAAGGTTCCACTCTTTCCCCGCGGGTACGCGCGCTATGTGCGCAGCTTGAGCATTCGGGTGCGTGCCTTGTATCCACTCAAGTGGCTTCTTAACGGCGGGTATGGCGACATCAAGAAAGCGTACCGCGGGCTTCAGAAGTTGACAATTATTTTGGAGATGGAGAGCGCAGCAAAGGGCATGGGAAAGGTGCTAGGTAAGGAGGAGGCGGAGGAGTGGGCTGCGTATGGTGAGTGTCTTTCAATTTTTCTATCAGAGAAATGTTTTGCAGGTCGTATTGCTAACACAACTTTTTAGTTATTCGCCTCCACTCACACCTCAACTCCGCCCTCTTCGACTCCTCTCTGTCGCGGCCTCTCCACCCTCACTATCTCCCAGTCTGGATCCACTTCCGCGTCCTTTTTGATGGCGAGTCTTATGACGAGCTTACTAAGCCTACCGCACATAGCATCAACATCGGCCCTGGATCTGGCAAGATGAGCCCCACTGATGTAGCCAAAGAGCGGCTGAGAAGGTACCACCTGAAGCATGGGTTACCTCAGGCTTTCGAGATGTGCAAGAGGGGTTGTGTGCTGAGCGACTAGACAACTCAGCGCCACTTCTGAAGCGCATTTTGATTCGCGGTTCACCAAGTCGAAGCGCTGCGGAATATTTGTTATCCAGGATATTTCCTACGCTACGGTTCTTCGAAGTCTTTCGACACTTGAAACGATTCAAATTGTAGGAGAGCCACGCACAATGTTAAAAACATCGGGCATCTGCACAAGAATTTACTTGTACTCTCATCGCGTCTATCTACTAAAGCTCCCTCGAGAGTGCACTTCGCCACTCTCCTCAAACAACCCATTGGAAACACCGCTCTTAAGGGCTAAAAGTGCGGCAAGAGGGAGCTTCTCGATTTCACGTCGGTATTTTGACTTGCTAGCTGGGAACATCTAAATCAATTTCATGTTCGAGTGCTGACTTTACTTTGGCCGTTATGATGGGTTGTGGTTATGCAGACCGCGCTTTAGCACGGTGGGTCGCAAAGTAGTCTAGAGTCTGGCGAATAATCGTACATAACGCTAATGTCGCATTCCTGGAACATAAGATTTTCGATTGAGCGAGGCGGACAAATTGCTTGGTACCTAGATGTGGACTTCTCGCAAACGCACCCTGCTTCGGAAGGACATGGTGAACAGTGTAGACGCACCAGTGATCAGATGCCCAACAGTCGGTCTTTGTATTGCCTTTCGATGAGACACTGACTGACGGTGACTGTTGATGCAACACTATTAGTAAGACATCATCGAAGTGCGATCACTTGAATCGAAGAACCCATGATTCATAAGCTCGTGGTATCTAGAAGCGGCATCTCATGCCAAGTCCATTCGGAGCACTATGCAGACCAGATACGTGAATAAACCATTTTGACCGGACCGATGCACCGAACAATCCCCAAAGACAATCCTCTACTTCCTGAGGAGACGCTGGTAGAAAGCAAGCTCCTCACCTTCGAGGATGTAGCCATCACAGCGGCCGGACTGACCGGGGCGCGACGACACAACAGCGAAGACACGACCAGCCTCGAACTGCTTCTCGAGAGCGTTCTCGACCTTGCCGGAGGCCTTGAAGCGGTCGGCCTGCTTCTTTTGGACGCTGTTGGACTTCTTCTCCTCCTCTTTCTCGCCGGCCTTGGCCTGGCGCCTTCGGCCGAGCGACTGGCCGTAGTGGGCCTCGAACCACTGTCGGAAGGGAGCGGCATCGATCTGGACGACGGCGGATTTAGTGAGGGTGTTGGTACGGACGAGTTCGTTGTTGGAGGGGTGGTAGACGACACCGATGACACGGGTCTTCTTGGCTACACCCTCAGAGCCCCATGAAAAGTTGCCGGAGTCGAGACGCAGAGCACGGAACTTGCGGTTTCCACCGCGGGTGCGGACAAGATGGATACGCTTAGTACCAATACGAGTGTTGGCAGGCTGGCGACCCTTCTCGAAAGCCCTGCAGCCATGTTAGACATGACTTTAGAAGCGATCGGTTTATGCATACCTCTTCTTGCGGTAGTATGCGCGCTTCGCACCGGACGCGGAGCGCTTGTGACGGGAGTCGCGAGAGATACTGGAGATTGTCAACATTAATATTGGTAAGAGGTGTGAATAGTGGATACCCCATGATTGCGGTTGTTCAGAAGTGCTGGTGGAAAAAGTTAGCCAGAGGTCCATTAATCCAGCGCGAATGAGCCCTTGAATCTCGAAGGATCCTCTCGCCAGCTTGCTTTGCGCCCACCCGCTACCATGAATTGTACAGAGTCTGTCGAAGTCGTAATCATTACTTCGTGAGATCTTTACAGGATCGCGTGTGGTCGAATCGGCAAGGAGCGCAGGGTAGGATCGATCGAGATATGGAGAGAGCGAGACATCGAAGCTTCCGAGCGCTTGATTAACGTACCTAATGTCGAGCCTTCTGAGTGCAACGGTTGTCGTGTCGGCGTGGGGTTGTCGGTAGGATAGAAGATTGTTCTGGAGGTTTTCGGTGTGCGCCTAAGCGAGTGCTTGGCAACCGGAATAAAGTTTTCCCTAGCTTCTCACGTCTGCGACGGCATCGTGTTAGCGTTATCCACCTTCCGCACTGGTCCCCTTTTCGTGTAGCGAGTATTTGCTGTGGACATTGGGTACCCGAGTGGAAAGGATGCTTCGAGCGTTTGTCTGCTTCACGGCGTTGTGACAAATTTTCGCCAAATCTATAGCGTGTCGATTTTTTTGCTCCACTCACTATCAACAAAACCAAGAATACTTGCATCATCCAACTAGTCTACGGAAACCCCGTTCGATCCATCTCACATGTAGCTCTACGTTGAAGTCGGTGTCGATACGCGAGCTACACTTCCCATCCGATCATTCAACTCATCGCGATCGTTGTATTCGATAGCAGCAGGTGCAGGAGGCCTGTCATTGCCCTTGAATTCGCCTAAAGTCATCGTCTCGAGGGGGTTACTCGTACACTCCATTGATCGATTACCCAATCTTCCTGCATATTTCATTGCCCTGTCGTACCATACCTACCTTTCGTCCACTACGTCGCATGATCTATCACATACCCATTGACGAACAATGAGTGGCCTCGGAAACACCGTCTGCAAGTCCGACGGCGTCATCTGTTCCCAATGATCCGATGCGCTGTTCCCATTGTGACATGTGGATAAGGGTCGAAGAAGCAGATATGATCCATTGCCACGTAGTGGTGTTCCCTACAAGCACCCCTTACGACATCCATACGAAATACGCAATTTTAATGGCTAAGACATAATAAAGTCGTTCATTGACGATGCTGCCGGTCGTTAACAGCCACCGTCTTGACAAAGCGGATACGGCGGACATATAGAGTAGAATATCTGGAGTGGTCGTCACGGAATCTTGATGTTGAGCTGGTCTAGGTATAAGACAAAGGGGCCTGTAACGCACTGACAATTGCATGCCCCCTAGCTTGTTGTTGCATGCATGATCGCGGGGTTGGCGAAGCAGAATTCCAGCTGCGCACTATCTTGATGTTCAAAAGGTGGGCAGGGTTAGCGTCGAATAATCGTAGAATATGGCTATGCGAATTCCATCTCGAATAAATTGTGACATGTCTGATGTAAGTACCCAATCTCAAAACAAGGCAGCAATGTATGTGATCCTGATACACTGGTGCGCAAGGAGCGAGATACAACGAGAACAAAAGAGTAAAAAGGAAACAGAAAACAGCTTCGACGTGTGATACAAACGAAGAATACGCTGCACAAGTGTAACCTTCACGTGCTTACATGGATACTAGACAATGGCTACTATTAAGAAGCTCAGTTGTATTGACCTCATATACGTGTTTTTCAAGACGCTCGCGCTCTCTGGTACCTAACCTGTGGTTTTGTTGGTCAGATTTATATTTTCCAAGCCCTGGAACATTTCGCAAGCAACATTATCTTCAAGGACAGGCCTCGATTAAATACCATGTAAGGCTAGTATGCACTGGGTAGCGAACAAGCCTATCCTGGAAGCAGGGTATGCTTTTTTCGACAGTCATGCAGTGCACACGGTATGGGTTTAGCACCGAGTAACTTAAAGATGTTTATCGTTTGATCGTACCTCTAGAGACCTAAATTACCTCTACAAGTGGTCCCTGAAAACGATCACGCTGCCTTCTGTACCGGAGCCTGAGAACATTACGTCTACATTATTTACACTGTATGCACAAGAAAACATCTGCTAAACTCCAACTACGCCAGTAGATATTAGCAATGGTATACGCCCCTTTCATAAGCCCGAACAACTTTCTATAAAATCCTACCGCTCTTCTTCTCACAACGAATTGCATGACCATGGGCTGCTCCAATTCTCTACCATGTCCCCCTCAATTGCAAATCCCTGCTCGAGAATCCTAACCCAATCTCAAACTCCCCCTCGCTTGGTAACACCCAATTTTGCCTCCCCACATCCCAATAACTCAAATCCTTCCGGCTCAACTCAAACGTCACCACCTGCCTATTTCCGCCTCCCCCATGCACACTCCCTTTCACTCCCTCGACAGGCCCATCCTGCGGCGCCGGCACATGTACCTTCTCGAACCCGCGCAGCACGCGCACAGGAAAGTCGACTGCCTCGCCAGTCTCGGGATCCTTGTAGTTTTTGGGGAAGGAGACGTATAGCTGGACGACGGTCGCACCGGCCACGAGTCCAATGTTCGTTACGGTTGCGGAAACGGTGATGAGTGTGGTATAGAGGTCCGGATTGCCGCCTGGGCCGCCGCCCGCGTCTGATAGCGGGCTTTGGAGTTGGGATGCGAGTATGTTGGATTTGTGGATCGAGTCGGTGGAGGAGAGGTACGGGTAGATGTATTTTTCGACTTTGTGGAAGCTGGGCGGGAAGAGCGCGGAATTGGGGTCTGGGACGATGGTGGGATATTTGGGTGGCTCGATGGTGCTGGATGGACGCGGTGCAGGCAAGGGCACTTTACCCCCGTGGCCGGAAATGAGGAGGGACGAGAGGTGGAAGGTGGTGTATGATAGACCATAGCCGAATTCGTAGCGGGGTGCTATATCTTGCTTGTCAAAATGGCGGTAATCGATGTACAGGCCTTCTGAGAAGTTTTGTTGAGGCGTAAGGCCTTCGACGGGGTTGGGAAGGTACTTGATCTTGCTGCCGGGTCCATAGTCTCTCTCATGTTTGGCGATTGTGTAGGGTAGACGACCCGAGGGGTTGACATCTCCGAAAATGACGTCGACAAGCGCATTGCCAGACTCTTCACCGGGGAGGTTGGCGAGTAGAACGGCTTTCACATTAGGCAGTTCAATGAACTTTTCCATGATGACCGGCCCAACAGCGTGAATCACTACGACCACATTACCGTTGCCCTTCCCGCAGCTCTTTGAGACGTCCTGGATGAGCTGATCACCATTCTTCTGTAGATTCAGGTCGTTTCGATCACCACGAACATCTACTACGCGTCAATTCGAGCACTTGGTTACTACTGGAGTCATAACTGAACGGTGTGAACTTACCTGACCATTTCAAGTATCCCTCTCCAGCGTGGGCATTGGCGAACACGATGCAGAGGTCCTGGTCCTCGATAACTTGCTTCTCTTTAGGCAATGTGTTCTCAGGCCAGTTGGTGACATAGACAGAGTTGTTGTTGAAGGCATTGCGCAACGCAGAGAGAGGCTCGATGAGGTACGGATACTCGACAGCGCCGCTACCCCAACCAGAAGCCAACGTGCCATCGTTGCAACTTTGGTCGGGGCAGTTGTTGATACCATCGCGACTGAGGCGTGCATCTTCACCGAAAATACCGACGCGATATGTCGTGCCAGCCTTATCAGCCTTTTCATGCTCCTGCCATCCATCCCGACTTAAGGGCAACATGTTTTCCTGGTTCTTGAGGAGAACTGTGCCCTCTGCTGCAATCTTGCGTACCAGAGTGCCGTGAAACTCGTCGCCCTCGCCCTGCGCATTGATGAACTTGTTCACAACGCCTTTGCTATCGTCAGAAGGGCTTCCTTCGTAGATCTTGCCGACTTCGTCGTTCGTCCAGGACGAGAAGTTAGGCCCAGCTTCGGGCCACTGGTCCTGCCCGACTTGATACCAGGCGGCAACAATGCGAGTAACCATGTCGTCTACACGATCAATAGGCACACTTCCGTTCAGCACGGCCTTCGTAAGTTGAGCGCCCCATAAGCTCTCTCCATCAGCCCATTTGAGACCATCTCCAGGCATTGACATGTCTAAGCCAGCCAGCGCGGCTGCTACACCCGAACGCTGAGCAAGCCAGTCACTCTGAACGAATCCTTGGAAACCGAGTTCGTCTTTGAGGATACCGTTCATGAGCTTACTGTTTTGACAGGCATAACTATTATTGACCTGTTGTAATTAGTACAGTATTTCCAGTCATGTATAACGGATTGATCACTAACCTGGTTATACGAGCACATTACAGAGCCTACCCCAGCCTTCACAGATTCAGCAAAGGGCCATGCGTAGATTTCGTGCAAGGTACGATCATCGATATTACTCGAGATAGCGTTTGGCAAACCCCACTCCCACGCTTGCCGGAAGTGTTCTTGTTCGTTGAGAATGAAATGTTTCGCCGTAGCGATGACGCCCGCATCCTGTATGCCCTTGATCGTCTGCGCAGCCGCGATGCCTTGTAGTACTGGATCTGATCCGAATCCTTCCCAATTCCGGCCTCCAGCAGGCATTCTCCCCAGGGGACCCATCGCAGGTCCAAGCAAAACGTTCACGCCCTTCAGACGTGCCTCTTGTCCATGTGCCTTTCCGCGCTGGTACATTAAGTCCTTGTTCCAGGTCGCGCCCACCGTGATTCCCGCTGGAAATGCCGTGATATTGTCCGCGAATCGTATACCGAGTGGGCCATCCTGAAGGCACAACGACGGGAACTTCAGTCGCTGGACCGGCCCTGTGTTGCCCACACACATCCCCATGCTCCAACCCACACCTGTCGTAACGTTGACCTTCTCCACCAGCGTCATCTGCCCAACCATCACCGCCGCCTTCTTATAGCTTTCTTCCCACGCCGTATCCGCACCACCCTTGGGTGTAGGGTACCACGGTGGACTCATGCCATCTTTCACCAGTGTCCTCCTGTACGCCCACAGCCCGCCCGCAGTGAACAGTAAAATGACTGATGTGACGAATATCAAGAGCCAGCAGCACCATTGCCGTATGCCACAGCTTCTACCGGGTTTCGGTCTGCGAGCAAACTTCTCCGCTTCTTTCCTAAATGAGGGCTTCCGCGTGCGCAGGTCGCCAGTGCTTTTCTTGCGCTTCAGGGTGCCCGCATCGTAGTTTAGCGGGTCATATTCTTCTAGATCTTCAAAGGAGGAAGCGTCCGAAGCGAAGGACGGGCGCGAGGGAGATTCATCGTCCACGGGGGCGTCGAGCTTGGAGTATTTCCCCCGGCGGAGCTCGTGGGACTCCAGTGGAGCCATGCTCGCGAGGTTTAGGAAAGATAACAGAAAGAGGAGGCAACTCGCGCGTGGAGGGAGCTAGGGTATCGAAACGACGGCAGCGCGCGCCTTAGAATGCGTGCTGACAGCGAGACATGGAGCTGTGTGCTGTCACGAACAAAATGCAAACGAGATAACCCCGCTCAGATCACAATAGAAAGTGAGATACACAAGAAGACGCAGTGGAGCGGGCAGATGTCGCACAGCAAGTCGCAGCCGCTCCACACTGCAAGTCTCACGTCCACCGGAGGCTAAAGCGTAGCGGGACCCTTGTACCCCTGATCCTGGCCGTTTCGCCTCTTCACCAATACGACATTTAGCCCCGTAGTTTCCACACTACCAACGTCAAAAGTTCACACAGAGAGCCTTATGACATATAAAATGCATCCCGTTCGTGGCACGAGCGTTTTCGACATAACGCAAACGCCTTCTACGGCTGATATCTACAAACATTTTACCAAGCTCTGGGATTCGCTTTTCCAAACCTGACTGTGCTTCATGCGCCGACCTGCTTCAAGATGCCCTGGAGGTTGATGCTCTTGGGCCGCTCTATAGGCAGACCTAATGCCCTGTCCCAGATAAGTTGCGCGAGAGGACCGAGACCACGGCTGACACCGAAAGTTGCAGTGTAATACAGCGTCTCGTGGAAGCCGTAGTGGTGGAAGAGCACACCGGAGGAAGAATCAACGTTGGGGTACGGATTCTTAGTCTGGATCATTGGTCAGTATCTTGTAAACGGTAGCAGTTGCCGAACTTACCTTGCCGTGCTCAGTAAGGACGCCAGGCGCGACCTCGGAGTTCTTCTTTACAAGTTGGTAGACTGGGTTCTTCGCGATGTCTGGTCGCGCGTCGGCAAAATCCATCAGAGCCTCGAAACGCGGGTCGGGCTTCCTCAGGACTGCGTGGCCGTATCCTGGGATCACACGTCCAGACTTAAGGACACTCCAAAGGAAATCTGTCACATCGCCCTCGGTAAAGCTGGTGCCAACCGACTTCTGCATGTCTAGAATGAAGCGAAGCACTTCTTGTGCCGCCAGACCGTGGAGAGGTCCCGCGAGACCCTGGAGTCCAGCGCTATACGAAAGGAATGGATCGCTGAGCGCGCTGCCGACCAGATGTGTGGCGTGGGCAGAGACGTTGCCTCCTTCGTGGTCACCGTGGAGGGCAAGATACAGACGGAGGAGGTCCTGGAAGCCCTCGTTTTCCTTTCCAGACTTGCCCAGCATAGCAGCGAAGTTGTACGCCCAATCCTGGTTCAGATCGACATCAGCTGGCAGTGCGCCTCCGCCGCGGTAGGCGTTCTGGTAGATCTTAGCAGCAATAGTGGGCAGCTTCGCAAGCAAACTAATGCAGTCATCGAAAGTCGGCTCCCAGTAATCAGCCTTGTTGATACCCTTCTCGTACGCCTTCGCGAACTTAGACTCGTAGTTTAATGCTGAGACGGCGCAAGCGAACTGTGTCATCGGGTGCAGATCCTTGGGGAAGTCATCAAGCATCTTCTCTACGAACTTGGGAATGCCGGCATTTTCGGCCAGCTCTCGTGAAAGTGCACGGGTCTGGGAAACGGAGGGGACCTCGCCGGTAAGCAACAGCCAGAACATAGCTTCTGGAAGCATCTCCGTGCCGGAGGTGCCCTTGGGGAGCTCCTGCTGGCAGTCCTTGATGGTCTTGCCGTGGAATCGGATACCCTCATTTGCGTCAAGCACCGAGCCCTCCCAGACCATGGCCTTCAATCCCCTTCACAGCCGTTAGAAATGAATTGCGACCGCGAGAAGGCATGCGCACCTCATTCCACCCAATGTGTTCTCCACCTTGACCACGCCGAGCTCCTTGTCGGCGTGTGCCTTGACCTTCTTGAGTAGTTCCCGCTTCGCAGGCAGAACTTTCTTGAAAGTCTCTTTGAGATCCGGCTCGGAGGACGATGAGTAGCTGCATACTTGCACTGTTGGTGGGATACGTTAGCGCGGTGTGGAGAGGCTGTTTGCGGGGTCAATTGCTCACCAGAAGCAAAGGGACGAGCCGCCGAGGGCTAAAAAGCTTCAGTCAGCCCATGTCCATTGCATTGAACCTTTCCGAGCTCACCTTTACAGCTCGCAGAGCTCTTGAAGCTGTACGTGCGCTCAACGCCATAGCTGTAGCTTAGTGAGGGGTGGATGGCAGGGATGTTGCGTGCGGGGAAAGGTAGCCTTGACGTTTGAGCTCCAGACAAACAGCAAGATCAGACAATTGAGCTGTGAGTAGCAGCGATTGTAAAGAAATTTAGCAAGGGATTTACGGCAACGGTCGGCGTCTAGCTTTCACGAGGCATTGCATGTCCCGCTGATGCGGCGGACAAGAGAGCTGCCCCTCGGTAAAGCACGCATGGGGGTTAGCGCTGCTGGCTATCCTCGGCCTGTTCGACGACGTGGAGAAAGTTATCCCAGCCAAAACATCCTGGGCTTCGTGTTGGACGAGCGACGCATCGGTTTGCCGAACACTGTCTGCTCCGCGTGCGGAAACGCGATTGAGAACATCTGCGCTGAGTTGTCCTGGCCAATCGTGTGGGAATCGCCTTCCATCGCTTTTGACCCCGAGATTCGCACTCGGTAGCTCTCCGAGCCTACCAAAACTCGCCGCTGCTGCAAGAACGCCAGAAGAATATAAGACGCTTTTCCCTTGGTACTGACAGTCTAGCTTCTTCGCCATGCTGCGAACAGTGGCACGATTCGCAGCGCGCCAGAGCCGGTCTCTGAGAGCGTCGAACCGAACACCACAACTCCTCCGACCTCTCTCCACCACTGCGTGCCGCATGTCGAGCTCCACGCTCAAGCCAGTAGACCCGCCAGTCTCTTCAGCCCTTCCGGGCGACTCGTTCCAGCTGTTGCCGGAAGCATCGAAGGCTGGCCAGGCGGAAGATGCGCTCTTCGAGGAGCAGGTACAGAAGGTGAAAGACTGGTGGGCTTCGCCGCGGTACAAGGGGATCAAGAGGCCATATTCGGCAGAGGATGTCGTGGGCAAGAGGGGCGCATTGCAACAAACATACCCTAGCTCATTGATGGCACGGAAGCTCTTCAACTTGTTCGAGGAGAGGGCGGCGAAGGGCGAGCCAGTCCATACAAGTGCGTTGTTCTTGCTCCGCATCGTGAATATAATAGCTGATGCGAGGTCTTCAATTCATAGTGGGCGCAATTGACCCTGTGCAAATGTCGCAACAAGCGCCAAACCAAGAAGTTCTGTACATCTCTGGCTGGGCGTGCTCCTCTGTGTTGACCACCACACACGAGGTGTCTGCAGATTTCGGAGACTACCCATATAACACCGTCCCAAACCAGGTGCAGCGATTGTTCAAGGCGCAACAGCTTCATGACCGCAAGAACTGGGACAACAGGAGGAAGATGGCACCAGAAGAAAGAGCCAAGACCCCCTACCTCGACTACATGCGTCCTATAATCGCAGACGGAGATACTGGCCACGGCGGTCTATCAGCGGTCATCAAGCTTGCCAAGCTCTTCGCAGAAAACGGAGCTGCCGCGGTTCACTTCGAAGACCAGCTTCATGGTGGCAAGAAATGCGGCCATTTGGCTGGAAAGGTGCTCGTACCTGTCGGCGACCACATCAATCGCCTCGTAGCTGCACGCTTCCAGTGGGACATGATGGGCTGCGAGAACCTGGTCATTGCGCGAACAGATTCCGAGAGTGGCAAGCTGATCTCGAGTGCCGTTGATGTACGCGACCACGAGTTCATCAAGGGCGTGACAGAGAAGACCGAACCGCTTTCGGAGACACTGCAGACCATGGAGGCAGCAGGTGCACCCGGAAGCGAGATTGATGCGTACGAAGCCGCTTGGGTGAAGAAGCACAAGCTTGTTACCTTTGATGAAGCCGTACAGCAACACCTCGAGAAGGAAGGATCCTCCGTCGATGCTTACCTCAACGAGATCAGAGCAAACCCTGATCTATCGCTTCTCAAGCGTCGCGAGGTTGCAGCGAAACACACTAAGTCACCCGTGTATTTCAACTGGGACATCCCGCGAACCCGTGAAGGCCACTACCATTACAAGGCAGGCATGGCCGCGGCGACCAAACGCGCGAAGGAATTCGCACCCTACGCCGACCTTCTATGGGTCGAGACGGCGGGCCCCAACGTCGAGGAAGCCGGCAAGTTTGCCGGCGAGATCAGAGAAAAGTATCCAGGCAAGAAATTCGTCTACAACTTGTCACCAAGCTTCAACTGGCTCGGCCATGGCTTCACAGAACAGTCCCTGAAGAGCTTCGTCTGGGATCTCGCGAAGCACGGGTATGTCAAACCACAGTTCCTCCAAATGCTCTTTTCGCCTGCGAATGTTGCTTGCTGACCAACCTTCAGCTTCGTCCTTCAACTCATCTCTCTGGCTGGGCTGCACTCCACCGCAACAATCACCTGCGAACTATCCCGTGCTTTCAAAGACCAAGGCATGCTCGCTTACGTCAACCTCGTCCAAGCGCGAGAGAAGGAGCTCGATTGCGATGTGCTCACGCACCAGAAGTGGAGCGGTGCGGGCTACATCGATGGAATATTGGGCTCGATACAGAGTGGGAGCAGTGGGAGCAGAAGTATGGGCGAGGGAAACACGGAAGCTGGTAAGTTGTGCTTCGCCACTGATTATAGAGACTCACTAACGCGATGCCAGGCTTCTAACGTAGTAGTACAATCCAGTCTCGCAACGATTGTACAAGAAATAGATGCTATTGTATATAGTGAAGAAACCTCGCGATGTGATGTTTGTAGACTTGGTTTGCACCCGCTGAATAATTCGCATAGCGCTATTGGTAGCACAGTCGGCTTTCGGAATCTGCTCGTAGAAGTTCGGCGCCTTATTGGACGCTTGGACGCTTGGACGCGCGGTGAAGTCCGCAACTGGGTTCCACACACGTTGCCGGCTTAGTTTGGTCCGCGCGCATTTATGCATGGATGCATATATTGTGACTGGACCGCCTGGCTGTAGGCCAAATAATATTCGTCCAAACATTCAAGTCGTCACCAATTATCTGCACACTGATTATCGTTGTCCTGGCCGCCCCCATAGAGAAATCTAATCTAGCGCCGTAAGCTCCGCAACATTGACTTGTACATTTCTATTGCGTACGCTCGCTCTTCTGGGTTCCGCACTCTACTTCCAAGTCGGATCTTACAGTTGCCAAACCGAAACCATGACATCCTACTTCCCACACACCTCCTATGCGGAAGACCAACCTTCCTCCCACGCAATACTCTACCTTCACGTAGCCCGTGCCTCGGCAATGACCGGCTCTTTCCTCTCCTTGTCCACAGCACCAACCTCTCTCCTCCTCTCCCGCTACCGCCACTCCAGCCCGATCACCCTAGCCAACTTCCTTCCTCGACTTCTCACGCACTCGAGCCGCGGTCTGGTGATCGGCTCTCTCCTAGGCGTGGCAGCGACGTACGGGCGTATGTTCGGGAGGGCAGCAGTAGAATGGCAGGACCGTGCGTGGAGATTGCAGGAGAATAGAGGGGAGGAGGACACAGATGTTGTGAGCTTTGAGGCGGGGGTTGTGGGAGCGGTTGTCGCAGGTTTAGCGGCGCGATCGGGAAAGCTGGGTGGTGTAGGAGCGGGAACTGCTGTGCTGGGAGGAGTAGGGCTGGGGATGGCGAGTGGAGTACCGTACATGGTCTCGACATTTGCGCGGGGGCGGAAGCCGGCATGAGGTGTATGGTTTCAATGATTTGCAAGGGGCAGAGTAAGACATTCAATTCAGCGTAGATTACCATTGTTCGTCTAGGTCATTGGCTCTGATGCCCATCCGCGCAGTCCAGGACTTTTGATTCCTTTCTACCACGCACATGCTTCCAGCCAGCCAGGACCCTTCCGCTTCGCCCAGTGTACAAACGCCATCAAGAAGAATCCGACATGCACCAGTCCAACCATCACCTCCAATATGTAGCCATATATCATATCATGCTCCTCGGGCGTCGCGCACGTCGCGACAGGACAGCCGCCACGTTCCACATCGGGTTGGACAACCGGATTGAGAAATATTAATGCGCCCCAAAAGCTACTGATCAGGCCAGCGAATTCGCAGATCGTTAAATACATCGACGGCAGGCGGGGAAAGCGCGGCTGCCGCTCCGGTGATGAGGTAGATGCAATAGCGGGAAAGAGCAATGGAAAATGGTGTATAAGCAGTGTGGGATGTGGGTTGCTGAGTGAGAGCAATTCGAGCGTGTTGAGGACGAGAGAGTAGCCGACCTAAATACCTCTCAGGTTAGACTTCGCCCCTACAGCTTTCAAAGCAAGACTGACCACAGCATAGAGCACCTTCACTGTCAGAAAATGCACGAGATTGGTGTCCAGGATGCAGACGATAATCAACATGCTAGTATTCATGATGATGGCGCACACACGGAACAACATCTGCACAATGGCCTCGATCTCAGGGTAACGCTGCCGGTGGTTCTGACATTTGCAGTCGTCCACGACCTTGATGTCCTCCGCTTTGAGCCCATGGGAGGTGACAGTGGTTGCGACTTCCCAACCGGGTGGCACGAATCGCTTTGTGGGCCAAGGGGAATCGAAGGGAGAAGAGGTATTGAACGTCAGAGTTGGGCAATCCATAGAGGCGTCTCGCGAGATGCGGGCAGAGGTAGACATGGTGTGGGTGTGATGGTGCTGCTGCGGGTTTACATGGAGAGTAAAGAGCGAAAGTGTCTTCGTGGGCGTTTGCAGGCTAACGACAACGGAAGGCGCTCGTGGACGCCAAGACGAGAACAGTGACTGGCCGTATTTGAGACTATCTTATCGCTGAACAAGAGCCCCGAATGTTATAAGAACGGTTTGGAAGAAGCTGATATAGAAATTTATTTGCGAAAGGACTGGTACATCAACACCTCACCAAAAGTGAAGTCGTGACCATGCCAGTAGGCGACAAAGCGCCGCAAACTATATTGTCTATCAAGGCAAGTGCTAGGGATAAACCGTGTCACTGTGGCTGCCGTTCTGGTGACGTTTAAATCTGGTCGACTAGCGAATTGCAGGAAGGAATGTGAACTTCAACTACTGCACCAGGAACGTAGCCCTGGAGGAGAGTCTCTCCGATGACTCCAGAGGATGATTTGGCTTCAAGCATCTTCAGCGTTTAGGTGGGTTAAGTCTTGGGTATCTGAAGCTGCGTCAGACACTTCCATTAAACCACCATGAGGTTGGTGCTGTTATTGATAGGGGAAAGTAGGCCATTCGATTTGTATAGGTCGTCATCTGAGGTGATGTTGGGCTTGCCTCATGTTGTTATGACCACTCACTGGTGCCATTAATCAAAGTCCCTGATGGACGGCCTGATAGCATACTCTAGGTAGCCATGACGTGTTGCTGTTGTAATGCTCGTCGTGACCGACCCCAGCTTCTTGACAGTCGCACTGGGCGCGCACAGGGGGCCAAGTCTCAACAACCGGCACAAGGCGGTCCGTGGATACTGATTCCCATCTCATGGCCAAAAAAACCCCGCGTGACATCAAAGCCACCTGGGCAGTTGGAGGGACGCTATCCTGAGTATGATATGGCTTCCGGGTAATGTTCGATGTGCCCCATCCCTCAGGGAGCAGCTGGTAAGAAGCGACTTACATAAAATCAAAGTCAAACATATCTTATGCCCTGAGGAACTTCCACCCACGCCCATCAGGTAAGCTGAATTGCGCCAGGCTGACTTTGGTATGGCCTCCGATCTTTCGCGCTAACCGAAAGAGGTCTCAGGTCCCATGAACGCTAACGCTCACACCGCGCACGCGTCTAGACTCCGCTAGGCCCGGTATGGAAGGGCCGCCACCGGTACCAGAGAACATATGTAGGGAGTCGCCAAGTCTTGACAATAGAGTCAGGTTGAACTATGATGATTCGTCGGTTGTCGGTGGTTGTCTTTTGCGTTGAGTACCTATGGTATCGCAGTATGCGGCGGTACCAGAGAGTTGAACAGTCCATGTGTTCCGATTCACGGACTAGCCCTATGCAGTTGCAGGTCCCTGACCATAACATAGAGGGAGTGGAGCGCTGAGAAATGCACGATCGATGTACTCACAAGGTCAACGTAGTGCGGGTAGAATCAGCCTTCTATAAAATTGGTGAGATCTGGAAGACCCTCCACAGCTTTCCTCTTGACTGGCACGAACACAGACACACATTCCTTCCTAGCACAAGAATGCAGGCTCCAGACATCGGTGGGTATTTACAACGCCCCGGCGGCTGGCGGGAGTACGTCTTTATCTTCGTCCTCTGCTCAACCCAACTCTTCTGCCAGATCGCACTCGGCTATGTCATCATCCCATTGGGCTTGATTAGCAAGACCTTCCATCAGGATGGCTCCGTACAAGCTTCCGAGATGAACTGGCACGCTGCAGCGTACAGTCTTACCATAGGGTCCTTCATCCTGGTGTCTGGTCGTCTTGGCGATATCTACGGCTCAAAGAACGTCCTTGTCTTCGGCTGGATATGGTTCGCAACATGGTCAGTCATTGCGGGTTTTAGCGCTTTTACCCATTCGGCGATTTTCTTCGACGTAAGTCGTGCTTTTCAAGGCATCGGCCCTTCATTATTACTTCCGAATGCGCTAGCCATAGCGGGGCGTACGTACGCTCCTGGGTTAAGAAAAAGCGTCATCTTCTCCCTCATTGCTATGTGCGCGCCCTTAGGTGGCATAATCGGCGGGCTGGCGGGGTCGGCACTCGCGCAATATGCCTGGTGGCCTTGGATTACATGGATATCCGGGATCGGGTGCGTCATTGTTGCTATTACTGCGTACTGGGTGGTGCCCCAGGATCGTGTCAAGGATTCGCCCAGAGAGATCACTTTCGACTACCTCGGATCTTTCTTTGGAGTCGGTGGGTTACTATTGCTCAACGTCTCTTGGAACCAAGCGCCTATTGACGGATGGTCAACCCCTTATGTGTACACTATTTTAATGGTGGGCTTACTCTTTCTTGTCGCATTTGTCTATCAGGAGAAGAAAGCAGAGCATCCCATCATGGACATTCGTATCTTCAATGGACGCGTGGCCGGGATTCTGGCCACCACCGGCCTCAGTTGGACCAGCTTCGGCATCTGGTTTTACTACATCTTCCAATTCCTCCAGCACATTCGGGGTACATCAAGCCTCCAGTCGGCACTTCAATTTGGACCAGAAGCTATTTCGGGCATGGTAGCGCCTCTGTTCGCGGCCTGGTCGATGGGTAAAGTTCCCACCCCGTGGTTGATGGTCGTATCGTCATCAGCTTTCTTCTTCGGTGCGCTGCTGTTGGCAACCGCTCCAGTCAAACAGACTTATTGATTCAATGTTTTCTGGTCCTTCATCATCATGCCATGGGGGTGAGTTGCTTCATTTGTTCACATCAATTTCGACTAATCTTGTAGCATGGACATATCCTTCCCCGCATCAACACTGTTCCTCAGTGACTCCGTCTCGATCGAACATCAAGGCATCTCCGCGTCGCTCGTAAATACAATTATAAATTATTCGATCGCAATCGGACTGGGGATCGCGGGTACGGTCGAATCGGAAGTAGTGAAGAGCACATCGGGAGAAGGATTACTGGAAGGATATCGAGCAGCGCAATGGACATCCGTAGGCCTAGCTGGCTCAGGACTCGGAGTGGCTCTTTTATTGGCATTACGAAACCATCAGAAGAGGCCAGGGAAATGTGCAGAAGATGTCTGTGAAAGTGAAGAATGCACCTGAATAGACGGCTGATGCTGGGATTGCAAAAATGTAATTGAGTCCTAGGTAGATGAGGGGAGAGCATTGAGACGTACTCGATAAAGAGGATCAAGCCAGAACACTCGATGTAGGTGGTCCTCATACTGTCTCATAGTTGCGATCTCATTAGTCAATCTGAAATCTTCGATCTGCGAGCAAAAATACAGTTGATCTTCGGTAGTGGGGCTCTCAAGGGCACCCACAGTTAAGATCCACAGGTGTATCGCTGGCTCCATGTGGGAATAATGTTCAATTGTCTTGAGAGCTGTTTTCAGCCTTTCGACCTGGAAGGTTGTCATGACAGGACTTATGCCAGATCGTCTCCGGAGTTCTGCTAGGTATAGTAGAGCTCCCGCACGCAGGTAGGCGAGAATCGCATATGTGTTGTCGGGCATATCCACCGGTAGCCGAATGGACAGAAAGCGTCGCGCAACAGGCTCCACGAGCAGATCCATCTTCCAAGGTTCGTCCAAGACCGTAGAACCTGGGTTGGTATGTACCAGTGCCAGGTAGTTGTTCAAGTCTTGAAGTGATTGGTACGCTTGTACCATTGGAGGACGGTGCTTTAGATCCATAGAATTGATAAGAATCAAGAGAGATCTTCCGAGGGTCGTTTGCGTGAGGGCTGGAAGTGGCATCGTTGTAGGAATGAGAGAGGATGGAGCTATACCGAAGGCGTACGAACCGACAGAATCGATACTGTACCAAAAGTTAACAAATGTCTCTAGACAGGCCCATCATGCTACGTACGACTGATAAAGGCGTATAAAATCTTCGCTGATGTCACTCGTCCGGGAAGCAACAATGTTTCGAACGGCAGTCATGTGCATGGTATAAGTGTCCAAGTCGTTGAGAAGATGCGCGTAGCAAGCGAACATTAAAATAACAACAAGGTACTCCTCGGAAACGGTGTGCGTTGGATCCTTCAACCGCTCCCGGGCTATCGTAAGTGCTTGCGCATGCTCGCTGATCGCCACCCGCCTCAGTCTGCGATGTATTTCCGGCTGCCACCGATATAAATGGGTAGCACAACAAGCAAGCATCTGATGGAAGGCAGCAGAGTCTCTAACGCAGACTGGATACCATTTTTCTCTGTATACACGGATATAGCTGGGTAGTGCATCGGAAAAAACTGCAATATCGTCAGCAGGTTCTCGGCTGTGGAGATTGTGGGATAAGTACCGTGGTGTAAGACGCAGCGAGAGTCATCATTGACGTTTACCAACGCTGTTGCTGTTGATAGTAGAGCCTTTGGAATTTCCGCATTGTCGGATGCTTCCAAGGCTTCTTCATTCGATCCAGGCGTGGCGCCAGAATTCGAGCTCAAACTTGACCCGGAAGAAAAATGGCACGCTCTCCTAGAGTATCCAATATCTTTCATTATATGCTTTCGCATCAAAGTCCTCTGGGCAGCCGTAGGGCGGCGCGTTGCGGGCGACGTCGTAACAAAGGCCCATCGCCCTTGGTCTGACGTGTGTTTCTGGGACACCATTAGGCAACATCACAATGCCTATAGGCATTCATCAGGAAGGCTCAAAGGTACTGAATCTCCTCGGGGTCAGCAGAAGCAAGGTATATCAGTTTGAGAGTATTTTGGCTTATAAATATACCCTGTCGTCATTCCGAGATCAGTCCTAATTGAGCTAAGTTGCCTGAGCTAGATGCCCCACTCAGTGCTCAGAGGTCTGCAACACACATCGCACCCCACCACCACCACCAAGCGGTATGTAGAGCGCATAACAATTTATCAGAGGCCTCTTCTACTGAACTCCCGATATCCGTACTACATGCTTTTATCTCGTTGCTACTTCCGCGCCCATTGAATTACATTATCGGTGCTTTCCGTAAGTTTTGCGCCCACCTCCCATGGGAACAGAAAAGACAAAGTGGAGATTTTCTATTCATTTTACATGGCTGGTGGATTCTAGTTAATGTATAACAGGCTCTATTATCTGCCTAGCATTATCGTATTTAACCTATGTTCTAGTCCTATATCACCTATCCTATTCCTATGCTACCTCTACTAAAGGTAGTTAGCCAATTATATATATACCGATAGTGATTAGAATCCACCAGACATATAAGATAGCTAGGAAATCTCCGCTTTGCCTGTTTGTTCTCATAGGAGATGGGCGCAAATTCTATGGAATTGATGATAGGATTCCACGCGTTGTACCGAGAGTTTGTTTTCTGCGTTACGTAGCCGGTGTCCCATTACCATCTCACCCCGAGCACAAGGACCCAATAAGGCCAGCTAGTAGCTCACTCTGGTCTGTGAATGTAATTTGTATGGTACTGGCTTTTGGCCCCCACACATCTCACATTGTAAGAGGATCGAATAATGGTAGCTGAGTATTTGCTGCTGTTGTACTAAGGCAGACTGCATTATTCTTGAAAGGCTAGTTTAAAAGAGTACATGATTATTAAAACCTTTACTGTGATTCCGATTTTCCATTGCTTAATAAGTAGTTAGCCGAGATCAATCTCTTCAATCTCAAGCCCAGTAGACCAAAAGGCGCTATAAAGGGGCATTTTCCAGGACAGTAGTGTCAATCACACAAATCTTTTGTATGGGACGCAGTTCTATGCGCGGAGAGATATTGGCTGCGGTGGATTGGGTACCCAGACGATAAGAATTAGTAGACGGTGGGCAGAAATTCCTCTAGTCTTTCTAATACCATTATATGCTTGCTACTACATGACAACGTACATTGTCTTTGGACCGACGCTATTTGTATTAAATATTCGAATGACGACCGAAAAGGCAACATATCGACATGATGCAACAGATATATCGTGTAGCGTAATCAGTGCGCTACCTTGCTAGGATCTTTGGTCTTGGTCTTGTATAATCGCAAGAGACAGAAGATGCCCTGAAGCTAGTCGCTTGTGCTTTAAACAGAAGAGATAGTATTCCATCTATGTTGACTCTGCATAAGCAGCCGATGCCATCAATATATTATAACGTCGGCATCAATGATGAGCCACTTTTGGACAGTTTAAAGGATACTTGCTCTTCCCAAAGCTACTCTGTATTGGACACTCGTGAGACTTCTTGGAATGTAGTACGCAAGGCTAAAGCAACAGGCTTATAAGGCACCGGACGGGATACCTAGGGAGGTCTGAGATAATGAGTCACTCTTTGGCTTTCCAAGGCTTAGTGCACATTGAACGACCTCATGTCTCCCTTCCATGGCCCCCTCTCTATCTCTCCTGTGGCTTTAGAAAACTCTATTCGCGACTAAGCAAGGGAGATCTGGCCTAGGTCCGCATCTATTTGAGACGTGGGAAGGAGGTATTGGTGGTCGGCAGCTGTCGATTTCCGCTTACATCTGCGTCATACGCACGGTGAGATCAATCTGCGGATGGAAGACAGGCCAGCTTGGAAGTCGACTGAGAGAACGCTGCCTTTTGCATGAATTCATGGTGGGAGAACTGGTAGAAGGAAAAGTCGGCAGTCACTGGCATATGCTATTGCATTGAGTTGAAGAGATGGGTGTTGACAGAAGCTCACAATTTCCATTCGAATATGTATGATAAGTCACCTAGCAGATAAGTGAAGCCGTGCGATGGAAATAAGATATCAAGGTATCGGGTGCTTCCGATAGGATTATGCGCAATAGTTCTCCTGGAGAGTAGACCAAGCACAAAGGTAGCTGGTATTAATTTTATACCCATCATCACAGGCTCTTATGGTTTCTATTGAAGGACCTCTTAGCTCTTAAATTCACAGTATGTGGGAGCCTACATCCATCTTAAATCGGGCTTAGGGTAAGTTCTGTTTATCTAGGTATCTACAAGTACCTACTGATTGTTGGTGTACGATCATTCCGCCGCCTTAGTTGAACTTGCATAACAAGTGCGTTCGTTGTGGTAATCTTAGGACTGTCCATTGCAGAAAGGCCACCAGTACCGCAGCGTAGCTGGACAAACACTTCAGCAATCATGCACGTGTCACAAGCGCCACGAGAGTCTTACGCGGCAGTCCCTATAGACCAAGTGGTACCCAAAACAGTTAGAAAGTCGTCCTTTTTGCCTTGATAGCATAGAAGCATAGAATCTCTACTATTATTCGTAGATCTGTACTAGTATAGATGGAGAGTTCTACTAAGGCAGTTAGGTAATTATCAAGAGATCTACTATACAAGATCAGATAGTCACCGTGAAGGTCTTGTCACATAATAGGAGGTCATAATGAAGGATAAAATAATGTTCTTATACGTAAATTACTAAGCCATTTACTTGGTGCTGCAGTACCTCTCTAAGTACCTACGCTACCTACTTAACAACCTCTAATTCGGGTGATTTAGGCAACGTTTATACGCTTAAATGTTATATGCCAGCTTAGGGTACATGGACTCGTAGGCATGAGGTGATAGGTGATGGTGTCAGGTGACGGTGTTGAGGGTGAAGGAACATAGATGTTGGCACGCTATCCTAATCCTTAACGCTATCCCTAAGCTTTAATTCACTTGTTACTCACGGAGACCTCTCCGTCAGCCAATAGGGCACCTTAGCGAGCTATCTCTTATAGTATAGACTTGCAGAATTGCCAGATAACTATTTTCTATACTATAGGAAAACCTATTATGATGGCACCAAGTTCTCTACTAGAAAAGCACTAAAATCCATACAATTTTGGTATACACGTTAGTCTAGAGGGGTAGCACCAAGCCTTTTGACGGCTTTGCAACCGTCGTATGAGTGATCAACACAAGAAAGCAAATTAGAAATCTTATGATCACACCAAGCTTCTTTACTAACATCTCTGTGAAAGCCAGACTTCACCTCCACAGTGGTATGACCGAGCATGCATGTTAGTACAATCAACTGTGATGATCATGCACACGAAAAAGTTAATCAGGTGGGCTAATGTGTAGGAAACGCCTCTCGTCTCGGTTCTTTTTGTACAAGTCCATTGGCGAGCGTGGAGGCATCTTTATCCAATCTTCGACGTGGTGCTATTTCTCTCAATACATTAGCGAAAAGATCAGATCCATGCATTGTACACTCTCCTAGTAACTATTCCGCCACGCTCAATTGAACTTACTTTTTGCCCGGAATCGTCGATCTATCTCTCGATCAGTTGCAAGCCCGCCTTGCTGAATCATCGGCTGATTGGGGATCCTATATGGTCTGGAATTAGCACTTCGCGATTCCAGTCTCAAGGTCCATGACCCACAACAGTGCTAAACTGTTCCTGTAATTCAACGATCTCTTCTTGGAATGTGAGCAGGAGTCTAGCTGTCAAGGTGATGAAGCGACGCACGACAAAGAGACTCGCACCCGAGGCCACGATCGATGCGGAGTGGTATCCGGCACCCTTGCAATTCTTCTTGTAGTAGTCTTGTGGGAGATATGGAAGCTTAGGGTTTTGTGGTACCACGGATGAATATAGACAGCGATGATCTTAAGACACTGCGCGTATGGTCACTTTCGAGTGAGACGGGACGAGTATATTTATGTGCAAGGGTCTCTATCTGGGTGCCCAGCTCTTCGGCGTATCGACGAGTCATTGGCTATTCTGGGTTCACTGCAGCAGCTGCCTAGATCGACATTGTCAAATGATGCTCCGCCTGAAGACTCTTGTACATTTTGTTCCTTAGGAGCACGTGCATACACCGCACAAGTCTACCTCAGTTTGCCTAAATAAACATGGGAAGCCTGAACTTGATCCATCTCGGACCTCTCATGCAGACATCGCACATCACAGCCGCGCTGGGCTCAGGAGTGGGTATTTTTGAAGCTTTCTTTAGACTGATGCCAATAATCAGTCGAGGTAAGCCATTCACGCCATCTCTGTGACTCTTTCGATTTTTTCCAGGATCAAGGTCATGTCCCCACGCAAGTGCATATATCTCTTGCCTATCTGCCTCGGGAGCTTCTAATTCATGTCAAGCATCTTCTCCCGGATATCATGGGCCACCTGTATGCTCTGGAGCAGCTTCAGCTGCATCCTGATTCCATCCCGGGACAGAAAATGTCAGCCAGCGCTTCTTAGTAGAAGATGATCTCTAGTGAGTTTCCAAAAAAATGCAGTGTCCAATGATGGTAGAGGCATGATGTGAATTGCATAGCCTGAGCGCCTTGAACTAATTCAGGCGCACACGTTTGCCGGCGTGGCCATCTTCATCCGCGTTGGTGACAGCCGTATCCGACCTTGATTCGTGCTCCTTCGTCTTGTTAACTTCGCCATTCTCCTTCTCTTTCTTGCCATCCATCAACGACCGCGGATGTTTCAAGTCGTGAGGAGCCTCGATCGAAAATGAGAAGACCTCGCGGCGCGATTTGTGACTGGCCACTGCCTTGACCTTGTCTTTCGGGTTTTCTCCGTTGTCGTCGTCTTCGCCATCAGAGTCCGCAGCGACGTGTCTGCTGACCGCCTTCCTCATGCGCTGCTCGCGCTCTAGCGCCTTCTTGTCTGACAGCGAGAAGACGCTCTCTCGCTCACGCGGTTTTTTGTTGTCTCCTTCCTTCTCGGCCGTCTTATCCTTGCTCTCCTCTTCTTCCTCACTCTCTTCACTGAAGTTCCACATCAGTTTCAGCTCGCCGCGGACGAGAGCCGTCAACCACAAGCTGCCCAACACGCCAGGAACGAGATACAGCAGTGCCGGTTGTGCATGGCCCCAGATATGCATGACACCCAGAGTAGCAAACATGCCTAGGATATACCCAGTTAGACTCGCCTTGAAGTAGGTCTTCGGGAACGTAAAGGGCGGCTCGGGCTTGCTCGCGTCTGAAGCCCACAACGGCCGACCAAAGAAAGAGTGGCTCCAGAAGTGGTCACTCCACCTTCCAGCAAGCGAGAAGTATTTGGGTTTCTCTAACACCTCGCCTTTTCCCTCGGTGGCATGTGTGAGCTTTTGGCGGTGGAGATAGAAGACGAAGAGGTCGAAACGGAGAGCAAGGCCTATCATGATGCCGGGTAGTACGACGTCGCCGAGGCCGAGCATTGCGTACTGAGGTTTATCGGACACCGAGTCGGCTGCGTCTGGCCTAGGGAAGACAAGCTTGATCGGAGCGTCGATGCTCTTGGCGACGGTGACCATCATGGGTCTGCAAACATTAGCAAAAGTCGGCCTTGTCCAAGGCGGGTACACTCACGTATAGAAGACGAAGTAGATGTCGTAGAAGAAGAGTGCGCTCAGGATCAGGCTCCCAGTCGCAAACGTTGTAGGAGACATAAGCTGCAGCGCAGCGTAGGAGAAGCCAAAGCCGATGAGGTTCGTCAAGTACCAAGGCTTGTTCACGAAGTTGAAATAGACCCAGACAGCGACAGAGACGACCGCTCCAACCATGCCATGAGGCCCAAGCAGGAATTTGCCGGCGAAGAGGCGATGTATGTAGAGACGGAGTGTCCATTTGTTGCTAGGCATCGCTCGGTCTGACCAAAGAAGTCTCTTCGCGCCCTCTGAGAGCGGAATGTAGGACAAAAATCCCGGCAGAGGCGATGGTAAATGTTTCTTGTCCTTGACCTCGCCAGCGACTGGCACGGCTGCCTTCTGTTTCTGGTCCACGTGGTATAGCGCACCACTGCGAGCAAAACGGCGAGGATAGATGATGGAATGACCGATGTCAAGGGCGTCCGTTACGAGGCGCGAGACGGCGAAAACACCGAAGAGCGCGAAGTACCAATTGAGGATGAGGTTCAGATAGTGCGGGTCTTTCAGCCATTTCAGCAAGAAGTAAAGCCCCGCAAGTGCACATCCCGCGAAAAGAGGCATCATAATGGCATCTGTAGGCGCGAGGCCTTCCATCTTTTGCTCTTCCTCCTCTTCCTCCTCATCGTCTTCATCGACGTCTTGATCCTCTGTTTTGCTCTTGCGCTTCGTGGGTTTCGCGGCGGACGACGGTCGTGTGAGCGAGGCATGCGCGCCTGCGTATATGGGAAACAGCGCCGATGCGATCAGGTGCGCATATGTCGGCATCATAGGTTGGACTTGTGTGAACGCGTAGGCAAGTTGCCCAAGCGCACGCGCCCACAAGCTGGGCTCCTCCATGGTGGGGTGATGGCGAGCTCCTGTGGTGCTTAAGATGGCTGCCTGTCAATCAATAGGCTAGTGATATACGACAGATGGAATTCTTATGCTCGCTGTGCCAGGTAGGTAGCATTTGAACGAAAGGTTAAGGTTATGGTGGGTGAAGAGTGAAATGTTGCGACTGTGGACTTCTGGAAGCAAACAACCTAGGCTGACGCAACTAGTGGACCGCACCTATGGGAATCTTCCCGCGCCCTCCAAATATGCAGGGAACGCTGATCCTCTCCCGTACACCTTAACCCAATACCCGGGAACGAGAGCCGTTACAAGCTCAAAACTTGAGTTCAAACAATGGAATGGTTTTCTAATATATGCAACATTTCTGATTGGTTTGGCATGGATCTAGTCCTTGTCTGTCTCTCAATTATACATAGTCCAACTATCTGTACCTCATTCTACCCATCCATCTGCTAATCGACCAAAAAGAAAAGCTATAAGACCGCTTCGTATGCGTCATGAAAGTCGTGTTCGGGATATCTGGAAAATAGATGCAAGCGAGGAAAAGGCGCCGAAGCGAATCGGGAGGCCCATGGAAACGGGGCAGTCTAGGTGTATAATAGAAGATTACAAAACAGTATGTGTGGGTAAAAGACAAGGGCAGAACGCTGAGATGAAAGACATGTTGCCGAAATGGAGCAGGCCCGCTGTCCGCTTTCGATGTCGAGATGTCGCTGCAAGGAAAGTAAACGGGCTGTTGGTAGTATACAGATGAAAGTGCGGTGTTGCCGTAAGCATTCAACACTGTGTTTGGTAAGGTCTTATGTTTTCTTTGGGCGTGGCAAAGTCTCGGACCATGTCGAAAGACATGCCGTCGACAAGGACGCTCCGCTGGGATTGGACCAGAATGTCGTGCACATTGGCCAGGTCAGCGCCTTCGAATGGCGATATTGCCGGTATAACTTTGTTAAGTGGAGGGGTCACCGCGGCTATGATGCGATTCTTCAGATCCGGTACCTGGGAGAGAGGCGTCTTGTGTTCGAAGTAGGATCCGGTTGAGATGGAAGATAAGGAAGGAGCTGATGATGATGAAAGGAGGGATAGTCTCGATAGGTCTGATGACGGGTAGTCCTCGTCTCGTGTCGATGAGGGCTCGACGCGAGTTTCTGAAGGTGCGGGAATAGCTGGGAACGAGAAGGCCTTCCCAATATCTGGCTTATCTTCTTCATCATCGCCCGTTGGTGTGGATGAGAAAAGGAACGTCGAATCGTCCGTTTGCTCATAGTAGCGCAATACCGACGGTGTGTAGGAAGCTTTCGGAGCTTCCTGAATGTCTTCGGTATCAGGCACTGGTGGTGCCTCGTCATCGGCCTCATCATCTGTCGAGCTCCAGGCGGAGAAGGCACTCCTTGCAGGTGGACGTATACTAGGTATTTCAATGAGACTAGGCGCGCCTACATGACGTTTCATCGACACTGGCTTAGCAGGTGACAGAGCAGGGCTTCTCAAGGAAGGGCTCCTCGCAAAAGATAAATCGGGGCATGACTTCGGTGAGATGGAAGTTTCGCCAGGTGTATATGTTGGTATTGAGTTCAGCTGAGACTTGATGAATTTGGCCAATTGAGCAGAATAGTCTCCTATAGGGCCGATAGTCAAGGTGGGGTTGCTGTATGATTCTTGCAGACGGGGTTGATTGGGTGCAACAATCGTAGACGTACTCCGGTCCGTAGCATCAGATGGTATCCGAGCGTGCCTAGCGGGCTTGGATCCAGGTGGCGATACGTCCTGGTCAGTAGCTTCTGAGGCTACCGAGTGTTGTACGAGGTGACCGATATGGTCTTTCGGGTTGAAGGTTTGGATGTACTCTCGCCTTGAACGCCCGCGTTGCCGGTCAGCCAGACGACTGCGTAGTGCGGCTCTTCCCTCTGCTAGGATGAGTTCGGCTTCGGGGGTGGAGCATCCCAATGCATCCGAGATTGGGAACGAGTTGCTCCTTTTTCTTTGAGTCCTAGGGCGAGGGCTTCGGGCGCGAGAAGAGGGTGACGAGTGTCGCTTGTCCATTGTATGTCCAGTTCCGGAAGTGGCGGGTTCAAAGAGTATATAGCATGGCCGCGGGGCAGCAGGACAGTCGGGGTTTCCAAGTTGGCCTGAGGGATGTGAAAGAACGGACAGATCTAATTGCGATCAACAACCGGCCCTCCGCCTTGTTACACGGGACTGAAAGGAATGGAAACAGAGAAACGATGGTGGCAGAACAAGAGAAGGAAGCCAGCCCAAGGGCGTTGAAAAGAAAAAACGGTCGGTCCAAACGGATCTCCCAAGGTGGGTCATTACGCCGGGCTGGGATCTAAAATAGCATGGTGGTTTGCAAGGCGGGCAGCTAAACAGGAGCACATGACGTGAACAAGACTACCAACCCAAGACTCGGTGGTGCCTTGGACGAGGGCACGATCAGGGGTGCATGAGCTCGGCTCGACCAGTTCGCGACCCCGGCTCGCGAGCGCCAGGATAGCGTGGTCCCACAGGCAGCCAATGGCGGCGGGCAGCGGCTGTGAGCCGGCTTCGCAGCGTTGCTCTTGTAAACGCCTTGGCGGGCGTGTTTTGCGTGACGCTCCGCTGGTGCCACGGCCATCGACCGATGTCGAGCGCTGGCACGCCGTGGACGCTTCAGCGCAGTGGAACCGCAGCAGTGGGTGGAGGGGCAGTAGCGGAGTGTATCAGCACGCGAGCGCAGAGGGCTGAGATGGGGGAGATCGCCACAAGATCATCGATAGCCTTGCTGTGTGCGAGCGTCCGTGTTTCTCCATGGCTGATCGGCCCTGTCACCACGTCCGTCATGACGAGAGAGCCTGCACGCAGGCCTGCCCTGAGTGGGCGAGTGTCGCCAGCCTAAGATTTCAGTGCCCAAGCGATCAACGACTGCGCGTCGTCGTCGGCGTCCCTGGATCCCGCGGAACGAAGACACTCTCCACAGGCCAAGGGCGGGCATGGCAATGTCAGAATCGCCTCACCGCGCAGATGCGGCGAGCCTCGACACCACCACGCTGCGAGACGGCGGCTGTCCGGATCAGCTCAACGCTCCGACGGGCAGGAAACGAGAGCGGGCCGGTGCAGCTGGACAGGAGGCGTTTGGCGCTGGCTTCGAGGCGGCGGGCGTTGGCTGTGCTTGGCCACGTCGGCCCAACTCACGGCTTCGATTGCTGGTGCACGTGCGGACGAGGAGGAGGGTCCCAGTTCACCACCACAGCCGGCGTGGCGTGGCCGACGAGGACCAGGACGAGGACGAGGACGAGGACGGGTTTGTGGCAGTGTGCCGGGGACCCGCTCGCTAGCGCTGCCCTCGGCGCCTTTCTGCTGCTGGAAATCAGGAACGCTCGCGCACGATGATGCGTTGCTGGATCCGGCATCGTCGACAATACCTGCTTATTAGGCTCCCTGCCGCGGCCGTCGTGAGTCTCGCGAAGGACCAGAGCCCCTTTCGCGTTCGGGCTCCAGGGCTCCTCCAGGTCGCGGCGAAGAGTCATCGTCGCGCACTGGCGCTCAGCGGGTGGTATGCGAATGCGAAAGGACAGAGACTATCGTCGTCCAGCAGGCAACACCGCGTCGACTCACACCCGTTGGTCGTGTGTACATGTTGCCCGATTGGGACATGGCGCCTTCCTCGTCGAGCTGCCGTCGCACTTTCCTACACTCAGCATGCCGCTCACCTCGTGCAATGTCGACGCGCTTTCGGCATCCACTTCCGCGCTTCTCGCTCCACGTCCACCTACACTCTATCTGCCAGTCTTCCCTCCTTCATCCGCTAACAATCGCATCTCCTCCACTCACCCCGATGTATATATCCGCCTGAGTATTGATCCCGCACTCTCTTTGGAACGCCCTCAGTCTCATGCCCTGTTTGGCATTTCATGACGACCCACCGCACCTATGTCGCTATCCACGTGTTTCTGACCGTAATGGCGACGGCTTTCATGGGAGCCCGTTTCGTGGCAAAGTATCTTACGACGAACAAAGTCAACCTGACCAATGATGATGCGTTGCTGTTGGCCGCACTGGTAAGATAGCTGCGAAATCACCTTTTGTCCGGATCCTTTGGGCGATTGACATTCCCTAGTTGCTCATGTATTCACTCTTCGCTGGAGCAGTCCTCGGTATGCTCATCCTGGCACTGCTTTGGTCCAAGTATTCCCCTAATGCACCCTCGAAGCCATCACGCTTGGTAGTGCGGGCGAGCATGCTTATGCCTTGACGAAGACGCAGTTAGAGGCCACGGCCATGGTCTGTGCTCTTACGAATTGTCAAGACAAGAACTGACCTTGCTAGATTTATTGGATTTGCCAATTTCCGTATGCCATTGCCTTGACCTTGGTCAGATGGGCGCTCGTGGTTTTCTTCGTCCGGACCTTCTTCACTCGAGTCAGACTTCCTCGCCTGCGCCTGACAGGTACAGACACCAAGCTAGGCATCTTCCGCTGCTTCATCGTGTTTCCCATTGCCGCTGTCAGAGTAAGCTAATGTCGTTAGCATTCTGTTGCCTTGGCCTCAACGTGGCTTAGTTGGTCGCTGTCATCCTCGTCTACCTCTTACGCTGTCGACCACTTCGGTATAACTGGACATATCCGCTCCAAGATCCGCACCACTGCTACCCAAAGAAAATAAAGCCCTTTGAAATCGTCAAAATCGTCTGGGGCATGATCGTGGATGCCGTCATATGGTCTCTCCCGCACTTTGTTGTTTGGCAGCTTCAGCTTCGGCGCGCTCACAAAGTTGCCATCTCATTTGTTTTTGGCCTGGGTCTACTGTACGAGAAACAAATGCCCACCCATCATCAATCCTGGCATGACTGACATGCTCTCAGCAACATCCTCGTTGCAGTTTTCCGTCTCATCTCGATTATCCAAGTCGACTTTCGTGGAGATATGACTGATGACCTTGCCGCAGCCATGATTTGTAGTTACGCGCAGCTAAGCACTGCAATCATCCTAGCCTGCTGTCCGCTACTGCGTCCGGTATTCGAGAAGATGATTCCAAGACGGCTTACACGCATTCGTCGCGCCACGTCTTTGCCCAACCGTCGCACATCTCCAATGATTCAAAAGACGACTAGAATTCATGTCAACACCGATTCTAGCGAGCCACGCAGCCAGCCTCTAGGTTTTTTCCAGGATCCTTCGATTGGGGCGCCTGACGGACCTAGATTTGAAGTGGAACAAACCCGGCCTTTTTAAAGTCCTCGGAAGTCTTGCTTGATCGCGGCAGTGCCATCACCACGTCAACATGCCAACCTCAACCTGGGTCTAGATTTTCAGTTCCAGATTGAGGCTCTTTCATATTGCGTACACTTGCTTTTGGATCTCAAACCTGTTCTCCTACGGTGTTCACGCCTGGTCATAGTGGGCTCCTGTTGATTGCCTTATACCTTACAAATGAATTCGCAGCTACCCTGTTCAAGCCAACCCATGGCCTTCGCATGTTCTCTTATGCTTGTCTCAATGTTCATGCCCATCTGTTTTCTCAGCCTCTACTACCACAAAGCTTGACATCCCCGCGCAGATCATTTGTTTGATCCGCTTACCCTCCAGCGCCTTCACCGGCACGAACATCTCGACAAACTCCCTCCCACCTATAGCCGCTCCCAACCCCAACGCACCATATTGATTATCCCCCGCACTCCACACCTCCCGCTTTTCCTCACTCTCTACAGCAACAAGCACATACGCAGCCCCAACCGCAACATCGACAACCTTTACGCCTTCTCCGACATCCACAGTCCGCACATACTTATCGTCGTCCTCGTCTTCCTTCGCCAAACAGCGCAACTCCCCCGGCGAACCCGCTGCCGCCTGGCCCCATAAATACAACTCTCCGTCGCCAGCGAGCGCAGCAGTGTACAGGCCCCCTGCAGCGACCTTCATGATGGCGGTTTCTTCAAGGAAGGGGACGGGCTGCGCTGTGCTGATACTGTGATCGGAATCGCGGCCCGCGGCGCGGGTGAAGCGGTGGTCTGTGGCGAGAGTGCGGACTTGACCTTTTGGAGAGAGTGTGGTCAAGGTTGCCGTGTTGGTCGTGCTGTGTGTTGTGGTGAAAATGGTGCATGTTGTCTCATCGGGGAGGTTGTCCTTGCCTTGCGAGGGAGCTCCGAGAAAATCTTGGAGGTGCTGGAGGGAAGGTAATTTGAAAATCGTGCTTGTCTTTGTATCCGTTCCTTGTGGTTCCAAGTGAGCGTATATGGCGTCGCTGGCTGTAAAATGAATGTCGCGGATTGTCCATGGTGTCGAAACAAAGGATGTCGTCGACGTGGGATCTGCGCCTTCTGTGACTTCCTCGGGCGTATTGAAGATGGTGATGGACGACGAGACAGGGCTGATGAAGCCTAGTACGCCGGAGGTATCGCGTCGACCGAAGAAGATGGGGTCCTGGGCGAGAGAGGTGATAAGGGAGGTTATAGTGGAGATTTGAGCCGGAAGGAGGGATGTACCGTAGTAGTAATAAGCAGAGTCGACTTTTACTGTAGGATAGGTCAGTGGCTCTGTTTGATGCAGCCTGATGCGTCGTGCAATCGGAAAATATTATGAGTTGTAGTGCTACTGCAGTTCACGTAAAGCCTTGCGTCACATCAGTACATCCGCAGTAGTGTTGAAAACCATGAAAATATCGACTACAGATGCAACGGTCTTCTTAAGCTGAATTCCTAGACATTCTCTATGATTCCCATGTATGTGCTCACTATTGTTGACGACGAGCAGCGATTTAAGTCATAAAAAAAAGCATACGGATCGCGCAACGATAACATGATGGTTTAAGAGAGATATATGTAGGAACGTACATATTAGATCACACCATGAAGCCCATACTATCTCGATGCTATCCGCACGCAAGGTGCATGTTGGCGTGGAAAGGGTCTTGACTTTAAGATACTCATGTCGCTGATTGGCGTCGGTGCGCAGCGAGTTGGGAAACTGGTTGTTGTAACCGTAGCCGAATACGTAAAGCTCCATGAGTCCCATGGCAGGGAAGATTGCGGTCGTTGGAGGTTTCGACCCGTTTGGGATTGGGCCGAAATCTTGGTCTCTGTGGGGCGCGCGCCCCTTCGCGATCCGCGTTGCAACCTCACCGTCGCTCTTACACAGATCGTCCACAGTTTCGGGCCGATGTAAATCCTTCAATATATTGATGAGTGAGCATCCCATTTGTACCTTCTATCTGCATCGCTGCCCACGGCATTTCCCGCTGCAGAACCCTAACTCATCGCATGAACTATGACATCACACCGTAGAAGGGCCTTTTCGAAACCTCGGGATTGAATAATTGCAAGGCCTTTCCAACAGTGACTCTGACCGCCTTCAGGAGGTTGATGCCCTGATCGGAGTTTCACCCTAAGCTGGGCCTCGAGATCAATGCGTTCAATGCCACACCATGCCCAGCCGCTGAAAGGAGAACAGCGAACCCTGGGGCACGTACCCTGCGTATCGTGCCTGCCATGCTGCCGCAAAAGAGCCTAGCGCCCGTGAGCTTGCATCCTTACACCGACACTGATATCTGTGCAAACGTACCTTCAACAGGTCCGAGCTCGGCGAAACCGAGGACTTCAAGCACCCACGGCGCGACCATGCCGAGAACGCCTAGAGCAATCACGGTCACGAACACCGGGTGCTCCGTGACGAACCCCTCCACCGAGACTGCAGCGTCACAGGCCTTGCTGTATGCTTCTTTGAGCGGGCCTTGAAGCTTCTCGGCCTCACGGAGGGCTTGCTCTAGCTTCAATGCGTGGACGAATTGTTCGGCAACTTACTCGGCCGTGCGAGGCTGACGCGGGCTTGCCAGCGTGTGTTTCTGGTCGTAAACGGTCGCTCTGCGGAAGACCGCCTTTTAGGCAACAGACGATTGCCTCGTAGATGGCAGATATAATGGTGTCTGGAGGCGTATAGACTCTGAGTGAAATGTGAACTGGATCTAAATGATGAATATAGAGTACGAGGTTACACAGGCCGGTGAAGCTTGGCACCTCGTTCTGGCAGTCGCAAAAAGAGCTGCTCGTGTGAGGCGAAGAACAACGCGTTCGAAGAACTATGGACCATATTCAAATCACTGATCATCTTCCTGGCATAGCACAGTGCTAAACAACTACGCAGACACGTTTCAAAAATATAAAAAGCCTACACAATCTGCTGACACTTATCGAGACCGCATCCATCGTCTCGACATCCCATACGTTAAACATGTCTCAACTCTCCATGAAGACGGAATAATCCATGACTGTAGCTACTCTCCAATCTCTCCTCTCAGTTGCCTCTTCTCGGCAACGACAAGCCGTTCCTCACTCGTCCCCGCCCTGTCTCCTCGCCATCATCATCGCCATCCTCATCAGACACATCAGTCACGTCATCGAACACAATGCTCACCCTGCTTTCCAGCACCACGATCTCCTCGCTGCCCTTCAAGTCGGCCAATGCCCTCTCTGCCCTCTCGCCACTCTCTACTTCTTGCACCGCTCTCTGCAAAGCTTTTTCCCTGCGTCTCCGGCGCAAATAGCATGCTTCCACAAAGAACACGATCAATGCTAAACCAAGGAAGCCAGCCAGGATGCTGATGCCAATCTTGACGCCGGTTTCTAGTTGATCGACGGGTGCTGTGGTCGGTGTCGAGGCTGGCGACGATGCTGTAGGGGCGGGATCGAGGGTTGTTAAAGGAAAGGCAGAAGGGGTATTGAATGGTACGGTCTTGGTGGACGAAATATCTTCAGTGCCAGTTGAAGCATCTGTTGTGGCAGCCGAGATCGTTTGAGACAGGCTGGTGTGCGTGGAGGAGAGCCCTGTGGGCAAGGGTGATCCCAACGGCAGTACTGTCTCGTCCCGCTTCACTGCCTCTCCCATATGATACGGCCAGTTTCCCTATCCTACTTTAGTACTTCACGATAGCTCACTTGGAAGGCACGCACCCCGCATGGGTTTTCTCCTGGAATTGCGATGCCATATACCGCCCACACTTCGTTCGCGAAGAACATCGCCAACGTGGCTTTCGTCACCATGGTTTTTTCGGGGGGTTTATCAAGAAGCTTCAACACAGAGCCTATGAAAAATAACGAGAAGACAAGAAAGAGCGACAGCACGAAACTTTATGTTATAGTAGGTACAGAGGTGAGGGGGGTGGAGCCGATTTACATCCACCGCGTTGTCGTTGTCTGGCAACAACCCGTCCCCGGACGTCGTTGCATACGGGGCCTGCAGTAGCACTCGATGTGTTGGCTCTGAGACCTCTCCCTACCTATTGTATCTTACGCAGGCCCCCTTTCCGACCATGTCCCACGTGGCTTACAGCTATGCGTCCGCGACCTTGCCATTACAACCGGGTATGGCTTCGCCATGGAATCTTCAAAGGTTTCCGAGGTTGTGTGAGCCGCATCAGGCTGTCAAGATCTATTTTAGTCCGCGAAAGTAGTTGTTTGTTGTGATGTGGGGGTTGCAGTTGAAACGTAGCGCCGCCGCCGGAGACGCGCACTGCATATGTCGCGTAACAAACAACGGGAGTGGCTCCGATGGCTAGTGGTTGCGGTCAGCTGCAGCGCAGCAACACTAGAACCTCAACACAACTATCATAACACGATGATTTAATAGTGGACATGTTTTTGTTTCTTTGATGTTCACTCTTGTGTTGATATCGGGCTGTTGTCATATGCTATGGTTAAGCTATGCTCAATTGGTCTCAAAGGCATCTGTTGATCGGATTTACCAATCGTCAGAGCAATATCTCTTAGCATAGTATCAATTTTCATCGCCCTACACTCCGTACAAACCAAAACATGTGAGACCTCGAGCGCGGGAGTCCCAATTCTAGCGGATCAGCTTCCTCCTGTTCGCTGCGCTTCCACCCTTCTTTCCACCGGTCTTTTGCACTCCAGCCCCACCTTTCTTTTCAGCGGTCTTCTTCGATGCAGCTACGCCTTTCTCTGATGTGGCTACTCTCTTCTTGCCGACTTTCTTCTTCATCTCGTACTCATTCTCCTCAACATGCTGGAATGCCGCAGGATCACAGTCCGGGCAGTACCACTTCTCCACTCCCTCTTCTCCCTCATCTTTCGGCGGCTCCATCACCTCCGGGACACACTCCAAGTGCACCCATTGGTTGTTCGGGCATTGCTCCCCATCGCAACCGATCAGCTGGCGGCCGTCGTTGTCGGGCTGCTTGCAACGGCAATAGAGGGCGTTCGAATCATCGACTTCTTCAGTGGGCGACTCGGTAGCGTTGTGTGCACCTGCAATCTCATCATCGACCTCCTCCTCAGCATCTTCATGCGAGCCTCCACGAGCTTTCTTTGCAGGTGGCCCAGCCAGGGCTAAGGTGGGCTCCTGGGGCTCCCTGCCGCGCTTCTTGATCGGGGCACGTAGAGCAATCGGAGTGGGTTGTTGCCTGTCAGTGCTCTTGTCGTGACTCTCGATCCGGCCAGCACGCGGAGATTCCACCTTGCGTTTCTTGGAGGATGGGGCAACGGCAGTATCATGGTCACTATCAGGTTGCTCGGATGCGATGTCCGAGACCAGATTTGTGTCCGCGCTCTTGGTTCGCTTTCGAGAGGGGATTGCTTTAGACCCGTCGCCCAAAGTCTCGACTAACTCGTCTTGTTCGTTTGCTGCTATAGGCGCCTCCGACATTGCATCGACATCAATCAGCTCATGCTTTGCAGAAGCCTCTTCAAACATTCGCTTCGTGTAGCTCTCTCCATCAACCACACGCCCAGAGAGCTCCATCTCACTCTGGAACTTCCCCTCAGCGAAATTACCTTTGAAGATTTCGTAGCAAAGACGGAACCCGTTCACAAGGTTGACAAGATCTATCTTACTCTTTTCTATATCTAGGTGCAGATCATCTTCAGTGCCCTGGGAAAGGGCTTTAGTAAGCTCGTTGCTAGCGATGAGCTTCATGTCGCTTTCAGCCTGACCCAGTGAGGTGTTAACCTGGAGGCGGTATGTAACTGCTGGAGCCGGCGGCTTGGAAGAGGTGACGTAGAGACCGAAATACGCTGGGACGGTTGTCATCTGAGGCTTGGCAGCAGCCGGGGCTCCAGTATCAATCTTTTCATCTTCGGGAGTCGCTGCGTCCGAATCAAGGCCTTCCGTAACCGCTGGCTTCTTGGTCCCTGCTAGAAGAGAAGCGCCTTGGTTGTCGCCCTCCGCACCAGCTGTATTCGGCTCGACCGACAGAGCTTCCTCCAGAACTGTTCCCGGCAAGGCTGCACCTACTACGTCTTCGAAATGATTGGTGATATCACCGACAAGGCTATCATCATCGGCCACAGTGTCTCCATCATGGTCAGGTGACCAGGTTGAAGTCTCGGGCATGTGAATGGGGCCCTGGTCCAAGCCATTCTGATCAACGGTTGCTTGGTCTCCCCCGAATTGCAGATCATCGACATGGGGCGAGGAAGTTGAATAGTTGGCAAGCGAAGCAGACGGAGATTGACCTAGCTCCTGCTTGGTCTTCATTACCTCTTTGGTGGAGTCAATCTGAGCGGGTGTATCCTGTCTCTCACTCTGAGGCCCTCGGGCTGATGGTTGCTTCTCCGAATGCTGCAACTCATTGATATCGACACTGGTATTGTTCTCCTTTGGATTGACTTGAACTCGCCATCGGAACATGTGATCCACGGTGATAGTGAAGTTACACTGCACAGTATCCGGAAGGATATCCAGGTTCGGGTAAGAATTACCCGCCAGCTTCATTTCCTCCTCTAATTCTGCCTTCTTACTGTTTGCAAAGGCCATTGCATAAGCCCATGCCTCCTGGTGGCTGGAGTAGTCTCGCAAGAATTCAGTGTGGGTGACAGCGTTATTGGCCAATTGCTGAAGGTACACGCCCGAGCGCGACGGTGGTAACTTATGGCTGGGCACGGCACTGGACTTGCGCGTTCCTTCGGGGTTCGGTCCAAAGTTGGGCATGAAAGCAGCACCATACTGAGGAGGAGGAGGAGCTTGGAGGAACAAGCTGGGATCACTTGAAGAAGGGCTGTTGGCGACGGGTTGCTGCACATCTTGTGACGGCATGGACAGGTTCGACTGCGAGAATTGCGGCGCCGCGGACTGAGACGAGGGCATGTTGATGTGTTCCGGTGCCATCAATGCAGAATTGCGTGGATACCTGCGTGTACTGCTTGAAATTCAGATTTTGACAAGTTTAGGCGTGACAAATTGAGAAAGTGTTTGTCGTCAAAGAGAATGCGGACGAGGTGAGTTAATTTGCGAGAAAGCGCGGTCACGACCAGATAATAAGAGATTAGTGAACTATTGTATCAAGGCAACAATAAGAGTTGAGTGCTGCGGTGAGTGTGAGTGGAAAAAGAGCACTGGTGAAGACGAGAAGTGACTGGCTAAGCGAGTCACTGTTCACTTGAAAGCTAAGCGCGACAGTAGAGCCTAATATAGGCAGACCTTTTGGGGTGAATCATGCTGAAAGCTCACGTGCATCGTTTAGAAATGTGTGCATGTATCTGCTGATCTCAGCTACAGTGTTTGCGCATTCTCTCAAGAGATTCATTTGCGAATAGATCAAATGATGTCCTGCCAAAATGACCGGTGCAGAAGCCCCAGGAGTGAGGCAACTGCCCTCCTCGTCAAAAGCCCACTAATCACCCCAAAAACTTCAAACCACTCGCCTCACCGGTCCGCACCTCCAAATTCACCATGTGGCAACTCTTACATAACCTTCACATGCAGCCACATTCAGATTCACCTTTGGTCAAAGTACCATTCTGCGTTCCGCCGTTCCAGCACACTTTAGTGCTCACTTCCACAGTTCTACTACGCACACGCAGGCATCAGTATCGCTTGCTTCCTCTGCAGAATTCTGGAAGCCCTCCTACCGGCGCAAAGAAGCAGTCGACATCATTGAAAAGTGGTGCAAGCTTGGGTAAGCACAGATACCGGCGGTGCTTGAGCATGTGCAGAAAATGGCAGAGTGCATCGCGAAGATGAAGCCGAGCTATTACATTCTGCGAAGGTTCACCAGATTGGAGGAAAGGACTGGGATGCGGGAGAGTCGGTCGAGCTGTATTGATGAAGAAAGACGTAGCGAAAGCGTATGTGGCCGCCGAGGCCTCAGTAGAACATTATCCGATCGTGGATCTAGAAGGATCAAAGGCGAGAATGGTGGCTTTCGATGAGGGCGGTCGATCTACCCGAGCTGTATAATGGGAACCAGCTGTATGGGCATGTGTGCGAGGTTGAGAGGAGGGCTTCGCAGGAGTGTTTGGAGCAGATCAGCTGGAAGCTGCGGAGTGAGGATACTAGGCAATGCGAGATCCTGAAGGGGGTCGGAGCGTAGAAGAAGGGCTTGATCAATGGGAGGAGGATGGACGATGCGTGTGTAGGGAAGTGAGGAAGATCATAAATACGGCGCAGTGCTTCTTTGGCGACTTGCAGCTCTTTTTGTATCATTTCCAAGCTCCATAGTCTGTTCAGAAGTCACGATACCAATGCTCTGCCCGAGCCAAAGAATCATGACATTGGGAGAAAAATCTTGATCGAAGAGCGAAGAACATCAGGGCTTGATATACACCATTGTACAAACTAAGAATTCAATGTGATCACACCAAAACTTACTGCGCGCTCGATCGGATTTCCGCTCGTCGCCTCTCTGCTTCAGCAGTGAGGTTGGCTTGTTCGTCCCTCAAGCGTTGCGCGTTCTCCGCAGCGCGCTTCTGGTCCATCTCCTTCTGTGCGGTCCAAACTAGGTTGACGACTTAACACAGGATCGCTCGGCGGGGAATATGTAGAACTCACTAGGCTTGTCCGACCTCGACGCTTCCTTCAACTGTGAGACGAAGCTGTCGAACTCTTGCTGTCGCGCCTCGCGCTGGGCTAGGGCTCTCTTCTGCAGGTCTGGGTTGTATTTCTAGAGAGACATCAAGTTAGACGTATTGTTTCCTTAGGATTCTTCTTGCGTTGAAGAAGTTGTGGGGTTGAAGGGGCACGTGGCAAATGCAGGCATATATCGGAAAGCTGACCTTGAATATTTCCTCTTCAGTCGGTGTCACGTACCAGACGAGTGCTGGCCCACCTATGCATAATGCGGCTCCGCTGTCAAGTGTTAGATGCCGAGTTTCCGAACCATGCTAGGGGTGCGTACGCTCCGATGGCCTTGACGTATGTTCCTGCGCTCGGCATCGTGAGGTCAAGCGAGTGGCTGTGCGAGGGGAGTTCGTAAGCAATCGAGGCGTGGCTGAGCCGGATCGCAGGGTGTATTGAGCTGAAGTGGAATTTCGATGGACCGGCAGTCGATGGTGATGGTTTGGATGAATGAGCACGAGACTGAATGTCACAACTTCTTACGGTTAGCGTGCATCACCAGCCTCTGAGGCGCAGCCCTGGACCGGGCCCCGGGGCCACTGATCCGTCACGTGCAGGGTCGTTCACCTGGGCACGCCAATGTCCGAGACGTGCTGACCGGTGCTGGTTGCTGATAAGTAGCTAAGTGACGACATAGTGCAGATGTGCGCGGCGTCAAGGGATCAACAGGGACGAAAGCTTGGGGAAGCTCTGTTGTTGGGTCCTTGCACGATCGCCAAAGCCTCTCGTGCAGACAATGCCTGACGCGAGTCGAATGCGTACAACGACGTACGAAGCTGAAACTCGTTGGAGTCTGGCACGGCTACGTTAGGTATGTTGTGGAGTTGAATTACGAGACTTGCTACTGTGACGCTGTCTCGTTGCTTCGAGTACACGCCCTGGCCCGGGCCGCTGTGTGGGTGCTTTAAATGAGGTTTCTGAGAGAATCGCTGGCTTGTTCCCTGAGGCACAAGGCGGGTAGGCGACGCCGCAAATTGAATGCCGCAAGGCCAGTGTGCGCCAGGCATAACTTGACGCTGATTTGCTGTCTCATGAAACCAGCGTCGTCTTCCGGGGTCGGCAAGTCGAAGATCCCAGCTGCTCTGTGGCGTCTGAAACCGCCCACTGCCTGCAACCCCAACCCTCGGAAAGCTTGCTGCCCACGCCAGCTCACAACCTTGAGAATAACAACGCTCTTTTGGCCCCTTGTACGGTGTGCTGGTCACATTCGCATTTCCGTTCGTTTGTAATTAAAGCTCACCCCTGCCGAGCTGGCTGACATCCCGTTCCCGAATAACGCGCTTCCCCGCCATAACTACAACAACATTCACCACTACAAGGCCGGAAGAAGCCAGTCATTGACTGTCGCTACCATCTCTTTCCACGAAGCGATTATCGAGCGCCAATATACTCATACAAGCCAAAAGCACCTTGTGCATCTGCGGCCCGCTCGCAGCGTCCCTCAGCGCCGAACTAGCCTCGCGATCAGTGCCGGCGCCTCTTCCGAGGGCAACAACCTGCCTGCGCCAATGGCCTACCAGCAGCAGCAACGGCAACACTACGACGAGTACCAACAGCAGCCGCGACAGCAACAATACTACAATCAAGATACCCCGCAGCAGGGGAGACAGCCCGCGGGCTACGATGCCCAGCACGACCAGCAATATGGTGACTACGCCTACGATCAAGGGCAATACGAGCAATGGGATGATAATTACTACAACCACGGCGGGGGCTGGGACCATGGCCAGCAGCGTGGGTATGGCGATGTGAATCAGCAGCCGAGGCAGCGTGGACCTCCGCATGACCAGGGCTACGATCAGCAGTATCGCCAGCCACCACCGCAACAAAGAGATCCACGAGCGCCAATGGGTCGGGGAGGTGGGGGACCGCCCCCGAACCAGGTTCGGGGAGGCTTGAGGCAACCTCTAGCTGGTAAGTTGCAGGAGACCCTATTTCTGAGAATATGATCACAATCAAGAATTCGACAGGTTTTGGAAGCCGTCTGACCGAGAACAGCAAGAGAACGCCCACGTATGGCGCCAGCCTCTCCCACAACTACTCCCCAAGATAATCCATTTCCTACCTTCCCCTCGCAGAAGATCAAGTCACGACCGAAAGCGGGTTCTATGGACGAGGCCATGGCATTGATGAATCTGGGTCCGGACAATGCAGGTCAAGGCAGAGGGATGGGCCCACCACCAGGTAGAGGCCGGGGTCCTCCCCCGATGCAGCAAAGAGGTCCACCCATAGGAAGAGGTGGGCAACCGGACATGCAACGGCACGATTCGGGACACTACGAGGGTTCGGGACGGGGCCAACGACCACCGCCGAACCGCATGCCTCCAAATCGTGGACCACCTCCCCAGCAAGGGTTTGGGCCTGTCCAACGGTCCATGACTATGCCTCAGAATATGCCTGGACCCGGGAATCAAAGACGATATGATGATCCTCAACAACAGTGGGCAGAGCCTGGGGCTGCAGCTGGATATCACGGACCTGATTCGCCCACCTATATTTCTCCCCGTCCCACAACTGCTGGCGGCAACAAATCAAATAGCTATGGACCACCGCAAGGCTATGAGCAGAGACCGTCGATGCCACAACAAGCGCCCCAGCAGCAGCAGCAGCAGCAGCCACAGTTTCACCCCAACGATCAATCGAGATATTCTCACGAAGCATCACTCGATAATGTGTACGCTGACTACTACGGAGGGGATCGCCAGAGTAAGGCGTCGATCGACATGCCCGATTTCGATGCGATCCAAGAGCCTGCCGGTGGTCATCGAAGAGGTGATTCTTTAGACAACCATCTCTCGCCAACAACTGGGCCATCCGCTGACAGTATGACCCGAACAGCAGGCGCTACTTACTCACAGGCGAATAATTTTTATCAACAAGCTGCAAGAAGTCGTTCGCAGCCAGATTTGCATGGCCAGTACAATGCTCACGAGATGCCAGGCGATGCCCCTCCGATGCCCAAAATGCCGACAGAACACGCCGCGTACCAGCCTTCTAATGGGTTACCGAGTGGACCGCGCGGTAGAGTCCATGCCCCGAGAGGCATGACCATGGACAGAGCGACACCCGGACCAGGTTATGGTCCAGGTCAGCCGCAGAATTTTGATCCCAAATATGGGCAACGACCGCCTCCTGGACCACAGCGCGTTTACTCTGACGAGACGACCTATTCTGAGCCTGCGCCTAATGTTATGAGGAACGCCTCGCCGATGGCACCCCTAAACTCTATTCAGCGACCCGGAACGGCAGCTCCTACACCAGGACGGGTTCCCAGCGATCCACTGGGCCGCCGACCTGGGACGACTCAGCCAACGAACCCTGACGCGCTGCCAGCGCACCCAGCTCCTTTCCGTCCGGGTCTGATGCAACCACAGAATGCTCAGACACCGTCACCTCAGGCCGCGAAGCCGCCACCTCTGCGGCAATATAACACCGACCCAACACCATTGTCAGGCGGTCCTGCCCAGATGCAACGAAATGGTTCTGTAAAACATCCTGTAACGCACGATGAGCTCAACCGCCTGAAGAATGCTTGGGGTGGTAACGTACACGATGCCAATGCTGGACTTCAATTAGCGAAGAAACTTGTTGAGGCTGCCAGTGTACTCGCAGATGAAGGGGGGACTGCTGACAACCGTACGCGGAACAAGAATCGTGAGAAGTTCATCAACGAGGCTCACAAGATCGTCAAAAAGCTGTGTTCGGCCGGCTCACCAGATGCCATGTTCTATCTTGCGGACTCCTACGGGCAAGGATTGCTAGGTCTGCAGGTCGATACCAAGGAGGCGTTCACGTTGTACCAGTCCGCTGCGAAGGCCGGTCACCCAGCTGCGGCATATCGAACAGCTGTTTGCTGCGAAATGGGCCATGAAGAGGGTGGAGGGACGAAGAAGGACCCGTTAAAGGCCGTGCAATGGTATCGCCGAGCCGCTGCCTTAGGCGATCCGCCTGCCATGTACAAGATGGGGATGATCCTGTTGAAGGGCTTGCTTGGTCAGCAAAGACATCTAGGCGAAGCAGTGAACATGCTCAAGCGAGCTGCTGATCATGCTGACGCGGAAAACCCCCATGCTTTGCACGAACTAGGATTACTCTATGAGGCGCAGACCGGCAGCGAGCGGATCATGCGCGACGAACCCTACGCATTTTCGCTTTTCAAGCAAGCTGCTGAGCTTGGCTATAAATTCTCGCAATTCCGACTAGGCCAGGCGTTCGAGTATGGGCTTTTGGGCTGTCCGGTCGATCCGCGCTTGAGTATCGGATGGTACACCAGAGCAGCAGCGCAAGAAGAGCATCAGTCCGAACTCGCCCTGTCAGGCTGGTATTTGACGGGCGTGGAGGGTATACTAGGTCAGAGCGATACCGAGGCCTACCTCTGGGCTCGTAAGGCGGCATGCGCCGAGCCGCCCCTCCCGAAGGCATTGTTCGCTATGGGTTATTTCACTGAGGTTGGCATCGGATGTCCGCGCAGCTTAGACGAAGCGAAGAGGTGGTACGGAAGGGCTGCTGGTAAGGCGACTTCACATGAGTAAATAAGAAAGGACAAGCTAACGCGCGCATAGCATACAAATTCCCTAAGGCGCAGGAACGCCTCGAAGAGCTCAAGAAGGGCGGTTCGAAGGTCCAGATGAAGCGCGAGCGGTTGAGCCGCACGAATCAGAAGCAGCAGGAGGAAAACTGCATCGTGATGTGATGTTCTCCGGCCTGGGCTTTCTATACCCGCTCGATCTAGGCATCTGGAGCACGTTACTTTTCGCATTACATATCAATGGTGTTGTGCATCTAATGTATTAGCCTCGACGGTGTACGATTGTTCGGTTTTGCAGGCTCGAAAGCGATCGTGTTTTGTATATTTTGGTATGACTAGCTCTTTGTGCAGTGGCTCCGTATGACCAATGGCATGATTATCACGAACTCGGTCACTGTCCATGTCAAACAGGAATATGAGAGGCCCTATTATTGCCTAATCAGTGCAAGCATCTTGATTACAGATTAGTCAAGGATGAGTTTTACAATGACGACGTGGTGCCATGCCTTCTGCCAGCTGGAAAGCTGACAGCACAGTTCTGCAAATGTCTAACATTATTTTCTACACGTACCCGGCCAAGAAAGCTGCTGTACGATGTAATCAAGAGCCAACAAATCACATCGGAAAGGATGCTCGTTTCAGGGCTTACGATCTAGTGGGTGAGGCAAGAAGAGAACGAGCGGGCGGTTTTTCGATGTTAAGCTTGTAGGTCTAAGAATTTCGTTGTGCGAAGGGCCTGAGCAGTCTTTTACACGGGCAGCTCGTTGAAAGAATGCTTGGGGGCATGCGAAAGGCTTGCACATTCACTGCTGCACAGATATAAGAGACGCACCACATCGCTTCACCCGATAAGCGACGCAAAAGTTTACTACTACCCCAACCGAACCTAATCGGTACACCCACCATGTGTCAGCTACGATTTCTTCATTGCAGCTGCGGTCACCTCAAGAAGTTCCTCAGGGACGTAGCATGCTCTTAAGCTCGCTTTCATGCTCATTCGCATGGCGTTCTCTTCAATTGTCCAGCAGCCCAAATCGAGCACATCAATGTCCCAGGCGACTGTCGCACTGAGAGCGCCCTCATCGCCTGCCAAGTGATGTCAAGCCTTGACCCAGCGCAGCGCCGTGTGCTTGAATTTTGTGACGAGCGGGTCCGGGAAGTTCAAGCACAGATTTTGGAGACGACTCGTCGCATCCTTATCGCGTTGGCGAAGTGGTACGATGGCCGTACGTTCCTTCCACGTTTGTATGCTCCTAATATGCAACCCCTCTGGGTAGGTGGCTTGCTCACGCAGTACTGGGACGAACTTCGCATGATGGATGCTGCGTACTTCGGCACAGAGTATGCTCACTGGACGTGTCTTTAATGATCGGGACGTCGGAAGAACGAGCGACCGTGATCTAAAGGACATCTGCCTCCCGTTGGAGAGTTTACCTCTTCGACGCATTAGGGTTTTCCAACGATGACTTCGCATAAACACTCTTGTGGTAAGCGGGATACCAGGGCCATATATATGGAACCACGATTGAGTGGACACACTCGTTGGCATGTTGCACGGTCCGCAAGCTCGGCCTTAACTCTTCAGCGACTGGGCGAGAATGGTCCGCCGCTTGAACACCTTCAAGTATTAGCAAACGTTAGCAAAACGTAGAAAGACTTAAAGTAGCGATCACGGTTTTGTGCCTGACGGCGTCACGGTAGTTGCAAAGAGTACTGGCAAGTAGCAATCCATGTCACACTAAGCTAAAAACTACGCTAATGAGATATCACGCTTGTGATTCGACGTATCATTGGCGCTTTTGTTTATAATCCTCAATGGTTGTCTATGGGTTTAAAACTGTAATCCTTCAGCCTCTTGGCTGCCTCCCAACGTTACACAAATCTAGGCGCTTAGCCGGGTTTATCTACATACGCCGCGCCTCGCACAGCCTGGTATCTCAAGCATCATACATCAACCGAGTCGCGGATGAGTGTTCGTGACTGTCACTTATATCCTCTTTTTCCTTTAGCATGCGACTTTCCTTTCTAGAAATTTATCTTGTTCTCGCAACACTCGAACCCCAGCCTCACGCCATGTCATTCCTCCCCAAGTCAGCCAAAAACGTCACTCGAGCAGCCGTAAACGCAAAAGACTGGGTCATAAAGAACCCCAAATCGACAGTTGGCGTCGTCATCGCCCCCGCCGCAGCCGTGGTAGCTACGCCCCTGGCTCTCGGCGCAGTAGGGTTCGGGGCTAAAGGGGTAGCCGCCGGTACATACCTATTTCTAGCTGGATCGATATTGCCTCTGCTCAATTGTCATAGGGTCCTTAGCGGCTGGCCTCCAAGCAGGCATCGGCAACGTCGCAGCAGGAAGTGTTTTCGCTGGTCTTACGAGCGCGGGCGCCGGAGGTGCGGCGTTGGCAGTCGTGCAAGGAGTTGCGGGCAGTACCGCGGCAGCGGTTGCAGGAGGAACGGCATATATTTTCGGGAAAAGCAAGATTCAGGACGAGCATCTGATGGATAAGGCAAAGGAGGGACAAATTGCAGGGCATAAGGCTGAGGGCAAGCTGTGATGGTAAATATGGCAGAGCGTTGGGGTTTGTGTATTGTCGAGATATGAAGTGTATATGGCTATTAAATTCCAGTCTTCTAGTGCTGTCGTCCTATCCTGCAAGCAGAAAGATCTTTTAAGTTTGGTTGAGACTCTCTTGCAGCGCCTTCATGTACTGCCTCTCTTATCGACAGATGTATCATTACTTTATGCATTGTTGGCACACCGGGGCCGAGCTTTCCAATCGGAGTGGAAGTGATTGATAGCATGTCATGCGGCGAGAAGTTGTGTTCCGATCCAATCGAATTTGGCATCCAGAAGTAGTCACGTGACCGCACAATGTCCACCCGTGGACAGGTCAGGTACATCGGCGGTTGTGAACGCACTTTTCATCCGAGTGCCAATAATTGAATTTCATTCCTTCCGCAAGAGTATTTGTCTTCCAGCGCATCTATCTGCTAAAAGATCGTAGTATCACACACTCTCCACAGCCTTCTTCACACCCGACTCTACTTATTCTCAACCGTCAAGTTGAATTACCAGCAAAATGTCACCCTTTCCTCAACGAAGCGCCAGCTCGCCTACACAGCAACCACGGCCGATACACGCGGCCGATACCCGCGAAAACAAGAGCCTTGAGTGGCACAAGCAAAATTTCATGAATCAGCAAAAATCGTGGCAGGCGAAGCATAAAATCGGGGCTCCTACTCTTCCTCGCTCTCGTCTACCTCGGATGGATAAACCTCTCCCGTTCCGTCGGCAGAAGACCGATGATCGAGGAACGTTGAGGATAGTGAACCCGGATGCTGCATCCGTGCGTCAACCGTCTATGGACCAGTTGCCTTTACACGTAGTGGCTGGAAGTGTTGAGATGGCGGGCCTGGCTTCGAAGTCACGTAGCATGAACAGTAGCATCCGTCGAAAACCGCTCTCTAGCGAGACTCGTGACGAGTTATTCTTCAACCACCACCCAGCCTCGCCCCATGCACCCACGCTGCTATCAGCGGAGCGTACACCTTCTTCAAGTGTATCGTCAGACGTGCCAGCATCCTTGGTCGCGGGACGAGGGCGTGCTGCATCAACTTACTCCAGCGCGGTAGGAGACGCCGGACTCTTGGGCATCCCCCTGAGCGTGTATGACTTCCGTGGCAGTCTTGCGGCAAGCCTGCAACCCAAGGAGCCGCCGCTTCGGTGGGACGTAGATCCTGCGCCTCAGCTTCCTCCTATCGTGCCGAGTGTGACTCCGAACTTATGCGAAGACGTTGATTTGGCTAAGTTCATGACGACTGACAAATCAGACCTTCAGCCGTTCAAAGAGACGATGCCCGTCGCTACAACCATCGTGAAGGGTAATTTGGGTAAATTTGTGGCAAAGTAGATATGTGCTGGTGACGGTAAAGGCACTGTAGTGTAGATATGGGATAATGATTGTTGGTTGCTGGCTCACTGTGTCTTGCTGAGTGCATCTAGGCTCAAGGAGTGGAAGTCACCTACTGCGTCCGGTATTGTTTGTTCACTGGACTTGGTCACACTCACTCCACAATCAAATTGCGATACAAAATCCACTTGCAAGCTTGTTTGCATCCGTCTGTCAACTGCTCGTGATATATTCATGGTGTAATGCCTCAAGTGCTCCTCGGCTCCGGTGGTAACGAGCGCTCGCTTACGTCGCTTCGGCGAGAGGCGCGCGTCAAAGCGAGTCCCAGATCAGACATGACGCTCTCGACCACGAAGAATGGACTGAGGCTGATTCAGTGTCGCACCAGGGTCGTCGAGCGCAGCACCATTCCTGGGGGCGTCAACTGCTGCGAGTCCAGACTCGTGCGTCTCCTTGCAGTGGCTACAGGGTCCGCGGGGTGTCTGATGTTTGGAAGAACATCTGGAGGCAAGCGCCGGTGATGGTACCGTGGTGGCGGCAGGTCAAACAGGCTTATTGGGAGGACGACAGCGTTGCAGAGAGGCCACGGGGCTAGCACGGTTCGGGGGGTGCGAGAAAGCGGCGGGCGGGGGCTCCTCGGGGGGAGGGCACACGTGCTCGCGGGCTCGAGCAGGGCGCAGGTTACGGCGACACGGCGGAGGCTGTGGGTGACCAAATCAATGCATGCAGTGGCCGGGGTGCACCCGCGGTGGAGACGCTATGCAAATCCCGGGGAAGGGCGCGGGCGCGGGCGCTGGCGATGCGCTGATAGCTGCTAGCTGATAGCTGCTAGCTGCCCCAAACGCTCCACTTTAGATACGACCGCATCCGCATGCCAGCGCCCGCGCACAACACGCAGAAGCACTCTTCGCCGGCCCTCTTCAGCAGCCCGGATGCTGGGCCCTCGCCTTTGCACGGCCCGATGCCCCAGCGCCCACCATGGCAGAAACCATCACCGTCAAGTCGCCTCCGCTCTTCCTCAAGTCTGCGGATAAGAGCCCGGTACGCGGGTCGAAGCCGGGCCAGGTGCGGAGCCCCCAGAGGCCGGTGGGGAAGGAGCCTCTGAAAGCAGCCGTCGCCGATCCCAATGGCGTGGTCAAGCGCAAGCAGACCAAGAGTCGCAACGGTGCGTGTTGTTGTTCCTGTTGTTGTGTTGCGGTGCAATCCTCCGCACCATTCGTACATGGCCCGACCCGTTGCTGATGCGCCCTGGCGCTGCAGGCTGCATAACCTGCAAAGCGAAGCGTCTCAAGTGCGACGAGACGAAGCCGACGTGCAAGCAGTGCACCCGCCGCAGCGTCGCGTGCGGCGGCTACAAGAAGGACTTCAAGTGGCGGCCCTTCGAAGACTCGACCTTTGCGACCAAGACCACGGCCAGGACCAAGAGGAACTCGCCTCCGCCGACCTATGCTCCACCACCCCATCACCATGACGCCTCTGCGAGAGAAGCACACTTTGCCCACCATGCACCACCGACCTACGACACTCACAGCCACTGCGACGGCGTCTATCCACCTCCCTACCCTCACCCGCTGCGAGCCATGCACCCGCTGCCCGCATTCCCAGAGCCCTCGCAGGCCCTCATGACCAGCATGTTTGCGATACCACAGCAGCAGCCATACATGCCAGCTCCCCCGGCAATGTCTCCCGTCGAGAGCTTTGCACCTGGTTCCGAGAGCACCAACAGCGTGTTCGAGGCAGAAAGTGCCGACACGCGGCCCAGTAGGACGACCCTTGCGTCGAGTGTCTCGTCAGGCCAGTCGCCACGCTTGGTGGACCTACTGCTACCCGGGACAGACCTGACAAACGTACCGGAAGAGTACATGTCGTTCCGCGAGCAGCATGAAGCCTTCTATCAGCCCACCGGGCTCACGCCGCCGGCAGATGCAATGGACGAAGACATCGAGGAGATAGCGCGCGACTTCGACCAGGATGGCTGGATGATGCGACTCCCCTCGCCTGCCGCGTCGGACTCGTCTGCTTCGTCCACGGACCCAAAGGAGCTCACTCTCTTCGCGCGGCCACGCCTCTCAATGACATCGCCCGAAATGCTGACGCGGCGGTTTGACCAGGAGACGTGCGGCATCCTCTCCGTCAAGGACGGGCCTACGGAAAACCCGTGGCGTACGCTCATATGGCCGTTGGCGCACGACTGTCCGGCCTTGTACCACGCCATGCTGTCCATGACATCGTTCCACCAATCTAGGGACTCGCCCGCGCTACGCATCGAAGGGATAGACCACATGCGCACCGCCGTTCATGCACTAGCATCTGGCATAGAAAACATGCGGGTCGATGCCGCCATATCCACCACCATTGCTCTTGCCTTCTCCGAGTCGTGGGATCAGCACATCAGCACGGGCATAAATCACATCAAGGGCGCCAGGGTGCTGATCAACAAGGCCCTTGTGCAACACAACCGCAACCCCGTGCGGGGCGAGGAACTGACGCGCCTGAAGTTCCTCTGCAACTCGTGGCTTTACATCGACGTCATCGCCCGGCTGACCTCTGCGGATACCGACGAGTCGAGTGATTACGACAGCGTGCTGGACAGCCTGCACATGGGCGAGAACGATGCGTGCCAGCTCGATCCTCTCATGGGCTGCGCACAGACGCTGTTTCCCATCATTGGCCGTGTGGCAAACCTCGTGAGGAAGGTGCGCCGCGTCGACACCAACAGTTCCACCATCATCTCGCAGGCCATGGAGCTGAAGCGGCAGCTCGAAGCCTGGATACCCCCGTCATACATTGAGGACCCCGAAGACGAGACCACCAGCCCCCACGATTCCATAAAGACGGCAACAGCATATCAGTATGCGACGCTGTTGTATCTGCACCAAGCCGTCCCGGAGATACCTTCGCTGCCTTCTGCCGTGCTCGCCCAAAAGATCGTCCGGGAGCTCGCTACCGTCGACCATCGGTCACGGTCGACCATTGTGCACATCTACCCCCTTACGGCTGCAGGTTGCGAGCTGGTAGACCCGGTCGATCGAGAGTGGATTTGCGACCGCTGGCATCGGACGGCCGCCCGCATGAAGATCGGCATCATCGAACGCTGTCTCGAAGTCACCAAAGAAGTCTGGAGTCGCCGCGACACATATGCAGCAGAAGCCGCTCTGGACCAGGAGATGAACGGCAATATCTACTCTGCCACGCCTTCACTCAAACGGCACTTTAGCAACTCATCCGACGATTTCGAAAGCGCGGTAGATTTTTGCTGGCTCGAACCGCCCGCGAAAGCCAGAGCCGTGGACGCGGTCTCCACACTCGATGGCGAAGGGGAGTTCTGCTGGCTGGAACCCGCTCCTCGCGAAGCCCCACGGCGTGTGCCTGTCCAGTCGGCAATGAGTGGGGGTATGCGGCGATCAGAAGTCATGGGGACGGAGACTCTGCCGTACGAGTTCACTGTCAAGGGACGTCTGCACTGGCTAGGCGTTATGCAGGACTGGAACTGGGAAGGTCAGATTGTGCATCTGTGTCAACATGTGCTTGAGCTAACTCGTCGCAGTCTTGCTGGGGTAATGGCCTTGATACCTCTTCCAGTCGATCCCTTGCAACTCATCCGGGCTGGCATCTCCGCACTGCGTTTCTTGCACACTTCAACCTACCTTCGAAAGCGTTACGTGCGAGTTGTTCCATCGGCGTTTCACGTTATTGCTATATTTGTATCACGGCTTTGATTTCTGGAATTTACAGTGAGCGATATTTTATTTCCTTTTCGGTGTTTTGTTCGCTCGTCTCTGGCAGCGCCGTTTCCGATTTGCGTACACTAAGGAGTTCATACGGGGTACAGGCTGGATATAGGATGGGACAACGGCTGGGCTGCATGGAATACTGGTGTAATTGGTTCGGGCACCCCACGTTGGGTCTGGCATGAAAAATGGGATGCCTAGACGGTTTGGAGTATACATGGATGCACCTACGATATATCCGTACTTCGTCGCAAGCGTACTTCGCCCCAAGTAAATTGCATAGTAGTTTGTCATTGGTTCACCTCTTCTCGCCTGCTTTTTGCTAACCTCATGACCAGGACCAGATTTAGAGGATGATTCTACACGGTGTAACGCAGCAGAGCGTCCGGCAAGCTGTGCTCTTCATGCTACTGTGGCGGTGTGTCTGTGCGCCACTACTACGCTGGCGTCGGTATGGCAGGTGACAGCTCTGTCTCCAGTCCATCTTACAAACCGACTACCATTACGAAGGTGGCATGAGCACTTCTGAGTCTATAGCCTGCTTTAGGACCATCATCCGCTGCTCGCATACTAACAACGCTGGTAGCCCGCTCAGTCCGATGACTTGAACGTCGCCGCTGATTGGCCCTCTACTGTTCATCCCAATCCGAGTGTACCTGCATACCGTATGCTAATCACAGCACATGCATTGCGGAACGCCTTAATCGTTCCACAATATGCTGATTATTGTTCTAGTCGACGTGTCCTCCTTATCGATCTCCTAGAACAGCATACAAAGCAACCCTGCGGCCGTAGCACGGAAACCTGCCATCAGCCTTGCCGGCACCTTCCTGCTACGTCTGACTACACATTCCCATGCTGAAAGAAGTTTGCGCGAATCTGCAAGAAGCCTCGAGCCCTGAAACACGTTGCTCATGCTGGATAAGGAGTACGCTATGAAAATGGGATGTAGGGGGCGGCACGACAGACGTGTACCTGCATTGCGCGACTGAGGTGAGGTTACATTATTCGTTTGATGGATCGTTGAGTATCAATGTTTGACCCTTGGCAATCATTCGCTTCAGTGGTACATTTGCGACATACAAACGAGCTCCTGGTGGAGCTGGGGCTTACTGGCAAGCCAAAGATTTCACCTACGATGAACGTAACTTGGTAGGGACTCTGGTGTGTTAGAAAGCGCAATACACCCTAAAGCCGACATTTGAGCACTAGGGCAGTTGCTCCTGTAGAACGTACAGCCACCGCCCGTAATGGGACTGGGCCGATAGCCGAGCATAATGTGATCGGACAGGTATAGATGCAACGAACAATCGAACTCGTGGTGCCATGCTTGTGTGCAATCGGGCGTACTGTGATGATCCTGACCCAATCTCAGTCATTGCTACAATCGGATATGTGTGGAAGCAATCTGTAATTGTATTTATCTGAGCTACATTAGGTCCCGAGCTGCATGCGCCTTCTAGCCGGCAGCAGTCTGTACAGCAGAGTCGAACAAGCCTGAACCTGCGACGCTCAACAACAGTCCATGACACATTGGTGGCGTTTTCGCTGAACATCTGTAGATCAACGGGCCACTGCTAGCTGGGCGAGCTGGGCGAGTACGGCGGCTACATAGTCATCGGGTGTGACTGTGAAGGCATGTTGTGTCGCTGCCGCGCCGGGTTTCACGAACCGTTATCACGGGTTTCCTCGCCCTCGACCTCTTGTATCGGGCGAACATCAAACACGCATTCAACTCAAGGCAGAACCTCCTTACCATGCCAATCCCAGCATTTCCCTCTTCCTGACAACCCTACGTTCCGGACAACTTCAACCAAACGCTCAGCTACCCAATCCTTCTCAAATAGCTTCTCCCTCTTCACGCCGCCCCAGAACTCCTTGCTAAACTCCGTTCTCACCGTCCCAGGATGTAGTCCTATGGAAATCGCCCTGTCGCCTGAGGCTGTCTTCAGATGGTTGTCGAAAGTCCTGACGACCTGATTTACAGCAGCTTTAGATGCGCGGTAACTGTACCATCCACCAAGGCGGTTGTCGGTAATGCTGCCTACGCGGGCGGACATTACCGCCAGTGTTGAGATCGGAGGGAGACCTTGCGATTCCTCGGAATCTCCGAGCTTGGATCTCTTCTTCGCGAGAAACGGTGAAAAGTGCTTGATCATTAGCATGGGGCCGAGAGCATTGGTGCGGAAGGTCAGCAGCGCGTCATCTGCGTTGATTTGGGCTGGGGACTTTTCTGGATAAAGAATTCCTGGCACAATGAAGGCGAGTTGTAGTTGCTGGGACGCTGTGGGGAATTTCTTTTTGCATGCTGCGGCGGCGTTGGCAATTGAGGTTTCGTCTGTGAATATTAGTCAGTGTGCTTTGCATGTGCGTCTTGACATGGGTGAACGTACCCAAAACGTCGACTTGAAGCACCGTCAATCTATTCTCATCCACATCTAAGCCTTCTAGTAATTTTTCTCTTGTGCTCGCAAGATCTTTTCGTGCGGTAGCGATCAGGGGTGCTTTGGTCGTTTGCAGTACTCTCCTGGCAAGAGCGAACCCGATGCCTCGAGAGGCGGGAGATACGAAGGACCATGGCGCCATCTTCTGCATCGAATGGTGGATAATTTGATTTAAACAGCATTATTGAATTGGTACGTGACTTCAGGCACTTGCAATCCATTTCAAAGTAGGACGCGATCGATGATGACATCACGACCGACGTAAATCGGCTAGGGCGGAACAGGTTAGCACGAACCCTTCCCAAAGCCCTCCCACGCCTTTCCATGAACAATGTTGTTCCAAGGTTCTCCTATCACCATATGCCACGTCTCAACGAAGGTACAAGTCCTCCGTTTGCTACATTTCTCGGATCTCTACCTCTCCTCCCTCGTGTTGTCGAATAGTGCTCGGATAACCGCTTCTCGAGGGCGAGCTTCGTGCGTCGGTCGCATGAGCCAGTAAGTGTAATTGTTGTACAAGCAGGCTCAGTACCCCGATTTCCCAACATCGTTCTATAATACAGAGATACGGACCTATGGCTAATTCAGTGAACGTCGCCAATATAAACCAAAGGAAATCTGAGCAGAAGCAGCTTCCCTTAGCCAACACATAACTTCATGGTAGGCTCAGTGCATTCCCATGTCGCCGCATGTTGCGGGGTGCAACAGAGGGCACAATAGAAGAGTCGAGCTGGAAGAGTATCGCACTGGCACCCAGAAGGGTCAAACCGGAAGAACATCGCCCTGTCACCTTCCAGGCGAATGGTCCGGTATCGGGGAACGCTCTCACAGTAGGATGGGAAGCGGAACTCTCTATGTACACATGGTTCAGTCTTAACGGTCGCCTAATTCGATCGCTACCGTTGTTAGAACCATGATATATCAAACACCATCTGGTCACCATCCGGTCGGGGCATGTCGTCTGCAAATTGAGAGATGAACCGAGGTACAGGAGGCGAAGATCCCTGTTTATGCACGCCTGGTAGCGCTCGCCCAGTGATAAGCTTAGCGCCAGCCACCAGATCGACCTCGCGACGTCCCACAGACCGAGAAACTTTTTCACTTCCCACCTACCAGTTGACACAGTGATTGCCCTTTGTGGGCACATTCAGGTTGGGAAAAACCGCCTTCGCAGAAATGGGGGCCAATACTTGGAGCATTGCCGCGGTCGCGGCCTCCATGCTCGGCGCATCGCTAGTGCATGCTGTCCCGGTACTTACAACCTTGCAAAGCTTCGCATCTGATATTTTACATACTGATCGATAACATCTCATAGTACTCACCGAATCTGCACAAGGGCACAGCTTTAATCCTCATTGACATGCAAAACGACTTCATCAACGGGTCGCTCAACAACCCCCGTGCTCCTGCCATCTTACCAAACGTCTATAAGTTGCTTGACGACCACGAATGGCCATTTATTGTAGCGTCGCAAGATTGGCATCCTAAAGGTCATGTTTCCTTTGCATCAGCCCATCCCGGGGCGCAGCCCGGCGGCAGCCTACAGGTCCCGTTCGTTGAGACGCCTCTGAAGGTAGAGAATCAAAGTCTTTACGCGGATCATTGTGTACCAGGAACATGGGGTGCTCGGCTTGAGAACGGAGTACAGTCAAGGTTATGGGACCTTGAAGGATACCGGGCGCCCGTTCACTACATTAAAAAAGCCCAAGACCATAGCGTGGATTCGTACTCAGCATTCGCGGACAACCAATATCACCGATTCACGACGCTCCACTCCGAGCTTTCCCTGCACAGCATCAGCACATTCGTCATCGTTGGATTGATCACGAGCGCCTGCGTGAGAGGGACGTCCATCGATGGCATCAAGCTCGGTTATGAGGTTATACTCATTGAGGATGCGACCGAGAGCATCTCCGCCGAGGATAAAGCCAAAGCGATCGCGGAGTTGAAGGCCTGGGGTGAGTAAGGTTCGAAGCTACATGGAGTTGAAACGCTTACTTTGTGCAGGGGTCCAGGTGAAGAATTTGACGGATTGGGAAGCTGCAAATCCTACGGATTCCAAAGTATAATGTGGGGGGCTGAAAGAAATCCTAGGTAGAAATCTATACCGCAAGATACGTCTAATAGCAGTTCGACAATCTCCGATCTCTGCGGTCTCATGTTCGAAGATTCTCGGCTTTCTTGGAACCGTCGCTCATTTTGTTGAGGGCTTGCTGTCGCGTACTGAATGTGTGCCGAAGAGTGCAACGTGACGCCGTGGTCGAGTGTGAGTGCAGGCATCACTTCACCTTTTAGTGCGAGTCTCCTCATCCGAGCAACGGCTGCGCTTTTGATTCGGCCCCACGGCGCTAGGAGCCACATGCCGCCGCACCACACGACTACCGGCAGCGAATTTACGGCCGTATTTTGCATAGTCAATCGTTTCAGAACACGTGGGAGTTATAATCATCGAAGCACGTTTACAATTCTTATACCGCTTGAGGTATCGCGTCTGGATCTTGAAGCTGTTTCCAAGGATCACGCGACAGGGATGCTCCGATGGAATAGGAAAATCGTCGACTCGCTGCCGAATGCAACGGCGTTCATTCAGCCCCCTCTCCGCCCCTGACATTAATAGAAAAGTGGGACCATCACACAGACTGAATCGTTCGAGCCGTTTACCGCCGAACTCGAATGCCGTACCATTTGTACTTAATGTGACGATCGACGCTCTGCTTGGGCGCTTGTGAAAACGCACCCCAACGGATCCTGGTTGAATCCAGAATAGCCAACATGAGCCGCTTACAGACCACTGTCCTGGCTCTACTTACAGTGGCAACCACGACATTTGCCACACCAGACCCCATATGCTCGGGTTTATGTACGGGAACGATCCGCGACCCTGCAGTCCTTCGTCGCGACGATGGGACTTGGTTACGCTTCACGACTGAAGGAAATCTGCGCATCGCAACTGCACCATCGATCAGCGGCCCATGGACCAGCAAAGAGGGTGAAGCCGGCGCGATGCTCCCCGGTGGCTCCATCATAGATCTCGATCCTGACCAGCGCTTGTGGGCACCCAATGTGTTTTTCAGCGATGGACGTTTCTATTGTCATTACAGTGTGTCGACCATTGGCTCTCAGAACTCTGCGATCGGTGTCGCGACCAGCGTAACCGGCGAGTCTGGCAACTGGACGGATCATGGCAGTATCGACTTGCCCGCCGACGACCGGTACAATCGTATCGACGCGAACTTCTTTCGGGAATGCGATACGTGCACGCCGTATCTAAACTTTGGGTCGTCCTGGGAACACCTCTTCCAGACTACACTCACGTCCGATTTGTTGAAATGGAGCGGGGAGGCGCCGATCCATGTCGCGAGGAACACCTCATATCCGGCTGTGCCGCAAACATATCCGTCCATCATGGAGGGTGCATTCATGTGGTGGTTGCCAAACGTGAATGGTCGGAAGTACTTCTACTTGTTCTTCTCATCTGGCGCGTGTTGCAACACGCCCAAGAGCAATGAGGGTCTCGAAGCACCTGGAGACGAGTACAAGGTCATGGTTTGCAGAGGCGAGACTGTGACTGGTCCTTTTACCGATAAGAATGGTAGGAACTGTTTGACAGATAATGGTGGCTCCTTGGTGCTCGGTAGCCACGGCGATGTGTATGCGCCGGGAGGCCAAGGACTGGCCCACGATCCGGATGTCGATCGTGTTGCGCTATACTACATGTACAGTGAGTGTATCAAATGGACGCGGTGGCCGAATGGTAGCTGACATGCAACAGTTAACAAAGCGGATGGAACCTATGAGGACTTCCGATTTGGGTTCAATTGGCTTGACTTCTCTTCTGGTTGGCCCGAGGTTGTGGAGTAACACCAAGAGACTATCTTACCTTTGCTTCTAAAATCTAACATACTATCTTCGGATTCCATTCTGAGTTATTGCAAGCATACATTACAACATTGCTGGGCTGATAATATCTACTATTCAATTTGTTGACAACAGTGCATCTATTGATGCGCAATCAACTGTGGTACACAGGGTTGCCTTCAACCCATCCCATAGGTCTACAGCAGTACCAAGTGTCCGTCATGCCATTCTCATCGCCTCTTGTGTTCTGCTCCACGCTGGCGTACAATGTCCATCCATCCTCCTCAATACACCCTAACAGATCCAAGAACATCATCCGAGTCTTTAGTGTCCCGGCATTGATGACCGGATCGAGGTATGGCGACCCCCTGCGCATAGTGCCAGTAAATTTTACCTCACAACAGCCCTCCACCTTCTCATGATCTTTGAACTTCATCTCCAGCTTCTGCGCGGACAAGTGCTCCAGTACACGAAGGCATAGAGCCCGTGGTGCATCCACGAAACGGAACTTGCTGTATTGAAACACAACACTGAACCATTCTTGCGGTGCCGGCGCAGGCATCTGGTGGCGGAAGAGTAGTGTGTCGGCGTCCCAGAGGACTTGGGAGATGTCGGTGCTTTGCATGAGAACCCAACCTTCGCCATGCAAAGTCCTCAGCAGCGAACAAACAAGTCTTTGCGCGAGGATTGCTTGTTCTCCTGAATTGCGATCTAGAGCGTTGCGTATTGAGGCTATACCGAGTCCCTCGGGATTGTCTCTATGCACGCCCCATGGATTTCCTTTTAGTTGTAACTCTAGAAGCTGGGTCGAAACTTTCTCGAATTGGATCCCGCGTGTCCATACTGACAGAATCGTGGCGCGAAGTAGAGAATAGAGAGCCGGCGGGAAGCGCAAGAATTGGATGCGATCGGCGTTGTGGAGCGACACGGAAGCGAAGCGTGTTCGGAACGCTGGCGAAGTGGGTCGGGCGACTTGTTGCGTGGGAGGTAGCAGAGAAGGTGACGGCAGGGGCGAGCCCTGATAGGCCAACGCGTGCGGCTGGTAAGGACTCGATGGCGCTCGCTGGCGGAGGAGGTACTGTGAAGCATGCTGCTGTGGCGATGCGTTCACATTGGTAACAGCCTGTTGAAATATGGACGAGCTTGGTGTGTGACTGGGTACTGCTTGTGGCACCTGAGTCGTTCTATTGGATGTCGCTGGGAGCTGCGGGCGCTCTGGAGGAGGCGGATAGTAGGTTACCGAAGGATTCGTGTTCGATGACCCTGGGGGAGGAGGAAAGTAGACGCTTGAGTAATCTGGTAGTCTATCCATTACTGCAAGCTAAGCTTCTCAGGCCAGACCTGTTACAGTCCTTGGCCATCGAAACTATTCATGATATATAACTCCATTTTAACCACCGTAGACTACATATTTCGCATCTCGAAATAGATACTTTGCCAGACTGCACAAAGTCTTTTCCATTCCTGCCGTTCTAAGTTGGGCACCCGTGGCATTCGCTTGAGCTATAAATACATCGACGTGCCTTACTGGAGGCGCAGTCGGACCCCATCGCGTTAGCGTTGCTCTGCAAATTGTGAGGGACATAATCCTAGCGCTTGTTTCGAACACGAATAAGCGATTCGAACTATGTTTCACGTACTGCTCGAACGTGGGGCAGCATCGAAGCTTGCAGAGGCGTAACGATCGAGTTAGCAAACGTCAGCCTCACCGAGCATTCACTTGTTCCGCTCAATCCCTAAAGAGCATTTGGTGAGCTTTCAAAGGTGATCAAGGCTTGTTGTGGGTTTTTATGATCGCGTGCGTGAAAGCATATGCTTATTGCAACGTTCTCTTACAAGTTCCAAGGTTTCATATCAAGCATCGCCACTCAAAAACCTCACGTCAAATCGCAACTTTGCTCAAGAATGTTATCCAACAGCACTTGATAAATGTGCCGAAAGAGAACCTGAAATTACATACTTTCTTCAATTGCGTCGATCTGTGACCCACATGATAAAATGCATTCAAGCGTATTTCAACCTCTCTTCAGTCCATCCGGGCCTTAGATACTCCGAGTCGAACCTGGGGCTCCAGCTACTTTCCAACACATAGTCCTGCTCCAGCTTAACATCCACCCTGCCACCCTGTTCCGTTTGAGCCCAAACACTGACCCCAATAGTATTGTCGCCAGCGTAGTTGAGTACACCAGGTGGAACCGGAAAGCGGACCTCGTTTCCAACAGATGGATTGAATCGCGCGTACTGATACCCGTTGACAAACAGTTGCACGCGAACAGCCTTCGATGCTGGAGCGTTCAAGATAAACGAGAATGCAGCATCAACACCCTTGGGCACGTTAAGCGGGACGACAGTACGGTAGAAGTGAATACCTGCTCCTGAGAAGCCCGTGGAAGGGGAGCTGGAGTTCCACTTCGAGTCATCAAAGCCAGGGAGGTGCCAGCCTAGACGTTCAGCGGTGAGTCCGCCTTCGCTTAAAGGTCCGCGCACGGGATCGATAAGTTGCCTTTCGCCGTTAACTTCACCCGCAATCTTCCACTTCGTGAAGGAAGCTCCGCCTTGGAGGGTTGCACCAAGGACACCGCGCGGGTCGGTCGCACCACCACGAAGGTCGTGACCGGTGTTGTCTTGCGCCACGAGCAGGATGTTGGTGCCGTTGCTGTTAAACGTCGCATTGGTGAAGGGAACAACGAGGCTACTCTTGCCGACAGTGGAGTTACCAATGTAAGACCCGACGAGCTGACCGTTCAGCCACGCAGAGAAACCGAAAGCCATGCCACCTTGCAGGGTAAGGTTTACACCTGTAGCAGAACCATCGAAGTAGCCACGGAAGAGGTGGAAGCTGTTGTGGAAGCCATAGTCGTCAACGTAGAGTACTGGCAGGGTCAACGGTTTGGTAGGATTTGGTGTGGTCTGATGGTTGGCTTCCACCCAGGCTGGACCAGAATCATCGTAGCCCGCAAGCCGTTCGGGAAGACTGTCGCGAACTTTCCAAGAAGCTAGAGATGGAAGCTTTATGGTGCTCTTAGAAATCTTGACGTTACCCGTGAGGCTTCCGTACGCCGTCCTTGAGACTTGAACCTTCTTTCCGTTCCACGTAAAAGACTGATAACGCTTGGGAGCAAAGACTTCGATGGTCGTTGCATTTAGCTCATCGCCTGTAATTTGCAGCGTGCTACCCTCGGAGATCACATCGCGAACCAGATATGGTCCCTGTACGAGGACTGTAGCGCGGTCAGAACTAGTGTAGACAGTGAACGCAAGAGGGGCCCTTACTAGATTTGTCGACAGGTCCAAAGGGGTCGTCGGAGAGGTTGGGAGCCCAGAAAAGATACGCAGTGGGTCTATCGACGACGACAACTCTGACTTTATTGTCGAATTGGAGGACGGTCTTTCCGTTCACTGCGGCGAAGCTCGCTGCGACACCCTGGTGATCTTGGTAGAATTTGGCCTTCGATCCACTCGCGCCTTGGACAGAGCCCTTGCGTGCACCTTTGACGTGGAACTCTGCTGATTCTCCTGGTGGAACCCACAAAACAACCGTAGGATTGCCGTCAATTACAGCATATGTGAGGACCTCTGCGGTAGAATAAGTCAACCGTTGCTTGCCGATGCTAAAGTCTGTTACAATGATCTTAGACTGATGACCGTTCAGCACAATGGTTCCGGTGTGCTGCGGAATCGTTAACTTCCCAATGGATGTGTTGACGTTGAGCTTGAAAGATTCTTTCGTGCCCGAAGATGATGTCGAGTGGATGGTGACATAGAAAGCAGCGTTTGTGTCAGGATTTCGAAGCTCACTGGTCGCAATAGCGGTGTTATCAGAGTAGGAGGTGCTGTTCGCTACCCGTTTGGTCACTGTGAGGTCCTTTGCGACTCGAGTGAACAGAGCAAGGTTCTTCGTCTCGTAGTACTTGCTGTCGATTCGTCGATTCTCGCTGATTGGGCTCGAATAGTCGTAGCTGGTTGCGACGACTGGGCATGCGAACGCTCCCCAATTGGTCCCCCCATACATCATGTAGAGGGAGATTGCTGTGACGCGCTGAGAGATCAGATTGCGGTAGAACCTAAGCAAACTTCAGTACTGATTATTGTGACATGCTTGGGGCTTTGTCTTACAGATTCGCGAAATCGGCTCCAATATCAGCGGGGCACCCACCTTCGGGACCGCCCCAGGGATTGTACGATCCACCCTGGAATTCGGGGAAGAAGCTTGGCTGAGTAGGGCTGACCTCTTGGAAGTGATCAAAGTAGTTGATCACCTGGTATGGGACGTATTGGCCGTTTGTTCCAGTGCACTCGTCCAAGTTACAGCTCCAGCAGGACGGGTAGCTGTCAAGACCTGCAACGTCAACATTGCCCGTAGCATTCGGAGCAAAATCTTGGGACCAGCTCTTGGTGTTCAGGTTGGGGTCGTTGTGAATCAGAGGTACATCGATTCCGTTCTCCCGTGCTGTGTCTTCGAGCGACCGCATGTAACGCCCGGCTGCGGCATTGGGAGTCTTCGTGTCGACGTCAGTCCATTGTTCGCCGTACTCATTCTCGATTTGGTACACAATGGCGTTCCCACCGTTTGTGATGAGGTGTTTGCTTGTGATGTCGGAGAACTTGGAGAAATACGGCTTCCACGCGGCGGTGTAACGAGCATCATCGTTGCGCAGGGTTCCGTAGGCTCCGGTCGTCAGCCAGAGAGGGAAGCCACCCGCATTGGCCTCAGCATTGACGTAGGGTCCGGGGCGAACGATGACGTACAGACCGACACGCTTCGCAGTCTCCAACAGTCGCTCGAAATTGTGAGCACCGGTCTCAAAGTCCAGGGTTTGGTTCGTGGCGCTGTGCCAGGCCCAATTGCCGTAGAAGGCAACTTGATACATGTCAGACCGTGGCCACAAGTCCATGCAAAACACTTACAAGCCGTGAAACCTGCTGCCTTGATCTTCTCCAAGAGATCGTCCCAGACTTCAGGCACCGGGATTCTCCAGTAGTGCAACTCGCCCGAGTAGACGAACAGGCGCTGGCCGTTGACTTTGAAGCTGTAGTGGTCCCACTGGACTACTTTGTTCAAGCCATTGTCGTGAAGCGGATACTGGCCAGGCGTGTCTGCTTGCGCATGTACACCAACGGACGCGAACGAGTCCAGAAGGGCGAGCGCCGCAATGCCACCGAGGAGCTTCATTGTCGCGATCGCACAGCAGCTGCAGACTGGCGGTGGACGCCATTTTGATGTGCCAGCTCACCGGGGCGATGCTCCGATCCAAATTGCAATGCAGGTACTAGCGAAAGACAGGCCGTGGCGTAGGGTCGGTAGCTGCGGGGACTCCACGCCCACGACGCGATCAAATTGGTGGATTTTCCTCGCCGTCCCGCTGCCCGGGGAAATGCAACGGCTCGCAGGAAGCACCGACCCCCCAAGGCGAGAAGGGCCGAGGTTGCTCGGAAGCCTGGTCTCTGGGAGAAGAAGTGGCCCGGGTGAACGACGTCGGCGCGGGATGGGCTCGTGGATGCATCTCCCGAAGCGGCATGTTGCCCGACCCGTCACGAAGCCTTCTTCTACAATTTCGCCGGGGGCGTAAGCTAGAACGAACGACTATCCCATAACTACAACACTAGCAAAGCGAGTGACTGGGCGTCCCTACAGCCCTCATCTTCCACGCGCAAAACCTCGACTTCCTGTCCACCGCCCTTCCATCATGTGCTGGCCACGGTCCATGTACCTCGAGTCAAGGTGTCGAAGCTCGCTAAAGCCCCATCCACGCCTGTTGCTGGTTCTGAGGCACCATTGGCGGGAATGCCCGGCTCTTCTTCGCAGGCAACACCTCGGGCTGCAGCTTGGCTGTGCCTGTGGTCCTCAGAACCTTCCCTCTCGCATCGACGGCTTCCGCAAGGACGTGGTGGATCTGCTTGCCGGGTACCTTGAAGCTCGTCTCGAAAGACTTGCGTGACTTCTCTCCTAGGAAGTGCTTCCGACCATGCTTGCCGGCCAAAGCATAGAATCGCCAAGTCCTGGTTTCCGTGTCTCCATTCCACGACACATAAACCACAGTACCGTCTTCGCTTTGAAGAGAAACGATGGCAGGCTCCTCGTTGGGAAGGCCAGTCCAGTTGTAGCGGAACCCACGGTAGTTTTCGACACCAAGACCGAGGTACCCAGAGTCCATGTACGTATGGAAGAGAACGTTGCCCTTGGCGTCGTACTCGCTCAAGGCGCCTGCAGAACCCCAGTTGACAAGAACGTTGCCGTTCGGTAGAACCTGGGTCGAACCCTGGGATTTGGAGCGTAGATTGTCCGGCGGATAGAAACCCTGGACCAGCTCAGCTGTCCAAGCTGTCGTGTCCAGTTTAATCATCTTGCCGCTGCTGGTCGGGGCGGTTGCTACTTCTTTGCCGCGTCCATCTTCAGTCCCATGAGCAGAATTGTCGTACAAAGATATGTACTCAATGTTCTCTCCCTCTCCGTCCCTCTTCACTTCTGGGTGGAATCGAGCATGATGTTGGAAGCAGAACGTGACATTGTTCCCCAACGTGAACGAGGAGCTCTTGCCGTCCAATCGCCAGATTACGGACCCGTCTGTACCATTGATTTTGTGCACAGAGCATGCATCTCGAGCAGAGATGATATAATCCCCGTCCGAGTTCTTGTCAACGCTGTTGATATGGAAGTAATCCCAAGCATCAGACGAGTTGTAGCCCGAACCTGCCTGCCCAGGGTTGATCGGCAAGATAGCTTCTGTCAAGAGTCAATGACTGTCGGACTGGCAATATCTGGGCAAACTAACCATCCGGAGTTACATGGTCAAGACTAGCCCATTCAAAGAGCAGCTCGCCTGTGGTGATGTCGAGCTCTTGAAAGATAGCATTGACAATCCATTGCTGTTCCTCACTCGCTCCATAAGCCGTCAGATTCTGTGGAATCGGCTGATAGATTTGGATGACGGCAGTATTGTCGCTAACCACATGGAACTCATGCTTATCGGTCAGTTTGTGGTTTCCTGCCCGCAATTCCCGGATCGTCTCATAGTGCTGATCTAGGATGCTGGTAGGTATTAGCGGGCACTCGTTAGTTGAAGTCTTTGACCATACGTGGTATGTCCGTGACCATGGCCATAACCTGCGTTATGGTCGCCTTCAAAACTGAACAAGACATCCTGGCCTTTCCATCTGGCGGCCTGGAAATTCGTCGCCCAAACGGAATAAATTCCATAGCCAGACCAGACAAGGTCACCATCATCGCGGAAGATGTACGGGCCAGCCTGTCGAGGGCCATGCTGCTCGGTCGCAGTGTCGGGATAGCCAGCAAAGGGCGCTACAAAGAGGTATCCTTCTTCGACACTCCTGGCAGCTGGGATAGTGATGTTCCAGCGCGGTGGTGCCAGATCAGGGCGTGACTTGTACTGCCAGTCGGCTGCTGCAAAATGCAATCCGAATGCTATTGCAAGGAGGTGCTTCATTGCGTTGAGACGGCACTGCCATCGTTAGAACTTAATTGAATTCGACATTTGCAGGAAGGGTACATTGACCTCGTAAAGGTTTCTGAGTTATACCAGGGATCTTGTGCGCAGAAGATGTATTTCGGAGTTTCTTGTGTCACTGTGATTGCTATGCACTGCATGGAGGGGCATCTTTTAGTGCAGGGTCAAGCGTCAGTCGCTCCTGCAATGGCGTGCTTACACTTGCAAGCGCTCCCATAACGATCGTGAACATTTAATAGGTAATCGACTACGAAATAAACCACAATTGGGCATCTCAATCGCTTAGTTTGGCTTGGACTCAGTAATCCTTGGTTTGAAGATGTTCAGAAATCCGTCCATGTGCCCCGCGCCGCCCACTCTACTCGTAGATCGTATCCGCCTGGCTTTCCACAGTACGGGTACTCTGTATAAGAGATTTGCACGCCATGCTTTCTGAACCCTTCGTTCGCAAGCGCCTGCAGATTCTGGCTCATGCAGTGCTCTGTATGATGAAGCGGCATAATTCAACCGTCGATCATCGCGCCCTTGTCCCTCATGCGATGCAGCTTCTTCATCAAAAACAAGCAGTGCGTTAAGTGGTACTGCTGCCGTACGAAGAGTCCTGGTCCATTTCCCTTTCGTATCTCCTCAATGCTCACTTCTTCTGTGTAGTTTTCCGACCGATAGTACTTCGGCTCATTCTTCGCGATGTAAGTGAGCAATTCCGCTTCAGTGTCCGGGTCAGCGCATTCGGGCGCAAGCCAAGTAAAACCGGTCGTTTCGAAGATACAACCTCTCACGCGGGCTTCTTCTGCGCGTGTACCACAATGGTCGTATCTTATGTGCGATGATTTGGTCCAAGGTATTGCGACAAAGGCGAGCAGAATAGCGACAACAATGGCGGAAACGAGTAGAAACGATGTCCTATAAGAGAGTGATCTTGATGTATATTGGTCGATTTCATGCTTTAGTGAATTCACGTTGTAGAAGTCTTTGAACTTCTCTTCATCGTTGAGTGTCACAAAGGCGGGATCTCGTTAGCCGACCATCATGTACCGTTCTTTGGAAAACAATAATGACATACTAGGAAGGGATGGCTCTCAATGATAAAATAGTAGCGATACTCGCACAAATGTCGCCAAGCGCTCCGCATCAACGCCACTACGCGCGAGAGATACATATATCGTAGAGTCACTGCAGTGGTCTCAGAACCTGACATTCCAATCTATCTTTGATGGCAGAGTAAAAAGGGGGAATCTTGTGGGCCTATATGCACCGCTATGAATTTAAACATCGACCGAAAGAAGTTTCGATGCGATAGTTGAACAAGAGATGTGAAATAATGGAGCGGTACAAGCGTTCTCGGTCAAGGCTCTTGACCGCATAGTGCGCTCCCCAGCTTCATTCTGCACAACCTCCTCTAGGCATATGCGTATCTTTCTGATAATGTGTATACGCCTTCTACAATAGGTAGAAGCCCAATCACGATCAGACTTTGAACCACATGGTATGTCGAATGTCATACCACCTTACAACCTGGCTTAGAAACACTGCCTGATGATGACTGCCAATCTAAGGCTTTGGTGGAGCTCATGCCTTCCTCTGATGCGCGTACCATTGGAATACCTCGGTTTCTGACGGACAGTTGTGGAGCCCCACAGGCGGTCGTCCTGTTCGTTGGAAAACCCAGCACAGATGATACATGCAGCAGTTGAGAGCGATTCGGTATAAGAACATGCCAGCATTTCAAAGTATTTTTAGACCTGTGCCGGTGATGTCAATGAAACTCTGGAGATAGTGGAGTGGCCTACCGAAGCCCCACCCAACTGGCAGATGGCTCCATGCTAGCGCTTGCCTCAGAACTCGTGAGATGTCGCAATTTCTTAGCCGAGAAAGGACGCTTCCCGAAGCATCGAGCAAAAGTTCGGTACTGCAGAAGCAGCACTGGTGATGCTACACAAATATGTCGCCTCGTGACGCTGAAAATGCTGACCAGGAGCCCGGAGAGGACACGCCCCTTCTACTAAGACCACCGGAGGAAGACAATTGGAAGCCGCCGCGAGGTTTCTTATGGATCGAGTTGGCTATTTTCGCAAATGTCTTCCTGTATGGCTTCGACAGTACTATTACAGCTGCGACATACGCTGTCATCAGCTCCGAATTTGACGCTGCGAATACGGCGTCGTGGCTGACGACGTCCTATCTCGTCACCAGCACTGCGTTTCAGCCCCTCTATGGCCGATTCAGCGACATTTTCGGGCGGCGCATATGTTTCTTTGTGTCGACGGTCACCTTCGCATTGGGGTGTCTAGGTTGCGGTCTTGCCACTAACATGCTCGTGGCAAACTTGATGCGCGCATTGACGGGATTTGGAGGTGGAGGATTGATGACGATGGGTGAGCAGTGCCCGCGCGGCTACGGACAAACACACGACTAACAAGTCCAGCAACAATTGTTAATTCAGATATGATTCCTTTTCGGAAGCGTGGCATGTACCAAGCGCTGCAGAACGGCATCTTTGGATTTGGTTCAATCTGCGGGGCTTCGTTTGGAGGCTCTATCGCTGACTCGATCGGCTGGCGCTGGTGCTTTCTTGTTCAAGTACCCATCTCAGCTATTGCCCTTGTCCTGGGCTGGATCGTCGTCAAGAATCCTGTGGAACTCCGCCCTAGCTGGAAAGAGATGAGGGACCAGGTAGACTTCTTGGGTGCCCTGCTGCTCGTGACAGGCATCTCTGTGCAGCTGGTAGGCATGAGTCTAGGCGGCAACGAGCTGCCATGGAGCAACGTATGGGTCATCGGTTCACTGGTCGGGAGTTTTGTGCTACTCGCAGCTTTCGTCTGGGTCGAGTCTCGGACGACCGCCATCCCAGTTGTTCCATTGCGTCAATTGTACGGAAGGAACCCCATCGCGATCCAAACCGCAAACATCTGCGCAGGAACAGCGGCGTATGCGTATCTTTTCATGCTCCCGCTGTTCTTCCAAGTTGTACTTCTAGACACTGCTACCAAAGCTGGCGCGCGGCTTGCCATTCCGTCGCTGGCCACCCCTGTGGGTGGCCTCATTGCAGGCATTGTAATGTCGCGTTGGGGCAAATTAATCCCTTTGGTAAGGGTGGGAGCTCTTCTTTTGGCAGCTGGCAACGCACTCGTGACATCTCTTTCGTTCCATGATAGAACGTGGAAGTACATGGTGTTTATCTTCCCTGCCAATCTTGGGCAAGGCATCATCTATCCAGCTACTCTATTTACGACACTGGCTTCGTTTGATCATTCGGGTAAGCCATCGGAGTTTCTGCCAATTGGGTTGACTTCACTAACACGACCAGACCACGCTGTGTCCGCATCGACTGTCTACTTGATCCGGTCTCTAGGCACCGTGTGGGGCGTAGCGATCAGCGCTGCGATTGTGCAAAACACCCTGAATCGGAGACTTCCAGACGCCCTGGATGATATCCCGCATAAGGAAGAGATTATCAACAGTATCAGACATTCAGTCACTGTGCTCCGAAGTCTGCCTCTGGATATTCAGATGAAGGCACGGTTGATCTACTACGATGGCATCAGATACTCCTTCGCGGCATCGACAGGCATTGCGACTGTGGCTATCATAGCCAGTCTCTTCGCATACAATGCTAGGTTGCGCAATACTCATTGAACAATCAGATAAGCGAGAGTTGCATCAAATGTTCATCGGAGGACATGAAAGATTAACTGCAAGCAAACGAAGGATGAGGTTGGAGGATGACGTACCATAGCAGTCTGCGGAGAAGAAACTAGAAAATAACAACAATCTTGCTTGTAGTCTCACTTTTCCCAGAGTTATACAGGGCTTGAACCCACACAATGTGAACACATCGCTTCTGCTGTATTGCGAGCACCTTCTGTGGTCTCCGATCTCCATGATCGGATCTAACGGTGCGGAACGCCAGCCGCTTTTGGCACCGCAATCCGGGGTGCTTCCGCCGCTAATTTCGTGCACACCAGGGATGCGATACTTTCTAGGCAGTCGAGACTTTCTCTCGTACATACCAAGCGCATTTTCCGCCGTTCGGACATACAAAAAGACCCGACGAGTCGTACATAAGGCCTGCAAGCCCCGGACGTTATTGCGGTGCGAGTAGGGAGCGACGCTTGGTAGATTGCAGGTTTGCATTTCGTACAACCTAATGGAGAAGGAAACGCGCGTTCATAAGAACATGCATCCAGAGGAGAGATTTACGCTGTCGAGAGACATCATGTACAAATACTCATGATCAGCATGTTTCATTGGCGAAACACCCTGCGAATTCGTTTCGTTCCTTCGACGGTCCACTAGGTACGCGAAGCAAGCATGCGGCTCAATGTCGGGTTGGCCATCACTGCCGGCCTTTCTACAGCCGCAGCAGTGACTTTGGAAGAGCTGTGCACGACATCCTACGCTGCTTCCAAGCTCCCAGCTACCGGCACGTATCAGGGAATCACCATCGACCAGAGCTCCGTCATCACCGCCCTTACCTCCAATTTCGCGGTTCAAGACAACACTTTCTATGCCGACGCGACCATCTCATACTGCAACATAACCTTTTCCTATACGCACGATGGCCGCGATGATCTCGTACACGTCGCTTACTTCGCCCCCGACCCCTCCGCCTTCCAGAACCGTTTCTTGGCTACCGGGGGCGGAGGATTGGCCATCAACTCGGGTGCTTCGTCCGTCTCGGGCGGCGTGAGCATTGGTGCAGTGGCCGGATTGACAGACGGAGGATTTGGTAACTTCAACACGCAAGCTGATGCACATTTTCTTTTGTCAAACGGGACCGTAAATTGGGAGAACGTATACATGTTCGGGTACCAGGCAATCCATGAGATGACGGTTCTTGGGAAGGCTTTCACCAAGAATTTGATGTCTGTGTCAAACAGCACTAAGCTGTACGCGTACTACCAGGGTTGTTCGGAGGGCAAGTGCTCTTTGCTACACGTAAACTTCACAGAAATACTTACTTTCTCCAGGCGGACGGGAGGGATTTTCCCAAGTGCAGAGATTCGAGGAGCTTGACGGGGCAAGCGTAGGTGCACCCGCGTTCCGCTACGCACACCAACAGATCCAGCACCTGTACAGTAACGTTGTCGAAAAGACTCTGGATTACTTCCCGCTGCCCTGCGAACTAACGGCCATTGTCAATGCGACGGTCAAATTCTGTGATCCTCTGGATGGAAAGAGCGACGGTGTTGTGGCGCGGTCCGATCTGTGTAAGCTTAAATTCAACATCAATTCGACGGTTGGCACGTCATATTATTGCGCTGCGTCCACTGGGGGTGGCGGTGGTTTCGGACCTGGTGCAGGTCAGCCAACTCCAGAACAAAAGGGAAACGTCAGCGCAAAGGCGGTCGCGGTTGCGCAGACGATCCTTGATGGCTTGCACGACCTGCAAGGCCGCCAGGCGTACTTCTCCTATCAGCCGGCTGCGACATTTGCGGATGCACAGACGAAATACAACAATGCGACTGGCAAGTGGGAGCTGAGCATTAGCGGTTTGGGCGGCGAATTTGTAACTCGATATCTCTGGTTGCAGAACACGTCGACACTGTCGAGTTTGGATGGTGTGACGTATGACACAATGGTGGAGTGGATCTATGACTTGTGGCAGATGTACGAGGATTCGCTCCAGACGACATGGCCAGACCTCTCACATTTTCAAGCTTCAGGTACGAGCATCCGATGATTGAGGTAAAATAGACTAACTTCAGCAGGTGCCAAGGTCCTCCACTTCCATGGTGAATCTGACAATTCAATTCCGACCGCATCCAGCGTCCGCTACTGGGAATCCGTCCGATCTGTCTTGTACCCATCATTCTCGTATAACGAGTCCTCCGTCAAGTTGCAAGACTTCTATCGCTTATTCCTTGTTCCTGGAGCGGGACATTGTGGCGCGAATAGCGGACAACCAAATGGTGGTTGGCCACAGACGAGCATGCAGCAGCTGATCGAATGGGTCGAGAACGACGTGGCGCCGGACCTGCTCAATGCGACGGTGTCCCTGGGCACAAACAAGGGACAGAACCAGAAGATTTGTATGTGGCCGTTGAGGCCTGTGTATAGCGGGAATGCAACAGTGCCGGAGTGTGTATATGACCAGGAGAGCATTGATACCTGGCATTACGACCTTGATGCGTTCAAACAGCCAGTATACTAGTCGATGCTACCAAGAGTGTCAATCATATTTTTGCATAAGAAACATCCAACGGCTTCTGAAAGTACTTGTCCCTTGTGAGTATCCTGGGATAACTCAGTCTGCACTGTGTGTTCACGATTGTGACCGAATACTCGTACTGCATGGCCGATTCTCACAATGGCGCAGAATGCTGTCTCTATGCACATAGCGCGCTTCTTCTCGCTTCCCGCCCCACACAACACACCAACAAAAAGAGAAACTCGTTGTCGCTTCTGTGGATCGAACACAGTCTATGATTGGTCAGACATTCAATCCATGCGATGTACAGTGTGCAGGATCCGTAACTTACACCTCCAGATGTCATCGTTCATTGCGAACCGAAGTTTGCCGCCTAGGCGGATTGCTTCAGTCTGGCGCTCTCCCAAGTGAGCTAAAGCGACAGCTTTGCTGAGTGATGACTAATCTGCGAGTAGAAAAATATAAACCGCAAGTAAAGAAAGTGCGTGGGAGTAGCATGCGGCATAGGCTTGCGGGGCTCATATTGTGGACTAGCTTATATGTAGCGTGGGAAGGGAGAAGCGCGCTTATGCTTGTAACTTCACCACAAGATCCACCATGAGCTTGTACAAAAAAACCGGCATTAACGACTTAGTCAGAAGATTGGGTATCATCGATATAGGGTGAATTGCTCAATGCGGGTTCTAAGTTGTGTTCTAATACTCTACAGCCAACTTTCAAAGTAACTACTCCCGCTCTTTTACACCTCGCCACTTTTGTTAGCACATGATACACGATTTTGACACCCGAACAGAGGAACAGCCACAGGCTCAACCGCGACTACAATCAACAAGCACGCAAGCTGGTATATTGATTCTATACCAAGAGATGAGAGCACCTTCGAATTCTCGCCACTCATTGCTGTGAAGCATGACAAGCTATATCTACGCCACAAAGCACTGTACCTGAGTTCGCGCTTTAACAAGCTATGCATGACATAATCTTAACCTCCCGTCTTCTTCCTCTTCATCATCCTACATCCTCATCTGCTTCATTCTGCTCGTCTTCATCAGCATCTTAGTAGTCTTCCAGAACCACTTTCTTGCCCGATTGAAACTTCGGATTTTCTTTTGCAGACGGATCTTGCTGAAGCTGCGTCTGTCTAGGCTGCGTACCCAGAGCGGGATATGTGAAAGGTGGGACAGAGGGAACGGGCAGCTGGCTGCATGCGGTCTCGCCTTTGCCCTTGTTTTCCGATTTGAGCAATTCATACCACGCGAATAGCCATTCATGAGCGCTGGCCTCAACACGCCTGCCCCATTGGTATCATTACCCCATCTTGCGATCGAGGTTTGTAGAGAGAAACAAGTTTGGAAGCTGAGAGACCAAAATTGGTTCGTGATCACTTACTTTGAGAGATTCCAAACAGTTTGCCATGTTTGCATAGCACTGACCTTCTCGTGTTCTTCACTTTCTTCCCATTGCTTCTTCTTGGTCCATATATTGAAGCAGTCTAACTGCTCAGCTTGGTTCTTCTCGCTTGCCTCTCTTGAATCATCTGTATAAATGAGTTGATGAATTATTTTAGGCGATCTAGGCTCGACGCTGAAAGCGTGTTGGTCATGCTTCTTAGGCCGACGTAATAGGGATGCCCAACTCCAGGTTCGCCAGTGAATAGACATTGCGAAGAGTTGGCTTAGCTTGATATCAACCTTTAGATCGTGCGGATACCGGACTACCCTATGCTGCTCAACATGTTTGTCTTGCATAGAACTATGCGTCTCCAACGTCCATTTCAATGGAACCCGGAGGCAGTGGGCCGACCAGTTCCGCCTCTCTGTGTCCTTCTCTGAGACATTTCACAGATACCGAAATCTGACCAAAAATGGCCGTGGCCGTGGTGGAAACAGCGCGCCGATTAGAATGACCATGGTCTGTTTTCCAGATCTGGTCTGATTGTTCAGAATCTTCCTAATAACCATTTCGTCCAATTGCTTCTCCACTGCGACGCTCTCTCAGAATATAGTTTGCCGTGCTCAAACACGGGACTAGCTGGTTGCGTCAACTTGACGAGCTTTGATGCTGATGAAAGTGCCCGTTGGCTTGCCTTTCCACCCTTCTCCTCAAACATTCGAATCATGGAATGGTGAGGAAAAGAGTGGAAAGACAAGCCAACAGGCAGAAAGCTCCTGTATTCGTGCCCAAACTGTAACTTCCGTGGTCGAAAGTTGTGGGCGAGGAACATCAACTAGTAGAGTCCCAGACATAATTAACTCCACATCCTCGGGTAAGGGCCAGAAGCATGGTCATGATGTGTATTGGCATAGGTGTTAGAGCGGAGCGTTTCGTCTCCCACCACATTAGACTCCTCGGCTTCAGCTCCACGGCTCTGAGACGAAACGTTGTGTCGCATGTCCAAGAAGGCATCGAACCTGATACCATCCTATGACGTCCGCATAAAAAAGCTCGTACCCTTCATGGAGTCGAGACTTCGACAGGATCCCCTAAGTGTGCGTATCAAAAAAAGGCCTCAAGTGAGCCACTAAAATTTTCTTCTTCAGACCAGCCCAGAGAGGCGCGAAGGAACTGAAAGGTGTATGGAAACTGCTTCTCGCAAGTTTGGTATCTTCTCCTATACGATAATATTCCCTAAGTTCTGCTGAGAAACGTGATTGGAGAAGGAGACCCCGACGTGACAGCGAATGAAGACAACCCAATTTGAGATCATCTCCCGGAGAAGGCCGATATCTTGAGTCAAAGATCAGATGCGATGGTCGGTTGTTCAGCAGGTGTGACTTGTCGCTCTGTTTGGCCCACATTAGTGCTCCAGACTGAATTCGACGGTCGTGCCAAGGTCGGATTGATCGATATGGAAGAAGCATGGGCATCCCTCTACCCACATATCAAACAAAGTACTCTTCAAGATCCTGCGCTCAGATCCGGAGCGTCGATGTCGGCCGATGCTCTCTATCTTATCTATGGTAAATTCTTTTTAAACTGCGCAAGTCGATGACACAGCCTGCTCCGGTCCGATGTGACGAAACTCGCAGAGCGAGTCTCATCACTCCAAGGGCGTTTTGAGATCGTCAATTTCTTAGGTTGGCACCGTTCGGACGCCCGTGATCATACGAACGTATCCGACCGGCAGCGTATGCAGAACTTTCTCATGAGCTCTTATTTCCCACGACGGTACATCGTATACCTGAAGATGCTCGTCGCCCTGTGATCGAGTCCTTATTAAGATCTCGCCATTGGCTTCCGCAGCTTGCTTGATTAGTTGAGTGAATTCTCCAAACTCTCGAGTGCGTAGACAGGACACGAAGCCGTCGATCTGAAGTACGAGAATAACCGCAAGCCACAGGAAGGGATATAGGAAAACATTGGGCACTCCATAGGTAAAATTCCCACGTAGCCGGCAAGTGGCCAGGACAGAGTACCAAACGAAAGCGATATTGCCCAGCATCATTAGGAGCATGAGCCAGCGACGATCTTGAAGCTCGATGATTGCGAAACCATCCGATGTCTCTATTGTACTCTTCAAAATTTGTTTAGCAGTGTCGTCATCAAAGTGGTGAAATGAGCAATTAAAGAGTCTGAAAACACGTTCGCTGTGTTTCTCTTCCCTTTGCGTTGTCAGTCGAGGATTTTCAGGAACCCTATTGACTCACAACTCATCTGATTGTTTGCTGACAACAGAAGTTTGGCTCTTGGCCTTCGGAGGTGGTTTGATCGCATCGACAGGCTCGTCCTCGAAGTCGAGCCATTGCGAGGAGCCTCTTAGTTGTGCCCAAGCCTGTTGATTGGGATACAGATCCGATATCGTGAATTGAATTAGACGTTCACCCTTGCTTGCGCGATGCTGATTGATGAGTCTCTCAAACGTTGGTGTGGGTCCACTACTCCCAGCGCAAAATTCAAAGACCTTCACATTGCGCCCTGGATCCTTCTCATATACTTCTCGGATAACAGAATCCAAGCGTCTGGAGGCGGTGAAAGCCGGAGGCGTAGGTTGGAGAAAGGGGGCAAAGGGAACCTTGTGCGTCCATTCTCTTGTTAGCACATCTTGACAGCTTCCTCGAATCACGTCAGGCGTAGAAGCAAAATCGCAAATCTCAAACAACCTAAACGCCTTCTTGGAAAGTACTGGATTGTACTGCTCTATCCGCGCACATATTGGTAGAGCTTTCCCGTAGAGCCAGCCTGGGCTCCGACTATCGAAAGGTGACACGACATCGCTGGATACTATCGTTAGCGCAATGCGATTCTGCGTTACCAATGCTGGTGAAATACGACGTACTTGGCAGGGAGAGGTTGCTTTTGTTGCGCTTGATTACTTGATGGTTGCTGTGGAGGGCTATCTGGTTGATAAGGAGGTCGTTTCGCTCCATCAGCCCCCAGTTCCTTTGATAATCTTTTCGGCTGAGATTTCTGAGGACGTGAAAGTGGGAGCTGATCGCCATCCACATCCGACAGCCTTGTATCTCCCTCTGTCACTTTCTCTTTGCCGTCGGAGATAGCCTTGCGTAATTGATTGCCCAATTGCGCATCGGCTTCGTGGGCCACGTCCTCGCCGTCTTTATCATTACGCTCACCGCTTGATCCCAGGGAGTCTTTTCGAGCAGTGTCGATAGCTGGAGTCAATGGACGTAGATCCGCAAGTAGTCCTGCCGAATCATGCCTATCATCCACCGGTTTCTGGCTTGGTGTGGAGCTCGCTGAGCTGCTTCGCTTTTTCCTGAACTCTTGTGTAGGCTTGTCGATGGCTTGCTCGGGGTCCCTATCCTTGATTTTCTGAGCCAGAGCCGTGTTCGCCGAGGCGTCTGCGACACATGGTGACTTGGCTTCTAAATTCGACGCGGACTCTTTTTGCGAAACCTGAGGGTCGTTCAGACTAGTTGGGTCGGTAGGGGACCCAGAACTCGCACCCGGAGAGTTGTCTTGCGAGTCGCCCGACGCCATGGTGGGTGGCGGTGAGCGATCGACTAGTTAGCGATAGCCTGTTTGGGTTGTGTCAAGCAATAGGATAACATGCACGAGAGACTGCCTTAACGTGTGTGTAGAAAAGATGAAGATAGGAACAGGAAATAGACACGCGCGAACATTGCGCACCAGTAGGTCCTGCCCAAGTGGGCTTCCACAGGTTCGTAGCAGATGCCCAACGTCGTCGCAGCTGTGACGTCGTGTCGCGCTTTCCTGAAACGGGCTAGCTTTGTCATGCATGAAACAGGGTCTCATTCGTCTGCACCTTGGGCAGGGTCCTTTGCACGTGGCAATTGTAGAGTTGTCCACGGGCGGAATGGCTTCCACATTCACATGGTGACTTTGAAGATATTGAGTCTCATGCACCCGGTCGAGCTGCTGCTTATTATGGCCGTTGCTGCAAAGCCTGCGGAGACACCCGAATCGACCCAGTTCTAAAACATGTTCATGAACAGATACTACTTCGATCGGCAATTGTTCTACGATCCCAAGCACTTGAGATCATTGCTACCGCTGTATCACCCTGGCGCTGTGTGCTCATTGTGTTTCAACGTGTTCACATATCACTTCAACTGCACTTGTACTACGTCTGTAAGAAGCAGCTGAAGGTCATCAAATATATGCGCCCATTGACGGTACCAACCCCAAGCAAAGAACAATGCCCTTAGACGTCGTACACGCCTCCCTCGTACCATTGGCCTCGTATAGGAAACCACGCCTAGCATAGCTCAGCTCGATCTAGTGGATGCATTTCGACGGAAAAGTGTGACACCCCTTACAACATTACCTAGCCCAAACCCCACATCAACTTTCACGCACGCACGCACATCGACACCAACTCACATCACACTCAAGATATGAACAATAGGCATGTTAATACCGAAGCGCCATCAAAACCATCGTTCCCATCTCGTCCTATCCTACTGCGTACGATGCACGATCCCGTGCTTCTGGTCCTCCTTTATCCTCTACACCTTATACAACGTATCCAAAAATCCCTTCGCCAAATCCACAACCACGCTCTTATTTGGTAAACTCCCGGCAACCCCATACAAAGCCGCAGTATCTCCTTTGACCGCGCCCTTCGCCCCCTTGCCCTCGGCCATCCTCTTCCTCTCGTCCTCCTTCACCCCCTCTACAACCTCGACTAAATCCGCAATAAGCTGGTCTGCGACAGCCACAATGGGTAAGGTGACAGCGATATGGATCGCTGGCGGGGACTGCAGCGCGTTAAGATGCCAGCCCTTTGCGTTCATGCCATCGGCAATGTCATAGATATCGAGTGAGGGAGAAAGGAACGCGACAACGGAGACGAGCGGGCGGCCTACAACTTTCAAGTCGGAGGACAGCTCGGGTTTTTCGCGAATCGCGGTTTCAATCTTTTTCATGGAGCCGACGATCTTGTGGCATGCGTCGATGTAGCCGTTTTGGCCTTGCTTGACGAGGGAGGCCCAGCAGCCTGCAATCAAGGCACCAGGTCGCGAGCCCGCGATGGAGGGGGACGCGTAGACGCCACCGGACCAGTCCGGGCTGATGAAATATTGGTATTTACGGTAGGCGTCGGAGCGGTAAAGGACGGTGCTGTTGCCCTTGGGGGCGAAGCCGTACTTGTGCGTGTCACAGGAGATGCTGGTCACGCCCTTAAGCTTGAAGTCGAAGGGCTCAGACTCGAAGCCTGCCTTGGGGAGCATGGGGATGATGAAGGAGCCGAGGCAGCAGTCGACGTGGAGAGGGAGCTTCTTCTTATGCGCCAGTCTGGAGAGACCTGAGATGTCGTCGATGATGCCGTGGGGGAAATTAGGAGCCGAGCCTACGAGAAGAACAGTGTTTGGATTGATGAGGCGCGAGACTGCGCGCAAGTCGACTTTGTAGGCGGGTGCTTTGCACGCCACCAGGTGTAGCTTAATCTTGAAGTATTCGCACGCTTTGCGGAAAGCCGTATGTGCCGTCTCTGGTAGAATCATCTCCGGCTCCGTAACGCCGCGTTCTTGATATGCCTTGTTGCGCGCAGACAGACACGCCATGAGGATGGACTCAGTACCGCCACTGGTGGTTACACCGCAGGCCTCCTCGGGCGCATTGAAGAGCGACAGAACCATTGCCACGACCTCTGCCTCCATCTTCCTCACACCAGGGAATACATCCGGATGGATTGGGTTCGCAACCGTAAACTTGCCGAACGCCTCCGTTTGCAGTCGCATCAACTCATCCCCACCATGGTATACCGCTCCACTGACTCTCCCATCTTCCCATCTCGTATGCTCCATCTGCGCCAGCTCATCAAGCTTTTTTCGTACATCTCCCTCGCTCCATCCCTCCACTGGTAGTGCAGTAATGCGCTCAACGCCGGGGCCGGAAGGAACTAGCTTGCGCTCAAGCTTCAGTATCGACTCGGCGATTTGGGTTTGGACCTTGGTACGGACACCCGGAAGCTGGAGGAAGATGCCATAGAGGGTGCGGCGAATGGAGGTGTAAACATCGACGACGGATCCAGTTATACCGCGGCCTTTGAGCTGGTAGAAGAGCTTGCGGGTCCATCTGAGGACGAAGAGTATGAACACAATGTTCCGTAGCCTATGATGCGCCACGAATTAGCATGATCACATCCCCATTTGCCTGATCGAGACATACAGGTCTACGTTCAGCGCCGCAAGCTGCTGGCCCCTCACGGAGCGAGTGCGCGCGTTGAACGTCTCGCGGAGACTAACGGGGAGTCGCGACGAGCCAGGCATACTGCACGGTCAATTGCGATCACTCGATGTATTCTTTTAGGCCAGCGATGGCATTATACGTATAGAAGACAAGATTTGGCGGTCGCGCGAGGGTGCGTACTTGCTGAACAGTGTGCTACGTCAAGCTGCATCCATGAGTTCACATGCGGTAGTGGCGGGAGGCTAGGCGCCGTGAACTTGCCGAGGCTGCACCAAAGTGGTTCGCACGGCTTCTCCCGCATTTTCTGGAAGGCCAATAGAGACTCGCACGCATTTTTCGGCCGCCGGCGATTGTAGCAAGCACCACAGTTGTACTATCATCAAGCAAAGTATCCCTTCATGCTGATGTGCTATCGTGCTCCGATCTCACCAAAGCTCCTGACAAGTCTCAGTCCGGAGCCTTCAGTTGTCACTACGTATCAGCAACGATTTACAGGGCGACTGACCCATGAGCAGGGGGTTTCGCAAGCATAGCCTAATACAGTTCAACATGGCAACATAGACCTCAGGGTTGAGAGAGTGAGTGTAAAATCCTTGCGTAAACAGAAGCATCGGTGACTCAAAGCTCTTATTGCAGATGTCGACAGCCACGCGGAAACTACGCAAGCGAACAACTGTATTGACCCCACGCCACAAAGGGGTAGTTCACACTATCGATCATCCAGCTGTACTAGTACTCGTACTTCACGCTCGAAATTGGCGACTTTCAAAGCCTCGACCCTGGAGTGGAGCGGAGTGGATAACACAATCTCTTCCATCGAATCGATAACGCTAATAACAGCCTTATGAGTAAGAGTGCCACCGTGTATGCGCGCCCATCGCAAAAAACGGCATCACCGCGCCACAATCTTCGCAACGATACGCGTCCTCCTCTAGCATGTCGTCGTCTTCTGATTGCCATTGATCCTGCGTGGCGCAGGTGGCTTCTTGGGACGGGGTGGGTAGGTCTTCCGAGCCTCCTCTAGTATCTTCGAATTGATATCTCGGTGTAGAGGCGATCGCGGTCTTGTCACTAGAGACTGCGGTGTCCATCAAGTCATTGTCCGGTATCGACTCGGTCGGCAGAACGTCGCCTGGTTCAGTGATCTTAAAGTCTTTCAATACATGGTCCTGGCGCTTGAACATCTTGCTGATGTCGCGCCCTACTCCTCCCATTTCACTTGCTGCGCCTACCATATTTGTGGCTGCGACGTTGACCAAGCTTAGATTCCATCCGCTCTTCTCTGGGTGCAATTGCCGGAACAGTGGTAAGAGAGCCTCTGCAACTAATCGCTCGGCCAATGTTTCAGCGTTGTCCTTGTCCTTGAGGCCGAAGACGAAGTTTGGCATTGGCCCTGAGCGAGAAATTCGTGCGAATGAGCGGTTGCGACTACCATCTGGGTTTTGTGGAGGGCGTGGTCTGGTTGTGAGCCGCAGGGTTTTGGGGAAAGCCAACCATCGCTTCGCGCTCACATTCGACGATTCTCTGCTGTCAGTATTAACTTCGAGAACGTCTTCGTCATCTTCCAAGAGGTCAGCACGCATCCGCCGTAGCAAGCTCTTCGATAATAATAACAGCTCACTCTTCACCTCAAGAATAGTATCGAGGCGGATGTAGCTGTCTTCCAGGCTAATCTGAGTAGGCACGTCACGAGCCTGTCCGACCTCACTGTCATCGATCCCATTGAGTAGCCCCCATATCTTAGCGCCAATACTATATGGCGCCCCCACGCCCCCAAGAATCTGCTCAAGCGCTTCTGGTCCAATATCAGATACCTTTCTTACGTCACCAGCGAGCACCTTCTCTTTGGTGCCGCCGTAAACTAAGCCTTGGTCAAAATTCGCCGGTCTTTGCAACACAAGCGCGCGCAACTTTTGTGCGATTTTGAAGCCAATGCCAGGAATTTTCCCGACTTCATGGCTATCTATGAATAAGGTGACGTTGTCCTGACCATCCTCAGAGGTGTAGGGCGGAAATAGAGTAGTTTGGTCATTAGGCTTATGCACATTGCCAACAAGCTTGGAGAGAAGCTTGTTTGTCGAGATGCCGACCGTGCAGGTGTGGTCTTTCTCTAATTCGAGTCTTTGTCGTAGATACTGGGCAAGATGACTGCCAAGTATCAGACGTAGGCGCAATGCATCTGACAGGCCATCTGCGATATGTTAGCGCGCTGATGAGACAACGGCCTCCCCGACATCCTGCAACCACGGAGACAGGGCTTAAGGCGTACGACCGCTGCGAGTCTTGTAAAGGACTTCACACAGGTGCGTATGGCGCACGGCGCTTGTTTTGTATCTCGGCCGATGTTGGGCCGCTTGAGTCAAAGGTATACGAGCAGTATACGACTCGCCCACTCGCTTCCATACCGTATCGATGGCGAATTAACGTGAACGGTGAAGCCGTCCTACAACCTGAGGTGGGGTAAGGACGAACACTACATCCGGGACTGGAGACTCCGGATTAAGCTTCCTTTGAGCCTTCGAAACAGAATGTGTGCTGCGAAAGGCCCAACGCAGGCTACAGCCGTATTGCGCAGTACCGATAGGTAGCTTGCATGCCCGTTATTGTATCAGGGCACCGAATGCAGATATTGGCGATACTCGGCCCCAGGAACAAAGACTTGAAACGGAAATGGACCGGTCTTACCTGAGGAGGTATCCGCTTGTTCCGGATATGTCTGACCAGCCACCTTGGAAGCATCGAAAGCGAAGCCAATGGATGGATCAGTTTTGGAAAGACAGAAAAAGGAAGAGGTAAGATCTGTTGGGTTCAGAAAGTCCACGTTATAATTTACCATATCGGTAACGTCCATCCACACCTTTGGAAAACACGTTAGTATTCGCTTATCCTAGTCCGGCGCTCGATGGGGAAAATAGCATATACGAGCGAGGGAGCTTTTGCGGCGGGGGATTCCAGAATGGCGGGCGGTGCTGCCAAGACGAAGGAAGCTGACGGAACAATGCGTGGAATGTGCCTACCTCGTCGAAGCCCAATCTCTCGCAACGAGAGTTCCATGAGAAGGACCGAAGAAAGGCGTACAGCTCCTTTGAGGCATTGCGAAAGCGTGTCAGATCCTCACCGAGGACGATGACGAGGTCTGGACAGATCTTCTTTGCTTCTTTGATGAGCTGCAGTTTGTACAAGCCCTGCGAGGGTCAGCGTGCTGACTCGCGTACAGAATACGGACGAGATGGTGATGAAGGAGGTACACGATAGGCGTTCGCTTGGATTGGCTGGAAAGGCACACATGGGGTGCAAGGATCGCAAGTCGGCCTTTGTGCGATCCGAAGCTCGAAATCGCGCAGTTGGCTGACGCGACAAGGTTCGTACGGAACAGTGGAACTCTTACTCTCCGGCGTGCCTCGTAGTTGCAAGTGACCACGATCTGTTTCTGCTGTATGGCCAGCGGACGGGACCGCAGCGACGGGGTTTCAGCCTCGACCACGCTGGCGTAGAAGGCGTCCTGGCGAGGGCATGAGTAAGCTAGGCCGGACTGGATACGCCTCGTGGATGACAGCAGTGCATACATAGTCCTGGACAGGCGACAGCCGCGGTTAGCAAACTCGGCTCTCGTTGAGGATTAGGGCCGACTGCCGTCGCGATTACGACGAGAGGTGAGGCTCGGGGCTTTTGGGCGCATCATCAGCTGGCATGCGCTGCGAGGTCAGGCAGTGCAGCGCGGGGCCTGTGCTTACAAAGTGGATGATGATGGAGTCGAGGGGCCGCTTGAGCCTCTTCCTTCGCTGGCGGGCGGCGTGCATGGCGGGCGCGCTGGTCACATGTGCGCAGAGGGAGAGCGCGCGGCGATGGAACAGAAGCGCCTTCGAAATGCGAAACGCAGCGGTCGCCAGGATGGGCGCAGATGGCGCTCGGCGGCTATTGGCAATAGCAGGACGACGACGGTGGATGTGGGCTCTGATCTGCGCTACGGCGGGCGGGCCAAGAGCGCCGGCCCACCTTTGCCACATCGAAAATAGGTGCATGTGGTTTATTCTTGGACGGCGCGCGCCCGTTGGTTTTGTGGGCCCCCGGCGAATGTCATTGCGCTCCACCCAAGAGACGCGCTGGTGGAGCTCCAGAGCCCCCGCTTCGTCCTGCCCCAGTTGTGCCGGTTTATATACGCCGCCGCCCGCCAGCCTCGATGCGCAGAAGACGTGCCCCTCGCGTCCCGCTACCCCCCGGCATCACCTCCCAGCAATACGAAGCCCAAGCACGACACGAGGAGCCCCCGGCAGCCACACGACCCTCTCACCGCTGACGGCTCCCCTCTTATCTGCGCCATCCCCCATACGTCCGTCACCACCCCAGACGCTCATCTTGATCTGCTCGCATGATGTTGTCGACTATATCACACTCCATGGCGCCCACCATCGGTTCACGAGACCCGACCACACACATCATGGCCACCACCACCACCCAGCTGCCCATGATAACCCCGCGCCAGCCCGCCCTCTCCCAGCGACCCAAGCTCCGCCTCGACACCCAGCAGCATCGCACCTTTGGAAAAGGCTCCAGCCTGCGCCTCGACACGCTGAGCGCCGTCTCCCCCACCGCCCGCAACACCTTTTCCAACGCCTATCAACACCCGGCCTCTGCTGCTCCCGCCACTGGTCGCCCGTCCAGACTGCGTCTGTCCATAGACAGCAGCTGCAACGCTCCAAACAGCGCATCTACACCCAGCTCAGCATCCACACTATCATCCGCCCTCACATCGGCCTCTACCGACTCTGCCACCAGCATCATCCCATACAAGCAACCGCACAACGTCCGTTCCATACTCTCCAACGGTCCGAACCCACGCAAGATGGCCGCTGCAAGACCATTGTTCCCGGCCGAGAAGCGCGTGTCTTTCCGCACACCACTGGAGGAGGAGATCAAGACAGTGAAATTCACGCTCGCCCATTCGGATATCGAGTCTTCAGTCTCAACCGTCTCCTCACTAGGGACGACTCCAGCAGAAGCGTCTGAAACTACCACAACCTTGTCAATCAACACAAAGTCTGTTTCAACCGCATCGCCTTCGCTATCCATTCCCTCGTCTTCATCAACCTCTTCGTTTGCCTCATTGCAAACCTCGCCGCGGCCCAGAGGCCCACGCGCGGGTGACAAGCGCGATTCTTCCGAATCTGACAGCGATTCTTGCCCCGAGACACCCGTAGCAGGGCGGCGCAAACGGAGAAGAGACTGGAGATGGACACTCGGCCCGCTTCCGTCCGACACATCAACCTCGTCGTCGTCGTCGTCTTCGTCCGCCTCAACAAGCGTGGCAACGAGCGAAGATAGCAATTAATCAATCGGCACGATATGAATATTGGATGGCGTTTTGGGAGGCAGCATCGTTACACGGAACAAGTCCAGGCTCATATTACGCACAGGTTTCGGCATTTTCACTTATCTCATGAGCATTTAACGGTGTTGAGTCTTTTCATGATACCACATCTGCATGGCTGGCATACTAGGCGACTGCTCAGAGCGTCGCACTACCTTAGATACTATTACCTAATTAATTGTGTAAATATATTTGCCTTTCTGAAAGACAGATGCGACTATAATACAACTGCCCCTATCGACGTGACTCAAGCGTCAGCTTCACATGTCCATGCTTTTCCAAACATCTTGGGCCCAGAAGCCACGCGCATCAACATACATGACCACGGAAATACCCGAATCTTCGTTCGTCGCCATAGAATCGATCGTCATTTGGACCCTGAGATCGAGACGCCATCGCACGCGACTTGTCAGGCGGTTCATTCCGTCGCATGACGATCGCTGGCCGATCTTCGCCGATCCTACACCATGTAACGCAATACGGTGCTTACAACTCAGGACCCATGGCATACCAAGAGTCCATCGCTATACTACGAGGCGAGTACGGGGATAATATCGTTATATGGACAAGCTACCCAGAGTACTTCGCGTGGGTAAGTGGGAAGCGAGGACGGGCGTGATGTCAGAGGCGGAGGTGTAGCGAAGTGGCGCTGCAGCTGAAAGCGCTCTATAGAGACTGAATCGGTACGTAAGAAGTTGTACTGAGACTGGCATTGGAACATCCAAATTAAGGATCTGTGCTTCTCGTATGGTTCGCCGCTCCCAACAACGCGGGACATACCACGTTGCGGTCGCGGCTCCACTCCAGACCGTCTGTGCCTCAGGCACACAGATCAGTCCCTCTTCCGGATCCATGCGGGCGCTATCGATAGACTAAAATTCCAAGCTGTCAAACGAAACCTCCCTTAGCGGTATTGGCGTTCCAGAACACCTGCCGTAGGCCTCGACCAGCGAAACGACCAGCGCGCGAAACGTCGAAAGCGTGGAGTAAACGAACATCTGAAGATCAGACAGATGGGAGGTTGACCGATGCACGTGGAAGGTGTCGACTAAAAATAGCGCCGAGCATGCCGAGGTGCAATAGCAAGCGTATTCGATTGCGGATGGCGATGTGGGCTTGGGAAATGCGTGAGTACGCGTACGGTGGAGGCAGGCGCATGTTTGGTATAGGGGCGAGGCGTACAGTGAAGAGTGATATTTCGGTGTAGGAGCTGGTTAGGGTTTAGTTTGGGAGGGTGGGGTGCTATTGGTCAGGAGGCCTACATTGGCAATCTTGGGTGCTTCGACGTGTGGCGGTGCTGTGGCGTTGGTGCATTGAGTGTGAGGGATCAAGCGGTATGAAAGGAATGCCCCTTGCTGTCTATTGAACGCACAGTGGGCGCAGGGACAGACCAGACGCGCATGTTACCTAGGTAACGTCTAATACAAGAGTGTCCGAGTCTATCCTACACCTGTTGTGACGGGTTTTCGAGCATCGCACTTTACTTGGCAACATCATCCCTCTCCTGCGCAGCCACTCCCATTCTACCAGAAGGTATTACGCAAGACTACAAGGTTGTCCATTCGCGTCTGATTTTGGCCACATGACGAGTGCGTGGCTACCATACTGAGTATCGATAGCGGCAAAGGTTCTGCGTGAGAGTGTCTTGACAGCTTACCTACCGACATATATGCATAAGCGTCCTTCCACTGCTTAAACGGTCATGTGCCCGGGCGTGACCCGTGGACGTGATTCGAAGAGTTCGTGACGCTGCGAGGCGGACCCTTTCCAGGAGTGGGGTCTTGCCAGTTCATCATAGTCGCGAGGTGGACTTGCGAGACGCTCCAATATGAGGCTGCTGACCATTTGAGAAGCGTCACACAGGTCGCATGGGACTGGCAGGTAAATATCGGTATAGCTCGTTAGAATGTGATGTTTCTGATGTAGGAATTTAGTCATCCTGCGATTTGGATTTCGAGGTCTTTTTAGGTCGGCGTGCCTAGCACGTGGAGCAACATCAATAGGCTCTAACTTGTCAATTTAGACTCCTGACCAAATCCGACGATGATTGAACAAGTCCACGACGAATGCTACATGATTTACAATCTAGTCAAGCCCTCTCGTGAATTTGAAACCTGCGAAATGCTGCTTGTCACTAGCTACAACATTGAACGCAGCTGTGACACGTCCTTGCGGACCAACACTGTTTGAGAGCCAATATGTTTAGAGCTGCCCTGAATCGAACGTGTCTGATGTGAGAGGCAGAAGTCTACAGACGTTCCAAGAAGTACGCTGAGTTCGCTTCTTTCTAAGAAAATGCAATTTTGAAGGCTCTCAGCGTTGAGGCGATTATTCTCTCCATCCGCAACCAGTCAAGCTTAACCAATCATTGATCCACTTAGAAGAGTATAGTCATTTGCGTGGATTGTAAGTCTTGGTGAATAACCTTCACCAGAGACCGCAAGTACTCAGGATCGCCCTTTTCAAAGGGGTAGGATAGACTGAATCCGAGAGTCTGAAATTGCTGACGAATATTAGACTTGCTGACACTCACAGTATTTAAGAGCCTCTATCACATTCCTCCGAGGGAATCCCCGCACGTTACCACGCATGCGCTTGTAGCAACAGAACTCATCGGATCGGGCTTGCTAAAGACAGTCTCAGGCGTTCAGTCGACTGGGCGATCAAGACCGGTACATATGGCTTCAACGTTGTCCCCGGGGGCTATCACGTTGCAACTGAGCAAATACAATCTCTATAAGTCTGAGTGAGATGAAGCACACGGTGCTTCCAGCCACAGAGACGAGATCGGCCATGGTATCCACAAGAGGGGTGGACAAAAGGTAGAGTCTTGGCGTCTCTGCTGAAGAGAAAGTAGTAGTGGCTTATAGTGAGGCTGAGGCGAGGTTTAGGTGAGCGCTTCATTTGCCAATCAATCTTAAAAGACATCCTTGGTTTGCCCACCGACATAACTCCTGAAAGACGAAGTCGTGTGAGATCATACATTACTTCACTTTCGATCTAAAATATGAGATATCGTCCATTTGACATATTCGATAGCGCCGAGCGTCGCAATTCGAGGCTAATGGTCGGGCGCATCGAGAACAGGATCTGGCGTCTGCCTCATATCGCGCAATATAAAGCGCATTCGGTGGGCGATCCCTAAGTTGAGCGGATCTCCTTCGCTACAGTCAATCCACGCTCAACTGGATTTCTGCAATGAGGCGTCGCAAAGAGCGAAGGAAAACTTGTCCAGGTTAGCCAGTATGGTGGCCACCATCAGCTGCATCATACATGTGAGTATAATAAACGTCTCCCTCACACTCTCCGCTTATTTGTTCGGTTTGCGTTGTCTTCGGGAACAGCCCCTGTGTCTGCCTCGTCGTCCGCCGTACCTGCAGTGGTCTTGCTCCTTTCCCGCTTCCTCTTCTTTCTGCTTGCTGCCTGCTCGCCATCGCCTGCAGCAAACGTGCCAGGTGCGTTCCGCACAGCGTTCCGCCTGTCCTCTTTCCCAACCTCGCTACTGTGCTTCCGCTGCTTCGCCACCTCAGTCCTACTCTCCTTGACTAGCGTTACATACTCCTTCGTCCTCTTCAAATTCTCCACCTTCGTCATTACCCTCCAATCCTCCGGCTTTCCCGCTGCTCTCCACTTCCTCCACTGATCCTCATGCATAACGCTCCCACTCAGCACCGCAAAAGCACAGCTGTTATACAACATATGCACCGCTTGAACAGGCAGCCACTTCGCCCTCAGCGCTCCGTGCTCCTTGAGCCAGTGGGCGACTTTGGCGGGCGTCTTGCACATGTGTCGAATGTGCGGCTCGACGTAGATGGTGCGTTGGTCCCAGAAGCTTAGGCCTTCGTCGTCGGTGATTGAGAAAGGGTTGAGAGGAACGAAGGGAGCAGGGTAGGTGGACGGGATCCGACGGACGTAGAAGCCTGATGGGGATAGCTCGAGTTTCGGGCTAGAGACTTCTTGTAGTGCTTTTCGAAGGAGTGACTGTGTGGCCTGGGGCTTGAGGGTTACTATGTGTGGGTGCTCGAGGATTGCTGTGAGATGAATATATTTTTCTTGCCCATCAACCGTCCTATGCCGCTCCTGAAGCCATTTCGCACCATCCTTATCTTGGTGCGCGTAGTCGGTGAAGATCAGCTCAGTTCCTGCGACCACTTGACCCAGATACTCCAAGGAAGCAGCTGTGGTAGCTGGCTTTGAACCCTTGGAAACAATTGGCTTATCATCATGCTCCTCTGGTTGGGCTGCTGGAGATGGTGCAGCTGAGTCAGTGCTTGTTCTCTGCATGGTCCGAACGAGCGCATCTTCACTTGAGACTTCGGCCGCGCCTGACCTCTGCGGCTTGCCAGCTCTAGCCTTTTGGACTTCTTTGACACCCTTGAGTCGGAGCGAGCGAGGGACGAACATAGCCACTGTGGTGTCACATGAAAGGCGCAAAAGAGCGATGTAGGATCGAGAAGTGGGCTTACTTGGAGTGCAGCTGTGCGACGCGTTTCGAGAGTTCCACGGTCATACGTTCGTCACGCGAAGTCACGTTGCGGCTCCACATCCATCAATTACCGGCGTGGCTTGGCGTGACCGAACTTCAGCATCACCGGAATTGATAGCTTCCCACGCTTTCACAGCCACCTCCCCCACTCACGCTGCACTCCCCAGTCCTAGTCATATACGATGCCCAAAGAAAAAAACTTTAACCCCGTGCAAGCCGCCAAAAAAGCCGAAAAGCAAAAACAGCTGAAAAAACAAAAGGCCCAGCTCCAAACGCAGCGCACTGAGAAACTCGCCCGCCGCAACCCTGTCCGCATCCAGCGCGATATTGATGCACTTAAAGAAGCAGAGCAGAGCGGCACGCTTCGACCACATGAACGCACACGGCTCAATGAGCTGGAGAAAGACCTTGCGGCGGTGAACAAGGCGCGAACAGCGCTGGGGGAGAAAGCGCCGCAGTTCAAGCCAGAAAGGAGAGATGACGAGGGTAATAGAGGAGACAGAAGTGGAAGAGGAGGCGTGTTGGGGAAAAGGTCGCGAGATGGCAACCGGAGGAATCGCGACGGCGAAGAGAGCAGCGACACGGATGCGGATGTGAGGCATATTCCGATGCCAAGGGATAGTCCGCCGCCAATACCGCGACGATATGGTGGGGATGCAGAGACGGAGGAAGGCCGTCTCGAGGCGAAGAAGCCGACGCTCGTGTACGAAGCTGCGCCGCAAGTTCGCGATCTCAAGAAGGAAGTCACATCACGGTTCATGCCGGCGGCTGTGGCGCAGAAGATGAAATTAGCGAAGGGAGAGGGAAGGATGTTGGAGCCAGAAGAGTTTGACAAGCTACAGCAGGAGGGGTACATGAGAACTGCACGGGATGGTGAGGCTGGGGCTGAGGTTGAGGAGGATTCGGAACTGGATCGTTTACTGCAAGCACAAGAGGCCAAGGAATTTGCGGCCAAGGCTGCCGAAGCCGCCGTGCAAGAGGCAGAACATGAGATGATGGAGGCGGAGAACAGAGGCGAGATACCAGACTTGGAGGCTGAAAGCAGGGTTGCCGAGAAGAAGCTACGACACGTGGAGATCGAGGAGGTGGAGGACGAGGACTATTGAACTATGATACCCAAGACAGGATGACAATGTCTATACTTTTCAAGAGCAGTGAGCATTGCCAAACTGTGAGGCGGTAGCAAGGTCAGACAAACGCCTAGGCGTACATTGTCGTTCGCGCATTAAGCAGTGCATGCGTGGTCGCGTTCATTGTTACTGAGTCGGACTGTGATAAAGATGATCCGTTAGTGAAGCGCGTAAGGGCGTAGGTGCGAAAGCGGAATACGATCATCTCCATGCCACATGCATGTTTGAGTGCTCAGCATCACACCAATTTGAGGAAAACAATAGGTTCGTATTTATGATTGATTCATTCATCGTAGCCTAGGCTGTAGGGTATACTGATACAAATTCGGCCATAGGTGAGAACAAGCCCCAAGCTCATGCCATAATGGTTCGTGTCGAAGAAATTGGGCTCAAACCATCCGCGTGAAGCGAAGTCGTCTATTTCTTGCTGCCGGAGAGGGTGTCCTGGACGGACTGGGCCGCGTTGCCGAGGGACTCCTGAGCAGAGCCGAGGATGCCCTGGCCCTGGTTCTGAGCGCTGTCGCCGCCGCTGCGCGTGGCATCGCCGACCTTCTGGGTGGCGGACTTGTCGCCCTCTGTGTCATTATTAGCACGAGTCAAAGGAGAAAGATGTGAAGAGAAGCGTACCGGGCTGAAGTGACGAGGCAGCCTTGTCATAGGCGCCAGAGGCAGACTCGGAGGCCTTGTCGAGAGTAGACTTCTGGGAGTCAGGAGTGACCTTCTCCTGCACCTGGTCACCGAGACCCTTGCGACTGCACCACATTAGCGGGTAACCATGTTGGGTAGCTGAGGGGAAATGTACCCGAGATCAGACATGTTGCTGGTTGGTGGTATTTGGTTGGTTGTTGAGGAAGTGTTTGCTGTTGGGAGTTGATGAGAGCAGATGTGTGTGATGGAAGGCAAGTCTAGAGGGGGCGAAAGAGTGTTTATATACAAGGCGGAGGCCTGGCGACGCGGCAGCGGTGCCCGCAAACAGAGCGCCTACGCCATTCGCACGTCATGGTGTTTGGTGCGAGGCAGCCACAGATGGAGGTCCACCGGTCTGGAAGCTGCCGCGCAGGTGCAGGCAAGCGCCTGCAAGCGCCTGCCTTATGGCTGCACCATTGGTCGATCACGCGGATCTGGAGATGCCAATGTCGCACTTGGCCATGGCGAAATACCCTGATCTCCATAGCGGCACGTATCTTCGAGCGCGGCAGAGCTACCCCGCGGCTGACGTCACCCGCGCCATGGAGGGGCAGTCGCCTCGCGTCCGCGACGGTCGTGTGACAACAACAGGGAATACTTGTGGGTATACACCCGCGGGCCAGCAATATGCCATCATTCCCATCATATTCTCGCCCGGTTTCTCTTCGCCTTGAGCTCGTTACGACCTTGGGCGAGAAGCAGTGTCGTCATGCCCCCCTGTTCTCCGCCAAACAACGCCGTGTTATCGCAATCAGCCCGCTTGTGAATTCCAATCGACGATGCTCTCAGCCTCGGCCGTCACTCCGCCCGCATGTGCTACATGCAAACAAAACCTAGCTCGACATGTCCGTTCCGTTCTCCCAGGGACGAAGTGCTACCTTCTACCTTCAGCCTGATCTCCAGTTCAATCTCACGAGCAACCTCTCGACGATACTTGCAGAAGTAACGAAGCTCAGGGACTTCCTCGATCGATCCAGAAATTCTTGAACTTTCTTCGATGACCAGAAGGCTGCTGTGTTCGACGCTGTTGAGTGTGGGAGTCGCGTAAGCACAAGAGCTGGACATCTGACGCGGGGCGTCTGGACCACATCTAACGCAGAGCTTCGAACGCTACCTATACGACTGGATCAAATGTGCAGGAACAATGTTCTGTTCCCAAGACGACTACTCCACGCCCTCGACCTAATGTAATTAGAGGCTTATACGCAGCTGTTGGCTAACATCAATCCTTCCCGCTGACGTGTTGCAGCTAAGCGCTAACACAGGAGCTTCAAGGCCGCATGCTAACATCGTCAACAAGTCTAATGTTGAGTATTTTCTAGTCGTTGAGGGGTGGAAACGACGTGCTAGCTGACCTAGATTTGATACTAGGATGATTAGTGCGAACCTGGGACGGTCCGCGACTAAGTATCCGAAAGGTAGCCTACCACCCTACTCGAGCTCTACTTCGGCCCAGGCTGAACGATTGCCCGCTTCCTTCGTCTTTGTCACTTCGACCAATAAGCGCGATTCAAACCCCGTGAAACGTCCCAACACTTACTTTCGACGTTCCTGCATCTCGCGCGATAGGGCGCCGGTTAAAATTATCAAATTTCGCTATGCGAACGCCGAGACGCTCTTGACTACCGCCGAGTCTGCGATAGCATGACTACCAGCAGCATGTTCCAAGTGCCTCTTAACATACTGCAGGCGTCCTACCACCGCCTCGAGGTCGCTCGTGATGATGGTTAGCCTGAACCAAGCCAGCAGCACCTCCAGGATATCTGACTGCTAGCGCACAAAACTCACCCTGTCCTAAGCGAGGATGTTTGCTGATTGTCGTGCGAGTAAAAAAGGAGTTCGGTAGAGACAAGCCTTCTGCTTTTGGCGCTCTAGGCACGCCTTACACATCCAGCCGACTCAATAACGCTGACCGGACCCCCAAATCCCCTTGAAATAGATGTTGTCCCGCCTATATTGGGCTGTGTGGTTTATTACACTGATATACAAAAGTTCTTCGCTCGTTTAGGCCTTCTGTTCACGCTCGTTCTGTTCTAATTAGCATTCCAAAAGCAACTGCACAAAATCTTTCTTCATCATGAGGTCTCAATACTCAGCTCTCCTTTCCTTACTTTACATCAGCCCAGCAGTAGCCGACTATACAAAAAACACAAATATAGCAATCCAACTTCTCCAAGATAAATTCTACAACGTCGACACCGGCCTCTGGAAAGGCGCGACCGGTGACCTATGGTGGCAGTCCGGTCACATTTTGGAGACCATAGCCCGCTTCGGCATCGCAGACGAGTCCTATAAGCAGACCGCCATAGACATCGTTGTGAACACGCACGCCAAATCCGGAAACCAGATTGGTTACACAAACTGGCACAACTCCTATTATGACGACATGGGATGGTGGGCCCAAGGCTGGATCGCCGCATACGATCTCACCGGCGACTCGAAGTATCTGGACACCGCGAAGGATCTTTTCGAGGACATGACCGGCGGATACCACACTCCGTGCGGTGGAATCTTCTGGAGCAAGGCGGCCGACAACATTGCTTCTATTGCTAATGAGCTATTCCTGTCCGTAGCTGCGCATCTCGCTAATCGAGTGGGCGACGGTGAGAAAGAGAATTACAAGAACTGGGCGCATCAGGAATGGGACTTTATCTGGAATAGCGGCGTCATCAATGGGGATAACCTTATCAACGACGGCGTTGATATGGGTACCTGCCAAAACAATGGGAAATCAGTTTACACGTACAATCAAGGTCCCGTCCTGGCCGGCCTGTCGGAGCTCGCTAAGGCGTTTTCGGATGGCGGTTTCATCGACGTAAGTCTCCCCTCTTATCTCTCTTGCTGTAGGCTTCTGACATGAAATCCAGCACGCAAACACACTAGCCAAAGGTGCTCTCTCCAAGCTCACAGAGAATAACATCCTCAACGAGCAATTCCCCAGCCCGCTGGACGAGCAAGGCTCCATGTTTAAGGGCGGCTTCATCAGCGGTCTGCTTACCTTACACGCCAATGAGCCGCAGCAGCAATTCGCCGACTTCTTCAAGCAGAACGCGGACTCTGTGTGGGACAAGGCTCGTAACGGGGATGGTGTTATTACGGATCTGTTTCAGGGCGGTAGCACGAATGCAAATGCGGCGAGTCATGCGAGTGGGATTGATGTGCTGCTTGCAGCGAGTAAGGCATAGAGGGGGTTTGATCTTCAGTGTCAGAGTAGGGTAGAGATGTTATTGTAGTGTCTGTTTTCATTGAGCTCTGATACGTCATCAGACCGCGGGCCTCCATATCAAGCATCGGATCACTCTATGACGGAATATCTCGACAGAGGGTGACGGGCAATCACGGGCTCCGTTCGGAGCCCATGCCACTTTCCGTCCCCACCATCGTTTGCAAATCGAAATCTGGTATGCTCGAGAGTTTTCAGATAGCGGCACTGCCAAAGCGGGCATGCGGTTCGGCTCTCGCAATACATCGCCACATGGCTCAACAAAGCCGTGGCCTCTTCGGCACGCAGCATGCCTGACAACTCTTATGCAACGATCATCCACGAAGACCCTGACCCAGAGCCAAGCGTAGAGGCCTTCAATATCTCGAGGGAAAGTGCAGCTTACTCATCGCAGAGGGATATGAAGCTGACACCGCTGTTGCATCATGCTTGGACATCCTAAGAGATTGCTTGCTAAAATACAGGAAGGATTAGCATAGGCTCGTTCAGGGAATCGCCAAAGGGACGCTGTGTCATCCGCGCCTGGAGGATATGATCTGCATGACGGTCTAAACTTGTTGATTATTAGGGGCGGTCAAATTATAAGACAAGGTACAGACACACCACTCACGCCCCATGTGATCAGCGCAGACGACATTCGCATTCACAATTAGAGAGGGGGAATGTAGAGGAACATAAGACCAGAATAGCTTTTTGAATCGCACCCCTGCTTTAGTATGCAACGACTGCAAGAATAACAATGTAATTGATAAGGCTCATTGTTCAATGCGACTATAATACTATCGTGTTCTTCGTGGTGGGGTATATGATGAAGGCCTCTCGGGCTGTCTATGATCGCCGCTCTTGAACCATGCCAGCCAGGCAATCAAAAGAGTAACGGTCAAGGCCAAAATGGTCGTCGAGCTAACGGAGAAGATATCAGTGTTGCTAGGGAGTCAGAGCGACTGCTCAGGCTTCTTTTCACCAATAGCGGGTAACTGTTGGGTCAGGTACGCTTCGAGATGATCGAGCTCTTCCTCGTCAGCGGAATGGATGAGGCCCCTAAAGATGGGTTAGCAGCGATCGTAGGAATTCTAACGAGTCATGCCTACTTGTATGTCCTGAAGTCCACGTTGTAGCCCATCTCCGTGAGGGCATTGGCGCTCATCTGGCCGTATTTATACGCGACTACCTGGTCGCTGTCGCCATGACCCATGAAGATTGGCGTCTTCTGATTCGGGCTATTCTCCGGTATCAGGTCTTTGATGCGCTTCTGCAGGAGCAAGTAGCAGCTCAGGCCGAATATGCCCCCTAGTTGCTCTTTGTAGGTCGTTCCGGAGAATAGTGCCATTGCACCGCCCTGTGAGAAGCCTCCCACGACTACGCGGTTCGCAGGTATGCCTTTGGCGACCTCGGCATCGATGAGGGAGTGGAAGTAGTCTCGCGACTTAAGGATACCCTGTTCGTCTTCTTCACGGTCTTGAAGAGTGCTAAGCGACTTTATGTCGTACCAGCCAGGCATGTGCATGCCCATGTTCTGCCATCGAGTCATTTATGTGTACCGTACTGGTGTGTGCTCCGAGCGTACCAGGGTGATGGGAATGTTGGGCGCATTAGGAAAAACGAATGCAACTTCCTCAAAGACAGATCGTCGGCGGTAGTTCTCGGCGAGGAAGAGCCTATAACTTGTCAGTACGAAAGCTGTTTTCGAACTTTGGGGGCTCTACCAGCCAGCCCCACTGTCACCGAGGCCGTGGGCAACAATGACGGTGGCTGTGTGTCGCTTCAGCGCAGGTACAACGATGGGAGCTCGACCGGCCATCTTTTAGTCTCGGCGTAAGCTTGAACGAGGTTGAGGGTGATAAATGATGTCCAAAATGCGATACTTGATGCCTCATGTGGGGGCATCCGCAACCTCGGAAGGCTGGACCAAGCGCCACTTCCGTCCCTGCGTCAGGCGCAGGGGGTCCAAGCGCCAATCACGTCGCAGACGTCATCCATTCAACTCACCAATCGCCAGGGCGTGTCTCGCAGCATCCCTCGTAGACAATCGCAGCCCTCGTCCGCTCACTGCACCTTCACCTTCACCGTTTGTAGCAGGCGAATAGCCCTTCCTCACATGTGGCTTAACGTTCCGCAATTGCAATTTCCTCTATCTACTGCACATAAAGTTCAAGCTGTCGGTCCCAGTCCGACTTCTATCATCTCTTCTTCCTATAACCTGTCTTCGCAGATCTTCGGTGTGCTCGACACGGGTCTTCATGGCGAGGGTCACTAGAGGCTCGGCAGCCAGGGAGCGGACGGCTCAATCGCCTCCACAAAATTCCCACCTGTCGAGTCCTCCCATTACTCCTGATAGGTTGCCTGCAATGACCCCAAAGTCAGCATCTACACGCAAGTCTTCCACTCCCAAGGCTTTGCATATCACTCCTAAAAGCACGCGGAAGCGCTCACGCGCAGCTATCAAGGATGACGACGATATTAAAGAGCTTCCGCACAACCTAGGTAGGATCGCCGAGCCACCTACTACTGAGAAGAGTCTGGATGGAGAACTGCCTGCAAAGAAGACCAGGTTACGCGGCCCAACGAAAAGTGTCACGCCCAAAAAGGAGGTTGCGCAAGATGTCGTGAACAAGGCAACGAGCACTGCAGAGTCATCTGCCAAGAAGTCGAAGAAAACTAACAACTACGGCATCGTCCCAGGCACAACTCCGTATCCGGACTGGCCTCACCCGACTCATGAGGAATGTGAGGAAATAAATCGACTCCTATCCAGCGTTCACGGAGAGGTCAAGGCTCCAGAGGTGGTACCACCTCCATCTCTCGAGGTCACGGGCTGTGGAGAAGTGCCTTCTGTTCTCGACGCACTTATTCGTACCCTTCTTTCCGCTGCGACATCCGGTGCTAATTCCAGGCGTGCATTTCAAGGCCTTGTCAAGCGCTTTGGTATACTCGAAGAAGGAATAGGCAAAGGCAGTGTTGACTGGAACAAAGTTCGACTAACTGATCAGAAGGAAGTCTTCGAGGCCATCAAGAGTGGTGGTCTGGCCGATAATAAGAGCAAATACATGAAGAAGATACTACAGATGGTCTGGGAAGAGAACCAGGACAGGAAAGCTGCGCTCGCCGCATCATCGGATTCTGTGCCCGGTTCTACGTACGAATCCAGAGAGGAGAAGGATGCCGAGATAGCAAAAGCGCAGAACGATGTTCTCTCTCTGGATCATTATCACCTCCTCTCTGTTGAAGAGGCCTTCAAAGAGCTGACCAAATTTCCTGGAATTGGTGCAAAGACCGCTACGTGTGTCACCCTATTCTGCTTGCAGCGCCCGTCATTCGCTGTTGACACCCACGTCTTCCGTCTTTGTCAGTGGCTTGGTTGGGTCCCGCCGCCGGGCCACTCGGCTCTTCTCCCATCTGGAAAGAAAGGGAAGCCTGGACAACCGACGCGCGACAGGACGTTCGCCCATTGCGAGGTCAGAATTCCTGACCATCTCAAGTATCCGTTGCATCAGCTTTTTATTAAGCACGGCAAAACATGTCCAAGGTGCCGCGCTAACACGGGTGAGACTTATGGGGACTGGAACAAAGGATGCGTCATCGACCACCTTGTGACCAGAACTGGTGGCAGGAAAGATAGAGACGTGGATCCGGCGGTATATGCAAATAGCATCAAAGCGAGGAGGCAAGCGAAGAAGAAGGCATGGAAGCATGACAATGAGTCTGAGAGCACCAACCTCACAGATCATGAGAGCGACGTGGAAGAGGAGTCGATTGCTACCCCCTTGGCCGGTGAGGACAACGGTATCGATTGAGTCGGTCAAAAGTCTTTGAAGCTTGACCTGACACCATCTGGGCATCAAACTGAGTGTTGCTATGGGCGATGAAGAAGTATATTCAATGGCGACAATATACCAGTACTCGGGCGTGATATGCACCATCTTTTCCAATTCGGTAGCATTCAGCATGCGGATGTTTCTCGGACGTGGTCGGCTCCAACTTATGTTCTCAGGTACTGTCTTATACACCAATACTGCCTTAAAACGAAGATTCACATACTGCTGCCTTTTTCTTCAACTATTCGCACCCACGTTCGTTAAGATCTTGTCAAATTGTACATGATCTATAGTCTTCCTCATCCTTCGCCCCAGAATCTCCCTACCCGGGTTTCGGGTGATGTGGGGCCACTTTTGTCAGCTTTCGAGAAGGTTGTCGGCAGAAGAGACATGTGCCGTAATATCCAGCACTGCATGCCAAGACCGTGAACGTTGAGATGCAAAGCTTCACTCGACATCAGCGTACGGCTCGTTTCGCACAGAGCGCGGTAGGTCCAAACTACTCTGCGATTCCATTGGAGGAGAATCTATATTGTTCGGCCTCCCAGGCTTCTCACAGACCTTCAGCAAGATATACAACTGACAGCAACCCCGGCTATATTAACCCCACACTATATGGGCACAACCAAGGAATCCAATACTTCCATACCGAGCAATTTATCCAGGATACACACGTTTGAATACGAACGTCTCCATATAAACAACGTCGCCACTGACATGGCAGTCACAAATCTTCACAAACGCCATCACGATGTTCACCAAACGGCTTTTAGTCTCGCTCTTGGCGCCATCAGCTCACGCCCTCCTTCGCTTCTCCTGCTCCCAACTCGTCGTCGAGCGCCTCGACCCCCTCGTCAATCCTGGATTTGTTCAGTCTCCGCATGTCCACCAAATAATCGGGGGCAATGCCTTCAACGCGTCTATGGACCCCGGCGTCGCGCCTCCAGACACCGCCACATGTAAGCAATGTCAGGGTGCAAAGTGGGTTTCCGGCTGGCCGGCTGTCTAAAGACTTTAAGTCTTACATCACTAAATCTCACTTCTTCAGACATTAGCAGCTGGCTAGGATAGCTCTGCCTACTTCCCTAATTTGTGAACATTACACTGACTTTTTACCCTAACCTTTAGGCACCACATGTACCTTCGCCGAGGACTTTAGCAACTATTGGACGGCGACATTGTACTTTAGGGCGAAGAATGGCACATTTAAGCGCGTGCCGCAAAAGGGGAATGTAAATTTCGAAAGTGCGACGGGTGGAATGACTGTCTATTATATTCCAAAGAATGTTAACGGTGCAACGCCGGGGGCTGTGACGGCATTCAAGAAGGGGTTTAGGATGATTGTCGGTGAGTTGAAGCCTCTCCCCTTCTGCCTATCGATTATCTGATCACAATATGATGAGCGGAAGACGAAAATGGAGTGGCACTGACACTTGAGCAATAGGCAACCCCACATACCGCACAGAAGCCCAAGCGAAGCAGTTCCGCCAGTTGACATACACATGCTTACAAGATATGATGACGCGGACTGGCGAAACATTGAATTTCCCAAAGAAAGCATGTCCGGCGGGCCTCATGGTGAACGTAAGATTTCCAACTTGTTGGGATGGCGCAAACCTCGACAGTCCCGATCATATGAGCCACGTGGCGTATCGTAAGGCTTCCTTCCATAGTGACGTTGACTAGGTAAGACGAAACGATGGAGCAATTCTTGCTAACAAGACATAGCGTCGTCCGGCACCTTCGAAACTAACGGCCCCTGTCCTGCTACCCACCCCGTCAAACTCCCCCAGCTCTTCTACGAAGTCATATTCGCGACCGAAAGATTCAACGACAAATCACTATGGCCGGATGATGGGAGCCAGCCCTTCGTGTGGTCCTTTGGAGATAAGTACGTCACCTTTCATCATACCCTCCCCAGCCCATTATCTCCCGTCAGTCAAAATGCGGTAGATACTCATATTGGAGCAGCACCGGGTACGGGAACCACGGCGACTACGTATTCGGCTGGAAGGGAGACGCACTGCAAAAAGCCATGGATACGAACTGTAACATCAACTGCCCGCAGTTGAAGACGCAGAGTATTGCGGCGGCGAACAAATGTGTGCAGCAGCAGAAGGTGAAGGAGGATGTGGATGGGTGGTTGACCGAGCTGCCGGGCGGTATGCCTGTAGGGTAAAATGTGAATTTTGAATGGACCCGTGTCGCTGCATGACTTGATTGGGTTTTCAGTAAATTTCTATATATGCATTGAAAGATGTGAGGATGTTTCAGCTAGGCTTCGATGATCTCCGAGCAAACGATCTTGCCCATTCCAAACCAGGAATGATTGAAATCGGTACAAGTTGGAGTGCTTGCGCCAAATTCGAATCGTATACCACGACAACCAAGACAACATTACTTGATTCCTCCAAACCATAATACATGCATCTGGAGCAATTTCTGCTGTACTTCTTCGCGTGCTAGTCTTAGACTTACTGCTCACGCTTTGCGCCACTCTTACTGCAGCTTACATCTTTTTGACCTTTGATCTTGGGTTTGGGATTGCGACAACCAGCCGAGGGTGGAGAGGATGGTGATGTGCCAGCCGCGCGCCTTGAATTGGTCTGCGCTGTATGAGGCCGTGATTGCGACGACGAAGCTGATGAACCACGGGGGGACGGTTAGAAGTTGCGCGCGTATGCTGGTGTACTCGAGCCCGTTGACTATGATCGACGTGAAAAAATGGTGAATAGGCCTTTGGGGACAACGTCGGCGATGTAGGCTAGATAATGCAGGAACATGCGTAGATGGAAGCAGGTTTCGAGAGTCTCGCGGTGCGAGGCATGCGATTGCTGGTAACCGCCGCTGTGGAGGGGGGCGCGGTCGATAGACAGCTGTTTCTCTGTTGGGGAACGCCAGCGTGCGCGGGTGGGGTAGTCCGGGAGGAAGAACCAGACGAGAATGGCGGAGATCACTGTTATGATACCCGGGAGTCAAAAGGGCTAAATTATTCGCGTCTTTAGTCATGGCAGGAGATGAGCAGGAAGGGGATTGACGTACCTCGATGATGAACAACCAGCTGGATCCTTCAAGACCAGCAGTGCCGTTGATGTGGCCCACGTTATAGGCTATGGCACCGCTGAAAGCTCCTCCAAGATTTGTCTTGTGCCCAAGCTTGGACAACTCAAAGGAGAAGTCGAAACATCGTGCCGAGGATGCATGCCGAACCCCAGCCTTGTGTGAAGCCATGGTGTAAGAGAAAAATAAGGCGGGCAACTTGGTACAAGAGGTGGTCATCTTGTAACTCTCTTTCTAAAGCTGCCGCGGATACGAATGGTCTGGAAATGAGGACCTGGACGCAGCGGATGCTGCAAAATCGAGCCAGACAACTTTGGAGCCGACTCGGGACCTTGCAAGCGAGTGAGACGCAGTCAGAGCGAGCCGACTCGATGGAGTGCGGTGACGATGTTCGTTCGGTAGTATGCAAGAGTGTAGCATGTTCAGTAGGCGTAATGGTCTTGCGAATAATCTGGTTGTATTATTAGCGATGCCAACGTATTCATAGCTAAAACCTACGAAGTGGACTGTGTAGTGTGTGCGACTCGGCGGCTGCGAAGATGTACTTGAGTGGACCGTCATCGCGATTGACTATAGTTCTGAAAAACAAAGTCAGTGCCCAGGTGGAAGTCGCGACTCTTACAAGGGAAGAGGGCGTGCGTTGGGACATGTTACCTAGGAAGGTAATCCCAACAGAATCGACTGCCTCACTAGCGTGCTCCAAGTGATATTATATTTTATAGGAGATGCGGAGAGGAATCCGAGATGAGCGTTAGCACCTGCCTGAGCACCGGTTCCGGCGCCGTGAAACAACAGTTAGGACCCTGTTCCTGAGGACATCGCCGGTGACATCGCCTCCTTCTACAGTGACTGTCTTGTGCCCATGCTCGAGGTGCTCCGCTATGTCTGGTTTCTCCAAGGTCGTCATCATTTCCTCTCTTCCTTGACTCTTCTATTGAGGCGGCAGACGAGAACTGAAGTGCACGAAGAAAAGTAAGATATACGAGAATCTAGTAGTTATAGCAAAAACGAGCGGCGGCGGCAGGGCATGTCGAAGCTGGCCTTGGGCGTCTCGCCCCGACTGTGTCAACGCACGAACCCAGCCTCGATCCTTTGTGAGACCTGGGAGAGACTAGATGGACAGGTGGCCCTTTCGCAATACAAGCTTCAATTATTCGAACTCTCCCCTAGACATCGGGCGCAGAGCAGCGCAGTGCAAAACTATTCTTACATTGCCCTCATACTCAATGTGTAGGACCCTTTCCTTTCCTCCCCTTAAGAAAACGCAAACTATAGAGCAGAAGACTTGTACACTGGAAGCCGCCCGCTTCAAGCAGATTGATCAACGAGTCAGTCCGTTGCACAGAACCGGCATGTGAACATCAAAGCAGAGAGAACCATCCACGCCGACCGAGTCGATCTGAACGTGAGCATCCTATTCGAGCAGCATTCCGGGTAAGCCAATACAGTTGAAAGACGTGAGGAGGCCGCCGAAGAAATGTATAATCGATGGATTTGCAGTAGAAATTTTTAGAGAAATGATTTTTTGAGAAAATGGTGTCCAAACGAGGCAAGCCGTACGAGTGGGGCAAGTCGAGAAACATCGGACAGCTGGCTGCAGTCCGATGTACAGATAAGCCTAGATATGTCATCGCGGATGAAGGCGTCAACATAATCAACTCCCAAGCGCGGATGCACTAAACAGATACCATGTCGACAATACACCTCAGATCGTCAGGTTTGATAAGCAATCAAGGCAGCGGTTCGCTCTATCCGTCAAGTAAGGCGCGCAAAGCATAAATACCCATGAGAGTGAAAACGAGTCCAGAGTAGAGTCATGTCGCACGAAGAATCATCCTCAGCATCGGTCATGCAAGCAAGCGTCAATCGACAGTCTCTCAGTGACATGTGCATCAGTCATGATGGATCGAGTCTTCTAGGCACCGGGAGGCGCTTGACTGGGCTGTTGCGCTTGGTAACCTAATGACGAATACCACAGGTTCAGGTAGTTTTGATAGCCACCATACGCGGCATATGGATCAACAGCTGCACCATCGACTTGGGCTGCTTGTTGAGGTGCACTGGATTGACCGGCGGGCTGTCCATAGGATTGCTGTTGGTGTGAGTAGTCATTATAGCTGCCATTGTCACGGCTGCCGCCGCCGCCACCACCACCACGTCTACCGGCGTTCTTCTCTTTCTGCAAGGCATTAGTGAGTTAAGATGGGTTACGCGCAGGAGTCACTTACGACCTGGTCCACCTTCTCCCAAATGGCGCGCTTCGCATCTTCGATGGCTTGACGAGTACCGACGAGTCCTATCTCACGCTCGATATCGGCACCGCTCGCCTGTGATACGTTGATTTTGCATCCTGTAGTGGCTTGCATGTCCTTGATAGTCTCACCACCTGCACGAAAATTAGGATTGAATATTCAGCACAACATCAGAGAAGCTTACCTTTGCCAATGATCATGCCAACTGCATCTGAAGGGACAGTGACGCTATCATTGATCTTCCCGGCGCCCCCACTGTACGGGTCGAAGTTGTCACGCCTATTGGGCTGTTGATGTTGCTGTGCAGGGGGCCCGTCATTACCCCGGGTATCACTGTCGACAATTTCCATGATGAGCTCTCTTGCTTTGGCGGCAGCGGTGGCACTACCGATAAGGTTCACAGGGCGCAGTCCGTTCACGCTCTTATTTTCACCGACAATGTTGACATGGCAGCCACTTCGTTCTTGGAGGTCACGGATAGTCTCACCTCCACGACCAATGATCAAACCGACAGTACGATCAGGAACCATGATCTGGGACTGCTCCTCGCCGTCGCGCAGAGCAGGTTGATCTGAAGCAGCTTTCACGGCAACGCCGGCGCGCGCATTACGGCCGGTTTCACGCGCAGGATTACCACCATTTTCTTCAATAATGCGATTAATTTCGCGCTTCGCGGTGATACGAGCACCTGGGCCGCCAGTAATGCGACACTCACGAGTGGGCCCGGTGTTGGGGCCATTGATGAACTGGATCCTAGTACCTGACTCCTGTTCGATGCGACGCAGGCTTTCGCCCTGGCGACCGATCACAAGACCAACCAGAGACGAATCAATGAGAATCACTTCGGAATTGTCATTCTGAGGTGGAGTGCGATCACGACCGCCATATCCGCGAGGTTGAGGAGAGAATTGATTGCGTCTAGGGGGCGAGCGAGAGCGCTCACGATAACCATGACCCCGTCGCTCCTCTCGGTACGGATTGTAACTGTCACGCATGTTGTCACGCTGCGGCGACCTTGAGCGCGACCGGTCTCGAAAGTCACGACCGCGCAAACGAGGATCATCTTGATGAGCTGCTGCTGCGTAAGTCGATGGAGGCGCTGCAGAGTGATGCATGTCGAAGCTACCTGGACGCGGTTCGTAGCTCAGGCCCTTTTGCGCCGCAAACCCACGCGCCTTTGCGAGCGCGTCCTGTATGCTGACAGAACCTGAGCTACTAGGTTTGATGGCACTCAAGTCAATTTGTCCTTGGTTCGTCGGAGGGGGGAAGCCGTAGTTAGTGGGCGGCGTTGCAGTTGGCAGCGCCCCCGGAAAGCCTGGAGGTAGGCCTTGTAGAGGCGGCATCTGCGGCGGCGCGGCTTGCTGTGGCGTCTGTGAGGGAGTTGTAGTCGCAGGGCGCGCAGCTGTGATACTATTAGCATGGAAAGACACAAAGCGAGCACCGGCTACGCACCAAGCGCCGCCAGAATGGCGTTAATATCGGGCGTCGCCATGATGTATGCGCACGCCGCTCGTAGCTACAGTTAATGTAACAACGATCGCACGCGTTGATAGCGGTCAGAAGAAGTCAGATAGGTCGTGGGTGGGTGGTTGTTTCGAGACGCAAGGTGACTTCCTTGTCGTGTGGTTGCTAAGAACCTAAAGAAAAGAGGAGGCAAAGCGATTACAAGAGTGGATTAGCGTCGATGACAAAGGTAAATCTTGGAACCTTGAAGGCGGCGCATCACGTGACCGACTCACTTCGCAGCCCAGTAAAAGTTTACCGGTAAAAGACGCGGCGCATCTGATCGTCTCACTCATAGCCTCTTCGTGACCCTTCAACCATTTTCATATCATGCGAATGAGCCACACTGATACATATCGACCCCAAATATCCGCTACATGTTCACTGGACTGTTGCTCGTTGTAACCACAAGAAATCCCTTCGGGTCTATTCATGATGCGGGTTAAGACTACAGACTACAAAACTACGGCTACTAGCAACCTATGAGTCCCCCAAAACTGTGGTTCGTCCCTATGTTGTTTCTAAAGGCAGAACACCGTTTGCGCCATCCAAGCCTTCAATGCAGAACACATTATCCAGAAACAGCGCAGAAGCGCAAAGAAAAGCGACAAAACACCAAAAAGAGGGTCCCCTCATTAGGCCGTGGGTATATGATGAGATGCGTGGTGGATACAAATCAAGCGTCGTCCGTGAGCGTGCGGTAAAGTGAGAAAATGTGTGCCTCCCCCGGTGGACCGGGTATAGCGGTAATATGGACATGAAGAACCAGAGTAAGGCGGCCATCGCTCTGAAGGATTTGATTTTGATGCATATTGCAGCGTTGCAATGCAGATGTGCGCCGGTCCAAATGCTGCAGGGGCGCGGGAGCGTGCTGATCAGGTGCGTGGCAGTAAAACCTGTTACTGTGCCATCAACTGTGTGATGTTGTTCCACTTCTGCTTGAGCTGCTCGTACTGCTGATTGATCTGAGGAATTGTTAGCACTGAGATTCGGGAACGAAAAGCTGTGATGCTTACATCCGCATATTTCATCTTCGTGTCGACGAGATCCTTCTCCATTTCAGCCATATTCTCCTCCAACATGCGATTCTCGTTATGAACGCTGATGTTTTTCTGCATAACAGTGTCCATTTCAGTCCGCATCCTCTCCTCGACTTCAGCGGGTTGCGTGTCCACGATTTTTTGAAGCTCCTCGACTTTGGTCTTCAGTGTTTCGTTCTCCTCGGCCAGTGTGTCATTCTCAACCTTGGTTTTGATGAGCTCGGATGCTACCTGGACATGTTCGGTATCCGATTGCTCTGCACGTCGCTCCAGTGTGCGAACTTTACTCTCGAGCATAGCAGTCTTGTCTTTAAGACCTTGCAACTCGGACTCTCGATCCTTCTCAATCCGTTGCTGCTCCTTCCATTCGGTTGTGTATTGCTTTACCATCTCGGGCGTGAGATTGACAGCGAGAGCATCCTTGACGAGCGCATCAGCACGATAGACTTCTTTATCGATGCCACCAGTAGAGCCAAAGAAACCGCTCTCGAGGATAGAAGAAGCCGAGGGAGCCTTATCAATGTAAACGTCAAAGATCTTTTCCTTGAGGAACGTAGTCAGGGCGGCCATATCTTTCATACCCAGCAACGCTTCTGCGTTCTTTTGCATGAGGACGATGCCGAATCTGAGGATGGCAGTCTCGAGGCTTTCGCTGAGAATGAGATCATAGATACGGAGAACCAGCTGAAGTGGGAAACGGTATGCGAATAGGGTCAAGAACCATTGTGTAGCATAAAGTTGGGGCTTGACATCCTTTCTCCGGAGGTGGCAATACAAGGCTGGCTCGAGATCTTCCAACAAGCGTTCAAATTGGTAGAGATGTAGATGCAGTCCGGGCATATCTTGGACAAACAGGTCTCGTAGACCGTACTTGTTCATGAGAGTTACGAATAAGCCGAAAGCCTCTTCTTCAGGCATGTTGAAAAGCAAGGGCATGGCGACGAAGTTCATGCCTTGGGCGTAGCCCACAGCTTCATCGTACAAGGCATATGCCTTGCAAATGCCGAAGAGTCCATCTTGCAGTCCTGCAGCCATGAGATACTTGGAATAACTGGTGCGTGCGCCAAGGTCGCGCTTAATGGTCTTCTCAAGCTTCTGGATTGCGGCAATCTCCTCTTTTGTGCTCTTTTGCTTTTCTGTAGCGAGCTTGAGTTGAAGTTTTGCCATGTCCTCGGTGTTATCCGATGGGAGAGACGGCGAACCCATGGGCGCACTACCGGTCGTCGTAGCGGGCGTTGAATAGTCGGAGTGGATTGAAGACGAAGACGAGGCTACCGAATCTTTCTCTTTGCTGTCTGAGCCATTCGGCAGTTGCGGAGTCTTGACTTTGGTGGTCTCTTTGCCCGTGCCACGAGCAACTAGCTCTTTGTAAAGAATCTCGAGGTCCTCATTCTTGCTTTGTGCCAAAACCTGCCAAATGACGCCCCGGATGGCCTGAGGGATGCCACTCGCAATGGCACGATTGAGCTCTTCTGCGCTAGTGCGCGCAACAGCAGCAGGCCCTTCGTTGACCACATTTTGCCACAGATCCCAGTCGACCGGTTCTGTTGCATCCACTGCGGGTCCAGCAGCGAAACCAGCCGCAGTGCCAGGAGCGAGATTGGGGTTGACAGTGGGTTGCTTGGCGAGAGTCGGAGGCAGAGGGCTTGTAGGTTCGTCACCAGCTACGCTTGAAGGACTGGCAAGGCCGATACCCAGACCAGTTGGAGCTGCTCCTTGTCCTGGCTCACCAGCTTCGTCAATTGTGATTCCGGCCTCTTCTCGCATTCTCAGGAATTTGAAACGGTCACGCAGGCTGCCCGTGCTCGATCGATTAGCCTTGATTGTATCCTCATCCTCGATCTTGGCGAGTTCAGTATTGCTGCCGATCGTTTGGAGAGAAGAACTGGTGTTTCTTCTGTCTGCTGTAGAGAGCGGTGGGGACTCTGGCTGTTTCTTGCTGGAGCTGTTGCGCGAAAGCCATGAGAAAGGGCTTGTGAGTTTTCGCGTTGGGGCAGCAGGCGGCGGAGGCAATGAGGTGTGCTTGTCGGAAGCAGGTGGGGGCGGAGGTGGAGGAAACTTGACTGGTGACATCTTGCCAGACAGACCTTGAAGGCTGCTCGTGGAATCGCGGGGCGGTAGCTTGGGTGCGCCCCCAAGCTCGGGGCTTTTTGCGGCCTCTGGGCGTTGTCAGTTCACCAATTCGAAAAGTATAGCTCAACCAGGTTGGGGAAGTATGGCGGTGCAGAAAGGGTGCAAGGGAGGAGTGTCGCGTGATTCACCGTATAAATGCTTGTGCAACACTCGCAACCATTCCGTAAGACGCAGCGGCTTTGCGGAGGGCAAATTTACCTTCTTCGAGCGAGACATCGTCCATTGAAGTCACGGATATTCTATGCGATGCGAGATTCGGGGATTGCGGAGCGTCGTCCACGGCGGGCTCAGCGACCGTCCCTGCAGCTACCGGGGTGACATGTGTCTCTTGCACGTCGGCCTCTGGGATGGGCGCCTTCTGCTCGAGCGCACCATCGACATTTGGTATTTCGGGTATTTCGGGTACGTCTGCATCTGCGTTCTGCTCTGGAATGGTCGACGCTGACGACTCGCGCCTGCTAATCAGCGACCGCGAGCGTGAGGCGGACGTGGGCCGGGGAGTGGTTTCGGTGGCATCTTCGAAGTTATCCTGCAAGCAAGAGGCAGTCAGCGGCCGCTCCTGGGCTATATACAACTTGCGAACGAAATACTCACGGCGTCCCTGTCAGAGCTGTGCGTGCTCTCAGGTCTAGCGGTAGGCTTGTTCTCTTCCATGGTCGTGGTGGCAGGCCGGTGTAGCTGTCAAGTTGTCGGGTCAGATTGTGAGTACAAAGGGCGCACTCGGTGCAGCGTGCATATGAGCGAGGTGGGTGCCAGCTGCGTGAATCGTCGGAAGGAGAGAATGGACTCTTGAATTCGGTGGGCCTCTTCGTCGTTTAACCTAGCATCGGGGGCGTGGTCGGGGGTTGCTGAGGGGACTAGCTCTGGCCGTGAATAGTCGACGCCAGGGCCCAGGAACTGTGAGGGCTAGGGCAAGAGCAGCCACCCGGCGGGCCCCCTGCACCTCCACCGTAGCACACTCCGAAGGCTTAGTGTACACGGAAGCCTGTTTGGTGAGCGCCCTGACTGGCCACTTGCGACCACCTGTCCGCAGCCCGCATGCAGTCGTGCTGCGGGCGTGCGCCGGCTGCTCTCGCGGGCCCGTACTCGATCTGAAACGCTGAAACAACGGCCGAGGCACTGCAGCTAACACTCTGTCCATTTCTCCCCACACATAGGAGGGCCTCGCCATCGCCCACGGGCTAGCAAGGGCTAGCACCGAAGGGTACGTGTCGCCGCCGTCGTCCTTGGACACAACGCGCTGTGAATACCATACATTGACACGATACGCGCAAGGGCGCCTTCACCCCGCTCCGCGCCCGCCGCGGCTGTCTCCGGGAGTTCCTCTTCAAACTGTGCAGCTGCTCGCGCTGGCTTGATATTTTACCCCATCTAGTTGCCCGATCTCCTGCGACTGCCGCCGTCTTACCTTCAGACTTGTACTCTCCCCATGCCCGTGGGACTTGGCTCTACGGACTGTGGCAGTCAGCACACGGCGGGTTTGCAAAACTACCTCGCGACTCTACAGGAAGAATCCTAGCATACGCCCCATGTACGAAAGGCAACCACGAGCCTGTTTGCCGGAGGACTCGCTTCAGGGGTGGTTGCTTGTTTCGCATGAAAGTCAATCTTAATCATTGCAGGCCTTCACCACCTTCTCCCAAATAGTCCATTGGCACCGAGAGTACGTTCAAGTGACTCGACAGGAGACAACGTGGAGGAGTGAAGGGACGGACCTGCTATGCAGCCTCGCCAGAACATGGTGTACTTGGCCGAAGGCTGACGTCGCTCAGCCTCCAGTAACGGTGCCCGAGCACCGCTGTACCTCGTACTGTGTGCACCCATGTCTAGCGGACTGAATCGGCATTCCTGATCCGTGCGCCTCCCGTCCGACATCTCGGCGATCACGATTGCTTTACGAAGTACTCCAACATTGTTGTTCAGGGGGGAATGTGAATAGAGTGGAACGATGGTCGAAGCTAGTAGTAAATGTCAAAGTCCTGTTCAGCTTCATTCGTTGTCTGCGATACGTCACTATTGAAGAAATGCATCATCAAAAGTACGACCACGTTAAGCGGCCATACCAGTGTTCAAGCAACGGATGGGGCAAGGAGCGGGGACTTTTCATCCAATTGTTACCTCGCAGCGTGCTTGCCTCGAAAGCTATTCGACCGCAAAACCACTGCTAGCTTTATCTTCCTGTATTCCGCATCTCGGCTCATATCAAGCGTTGCACGCCTTTACACTTTGATTGCCTGATCTTATTTCAAAGTTCGCCCTGGTCGAACCTTTTCCACAATCATGAGCGCAGACTTCCAACAGCCCTGTCATTCTGCCCATCAGATGGACCCCCTCTGATAGTCGAGCGCCTTCTCCTTCGCGTACTGCACAAACTTGTCCTTCTCCCTGACGATCCAGAGAGTGAGCCCCCGCACGGCAAACGCATCCTGTAGACAGTCACGCCCGAACTGATCATTCCGGACTTGTACTTTAAGTAGATCACGCAACAGTGTCTCAAGACGAAGCTGCTGTTTGGACAACGGGCGATTCTCTGCGGCTTTCTCGACAAGCTTGATCAAGTCAACGCACCGTCCATGCCTGATTCGGAGTGCATCAAGATCACTACGCAGGTTGTAGCCGAGTAGAATCGTGTTCTGGTCAACGAATTTGCTTAGTGCAGCGCGAGCGGCCGTCCAGCCTTTGAGGACCTTGAATCTCTGAAGGCGAGCGGCTTCGAAATCCTGCAAGTGCGAGAGACCAGTGAGGCTTGTGCGCCAGTCTTGGACCTTATCTGTAGGATCGGTGCAGACTAGGTAACTCATTAGGGGACGCCCAGTGAGGACATCAACCGCAGCTATCTTGACGATTTCCTCACAATGGCTCTCCAGCAAGATCTTACTACAGCACAAGGCAACAGCTCTAAGGCTTCCGTCTTGCGGCTCATTTAGTTGTTCGAAGTCTGAACTAGGATACTCACCAACGAAGTCCGGTGCGAAGGTCGTAGGATGCGAGACGTGTTGCTTTGCTTGACCTTGATTGCTGAGCTTGCGTAGATGGACAAGCTCATCGATCATTCCGATGGCCTCGCTGTGTCTAGCTACACCAATGCGGATCCACGCCGCACCATCGTAGACAATTTTGCCGTCATGCTGTATAGCTATGTCTGCCGTGATGAGCATGCGCATGATTTTCCCTTGGAGTTCGTTGGCTTGTTCGATCTCGGCTGGTCCCCCAACGGAAAGAACATTGGAAGCGCTGGCTGGGGGAATAGGCATAGGCATTGGGTTAGGCGGAAGCGGCCGTGCAGCTGATGGACCTTGAGGGTGCCGAGGTACATTCACAGCGGGCGGAGGAGCAGCGCGGCGTCCTCCACGGGGTTGCTGAGGAGCGGGTCCCGCATAACGAAGAACACCCACCTCTCGAAGCTGATTGCGGACGTTTTGGGATAGCATCCAAGAGTCTCTTCCATGCAAATCCAAACCTTGACCACCCACGCCGTGACTATCAGCCTTATGCTGGTTCAATCCTGCTTCCGACCGGAAGGCCCTCGGGCAGCCACCTATGCCACACATCAAGCTACCAGGGACAGCAGTTGGAGGGATCGAGCCGGAAGGCAGAGGTGTCAGTGCCTCTGGACGTGCAACTTGAGGAGGCACAATAGGTACCACTGATGTTGGCCATGACTGGCTGGGTTGAGAAGCAGGATCTTGGACGCCGTTGCTGTGACTCTCTGTCTTGTGCTGGTGCATTTCCGCTTCTGACTGAAAAGAATCTCCACATCCACGAACGTCACACAGCACGATGTGGCTCATCTTCCTGTGCTGATCCAAGGCAGTCCGGGATTGAAATTTGCGCCCACAGCCATCTAGGCCACATGCCAAGTCATGGTGACTGTCCTTTTGATGCTGAGCTAGCGCGGCCTGTGACTGGAAAGACCTTTCGCAGCTGCCTAGACGGCAATATATCGCATTTGGTGATTTGAAGGTGGCATTTTGACCCTGGGGGAACAGCGCTTGTGCTGGGCGTGATCGACTGTCGTCTGCAGCTGGTTCGAGTGGCGGCGCTTGATGGAGACGAGCAAACATATTACCGTTTGGCTGGGGTTGCAAGGGGCGTGTAGTTCCGGCAGGAAACCTAGTTGGGCCAGCACGCACATGACGAATCGCGTCTGCAGTTGTGTTAGGGTCTGCCACAGGCCGGTGTTGAACTGCGCATGACAGGCAATGTCGCGTGTAAAGAGCCTCGGACGTGAAGCTACGCTTGCAGTCATGACAGTAGACTCCGGAGTCATTGCTCGGCGTAGAGGACCTAGTGGTAGAGTCCGGTGGGTAGCCATATGGCAGGGCTGACATACTTTGAGTGAAACCTTCAATGAGTAATCTCGAAAGTGCTTACCAGCTGAAACGTCCACTGATACAGGCGAATCAATATCGACATAGCCTCCTCGTCCTCGTGCTATTGTTGTCACTGGGGTCTTCTGTATCGTCTGACTGCCTGATGCATTTCGGATGGGACGCGTGCGAGAAGCGTCTGCATAGCACGGGGAAGGGAATTGGCTGTGCTGCTTGAATTTGGTCTCTGTCTGGAAGGATTTGCCGCACTTGTTGCAAGGATATTCAAGACTTCCATGTCCGGTCTGGGATTTATGGGTCTCGAGCGCGTACGAGTCGCTGAACTTGAACTGGCACATTGAGCATGGCCATTGAGGCGCCTCGAGCTCTTCATGGGCCGCCATATGTCTATTGTACCTATTGTTACACTTAGCGAGCTTGATTTAATCCAGACACGATCGCAAGATACATACGCGATCTTGGAGGTGAAGGCGTCTGAGCACAATCCGCAGTGGTACATGGGAGCGTCGCGGCGGCCCACCATGGCGAGTAACCTGCCCTACGGAGAAGTTAGTGATGGCACGATGGCGTCGCGGTCTGCCATACTGCATACCTTGTATGTTGTTGGGTCGCTTCAACAAGAAGAGGAGTGCTGGCCAGGTGCGCTCTTGATAGCGAACGTGCACAGGACTAGCCGCTGGAAATCCGGGAACACCTCTTGTAGATGGCGGGGACCGCGACGTAAGAGCGGCCAGAAGGTCGCGCGCAGCGAAGGTTTGTCATGTAGTGAGCGGCACAATCTCTTGGCCAATTGAGGAAGTCGCGGCCCGTTGGGATGGAAACCACGATGTCCTCGTCAACAGCAAGGCACAGCAGCCGGTCGTTCCCCGCCAATACAAGTCATAAGCAAGGCTGGAACGTATGATCCGATTTCGAGTTCGAGGATGCGCCGGGTGGGTGCATGGTTTGATTATGTATTGCCGGCATCTTAGATGCGTTTGTACACTCTCAGCGGCCTTTACTTGTGTTGTACATCAACAGCGACTAAACTATCCTCTTACATTCTGGCTCTTGAGAGAAACCAGATATCTACGTGTATATGTCTTTGAAACACTCCAGTGCACTGTATCCTACCCCTAATTGGATGCCAGTCATTGCATGGCGGCATTGAGAGTACCTCGTCGTCACGACAGCACCCTCGGGTTCATATGTGTATTCAATGAAACAAGCCATCAGACAGTGTTTGCAAGTACTTTACAAGATGTCGACGGCCCGCAGTGCTCGATGTTGTCGGATGTTGCGATTGAATTGTGGGGCCCATGGATCGCCGCTCGTCAACAGAAGCCGAGGGGCTCTCGGCTAGAGTCACGTGCGCCGGCATGAACCTGGGAACATGGGGATTGAACCTACGTCTGGGGAACCGTGGAGAACTGCCGGCTTATACATACATATACCTCTGTTCCCTTATCTTCTGTTGGCATGTACTCCATGTTCCATAGCTGCTCTTCTATCCATAGTTGTTCTTCTCCAAGCTCTGAATAAGCGACACATCATGGCTCTCGGTTCGTTGCCTACCCGTGGGCTGGAGTCCTCTCCTTTACACTCAGAAACTGACGAACCAACCCTAGTACCCGTCGCAGGCGCACTTGCAGGAGCCACAGCTGCCGCTGCCTACCTCGACGCCAAATTTCACATCCGCAAAGATCTCAGCACCCTCCGACGAGCGAAAGCATCACAACGCGAATTCGATGCAGCATGTCCGTTGGCCCCACCTAGACCCTTGTCCACTGGCATCGGAGCTTTGCTAACGCACATGGCGCACCAGGCAAGAAGCACGGTGGAAGAAGCCTCTGGTATTTCTTCGAAGCGCAAGCACACCAGCAACCCGAGTCGAGCGAAGCTATCTGGTCACGAACAGGATGCTACACCTGGGGAGAGACATACGCGAACGCATGCCGATACGCACAATACTTCCTACAGAACGGCGTGAAGCCTGGAGAGCTGGTGTCGCTCTACTTGACGAACCAGCCTGACTTCATGTTTGCACATCTGGGATCGTGGGGTGTAGGATCCGCGCCAGCCCTCATCAATCACCATTTGGCAGGAGATGCCCTAGTACATTGTCTGAAGGTTGCAGGCGGCAGAATGCTGCTCGTAGACGAGGAGTCGGAAGCGCAGGCACGGATAGAGGCAGTTCGTGACAGGATCGAGGGCGAGCTTGGAATGACCATAAGGATATTGGACAAGCACACAAAGGGCGAGATTCTGCGCATGGAGCCAAAGAGACCTAAGGACCATTATCGCGCTGGCGTGACGGGCACCTTCCCCATATTTCTATTTTACACAAGGTTCGTCTACAAGCAGCCTGGCTACCTCGGAAGGATGCTGACAACGCCAGTGGTACGACTGGACATCCCAAAGCGTGTCCATTTGAAACACAAAGGGCCGGTGTTCTTGCAGTGGGGCGCACGAAAGATCTAGGCATGAAACCTGGACCGGACGGTGATCGGTGGTATGTTCCTATGCCGCTATACCACGGCACCGGGGGCACAACAGCATTATCTTGCATGCTTTCTGGTGTGACGCTCTGCATTGGGAAGAAGTTCTCGACATCGAAATTCTGGACCGACGTCCGCGACTCGCGATCGACGGCATTCGTGTACGTTGGAGAAACCGCCCGATATCTCCTCGCGAACCCTCCAAGTCCTCTAGACAGGCAACACAACGTCAGAGTCATGTTTGGAAACGGCATGAGACCGGATGTATGGCATCGTTTCGTGGAGCGTTTTGGTATAGAGACGGTTGCCGAATTCTTTAACAGTACAGAAGGTGTTCTGTCTCTGATGAACGTATGTCGTGGACCTTTCCAGGCCACTGCCGTCGGTCACCAAGGTGCGATCATGCGAAGGAAGATGCACGATATCTACATCCCGGTGGAAATAGACTTCGAGACGAACGCAATCTACCGAGATTCAACGACCGGATTCGCCAAGAGGAAACCCTACGAAGAGGGCGGTGAAATCTTGGTGAGGCTGCCGAACGAGGCGGCCTTTGTCGGATACTACAAGAATCCCGAAGCGACGAACAAGATGTTCGTGCGGAACGTTTTCAAGAAGGGTGATCTTTTCTATCGCACAGGAGACGCACTGCGACGAGACGATGATGGCCGGTGGTTCTTTCTCGACCGGCTAGGCGACACTTTCCGTTGGAAGTCCGAGAATGTTAGCACCGCTGAGGTCAGTGAAGTACTAGGCCACTTCCCAGGTGTTGTCGAAGCGAACGTGTACGGCGTCCAAGTACCGGGACACGACGGACGCGCCGGCTGTGCAGCAATTTACATCGACCCTGCTTTGCTGCCGAAGTTTGACTTCAACGCTCTCCTTGCGCACTCACGAGCGAAACTGCCCAAATACGCTGTCCCAGTCTTCCTTCGAGTGTTGAACGACATCACCACCATGCACAACAACAAGCAAAACAAGGTGCCGCTACGGAATGATGGTATCGATTTGAGAAAACTGCAAGAGAGGAAAGATATGGAGAGCGCGAAAGCTGGTCTGGCTAAAGACAGCATCAGGTACGATACTATATATTGGAATCCCTCCGCGTTGAACAATGTGAAGGGAGTAGGCAATGGCGATGATGGTTTCGTTGTGTATACCTTGGAGGATTGGGACTACCTGCAAAATCTTGTGCCTAATATTCCTAAGATGTAGCGATAGGCAGCAACTTTAGCGGAAAATTCAATCTATAGAAGCAGGAGAACAACCTATAGCCAGCGGAAACATATGATCTTTTGGATGTTCCGCTGCTACCGCCGCGGTACCTTAGAATCGACACAACAGCTTCTCCGCGCTCCGGGTACTTGATCATGCGCACAGCGAACGACAAGACTAAAGATTTCTGCATGACAAGAGCAGGGTGCTAGGTAAACATCAAATCATGAGATGAGACGCGACTTGCCAAGGCTATCCCGCGAGATTACGCCTTGTCCGAGGCTCGCTGTATGCTCCAGTTTTCAACCGCAAACATGCTCGAAACGGTATTACAGTCAATCACCGACTTTCCCAGAGTTCTCGGTTGAAATGGCCGAGCGCTCTTTCATATCTATATCTTGTTCTGTTTGTATTGACTAGGCCTTTCTCCTTCAGATTCACTCCAAACGCAACCAATCTAGAAATCATTAGCACTATTTGACTCCCTGCCCGCACACCACACAACTTTTTCAAATTCTCTTACTGTGTTCTTTCCATAATAGGACGCGGCTGTCCCTTAAAACCCAAAACCAAAGCTAAAGAACCGACCGAATTTTAGCACTGCAGCCAGCATGCCTTGGAATACCTCTGGCACTGAGGGAGGTGGAGCCCTCACACCGGTCACACCTATGGCCATCAACCCAGATGCCGTGACCACGAGCTCGCTCAAGGCCCTTCAGAGCGAAGACCAACGCAAGGTCATGGATATTGTGGACAAGCTTCGTCGCACGGGTCTCGGCGGTATCGTTGAGCTTCCGCAGCTTGTGGTATGTATTCCTTGTGTCAATGGTACCCACTTCGAGTCGACCTGATTATTGTGACAGGTTTGCGGTGACCAATCGTCTGGCAAGTCAAGTGTCCTAGAGGCCATCACAGAGATTCCGTTTCCACGTAAAGAGAACTTATGCACGCGGTTTGCTACCGAAATCATCCTTCGCCGCGCACCCAACTCAATGATCTCAATCACGATTACACCGGACAAGCTGCGCCCCAAGCAGGAGCAGACAAAATTCAAATCTTTCAATAAGACTATCGATGACTTCAAGCAGCTCCCGGACGTTATCGAGGGGGCTACGGAAGCCATGGGTCTTGGTGAAGTTGGTGGCACGGGGTCAAGGGCCTTCTCCCGCGATGTCCTCTCAGTCCAGATCGACGGCCCGGATCGTCCCCAGCTGTAAGCATTGCACGCCTATGCAACTTTCTAATCTTGACGCGTCTTACATGAATCCAGGACTTTGGTCGATCTTCCGGGTCTAATCCATAGTAGCAATCGCTCTCAGACCGAAGCTGACAAGGAATTGATCCTCAATTTGGTTAAGGAGTACATTAGCAACCCACGAACGATCATTCTGGCCGTCGTCAGCGCGAAGAATGACATGGCCAACCAAATCATCGTTGACTATGCGCGCAAGGCGGATCGAGACAACAAGCGCACGCTTGGCATCATCACTAAGCCGGACTACTTGCGCGAGGGTACAGAGAACGAATTGAGCTGGATCGAGATTGCGCAGAATAAGGACGTCTATCTTGAGCGAGGCTGGCATATGCTCAAAAATCGCGGCGACAACGAAATGGACTCTACTTTCGCTGAGCGCAACGAGGCTGAGGGTCTGTTCTTCAGCAAAGGCCGCTACGTGGATCTCCCTCGTGAATCTGTAGGCATCGATGCATTGCGTGAGCGTCTGAGTAAGCTTCTGCTCACCCATCTCATCAAAGAGCTACCATCTTTGAAAGAAGAGATGAACACGAAATTACAGGCGACGAGCGATGAGATCACCATGCTTGGGGAGAAGCGGTCGACTATTACTGAACAGCGCATGATGCTTATGAAAGTGTCTATGCAGATCAATGACATTCTCAATAGCGCCGTCAAAGGTCAGTTTACGTCTTCTTCCACATGGATATATAGTATGGCTAATACTACCTACCTACACAGGGTTTTATGAGAGCAGCTTCTTCGGAGCTATCGACATGAACGCCAATGTCGATGCCAAGGTGAACATCACCCGATTCCGAGCAGTCATCCAGCATCGAAATCTTGCTTTCGCCGAGAACATGCGGCTCCGTGGTCACACATATTCTATTGGCGTAGGCCCTGGCGATGATCACAATGAGCAGGCAGAGATTATGAAAGATGAAAAAGAGCTTATGCGTATGTCTGAGGATCTCCTGTCGGATCTTCCCAAGCCAAAGATGTTCACGCGTGAACAAGCTATTGATTGGGTGAAAAAGACGCTTGAACGTTCGCGTGGCTACGAATTGCCTGGTACTTTCCAGCCCATGCTGATCAGTCAGCTGTTCTGGGAACAGTCACAGCCGTGGGAGAAGATTGCTTTAGGACACATCAATGGTGTAGCTGTCATCTGTAAGGAATTCGTTCACAAGGTTCTCCAGTACGCTGCGCCAGCTGAATTCCTTCCACGTATCACCGGTCTGAGCGTCGATGCTGCTCTCAAGTCGTCTCTAGCGGCAGCAAAGCAGGAGTTGGCCAAGCTTATCAAGGATAAGGCGCGCCATCCTATGACATACAACCGTAAGTTTTGCAGATATTTCGTGCTGTGTCTATTGTGTTGATCGCGATAGATTACTTTACGACTACTCTCCAAAAGCAGCGTCAGCGGAAGCACCAGAAGATTGCAAAGAAAGCGGCAGAGGCTAGTGCAGAAGAGAAACGCATGAATGATGGCAGTTATCAAACCCTGATCAAGCCGGATGATCTTGGAGAGGCTATGTCGAAGGCAATCGAGCAGGACATGGATAGGTTCAGCGCCGGGGAAGCACTGGACTACGAACGCGCTTACTACAAGGTACAATTTCTTAGTCTTCATAACGTACATCAGTTATTCCTGACACAGACTACAGGACGAGCTGAAGTACTTCGTCGCCTCCGTTTGCAAGGAGTGCATCGAGCGTCACCTCGTCGAGCCTCTTCCCAACGTCATTCTATCCCCTCTCGTGGTCGCCGCAATGTCCGAGAAAGAAATCTCCTTTGTTGCGGCGGAGCCACCGGAGATCACTCAGCAGCGGGCTCATTTGGAGTCTCGCATGGCTATGATTGAGAAGGGCCTCGAGACATTCCGTGAGGCTATGGGCGGCTTGAGGCGCTAATTTCGAAGGGAAGTTAGGAGCTCAGGAATGTTGAAGAGGAACACGCTTGGATGGTCATGTCTCCGATCTTCGAATCGCAGTAGCGCATCCCCTGGTCGTCCTGATGGATAAATAGTCTGTTGGAAATGGTTAGGACATGCACGCATTCTTGGCTAGTATCGGCTTAGAACGATGCACTTCCAGTGTCGCTGACTTAGCCAAAATCTACATCAAAAGGCCACAATTCTTGTGGTGCCATCATCGACACGAGTGCATGGACTTTTCCATACTGCGGGTCAAACTTCAAAAATATGAGAGATGTGTTCCAACAAGTCCAGCAATACCAAGGTTCTAACGAAGTATAGTACATTGACGGTACATTGACCCATAGCATGGCACGGTAAATTCCGACGGCCCACCGGTTCACACAGTGCAGTGCAAGTACTCGATAAGCGACGGGACACTCTGTGTCGGCCGAAGGCAGACGTTGAGGAGTGTAAAGGTGAGTCTTCTTCTGTCGATAGACCAGGCATAGACTGCAACTCTTAAGAGCAGTGTGAGCTATCAAAAATGTACTTTTGAAGGCTGAGACATCTACAAGATGTATCAGGACGCAGCATCGACGGGTGTTGGTGGGGCTTGGATAAGCGCCACGGCGCTTTGCTAGATCTGCCTCGGCTGCGCGACAGCGTCATGCCGTCTGCGACCCTCACCACTCCAGCTAGGGCGATCCCACATCCGGCCCACCTGACCCGCGATAGACTCTAACTCAATCTCCCATGCCGCGATCATGGCATTCTGTCATCCTTTGCCCCGCGCTGGCTCAATTGACCACACACCACCATGAGCTTCCTCGTCGATCATGCGCGCGATGCGTACTACAACAAGCAGACGCACGTTGTGCTCTTCTCGTCCACGGCTATTGCCCTCTATGGGTATGATCAGGGAATGATGTCTTTGAGTACGTAAGGCTCTTTTACAAAGCGAAATGCCTTAGCATGAAATTAGTGCCGCAACGTTGAGAGTGCAGTGTAGTTATAAATTCCCACCACGAACATTCTGTGCTGACTGTGCATTCCCTCTACAGTCAACACGAATTATGACTACCTCCACACAATGGGCATCTTCGAATCTTCGCCCGTTGTCGGCGTTATCGTCGCAGTATACTATCTCGGATGCGCTGTCGGGGCCGTCATATTCTCGAAGCTGGCTGACGAGTTTGGACGAAAGCGCTCGATATTCCTCAGCCTCGCAGCTGCCTCCCTGGGAAATCTTCTCATGTTCCTCGCAGGGTTTGGCAATACACAGGGCGCTCTGGCAGTTATGTTGACGGGAAGAGTTGTTATGGGCATGGGTGTGGGTGGCATTGACTCTGTCATTCCTACCTATAGCTCGGAGCTGTCTAATGATGATGCTCGCGGGAAGGCATTGGCTCAGGAGTTCCAGAGCAATATCTTTGGGCTGCTTATGGCTTTTGGGTAAGTATTCAGAGGGCATGGATTTTAGGCCGCAGTTGACATAGTGCAGCATCAACCTGGGTACTACCGTAGCACTGGGGAAGTGGAGCCAATGGGCTTGGAGGCTACCGATAATTATCATGCAAGTATACCCAGTACTCTTGATGGCGTTCGTCGAGCGACTCCCAGAGTCTCCAAGATGGTTCATCTACAATGGTCGAGAGACCGATGCGCAAGTAGCACTGAACGAGATATATGGGAACGAAGGTGACAGCAAGCTTGATGAGTTGCTGGATGCTCACGAAAAGGAGAAGGACCAGCATGTTGGATATCTGGACATGATCACTCCTTCGCATCCGCAGTTCCACCCAACCATGATCACTGTCATAGGTCAAATTAACCAGGCTTTGACAGGCTACGGAGCAGTATCCGTTTATGGGCCTCAAATCTTCGAGGTGCGTTTATCGCGAAGGACCACTATTCTGTAGGCTAATACATGACAGCTCCTAGGCTTCCCCGTCCGAGACGCCGAGTATCTCACCCTCGCGAATTACACGTCCTACTTCCTCCTCATGACCGTCGCTTGGCTGCTGATTGATGCCCTCGGCCGCCGTAAACTCCTCCTCCAGGGTTCCTTCACTCTCAGCATCTCCTTCCTCCTGCTCACTCTCTTCGGCGGCCTCGCCAAGAACTCCTCTAAGCTCGATATCCCCACCTTCGTCCCCGGCCTCCTGGGCACAATAGTGCTGTTCATTGCGACGGGAGCTTTCGGTATCGGCTGGCTCGCTACTGTTTGGCTTATTCCTACAGAAATTTATCCTACTACTGCTCGCTCCCAGGGCACCGCGATATCCGTCATTGTATGGGGCCTGGCCAACTTCGCTATTACCTTTTTGACGCCCGTCATGTTCAACAACCTCTCTTACTTGATATTCGGTGTCTTCGCCGTTTCCAACGCGCTCGCGGGGCTGTGGACGTGGCTGTATTTGCCAGAAACGGGAGGCCGGACGTTCGAAGAGAACCAATCGTTCTTTGCGGAGGCGACAGAGGCGGGGACCTGGAGGGTGAAGAAGGTGGCGGGCGGCGAGTATGCCGTGTTCAAGTATCCGGATCCGGAGGGTGACGAGGTGGTGGATGCGGAAACTGTGCCGCTGTTGAGGCGGTTGGAGGATCAGGTGCCGCGCGTAGAATAGGGTGGATGCGGTAGATTGTTTTTGGTAAGATTGTATACCCATTGGTGTGAATGGTGCGATGTATGATGATAATGACCTGCCTATGTCAATTTCGCTATGCTTTTCTAGAATTTTGGTGAGCTGAATCTCTGAGCAGGTCTTTTTAGTCAAATTCAATGTGGTCGTTAAAAGTACGAGTTCAAGAACCTAGACGACCAAGCGCTCTCAGACAGCTCAATTACTAACACCGCCAGATGACCTTGGTTGCGACTTTTTCGATGGAAGCATGGACACTGCCGTACGGTGATGGGAGTTTAGGTTACTTCAGCAAGACTAAGTGGGTAATGAAAAAAAGGATGTGGTATCTATCTATAGCGGCCAAGATTCAGGTAACTTTAGCCATCACGTTCCCCATCGTCGATTAGCAGCAAGTGTTCAGGTTTAGGTTTGAGAGAGTAGGCGATTTCTAGCAATTCTGCCGCTGAAGGAAGCTGTTTACAAGGTCCTTCCTTGCTGACCCCGGACCCCTTTTATCCATAGCTTTGTCCATAGCGCTCTGCTGTCGCACCCTTTCTTGTCTAGCGCTTGTGGAGCACATGAAAATCACGCGAACATCCTCCGTATTCCACGAACTTTATGCATCTCGCTTTTCCAGAAGGATGTTCCTCATCCGCGGTGTGGAGAACGCGGAAATTTGACACGAAGTGCCGCAGGTTCTTCATGAGCTTTGTCATGCTCGGCAAGAATGGGCACTAGATACCGAAGGAGCTTGGGATGTCTGAACACCAGATGGGTCCGTCTTCTTCGCGTTCCCTTACAAGAAGACGCATGGTCTTTTGAAGTGATTCTTAGTTCGACTGAAGAGTCTGGCTGGATCCTTCCTTGTGGCTCGACTTTGGTCTTCGTTCCAATAGCGCTTCGTACGAGCTTAAAACCTTCCAGATACACATCTTGCTTATGGCCCCCTTCTCTTGGCCTACTTTTGGGCCAGGTGGTCGACGCCTTGGGCCGCTTATCTACTGCACCGATCGTGGTTATTTACGAAGGCACCCTTCAGCGTCACAACACGGAAATACGAACGGTGCCTCTCGTCAGCACTTTTAGATGTAAGCTTGGCCTTACTCCCGATGTCTCGAATTGTCTTGCTGCCTCGTGGTGCACCGCGATGTCGGGAGGAGAGGCGCGGCTCTCGCCCGCGGTTATTCTGCGGCGTAGGAGATCGCTACACTGCCGAGAATTGCGGGAAACGCCCATCGTTCCCGAAGGGTACCATGGGCACCTTAGAAGCTTCATTTTGCAGTGTGATGGCCGTAACTCTCACCTGGATGGAATCTGCCCAACTGTACCTGCCTCGAGATGAACGGAAGCCTCGCGGCACAGCGATGCACTGTGATGAACAATGAGATGGTCGACTCTAACCTATATATCTGAGCGTGTTTACCAACAATTCTCTTCACTACTCTCTTCATCAGTTCACAGTCTTCATACATTTTGTCACTCGCCGAACTTCTTTCTTCGTCGACCTAGCCTACTCTGCCAACATGTCCGGAACAGGTGCCTCTGGCGGGGACTTTCACAGATACCAGTGCAAGTACGCCCTTGTGGTGGACGGCCATACTCGCGATTTCATGTTCTATTCCCCCAATGAAGTATGCCAGGCGTGCCGTGTAGGTTTATGGTCTTTTACAACCAAATGCAGCTAACCATTCGACAGCTCGCAGGCCGCACATAGATGTCTGGACTGTATCGCGACTCGCGCTTCGAACTTGTGTAGTCCACACAAGTATCCAGAGTTCACTTCGGCAGACGGCATTCATTTGACCACTTAATCTTCACACAATGGCGGCTCCCCAGTTTTCAGCACAGCGACGGTTGGGATTTGTTGGGGGTGGTTACTTGTTCTATGCAGTCCAATTCTAGATCTCTTATATTGAAGACAACTATTACTTCCATTGTAAACCATTCAAAGCAGTGAAAGACTTCAATATCTGATGTGGATGGCTTCAGAAGTCATCGTCAGCAATCAATCCAGTCACAACGCTCGAGATTGATTAGCGCAGCGTTCGACGCCCACGAAGATGGGAGGCATAACGTGACGACCCGCCATCAGCTATCGCTCTACACTTCTTTCCCACCTCACCTTCTCATCACAGCAGAACGGGACTCAGGCTCACTTCCATCCTTACATTCATATCACTGCTGCAGCCATCGACAGATTGAATCAGCCTGCCTGGCAGCACGCTCTGCTTCTACGCGCAGAGGAGATTCCACGTTAACCCTGTCTTTCTTCCGATGGCCATCAGTCACGCGATGGCCGTTGCGATGCACGGTTTCCACTCCGTTCGCACATGGACGTGTTAAGGGCAAGGACCATGGTGCTTGGTGGGATCGCAAGCGGCTTCCAGAACAGCATTTTCCGTTGCATCGATATTACTTGAACGCCGCATTAATGCGTCTCCCACGCAACCCGCGTGCGTCCGGTATAGGAGATTATCCTCTATGCATGGCTACTCTTTCGGCTCCGCACATCAAGGTCGATATCACCCAGCGAATTTGCCCACATGAGGTACGGCTGATGTCACAGAGGGCGACTCATTGCGCCGGTGGCACAACAAATCTAGGAAGACAAGAACAAGGGTCGTACAACTCACGAATAAGGCATTGAAGGCCGATGTTGCTCTGACGTAGGGAACGCCATGGCAAATATTACCAATGATGAACCTTTTCCTTTGTACGGCAGGAGACCTTGCCGCCCGAAAACTAGCTGTCCGCATGCCTAAACGTTGGCAGGCGAGAGCTAAGGAACTTCGGTATCGCCCTGTAAAGTGGGGATCAGACAATCGACTGCGCGACCAATGCCAATATCACGAGCGACATTATGTATGAACGATGCGACCGAATGACCTAATCATTGCGCTGTCTACCTACGCAAGGCCTCCTGGTTGCAAGAAGACCAACACTAAAGCCAGTACACCGCACGCCTTGCAGCATGTATCTAGGGATCTCGAGGGGCACATCCCTAACCGCTATCAGGCAAGGATGCGCTCAAAGGCTCTAAAGTCGGGGTGTGTCTAATGCTTTGACCACGCGTCAATATCAGTCCGCCTTGCGACCCGACGCTAGACTACTGGCTTTAGGCGCCCAAGTAGTCTCCACAGAGCGATCGTCAAGATTCGACATCACTTCTAGCGTCGAGCTAGCGGGTTGCACTACAATCGGTCGAGGCAGCATTGCAAAGTTCTCTTTGCGGACGGGTTCGTCAGGTGTCATCCTGTAGAACAGAGCATCAACAATTAGGCCAATACTCAGAGAACATTGGCGCCCTGGTCTCAGTAGGCGACGGTTACTAGACGTCAGCAGGGTTTCCTCGAGCCACCGCTAGCCCAGGTCTCAATGCCCGACAGCACTATTCACAAGTTTCGTTCGCTGTTCTGCGCTCGAGCACCGGCCGGCCGCTCTCGTGCGTGACGGTCTCGCAGCAGCCATCCAGCCGAAATTCGCTGCTTCAATAGAGAGCCGAAAGCCACGGCTTCTAGAAAAGACACTCACGTACATTCGGCTGAGCATTATCTCATGGCCAACACCAGCTCGCCATATCCTGACGCAGCAAGGGACCTTGTGCGAGCCAGAATCCCTAGTCATTGTGGCACACACAAAGCCTCCACTTGGCTTGATGCCAGGTGGACCTCGTGCGTCGCAGTGCACAATGGCCGGGTGCATCGTACGGCAGAAGGTGCAGCCTGTTTCTTCCGATATCTCTGCGGCCACCCTATAGCTCTTGGTAGAGATCTAACCACCATCCAAAACCCCGGAACAGGGCTGTCGCTTTCAGGCAAGCGCATGGCATCGCGATGGTCACTCCGGGAGACCAGTTGTTAAGCGCCCGCACGGCTCTCGTCGCCACGGCGGTGTTGTCTACCAAAACGCCTCGAGTAGGGCAGTGCATCAAACCTGCGAAAGATTCCCAGACTCCACGCTCTACGTAACTCTCATTGAGGACTTGATGTTGACCCATGCCCGCGCATTGATCTCAAACTACCCCTGGAGTGGTAGTGCGCAGGTGCCAGCAACGTGTCTACAAGGCTGCATAATGTTGCATAGTGGCATGCAACTTCGACCACCCATGGCGACCGTTGCCCTGCATCGAGGGCGATCCCAAACCTTGCAGATGCACAGTCACATGACCGAGAACGGCTGCGTCCAACCGAGATCATGCGAGTGCCTTGGCCTGAACCCGGTCCAGGCTTGCGCGCCGCGTGCGTTATTCCAACGTTCGCTCTTGTTAATATGCGGTCCATCCGATAATTTGCTGCGACCATCGTATTTCGCGCGATGCATGCGATGCATTATGCCTCTCCGCGATCCACCCATTGTACTGACTATCGTTTAGCCCGTAAGAAGCACCAATACAGTGCTGAAGCAGCTCAGTATTGTGCTGCCTACGCCATCGATGCTGAATAGTGCCAGATGCAAGGTTTGGAATAAGAATTGCGAACCACCTTTCGGTGCCTACCTGCTGATCTACTAACATGTATCTAAGCCAATCTTAGCCTTGGGAGACGTCGTTGTCTCGGCTACATTCAAGCCACACAGGCCGTGCCGCAGCACAAGGCGAAGGTGGTTTTGCCGTTCGGTTGGCCACTGGCCTATGTGTGCGGCACGGCAACTCTTTCCAACCCCAGAAGACGGCGCTATGCAGGGCAGCCCTATCTGCCTCGACCTGTGACTGTGCGCTGGCGATGCGCCACGCTCAGCCTGTAGCATAGGTGCAGAGCGGACCGCACCATAGATACGAGAAGTACATCTGAAGAGTTTCTAGAAGCCATCAACCAGAGAACTAAGGGTCACAAATAGCACAGTCGAATCATCAGGGCTTTTAGACAAAATAAATGGCATCCGACGTCATTCTTGTACGCGGAGTTTGAAATGTACGGGACGACGTCAGAAGACTTGAGACATAGGGCAGCCTATGGTGTCCCTACCCACGCCAATTCAGTACCGAAATTCCGGCTGGAGATATAGACGAGATACCTCAGTAAGACCTGAATGCCGAACGCTACGTCGCATGATAGAATCAGCTGAGTTACTGTTCAGCCAAGCTAGGGTAAGCCTTTCTGATCTTGCTCTATCAGCCTGGGGCAGCTACACTTCGTGCGTAAGAGAGGGGCGACATGGGGTCGTCTTACCCGACTACAGTAGCGGACCAGGGTGCAGCAATGCTGCCTGAACCCCATACCCTCGTGCTTACCACGGTCGCGCTCGCATGTGGGATCGTCGGACACTGTCTTTGACTCAGACGAAGCTCACTAAGCGATTACATTCTCAACTTGTCAATGAACATAGTGGACCTTTTCCACACTTCCACCGAGCCAGACGGACTTTTTCAATGCCGATAGACGTAACGGTCATGCAGACTGTTGTGCCGCACATGGAAAGTCATCGTAAAGAACTTCCCGTACGGGACCTTCCAGTCCGCACCTGCCTGCTGTCGCTGTCTCACCGCAATATGCTACGTACTGCACCATATCGAAAGCAGCTGCACCTGTACAGATAAAAAAGCACCGTTATCGACATTTGGGGGCGATCCAACAACAAAGCATGCAATAACAAGCTTTCCCAAAGGCGCCAACGGCGGCACCGCGGCTATATCACACTGTCAAAGTGTACAGGCTGCATTTCGCTAGTAGGTCACTTACGCTACGAGCCGTCGCGTCGTCCATGTCGGGCCGCCTTCGATATACAGGGCTCTCAGGGTTCTAGTGTGACTTCACCGTCACATTTATGGACATCGTCACCGGCGCCACAGCGGCTGATATACGGACCGAACGCCTTCGCTACTTTCTATGCCACAGTAGGACGTGGACGGCGGAGAAGGATGCCGCTGATGCAGGCTTCGTCACGGGGCGTTGCGGCTACGGGGGCAAGATGCTTACGGTAAGAGTGATGACACGGTGAGATTACGATGAGTATGGAAGTATAAATTACTGTTACAAACATCCCATTCGTAAGCCCGCCGTATGTATGCAAAAGCCGTATTCATAAACCTTGAACATCGTGAATCGAACGTGAAGCGTATGTAAGCTGGCGATAGCCTAACATGAGACCAGGTCACTGGGCCCATCACCCACCATCAACCGATCAAGTTCCAGTTTCTGCTCATGGTTAGCTACAACCACGCATATGTGCACAGTATATGGACAGTACTTACCAGTCTCGACACCTGGCTGTCTACCATCCAGGTCACCCGTGACCTTTTTCTTCAGCTTCGCCATACCGAGCTTCGCCTGGTCCTTTGCGAACTTTGCATTGCGTGCGGGTTTCCACTGCATCATACCGCGCTGCTTGCGCTCCTCTGTGCGCTTGTTTTGCTTATTAGTGCTCTTGCTGCTCTGTGACGACAGGTTACCACCACTGGAGTCGGCCGTGGTGTCGGTGCGCGCCGTGGATTGTGACATACGCGGACCGCGAGTCGACGTCGGCGACGTTGGCGACAGATCGGTTTCCTGATGACTGAGGTTTCCATTCGGCTCATTTCCGTTGACGCTCTGGTCCCTGTCCTGACCGGTGCTTTGATCTTTGCCATCCGTGTTGCCTTTACGAGCTTGCTTGCCACCGCCGGGACCACCGGACATGTTGCCGGCGTGGCCAGCAGTATCCGCATCTTCTACTCCGATATCAGACGAGGACTCCGATTCCAATCCTGAATCATCATGGTCCTCGTCATCAGAGGGATGGTACGGGTCGTGCAGCGGCTCGTCTCTACCAGGCTCTCTCCTCTTCTTGCCCTTCGTGTCAAGGTAGGCCTTAGGGTCGTGGCCAAAAGCCCCAGACCAATCGACACCGTCTTTTGCGAGCCACTTCCTCTTCTCTTCTGGGTCGGCGTTTTTGAGGATGTCGCGGCCTTCGGTGAGCGATTGGTTGTGCAGCTGTTGAACGCGCTCTGAAAGCTCCTTCTCCACCTTGCGGGTGCGTACGCCTTCGGTGAGACAGGCCTCCCAGGTCTCATACGTCTCGCGAGATGCGTTGTCCACGATGAATTGCTCGTGTGACTCGTCCATACCGGCTTTGAACCGTGCACGGAATTGCAGACGTCCAACCTCTTGGAGATCCTCGAGACCCGGCTCGTTATGGCAGTTGTCCTCGGTGATATAATTCTGAGTGAGTCGTGCGGGACTAGACGTCGTCCAGATAGGGATGTTGATGTCGGCATCCTCATTGTCGATGAAATGCTGCAACCAGATGATAGCGTACGCGGCTGCCTTGCGCTTGTTCGCAACATGGAATTCGAACACGATGGGTGACCTATAACGGTGCTTGACCGGCATGCGAACATTGTGCTTACCATTGTCCGCTTTGAGGTCCCAATAGTACCCATCGCCTTCGTCGAGTTTCTGAGCTCCGGACCGGCCGATCTTCCCGGTGCTGCCGCCTGTTCGCAACTTGAGCTTCGCAGCGTGGCCATAGCCAACTGCAAGTATACGATCCGATGAGAATTCGAAGCTGCCGACATCCCAGCCAAGCATATGAGGAGGGAGACGCGTTTCGATGCTGCGGAAGAGCAAGGAAATGCGGATTCGGCCAAAGCCAATACCTCCATCGAGCGGGTACCATCGCGTGACCTGTGAAGACGTCTCAAGGACATCGGAAAGCTTCAGTGGAACGACTCCAAGGATCGGATCGTGTTCACGGTTGCGCTGGTCGCGAACGGTGACAGTGACGATTGCAGATCGCCAGTCACGAATGAATCGCTCGGTACCGGCATTGAAAATAGGCTGCGAGGATACAGCCTTGGAACGTGTTTTATAGACCAACTCATCGTTGTACAGTATGGTGCAGTAGCTGGTGGGTAGGTCACCACCTGTTTCTTCGGTGGCTTCTCCGTACGGTTTCGCCGGCTCAAATTCGCGGCCCTTGCGGGAGCCACTCGTACCCTGGATGTTATCAAGTTCGAGGTTTACGATTTGATGGACGATAACGCTGCAGATACCGCTTGGCCAAAGCGGATCCGGAGGTGTATGCATCACTGCGTCGTCTTGTTCGTTATTGATAACACCCTTCTCGTCTTGTAGAGCAGGATCGTCTTTCAGCTCGTTTGGAAGAGCGCGGTTCTTTCCATCAGTCCTCAGAGCCGGACGGAACTTTGGTTTGCTGAAATAACCGACTTCCCAGTGAAGTTCGCCCGGCATTTCGCTGTCTGCATCCATTCCAGCAAGCTTGGAAGTTTGGGGATACATCTTTCCCGGGTGCTGGATCATCTTTTGCATTGACAGCTCGACCTTTCCGACAATGTCGTCAGCGGTGTGCCTATCTGAATCCCACAGTTCGACACTGAGGTTTTCATTCGCTTTGATGAGTTCCGGGGTGACAAGGAGTGCCGTTGTCTCTTCCCAGATAGGGTTGAGATCGTCGGTGATAACGCGCGTGCAATACATAGGCTTCCCGTACTTGCTGAAAGCCAGTGTGATATATGGGTCGCTTCCACCGTGTTTCGAACCTCGTCGGTCTTGTTTGCTGAGGCCAACCGCGCGGTGGATCCGAATCCACATGACACCAAGAGCTTCAGTATCTTTCTGGATAGAGTCGCCCTGGAGGATGGCGCGCATATCAATTGACATCGATTTCGGAGCAACGTACACTGTTTGTTGTTAACAGGCTGCCAACCAATTGTGTGGGAGTCAAAAACTTACTACTCGCTGCTGCTTTGATAGCATAGTTGACGAAGTTGCTGATCAAGGGCAGGTTGAGAATATTGACACCTTTCTCGACCATGGGGATGCAGCCTGCCTCAACTTGTGGAGTGCCCATCAGCGTGAAGGTCAAGGTCTTTAAAAACGGAGGTTCAGGAGTCATAGCCAATCGTAACCGCACGGTACCAACAAGCCCTTGAAGCTCGACGAAGATTGGTAGCGGAACACCAAAGAGACCTTTAATCCCCAGATAGAATACCAACTGCATGTGCATGTTGCGTGCTCGGTCTGATGCTCGCTTGCCGCTCGGCTGAGCGTGGTATGCGAAAGACACCTCCAGGTTATAGTAATCACCGCCTTCCTCGTCTGCGGCAGCTTCTTGGGGGTCTTTCGTCTTCTTATTCTCGTCGTGGATTGATTGCTTCATGTCTGACATGTGAGAGTCTGGGAGAGCCCTCAAGCTAAGAATCCGCAATGGGTTGCTTCCCTGGTTGATCTCGGCAACCCGGACATTTTCGATGACGCCGGGAACGGAGGCCTGCATGACATCCTCGAGCATGTCAGCTACACCTTGGAACATGTCAGGATTGATCAGTCCCCACACGATGCCGAGCATTGTGTTCATCCATTCCACAGACTCGGGGAGCAGGTTTGCGGTGGCCTGTATATGTTAGCAGTAGTCAACACAGTAGCGCAATAGACGTACCATCTGCCCTCGCGTCTTCTCGCTCTCCCACTCAACCTCCCTTCCACTGCGAATAACCTCCTTCACCCACAGGAATACTCCTGACGACAGACACATGCCGAGAGGCACGAGACCCAACAATCTGCCACCAAACAGCTTGCCGACGACAACAGTGGCTACTAGTATGCCAACGCATAGCAGCGTGGCTCGCTTCTCCAGAGCGGCGAATGTCGGCTCATAGCTAACAGACGGCGTGGGATGGAACAAGATGTTGGTCTTCTCGCCATGGATGGGCACGTCGGAAGTCGTGCCTTCGGCGACTGGGTCTGGAGGCGCGGTGACATCTTGATTGTGCTTGTATTCGGCCAACGGTTGGCTGGGGTCGGTCTTTATGGGCTGGAATGTATAAGCTGGAGGGATCTCCGGGTGGAGAAGTGAATACATACCGTGGGCTTTTGGAGGTTGGCATTGGGCACTGAAAGCTGAGGATTCTCGACCTGGTCTATCATAGACTTGCTGACATCCTCTATGGTGACCTCCCTGCCTGTGGTGGGATCGGTGACAACTCTCTGGGTGCCCTCGAGCCCCGCGTTTTGTGGTTTGTGGGGCATGGCTTCTCCGGTGGCTGCGGCATGCTTCTTCCTCTCCCTCTCCTGCTCGTCCAGCTTGCGGTCCCGCTCGGCCTTGTCCTTGTCAAGGTTTTGGATGAACTTCTTCACGGTCGGGACGGGATTGGCGCCCGAATAGTGGCCGCCCGGGGCGTGCTGCTGCTGCTGTTCTGCCATGATGGCGCAGTGCCCTAGGACTCAATTGACGGACAAGGAGAACAGGCCCTGTATAGTCGGTATGATTATGAGGAGGGGTAGGAGCAAGGGACGGCGGTAGATCCGATTGATTAAAGAGCTGGCGCTCTCTGGGTCAGTGGCACGCAAAAGCAGGGCAGAGCCGCGACGGCGCGTCAAAGAAGTGGCTACAGCACGAACCCGTCGACAGTGATGTCATGACAAGCCACAGCATCCACCACGCTCGCGGAGACAGCTAGCTGCCGCGTCCGCCATGCCTCCATCGCCCTGGACAGCGGCCGCAACAAGGCCACGGGCAGCTTTGGGCGCTGGGCTGCCCACAGTCGCTCGAGATAGGATGCTGATTCGCATCGTGCCCAGCCTGTGACGAAAGCGGGGGGCAGCCGCGGCCAATCGACGCGTGCCGAACAGCGGGGCCCCGTCGGATCCTCGCCTAGCCCTGCTCCGATCCCATGAACCATCGCCCGCAACGACTCAGCCCAGCCCGCCCTCACACGACTATGTCGGGCTGGTTCACCCTGTTCACCAACGCGCGGTACGTCCTCGACGGCGCGCTTGTCGAGGACCATCTGGTCATTTCCGATGAGACGGGCACCATCCTGCGGAGAGAAGGCTACATTGGCGGCGACGTGGTAGACCTGGACGACAGCATCATTGCGCCCGGCTTCCTGGAGCTGCATACAAACGGCGCCAATGGCTTTCACTTCACGCACTTTGGAGACGAGAACAGCTATGCGCAGCAAATAGACAAGATCGCACGCTACTACGCGACCCAAGGTGTCACGGGATTCTGGGCAACCATACCCACCGTCGAGGCAGCAGAGTTCCACAAGGTCCATCAGTCTCCCTTGATGTGCATTGAGACGGACGAGATCTGACTCTCACCAGATCCTGCCCTCCCTCGCAGCTCGCGATATACCAAACTCGGCATCTCTCCTCGGTGCACACACCGAAGGCCCGTACCTGCATCCCGAGAAGAAGGGCGCACACAATGCCTCGCTCTTTCAAACATGTGACGTTCCGCCGTCTACCATCTACGGAGCCTCCAACCTCTCATCCTCCGTCAAGCTCGTGACAGTGGCACCGGAGATCCCTGGTTCCGCAAACCTCATCAAGACCCTCACATCTAGCGGCATCAAAGTGTCCATGGGCCACTCTACCGCCTCTTATTCAGATGGCCTCGCAGGTCTGGACGCCGGAGCAACCTGCCTGACCCATACTCTCAACGCCATGCCACCGTTCGCATCCCGCATTCCAGGTCTGGCAGGATTGATATCGCTCCCCTCTACGCACAAACCCGCCACCCCCTGGTACACCATCATCCCAGATGGCGAACACCTCCACCCAGCAACGGTATCCCTCCTTCATAAAAACAACCCCAAACGATCAATCCTCATCACTGATTCAATCGAACTTGCCTCTCTACCAGACGGCACCTATCCCGGTCATGCTCAGATCCCCTTTGAGCAAACAAAGGCCGGCACGCGGGCCACTATCGCGGGCACCGACACGTTGATCGGCGGTTGCATACCCTTGCAAACGGGGGTCCGCAATCTGATGTCGTGGTCGGGATGTGGCATTGCGGAGGCGGTGTGCTCTGTCACGGAGAACGTAGCTGCTTTCATGGGAATTGATGGTGTTGGTGGAAGGGGGGTGCTTAGGGAAGGAAGGAGAGCTGATCTCTGTGTATTGAATGAGGCGGGTGAAGTTTTGCAGACTTGGGTAGCTGGGCGAAAGGTGTGGGATAAGGAAGAAGAGATGGAGCAGAGGGAGAATGATGGTGATGCGAGAGGCTAACTATACCATTGGTTAGGAATGGAGCTTAGGTCGAACCTTTTTACAGCTAATGACCCACAGACCGATATACGTCGATGCAAATCTTTTTCGGGTACTACTTGGAAATTCGCGCAGTGCCGGATGTCTTGACCTCGATGGCACTTTATCTATTATTCACATCACAACCGTAAACAGGAGCCCTAGTAGAAACTGCAGGAGTGGCCTCAACGTCCGACACAAGCTCCTCTTTACATCCTAGTCGTAAAGGTCTGGGCCGGTGTAGGCTTTGGGGACCGCGCTTGTGGTGCCGACCTCTCGGTGTCACAGCCAAAGTCTGTCGCCGATATTGTTGAGACTAGAGACCGGAGATAGTGCGCATACCAAACGTAGGCAACGGCAAACTTGAAAGAGTAGAGTACTAACGTAAGACTACTGTCGTAGACTTTGCTAGATGTCAATGTCTTATTAGTTGTGTTCGGCCTTCAGCATTACCCGTCCCAGATTGCGCGAGGCCAATTTAGAGACTATTACACTTCGTATTGGTTTCCTTCTTCATCGACGCCCGATATCAGGTCGGCGTCAACGGAAAACTAGTACCGATACATATCATCAATGATAGAAGGACTGGTGCGACTTGGACCTACAGTACATGTTGCATTCCTTATAACACATTGCCCACCAACTGTCGTAGCTCCGCACTCGGTCGGCTCGAAATTGTATTTCACTCCACGGCGCCATCTCCAACGCGCCATTCTCAGCGCATCGTGGAAAGTCGAAGCAGCCTGAGAGACCGCCACAGAAGTGCGACTGTTCGCCATCAGCTTCGGAAAAGTGCTACATCTCAGTAAGGATTCAACACGGATCGAAGGCATCCTGGAGGACTGGGGGATATAATCCTTCGCCGTTTCTTGCATTTCTCTTAGCTTTAGGACATGGCACAGACGCGCTTCGCCGAGCTAGATGGCTAACACCTCTTTAACTGCCTCAACACTCTCTGCAAACATGTGCACCACGACCACTATTTTGCAGAAATGTTTACCCTTACAGAATCCCTAATTCGTATGCAGGTTGTATATCGTGACTACTGCCTCCATATGATTTTGTAGACGCTAGCTTGCCAACCAAATCTTGATGTTTTGATGTTTGACTCGGTGGAAATGCAGAAGAATGCGTTTCCGGACTGTATGGTACGGAGGAAATGCGCTGATCATGAGGCCTTGTCACCATAGGTAGTGTCGCCGAAAAGCGGAGGATGAAGGAACTACAGGAGAGGCTAAAAGGTTTCAGGGGGTCGGAAGGGGTGAAGGTGCTGCTGGATCTAAAGGGGCGGCTTAAGGTTGGGGACGTGATGCGTGGTGGAGACTTCAAGTTTGTCTTAGTGGCCCGAGTCGATGGATGTACAAGGTGCCTGATACATATCTGAAGTCTCGACTATGTGATTTCTCGAATAAAGCAATATTAGAGTGGCGGTTTCTGAGCGTAGCTCGCAAGGGAGAGGGGCATTTCATTGTTTCGAGTAGGGGGTGACCCGCTTCCATATGATATGTTTCATACGGTGAGATGGGCCGTGGAGGTAGTTTAGGCAATAGATTGGGTGGACCTTTAGCCATGACAGCAATGTAGAGTATCGCAGAGCCATTATTAACATCAGGCTTGAAGTCTAGATAAGGTGGAAGTGCCACAGTTGGCCGTAGACGAGTGAATCTTCATGTCTTTGCCAAAGTCCACTTCAATATGCATTCCCCCCAACCACTCATTCATCTCAAACTTCGAGTAACACTGGCACTTCAGCCGTTATGATTCATTTGTCATCATTTGAGGATGTTCCCAAGCCCATGGAACCCGTTCCAGACCTGCTTCACTTTTCGGACCTTCTCTTTTAGAGCCTTGTTCTCTGCCTGGAGCGAAGCAATCTTGGCCTTGTGCTCCCGAGACTGTAGCTCATTCTTCTGCTGATCCAGTTCGAGCTGCTTCACTTGGTCTGGGCATCATGGTCAGCATGCTGAGATTATGGCAATCACTGGTGGCTGTGGGTACCTCGCAGTGCCACCAGCTCGATTTGTGTGAGCTCATGATCCAACTTGAGAGTAGCGTTCTTGGCTACCATCGTGTCGAGATTATTTCTCTGTCGATCAATCAACGGCGTTGACATTCCAGGATAAGACAACATACGTACAATGGCGCGTAACTTTCTAGTAGGAGTCTCAATCTGAGTCTCAGCCTTCCTCTTCAGTATGGAATCCTGTACCGTCGAAACAGGTTGATGTGAGGAGAGCGACTTGAAGAGTTCCGCTGAGCCGACTTGTTGCCGAGTAGCACCAGAAATCTTCTTAGGGACTACGGTATGCCTCGTAGAAAATGGGCCTGGACGAGTTGCTGCCTTGTGGTTCGCATCATTGGCCGCCTTTCCAAGGATATGGTTGGACGGAGCTGGAAGGGTATCCAAAAAGAACATCGCTACTGGTTAGTTGTCTCTCGCTGACTCGAAGTTTTAGTTGTTGCCAGAGAGGATGCAAGGATTGTTACTGGAGCAAAGTAACGAAAATATTAGATGAGGGACTAAAGGAGTCAGTCTGCTGAGGTGAAAGTGAAAGTGAACGCTAGGGTAGATCGAGTCGCAATCTACAAGAGTTGGATATCACCTGCTGACATCATTTGCTGGCCAGGCTGAGTATGAGGCAAGACAGTAATAGTGAAATTGAGATGATCTCGGGTGAATTATCATAACCTAGGTTAACGGTGTACGTTGACTGGCATCAGACTCCAAGTATAAGCCTGTCACATCATGCAATATGCTGTAAACTATGACTATTGCTTAAGCCTGGAAGGTGTATATCTTGTCCATAAGAGGTGTTAATACAATCCGGAGACTGCTCCTGGCAGATCGTTCGATACTGTGATTCCTTTCCCTCCTTCGTTCGAGCTAGCCTCTGAGAAGTGTTGGAGGCTCGGTCCTGATCACACTACGCAAGGTGCGAAAGGCCTTCCAACTCGTTTCTGCCTGCTCAGGCTGTTCCTTGAGCGCTTTGTGTTGTCGATCAGATTATGTATGTACATTCCTATGGTATATACAGTGACAACATGCTCACTAATTGCCAAGTTGCGAGTGAGTACCTCGATCTCGGTTTCTTCATCTTCTGCACTCCAATTAAGCAGTCGTTACCTACATGCTGTTTTCCCTTCAGTTGTCTTGTGGTATTTGCTTCGTCGTCGGTGTTTTGTGGCAGCTCGCACGCCAATTGATTCTTAGAAGCCATCGAGGACGAAAGGTGAGCTATTTCAACTTACAATGCTAAGCAGCTTCAACTTATGGTACCACACTGAAGGCAAGTAGCAAGGTCATGGCTTGGATACTACAGGTACTATGCTATGTGTTTTCAGGCGAGGCTTCTTTTCAATGTGATGTTGCTCACCCCTGGAATTTGGTTCCTGAGGTTGTCACCGTTGGGGCTTGTGCGCTCAGTAATACTTGGGCCAAGGGGTTATCGTCGTCGTCGTCGTCGTCGTCGGTGTCTTCATTCATGTTCTTTGAGGGCTCGGGAGGAATGGTGTAGCCGTTGTAGGTATGTCGGAACATCGTATGTGGTACGGACGACCCAGACGTTCACAAAAGGAGAAAAAAAGTGGTTTGGTATCGTCTAACATACAGGTGCAGGGGGTAAAAGGCCCGTATGCGACAGAGTGAGAGGCCAAATAATTTCAGGAATGAGGAAGACCTTATCTAGGTATGGTACAGCTAACAAGTGAAATGCCAACCAAAGAGCCACGTCTTAAGTCTTCTTGATGGCAATCAGTTCGAGATTGCATTCGTCGGATGTTTCTCGACTGGTCGACGAGAGAGTCAGAGGAGTCATGGCTAGACTCGCACAGTGTATTACTATACGCGTGTCCTCATGAGCATAAAGTATCTCAAAATCAATTCCATGTCGTCTGAGTGCAGACGACAACAGCTAAGTAAGTTAATGTAGACTTGTAAAAATAGTTGCAGCGTTATCTATTTATTCCTATGAGAGTAGATTTTTGAGCTACAATCATGCAATTGATCAAGACACTGAGTTCACACATGTCTTCCCAGGTATGACTGTAGGTCATAAACCATGAATGACCTAGTTCGGGACGGATCTCATCATGGGAACAGTGCATCGTGAGACGTCCACCCAGGTTGCTATAATGAATCAATAATCGGTGGATGTAAGGTAAAATTGAATTGTTTCGATGTTATATGTACTAAAGCAGTGCGAGCTTACTGCGCACCAACCGTGGAGACCAGTTAATCTCGCGGATGGATTGCATGCTTGTGTGCTTGTGTGCTTGTGTGCTTGCTGTGTCCAAACGAAGCCTCGTACAATCTGTGGAAGGATCGATTTGCCGCTCGTACGCTTTTGTCTTTACGCATACGTGTCTTCCTGCAACATGTATTTGCCATCATTCTCGATGTTGCCGAATGCAAGCACTGCTTCTTTTCGGTGCATCAAGCCTTGTTCTTGGCAAGCTGCACTAATGCCTGCCCTGCGGAAGTTTCTTGAGGATATGGAAGTTGTCACGCGTACTGTGTGCTTGTATCCTCGTGGGTGTCTGAACTACTGCAAGACCTCCTTGCCATGTAGCCTTGACGTCGCCGACTACGACCATAGTCTTTCTCGGCGTGTTGAGTCTGGTTCCTTGCAGACTAGAACTCTTTCACCTTCTTCTAGAAGGTCGACTGCTCCGGTGCCATCATCCCGTGCCAAGTTCCAGACATACACGAAGCTCCCATTGCCGGGCAGCTCCGATGGCACTGGTATATCGTTCCAATTGCCATAGTTGAGAGCTCCACCGAGTGTGAAACGCAGCTCATCTTACGCGGTCCTTGTGCATAAGAAAGGGGCCTCATCTGGCATGGTTGTTTACATCCTGGCGCACATCTGTACCTGCCCCTTCGCGTGTCGATTCCGTCCTTGCGCAAGTCTGACATGGTTCTTGTCGGCACATCTGGCTCGTACCTCGCATAACGACTCATACGAGCAGCATCCTGACATTGTGACGCAGCCTGTAGAGGGTCGAGAGGTCCGAAGCCATCACGTCGCTCGGATTCCCCTTGGCACCACAACCTCCGAGAGGCAGATGCCGCCATCGCCTTCCCATGCTCTTTGATATTGCCCTCAACAAGACGCCCAGCCGCTCACGCATAGCTGCCGACATGAGGCATGCACGCGGAGCTGCACCGTGAACATGCGTTCCTTGCCGATCAGCCGGACGTAGCCACTTTGCATGCACGTCGCTTCCAAACACCAAAGCAACGCTCAGCTCCACCGTCGAACCCCCACATGGCCCATTGCTCCAAGGTCCAATATCTGACGCCTTATCTGCGTCTTCCCAATGCATGACGAAGACATGGACGTCGATAAGGCATCGAGCGCCGGCTGGCGACACGACAGGACGGCCAGGCGCCGAGCCGCTGCCAGCCGTGTGCTCCCGCAGCGAAGCTTCTAGGACGTTCGAGTGCATGGCTCTACCCCACGATACGTCGACGGCGTCCTGGCGTGAGCAGAGGTGCAGGGCAGCAGCCGTCGAGTGTGACCACGCCCGCCCGCCGTGCATGCATGGAGCCGTCGACGGCGCTATCGTGAGGTTTCGGACCTTGGATAGCGCAGCGCCCGCCGCGAGCACAGCGACGGCCAGCCCCGCGAGTTTGAGACACGGCTTGCACGTCGTTGCTCCAAGATGCAGGCTGTGTGCGTGCCTGCGTGGTGCTGTTGAGCTCACATGCCATGGCGCAATCCACCACACCACAACGCAAGCTCTAGAACAGCGCTAGAATCTTCAACATGCACACCTACGCGCCGTACGCATCCCGGCAAGCGCCTGATCGTCACTCACGATGCCAGAGCACGCGCTCAAGCCGCGATCAGCGAGGCCTCGACTTCGCTTGACCGTCGCCTGCACCCTCATCTTCCCGTGGATGAAGCCCACTTCAATCACCTGCACACTAACGACGACGCGCATCATCTCAAACCTCGATCCCAGCGCCGTCCTGCATCGAACGCATCGAACATTCCGCTTCCCGGAGATATTCCTATTTCGGTTCTAGCAAGCCTACACAACCTCGCGAGCCAAGCACAGCGTCAGCTCGCTGCCACGAACCACGCCATGCAGGTGCGGCAGCGGGCTAGAACCGTTGCGCTTAGCTTTGCTTTACTGCACAGCTGTGGATAGCTCCACCACGACAGTTGGCAGCGGAGCGGTGAGCGAGCATCGTGAGCAAGCAGGCACACTGGTGGGAGGACAAGAGACCGAGCCGGAGCTTGGGCTAGCTTAGCCTATACAGCATCACAATCGTGCATCCAAGCGATTCCTTCGTCAAGTGTCCAACAGGCTTAGGTGCGGGGCACACTGTGTCGTGATAGCCTAGCGAGCCTCATCGTGGATTCTTGGAGTGACACTGGCCAACCGCCTGTCCCACTGACGACTGTGTACATATACACAACCCTAAATCTCCCGCACCGCGAAGTGCCCGACCCGTACCAGCTTGAGCACATCAACGCAAGCGCGCTCATAGACAGGCAGCGGATGCGTGATACTCAGCACAGCCGTCGTGGTGCGGAGCGAGCCCGCGACATCTGCAAGGCGTATACTGCGACAATGATGCTTTTTCATGAAGAAGAGACACATATCATACAGACAATGCTATACAAATCCACGAAACGGCGAAGGGTGGGCCCAACGCCCATGTACACCTCCGCGCTCCAGGTCCCTGGGGAAATTTCAGGAACCGATGGCAGCCAACCTTACAATACCGACAGCACATATCATAGGACAACAGTGACATTCACACGCTCCTGTCGTCAGCCTCTTCCTCCTTGTAGCTCACCCGCTGACTCACTCGCCCCGATCTCTTCCTACTTGGCGGAGCGGGCGCCGCACACTTGCTCGGCAGCGCTTCTCTACCCTCATGGCCGTCGCCATCCTCGCCTAAACTGCTGAGCGGGTCGCTATCCTCATCAGACGGTGAAGGCGTCGGTACTGCTTTTCCAGCCGCCTTAGTCTTGGTAGCTACTCGTTTTGGAACGGGCTTCTTCGCGAGCGTCTTCTTTTCCGCGGACATGTCGCCAGTGATGGACGGGATGTCATCGGGGTTGGCAGCGGCAGCAGCAGTCTTCCTCTTCTTTTTAGCAGGAGTAGCAGCAGCATCTGCGTCGTCCCTTTTTTTGACAATGCGTTTCTGTGGCCTTAGCCAGTCTTCCATACCGGGCGGCCAGTAGACTCTACGTTCTGGCCCGCCCATACCAACCTCTTCCTCTGGGATAATAGGAGGAGGCTTCTCCTCTTCCTCCTCTTCTAGCTTGGCGTCCATCTCCTCGCTGTCGTCGGTTTTTTTCTTCTTGCTCTTCTTTGGCGCTTTTTTCGGCTTCGGTTTCCAAGGCTTATTTTCGTCTTGTCGTACGTGGGGAATGATATCGTTGAAGAGGTCGAAACCCGGGACCTTGAACGTCCGCATGAGCTCGAAGACAGCCTGCTCCTTATCCTTTGCCTCGATCATGAGATCCATAGTGTCTGGACATGGGGGAAGCGTCATCACACGCGGGGAGTGCTTTCTCCTCGACCGTGCAGTGACTGCCTCTGGACAAGGTTCAGAGTAATGCATCTTCGGCGTGATATTTTTCCTTTTCCATGTCTCAAGGATGCGAGGGTACAACTCGATAATATCCTTTGTGCCCTCGCGGATTTGAGTGGAATCAAAAAGGATGTTGTGATGATGGAAATCAAGGACCATGGGGATGTTGAGCTCTTCACAGAGAGGCAAGATCTCATGCACCGACCAGACTACATCATCATTCTCAAGGACAAGGCGATTCTTGACACTTTGGGAGAGCTTGGAATAGTTCTCCTTGAAGCGCTCAATAGCGGAAGGCTTGTCACCAAAAGCACCTCCCAGATGCAAGATCATGACGGCATCGCGGTTTTGCTGAGGCGGCAGCTTGAGAAGCGACAGCATTTCATCATGGTAGTCAAGATCACGGATTGCGTTATCAATGACCTGTTTACGCGGCGATCCAAGCTGCGTGAACTGGCCTGGATGTGTAGTCACTCGGTGGCCATGCTCAGCGATAACCTTACCTGCCTCGGCGAGAGTATCTGCCGCGAAAGGAGCGAGCTTGTAGCCATATTCATCATGGCTGGCAAAAGGGAACATCTCACTACTCAGACGCATGAACTTTATCCCGTACTTGTCATTCCAGCGGACCATCTTGACCACATCGCGGGCGTTGGCGAGGCCGAGCTCCTCAACGTAGCGCTGTCCTCGTGCAACATCCGCGGGCTGATCTCGGTCAGGACGATTCTTAGTGGCATGCTCGGGTAGCGAGGTGTCCCTGAGAGGGTGTCGATGCTCGAGGATGCTGGCTATCCGGCACGTCCGCGAACTGAAGACGGGCGGATTAGCGTTGCGTAAGTATGTGTTCAGACAGGCCTATCGATGCAATATTAGCGTACAGTCCAAAGCTAAGGTAACATGGCGAGGCTCATACGTATCCAATCCGGCCCTTCCACGGCAGGGGCAGATAGTCAGAATTGACGGGCGGCGGCCTGGACAAAGCTTCCTTGACTTCATCCTCACCCTCGACAGCTTCTTCTCCAGCTTCAGGATCGCCAGTTACCCCCACGTCTTTCTCAACGGCAGGCCCGGAGGAGGCTGTGGCCGTTGTGGATCCAGCATTGATGGTGCCATTAACAGCCGCACTGTCCACCTTCACATGCTCGTTCACACCCCTCTTTCGTTTGTACTTGCCAGGGGGTTGTTCAGGAACACCAGGCGGAGCTGTCTCAGATGCAGGTGCAGGCGCCTCGCTCGCACTCCCGTTCTTAGGCCTCCTCGACCGCTTGGAGCTCACACCTTGTGACTGTCCGTGCGCCTCTGCGGGCACATCAATGGAGCCATGCTCCGTGTGTGCATCTGGAGCTGCAGCTGTGGCGTCAGTTGGTGCAATGTCCACTGCCCCTCCGCTAGAAGTTTCCCGTCCGGGTGTCAGAGCCACGTCTCCGACGCTGGCGAGTTCCACGCTGTCCGGTGAAGCCCGCAGCGCAGTGATACCATCGACGACATCAGGATTGGCATTGGGGTTCGTGCTTGCGTGGGATGAAATATTGCGTGCTGACTGGCGCCGCGTCGGGGCCGGAGGATGAGGCTCTGCAGCGTCCTGGAGATGAGCGACATTTGCGGGCAATGGGACTCTGGTCTGCTGACGGGAGGATCCAGTGGCCGCGGTTAGTCCTGACGCCTGCCTACGCCTGGCCATTGCGAGTAAACAGGTGGGAGGGGTCCTCTGCGCGAGCAGTGGCGCGAACAGGGCTCGGAGTGCAACTGCGTGGCTGGTGAGGAGAACAAAGCGTCTCATAAATGTCCGGCGTAAAGTGCTGGGTGTCGCAAAGCGCTGGTGGTGCTGGTGACCAGCTTTAGAGGCGGCGAGCGCAGTTGTTGCAGCTGTGCCATGGTCACGGTGGATGACTAAGGCGAGAACAGACTGCGCGACGCGACGACGTCACGATAAATCGAAGGGGACGCGCCTGCGATGGTGGTGTTGAGAGGCGCCGCACCGATCGGCCCTAGCGCCATCGAGGGGGAGATTGGCGGATCTGGCGCCGGGGCCAGCCTTGCGCTGCCACGATGTACTGCCTGAGGCATCCAGGCATCCAGGCATCCAGGCACCCCGCGCGTCATTCACCCCTTCGGCATTTCCAGCACGCCCAGCCGGCACGCAGGCCGGCACGTTGCATCGCTCGCTCGCTGGCGGGAAGACGTGACAAGCCACACGCGGACATGACCCAGTGCCGGCCACAGCCAGGAACGCGTCCAAGCCACTGCCGCTTAACCCTCGCAAGCCACCCCCTCCTCCGTTCGCTGTTACGTACGAGCAACTGTTATACTGCATCGCCCGGATCGCGATAGTTGTGCCATCGCCGTTGCGATCCTTCTGCTCTGGCCGTTGTGCTCGGCTGGGCATAGCATCCTGCCATGGGCCACAACGCAGACTACGAGCTACAACACGACCGGTGTCTCTTGTCGGCGGTACCTACATATGCAGGCGCAAGTGCAACTGCAGCTCCGATCCATAGACACGCTACTCCATACGCATCACTGCTCAATGGTCCCCTATCTCGCCGCTGCCCGTCCGTCATGTATGCTATTTCTCTTGCGCCTGAACATTAGCTGTGCCATTGGGTCCGTAGAGCTGGACGACTAAACCTTGTCGGCTTTTAGGTTGTAGTCTGCGACAAGATAGTCCCGTAGTAGCTCCCTACAGGGCATGCAAGCACGGAGATGAAGTCGCTACCTTACACGATCGCGCCTGTAGACTTTGAAAAGCATCATGCGCCATGTCAGATGCTCGTGCGGACAGCGTGGGGTACATGATTCTGTACAACGTCGACAATCATTTCTCCTGTCGTCTCGTATCGAGAGGTGGTCTCCACAGGCCATCTGACGGGCCCACAGACCGCACCCTGAAGCCGTCGTACCTTGTCACGACTAAAGAGAAAGCCTTACCCGTCCCCGCACTCGTACTTGCTAGGCGTATTTCGCAGACGCGGCTCAAGCTCTGATCCGTCGCGTCAACCTACCAAGCATGTCACTCTGGAGCCAAACTTCACCACAGGTGCAGGAGGAACCCGGCGAGAATCACGCTGATCCATACTGCTTCCCGTTATCAATAGCTGCACTTTGTACCCGTGCGCCTTCATCGCGGTAGTTCTAGTCTTGACTTGCTTTGCTTTCCAGTCCAAGCGTATCGCGCACTTCGCACCACCGACACTACGCCCAAAAGCAACTCCAGCATCACCGAGTTGGAGCGCCGCTACCATCCAGGCGTCCAGCAAAGCGGCTAGCTAGGGTGGCCCTCTCCACGAACGACGATACGAGCCTCAGGAGCATCCTCAGCGGAGCGGCGTCGCCGAAACAGGACATGGAGCCAGCAACACCCCGCGTCAGCACCATAACGCTCCAGCAGCCAGTCATGCGCGAGAAGGAGGCCTCGGCGCCTGCAACAGCCGTGGATCCGTTTCCTCGCGAAGCTTGTTCCCGAACGCTCGCCGCTCGGCGCGCGCGGGAAGATCAGCAGCAGGCGTCAGCGAGGAATGGGCGGGAGGGTCTCTGCTTGGGGGCCGATTCCTCCACCCACTTTTCCTACACTGCCGTGACTGTATTCCCCATTGAACTGGTGAGACGCGGGAACAGACCACCCACGATAACACTATATTCCCATGTGAAAGGCAAGCGTGCCATACGTAGCTCATTCTCTCCATGCAATATTGCATTGCGATGGGTACGCAGGGCCATCACGACAGCCGCAGCGCTGCATCTCACGCATCTCACCGGCGCGCATAAGCATAACTTTACAGACATCAGCAGCTCAGTTTGTGTTCCCACACTTCATCATCCAACGGAGCTGCGCTCGTGAGATACCGCCTAGCTTGCTCTTCATCTATTGAGGTGAGATTCTTCGACCACATGATGGAGGACAAGACGCATGGGATCAAGAGGTCAGCAACCCACAAGCAAGAAAGCGAGCAACATGGTAGAGCATGGGGAGCGTTCGAATTCGTAGAAGGCGCGTGAGCGCCTATGCCGTCGTGAACATAAGCTGCAGGTCGTACAAACATGACGCTTCGGTCTTCCCAAGACGCTGGAAACCGATGCTAATAACGCAGCTGAGATATAGATACAATCAAGTAAACGTGATAACCCTAGTGATCAACCAAAACATGCAAAGAGCCTCATTAGCCTTTACCCTTTTGCCAGCCAACCAACCAACCAGCCCAGCAGCCGTGGGCGCGCAGGCTCTTGATACGCGTTTCGTCCAATCGAACCGTTGCCACCATGCGGTACGCCCGACGGCGCGTGCGAACTGCCTCAGATCACAATGTACTCTCCGTCAACGCGGTCCATAGCTTTTCTCCACTTGAACGCCTGCTGCGGTGCGCCAAAGGGCCCCGGCCAGCGAGGCTGAGCGTCTGCATCGTCACGCTCCGTGTCCTCTTGCCAGACCTTCTCAAGCACCTCGAGGCCACTCAAGTTGTTGAAGAAGCCGCTCTCGCGCTGGATCTCAACACACCGCTGTCGCACGATAGCGCGGTGTTCGCTTTCCACGCACTCGGTGCCGATGAGGAACAAAGGCCAGAGCAAGAACTTGTTGACGCAGCTGGTGACTCCAATCTGCGAGATATGGAAAAGGCCCTGCGCGACGAGGCTCTGGAAATTGAGCGCACAGGAGGACAGCGTAGGATGCGCTAGGCGTTCGGTATACAAAAGTGCCGCATATCGGAAGCTTTCGCTCATGTGAAGCATTGCCGTGTCTGCAGGGGAGAGAGCTAGCCCAGGCACGCCCGATTGAGCATGTCCGATGGAGTGCTCAAACTCCCACTCTTGGAGTCGGACGCGGACGTCGTGCCATTCCTCCCAGAAGTCCAAGCGCTGATCCTCGGTACCGGAGCTGCTCGAATTCCTTGTTTCGCGGACGGTTGGTCGCCATCCGTTGCCGTCGATGTTGTTGAACGTGAACGGATACGTATCTCTCTGTTTCAGTCGCGGTGAAGCCCGCGGTGTAGTGTCATTTTCTCGAACAGGACGATTTTGACTCAGCAGATTCAGTCTACCAAGTCTAGCAATGAGTTTGAAAAGACGGCCCTCGCACCCTGAAAGATGCTCCGATGCTCCCAAGTTTGCCGTAAGATTCATCATATCTAGGGAATCGCCCTGAACCTCCATTTCCCGATCATTAACCGCGCTCGTAAGGACGTCAAACCAAGTAAAGAAAAATTCAATCCAATCAATGAAATCTGAGCGCACTGTCCTGTCGCGCATGCTCAACAGCTTTTGTACGCCTGCCAGTTGCGTTCTGAACTTGGTGAAGCCCGAGTCGCAGACGTGGAACAGGCAGAGGATGAGGAGAGTTGCAAGAACACTGTCGTCTTGCGCCCCCTGAGGGTCGACCAACTTCTGGTTGAGTAGGCTGATAGACTCGGCCTTGTAATGCTTTTCTTCGTCTGACGGCTCGCCGTGCATCTCACGCAGCTCCCATGTTGTCATTTGGGAAAATGCGTGCTCCGGCAGTAGTCCGTAGTCTTGAGCATAACTTAGCCGCCGTCCTTCGATACCACCACGCATGCGCAGGTTGTTAGTGGCTAGCGCTGCAATGGCGTTCCGCAGACCCTCGCTTCTCATGGCAAGGGGCATTACGTGCGTTCGGTATGGATTGGTTGGGCCATCACCAGCCACGAGAACCCGGGATATAAACTTGTCGTAGTAGTCCAGCAGGTATAGCATCCGCGGGGAAAGGTGGGAAACGGTGGTAAGACTCTGAGGAATGAAAGTGGTGAGCGCGAGTTCGTCAAATGACAAGGGGCCAGAACCATAGGAAGACGTACCCTCCGTGGGGAGATAGGAGAAACCAGGTTGAGACAATCCGCCCAGACTTGAACTCATTTCTCCCTCAATAAAGATATCTGGAAAAGCTGGTGGGCCCATGCTCTGCTGAGCAGAGCTGACCTCGTTGAAATCTTGCACGCTCTGATCAGAGCTGATACTGGAGCTAACATCGTCGGCGATGGGTAGCGCATGTTGATTCGAGTGATGATATCGCATATGATCCATAGCATGCATAGAATGTTGGTCGTGATACGAGACGTTCGAAAACCGAGGTACAGAAGAGGAGTCCATAAATGGATACTCATCGGCAGGCGTACGGGGATATTCGCCAGGAGAGGGGAAATCGCTCTCGCCGTAGCTACCAAGGGAAGCTGATGAAGCTGAAAGGCCATTATCTTCGTAGGGAACAGCAAGGGAAGTGTGGAGTCTTTGCAGAGGACCCTGGCTCAGATGAGGTCGACGCAATTTGGATGAATGCGGATGAAATGGGTCCACGTGCTCCCCATAACCGGGAACGGTGAAACCCATTGGCGTGGTGGGAGACGGTATTGGAATGGGGCTTGTAGGCCCGAAATAATGATACTCTTGGGGGCCGGAGAAAGCATGTGGGCTCGTGGGACTCCTTGGAGAATGCACGCCATAGTCGATGCTTGCTCGGGTTTCTAGTCTGGTTGGACTTTGCTGTGCGGCGGTTGCAGTTGCGTTGGCAACAGTGGCGGTGGTAGTCTGGGTCTTGGAGTCGCGTGTGGTGCTAGCGTTCTGGGTGGATGATTTGGCTATGGGTAAAGACATGCCTCGAAGCTTTCCGCGGCTGGCGACTCCTACTCCCCAGGTCAAGGTAGTTCGGTATCCGGAGCACTCTTTGCCGAGCTCGATGCATTGCCCGCAATATGGCCGTCGACGATCGCACTTGGCTCCGCGTTTTCTGCAAGCAAAGCAATCTTCGCTGGCACCGGTGGCAGGCGCCCTTCTTCTCCGCTTCCTGGGTGCAGCGGCAGTAGTGTTTGCGGTGGTGTTGGCGGTGTTGTCTGGTTTCTGGGCCTCTTGGGCCTGGATGGCGTTGGTCGACATAGCCATGGTAAAGGTGTAAGGTGCAAACGTCTACACTGTAGAGCTGCAAGATGGTTGGACGGTGTAAAGTAGGTGCAAGAAGAATAAACAAACGACGAGGGTGAATGCTCAATAGAGGCAAGAAGGCGCGTCCCGTGGGTACTATTTAGTCTGAGGGGCGCTTGGTCCCAGATTTGATAAGAAGATCAGGACGGGAGACAGGGCAGGCCGCCAAGTGGTTGCATGTTCAAGATGACCGCTGTATCCTAGCGTGCATCCTTTGCCGCGGTCTATGGAGGAGCTGGGGGGTCGAAGGAGTGCTTGAGCTTGAACCTGGCGAAGCTTGGGCTCTGGTAGGGGCCTGCTGCAGCTTCAAGGGCCTGCTCGCTCGCCACACCCCACACATGGCGGCGAATGATCGATTTTTGGCATGATGTTACATCGTTTGGCTACCCTTGAAGATGCACGACGGAGAAGTGGCACAATCCACCAATGGCGAGGGGGCAGGGCGATCTTGCGGAGGCTAGCTCAGAGGGTGCTGGTGGACCAAGCCATAGAAACGGCCTGTTCTGACTTCCGTCGACCGGGGTGCCCATAGGTTTGCGCGGTGTCTACACATGCAGGCAGCGCAAAGCCAGCTCCTGATGGCGCGGTCGCAGGGACGAATGGCGCGGGTTTTGGGCATCGGGACCGACCGCTTTGGCGATGGGGTTGGCGGTAGGCCGAGCCCCTACTGGCCGTTGCAGGGAGGCTGCATCGAATCTGTGTGGAAACGGTTCGCACATTCTAGCTGTGCGCCAGCGAGGCAGCCAGCGGTGCAAGCATCGGAGGGCTGCAAGAGCCGCCTGCACGCGCGACCCTGTGCCAAGCGGCGGACGGCGGCCAGGGCACGCAACAGGCGCTCAGCGCAGCGCATCAGGCGCGTGGTGTCCGCGGACGTCGTGGAGCAGCAGGAGGTAGAGGAGGAGGCCTGCGAGCAGCGCGAGATGACATGGTCGTGTCGCGTCGTGGTGTGCAGCCAGCCGTCGGCGGCAGGCGAGCCGTGCCATGGTGCGCATGGGCTGGCATGCAGCGAGGCAGCGCGAGACATGTCGTCGAGCGACGAAGGCGCAGCCCGGGACTTGGCATCGTCCAACCGCTCGGAAATCGAGCGAGGATGGATGGATAACGATGAGTGTGCGATATGACCGTCTCCATCGCCAGCGGACCCCCACGCGCGCTGCTCGACGATGCTGCGCGCAGAGACGCAATGACCGGACAGGTCGCTGCCACTGCCACTGCCACGGCCATGCCACTGAGACTCCGCTGCTCGCTGCCCGCCGCACACGGCGTCGCCGCTGCCCACGACCTGTCGCGTCGACGACGGACGGCTTACTCCAAGCAGCCGCCAGAGGTCATCTGCTGGGCACCTGGGCAGCCGGGCGTGCACGTGAGCGCGAGTGAGACCCGTCGGCCACGGGGCCGCTTTGGGACGGCCGGCGCGGTGGGGCCCGGCGCTCGTCAGCGCCAGCGCTGGACATCACGAAGAACATGCCCTCGCGCCGCCTAACCGTTGTACCTGAGCCATCCTCTCGTACCTTGCGGGGTAATCTAATGCCTCTGCGCCCGGACAGGCCTGCTGGTCCTTGCCATGCGCAGCCTGCCTCTCCTCGCTGCGTCGCCATTGCGTGCCCACCGTGCCTCTAGCCCTGCTGATCCCGCCTGACTCGTTATCAGCGCCAGCGCCCTCTAGTCGCAGCGCACACGTTCCTAGCCCTGATATGATAGCAAAAGCGTCGTGCCGGCCTCACGTTTCCCACACTGCGGTTTGTGCTATCGAAATGTCTAACATGCGTCTGCTAGCTGGCACTGCATCCTGGAGCGCAAGCACATCAGCCACCTGCAAACCCGTCCGGCTTCTCTTCTAGACGCTGCACCGTCGACGGCCAATCTGCAGCCCGTCTAAGCGAACGGGCCCGCCATCTCGAAAAAGACTCTGCACCGGAATCACTCATGGGAGCGCAATATACATCAACTCGGTAACCACTGATCCCACCAGGAACCACCGTCTTTCGCAATCGTGTATTCGATAGTCGTGCCCGCACCTGCTCCTGTATTGAGTTTGATCCGCCGTCTTTCTCCCAGCCCGACTTGCGCGCTTCCGCAAGCCTAGCACAAGGTAGCCACTCCGAATGGCTGTCAGCTGTTCCCCGCAAATGACCACACGACGCGAGATAACGCGCCAGGGGAAACCGCCTAAAATGCAGGAGCGGTGAAGCCCTCGGTTTGAGCTTCGCGCCTCGTGTCTGTTAGTCATAGTCGCACTCTGCTTCGTTGCGCACTTCCAAGTCCAAATGTTGTCATTGTCCAAACCTTTGTGAACGCCATCATGTCCAGCTACCCCGGTCTTCCTGCTCGGCCCGACTTCACACTTCCCTCTCTTCGGCGTACGTTCCTGAACTTCTAGACATCCGGTATTGCCATGCAGGATAAGGTTATGACTTCATCTACTACGCCTGAGATGAATACGAGCGAAGGACCGAGGTCGTGCGTTAGCCTGCTGCAAGCCGCGAAAGGAAGGCGCATCCTTATCGCCAACAGGGGACCTGTGCGGGCGTGTCGCGCTTCTCATGGGGAAGCACTAGATTGAAACATGGAGGCGTCGACGGCGTCCTTGGACGAGCTTCGGGGCTTCTTGCAAACTGCGGAAGGTGCGTAGAGGCGCGAGAGGGTGAGGGTGAGCATGGTGACGCGAAGGGCGAAGCAGCGTGCTGCACGGTGTGATGCGGTCCTTTTCCGTGGCGGCCGTCTCGAGGACGATGAATTGGCGAGATAGATTGCGTGAGCACAAGCGTGGAGTGTTTTGGTCCTGTCAAGGGCGATGGGCGATGGGCGAGGCAAGAGCGGGTTGAAGTCTCTCGGAAGGTGCGACACGCGAACTGGACGGTGGACCAGAAAAAAGTGAGCATCAGTCGCGGCGAGCATGAGACGCCATGCTCTTATATCTATCAAGAACAAGTACAATATGTAGAGTCCAGTCCAAAGCAATATCATGTTAGCCCAACCTCAGGTCTGAGGAGAAACCCCAAGACGCGTCATTAGCTTAGCCTAATCGAGACACTCTGCCGCCTGCTTAACTTACAAACAGCACAACTCCGACTTAGGATCTCTACACAGGCTCTAGTCAAAGCCACTGGTGTCTGTCGTCATGTCAACAATCCTACAATGGCATCAATGGGCGCCGATGATCGGAGGGCGTGAGGTCGGGGCATTACTACAGAACATCTCCCTTCGATAAGTGAGTCATGGGATACGAGCGGCACCACGAACGTCGTATTGCTGCACTTGGCATGCTCAGTGGGCCTTGTGTCTGTCAAAGAAGCTTTTGATCCTCTTAAACGCGATAAAGCGCATCCACCAACGGATCTGTTAGTCTCGGTAGACTTGTACCGTGAACCGCGCACCATTCCTGACAACTTGCATCGGCCACGGCGAATCCATTTAACAAGCTCCTTCCGCCGAACGAGATGCTGATCTCAACGTCCATGTCACGAATGGCCGAGGCGCATGCTATAAGATTGACGGGATTGATTTTCCCAGGTAGTGAGGGATGGGCCTTCAGGCTGAGAAGGTGGCATGCCAAACAGGACACAGTATTATCGATACGCTCCTTTGACTGAGACATGTCTTGGTTGATGGAATTGGCCATCATGGCCTGTAACGACCACTGAATCCTGTCATCTAAGAGCAGTACTTTTCTAGCAACTAACAGCGATTTCACGGATAAAATCATTCATCACACCTATAACTACCAAGCAAAAGCATCAACTGGAATAATACTTTGTCTATCCCATTAACAATCGAGCAGATAATGGGTTCACAATGCATCCAGGTCAGGACCCTCTATCCTGCTCTCGAAGATAGCCACAATACCTAGAACGGCAACAGAGGCTTCTTCAAGATCGATGGGTTGCTGCAAGAAAGCCTTTGAAATCTTGCTTGATATCGTCTGGGGGCGACGTGGCTTGCTTGTAAAGGACGAGAAAGATTGATCCAGTCAGTAAGCCATCAGCAGCGAAGTACTTGAGCACTTTCCGACAAGCAGTAGGACGTTTGTGTAATGGTAGATGTCATCACGTAGTTTACAAACAGGACTTCCTGCTGAGTATGTATTCAGAATGCGATTTACAGGAAGCTGTTAAATGCAACTATTGCGATTGACACAAGCTTGCGTGTCGCAAACACCATCAAACAACATCACGCAGACACTTGTAACGGGTATATGATCCTGGTGAGTTACATGCGTCACCATACCACATTGACCTTCGCCTTTGTTACCAAACGACCACTTTGAACAAATGTGAAAAGGAAACCAGCGAATCTACTTAGATGTGAACTCAAGATGCGAACAACAAGCCCGGTACTCAAACAACAGCATGAGCTTGCATCGGCCAGCCCTCAGCGGCTAAAAGACTAAACACAATGCTTGAGGAGCCTAGCACTCAAGTCGCAAAGAACGTGGACACAGAGGCGTCTCCGCCAAACACGAAGAAGCCTGCAACCGACATTCTGAGAAGCGAGTCGGACAAAACACAAAAATAGGTTCGTATCATAGCCTCGACCAGTATTGTAGGGTTAATTGCCCGATAGCATGACGAGCGCCGCGCAGAAGATGGGGCAAATTGGAAGAGCGCTATATAGAAGACTGCACGATGATCACTGCTGTGAAAGAAATTTTCGAATGCATTGGCAGAGGCACTATGGAAAGAACCACAGTACGACTCTCTAGGAAGAAATAGTGCAGCTACAGGATGATGTGAAGAGTAGGAACGCAGTGATTATCTCCCAGAACTAAGATTTGGCGTCGACAGATTGCGAGAGACATGACAGGGAGACGAAGAAGCTTTGATGCAAACTTGACACTCTTGAAGGCGCCAATCATGACCTTAAGCAAGCTTTGGAGGTGACTGAAAAAGAAGAGCAAGAAGAAAAGAATAATGCAGCTCTGAGAGTCTCTTTTCGAAACGCAGAATAGGATCAGAAGGCCCTAGAGTCACAGTTGAAGGGGAAACGCGAAAGAAATGCGACTTCAGGACTTTTGGAAACTTTCATCGGCAAGTTCATGGTAGAGGGCTCGAAGTCCGTTGGGAGGCCAGGAGAGAAAGCTGCACCGTCCATACCTGCTGCGCGTACTGTCTCGCTTCCGTCTACGCGTGCTGCCCATTCTATTTCGAAGCGCCGACAGAGGTCAGGTTGGTAGATAGTCATCTTTATTACGTTATTGATTGATCGCTCAGATTGTGCTGGCTGCTGTACGTTAGACGGAGTGTCTTTGATCTCCTACCAGATCGCTATGAAAAGGCATATAGCTGGTAATGTTCAGATGTCTGGGATCTGATAATGTAAAAAGCATAATACCGCACCCGATGTACCAAATCCTACGTGCATGATCATTTTTTAACATACTTCTCGTTTCTTGGTAAATGCTACCCACTATCCGGTGCCGAAGTAAGATAAAGGCGAGAAACGATAGATTTAGACCCTTTTACCCCCTTCCCTTGGTAGCCTCATGTTGGTGGCTTGAAGGACTCGCTGAATTTGGTTCCCCTGTGTCGTCGGCGCATTTTCCACTGGAGCTACAATCCAACAGTTAATCCCGTGCAATCTTAGCCAAATAATGAGAGGTAGGGTCAACCAGTGAAGACCTGCAAGCGACGGGCGGGAGTACGAAGTAACCAAGAAAATGTAAACTCATGGTGCACTTGAATCAGCGATCTGCTGAAAGCAGGAGCACTGATAAGCGATGATTTGAGGATGGTGATGCGTGCATTAAGAGCATCGGCAACGACCGAAAGTCCGCGGGAAAAGACTTTTAGAATACAACGCCCATCTGATGAAGAAGCTAGAAGCCTATGCGGAGGATCTCATGAATAGTACAGAAGGGAAGGCGGATCTGCAGAAGATAGACACCGAAATTCAAATTCCCAAAGAAAATATGATTGGACAACGTGAACATCTAGCAAGAAAAGCGTTTTCTTGAAACGATGAAAATGGAAACCCTGCGATATTCCGATTGGGATGCAACTAAGCAGCAAGTATAACTCAGCTTTGAACCAAAATTTGTATTTAAGATGACCTGATCGCAGACATCAAGAGTAAAACCAGCACTTACGATAAGATGAAGGAAGTCGTTAAGAAAATGACCAAAGTCGACCAGGGTTGGGAGGAAGCGACATACTAGCGACGAATTCTCATTTCGGGTAGAACAGAACATTCGAAAGCGGACAGGACAGGAATGCGGCCACCCGTGCTTGAGCATGGTGAGGTTTGGGCAGTTGGTTTTTCCCACAGCTTGAATTGTTGAATTATATCTAGGAACTTCTCCATAGATGACGGGTTTACTTACATATATTAATGTTTATGGTACGCTCAAATTTGAGTTACAAAAGTACGTGAAGCCACCCCCACCTCCATGTATGTAGCCCCACTCAAAGGGTGTGCAACGTTACACGACTCGACGTACCTTGTACATGGTAAAAGATGAGAACTCATCGCGATGAGAACCCGCTACTTCCCCGCACTTAAGTCCCTCTTACCTCAACTCACCCAAGCATACACCTTCCCCATCGTGCCTGCCTCGCCGCGGCGATGCAAACGCGCAGTTAACAAAGCTTGCAACAGTTGCATGCATGCCCAGGTGGGCGCCTATCACCACGCGACTCTGCTACGCCGCCACCTTATGACAAGTTAAACATGGACATCGGCCCCGAAAAGTCACTTGTCGTTACCCTGAAGCTGAGTGCCGCAATACTTTCCGGGTTTCCCCGTGCTTTCTCATCGGCGGTCGATCAGACCAGGAAGCGCAAGCGAGATTTTACATATTGTCCTGATGGGTCTAACAAAGTTGAAACCGATGGCGGTATGGTGGATGAAGACCAAGACGAGATCGCAGGTCGGAGCAAGAAGCGCAATACAGATGATGGGGGGCCAATTGATTTGCAAGATGACATTCTCTATCTTCGTGGTCTCAATCAGAGACTACGTGATATGGTAAGATCCACCTACATTGTGAGCAAATTTTGGACTGCTTGAGATACCCTGACGTAACCGTGATATACTTAAGCCCCCTACACTCAACGAGTTCGCACGTGGGCTGTGGAGCATCGTGTAGTCACATTTGCTGACCCCGCACAGGACATGAACAACACCAAGCGGGAGGCCCAGGTCGCAGACCTTGTCGAGTCAGTCGAGGCCAACGAGAGGGAGATAGAGCGACTTAAGCTGAGGAACGACTATTTCGAATCGGTAGCAAAGGCGGAGAAGAATGAGAACCAGCGCCTTATAACCGAAAACCACGAACTACTGTCAAAAGCAGCAACTGATATGGACGAAAAGCAACGTCTCGCAACTGATCTAGAAAACTCGAAAGCCGACGCAGCATTAGAGAAAGAAGCGAAAAACCGCCTGGCGGCCGAGAAAGAAGGTTTAAAGGCAGAGGGAGCACTACAGAGGGATGAAACAAAACGCTTCGCGACCATAATCAGGTTGCTTGAAGCAGCAGCAGTCCAAGATCGAGAGGAGAATGAGCAGCTCGCGATGAAGTGCGGGAAGTTCGTAAAGACGGCCACAAAAAACCGAAAAGAGATCGAACAACTCACAGCAAATAATAGGCAATTGGCAGAGGAAAACAAGAAGCTGCAACACGGTGACGTTCTTTGCGATAGAGCGTCACTCATGATCGAGAAGAGAGACGAGAAGATCCAGGACTTGCAGGATGAAGTCGCAGCAAGGAAAAAGACAATCAAGGAAATGATAGAGGCTGCAAAAGTGGAGACTCAGAAAACATCTGCATTGGCAAGTACGGCTAGGGCGAACTCAGCCCGTCTGGAGCAGCTGGTTGCGGTCAAGAACAGGAAGATCGAATCGCTGGAGAAGGTGGCAATAGAGAATGAGAAAGGAATATCGAACTATAAGGCGGACCTCACGAGGCTAACAGAGATGGCTGCAAAGCTTGAGAGAAAGATAGCAAGCGACCAGCAGGTACGGGATGAGATGGCGGCTCAAAGGCACACCACGGTTACCAATTTGAAGCAAGACATCGCAACGAAAGACGAGACGATCGAGCACTTGAGACAAACGGTATCTAAGCTAGAGAATACCGTCGCAGCAAGTAAGAAGAACGTTTTCGATCTAGAGCAAGAGGTTATTGCGAGCGAGCAGAAATACGTGGATTTGCAAGCTTCATCGGGACAGATGGTGGCTCAAGCAGAGGTTCTGATTATCGGTCTGAGGGAGGATGCGGCTCATATGGTCACTACGAATACCAATTTGAAGCAGGAAGCCACAGCAAAAGAAGAAAAGTTTGCTGAACTTGTCCAGAAGCATAACAGACTCCGCAAGTCGCTCAAGCGCTCATTGCAAGAAGTAGCACCGGACGAGACTGATAGCGATACGGAAGATATCCAAGAGGTGCAGAGCGGTAGGGCGTGACTTCAAGACGTCACTGTGCCGCCAGCCTTCGGTAGGCAAAAGCGTCCGGACTTCGCTCACTGCATGTTCATAGAGCCTGTAGCAGCTTGTCGTGCGACGCGACCACGGTAGCTGTGCCTATAGAGACATTGGATGTATTACATTGAGGTACAACTATCACGGCTGTAGCGCCTGACTCTAGCCTGTGAGCTGGCACAAAGGCTCTGTCTGCCCACGTGGGTTCCCGTGGGGCTATAGGAGCATACTACATTATTATGTATTTAGTATTATCATTTCTATAAGTTTTGTGCCCACCCTCCTATAGAAGAATATATGGATAAGTATATATCTGTAGGATGTATAACTATTAGCCTACGGGTAGTTAGTTGATTGAATGATTTGAATCCAGTACAGGTGTCATAGTGACAGGAATATATTAACTAGTATTAGAGATGAGCTAACTATAGTCCACTTATCTATATATTCTTCTATAGGAGGGTGAGCACAAAAGTTATAGAAAGTACTAATACTATACATTCTCTTCTATTGTATTGGCAGCAAGAACTAATAAAAAAGACATTTCACCCGCAGGTCCCGGCCCAAGACATTGTTTTAGTTCGGCTTCGAACCGGTGCACTGTTAACGAGGTCAACGAAGTGGTTTCACTCAACTACGCCAGCCCCTCTCTGTGTTGGTCGAAGTTCAATGATATCTTGGACTCGAGGAATTTTTACGGTAAAATATGGTAAAGGGTAGAATAATAAGAACTTTGAAAGTACGTTGTGTGGTAAGGTAATGTGGGGGGTGAAGTGCAAACGAAGGCTGATAATAGGGACGGCGCGACTTGCACGGATGGTAGTTGCATGTGGGGCCGTACCGCCGCTCATTTTGTAAGATGATATGACTTCACTCACCTTGACTAAAGCTTTCATCTTGTCTGCATCCATTGTTGGGTAGTAGTGTGTTGCAAGTGAGAGCGCCTGGATCATAGACTCTTTATCCTGATCTATTTCCAAAGGCTGATCACTTCTACTAACTTCTACTGTTAGTTAATTCAACTCAGTGAGCCCTGCAATACTATAATCAACCACTTTAGGGCTGACACTCCCTCCACGTCACCGCATCTCCACGATCACCCATCAAGGGCTAAAGTCCAGAGAGCCATAGGTGAGGGTAACTAGGCAAGGTCGACATATTCCTAACCCCAGCTCGCACTTCCCAACCCAACCTCCGAACGCCACATCTACAAAACCCGAACAAAACACTCCTTACTGTCAATACAGAATGTATTCAGCTGTTCTCTTGCTAGACTCCGGGTTTGTTGGAGCCTCTGTTTTGTTGTCGCTGATTTGAGTGAAGCTAACGAGACTAAAAAGAAAAGGCCACTCAAACCCCACTTCTAAAGCGTCACAAAATGGAACCACTACCATGGGCATGTGACAACCCGTGGCATAGACCATTTGAATCATTAGAGGCGAGCGAGAATAGCGCGGACGGCAATTACAACGAAGACGGTGAAGATGCGGACCGCGACCAGCGACGGCAGCAGCGACAACGAAAGCATCAAAGGCAAGCGTGGCAGCAATCGGCCTGCCAAGGTTAAGATGATGACGATGACGAAGAGGGCGCGTGCCATGGGCGATACACACAGTTTTAGTCTCTTGTCAAGCATTCGTGATCTCGAGGAGGCGAGAGATGCAGACCGAGCTTTGAAGAAGAAAACCACGGCCTGATTGAGCGCAGAAGACATAAATTCCGCGGCAATGTAACTTGTAAGGGGGGTCGTGAAGCTTAAAGGGAGCGGTAGGACCAAAGAATCGCCGGACGGCGGAACGCAGAAAATTTCAATCGCAGCGGGCACACAAGATTTAGATGACAGAGCTAGAAGAGCAGGCGAGGCTCAAGGAGCAGAAGTTTGCCGAAATTGAGGGGAAAGAGAAATCATGGAATAAGAAGATGATAGTGATGGCGGAGGCGCACTATAGAAAGTTGAAGGACAGGGTAACAACGGTGGGGTGTCAAACCTAAGGTCGAGTGAGGATAAGACGGTGCTTCTCGATGCGTAGTTGAGATCCACAATATTTTCGAAAAGTACTCGCAGTCTTCAAGTAGTACTTCGAACCCCATTAGGCTCTTGCAATCAATATCTCGGTCCCAGGTCATTGACTCCACCTCATAAAGCCAAATGCAGCATTAAGCACAACTCCCATGACTACCGCTACCTGCCTCCTTCTCGCCCACACACCCTCTTCTCTGAACCCCCAATGAAACGCCCCAAGCGGCCAAAAGAACCCCGTCAAATACCCCCAAAGCATATCGTCCAGGCCACCCTCTTCAACGGCAAACCCCGCCCCCCACCCAGTTTCGCCACCCTCTCCTGTCAAAGCAGCAGACGGATCCGTCGCCGTTGAATCCAACCATCGGTCCTCCAGTGCGCGCATCTCGGCCGCCGAGGGCATCGTGTCGGGCGTGTGCGTATAAGACAAGTTGGTCTGGAATTGCGAGCGCAGGGTGGCGACTTCCTGGGGCGTAAAGCCCGAGGAGAGGAGCCTATCGAAGCCTTGCGGTGCGGCAGGCGTATTTTCAGTGCTGGAGCGTCGGCGGGGGCCATGGTCGCTGCCTATCGAGGCACGGCTGGCGCGGCGTCCGGAGGAGTGGGACTGGTATTGTGACTTCAGTGAAGCTTCAGTAGTCTCGGCGAGGGTGGCTTCGGAGGCGAGTTCGGAGGCGCTGAGCGCGTCGCCTAGGGAGCAGTGGATGTAGTAGCGCTTTACGTCGGGTGGGATGTCGGCGCTGTCTGGCATAGGGGCGACATCCCGAACGGGCTGCTTCCCCTTGCTCTTGTTGTGTGAGCCATTCACATATTGTGCCTCATCCCTTCTTGGAGGTGGCGGGGGAGGAGTCGGTATTCGTAGCGAGCCAGAGAGCGGCGTGTTGTCTGCGAGCACCTTTCCTGCATAGATGAGGCGCAGGCGCGAGGCAGCATTGCTGAAGGGTAGATGAGGTCTGATGAGCTGTTTCAAAGAAAGAGTCGTTGTGATTCTCGGTGAATGAACAGCGAGAGGGAGGTCGGGTATCGATGATGCGAAGCGTATGATCAGGTAAATAATCTGCTCGGGGAGGTCCATTGCGGTGGTCATGCGGTGAATCGTATAGGTGAAATCGAACGATTAGACGGTCACCGAGACGCAGTTGTATTTTTGGCGTGCCCTACATTAGCGGCTTGCATCTTGCTGTGTAAAGTGAACCGATTTTGCGCTTGTTGTGCGAACGCTGTACGAGTGCTGCTCCAGGGCTCCAAGGCTTCAGGGCTGACGTGTGGTCACGACACGCGGAAGCCTTCCGAGGTAGCGTGATGACCTCCGCGCTAAGTCCGAAGCGTAAAGCTTGCACGATGTACAAAGGCGCTGTACCTGAGCCGCTATACACGGATGTTCAGTCAGAGATTCGCAATGTCTTCCTGAGGCTCTACTAACTCTAGCATGAAAGCGAAAACCAGACGTTTGGTGGAGCTGGGATTCTTGCCGTATGCGGGTAGAGCCTTGGCGTCTGTTCGTCATCGTAGTACCTATTCAAACCATGTCGCTTCAGATCGATTTGTAACCGACCTACTACCCCTCCATTGAATATAGAAACCTGGCTTGACAATGGCAATCATTCACCTTGTGCTCTTTGCATGGAAACCGGATGTCTCCAAGGAGCAGGTTTATGAAGTATGTGTTGTCCTTTGTAATATGGATGCTTGGATCGTGTTATATTTAACATCTACAGGTTCTGACGCGTTTACAAGCCCTAGAACAGGACTGTATCCATCCGACCTCTAAAAAGCCATATATCAAGTCGCTCAAAGCCGGCGCTAATAACTCTCCGGAGGGGGTTTCAGTATTGTCCACCCCGCCCATATGCTTTACCTTGGCTGACCTTGACATTAATGTAGGACCCCTACACACACGGTTTCGTGGTGGAGTTTGAGGGCGCTGAAGATAGAGGTTACTACGTCGACAAAGATCCTGCGCACATAGATTTTAAAAGCTTTGCCGGACCATATCTAGCGAGCGTAAAAGTGGTGGACTTTGAGCCCGGGGTGTATTAGGATAGTACTTCAGCCAATTCTACATTCAATGACAGGCCGGGTATACGATGCAAGTCCTAGTGATGCTGATGCCGAGATATGTAATAATACAATGGTCAAAAAGATCGAAGTCTATCCCACACTGAATGACTCGCCACATCCGCATTGTTCGGCTAGCTGTATGTTAGCGGATATTCAAAGGGTCTCGTGGCATCCAACTTACTGATATTCGGATTCTTGAAAACGAAGCGCTCATTAAGCTTATCCTCTAGCCAGTCCATTTCGCTCCCAATGATGTTCAACAATGCCTTGTTATCGATCAAGACCTTAACGCCGTCCTGTTCAACCTGTTCGTCAAGCGGCGAAGGCTTATCCACATACTCCAGATGATATGCCAACCCGGAGCAACCCTTTGCCTTGGTACCGATGCGTATGAGCTTCGGTTCGGGCTGTTCAAGAAGCGCTCTCAAATGTGCGACTGCTGATGGAGACAGCTTCATAACGGCTTTGCGCTTGCCGAAGTTGTACTTCCGAGGTCTAAGAGATCTGCTTGGTGCAGCCTGGCTCTTCTGTGCCTCGCCCTCCGGTAAGCTCACGCTCGATCGCTCCTGCGTGGAAGCGGTTTTCCGTTGATCTTGTGCCGTTCGTGGTGGGAAACTGTTGTCCAGTTCCGGCTTTCCTCCGGCTATTGAAGTATCGGGAACTCCAAAGTTGCGGGGCGGTAGCTCAGGCTGTAAACTTGACGGGTGGTATGCACTAGCGGTTTGCAGTTGGCGCTTCGAAGATGTCCGGTACGGCGCTGCGATGGAGAATGGGCGATAGCATTGAGGGCATCGGCGCGGAGCTGATGACTGAGGGGCGAATTTTGCGAAAGCGGAGGCCGACGAGCGGGCGAGTGTTCGAGATGCCGCCGGAAGAGACATGGTCACGCAGGCAGCGTAGCCAAATTTACTACGGACGAAGAAGGGGTAGAGGACGTAGGGTGAACTGCGCTGTTATGGTTGTTGTTGTTGAAGGTCTTTGACCTCGCGTGGCTGCTATGTCATCCGTGCGGGTTGTTCCGGCAGAGGAGGAGCGCAGCAAGGTAATCGCCGAGCACCCTATTGGTTAGCGAGAAGTCGGAGCAGTTCGCAGATTCAGCACTCAGTCCGCTGGTCTCGAATAGGGCCAGGTCGCAACAGTAAGACCGCATTATCCTGTTGGAAAGTAGAATTAGAACTGCAGTCTCTCGGAGGACGACTTTGACACCCAATGAACGTTGAATAGCTGGAGGAGCCACGCGGCGCACGGGCCACTCCCAGACGGCAACGCCAAGATTTCGGGCTATCGATAACGCACTGTAACAAAAAATACAGGCGGGGCAAAAAGTACATCGTTTGAGGTAGGCGAACTCCCATCATTCCTTCAAGGTGGCTCTTCCGTACAGATTCAAAGCCGGTGGAAGCGGAAACATGGCGCCTATAACGACTCAGCACCACCACCGGAGCACTACCAAGCAGCCGCAAAAGGCGTTCAAGTCCCGCCATGCTTCGAAGGGTGCGCTGAAGGAACTATCTAAAGGTAGGAACTTGCATCGCCCCATCAATTGCTTGCTTACACTGTTTGCTCTTAGGCAAAGTAGAAAGCCTCGAGAAAGGTAGCCGCAGAACGCCCCATCAGCAAGTCATGTCCAAGTTCGACCGTCGCAACCGGGCGAAGCAGATGCGCATAAATAAGGATCACGAACATGCGAAGGCCACAGACGTTTTCAATGGGAAGGATGGTGCACCAAGAATTGTTGCTCTCATTCCACTATGCTCGGACGTGACTGCTGCCGCCGCAGTCCAGAGCTTGAACGCGAGCTTGGACATCAACGAGGAAGTGCCCGACGCTGGCTGGATGCGAGTGAGTGTCGATCGATTCAAACAGAAAGTACAATATCTCGTTGTCCAGCGCGATCTTCTGGCATCACTCGATGCTTGCCGAATCGCCGACTTTGTGGTATTCATACTCTCAGGGCAAGAGGAGGTCGACGAGGAGGGTGAGATTATACTCAAAGCAATTGAAAGCCAAGGCATATCGAACACCTTCACTGTGGTGCAAGCTCTCGACTCGATCGAGCCTGCGAAGCGCAGACCGCAGGTTGTCGCCTCACTCAAGTCGTATATCTCCCACTGGTTACCGACGACCGAACGTGTGTTCTCGCTCGACAACCGCCAGGAGTCTTCAAATCTGGTTCGGTCGTTATGCACAACCACCACAAAGGGTGTCAAATGGCGCGATCAGAGAAGTTATATGTTTGTGGAAGATGTTGCGTGGCCAGGAGGCAAGTCCGCTGCCAGTGATGATGGGACCGGCGAGGTTGTCTTTACTGGCGTAGTTAGAGGACAGGGCTTAAAGGCGGATAGATTGCTCCAGGTCGGCGATTGGGGGGACTTCCAAATTGACAAGGTCGTTGCTGCTCCGTTAGAACCCCGCAAGAAGGCGAAAGATGATGCCATGGTGGTCGATTCCGATCATGGAGAGGACGTGTTAGACCGCGCTGGCGAGGATCAGGACGATTTGGCCGACCTTGCCCCAGAGGAGACGATCATGGACGACGTAACCAACTATGCCCCGTCGGTAGCAGCCACAGAACGAAAAGGTGTGCTTTTGGACGATCATCATTACTTCTCGGATGAAGAGGAAGAGGACGCACCGAAGCGTCCCAGACGACTACCAAAGGGCACCAGCAATTACCAGGCCGCGTGGTATCTTGACGATTGTTCTGACTCTGGTTCAGATCTGGAAGATTTCGACATGGAGGATGCTGATGAGATTGGTGAGAGCGCACACGCTCATCCCGCCGACGGAATCGAGGGCATGGACGTAGACGGTAGGGCGTTAACTGAAGCTGGTCCTTCAGAATACCCCCAATCCGAGATGTTCCTAGATCCAGCTCCGGAGGACGAAGCCGCTCAAATTGAAGCGTACAGGAAGTCGCGGAAGACTGAAGCGGAAGAAGATCTGGAATTTCCGGACGAGATCGAGCTCCACCCCAACGTCGATGCTCGAGAACGGCTGATCCGGTACCGAGGGTTGAAGAGTCTTAGAGAGAGTGTCTGGGAAAAGGATGAGGACAAGCCATACGAACCCTCAGAGTGGCCTCGACTATTAGAGATTTCCGACTACAAGAGGACAGCCACGAAGTTCATGCGAGAAGCATGGGCTGGCGGCGTCAAGCCTGGAACAAGAGTCAAGGTACACCTGCGCGGCGTGCCGCTTTCATGGCAAGGCTCAAGACCAATGGCGCTGTTTTCTCTGTTACGTCACGAGCACAAGCGGACAGCATGCAACTACAGCATGCTACTCAGCTCAGAGTATGAGGGTCCGATCAAGTCCAAAACGGAAATCATTGCACAGTGCGGGCCACGACGAATGGTCATCAACCCGGTAAGTTTTATTCTGTTAATAATCATTATTTCCGGTAAATTGACACATCGTAGTTATTCTCCCAAGCGGGCAACACGCCCAATGATGTACACAAGTTCGATCGATATCTCCACCCTGGTCGATCGGCAATCGCCTCCTTCGTTGGGCCCATAACATGGGGCAATGTTCCCGTTCTCTACTTCCAACGCACCTCCTCCCCAGCTTCTGAACTTGACTCCAACATCCAGCCAGCCTCGATACCGCCTCCCACCTCCTCTCTTAGACTCATCGCCACCGGCACCTCGCTCCCACCATCGCTCAACCGCGTCATCGCTAAGCGCATCATTCTCACCGGCCACCCCTACAAGATCAACAAGCGCATCGTCACCGTGCGCTATATGTTGTTCAACGACAAAGACGTTAAGTGGTTCAAGAGCTTACCGTTGTGGACAAGGAGGGGTCGTAGCGGGTTCATCAAAGAGAGCTTGGGTACGCATGGTTACTTCAAGGCTACGTTCGACGGGAAGATTAATCCGATGGATGCGGTGGCAGTCAGTCTGTACAAAAGAATGTGGCCAAGGACGGCGAAGATGTGGCAGCCGTAGATGAACGGTGGGAAACGGGCTGAGGACGATGAAACGACATGAATTGATACCAATACATAGAATGAACTTTGCTTTGCAGTTTATGGACGTTTAGGATTCGGGTACCATGGAGTGTCGCTGCAGTTGTCGGGGCAGAATATAGGTTCACCATTCTCGGTTACGTAGTGAGTTGAGGTTTGGCTTTGACAGATCCAGGTACGCCGTCGTTCGCTCCAGCCTCTTGTCACTTTAGCTGCATAATCACTCCTGGACCTTGATGCAGGGAAGCGGACGGTTTATATTGCCCAACAAATCGTACATCGTTGCACCGATTGGCTAGGATTGACCAGCAAATGTCACATTAATATTGTGGTAAGAAAGGCACGAAGGAACAAAGGACGGAAGAAAGACCCGAGGGGAGCTTTAGGCACACCTTCAGTCTACTACTGCCATATCTCTCCGCAGAGATGCAGAGATGCCCTGTCCCCGAATATCCGCGGCGAGCCAATGACTGAGTCTTCTCTCTGCTCACGGAGATTGTGCATAATGTCATACTAGGGGACCCTTTCCTTCAGGCTACCAAGACGACCACGAAGCGCATCTCCCGCGTCAAAGGGAGATCAATATTTAGTCAATTCGGCAGCACGACTCTCGGAGCTTGCTAATGGCATTCGGCAAGAAGATCTCGCTAGATCAAAAGCCGAAGCTATGATAATGGACGAAGACTATGGTCAGCGCAGGAGACCGCCAATCATTACCAATGGGAAGCATGGTATTGAACGAGACTTCGCTTTGCTGACGGCATATAGAAAATACCTCAAAGATAGTTTATATGGTTGATTGCTCTGTATTCCCTCATCTTGAAAGATGCTCCAGCCAATGTCGTTTTGCACCACTTCCTTTCTACAACCGAATCGGGCAAATCACGCATTGTTCGTGTCAATTTAATTGCAATCATACATAGCAATGTCCATCAGAGTGCTAGGTCTGATTAAAAAGAGGTGCCACCTGGGCAAAGGAGTAGATCACGTGAGAGGACTCACACCTGGGCACCTGGGCACCTAGGCCTCCAGACGCGGCTTTCATATAGATTGCCTCGAAAAGGCTCCCTCGAGCATGTTTTTCGGATAGGATGGGTGCCTAGGTACCGTTTACGACGTTATTTCGAAGCACGATTATCGCTTCAGGGTCTTATGTTTGGCAAAGCTCTTGCAGAGCTTCGCAACATAGGGTATGGTATGCTGGGAATACACAGTATCGCGACAATCAACTTCAAATCTCCCTTTCAAATCTCAGTAACCGAAAGCGATGCAGAACACGATACATATGCTATCGGCAAGCCCGAGCGAACGCCATCCGCCTCTTCCTGCAGATGCCAATCATTTCCCCCTCTGGCGTCGTATCCTGATTTGATGTTGGGCCCGCGGGATGCTTGAAGTCGGCGACCACAACGAACGCGAGCAACCGAAACCGAGCCACCTAGCTGCAAAAGGTAACGACTGCCCGTACGTCGTTAATGCGCGCGCAGGTAAAGTTTCCAGAAGCACTAGACGTAATCTGTGTTCTTTCGGTTGCAATGTGGGATTTGGACATCGCCTGGGCGTGTGCAAGATTGAGTCCCAATCGCAATGCTACCCTCGTACCTCTGAGCAAGATTTATGCCGACAGTGTGGAGAAGGCTGGGTCGTATTACGTCGGAGATGATCCTGCTGTGATCCTGAGCAGTGGATGTCGGCGAACATTGCGACCACAAGACGGCGAAGACACGCGATTCTATAGCGTGTCCCATGCCACTTTGAAACACGGACCACTCGCAATAGCATAACGAACACGCATACACGAGCTGTCGCATCCTCTCAAGACGCACTTTTCGACGATTACCGCAGACGTTAGGCGCAAAAAAGCATTCAAAGCCATCGCTGAATGCCAGGCGCCAGGGTCCAGGGAAGCTATCGCGTGGGGACCACGTTCGTTCTAGCCTGATTCGGGTATGTTCATTAGGGCTCCAATGGTGGAGATCTCGGACGCCACAAGTTCAGCTCAAGCTCCATAGGCCTACCCCGGCTAAAGCGTAGGGTTTTGCGTCTGTTCGGCGAGCGGAGACTTGTAGACCCTGACTTGTCAACGATTTGGTTGGGATGGCGCTTTTCATAATGACTCTGCATCGTATCGTCCTTCCACACCATTCACCCGACAGGAGGTGCGCTGGTGCTTTTCCAAAGGGAGACTGTCATAGCAAATCGAGCATGTGCTTTTCATCGTGTCTTTGAGACCTTAGGATCGATCGGGCACCATGTTCACACCCGTTGAAACAAGCATAGGAGCCCTCTTGCTCCATCAGGCTACCAGCATTCTTCTCCACAACAATGGCACCGTTCTTGGAGCGTCCGAGTACATGCGACGGCTGGTATCGAGACCTACGGTTGGAGTCGCAGCGTTCTTCGCTGGAATGATCGCTAGTTTCCCACTGCTACGCGTCGTTCTCCCTGAGCTGCTCACCAAATATCCTCCTGCACCATCAACTTCAGGACAAGCTCTGGTAACTGTTGCGATGGGCTTGCTCGTCGGATGGGGAACAAAGGTTAGTGTTCAAGAGCTGCGCACACGGAAGAAGACATAATGATTGGTATAGGCGGCACACGGATGCACTTCTGGCCATATGCTTTGTGGACTCTCGAGACTGAGTGCTCGCTCGGCACTTGCTGTAGCAATATTCTTCCCGCTGGCTATTGTAACGCACCACCTCGTGCATCCAACCCTCACGACCACAGTCTGCACGGGCGACCTCCCTTGCTACATGGCGACGTATCCCACACAGGCCACCACGACTTCGCTAGTTGCGCTCGCTGCCATTTCCATTATGGCCGGTCGGTTGATCCCTCGAGTTGTCGCGAGACTGAGCAAGGACGCAAAGAAGGCGGGAGACAAAAGCGACGATACCTCTTTAGCGCGCCACGCAACCGAACTCCTCGCTGGCCTAGAATTCGGACTTGGACTACACATAACACAAATGTCAAATCCTGCGAAGGTAGCGGCCTTCCTGTCTTTTCCTCGGTTCGAGGTATGGGACCCTTCCATGATGCTCGTTATAGCTTTCGGTATCCTTCCCAGTCTATTTGAAAACCTTTCCAAGGGCTTCAACAAACCGCCGCTATTTACAAACAGGTATGAGTTGGGAAACAAGACCATCGCTGATACCGACTGGAAGTTGGTCCTAGGAGCAGCGGCGTTTGGTATAGGCTGGGGACTCTCAGGCACTTGTCCCGGACCCGCGATTTTGAGGAGCGTCGCACAGCCTGCCTGGGGTCTACTGTGGATGGGAGGTTTTTGGTTTGGCGGCATGTTTATATCAGATGAGCCTGAGTATTCAGGCATATGTGGCTAGGATTTGAACATACTCCAATTAGCTCGTAGCATCGAACGCATCCTAAACAACATACCAATCTGTCCCTATCTCAGCTATTGCATTCGGGTTCCCAGATTTACGGAATTTGTGACAAACACGAAGATGCCTTCGGTACCCCAGGTTCAAGCGCTTGAACAGCATTGGGTTCGGTCAGTGAGCGTCCATTTCATTAGTGTTATCATACTATCATCACAGAGCAGTGTTGCTGGTAGAAAGGTTCGCCGTTTTGAAGGAGTCACTCGTGAAGCCGGAGCACAAGCAGAAGGTCGTTGAGTCATACGGCCGTCTGATCAAAATATTGGACAACGAAGCCGATTTCATAGCGGAACATGGCTCCATGATATCTGAACTTGACTTTGAGCAAGTCAGAAGAACTGGTCAGTCCTAGAAGATTTCATACAGCTGGTCAGCGAATCGAGACTCAGGCAGATCTAGGTGGCACCTTTCCCACAGTTTTTGCACACCTAGTACGAGAGCGCGGATGCATCATTCTACGCAACGTCGTACCAGAAGAGTAAGCTACACAAGGGGAGAAAGGACTAGTTGACTACATAAATAGCCACAAGGATAGCGGCACCCCAAAACTCTGGAATCTGTACTGGGCACCTCCACAAGTGCAGATCCGTAACCACCCCAAAGTCATGGAAGCTATGAAATGCATAAGCCAGCTGTGGACGGTAACGGACCCTTCAACACCCATCGATTTAGCAGGCCAAGTTGCATAGCCTGATCGATCCCGCATCCGGTTACCTTCGAAGGAGGCTGAGTATGTTCTACCAGCTCATTTAGAAAGCGGCGCGATCGAGCGTTGGGAGGACGAAGCCACTTGGTCCCAACTATGCCGCCATCTTTGAAGGAGAATGGCAGGAATGGAGTTGGGTCGCTGACGAACGCATTGATGCTTTAAGTGACTTGTACCACAAAGGCAACTTCTGCTCATGTTGGCGCACGATGCAGGGTTGGATCTCGCTTTCACATTGCAATACTGGGGAGGGACACTGCGCTTGCTTCTGAGTCTCAAAGCATCTGTCGCATACATGATGCTGCGCCCGCTTTTTGAAAACGATGTGTTCAACGATAGGCAACCCACGTTTCCTGGAGCCACGCCTGAGTCAATTTAAGCCTACTACGGAACTCCATCCACATTTGCTTATGGAGAAGCCGGTTGTAGGGATACCGCCGGTCAGACCAGGAGATTATGCGTTCTGGCATTGCGATCTTGTCCATGAAGTTGACAAGTTCACCCGGGCACAAGGAACTCAACTGCCGTGTATCATCCCTGCGTTCCTTTGACGCCTTACAAAATCGATAATCTAGTCCACGTACATGATGCGTTGAGTAATTGCGACGTTCCTCGTGACTTTGCTGGATCACAATCATTCAAAGCGCACGAGAAGGAGCATGATGATCATGGAGCTGGACGCGTGAACATCTTGAGCGACGCAGGTCTCAGAGCGATAGGATTGAAGCCATTTGATGTGACTGAGGATGGGTTGACCGAAGGTCAGAGAGGGTTATCAACTTGCTGATGGGAAGCTTGGCTTTGCGTAGGTTGTTATATTTCCTGGTTTGTTCGCCATCAAATTGTACTGTGTGCGATTCACTTTAGATGCAATGTTCAGTGTGAATCTGCACTTAAAGCAAGCAACAGCTTTCAAAACTGTCTAGTAATCCTACCAATACTAGTTTAAATGCCCCCGGTTCCCATGACAGAAAGGTATCGCGCATATAAGCTCGCATATGAAGCAGGAAGGTTATCGGTACTCGCTTTCAGTCGCTGACGTCTAGCGCCAGTTCGTCACTCCGACAACGTGATTCTCATTGCCAGGCACTGTCTGCCACCCTGTTACAGATCAGCCTCCTTGATTACCAATATTTTTCGTACCCACCGGTGTCCTGCTTTTCGTTTCGACTGCAGTTATCAAGGACCCAAATGACAGCTTGTGCCACTTCTCCGCTACCATTCCAACATCAGTGCACTGATGTAAACATGAAACCGAGGTAGATATATACTCACCACGTATTGTTCTGAGAAATATTGGTACGGCTCCAGCTATGAATAGCAGCTGTTATGCTTCCACCATCCGCCCACGCTGCGCAGTGCAGTTTGCCTGGACCATCAAGATGATCCACGCTGTTGCAGGACTCGGAAGCTGATATAGTATTCAGTCTAACGGCGCACTTCCTGACGCCGTCAAGAGCCCCGTAGGCATCGTTGGGACCGCAGGTACCTTTTGGCCAGTCACCACCTGGGTTGGAGATGAGTAGTGGATTGATGAGGCTTGCGCCACCACAGGACTTTCTCGAAGTAAGGTTGACAAACCCCTGCGTGTGATTGAATATGACCAGTGAGTCCGCTAAAAAGTCTGATCGTGTATTCGGAACAGCAGAACTCAGCGCACCAACCAGGAAGGTAAAGGAGAATATTCTATGCGCATGCATATGGGCCAACCGTCACGATGTGAATTTCTTAAAGTGTAGGAAATGTGCGAGTGAAGAAGCAAAGCGAGCTTTCGATGATATAAACAGCACATTATCGAGGACAGCGTGACCACGGTACAGTACACTTGACGTACATGGTGCACTGTGAGCGAACATGGAGATTGTAATACATTGATCATCGTGATCCGGCATTGGTCGGTCAACGTGTTCGTCCCACCGCTAACCAGTAGCATTGACTTTTGCGGATATTGCTGGCCAGTCTTCTCATCTAGCTCATTTCGTAATGGCGTCGCAGGCTATTCACGCTAGCTAATTGAGTTGTGTCAGATGCGGGACAAGTCAAGTATAGAAGGATGGCAACCTTTTAACAAGAAAGTCCTCATTGGATATATGTACTATCTAAGCGACCTCCTTTTTCCCTTGAGCCCGTAAACTACACTGAGCATTATTGGCACCATTCGCCAAGGGCTGGCCTTTCCAGTATGAAGTGTTATGTGCTTCTCGGACAACGCACCTCTTGATCGTTCTCTCCTACTTCCCCTCATTCTTGTTGACGTCACCCATTCTCACGCAACCCCAGCCCTGGGATTCCATTTGCAACAGGCTGCGAAGACGTTCTCTTGGTCCGACACCACGCATTCAGCCACGCTACTTGTGTATTCGAGCAATCTTTTTCTCGTGATAAGTTGGCAACAGAATCTCGTGAGATCGTCACTGACCTCGTTCGGGTCGGGGCCGACTCATCTGCAGGTGAAAGTAGAAGCGACGACAAGGGAGAACCACATGAGGGCGAGGAGGGATGGGACAGATGCCATAGCTCTCAGCCTTGAGTGATGTGAAAGTTTCATCTAGCGAGGCCGCAGTGGACAAGCCAACGGAGGGTTAGAAAGGATGAGCTACGAAAGGCGCTGCGACAAATGGAACTGCAAGAGTGGGATGGCCAGCGCGTGATCGGACGTGCGCTTTACATGGCGGGTACAAGCGTGCTGGGTGAAGGCTGCAGATGAGGGTTATCCCATCACAGTATTACAGACGGGAAGTGGTGGTAACGATAGGAACGTGTGGAGGGCCGGCAGAAGACAAGGTTGCTGTGCTTCCCACGGATTGTAACATCCTAAATGGGAAAGAACATACTCACACTTTGATGCGCCATGTACACTGGTCGTGTCGTGCTGTCTTACACAATGGCTATAATCGATTTCTGATTTCCATATGACCCAAAGAGAAGTGGTGGGTTGGTCCACCTCAACGCCAGACCCATGCATCTCGCGCAATCCACCCTTACTCTCACACCTCCGGTACAGCCGTAGCAACAACCTCCTTCGGAATATTTATCCTCATCGCCTCGTCCCTAACCTTGTTCGGTCCTCTCCCTTCCCCCCTCGGCGCATTTAAATTGTACCCTGGTCCCTTCCTGTCCCTCGTCGTCCCCCTCCCCTGTCCACCCGGTCCTGCAACAATCTTCGGTTTTCCAGGATAATCGCAGCGTCCATGCATGTTGCAGAAGCCAGTCTTGCATTTGTTGTTGCTGCGGCACTTCATTCCGAGGCAGCCTTCGGTGCAGAGCTTGCAAAGGCCCCAGTCGCAGTACTGATCTGCGTCGCAGTTTTGGGCGTTGGTACAAGGATTTCCTCGGGGGCTATGAGAGGAGGGTAGAGCGCAAAGAAGCCGGCGTGGATTGAGGAAAGCGTTTGCGGTGTCTGGGTGGCATTGGGCGTCGATAGAGTTGGTTGCTATGGGGTCTCGACGGAAGGGATTGTGCGAGTTGTATGTGACGTCTTTCCGCCGGTCCCAGGGTTGTATTGTTGCTCGTTCTTTGCATTGTTGGCAGGATCCAGTTGCGCATTTTAGATGCTCCAGGCAAGGTTTTTTGCTGTTGCAGGGGTCTCCTACTTTACCTGGTTGTGATTCTGAGGGCCGTTCACAGATGCTGTTCTTGCAGAGGAGATTGGGCCGACAGCCATCCGCGGCGTCGCATAAGTGGCCTTCACAGCCGAAAGTGCAGGAGCTTTGCTCGGGGATGTATGGATTCAAAGGGAGTGTAGTCAGATTCGAAAGGCCTCTGGGCGGTGCTGCTAGATAATTGGACCAGTTGAAGTTGGAACGTGTTCTGAAGGCACGGGTGAGAACGTCGCGCAGCGCACCAATGGCAAAGTTGGACTCCCTCAAGATGCTGACTTTGGGCGTAGTGCCTTCGTCTTTGAACGTGAGATGTGAGTATATCTGACCGTGATCAGACATCGTTTAATCAAGATTTTGTTGAATGGAAGCTTACCCAGGGAATGCCGCGGTAATTGAGCGCGTTTCCTTGATCAAATATGGCCTGCTTCTTGAAATTGAGGCCGGCATCGGTGTTCTGATACGACCATTCCTCAACAAGGAGCAATTTGTTGTCGATAGCGCGACCAGCGAGGGTATCGCCAGGAAGAAATAGCTTCGCCCAAGGAGTGCCTGCAGTTCCCTCCTCGTTTTGCGCAAAGTAGCCATGGATGCCGATCACATCGACAGCCGGGCAGGTCCAGGCAGATTCGGGGAAATTCTGAGTGCCATCTACTGTTTGTGGTCCGGAGATGCCGCCCGTTATAACAGCGATGTTGTTGTCACCAAGACCTAGGCCATCTTTGAGATGCGTAGCAATCTCGCAAAGCCACGATTCTCCAGCAGGTATAGGCCAGATACCAGACCAGGGCTCGTTTTGAACGTCGACTCCCTGTTTTTGGGTTCAGCTTACGAACCGTTCAGCAATAGTGAGTCAGTTGTCGTACCAGGATGACTTCGCTCAACTCGCTCCACGGTCTGCCGCCGAAGTTCTTGGATGCATAGTGCCTGAAGAATACCTCTAAGCGTGTCTTGTAGTACGTTCGGTCTGAGAGAGGTTAGCATTGGTATCTCCCATCGGTGATGAGTTGGCGAACATTCTTCGTGGCTGTAAAAGTCCAAGAAAGCACCGTTGAGCTGCTTGCAATAGCCATCGCAAGGAACATTGTTGGAACCTCGAAGAGCATGTGCATCATGCGGTGCAATGATGACTTTAATTTTGCCTTGGACACGTGAGCAGGAGCACCAAAGCCAGAACAATCAGACCAACCCTCAGAGATACGATGAATGGCAGACAACGTATCATCAAATTGATTCAGCAGAGCTCGGTCAAACTCGCCTACTTGCGGTTCAGGCTGATGCATTTAGTACCCACAGATCAATAATTTAAAAGGCTCTACTAACATCTGTGTGATGCTCGTCCCCTCGGACTGAACACGATCAGCCCTTTACTTAGAAGGGAACGTAATTGCGATAGCTTACTGAAAAGACGAATTACTCTGGCATTGGTCTTGACGATAGCTCGAATGACCTCCTCGCGATATGTAGGTTCCAAAAACTGAAGCTGTGGAAAGTTTACGCCACCGAAAGAATGGTTGTCCGCCGTGATTCTCAGGTCAGCAAGCGCGACATTCGTTAGCGTAGCGATCGAAAGCAGCGATCCTATAAACTTCATGATGGCGATCTGAAGTGCGAAGACAACGGATGCCTCCCGTACCACTTCCAGAAGGCCATGTTCTTATAATGCATGCGATCTGTTCTGGCCACGTATAGATGGTACTCTATAGCCAAATGTTACTGGGAGACGTTAAGGTCTGATCGCTATGCATCGTAGATTGAGGCTGTTCATATAGATTAATTGGATCCCGCCATTGGCCAATAGCCGTTGATAGGTTTGGGGGTCATGATCGAGATTGGCGTAGGAAGCGGAACGATACGGTGGCCTCCGGGTAGATTACTCCATGCAATGAAAGGAGAAGCAGAAAGAATCTCTGGTCGCACATACAGTTGAAGCATTGCAAAGGGCTGATGAGGATGAAGATTCACGGTTCGCCAAGATATGTTAGCCAATGTCGCGGTTGGTTCGGACCGGAATGATTTTCATTGGCGGAACAGTTGCTGTATAACCCGTTTCGGGACCGAAAGACGTTTCACAGCTTCGCTATGTAATTGTACATTCAATCGGCATAGAATTCGCCCCCGGGTAGATACTGCCGTAATGGATTGGTTCACAAGATTGCTATGAGGCCTGCCTTAAGCCAGCTCCTTGCTGGTCCCGGACTCTGGGCTAATTTTAAAAGTGATTCAGGTGTTGCTGCTCATGGTGTTTCCGACTGACATCCACCCAAGCTTGTGGAAAAGTTAGGTGCAAGCGATGTCTGTCAAAGCTTCAAATGAACCGTCGCTCGCGGTACACATGATGTGAGCTCTTGAGGCCTCGTCGTCCAGGACGTAAGAGACCATGTAGCTGCTTTTGTAGGTGCGCTTGCTGTGGGACTTCAGCCATGTGCCCCAGCTCGCCCATGTAAAAGAAGACGACTATTGTCTTAAGCAGACGGAAGGTGCCTAATCACAGAACTGTATGTATGCTGTAACCTTCGGCAACTCCCTATCCTGCTGGGTCCGCACACACAGCCTCAAGCCTCTTCAGAGTAGCGAGCACTTCCTCGCCGATGTCTCCTCCGCCCACCGTCTGCGGGAAAGTCCCTTTTCGTAGGTCACTAAGCGCGCTGATGGTGTCCTGAACCTCGACCAAGGCAGCGTGATTCTCCTGCTCGATTCGGGCAATCTGTGATTCGAGACTTGCGCAGGCTTCTTCGATACTGGCGTGCACGGTCTGGAGCGTGTGCGGTTTTCTATCGTGGACACCAGTGAACTAGCCAATGTCAAAGAATGATATAATGTTCAAGACCTAACACACCTCTTCTTCCAACTGAAGAGCAACGGGGTCCAGACCGGCTACATTGGCTTCATCGAGCTGGCGACGCTCCCGGGCGTACTCGCGCCTCAATTGCTTTGATCGTTTGACTTCGAGCGCGATATCCTGTCGCACAGCTTCAATGTCTCGTTCTCGGAGTGTATACAGCTCGCGATATAGCTCTTTGACGGCGGGGGTTGAGCGGTGGCCTTTGGGAAAGATGTCGGTGAATTGGCGCAGTGTCATGAAGTCGCGCAATGACGCGGGCGCGACGAGGAAGTCGGAGAGTAATTTGGCCTCCGTGGACGGCATTTTGCAATGTCCTTTGGGATTGATCTATGTCAATGGCAGGATTTGCGAGCCATGAAGCTCCGACGAAGTGTACACATTAGTGACGCTTTACTTGGTGGGGAGAGAGATGGGCCCAGGGCTAATGAATGCCTGCAGTCGCGTCGCGAAAAGGTCCGTGCTCAAAGACTTGAGCACTCAAAACGCCTTTGTTACCACACTCATCACGCATTTGACCTTCGTTGGCCAAGTCCATCTCCGGAAACCGATTTTCTAAGTCCATAAAAATTGACCGCCACGTCTGAATAAGTGGCCACGCATCCAATTTACAGGCAAATACGTGTTACGTGGTAGCGAGGACCAACGGACCCCTAGGCTCGACTGGATTGCCTCGACTTCCCTTCACTTGTGCTTTACTCGATAACAACAGTTCCCCGCAATTATGGCTCCAGCACCTGCAGTAGAGGCACAATTCAAGAAGGACGAGAAGGCTCTCTGCTTTCATCATGAACTCATGTACGAGGCTAAGATTATTGAGGTATCGTCAAAAGAGGAGGCTGAAAAGAAGAATGGCTACCAGTACAAAGTCCATTATAAGGGATGGAAGAATACGTAAGTTACCTTTACCTCTCTGCGATTACTTCTGCCGGACCTCTGTGGACTCTCTGCCCGCGTCTCGTTTGCTTCTCACGCCTGCCTCGATCTTGCGACCACTGCAGCAGTGCGCGCCTGACATTCGATTGACACTCGTCACCTTTGTTTTCATCACTCATCACGAACTATTAAAACTCCCTCAACTAATCCTACGCAGCTGGGACGATTGGGTGGAAGAAGATCGGCTCCGCAAACTTACTCAAGAGAACCGCGAGTTGGCCAACTCGCTCCGGCACGCGGTTCTCGAGCAACAGCGTGCTCAGAGAGCTCAAGCTCAGCCAGTGAAAAAGAAGACGCAAACTTCAACGCGCGGGAGCGAAGAGCGCCAGACGCCAGTCCAAGCTGCCCCACCTCGGGGCCAGAAAAGGATGCGAGATCAAGATCTTGAAAAGGTGAGTGTTGGAACCTATGTGCCAGGGAACTATGCTGTGACCCCAACTAAGCCATGCGACATTGGCTGACCTCTTTTAGGAGGAGGCCTTCACCTCCCGTCGCGCCGTGAGGATCCTCATGCCGGACAGGCTGAAGAGCATCCTGGTCGACGACTGGGAAAATGTTACAAAGTCACTGCAGCTCGTGTCGCTACCTGCGAAGTATCCTGCTAGCGTCATTCTTGACGAGTATTTCGCCTACGCGACAGCACCCGGTATGCGCAGCAACGCCGAGACCGAAATCCTCCAAGAGGTTATCCACGGCCTGAAGGAGTACTTCAATAAGGCACTTGGCCGCCTTCTTCTCTATCGGTTCGAGCGGGAGCAATTTTTCGGCATCTACTCGGCCATCAGCCTCCCCACTGGCGATCTAGCTGGGAAGCAGGTAGCAGATATTTATGGTGGTGAGCATCTGCTTCGTCTGTTCGGTAAGCCGCAGTTCTGCATCTCGTCCACCGTAAGCACACCGATACTAACGCAATCAAGTTTCTATGCCAGAACTCATTGCGCAAACCAACATGGACGTCCAGGCTGTGAATAGACTGCGAGAGGAACTCGGAGCAATGACGCATTGGCTTCAGAAGGAGCCACAGGTCACCAACTTCTTCCAATCAGTCTATGAAAGCCCTGGATCGGCCTATATCGAGAAGGTCAAGACTAGTACATAAAACTCTCTTTCGCATCTCGGCTCGTTGGGCCATCTCATTGCTCTCCCCTTCGAGGTCTAGAGAAGACCCCAATGGCTCTCTAGGCCGTGCGGCCACCCTTCCTGTGCTGCTATAGGTTTCCACAACTTCGTGGAACACCAAATGTATCATTATTTCTTAGGCTCAGGGCGTCTCGGTGATCAAGGTTCGGTTATTTAGCTCGAGAAGGTCATGGGATTACAAGCTGCGGAGCAATTGCGGCTGGATTGCAGAACAGAATCGAAGTCTTCTATCTCCCCATCACTATTCACTTGGACATCTTCTACAGTCACATCATGACTTGGGACTCTCGTTCGGGGCGCTTCTAATGACTTTCTCCAGTACACCAACTGCCCACTCTAAGCACTTGCCCATGTTCTCTTCGGCATCCCGCGGCATCGCCTCAACGCCGACTCTCCTGCACACCGTCTCCTGCAGTTCACCTTCTACATCCTCGTCAACGAACAAGAATTTGTGATCCTGCACATAGTTCGGCCATACAACCTTATCCACATACCCGGGCGGATCTTCCCAAAACCCCTCCAGCGTCACATATCCACTTCTCGCCTCCCTTCTCCTCTTTGCAGTCGTATAGGTCGTCCTCAAAAAGATCTTCACATCAAATAGCTCCCTCACCTCTTTCATCTCCTCACTAAACAGCAGAAAGCCATCCACAACGCAAATCCTCCTCTTCCAGCCCTTTTCCTCTATGGCCGTGTGTATCCTCTCCCTCGCCTTCTCCACCATGCCTTGGCTGACACCGTGCTCGCCAACGCTATTTTGGTCTTCCTTGGACACGAAATCCGGCGGTGACTTGCCGTGCTCTTTGATGTAAACAAGGGTCCGTTGTAACTGGGGAAGGTTGAGCGATTCTATGCAGTCCCAGTCCTGGATTCCGTTCTGGAAGGGAATCTCGGCGTCGGTCAAGTAGAAATCGTCTAGGTGCAGGAGGGTGAGTTGGTGGGGTGGAAATACATCGCGCAGGAGGCGGGAGAGTGTCGTTTTCCCTGAGGAGGAGGGGCCGGATATACCAAGGAGGAGGATGGGTTCGGCCATGGTGAACATTCGTTGGTCTCCGTGCGTATCTAACGGTAGAACGAGGGGTTTCCTTGAAGTCCGACCAAAGGTTCAGAGAGTGCCCGCGATGCCCCGCTATCTGATAACAATATGCAGTCGTTCTTCCTGCTCCAACCCACAGCTGTGAACAATGCCAATGCGAACCTGTACTACTGCGCTTTCATTGATATGGACAAGTAGTATTGCCAAATCGGGCAGTGAATGAAAGTGGTTGGCATGTCATAGCTGCCCTGGTCGCGATCTGGCCTAGCCGCCACTCATTCTGGCACATGTCGCAACGCCAACGGCCGACAACACGACAGCGCAGCTCCAGCGCTCCGTCGCGCACCTACAATTACGCACCGTAGCCCTCCACAAATACACAATGGACCCGTCGCCACTCACGCAGGTCTCACAGCAGTCCTTCCAACCCAAAATCATCCACCTCTACGAAACTCTTTTTCGCGTGCGCATCCTCCCCTCTGACGACCGCGAGCTGTACTGAAAGCTATGACAGGAAGAAGATGAGGACGTCGAGCTTTCCGAAGGCTTCTGGGAAGAGTTCTTCCTCCACAGACCAGACCATGCGGGATTCAAGCGTGTCTTGGGCGGGATCCCGCCCGACGAGATGCTACATATGCAGCAGCATTCGCAGGAGCTCTTTCGGCGCGCCATCGCACGGATAAAGGCGGGCTCCGCACCTTCAGACGAGATCGCGCTCGAGGTATGAGATCGATTGCCCATAGCGTATGCACTGGCTTACAGGTCAGACCTTGACGGTGTTCCTAGACGCTGCCCTGAGCAAGAAGTACACCAATCCAAGCTCAGATATCATTTCCGTGCTGGCAGGCCTACACGATGCGGACGTGGTTATGGCGGAGTTTGTAGGCGCGCTGGATATGGTCATACGGAATGGGAGGAATAGTACGTTTGGTCGAGGATTTACCAGGACGTAATGCTGATGCCAACAGTACCTTTGCGACTCAAGGCCGTACGAACCACGCTCTCCATTACCGCCGCCGGCTTTCTTACAGTGCTTCCCTCCTACTTTACACATCGAGATCTCTTCCCGTCGCTCATGAAGTACATTCAAGACTGCGAGGACAGTACGCAAGTGCTGCCAGCCTTCTACTTGCTAGGCCTGCTCGTCAACTACAATAAATTCGAGTTCCAGAACCCATATAGGTTACGGCTCGACGATTTCGTGAACGACGCCATAATACAAAAGATCATCACAAGCTTTGGAGAGACATGTGTCATATTAAGAGACGCCTATGTGGCTGTGCAAGACGACATGCCCGAAGGCTGGTCACTAGGCTCGACATTGAATTATTTCGGACTGGGTTTGCTGGCGCCTGCATCACGGCCGTCAACGCCGACCCCAACTGCTGAGGAGAGCAAGTCCATGTTCGCAACACTGTATGTAGATTTCGCACACAATGAAACATGCTCGCTCACTGCTCCCTCAGGCCTGGGCCTGAAATCGGCGTACTCCTGTCAACGTACGATTTCGCCAATGCCAACAAGGTCTTTTGCTTCAACCTTGTGTCCACAGACCCGCAGAACAAAGACGACACTTCCCCTATGAGTGCTTTTCTCTCGCTCACCTCTTATCTATTCCAGCATGCACATCGCTCCCAACGAGCAGCGTTGTACACGTATCTTAGCCTTTTCATCCTACAGATACTTGTCGAGGACCAGTCGCTATTAAAGCGCTTGTGCAGTGATGAGAGCAAACTTTCGGTGCGACTGTGCCGGCAGCGGCAACCCTATCTACCACTCGTACGGGGCGATCGGACAGCCGCATCCATCGTAATAGACCTCATCATAGACGGCATCAACCACAATCTGCGACGAAAACTAGACGTCAATTTTTACACGTAAGGCCCCCCTTCCCTCTCAATACAAACTTAACTTACGCCCCACCAGCCTCTCACTCGGCATTCTCCTCCGCCTCCTCACCTACCTCAGCAGAGCCAAAGTCCGTATCACCTACCACTGGTCCGAGCTCTGGCGCTCCCTCCTCTCCTTCTTCCGCTTCCTCACCACCTACGTCTCTGACATCCGGTCCCTGCACCGCTCCACCGAAATGGTCTCCCTCCTCACCAACCTCCTCGCCTTCGCCCTTTCCAGCGGCGAAAACTTCCTTCCCGATCCCGCCGCTTACGACGACCTCTTCTACAAGCTCGTCGAAACAGGCGACATCCTCAAGAGATTCCGGGACGCTTTCGAACTCAAGTCCTCGACATCGATGCAAACGCTTGTGAATGTGTCGGCGCATTATCATAGCTTGTTGGAAGGGAAGGACAAAGGCGGATTAAGGATCAAGCACTTGAGTCCCAAAGAGGTGAGCAGCGTTATCAAGCAGGGCTACGAAACTCTGAGTATTGAGGCGGGGGAGGGACTCGAGAGGTGGGAGAGGTTCAGGGAGGCGGACTGGAAGGGGATTTTGAAGAGGGTTGCGAGAGTAGTGGTGGAGGATGCGAAGGGCGTGAGGGATGAGCGGTGAGGTGTACTGATGAGTAAGTCGCCATGTCCATCAAGCAAGGTCATGCGCGGCAGTCAGGAGAGGCACAGATACCTGGCTGACATAGAGATCATATACTGAGAGCAACCAGATCGTGTCAACGCAGCAGGCTTATCGTTCATCATTGCCGCCCACCAGTGGAAGCATTCGGGTGACCCAAAGGATTAGCGTGTATCGTATAGTAGGACACTGTTGGCAGGCAGGTAGCCCCGTACTCCATAGCATACCTGCGATTCCTAATCTTACAACAGTAGCGTCTATGTTTTCGACTTGCTTCTCCTCTGCAGAATGCTAGTAAATAGCCTCCTGGATTCCCAACTACGACGTGTTCATCGCATCCCCCCATTTCTCGCCGAACAATTTCTCGATTAGGATTTCCCTTTCCTCTTCAGAGGTTCCAACGCTTCGCGTACGAAGCTTATTGTGTCCGAGCCGAGTCTAGGTCCCAACTTGATCTAATCCTAAATGGATCGGCGTATCAAATTGACGCTTGGTGAAGAGCATTGAAGATGATAGATCTATCAGCCAAAGAATCAGCGTACAGGGACACAAAGCTCCCAGAAGGAAGAGAGCGTACCACTCGTTTCGTGTGTCATTGAGTACTTTCACGAAAGTACCATGGTTTTCGGCCTCCGTCTCTTGGTTGCGGTTCCTCGGGAGACATTACTTTGCCGTCCGGTTGCAATTCTTGTATACACCTTCAACCTAATGTCGGTGAAAAGCAAGTTTCCGCTGGCGGTGTTCTTGAAGGTCAATTGCGACTTGCAGGTACGTTCTCGGTGGGTTTCAGTGGCATGTGCACTCGATGGTAAGTATCGGCTTCCACCAGAAATTTCCTCAGTGCTCATTTGGGTGGCTGGCTGCCGTTTGACGAATTTATGCTTGCAACGTGTAGGCGAGGGATTCTTCACATCCACATATCTCGACATCTGCGCACCCAAGAGTTTGCGGTTGCAGAGAAACTTTGAATCGCACATTTGTGCTTCCCGACTAGCAAATGTGCCTCAGGCAATACTATGTATGGCCTTTGTCAACACCCATGATGACCTGACGACGAAACTTCCTCTCTAACAACATAGCGCATGCGCCACAGCTTGAGGTGGCGCTGGCGTCTATTACCGGTTAGATGGCGAGAGAATAAGAAGCTGAATGGCCCACATTGTGCAGGGATACCGCGCGTGCGATTGATTCTGGCCCACACTCCACCTAATTGAACAACGCGGAATTCGCAACGTACGCCTTATAACTGACCGGTTTTCAAGCAGGGGCATGACCGTCTCGTCCGCATCATGACTGACACAGTTACTCACTTTACGATTTGCCGATTCGCGAAGACCAGGACGGGTGTATGCGAGATGCAACACGCACCGCCACACCACCGCACATTTGTGCTCTTGAGTATTCGTGTGCAGCTCAGCCTTGTGCAGGCAAAACGCCATAAGCTGCTCCCCCCTCTGCAAAATGCTGTGGGCCCCCTCTGCTCTTCTACAGGCCTTCCGCCCCATCCCCCATAATCCTCGAGGTGCGATGGCCACCACGGTCCGCGATGTATGTTGAACGAGAAGGAATGGCTGAGCGGCCAGCCGCTCACCCCACGAACGAACGCCATGACGATAGCGAGCGTACTGTGTCCGTGACGAAGAGGTTCACCAGGAAACGCAAAATCCCCCACAGATACACCGGCTGCCAATCCGTTACGCCTTACACACCAGTCTACGTACGTCAAGGTGAGCAAGGAACATCTTACCATTGACACTCTGCTATATTACGATAATCCATATGAGGTCGACAGAATCGACCCCAACTACATCATCATTGTGCGCCAAATGGAGCCCGCCGAGACCGAGGTTCTATTCCAACACACGCGCCGACTTCGTTCTCGCGGGAGATCTCGTCTTCTCAAAGCAGAGACAGAGAAGACTCTGAACAATGTCCGCTCAACGAAATCTAATACGGCAGGACACTTGAAATCCGTTATAACGAAAGAACCTGTGCCTGTCATCCAGTTGGAACGCCCCAACATCTCGACGCCTAAAATGATCATGAACGATCGTCGGCAGCGAGAAGCGAGGCGAGAGGCTGAGGAGGACGAGGAGGCACAGGAAGAACGAATGCATTCTCGCGGAAGCTCTCGTCCTCTCTCCAATGAGCGTACCGTGACAGAGAAGATCCTCGAGAAACTGCGCCTATCCCGGTTGGAGGCAGCAGGAAAACTGTCGTTCGTTGCAGCCGATTCCCTCTCCAATCTCAAAGTCCACCAACTCTCTTATCGGGGATGCACGACTAGCTAGGCAATTCTCTGATCTAGATTGTCACCCACTCTCCTCCAAAGACTCGTATGACAGCATTGAGATGGATCAGTGTGAGTCCAAGTACAATCTTGAACACCCCAGTCGACCACTCTTCGAACGTAGCCGTTCGAGACTTCCAGCACCCATGACCAACCTGCGGAGACGATCGCCGGGACTAGGCCTTCGAGACCTTCAAAGAAGCAATGAGTCGATCGGGCTAGGCAAGAAAGACAAACAAAGTGCCCGAGCAGCTCTCACATATCAGCTTTCGTACGGGAGCGCAGATATGGTGCAAACATCTGCGGAAGTGGGAGCCCCTCGTCCAAGCATCCACATGGAACACACCGACCTCCACAACGGCCGCCAACAAACGTCTACATCCCCACCGACGGACTATTCCTTACCGAACTCGGTAATCTGATGTCCGGATGGGAAGCAACGCTAACACATGAACAACCAAACATTATGCCATCGAATGAGGGATATAGAGCCTCAAATGAGTTGCTTGTCATCACAGAGTCATGGCTCAAAGACCAAAAATCGCCAGAAGACATGGCCGGCCTGCGGGAAATGGTCATGGGGAGTTATCTGCAACAAGAGAGGGAGCCGCAAGAGTTGGTGAGAGAGCAAGAAGCCCAGTTTGCGCGCTCTCAGGAACTAAACGAAATTGCCACCCCACACTCAAAGAATACCGCGCCAGATACGGACAACAGTAACAGCGAGTCACCAACCTCACATAGTATTGCTTTCCAGATACGTCACGATCGATCAAATGGGACACCTTCAATTCTCTTATCAAGGACCGCTCCATTCAATAACCCCAAACTATCAGCGACGGCAGAGGATGCTATCAACCGTCTGAACCTTCCTGAACTGACAGCACTAAAAGAAGATCAGCACAAGCCAGGCCACCGATCCAAGGCAGCACGCTCTGGACAGCGCGATTGGGCTGGTAAGAGCGATCAGAACGCGAGCGGTGGTATGAATGAGCCTGTTGCTACTACTCCTGACAAAGGGAAACAGTCGTCATCTTTCGGCAAGTTCATCGGTGGCAAGCTAGAGAAGACTAAATGCTTAGTCACAGAGAAGTATAATCGGCGTGGTATTGGCGCTCTACTTGAGACCCCTGAAGAACACGAGTCTGGACATAGGGGAGGAAAGCTTTTGAAATTTCCCCAAATACACTGATTTTGAGATCGATTTCGACACAGCCTCCGATGTTCCAGAAGAGCAACAATCAGCTCTTAGTTCCCACAATAAGGGTGACGCCTCAAAGAGCGAGGACGAATACGCCATAGACGAAGATGGTAACTATGTCCTTGATACCTCGTGCACCATGTCTCCTTTCGCACACTGGGCCAACAAAATCCAGCTGAATATGAACTTGCCATTGTATCTCACAAAGTTACGGGTACTGACGTTTTCCAATGTCAGTCTTGTTCGAGGATGTTTAGCGACCGAAGACATTACGAGTAAGTATCACCTGGTAAAAGCTGCCGTTACTGACAAATCAAAGTGAACACATGCAGACACACGTGAAGTCCTTCCAATGCAGTCGATGCCATAGGAGGTTCGCGCTTCGAAGAGACCTTGTTCGCCATGAAGCATCAATTCATTGTGCAGGGCAGCAGGAATTCTCTTGCTCAGTAGTTGGCTGTGGCTTTGAAGCGACACGAATGGACTACTTACCCCGGCACATGCAGAAAACCCATCAGTTCCAGGTCAAAAGCTTAGCCGAGAATGACATAGATCATGCAATGATCTCGCAATTCCCTGTGAAGCAAAATGCCGATCCATGTTCGCCAGCTTTACCCTCTTTGCTGACCCATCCCAAATCTAGACACCCCTACAGAAACTAGCCTTCAAAGGTTCCACAGCTTATGGCTGGACAGGATCAGAAGTTTTCGATTGCAAGTAGGCTCTTCCCATAGGTTCACTCATTAGAGGGGTCAAGTATGTTGGACTCATCAAAAGTCGTAGAGAACGTTCCATACGCGCCCGACAAGCATAAGAGACAAGTAGCGCTTTCTTTGGCAGGAACTATCACTGCCAATGATAGCAGCGAATCGGATAATCTGACGACGGTTGGCGAGGAAGACACCCGGTTTCGTATCGGAGATGGCGACGCAAGAAAGTTTAGCGACAGTCAAGAAAGCTTATTGAGCAGACGAGGCAAGACTGAATACTCTTCTTACTGCGATGTGGACACTCATGACGCCCTAAACTTAATAGAGAAAGCGGTGAAAGGTGTCCTACTCAGTAGACTACTCGATCATGCCCTGCCCGAGGTTAGGGACGCGACAGAGGGGTTTTGTGCTTCAAGCGGGGGCCCCAATACCTGTATTACGACCGTAGTATCATCGCTATCCTCGTCTAAGAACGACACAAGAAATATGGCCGGCAAGCGAGCTCGAAAAGATGGGAAGGATCCTGGCGATAGAGGGTGACGACTCAGACGATGGCAATGACGGTCGACCCAAGAAGAAAGCCTCATCTGACCGCATCCCACCGCGGAGGTTAAAATGCCCTTTCCATCAACGTCAACCAGAGAGATACACCAAAGCGGCTTGGCCGAGGTGAGGGATTCGCAGAAATGGGAAAGCTCAAAGATCATTTAAAGCGTGTGCATATGCATCCATTGCGTTGTCTGAGATGTCACGTTGAGATGTCGGAGGAGGAGCTTGAAGATCACTTGGATCGTGACGATATATGTGCAAGATTACCAGCGCCGCAGGATGACCGCATAGCGCCCCAAAAACTCTGGAGGTTTGATTCCAAAAAGGCTCCCTTTATGAATGCCAGGAGTACGGAGGAGAAGTGGAAAATAATGTACAAGACGCTCTTTCCTGCGGATTCTGAGGCAGACATTCCATCGCCATGTCAGTTCCCAGTATGTCAACACTAACACTTAGAAATTCATGGCTAACGTTAACGCCAGATGATCGAAACACTGTGTCCCCAAACCTGGCACGGGCCCTTACTGAAGCATTGGAAGAGGAGCTCAACCAAGAACTCGCGCAATATCTGGAGCCTGTCGTAACCCGCATCAAGGCGCGCATACCCGCAATCATTGAACGTTGTCGTGCAAACTTGGCTCAACGAGCTACTGCTACGAGGGAAGACATTAACGTTGAAGTATTTTCCACTCGATCAAAGGCAATGCCGGAAGTGATAAGCAATACAGAACAATTGCACTTGAAGGATATATCAAGCCACATGACCCCATGTGTGAACGGTGGCTATGAGCTACCAGCACAAGCAGCCATGGCCGACAGCGAGAAGGGAAGACAGCAATCACGAAGGTTTCCAACACATGGATTGACGCCTTCTGGAAGTAGTACAGGAAGCGAGCAGATAGCAACGGCTTCGCCCTCTACAAGTACGGACAACATTGCTCACACGGATATACTTCACAACTCACCGTGCTCTGATCCCAATGCGAACATTGGAACGCATGAAACTTGGAATATGTACGAATCTACTTCATTCCCGCTTCATCCTGAGTTCAGCTCGACACTGCTGGATTGCAATATTCCTGCGCGATGGCCTGGATTCGAGGAGCAGGATCCGGCGCTACGACCCTATCACAACAATCCGTACCTTTGTGGTGGCTCTGAGTCTTTTGACGAGCAAGATTGGAATGGCATGGCAGCTGTGAACAAGCAATATACGGCCGAATATCCAGCTGTACTGGATCGAACGCCTCATGAGGAACATGACCACACGCAGACAACACAATGGGAGACCGCGGAACGCAGCCCGGACCTTTATCGATAACGGCCGAGTAGGTAATTGGCGACAAGGAAAACTCGAATTTGGAGTACATTAATCAATACATCACACACCCCAATGAGAGCGATTATATAACGACACTCAGATTCAAGACCATATGTCGACAGGACCCCGGAGACTTCTATGCTGTACAACACTACGTGCACCGTCACTATTGAGGGTATCTTGGGCGGACATAAAGAACAGGTAGTGGAATTTCCGGAGCACGAGACCAGGCGTAGTCCGTAGACCAACGCACGGTGGCGTTCCACGACGCGTACAATCATTAGGCGGCGCGCGACACTGGTAATTGTGAACAATAGAATGCGTAGCACTTCCTCACCAGCGAGGTGGCGGCGAAGTCCGCAGCAGTGTATGTCAGCGCGCTTCCAACCTTGGCCGGCTTCTGCGTCGAGTTAGAGACGACAGGCCGTGCAGCACATGTAAGATCGTCATTGAATAGGAAAGGATGTTCAAAGCATTCGCCGTATGAATGATCGACTTCTGCCTGTAGAACGCACACGTTGTTTGCGCGTAGACGGAAAAGTTCAAATGCATTACTCAGATAGCTTTCTCAGTATCGTTCGAGTTGAGCAATTCGATAGATTAATCCAAACGATAGCACACCGACACGCCTTCATTGACAAAACTGACAGAGTAATCATGAACGATGTATTCATGAGAGTATTCACAATATGCACAGAAGTAATATATACAAGGCTCCAAACTCAGCGCCGATGGAAATTCGCCATGGGCAATTTCGTGCTTCTCGTGTCCCGTTTCACATGCTGGCAGTTTCTTGCCACGTGCTATTGTTCAACTCCTTCCTCGTCCTTCGTACCGACCGACAGTTTGGATGAACCTCGGCACACGTCGATCGTGCTTCGCGTATCGTCACCTCGGGCCGATCATAGCTTCGCAGCAGGGGTAGGAGACTGAGCCTATGAGAAAAAAAGAAACATCAGCTTAATTCGCATGTGGCACATTGCTTTATTGGCACTCTTTTGTTTTATTTGTTGACAGGCCCATAGGAACAGCTTCGAGTCATCGTAACGTTACAAGGGAAAGAGGAAAACTAGAGCTTGGAAGCGCCCCGCGGGGGACCTACATTTGTGATTTCATTGTAGAGAAGACTGGATGGGGTTAGCTTTGGTCTTGCGTACTTGGCGATGTGTGTGACATACGATGTAAGGAATTCGTCGTACTGTTCGCCCGTCACTTGGCTCTCGAAGTACTTTGCGGCTAGGCTGAACTTATTACCCTTGGGTGCTTTCTCGCTCAGCTTCTGCGTCTGCTCGTGGAGCAGCTTGAGCGCGTAGTCTTTGGTAACCTTCTGGCCTTCGGCCGTGGTGATCTGGTGCTTGCTCCATTGCCACAACTGACTCCTCGACACCTCGGCGGTAGCCGCATCTTCCATGAGGTAATTGATGGGCACGCAGCCGAGACCGCGCAGCCATGCCTCCATGTAGCTGAGGCCGATGTCGAGATTCTTGCGGATACCCGCTTCGGTGACCTTACCGGGCACGTTCATGTTGAGCAGATCGTTGGCAGTAATATTTACATCGTCGCGGCGGACATGCATCTGGTTGGGTGTAGGCATATGTTTGTTGAAGACCTCGCCAGCAATGGCGGCAAGCGCCGGGTGAGCGACCCAGGTGCCGTCGTGTCCAGCGCGGACTTCGCGAAGCTTGTCGGCACGGACTTTCTCCATGGCAGCCTCATTGGCAGCGGGGTCGTTCTTTATGGGAATTTGTGCAGCCATTCCACCCATGGCGTGGACGCCCCGCCTATGGCAGGTCTTTATGAGAAGCTTAACATATGCGTCCATGAAAGGGACGGTCATAGTCACTGAATCACGGTCTGGAAGCACGAAGTTCGGGTTCTGGCGGAAACGCTTGATGGTGTTGAAGATGTAATCCCATCGTCCGCAATTAAGACCAGAGGAGTGATCACGAAGTTCGTAAATAATCTGGGAAGGTCAGTATATACTTGTGAAATGTATTGAGTATCAACCCACCTCATCCATCTCGAAGGCAGCTGTGATTGTTTCAATCAACACGGTGCCCCGGATCGTGCCTCTTCGCATGCCAATGTAGTCCTGTGCCAGGTTGAAGACGTCGTTCCAGAGTCTCGCCTCCAAGTGCGATTCCATTTTTGGAAGGTAGAAGTAAGGTCCGGATCCTCGCTTCACGAGCTCGTGCGCGTTAAGGTAGAAGTAAATACCGAAGTCAAACAAGCTGCCCGAGATGGGCTCGCCGTCCACTGTGAAGTGCTTCTCCTCCAGGTGCCATCCTCGGGCGCGAGCGATGAGTGTGGGAAGCTTGCGGTCGGTGCGGAGCTTGTATTCCTTCTCGCCCTGCTTGAAGTCGACCTGCCTGCGGATGGCGTCATACAGATTGAGCTGGCCATTGATCATGTTGTCCCATGTCGGCGCGCTTGAGTCTGTGCTGTATAAGCTTGCATCGATAACCACGGCGTGTGCCAATACTTACCCTCGAAATCCGCCATATACGTCCATACGTCCGAGTTCAAGGCGTTGACGACCATCTTGCGATCCGTAGGTCCTGTGATCTCTAGGCGTCTGTCGACCAGTCCGGGAGCTGGAGGTGCTCCCTTCCAGGCATCGTTTTCACGAATATGCCTGGTCTCGGGGAGGAAGTCGAGTAGATTGCCCTTGTCTAACTCGGCCTGGCGGATCACCCGTCGCTGAAGGAGCTCTTTCCTACGCTCATTGAATGTACGGTGGAGCAGAGCCAGGAAGACAGCCACATCTTTGCTCAGAATGTGTTTGTTTTGGTCGTTCAATGCGCCGAGGATGTTGACCTCGCGTAGCAAGCTTTCGGGGCTAGCCATTGTGACTCGACTGTTGTCGTATACCGTGTGCTGGAGTTGGTCTATTGTTCAAGACAATTGGTACCAAGGAGAAAGGTATGGGGCAACGATGTATGCGTGCTGAGACGTGAGCGGCAGAGGCGCGGCACATATATCTCGGAGGCAAGACGTCACGCATCTTGACATGGACCGAGGGTCTTTGTCCTAGCATGGCCGGCCGCGTGCTGTGAGTGGAAGATGGTCGCGGCCCAGCGGCGAGCTTGTGATCGCTGCCCGCCAAGCCGTCTGCGGATGCGGGGTGGCACGACGCCATCATCTCGAAGCAGCACCGCGATTCCACAAAACTCACCATTCGGGCTCTGGAACGGGTGCAATCGCGGTGAAGGTGGCAAGCGATTATCGCAATCCCTACGAAAACACGGGCTGCTGCCGGATGGTGCCGGCAACTGACGGAAGCTGCGATTGGAGCTCTGGCGAGCACCTCCATTGCTCCACCCCAACCGTCGTCGCCACTGCTTTTGCGCCGGCTACTGAAGGGAACACTGAGGGCATTGATACATTCTTGATGATATTGTCTACGTACCCTGCGGATAAGGCAATCGGATTGGATCCCTGATGCGTGGACCTCGGGAGGTGCTCCGGACCTACATCGGGCTAACACCGTTCCTGATAACCGCAATTTTGATGTCTTGATCCTAGTACCAAAAGAAAAAAAATTAAACGCCCATAACTGATACATACGATCTTTCCGGATCATTGCATCAATAGCGGAAAGAGCAACGCCCCACTCCCATGCCAATCACAGTCCACTTTCGCACAGCGTCGTTGTTGACCGTCCGTACTGGACTCAGCCACGCAGCTAGTTGAGGGGCAGACCGAGACTTCTTCTCTGCCTGCGAGCAGCCATAGCGTCGGGGCACGCGTAGACATAATATTGAGCCTCATAGGGGACTTGGACAACAGCACCTGCAGCTTGTCCATCACAAGTAGTGGGTGCTACCCCACCCTTTGTGTTTAGTCGATAGATGCTTCGGACGGCTGTGTTTGTGTTCGTAGCATCAAGCTTGAGCCACGGGACATCGGCAGCGGCATCAGGGGCTGGAGCAGCTTCGCTCTTCTTGAGCTGTGTGTTGCCGAGCCCAATTATGTCGAATTCAGGTGTCGTGTTATCGACGAAGAAGTGCTGGCCCACCGCGTTTGCATCCTCTGTCACGGATCCAAGAGACGTTTTCTGAGCGACGGCGCACGAGGCGTTGAACAGGTTCGCCACAGCGCCAATAGAGGCGGGTGTGGCTGTCTCGTTGGTGCACGTGTAGTTCTGCGTGCCTTGGCCTAGCGCGATGAGCACTAGCTGGTTGTGGTCGCCTGGAGGCGTAAGCGTGCTCGAGGGCTGCTGAACATCGGCAAGGCTACACGAGTCGTTGAGTTGACGACGGTAGGAGCTCCCGGGTAGGCGATATGGCGCCGGAGCAGCTAGAGCGAGGGGGATGGCAAACGCCGCGACAAACAGCGAGGAATGCATGTTTGATGTTTTAAAAGAATGGTTGAATGCCGGATTCGTCAAGGGTATGTGTGTATAGCGAAAGCAGAGAGCTACCAGAGCCCGAAGAAGCGAATGGGTAGGAAATAAAACGGAGGGAGAAACAAGACAGTGAGCTGGAAGCTGTTGATTGCAGCGAGAGTGGTGCCTTGAAAACAGTGCGATGCAGGCAGGCCAATATATAGATTCGATGAACACTCATTCAACCCAACGTAGACAATCCGGTAGGTAGTTTGATCCGGGAACGTACCTGGGGGCTGTAAATCTCAAACATCGCATACGTCCATGCCTGGTAGTAGCGTCCGATAGTGTTAGTGGCATACAGCTCGTCTGCTGTGCTTCCCATATGCTGACAGGAGGTGCATTCACACGTAGGGGGAAAGGTCAGCGAATGTTCCGCCTTCTTGGGCCGAAAAGGGAATGCCTGGTCCTGCCATTGAAACGCGGGATCCATAACCTTGGGAAACTTCGACAGATGTTACTTTTAGCGCAACTGTAAAGGGGGCACGGGTCTCATGAACGCCCCTTGGGCCGTCCGCGACGGGTGCGACTGTCACGACTCATGCGCGAACTGTACCTCCGCAGCTTGTTGCGATATGCAGAGCGAAAATGGTGGTTGAGACGTGAAACGGTACCTGCAGATTTCGCGTTGGAGGATCAAACACGGCCGCTTGTCCAATAAGCAAGCGAGTGCAATACGCAGGATTGCCTCACCATTCGCGAAACAGCCGCAGTTCACGCCAGGCGGTCTGGATTGTAGATGCGATCCTTGGATCAGTACAGCTGCTTTGTCGCGGCTGTTGTCGCGACATTGACAGCATGTGACCCGGCGGCGGATCAGCGGCAGATGTTCTGTGCCGTGCATCTGGCACACGATGCGCTTCTCGTAGAGATTACCTTGCAGATAGTTCGGGCCGTTGTGAAACAGCGAAAGCAAGTGGCAGTGGCAGGCTGAATGTTTGGGCATGTTGAAGTCCGTGTGCTGTGTGGAGGACGAGCGCATGCTACGCATATCGTCCCTCGCTTATCAGCGGAGACTATCCTGCATATTGTGTACGTCTCAGATGGAAGCTGGGTGATCTGGACAATGTGACGATGGGTACAGCAGGTTAGCGTTGGGAGAGTCTAAGGACAGACAGTGAAAGTGGCGGTAGTGGATGAGGCAGTGGCTGGGGGGACCGAGTCGCGCTATGACCAGAACGGAATTGAGCTCAGCCACCATGAACGCGTGCTCTACCTTCACTTCAACTGTGACGTTGCTGTCAAGAGACAAAAGCGTCCGGGTGACAATGTCGCCCGTGTTTTTCTGCTCAAGCCCTATCAGGTACCATGAACGTTAGACGGAGCCTCCAGGACGTCATTCGAGATGTCGGCATCCATCCGGTTTCTGCTCGTCAGCCTCCCCTCCCCTCGCCAACTCAGCCTGCAATTTTCGCCAGCGAGGAGGATCACACGTTAGCTCGCCAACTGCTAGTCGACCAGAGAGTGAGCGGCCCAGACTACCGAGATCCCGGTAAAAAGTTGAAGCTCATTTTCAGGAGCTCGAAAGAGAAAGAAAGGCTTCAGGATACGACTCAGTGGGATTTTTCGCAGGATGAGCTTGACCGCGCACTATCGGCAGCCATCGACAAACCTGCTACACGCCCTGGTCTTATCCAAGCCTTCCTCAACCTAGGAGCAAAAGTCAACTTTGTGGAAGTTGCGGATCAGAAGAGCAAGGCGAATAAGAAGACAGTTGTTACTGACCGAAGACGAAGCACGGTTCTGCAGAGAGCAGCGACTGTGCGACGAGCCGACTCACTCAGTTTATTGGCGGCTTCTGGCGCGGACCAGATCACTCTCGACGAAGGGCTCAAAGCTGCTCTTGCCGCAAACGACCACCCCTGTGTTCAGGAATTGTTGCGACATGGTGCAGACCTAAACACGAGCCCAAACGCGTTAGCAGATGCTGTCAGGTCGAACGATCAGAATTTCGTACGTTTGCTATTAAGGGCACCAAAGGCTCTTCGCCCTGACATCATCTCTTCATGTCTTCCAGCCGCTGTTCAACAAAAGTCCGAGCCAGTCATTTCGCTGCTGATAACCCACGGCGCTGATCCGAACTTCGATAATGCTAGTGCTCTGACTACTTCTGTTGCACGATGCGAATATCGTACCTGTGTTGCACTTGTCGCTGGCCCGATGCCCCTGAATTCCACGTCCCTCAAAGCTGCTTTTGAGACTGTAATGAGGATGTCAAGCGCGCAGGATCTTTATCAATTCTTGGAACTTTTCTTCTGTTGTGGTTTGTCTCCAGCAAGCCCTAGGTTGACTGGCTTGCTCGTAGCCGCATCCCAGCGCAATGACATCCGTATGGCGGAGATGCTCATCAATTATGGAGTGCCGCCAACTGTTAACCAAGCAGAGTGCTTAAAGATTGCTATTGCTAGGTCTCATTGGCAACTGGCAGATATCATCTTGAAAACCTCGATATCGCCCGCTCATGCATCCATGGCGCTGGACGTTGTACCAGAGGATACACCAAAATCCGAGAGACTCCATATTATCAGCACTTTGGTAGCCAAGGGTGCCAGCGGTAGTTCACTCGAACGATGGCTTGTTCGCGCAGTTGAAGAGGGGGATTCAGAACTGATGGATCTACTTCTAAACGCTGGCCAACCGCTCGGAACAGGTAACAACAGGGCTATACAAGCTGCAGTAGCAAGGAAAGATATTCGTAGTCTCCGCTTGTTACTTGCTTCCCGGCCGTCACCGCAGTCACTTGCGCAGGTATTCCCTCTTATCCGATCTGGATACACGGCGTCTGAACGACTCGAAACCGTGCGCTTACTGTTGGAGCATGGTGCTTGTGGGCCTGAAGTAGACCAAGCTCTCGTCGCTGCGGTCGCTGACACGTCCAGCACGAGAGACATTGCTTTGATAACGGAGTTGGTCCGTCATGGTGCACTTGTCAACCATGACCACGGCAAAGCGCTCAAACTGGCTGTCTCCCAGGCCGATCTGCCAATCGTACGCCTGCTCTGTGGGGCGAAAGTTTCTACTCAAAGTAAATCTGCATGTTTACCCCTCATCTTTGATACAAAAGGGTCCAGACGGCCTGCAACAATTGCGATGCTGGAGCTACTGGTAGCTGGTGGTGTTGAAGAGGGTGCGGCTACACAAGCCCTAGAGATCGCTGTCAGAGGTGGCTCCCCCAACCTGGACGTAATCGAACGGCTGATAGCTGCTGACCCAAGACTGCTTTCGCAAGCGTTCCAATTTGCTACTTCGCTCAGCAGTGTACCGCACAAAGAAGCTATCCTCAAGTCTTTGCTCGGAAGAGGCATCTCACAGGAAACGCTTGACCGAGCTCTCATTACTGAGATTCGGCAATTGAAGGGTACAGACGAGTCCGCAATCGCACAGTTGCTCCTTCAACACGGTGCATCCATCAACTATAATGGTGGCGCTGCATTTGTAGCATCTGCAGCAACAGGCAACAGTTTGCTTGTGAAGCTGCTGCTCACTGGGAGGGACAGTCCTTGGCAACCTACAGTCACCTCAGCTTTTCAATCACTCTTCGATCCCGCTAACCTGCGACGACTGAATCCCGCAGCACCGAGCCGAACGTCCGTTGGCAATATAGTCGTTGCATTACGCCAAGAGGCGCCTCACACTCACTCCGCCGACAATGAACGTTCGTCCGGCGATTATGTAGAGGTTGCAGAGCAGCTTCTTAACCTGGGAGTAGACCAGAATGCAGTTGATTTAGCACTACGAGCCGTTCTAGACCCGGAGAACGGTCTCCATGCGACCGAATCAATAGTGGATCGTCTCCTGAACCACCGCGCAGATGTCAATGCCGCCAACGGTGTATGTTTCGTCTTCGCCGCGAGACGGAACTCAACGCTCTTTGCGAGACTTCTTGAATTTCGGCCCAATTTTACGGCTCTCTTACCGTCCCTCATTAGCTCTGGTCTAGACGAAGGAATACTCCTGGAGTTGATCGAAGCCTGTTTTAGTCATGGATGTACTGCCGATGACTTAGATTTAAGCCACCCTACATCATTAATTTTAGCAGTACAGAAGTATCCAAGGAGCGAAGCACTTATCCAGAAGTTGCTTAATCATGGCTGCAATCCCGAAGCTTCATTATCCGGTGTAATTGATACTAAAGTAGGCGAAGAAGCCATCCCCGCTCTTTTATGGGCTCTGGCACAACCACAAAAAAGGGTTTCGAGCTCGGTGATCATTACTCTGTTACAGGCAGGAGCTTCGTGCACCCGCGTAGCTCCAGTATCAGATATCGCACCTATAGCTCTTGCAGCTCGCGAGGGTCGTGCAGATATCGTGAAAGTCTTGTTAGAGCGTGGTGCTGATGCCTCGATTCGCGACAAGCAGGACCGATCCGCTCTCTTTTACGCAGGCGGTTCCTCCAACACGTCAGTGGTAGAGACACTTGCGCCGCACGCTCTCAAAAATGATGGCAGTATCCACGAAGCTGCACGGAGCTTACAGCTTGACGTCGTTGCGTTGCTCATAAAGGCTTCCCACGATGTTAACTTTCCATCCCGACACCATGGCGGACGAAATGCACTAGGCGAACTGTGCTTGAATGTCGAGATCAACAACAGCAGCCAGCGCTCGAGGACTCGTCAAGTGCTTCGGCTACTCCTTGACAACGGAGCGAATCCGACCTTCAAAGCTCGAAACGAGAGGTCCACTGTCCATCTGGCGCTCGATAATGCCCACAATCCTCTAACAATTGCAGAAACGCTGCTCGAGACCGAGATCTGGGAGCAGCTCAACGACGAAAAACATATGTTTCGTGACGAGAAAGGTCTTTGGTATTCTCCCTATTCATACGTTGAGCGTATGCCATCACCTGCACGTAAGGCCCAAAAGCAGGATCTACTTGGTAAGCATTCCTCAAATCCATTCGTCGCCTCGCTGTCAGAAGCGGAACTCGACCTGCTGCCAATGCTCTGATCCCCATCTTGTGAAAATTGCAGGCCAACTACTCCAAGGCTGACCTATCCCAGATCTCCTCCGCGACAAAGGCTGTGCCCCAAGATTTTACTCCGAAAACGAAGACCAACCTCTCGGCGCAATTGGCATGCCCGCCGCCATCGCCCGCCTCGCCGACCGCCAAAAGGAGCATCAACTCTCCCTCAAACTAGCTAAGGAGGCCTCGGAGCACGCCCGGATGCTCGAAGAAACCGCGCACCTGGACCTCCTTCGCCGCAAAAAGGAACAACAAGATGCCGAGATGGCTGCAGTGGAGGCTGCGACTAGGCATAGCCAAGGGATCGAGCAAAGGCAGCATGAGGCGAATGTGCAAAGGGTGAGAGAGGCGGAGAGAATGAAGCGTGCGGAGAAGGTGGCGTGGCATGCGTTGCTCACGCAGCAGGAGCATGAATCCGCCACTCAGCGGGCGCAGATTGAGGAGCGTAGATCTAACGCGGCGTACACCGCTGAGAATCGTCTCATTGAGGCGAGGAAGGGGGAGGTGGAGGTGAGTCGAGTTCTTTTAGCATGCGGTGTTGGTGCGATTTGCTAATTGCGGACAGCATCGAGCTGGATTGGAGAGAAGAGCTTTGAAGGAGAAGGACGAGCATATGAGTAAGAACCTGACAATGCAGATGCAGATCCAGGATCGCGTTGATGAGAGTGCGAAACTGCATGCTGGGTTGAATAGTCGGAAGCAGCTTGAGTGGGGAACGGTGGATTGAGCGTTTGCCGAGTGGGTGTTTGGTGCACATAAGCGGGATCATTTTACGGCCTAGTTATGTGGATGTATGAACAATGACGATTCACGACAATTCGTGGGAGTGCTAGATGGAGCGAATCTTGGTGGTCTTACGGTCCAGGTGAGACCTAAATTGATACAATATTTCAATGGAAAAGATATTAAGCCCACCGCCCTGCAACCTGCAATCATACTGCCTCCCCAATATTGCATTACCCATCCACCACATTCATAATGTCCTTTCACACCCTAAAACACTGAAATCCCCTTGCAGCATCGTTCCAATCGCCCGCTTCCTTGGTCAGATCAGAACTCCCAGGGTCTTGGAGCTTGATCGATTCGCTGCCATCGAACGTGCGACATGAACCGTTCCTATCTCCGTTAACTAAATTCCTTCCGCTCCGCAGACGCCCTCGTATACCACAAGATTCCCCTCTAGAAGGAAAGCCTCCCATTTCACGGGGGGACATCATTCCAAAGAGCGAACTTTCCGTCGGAAAAGCAGGTCAAATCCAGAAGTAAAGGGGGAAGAGCGCAGAGAGGTGGGGAAACGTACTTGTAGAACGTGCAGCTGAACCCTTTATCGGGCCTAATCGAGCTCGCCGTCCCATCCAGACTCATACAGTCTCCCGAGCCGATGTTATACAACACGTTGACGCACTTCCCGCCCCAGTTGATGTGTTCGCATATGTATACCTGTTCATCCACCCGTTAGCTGGTGCACGAAGGGCATGAGAGACTGGGAGATGGGAGATGGAACGTACATTTACTGTATCTGATATGGTCGTGGTCGAGGTAGTGTATGCTGTTGATGGTGCTGCTGAGATTGTGTCGCGTGGGAGGAGATAGATGCTTGAGGGGCGTGCGAGGATGGTGGGAATGAGGAGACAGAGGACTGTGAAGAGGGTCGGGAGGGACATGTTGGACGGTGTTGGTGATCTCTAGAAGTGGTAAAGAGCAAAGAAGCGTATATGTATGACTGCGGCGTGAGGACGGTGAAATTGCATCAAGGAATACGCAGTCGAATTGACTTGCATAGGTCGAGTGACGATCGGTATTGCGGCGAACTAAGACCCGGAGGCTGGCGAGGAATGGCATACCCTCGCCTCCTCTTTATACCCATGAAGATCTTTTGGCCAATGTAAGTCGTGCGCACGGCGAGACGACAAGAAGTAAGATTCGATGATGTGTTGTATTGATTGCCGGTTATGGACAGGGTGTGGTTAGTGGGACTAGTCGGGATGAGGTAGGGAAGTCGCGAGTTACACAGGGCGATGCACGCACCACACGGCTCATGCAGTACGCATTGTTTTGCGTTTGGATTGTTTGGAGCGTAAATGTATAGGATGTGTGTAAAAGTGTCGGTCTGAACATCTTTGGTCGTGTCTATTGCATCCGAATATGGAGGTTAACGATATTGGAGAGCGCCTTCGTCATCGACGCGTTCATGTTGAGGTGTCGACACCAACAATCGTCTTCTGCCGCGCTCAGTCTGCTTGTGATACGCCAACATGCTCGTTGCCGTGCCAAATGTGGTGACAAGCGCGGCCATAGTCTGTCGACACGAGGTCACGCATGGATGAAACGGAGCAAAGTAATCGAGCGATGAGGCTAGCTGAAGATGTGGATCCCTTGCTGAGGTCCTGGAGTGGATTCATGAAACAATTGCAAGTACAACAGACGTACAGCGCTTTTCTACAATGGTATATCCGCGTCCTGTCCCTTATCCAACCCAAAACAAGCAATAACATGAAGCAACGCCACGCGCTATGAGTGTCCAAAGACCAAAAGAAAGGCAGGGGAAAAGGATTGCCCGAGACCACGAGAGGTGCTATGTCTCTGGCTCAGAGCTCGACTGTGCAGGTACGCTTAGTACAGCTGGCGCCGGTTGAGCAGGGGCCGGTGCAGGGCGACTGGTGGCAGCGTGTAGCCTTTGGTCTAATGCCTTGAGAGCCAACGCGCGTCTCCGTTCTGCTTCGGCGCGCGTTTGGCCCCCTTTTCCGCCACGGCTGTTGGGGTTCATGATGCTGGGCAAACCGCCTTCTACTCGCGCGCTTGCCTGCTCGTTCCCCGCGTCAATATCTTCGGCGGAGAATGGCGTGCATACTTTCAGCGACACCATGGTGTTGTACACCTGATCTGCGACCGTGCCGACAGGTGTCTGTACAGGTTCGGGGAAGAAATGAGCAAAGGCAAACGTGTCCGAGGCATCGCCTTTGATGACGGAGCCGTCACCGGTGGCGGCAGAGGACAGCGAGGGGCTGATGCGGTAGAAGCGAAGGTAGACCCAAGCGGTCAGGAAGCCGAACCAAGCCAGGAACATGGCCGTCTCTGTGCCGAGGGCTATGCCGGATATGGTGTTGGCGAGGAGGAATATGGCCGGGAAATGTTTCACACGCATACGTATGATGCCCTTTGCAATCGCAACGGTGTGTTCAGGGACAAGCTGCTTGAAGGAGACGAGGAAGCCGGCCTGGATGGCAATACCGCCGGAAATTGTGGTAGTGCTGCATTGAAAGTTAGTTTCCAGGATACAAGTTCGCGTGGCCTCACTTACAGCGTCCGCTCGTTCTTGGAGAGGACATAGCCAAAAACATAGAGCAAAAAGCTGAGCAGGTTTGGCACCATGGACACGAACAGAATGAACTTTGCGAACTCGGTCGAACCCCATGCGCGCTCCAGGTATCGTCCCCCGTAGAAGACGGTAAGGCCCGTCGTCACCAGTCCCAGCACGTTCTGCTCTACTGTTGTCGCAAGCAGGAACACCCACGGATAGACGATAGAGACGCCGGGGACGATGGAAAGATAGGGTACGCCGTTGCCCACAGCAGTGACGGGCTTCGCAGCGCGTTCGCTCCAGCTCGAGGCAGGTCGGAGGGCGAAGTTGAGCAACGTGAAGACGACAAGCGATCCGAGTAGGCCGCGGGTCAAGGGCGGCAGGTTGATGCGGGCCATGGCGGAGGAGCGGTGGAGATGATATGCGCTGCGAGAGCGCGCGCGACGAAAACTTGGGCGGCCGGAGGCTGTAATCTTAACAATGACGGTGGCCGCGACCTACCAGCGAGCGAAGTCAGGGTTTCACTCAGGGTGTCGTTCAGCGGGCTAAGGTGTTCGACCGGGGGCGCACAAGCTCAACGTCGAGCTAACGCATCCTTGCTACGTCCGATCCACTGCATCCGCTAAACACCACACGCCCTCCACAGCCAACCCGAGACGCACAACGGCACACTCACAGTCGTCAATCCGCCCGGTGCATTCCTTCGCTGCCCATTTGGCCGAACGCGCCATACCACATAGCCTCTCTGCGCGCGGCGCTGCGACATGCGCCATGACGGTCGAGCCGCTCTCATCCAATGTAGTCAACTATCTCGTCTGGCGATATCTTCAAGAGGCCGGCTACGGTAACGCCGCGCTGCATCTCTCCCGCTGCTGGATCCGCGATCCCCAGACGCTCCCATTTGCGCGCGACGTCCAACCGCACACGCTCATAAACCTGCTGCAAGACGGGCTTTGGTTCGACAAGCTGCAGGCTGAGGCTGCCAATGTACGTGCACTGCTACTTCGCTCGCGACGACACTGACGAAATCAGGTTGAGCAACGCTATCACTTTGGCCGCGATCATGGACAGCCGTACTCGGTGCGCAACGGCGCCTTACTCACTCTGGACCAAGGCATCCCCGCCCACGAGCTCGCCGAGCAGGCGAACGGAGCCGTGCAAGAACCACCGCCCAAGAAGGGCGTGAAAAGGAGGAAAGGGAAACCAAATGGTGTCGTGGCGGAACCGCGCGTCGCCGAACAAGTCAATGGCGATGCTATGGACATTGACCTCAATGGCGCAAACCATGTCGCTCCGAGCGTGAACAGCGTGCGCGCCGAATCCGAAGCTATAGCTTCCGAAGCGGAATCCCCGACTGTAGCAGAAATTCCCATCTCGACTCTCAGCATCGGCCAGAGCACTGACGTGCAGACGGAAGTGATTGCAGATCTCGCGCCCAATACTACATTCATTCCAAGCCTCAAAGACTCAGAAAGAGTTGTAGAACACACGTCGTGGGGCCCACCGGATGCTCCCGTCCTGCTAACCGCCGGCAAATCGCTTCTCAACATCCAGATCATTCCTAAGGAAATGAACAAGGATACCGCACCCGCCGCCAACCCTCTCGCCCTGAAGTTCCCGATGAACAAGTACACAGTGACTGCATTATGCTGGATATCGGGTGAAGATATTGCGGTCTCCGCTCGCGAAGAGATTGTCAATGAGACGGGTGAGAAGATGATGATAGACAAGCTTATCAAAATCACGGATGCAGGAGAAGACTACCAAGTAATCTCATCGACCGCAGGACTCGTCAATACCTTGCGATGGAACAAGGAAAAAGAAATGCTTCTGAGCATATCGACCGATGGAGAGCGTGGGTCCATCAAGATTTGGAATAACCATAATGACTCTATTCCGGCTTGGGCCGAATTTACCGACACCGTCATATTCGATGCTCTTTGGATTAGTGACTCGGCCTTCGTAGTCTGCGGTATCGAACTCTTCAAGGTATTCGAGATAGACGATAGTTTGAAGGTCCGGTATAGTCTCGACACCAAAGTTCAGTGGGAAACACTGAAATTTGAACCTTCCTCTGGGACCATTGCCGCGCTCGGTATAGATGGAAGTTCCAGTGTGTTGGGCATTGTGAATCCGAGCAGCCCCTTCAACTTACAAACACAACATTTCTCGGACGAGTCTTTGACAGACCTCGAATTCCGGAAACGCATAGATGTCGGCATCATGGACCCCCCTTACCCTGGCGCAGGCTCGGAATCGCCAGTGGTTTTAACGACGTGTTCGATGTCGGGAGTGGTGCGCGCATGGGACGCTACTGTGCCGTTCAGGTGCCTCAAGACTCTCTCCACTACGGATAAGCGGGAAGCATTCAAGGTTGCATATTCCCCTGACGGCGTCTTGCTAGCTGCGGCAGGCCCTGATGCAGTGACGATATGGGACGTCGACAGGAGAGACATTCCCATCGCAAGCTGTCGCGCTCGCGAATGGGGCAGCAACAAGTGGAATCCTGGCGTGGATGGCGAATTCAGTCTGGGATGGGACCCGGATGGAACGAGGCTGTCTGTCGCTCTCGGTAACCAGGTAAGCCATTCTGGCACCGTCTCACCGCAGGACACGTTTCCAATATCTGCAAAACGGAGGATGTAGTACAAACTCAGCTGACCATTACAGATTGCGATTATCCCGATGACCCGGTAGCATTCGGTCACGGATAATTCATTCAAGCCTTACGAGAAGAAGAATCTGACGACGCTTCGAAGCTTGACCCATCAGTCCTACCCGTATCGGTTCAACGTACCACTGGACGCCAGCTGCATTCCACCCTATGCGTGAGCTGGGGCTGCATACCCCCAGGCTGCACGAGACAGAGGTCGGCCTTGGATGGCAACGCCGAGATGTTCAGTGGGCGCACGCATTGAGCGCTCCTCGGAACGGTTTCGCCCACCGTGTAGGCGACATGGTGTGCGACGTGCAGCGGGGCGTGTGGCGTTTGGGGTAGCATGTGGGGGAAAGCGAGCTTGGCCTCTGGTAGGCTCGTGCACCGTGCGGCGATGCTTATCCCCGCCAGGCCGACAGGGGCCCTGCGCTCTGCCAAAGCACTTCGGCATTTGTAAGTCGTTGCAGCATGACGCGGAGAATGGTACCCCAAAGAGGACGGGAGGCATGAGCGGCTTTCTGCCCCGCGGCGTTTTGTCTACAAACCATAACCCTTCGATCCCAATCTTGCTAGTTTGTGGAATACATGTATTGTATGTAACATTTTCAGGGTTGCTGTCGCTCCACGGTCTGGTCCTAGTAGCATAATACCTTCTGTGCGTCGTTGCTCGTTGTTCTTAATCATGTCCGCTGTGCCTTCCCTTCCCGAGGACACACCCTTGATTGCGACAAACAGCGTCAAGGGCATACCTACCGCCGCCGCCGCCGCGGGGTTCAAGCTTCACGATGAACCAATCGAGAACTTCCGGCCCATGAAAGTCATCGTGATCGGGGCTGGGTATTCAGGCATCTACCATTCAATACGAATACCGGAGCGGCTTCGCAACGTGGAATTGGTCGTGTACGAGAAGAACGCCGGAGTGGGTGGCACGTGGTACGAGAACAGGTATGTGTTCGAAACCATGGCTCGAAATACTTGCGACGACCGAACCCGATAGGCAAGCTGACACCCACAAGGTATCTGGGTTGCGCATGCGACATTCCATGTATGTATATTCCCACGGCCGCTTTCAAACCTTCCTAACGCAGCTACCAGCGCACTCTTACCAGTACACTGTATGTCATCTCCACAAATGCGGCAAGCACCTTCGTCTGACTTATCACCCAGTTTGAACCGAACCACGATTGGTCGGCATTGTATGCTCCGGCGCGCGAGATTCAAGCCTACCTCGAACGTACCGCGAAGAAATACTCCGCTGACCGATTTATCAAACTGTCGCATGAAGTCATCGAATGCCGATGGGACGATGCAATCGCGAAATGGAACGTGTCGGTAAAGAACCTTACCACCGGCGAGATCGTAAATGACCAGTCGGATGTCTTGATTAGTGCTCGAGGAAATCTGAACAATCCTGCATGGCCGAATATCGAGGGCTTTAACACGTTCAAGGGTGAGGTGATGCATTCTGCAAAGTGGAACGAAGAGTAGGATATCGATCGCTATATTTTGTTTCGGAAAAACGGACTGACCAGGGACAGGTACGACTTCACAGATAAGCGCGTCGGAGTCATTGGTGCAGGCTCTTCCTCCATCCAAATCGTACCCTCCCTCCAACGTGTCTCCGGGACTCACGTCTCCACGTTCGTCCGAAGCAAAACCTGGATCTCGCCCTCCTTTGGGCAAGCCCTCTGGGACAAGCACGGCTTCGACGGCTTCACGATCCCACCAGAACTTCGCAAGCGATTTGCAGATGATCCAGAGTATTACGCACAATTCCGGCTCGCCGTTGAGGAAGACGGCAATGGAATACACGCCGTGACGATTAAAGGCACCCCGCTTCAATTAGGGGGAAAACAGATGTTCGAAGAACACATGAAGAAGCGTCTCGAAAGCACACCACACATATTCGACGCACTATTGCCCTCCTTCTCCCCCGGCTGTAGACGCCTAACACCCGGCCCAGGCTACCTCGAAGCTCTCACGCAACCAAACGTCGCATTTGTCACATCGCCTATAGCCAGGATCTCCGAAAAAGCTATACATACCGCTGATGGACACACTCATGAAATCGACGCCCTCGTCTGCGCTACCGGTTTCCACGCCAATACATTTCCACCCTTCCCCCTGACCGGTTCGAAGGGTCTGACTTTGAAGGAGAAATGGTCCTCCCGCCCAACAAACTACCTCTCTCACTCCATCTCCTCCTTCCCCAACCTCTTCACCATGCTCGGCGCCAACTCCGCCATTGGCTCTGGTAGCCTAACCACCATGATCGAAAATGTTGGCGACTACGTCATCAAAGCCATCCGCAAGATCCAGAAGGAAGATATCGCCAGTATGACTGTGAAGCCCGAGCGCGAGGAAGACTTCACAGAGTATGTGGACGAGTATTTCAAGGGGACGGTGTTTAGCGAAGAGTGTAATAGTTGGTATAAGAGCAACCAGGATGGAAGCATAGTGGGGCTGTGGCCGGGAAGTACGCTGCATTGTGTGGAGGCGATGAGGAGTCCGAGGTGGGAAGACTACGTGTATGTGTATAGGGACGAGCTTCCCGTCGAAGGTGATCACCACGAGGAAAGTCCTGACGACAATGCGGTTGCGGATGGGGAGATCAACGATGCGGATGGAAAGAGGAAGAGGATTGATAGTATGGCGGTTGCGGATGGGAGGCAGGGAGTGAAGAAGGGTACGAAGCGGAAGAGGGTGAATCGGCTGAAGTGGTTGGGGAACGGGTGGAGCGTCAATGAGGTTGAGGGGCAGAATCTGGCGTGGTATCTTTACAAGGACTTTTTGCAGAAGCCTGTTGCGCCAAAGCCGGAAGAGAACGAGGTGTACAAGGCGAGGGCATTTTCCTATTGAGCCTACACTTTACTGTGGGTAGAATGGCGATAGAATACGTGATGTGAACAGCATTGTCAGCGGAACGTAAGCAAAAATTGCGCATTCCAAAGAGCAATGGTACACACTGTGGTGCACAAAGCTGTGAAAAACGTGACGCTAACACAATATAGTTAGCGCTGATTACGTGAAATAGTCGTTCAATCTAGCGCCAACGGTCCTCAATCGTTCTGTCATTTGCTAACATCCACGATGCGTGTGATACACTCGAGTGCAGCACCTAACAACCCGAACATGTTCAACTGCACCATATGAGACATATGACAGGCCGTGCTCGAGCACCCCGTTGGGTATAGCAGCAGCAACTATGTCTCGACCAAAAGCCCAGTTCAGCTCACCCTCTCGGCTTGGTGGCTCGGAAAATGGCCTGGCATATCACATATTCAACCCCTCAGGAACAGAGTCCGTACTTTTGCTTCACGGCGCCGGAACCGGTGCTCCAGAATGGAACCTCGTGATCCCGCATTTTCCTCAAGATTACCACCTTCTTGTCCCAGATCTGCCTCTCCACAACGATTCCAAGAACGTAGGACTTAGGAATATCGCGAAAGATACCAGTAATCTCCTTGCGCGACTTGTAACAGGCGAAAGTAAAGGTGGCCAGGTGCACGTAGTGGGTTTGAGTCTTGGAGCGCATGTGGGCAGGAGACTCGCAGTTCAACATCCAGCAGTTGTAAGAAGTTGCTTATTGTCTGGATATGCGCGGCTGGACTTTGACTGGATGCCATTAGCCCTAAGAAACTACGTTCCCCACCTGATCTACGGTGTAGAACACCTTGGTCTCCTCATCCCAAAGAGCTGGATGGACAACATCGAGCACACCGACCAGACCACCACATCACACGCTTTCGCAAACTTCAAGAAGATCTGGGAGATGGTTATTGATGAAGATATGAAAGAGAAGCCTTGGGGCGCGAGGACATTGATGGTGGCTGCGACAAAAGGGGGTTTGATTCCGACGAATGATAGTGTCAAGGATGCGCAGTACTTGGCCGAGCTGGGAAGGAAAGGAAACGACGACACGAGCGCAGTGCAGAATAGGAAGATGCGACACGCGTGGAATAGACAGGATCCTGAATTGTTTGCCGAGGCTGCGATGTGCTGGATCGAAAGCACTTCCTTACCAGCTGGCTTCGAACCTATATGAGGTTTCCGACAGAGCGCAAAAGCTTTTACTGGATGAAGGTGAAGCTGAGAGAGGTTCATCGACAATACATTAAGTTCTTTGGCTTCGAAGTAGTTGGTCGCGAAAGTTTCGGGCGATAGCCAGGGACCTCGTACTCAGTTCGCTCCCACTCGGGCGGTTCCACTCTCGCAATTCGTTACACCCAGATATGTCAGAGTTAATAGATAACGTAACCATAAAGTACATGTGTGGTGGCCGCGTTCTTTTCGTGCGCATCGCTTGGTCACAAGCCGAAACGGGCGGCTTAAGCTATCTGGATCAAGTTAGGTGGTTTGTGGGGATACGAACGGGCCGAGGCTTTGGGCTGGGGACGACAGCGGCCATCACATGCGGCTCAGATGCCCGCGGGCGCATCTATGCTTGAACATCGACCGACGATGTAGCGGCTGAGCAGCCTTACCACAGCCTGACTACCCTATCTACCGTCTATTTCGCGACTCATTGCACCCACCGTGATATCTGCAGCCTCATCTACCCCGAATGACGTCCTCACGATAGCCATGGCCGTGCTCTCCAAGTTCGCCCACGCGCGAACCCACCTCAGCGCATCCTCCCTCAAATCGCTAGTCAATGACTTCACAAGGATCTACTTGCAGCATCGAACGAAGATATCACGCGCCGTATACCTGACACTCTTCGTCGCGCTTATAAACCGCATCCGGAATGCCATCGCCGAGCAGAAAGCTGCTGCCCTACGTGCGAAAGCCCTCCGCAAAACATCCACATCAAAAGCCGAGGGCGATGCAACAGGAAGAAAGAAGGTCGAACTCAATCGTGAGTTCTTCAAGAATCTGCTCCGGTTGCTGAGGATATGTATACCAGGATGGCGGAGCAAGGAGTTCCGGCTGTTGATCAGCCACAGTGTGTTTCTGGTGCTGCGGACTATGATCAGTCTGTATGTAGCCGAGCTGGATGGTAGACTGGTCAGTAGTCTGGTCAGAGGAAAAGGCAAAGACTTTCTGTGGGGCTTGGTATGGTGGATGACGGTGGCGGTTCCTGCAACGTTTACAAACTCTATGGTATGTATACTCTGGGGAGCAAAAGGATCTGTATGGGCGGAGGCTAACGTAGACAGCTGTCATATCACCAATGCAAGCTGTCCTTACAGTACCGCACGCGACTCACCAACTACGTCCACAACAAATACCTCTCGCACATGACCTTCTACACGCTCTCGGCTCTCGACGACCGGATCAAGAACGCGGACCAGCTCATCACCGTGGACGTCGCCAAGTTTGCAAACAGCTTAGCAGAACTGTACTCCAACCTTGCGAAACCTGTTTTGGATATGGTCGTCTACAACTACTCACTATCCCGGAGCGTTGGCGGTGAAGGTCTCTTCTTCATGTCACTGCTCGTACAGTTGTCGGCAAACGTAATGCGCGCGCTGACGCCACCTTTTGGCAAGTATGTCGCTGATGAGGCGCGGCTAGAAGGCGAGTTCCGCTTCCAGCACTCTCGGTTGATTGACTACAGCGAAGAGGTGGCATTGTATCATGGACACGAAGCAGAAAAAGACACACTAGATAAGGGATACTTCACGCTGATAAAGCACGTGAACCGGATATTAAGGAGGAGATTCTATCATGGTGTCATGGAGGACTTCGTAATCAAGTATTTCTGGGGAGCATTGGGATTGTTGCTATGCAGTGTACCTGTCTTCTTCAAAGTCCCCGGAGCCGGAATAAAGACCATGGGCGATCGGACAGAGAGTGAGTTGTCTTTATCAGCTGCACGAAGATAGACCGCTAATCGTATATGCTAGGCTTCGTAACTAATCGCCGCATGCTTCTCATGTCTTCGGACGCCTTCGGACGCGTTATGTTCTCCTACAAAGAAATCACTGAGCTCGCCGGCTACACCTCGCGCGTATCTACCCTGCTAGATGTCATCGACGACATTCAGGCTGGTCACTTCGAGAAGAAGCTCGTTTCGTCCGCAGACACCGAAGAAAACGCCTCTGTGTTGCGCGGTCGTGGAGTTGTCACTGAGGGTGACGACATTATGTTCAAGGACGTCCCCATCGTGAGCCCGAACGGCGACGTCCTCGTCCGCAAACTCAGCTTTGCCGTAAAACCCGGCGACCACTTACTTATCGTAGGTCCCAACGGCTGTGGCAAGTCTAGCTTGTTCCGCATCTTAGGTGGTCTATGGCCTGTCTACGGCGGCACTGTAAGAAAACCGCCGTTTGAAGCTATCTTCTACATCCCGCAACGACCTTATCTGTCTCGCGGCACGCTCCGCCAGCAGATCATCTACCCTGACAGTCTACGCGAAATGCGTGACAAAAATATCACGGACGCGGACCTCCTTTCTATATTGGAAGTTGTTGAAATCGAGGGTATTGTCGATCGACCTGGCGGCTGGGACGCTGAGCAGGAGTGGACCGATGTGTTGAGCGGAGGGTTGCAGCAGCGGGTTGCAATGGCGAGATTGTTCTATCATCGGCCCCGGTACGCAATCCTGGATGAGTGTACGAGTAGCGTTACCCTGGAGATCGAGAGGGTGATGTATGAAGAGGCGAAGAGGTAAGCTTCCATTGTTAGCTATCTGAAGAAGTGCTGATGAGGAGTAGGCTGGGCATCACACTTATGACCGTGAGCCACAGGAGAAGTCTGTGGAAATATCACGAGAAGATACTGCAGTTTGACGGACAGGGTGGCTTCGTCTTCACAAAGTTGGACGCCGAGAAAAGATTAGAGTTGGAAGAGTAAGTAATGCCTGCACTCCCCTGGCCTGCATGTCGTACTGATATGCCTCCACAGTGAAAAGGATGAGATCGAGTTGCAGCTGCGCGCTGTGCCTAACATCGAGGAGAGGATTAAAGAGTTGGAATTGACGTCGCAATGAGGCGCCATTGCAAATGCGGCGCTGTGGTACATAGCGCATCGGCATGAGCGTTTGGGTATGATGTGTATGATTCCGGGTAGGGTAGGGACTCGCTGTGTGCTGTTGCAAATTCGCTTCCAAGGGCATAGAATAGATGTAACAAAGCCTTGCTTTCCGTGCTCTCATTGTGTCAACGAGAGGCTATTTTGGCTAGATGCCGCATTTTTGGAAAGAGTGGAAGGCACGCATCTGTCTCGCCTCGCGGCTGCCCACAATTTCCGACAGTGTTTTCTGGGTGCTATCAATCCCATCGATTTTTCTTACCACTTGTCTTGACAAGATCCAACTGGTTCTCACCCCCGGGGCCGTCGCGCAATCACGTGTCCAGTCACCCCCAAAACAGGTTGGCGCATCGGCGCGAGCTTGGACGCGTTGTTTGAGCGTGGTCCTCCGATGTCCCATCTCCCCAACTCCACCCGCAATTATGGCTCCAGCTTTGGATCTGAAAGCTGGCCAGACCGTGGAGGTCCGACTCGAAAAGCCGAAACCCACCATCCATCGCGGCACGATCCGATACATTGGCGAGGTAGCTGTGCCTGGCCAGGAGGGGATCGAATTTGTTGGCATCGAGCTTCCAGGTGCAACAGGAAAGAACGATGGCTCGGTCCAGGGCGAACGTTACTTCCAATGCCCTCCAATGCATGGATTATTTGCAGCGCGCGACAAGGTCACCAAGATAATTGCACAACCGCGGCCCGCCGCACCTAAACCTGCACCCCCGAAGCCAGCGGCATCCAGCGCAAGACCTCGCCCTTCCAGCGTTGGCGCCACTCAGGCCACAACACGGCCTGCCAGGCTTTCTTCTGTGGGTGCTTCCAAACCGACGACGCTGCAGGCCCGACTCGCCGCAGCTGCGAAGCCGTCTTCACCCGTGAAGTCGGCAGCTACCGCACGTCCGCCTTCTACGACCCGCCCACCCTCTGCTGCTTTGAGAGCATCCGTAACTCCATCTGCACAGTCAAGACGTGTATCAGTCGCCGGCTCATCGCAACCCTCTACTACAACTCGCCCCTCTCGCAAACCTTCACTCTCCTCCGCCAGTTCACTCGACACACGCTCTGCAGCGCCGTCCACGGCCGCTACTGCTGCTACAAAAGCGCCTGCAGAGCGCACTCGACAGATCCCAGAGGCTGAATACCGACGTCTGCAGAAGCAACAGGACGATACCTCTCAGCTGGAAGCTGATGTGCTGAAGCTGCGGACTGAGAATGAAAGATACAAAGAGACTATCTTCCCGAAGCTGAATGAGAAGGTCCAAAAGTATGGCACCGAAATTTCGAGTTTTAAGGAGGAGATCGCCCACCTCAAAGGCGAGAATGACAAGTTGGAAAAGGCCTTACAAGAACGCGATACAATGGTTGAGTTAGCTACCATTGACAGAGAAATGGCAGAAGAGCAAAGGGAACAGCTTGAAGCTGAACTCGAGAGCGAGCGTGCCATTGTCGAGGAACTCCGACTAGAACTCGAAATCAAACAGGAAGAAGCATCCTTCATCGATGACGACATGCCAGAGGACGAGAAGCAGGCTGCTATGCTGCGTCAGGCACAGAACGAGAGAGACCGATACCGAGAAGGTATTGTCAGGCTCCGTGACATGACAAGAGAGCAGATCAAGGACCTCGAGACTCGCAATCGCGAGCTGGAGGCTCAAGTAGCTCACACGGAAACCGTCGAAGCCGATCTTGCCGCAGCGAAAGACGAAGTTGTCAAGCTCGAAGGTTATGTCTCCGATTTGCGGGAAAGGGTCGACACAAACAACGAGATGGAGGAGATGAACGAAGAACTCATAGATAAAATTGCGACCCTGGAGGACTCAATCTCGCGCCTTCGACTTGAGCGTAGGGAGCTCTCCACCATGATCGAGGTCAGCAACGAAACGATTAACGACTATGCGGAACACGCGGACGATTTGGAAGCCGAACTTGAGACCAGGGATTCCCAGCTCGTTGATGTCTCCCGTCAGCGCGATGCGGTTGAAATCGAAAACGCCGAACTGCAAGACCGTCTATCCAAGTATCAGACGGTCGCCATGGAATTGCAATCCCAGGTTCGTAATCTACGCGCAGACAAGGCGACAACCGAAGAGGAGGTCAAGGATGTTACTGGACGTTTCAATGAAGTCATGGAACTGCAACGTCGACTTCGCACCGCGGGTGTCAAAGATACGAACCGTCACATCGATGCATCACTCCAACAATTGGCGGCGCAAGACGCACAAGAAGAGCGTGATATGATCAAGCACTATCTTACGGAGTCTTCATACGCCGACTTCCACAGCTCATCGATTCAGGCCTATTTTAGGGCTAAATCGATTAGCTTCAAAGCTGACTTGACTGCGTCTGTCATCCGTACGATTACCACTGACCAGTTTGGCGCCGAAAAGGGCCCTGAACAGACCCTAGACGATCTTATTCGGCATGACGTTGTCGGACATTTTGACTACATTCACACATACGCGGAGCAAATCTGGATAGCTATGGCGTCTTGCTCGCTGGACGAGTTTGTGAAAGCCGGTCACTTGTTCCAAGAGTTCGAGAGCGTGCTACGCACTGTAGAAGGGTGCATGGGGAGTCTAAAGCGCGACGAACTGAATTTGAAGGATTCTCTGGAGTCTGCGCGCGGGTCATACAACGTCTTGGGGGCGATATACCGTTCGAACAGCTACCTCTCCAACGCTCGACCGGATAGCACTATCATCCTACATGTGTCTGTAATTCGAGTTAGTCTGGAACGCATCCGGTCAGTCTTCGATGCTGTCAAGACCTTCGTCTCGCGCGTGGAGCCCGTCTATGAGAATGTCGAAGACCACGTAGATCTCGATGCGTTCGTGGAAACAGCACAAACGGCCACCGAAGCGCTCAACGTAGTTACCAAGTTTAGCTCTGCTTTGGGGGCACTTCAGAAGGATGGCCTATACCCCAGCCTGCCCGATGGTATTGACGGCCTCCTTGACATCAACGAATCGTTAGATCGATTCGCGAATAAGGCGCAAGAAACTACAGTAACGTTCATTCGTCTGGTGTTGAGCAAACTCGCAAAAGAACCCGAAGGGTTTAACGCCGCCATGATGTCCGCTCAACTCGAGACTCTGTTCAAGAAAGGTCTGCTAGGCGAACTGCACGCCTCTGTGAACAATGTTAAGTCACGCGTCGGACAATGGCACGAACACGCTTCAATCTTGAACAACTGCGTCGAGGTCCAGCTACAAGCCGCCCCTTGGGTTGTTAAAGCTCAGCAGATTGAGGCCGAGAAAAAGCAATCAATCGAATCTGAGAAAAAGCTACAGCTCATGACCACCGAGCTTCAGTCCGCGTTGCTACAGGTGCGTGAACGACAGGAGACCATCGACACCAAGGAACTCGAGATCGAGCACCTGAAGGCTAGGAACCAGGAGGCTGCTGTGAAGGCCGGCACGATCGAAACGCTGCAGACTGAACTAGAGAAAGCCCGCGCTGAGCGCGAAATATACCGATCCGAGGCCGAGACTTTACGGTCTGAGATCATTCGTCTCGAGCATGAAGGAGTTCCTCGTCAAGACGATGATTCTCATACAGTTCCAGCTACGCCACAACCTACCCGCGAGCGTCCTGAGGTTGTAGAGGCTCCGCAAACCAATACATCTAGCTCTTTCATCACTCTTGTTAAGGCCCTCACGAAAGAGAACCAGTGGCTCCGCGAGCGGGAGAGATCAGACATGCTATCGTTCGATATCGGGGCTGTTTTCACTAAGACACGCACCGACCGGGCGGCTTATGTCAAAGCAGATGCCCGCAACAAGCAAGCTCTGGCCGCTGAGATGCTAGACATGGCTTTTACCTCACGTCTCATGGGTGTCCAGGGATCAGTGACGCGTCCTCTAGAGATATGGACTGATGAGTTGACCGAGTGTGTGAAAGATGAGGGACTTGTGAATCCCAAGGATAGGCAGCGCAGGGGTGCTCCAGCCTTTCCCCTCACCCTTGCGACGGATACGGATCCTCTTGGGTATATTGACGATCTGAGCTTTGTGAATCTGTCGCCGGTGGCCGAGGAGTTCGAGTTCGAGTTCCAGTTAACACCGTGATCTCCGGATAAGCGCCCCAGAGATCTGCACGCGCTATTTGCAATGCGCTTTGGTAGTTGTAGGGACGACGTGGTGTGGTCTTGACACTTGGCGCGATGTGGTGGCTTTTTCTTTTTGTCTCTGTGTTATTCTCAAGCATAGCGTGGAGTATTCTTGTAGTTCGATACCCCTGGGTGGCATACCACGAGGTTGCCTTCACGTTCACAATATAATCGATATTAACCTAGATTCTGATCCAAGGACGACCTGCCTGAATGTTCACGACGATTGGCAGAAACACTGTTTTTCCAACCCTATTGCCTGGCGAATCGATCTTCTCCCACGTGAATTTTAGGCGTGCCTTTACCGAATAATATAAAAGAAGAAATTTTTTGCATAAAAAACCTACTTCGTAGGTTCGTAGTTCGGGCTGTTAACTAAGTTCGGTCAACGGGTTCTGTATGGTTCGGAGTCATCTACACGCGGCAACTTGTTGATAAGCAAGACCGAGATTTGTAGTAAGGTACCCCTTGAAGAGAACATCTTTCGCATCCAAATCTAGTCCTTAGGGCAACGAAAGCCGATTTCGGATGGTTGCAAAAACGCCTTAAATCATCGGAGGCCCAAGCAAGGTATCTAATAGTGAACCTAAGCGGCATTGTCTCAACTTCAACTATCGTCCACCTCCTTAGCAGTGACTTCGGAATCTAAATTTAGATGAAAGACATCCCCAAGAGGTCTCACAGCCGACGAAACAGTCTAGGGTCTGCATCGCTGTGGAGAGCTGTGGGTCCACGAGCAGGAATTGAAAAGAGTGTTAACAGACTGCCTGGTGAATACGTCTTGGATATACACTATGCAAGGGCGTATATGTCTGGTCGACTACATTGGCCGATGTGCTTTGACCTGGTAGATTCGGGAACCCATCCACCCTACTGATCATGCGCGCGTTTTGCCGTCATAAAGCTTCTAGAGAGGAAGGCAACAGGAAGCGGTATCCAAAGGAGGGCGAAGAAGAAGGTCTTGCCGCAACGACTGCCTCTACACTAGTAGTGTACGTGAATGAACCTAGTTTTCTTTCGGCTAGAACTTTCAGCGCATATGTCATGGACCCAAAGCCGATCCATCAGACGTCAGGAATCAGTCGATTTGACCGACATCGCCACTATAAGGGACTTCTTTGGCGACGCCCTGAAAACTCTCTCTTAAGATGTCTGTTAATGTATTACGCAACTTGTCATTCGATGTATCGCACACATATATTGTACATCCACTCTTCAACGTGTTTTCAAGAACCATATGCAATATCCACAGGCATCCTTTCGCGCCCTGGACCTTCGCTTGCCCTGCTAGATCCAAGCTTAGGCCGCAACCCCTTCGATCAAAGCCATCTCCAACACGAATGCGACCAACGCCAGTAAATGCACCCAGCTCTTCACGAATTCGCATCCTACGTGGCCCAGAATCTTTCTAAATTGTTGCTCCGGGGTCATAAGTCAACTCCTCCATCCATATGCTTCTTCCGACCGCCTGTGCTTACAACTCCACCTGTTCCGCCCTCTTCTCAATATAGTAACCCTTGTCCGGCCGTCTCGCAGCGCGCATCTCCTCTTTCGACATTATGCGGTCCACTTCTTTCACATCTACCAACTCCTTGATGCGCATTATTTGGCCCGCGATGGATTGGCTGACTGGGTAGTAGACGGTGGTCATGCGCTTCTTTAGGCCGAGTGCGTGAAGAACACCTTGGACCTTTTTGGGCATGCCGATGCCCGATCTCATCAACGTTATGCGGAAGTAGGCCATTGTAGATTGGTTCCGTGGGCGGAGGAGCTTTAGGCGGGTGTCAAGGGTGTGGCTTTCGCTGAGGCGGGCGCGATAGGTGTGCGTACGGTCGCAAGGGACACCTTCGTAGTGGTAAGTTTGGTGTAAGTCAAAGTATTGTAAAATTACGTACGCCCGAAGGTTGCAGTGCTGGCGCCCGGGTAGTTCCGCAGCCTTGAGAAGCTCTTGTTAACTTTTCGGGCGTCGAAGGAGGTGGAGGCGGGCTATCCCAACTCGGCAAGCGCCTTCCGGAGAAGATGCCGCGCCCGATGTCACGTGCCGTACCTTTCACCTGGGCACCTGGGCATCTCTCCTTCTCTTTCTGACAACAATGATCTTATGCGCGGAGTATCGGCAACCCAGTGCCCAGGTATCGGAAAGAATTGGCGGTGAGTGACTATGTTGCTGTGCCAGGGGGGCATCATGGCGCCTTATGTCGGTAACCTTCCGTGCCCCATATTGACAGCCCATCCTTGTGCCAGATCTAGAGCCTTTCGCGTCAACTCGGAAGGCAGCGCTCCGATTGTTGTTGGTGGTTGGGACGCGAGGAGCCGACTTGTACGACATGCCTCGTGCATGCAAACAATCGGAACCCTTGTATATGCAACCCATCTTCGGGTCAGCGTACGTATATTCAAGTTCTGGAATAGTGGTCAGATCGGAATCTTCGGTTGGTCTCAGCATGCAGACGATTCGACTCTTCGCCCGAACGTTTACGCCAGACACTTTATTCGCAATCACAGCGAAGCGTCGATGGTCCTAACAAACCCCCAACCTAAATGTCAGATTCATCTTTTCGACTTGTTAGTAACTTCAGGGCCTGGCCATGCCTAGTTCAATTCCAATACATTTCTAAGATCAACTTTCCTATCCTCATCTTCCTTCGAAACCCACGCACGGGCACCCGCAGTTCAAGCGCCGGTCACTACTAATAGGATGCAACTCGTATCGAGATACTATGACGCCGATGCCATCAATTTCCCTCTACCTGCTTTAAACTTTACCGAAGGATGATACGGTACTTCCTGAGTCATAAACCCGCGGCCTGGGCCTACATGCATCGGCTCCTTTGCATGTAGCTGAAAGTGAGAGCCATGCCCGTGGGATACTGCGGGACGGATGAGTTAGGGTGCCCTTGTATGCGTACGTCAAACGGATAGGAACACTCCGTGCTAGCCTTGGGTGCTCCGGTTCCCAAATCTTTCTCTGAACCGAACAGCTGTCATTTCGAGATGCTGTTACTTGGATGCGTCGGCTTGATGCATGGTATTCTTCAGGTCTCCCCTTTACCCTCCATACTCATTTCGGAAGCGCGCATTTGGCTCGTTTACATGCCGACGGCTTGTGGAGCTACGGTATGGATAGACACATGTCTTCCCATATCAGCAAGAGGGAAACGACATGACGAACCTTCCTGTACCGAGCCATAAGCTACTGTTTAAACAGCATCATTCACCGCCAGTTTCCGATCTATGTACTTAAAGGCTTGCTTTGAGCCTTCAAATCAAGTCTTCGAGTGCTTCTCCTCAACCACCAGCACACAACGACGTTTCCCTTGCAGATCCTCAATATAATAGATTTTTCTTCTAATTGAGGTAGCTGCTTCTGTATCCTGCTCGTATCGCAAGCACCCGTGTCACAGCAGTTATTTCCGTTCCTTCCCGTGTACTCTCGCCTATCGATCATCATGTCGAGTAAGCTTGACCTTATGCCTTTCCCACTTCCGTGCTAATTTATCCAGCAATATCCTCTCATCGTGCCTCCCAGTCCTGCCACCAGACCAGTGGATACGACATCGGCAGCCCCTCAAGCCCCGAAGTGAGCCCCGAATCAATTCCTCCCTTCGTTTACCGAGTCCACCGCAATCGGTCCCAAACCCAGTACGACTTCAGCACTGGTTTCCGCGCCAAGAACCAAACCACCATCATCAACCAGCTCTTCCATCTCGATCGCTTCGGTCTGGCCCACCTTCACCAGCAAACAAACATCTCTTCTCCGTTTATTAGCGTTTACCGGAGCCAGGCCCACGCCGAGGAGGTGGCACGCTATTTTGCTAAGCTGTATGATGAAGATACCTATGTTGTCACTATCGATACAAATCATCTATCACGTGGTCCCGTCTTCTGGGCGGCAAATTTGCTCAAAGGCCAGGAGCTGACGGCGGCGCAGTTGTGGTTGCATGAGGGGGAGTACTTGTGTCTGTACCGGATTAGTCCACAGGCTATTCGGGATCAAACGCGGGTGGTGAGGAAGGAGAGCCGGGATTATGGGGTCATCGGTGGTCGTCGTTGAGGCAGTCATCTCCTGGGATATGATGGAAGAAGAAAGGTGTACCCCGATCAGTAGTTTAGTCGGATTTGTTTGCCATTGATGAAGGACATTCTCTTTTAGTAATTTAATTCTGTCCCTGCGAGGATTTGTCTGCATTACAAGGGCTCGCATAGCTTGCGTTTACATACTGTTTTCGTTTCGCAAAAGAGCTTGTAACATCTCATACAGGGCCTCAACAAGAGGATGATCAGGCGTTGCGTCATGGAATATCTTTTATGGGGAGTGTAAGCAGACTCATCAGCAGGCAGGCTTATGCTCTCACTCTCGGTCGAAATGTGCTGTTGGTTGCTGTATCATCTTGCTATCCTCATACAGGATTCGCTATATCATAATTCATAAATCGAAGCACGATAATATGGTCTTCTCAATCCATGTTCGCCAAACTCTGCACGACACTCCAGCCCGCCATGTCCTGTCACGTTAGATGATCAGTCGCACCACACAAAGCCCTCAGCCTTTCCCTTACTACACCCTCGAGCTCCTCCAGTGCCTTTACGCACACCACCCCAAACTTCTCGCACACGAGCTCGACATTTCCCCTTTTGTAGAAACCTTCCTCACAGCAAACCACCGTCTTTCTTCCATATAACGCAGCATACATTCCCAACTCTAAAAGAGTAATCGGGCACATACTCCCCGCTTTGAAACAAACGACTATCACCCCAGCTTTTTCTGGATGATACATTTCCCACTCGACATTTTCTTTGAAAGGTGCGAACGACACTTCTTCGCGCCAGGTCGAGTCCCAGTCATCGCGGCGCGGATTGAGAATCTGAATGGGGAGATCCAGGAGCGTGGCGCTGAGCTTGCTGGCCCAGTTGTCGGTTGGAGATCTCTCTATTGTGCCGAAGAGGATGGCAGAAGGTTTAGTCAATACAGGGTAAGTAGGTGGGAAGTGAATTGAGGCTCGTTGAAGGGGTTGAATCGTCATCTTCCTTTGATTTGAATAACAAAGATAACTGTTGTGGAGTGTGTACGGCTGAGAGTCGTGGGTGTGGTGGTGCCCAGGCGATACACCATACGCCCGTCCGCTGGAACTAGACCGGATATGGCTAGGCGGGGCGAGCAAGGTGCATCAAGTGTTACAGCCTTGCGCTACGAGTCTTGTGATTCAAGCCTTACTACCCTCTCTTCAAATGGTATTGAACGAGTCCGTATGACCATCTTGATAAAGCAACTGTATATCTCCAGGATAGCATGGCGGTACTCAATATAACGGCTTCCCAAATTCTGGATGCACCAGGATCTTGCGGATCCTTTTGGCTAGAATCAATGATAGGAATTCGGATAATGATTTTCTATGGGATGAGGGCCCTACTTCGACTCTATCGTCTTCGCTGTTTGGGTTTGTCCCATGTGGTTCTGCGATGAAAACAACCCACAGATCCGAGTGGGCCACGCACTAGTTTTAGCACGGGTACGAAACCTAGCACCTAGATACTCCTCTCGACAAAGCGGCGGTGGTCCAGAGTACTACTAACGAGCCAGTAATAAATTCAGAGCATATATGTACAGCGCGGAACCCGATATCGTTGACCCACGGTTGGCGCGATGTCCCGCCTCATGTTGAGGGGTGTCCGAAACGTTGGCAAATGTCGTTGAGACGGCAGCGTTGCAGTACGTTTTTCTTCTCGAAAGAAAAAATTCCTTGGTGATTGGTTTCACGGACGCGCTTCCATGGCATTGTTGCCTGCCATTCGTGCCGTCGTTTAGCCGACAGTAGTATTGGTGACCCAAATCTTACCCTTCAACTTGAAGATGCTCTTCGCTCCATCATGACAAGATAGGTTGTGTACATGATATATACATGACCTTCTGAGTATCGAACCTTGTGCTTCAACGCCTTGAACGCCGATTTACGCTCAGCGCCCTGCGTCCGAAGTATTCAAAATCTATCTGGCCATCTGATGGACCTATTACTTTCATCAGTCACTCCACCTTCCTCCACCGCCCGGTTTGACACCCGCCTTTCTCTCCGAGCCCGAATAATCTTTCTCCTTCTCCTCCCAGTCTTTCCTCTCGTTCCTCCTTCGCGCGGAGAAAGCCCGCGCGAACCGCCACGCCTCCGTATCAGCCAGATTCCAATCCTCTACTTCCTTCACTTTGATGTGTACGGGATCCTCCTCCTTCGCCTTGCGTGACTTGGAAAGTATCTCCCGGGCTTTCTTCAATCTGTCTTCTTCATTCCTGATCCACCTTTCTTCTTGAACTTGGACACCATCGATGGCTTTCGGCTCCCCTGGCCGTGGGAAAATGATGAGTTCGGAGTCCTTTGAAGGAGAACTTGGTTCCTTGTTTGAGGATGCCGCCTGTGGGAGATTAAAGCCGAAGATCCATTCGAGATCTGCTTGTGTGGTGCGCTCGGCAGTCAACCAGAGGGAGTGCGAGGCTTTGCGGAGGGCAGCGACTTCTTCTTTGAAGAAGAGGACGCGGTAGAGTTCGCTGTGGTCTGGGCCGAGGAGCTCCTTGGTCAAGGCTGTAAGCCAGGGGTTGCGGCCTGCTTCTTTGCGTAGGAAGTTGGCGTCGATGTCTTCACGCATGTAGTGGAGAGAGGTAAGGGTGTATGGGTGGGGTACAGTGCCGATGGAGTATTGTTTTGTGGCGTTCATGAAAGTCGGGACAACCTTGAAAGGGAGAGGCTTGTTAGGATCGCAAGGTTTGCATTTCTGACGGTTTGGCGGGCAAGATTTGGGCATGGGGGAGCTGGGACACTGCGTAAGGTTACGCCCGATCTCGATGGCATTGTACGTCAAGGCAGTCGTATGCTCTGGTAGTGGTTTGACGATAGCAATGCCTTCGGGGTGGGTTTCCTGGAAGGTCAAGTGCAAGTGTGAGTTGATTAGATCGGCAAGAAGCTCGAGTCCTTCAACCTGAGTAGTGTTGACCGTCTTGTACTTGTTGTTGACCACATCCATGTTGTAGTACGCCAAGCCATTGGCCTTCTTGTCGATCGCAATGTCTGCTGAAAGCAAATTGACCACAATGCCTCCATCTTGTTGGGCCAATTTCGCAATTTTTTCCTTATTCGCCGGGACGTCCTGGAGGATTTTGTTGTTGATGGCCTCATTTATCGCATCCTTCACAAGGGTGGCTTCACCAAAAAATATGCCATTCTGTAGTGACTCGACCCTTGATAACTTGGGATATTCAGCACGTCTCAGGAAGCTGATCATGGAGTTGTCGTACTGCGCCATGGGCAGTGCCAACCAGTTAGCGAGTATGCCCCCACCCATTTTTTCCCAAGCAAGCCATCGAGAAATCTCCAGTTCCACGCTCGATTCCAGCTTCATGCGCTGCACCAATTCGAAGCGAGGTCCCATAGCGTCCTTGTGAGAGAGCACAGTAGGCTGGAAACCCTGCGCCCACCAGGCCCTGCGCCATACCAAGATCAGCCTGTTTTCGGCCTCTGTGACCTTCTTGTCTTGCTTCGGGTTTGGCTCGTAATATGTGTATATAGGCGGACGGTTCGCAAGCGGCGGAAGCACGGCGCGGTTCTCGTCGAGGGTAATCTTGTTTGAGAAGGGATTGCGCCACTTGAAGTCGGTGAGCCACTTGATGGCGCCATAGGAGCTGGAGGCGGTGCTGTTGGCTTGCTCTGGGGGTGTATGCGCAGGTGGGCTGAAGACGTCCGGCAGGGGTAGCTTGGGTAGGTTCGGCAGCTCGGTGGGGATCTTTGGAATGTGGTCCTTGATATCTGACAGATCAGGCAGATGTGGGTCTTTCACCGCGCCTTTTACTTGCTCATAAGTGGGTATGCTGGCGGGCGAAGGCGCTCCAAACGCGTATATGGAGGCTATAAAAAGGAGAACAAAAACAAAGAGCAACTGGAAGCGGCGCGGAGGCAGACGCAGTGCAAGAGGCTGGCCGAACACTGTTCGTTGCACGGGCATCGTGAGCGAGCTCAGGGTATCGTACAGAAAGGACAGACAACAGAGCAGAGGTTATGGCAACATCGGGGCTGTGGCGGTACTATGAAGGTATGTAGTCGGTACGAGGCTGCTAAGATGCGCGTACGGGTAACGGCGCGCCGTGCCTTTTAGCGCGGAAGGGCGGTTGGGAAGGCCAGCGTTCAGCGGGCGACGAGCAACGAGCGACGAGCGACGAGACGGCGCGGTGTCGATGTGAATGGATGAGCAGACGCGAGCATCGCCCAAACATGGGCCCCTCTTGCGTGCATGGGTCGGCTTCGCTAGGTTCCATCGTACAGGTTGCGTAGGGCTGACTGTTCCCGCCGACCCCAGGTTTCTGGCGGCAATTGGTTCCGATGTCGCATGAGTCGTCAAATTTCTCGACATGTCCCGCACCGCGTCATTCTCGTGCCCAAAGCTCCTCGGGTGCGCGCGAAGTAGGACTCATACCGCAAATTCACCACACTGTAATCGTGCCGCAAGCTCTGCTTCTCTATCACTCGCATCGCATCGCATCATCCCATCCTTCCTTCGAGCATTGGCGACCGTCCACCCCACCACTCACTGAAGCGTCACGCCGCCATTGCGCGCAACCATGGCCTCGGTGACCAGGGCCGACATTCCCGATCCCACTGCGGACCTGCATTGGTCTGATTTCAAGGGACCGATTCACGAGATATTCGCTGCGAACGCGCGACGGCATCCCGAGCGGCCATGCGTCGTTGAGACGGCAACCAGCAAGACACCTGAGCGCAATTTCTCATACAAGCACATAGCCGAGGCCACTGCCATATTAGCACACCATTTTGTGCAGCATGGCATACAGCGAGGCGAGGTTGTCATGATCTTCGCCCACCGCGGCGTCGACCTGGTGGTTGCTATCATGGCTGTTCTTGCCGCCGGGGCTACTTTTTCTGTCTTGGATCCTTTGTAAGTCAACATATCAGCTTCCATATGTTGATCACTCATGGACGACTAGATACCCTCCAGACCGTCAATGCATCTACCTCGAAGTTTCCCAGCCCCGTGCGCTCGTTGTCATCGACAAAGCTACCCAGGAGGCCGGCCCTCTCTCGGATCAGGTGCGCAGCTATATCGCCGAGAATTTGCAACTACGAACCGAGGTTCCAGCCTTGCAGCTTCGTAATGATGGAACTCTTGTCGGTGGTCAAATAGACGGCAAGGATGTGCTAGACGGTCAGCAACAACTCAAGGCCGACTTGCCGGGTGTGTTGGTCGGCCCGGACTCGACGCCTACGCTGTCCTTCACATCCGGATCTGAGGGCAAGCCGAAGGGTGTGAAAGGACGACATTTCTCTCTGACGCACTACTTCCCCTGGATGGCCGAGACGTTTGGACTGTCCGAGAACGACAAGTTCACTATGTTGTCGGGCATTGCGCACGACCCCATCCAGCGTGACATCTTCACGCCTCTCTTTTTGGGCGCACAGTTGCTGGTACCTAGCAAGGAAGATATTCAGCACGAGAAACTTGCAGAGTGGATGCGCAAGTACGGCGCCACAGTGAGCCATCTTACTCCGGCTATGGGGCAGATTCTGGTCGGAGGTGCTTCGGCTGTATTCCCGAAACTGCATCATTCCTTCTTCGTTGGTGACTTGCTGATCAGGAGAGATTGCCGAAGACTGCAGAACCTCGCTCCCAACGTTCGCATCGTGAACATGTATGGAACTACCGAAACGCAGAGAGCTGTAAGCTACTACGAACTGCCCAGTGCAAGCGAGGCGCCCGAATTCTTGGACACCCTTGGCGAGGTTATTCCAGCGGGACGCGGAATGAACAATGTCCAACTACTAGTCGTAGATCGCGAGAACAGGAACAAGATCTGTGAGCCCGGAAAAAGCGGCGAGATCTACGTCCGAGCGGGGGGTTTGGCAGAGGAGTATCTAGGTCTACCTGATCAAACCGCTACCAAGTTCGTGGAGAACTGGTTCGTTGACCCTAAGAAATGGGTCGAGGAGGACAACAAGAAAGTGCAAGCGCAGGGCGCAGCAGAGCCCTGGCGTGAGTTTTACAAGGGACCACGAGACAGGCTGTACCGGTCCGGCGATCTAGGCCACTATGGCCCCGATGGAAACGTTCACTGCACTGGACGAGTCGACAACCAGGTCAAGATTCGAGGTTTCCGTATTGAGCTGGGGGAAATTGATTCTCACCTTGCCGCACATCCATTGGTACGCGAGAATGTTACGTTGCTGAAACGCGACGCTTATGAAGAACCAACCCTCGTCAGTACGTGTCAACCTTCAAGCACAATGAAATTTTGACTGACGCATTCAGGCTACATTGTACCAGAAATGAAGCGGTGGTACGATTGGCTTGAGGAGCGAGGCGTCACGGAAAGCTCAACCGAGGAGACGGATATGGTAGGAATGCTCAAGCGATTTAAGTATCTTCGGGACGACGTGCGAGAGCATCTTAAGAAGAAGCTCCCTGCATATGCTGTTCCGTCCACTGTTGTCCCTCTCATTCGATTCCCACTCAACCCCAACGGCAAGATTGATCGACCAGCACTTCCGTTTCCAGAACCAGCACAGCTTGCTGCTGCCGGCGCTAGGAGACCTTCTCAACTCGGCACGGCTTTGACCCCGACTGAAAAGATCATGGCTGGTATCTGGGCTGACCTCCTTGGCGATCGCGGTGTCATTGCCGACACAATCAGTGGTAGTGATTCCTTCTTCGATCTAGGAGGCCATAGTATCGTCGCGCAACAACTTTTCTTCAGGATTAGACAGCAGTGGAAGGATATCGACGTTCCTATGACGACCATCTTCCAGTACCCAACGCTTCGAGGGTTTTCAGCAAGCATTGACCAAGCGCAAGATCCGATCGGTCTTCGTCTCGACACGGCCGAGGCTATTGAAGATGACCCTGAGGATGAAGATTACTCTGCAGACGCTAGGGATCTAGCCAAGCAATTGAGCGAATTCAAGACCAAGGAGCCCTTGAAGCCAGGTCAAGCGATCCATACCTTCCTAACAGGCGCTACTGGTTTCTTGGGTGCATACGTTCTTCGGGACCTTCTATCTCGTCCCGGGAAAGTAACAGTACTTGTGCGGGCCAAGGATGTAGATGCTGCGATGGGTCGCGTACAGCAAACATGCCAAGCATACGGCATCTGGGACGCTTCGTGGCAGTCACGCATCACAGCTCTAGTCGGTAACCTTGAGTCATCGAACTTTGGTCTTGCACCTGATGTATGGAACCAGCTTGCTGATTCAGTCGACGTCGTCATCCACAACGGTGCGCTCGTGCACTGGGTACTCCCTTACTCTAGGTTGCGTGCGCCTAATGTCGAGAGCACCATGACTGCGCTGTCTCTCTGTGCTGTCGGCAAAGCCAAGAACTTTGGTCTTGTCAGCTCTACCTCTGTCTTAGACTCAGACTACTACGTCAAGCTTTCAGAGACGAGTCTTACTAAAGGCGGTGCCGGCGTGCCCGAAGCTGACGACATGGAAGGCTCGCGAAAGGGCCTCGGAACAGGTTACGGTCAGAGCAAGTGGGCTGCAGAATACCTGACTAGGCAAGCAGGCAATAGGGGGCTGGTAGGAACCGTCATCCGTCCTGGATATGTGCTGGGAGATCCTGAAACAGGCACCACTGTCACCGACGATTTCCTAGTCCGCTTGTTGAAGGGCTGCATCCAGCTCAAGTCACGCCCAGACATCGATAACACCATAAACATGGTACCAGTAACGCACGTTGCCCGAGTAGTCGTCGCAGCGACTCTGAACCCACCCGTGTCACCAATTGGCGTTGCGCAGATCACATCGCATCCGCGCATCACGATCAACACGTTCGTCGGCATGCTTGAGAAATACGGCTACAATGTTCCTCAAGTATCATACGCAGAGTGGAAAAAGAGCATGGAAGTATACTGCGCCGACCAAAGCGGCACAAAGGAGGAGCACGCCCTTTTGCCTCTCTACCATTTCGTCACCGGCGACTTGCCGGCAGATACTAAGGCGCCAGAGCTCGACGACCGTAACGCAACGCAGGCCTTGAAGAAGGACGCGGAGTGGACAAGCCAGGACTGGAGTGCCGGCGGTGCGGTGACGGAGGATACTGTCGGCGTATACGTGAGCTACCTTATTGAGCTTGGATTCATGCCAAAGCCGCAGGGCAAAGGGTCGCTAGAGGTACCCAAGGCAAGGTTGACAGAGAGCATGAAGGAGGGCATGGTCAAGGTTGGAGGACGAAGAGGTGTTTAAATTACCTCTAGTAGGTTTATGTGCCACGAATATGCAGGGTTGGATAGACAAAAACTAGGAAGGGTGATTATTCGCCTGAATAAGACGTTCATGAAATTTCTATAACAACTCTGATCGGGTACATGAGTTCAAAAAGAGGATGTCAAAAGTCGGGGTACACGATTGGTCAGTAGGCGAACAGGCGCTTGCCGGGATACGCGATTTGCCCCCGTTCCGCGATCGCTTCAAGGAAGCTTTGGCTGAATAATGTCCCCAACGTCGTCATTCGCCGAGGCCAAAACTTCAGCGCCGTCGCATACCTACCGTAGGTTAAACAACCAACCTTCGCCTCGATAACATCACCCCACAATGGCAACACCTACAATCACGCGGTCTGCTCTGCGCGCAGTAGTCCGCACAACTCCTTCGTTCCGGTCACAGACTACCAGAGCTACGGTCCGTTACCTACACCAACGAGCAACACCCATCACATCTTCGCCGCTACAACAGAGACCAAGAGTACTGCAATGGAGCCCCAGCTCACCTGTTGCTTGCTCCCGGCAAGAAAAGCGAACGATGTTCATCCAGACTGAATCTACGCCTAATCCAGACGTAAGTTGGTTTATTGTGAGAGCCCACGTCCACATCACTAACCTTCGCAAGGCCCTCAAATTCAACCCCAACCAGCGCGTACTTCCTGAGTCCATCTCCTCCGCCTTCCTCGAATACCTATCTCCGCGCTCCACCCTCGCACCTCCCCACCCATCCCCGCTCGCCGCCCAGCTCCTCAACATCGACGGAGTAACCTCCGTCTTTTTCGGAGCAGACTACATCACCGTCACAAAGGACAGCGGCACCCCCTGGGCGCACGTCAAACCCGAAGCCTTCGCCATCATCAACGAGTTCATGGTCAGCGGGCAGCCCACCGTCAACACAGTCGAAGATCGCGCGGGCGAAGCCGGCCAGCAAGGCACAGAGCAAGACTCGCTCGCGTACAACGAGGACGACGACGAAGTCGTTGGCATGATCAAAGAGCTCCTCGAAACCCGGATCCGGCCCGCGATCCAGGAAGACGGCGGGGACATCGAGTTCCGCGGATTTCAAGACGGGCAGGTGCTGCTGAAACTGCGGGGCGCGTGTCGCACGTGTGATAGCAGCACTGTGACGTTGAAAAATGGGATCGAGAGTATGCTGATGCATTATATCGAGGAGGTGCAAGGGGTGCAGCAGATTATGGATGAGGAGGAGGAGATTGCCCTGAAGGAGTTTGCTAAATTCGAGGAGAAGTTGAAGCAGCAAAAGGGGCCGGAGGCCGTGGCGGCGACGGTGGGGAAAGGGAGTCTGGACTTTGCTGAGGGATGAGGGGTGAACCAAGAGTGACGCGGGTGTATGAGTGTTGGATTATTAAGGCTTGGTATTAGGTATCGTATACCTCTCTGATGAGACGCCGTAGATGACGTATCGCTTTTTGTGTTTACAAATGATGGCGAGGAGTATTCACCATGTTGTGGGATCATTCGCTCGTGAGATAGTAGTCTGTCCATTACACAATAACCTAATAATAACGGAGCCAACAAAACGCAAGCGACCAATGAGCGGTTCTGCCCTTTTCGAAGTACCTTTCGTGAAAACAGTGTTGTAAGCGTGTCGCTGCACCAGCTACTTACAGCCAGCAACAGTAACTAACGGCTTGGGCCGAAAAGCTTATGATTAGACCACAACCACATCCCAGCAGGCATTCCGCGAACCACATGCTTTAATTTGAATGAGTATTCATACGCTTAAAAACCCACTTTTGAGAGAGTGGCGTCCCTCGTGTATGAAAACTTGCTCTTCATTTACCTCGCGCCGTTACAAAGCAGAAAGCTCGAAATCCATGTAATGCCTCAAGTTCGTCAAATGCCACGAAAAGAGAACTCCCAAGAAAGCGAACCCAGGTCTCATCCGATAGGTGAACTTCCTCTCACCCATATGCATTCCCTGAGGCGGTGGATGAAGCACATCCAGGTGAGATGTAGAGAGAAATAATCATGGAATTTCAAGCGTCGACTGAGTTATATCAAAACTTTGAACGGAGGCGGAATATAACTAATAGGTTTGGTTATCATTCGTCAACAACGTCAACCATTAACACTCTCAGTCGTGCATGTCTCTATGCTATAAGTACAGGTGTCTTCTTTACATTACAAACTGTACGAACGATATTGGCTCACACGTGGAGTTGACCGTAAAACGCTTGAGTGTAAGTGACGGGTGCTACAGGACTAGCGTAGCTCCCCTTCACAAGGTACGTGCGGAAGCTCTTTGGCTGAGTAAGCCTACTTTAGCATACATACTGTGTTCGACTCAATCTGCAGGCATATGCGTATAAGATAGAAAATATCAATACCGCAACATTGTAGTTCCTCTATACTTCAGGTGAAGGCATCTATTGGAACGTTCGTCTATCGGTGCCTTGCAGAAGTCCCTATGCCACCTTTCCATGGAACTAAAACCTTCCTTATGATAATTCAGCCAGCCTATGTACTATAGGAGGCTGGTTATTGGCCAGATTCTGTTGAATCTGACTTTTTGGGCCTGGTAGACGTTAAAATAGGGCACTAAGCTGTCAGCTTTAGAGTACCAAAGTAAATAGGCTAATGTATAGCCTCTTATAGTACATAGATTGGCTGAAATGCTATGAGTAGGTTTTAATCCTATGGAAAGGTGGCTCAGGAACTTTTGAAAGGCACAATAAGTGCGCACTAGGTACGTACCCCACTCAACCTCAGCCTTGCGTGAGCGACATACGAAACACCATGACCCTACAGCCCTTCAATCTAGGTTTGATATTTCTGATCCAAATGCTTGAAGCGTACAGGCCACCGCACGGCAACTCGGCCACCAGAGCTACAGCAAGCTCGCCTCCCTCCTAAGGACCCATCCTAAACCTGCAGTCTTCCGCCGCTTCGGCAACCTCGTCGAAAAAAATCTGCTCCACATTTAATTAGACCCATCAATCAGGAACAAGCTGCAGCGATCTATCGAAGCGGGTGCTTCCTCTAACCATGGCCGCCTGGCAGTCACTAATGGAGAGCGGTCTCGCGCCAGATGGGTGCGGTGAGCAATGAAGTAGGGTGAGCAATGGAGTATGGTGGTCGAGATTAGGGTGAAGTTGAAAGAGTACAGTAAGTCTTCAATTCATTGGAAAAGGTGGATGATACAGAAAGTACATAAAGTGTGCACAGACGAGGCGCTGTTGCTACAATCGATTTGAGCTAAGCAGAACGGTCCACTTAAGCGGGATCTAAAGTTCCTACAGGAGTGTGTCAAGCGACATACTATGGGATAGGTTCACTCAACGAGTGCGGACGCCGAACTATGGGGGAGGCCAGATAGAGCGGATCTTGTCATGCACCGTTCTGATTGATACGGTATGGCTTCATGTGTCATGGGAAATTGCATTGTGCTTTGGTGGAATAGCTTGCTTTACGATGATAAAAAGGTGGTTGTACGTCAAACGCGATTAGTTGCTTTTATCAACAGTTTCGAGCTTACACAAACACGATCATCTACTAATAGCACATTGCTAAAAAAGAACTCTATCGTTGGATTCGTTTGTACTTCGATGGTACGAATGCTGGTAATTGTAAACTTATGACACGTGATCCGAAGTTCATGGTGTAGGAGCCATAGACATTAATTACTAGAAAAGGGAACTTAAAAACGTTCAAAACCATATGGAGTACTAGTATCCTCTTCAGTTCCTTTATAGCTTGCTCCTAGAGCCGCTGAGTTCTGACCATGTGCTGCTGACGGCGCTGCCCCTCTGCCGCACGCTGAGCCACCATTTCGCCTGTTGCCTAGTCAGCTCTCCAATGGTCATTCATATCTTACACGCTCGTGTTTGTGACTGTATTACTATGAACACAATCCTATCATTGTAGCAGTAGGTATAGAACTATTAAGTTCTACTATTTGAACGAATTATTGAAGAGTGATAGATTCTAGCCGCGTTCTTTGGAGAAGGTTAACAGGAAATTAGTCTCTCCATTGCCTTGCGAGTCCAGCAATGTGAGCATACATTGCTCGAAGGTGCAGACCAGATTCATTCTGCTTCGAGCATATTAGTACGCGATCCTTCCGGGGTGACACAATTGTTAATTTAACACTATGAGAGGTTTTGTTGCCTAAAAGATTCGACGTCTAAAATACAAGCAAGAAGCCATATGAAGAGCTATTTGTATGCAATACCATGTCTCTGGCAAATCAGTTTTTGTTTCCAAGAGTCAAGGAATGGACTTTATGTAGGAACCCATGATCTGTAGTCAGGATGCAGATGGCGTCTCGAGACAAGTGTCCGTTTTTGCTATCGAAGTGATCAATTAATGACACTGTATCTGATTGAGTCTTGGTCATCCGAGTCTCCTTCCCAGACAATATCGTCTGTCGACTGTAGAAGGAACGGAACTGGCCCTTAGTAAAAGATCAGCAACAGCAAGCATCTTCGTGTGTGTCAGAGAATAACATGATTGCGCAAGTAGATGCAGATTTACTTGAGAGTATTCTTTTTGCTTGAGGCTGCTGTCTAGACGGGTGAGATGCGGTCGTCCTCGATAATGATGAAGACGGTGTTGTCCAAGCTGTCGTCTCTGTGCTGCACATAGCCTGGTCTATACGCAAATTGCACACCTAAAAACACCGCAACCGCAATGTGTCCGTCAACACCACATCAAATACTTGGCGCAAATGCAGATTGCCAGCCGCTTAAGGCATACATACGCCGCATTTATGCCCAAAAACCCATTGGCAGCAGCGTCTGCACATACCTCCGGAGAAAGTAACCCCTTCGGTTCGTCGTGTCATGATAACTCCACACGGCGGCGAATCGATAGGCGGCGGAACATTTTCGACCGCTTGTGCGGAGAGATGCCGGTTTCCTGCAGAGTGAAACCTCGGGGAGTGACCAAATGAGCAGGGCCTCTTCAAATCACGAGAAGGAGGAAAAGGAAGGGAGAAAAACAAAGCCGTGTAAAGACAGCGCGCTTCTCCGAGAGCGAGGAACTACCTCTGATCTTTGGGATACATTGCTTTCCTGGAAGACTGCAACACATTTTTAGCGATAGCCATGGCGTGAACAACGGAATGATGTCATCCCCTCGATCTCGCATGGCACCCCTAGGTACCTTGTAAACACCGCCACGAACGCATAAAGGGGTCGCCCAAAGTAATCTCTCCCAGCTCACCTACGCCCGCCGAATTACCGCGCCGCAGCGCCCCCTTCCCTAGCACATCACCGAGTACACCAAGGTCTGTCCCCCTATAATCCCATCATGCGCATAGATCCCAAGTCAGCATGGTGCCACCCCAACCAAACCGCGTGCTTACGACAATTTCCCCATTCTGCGACGCCCGTGCAAACTGCTGGCGCTCTGACCACCAACCATAGACATAGCATGCCTGAGCCTGCAACCCATGTCAACGTGTTGCAAACCTGCCTTTCTGGACTTTTCGAGGGTTCCAGCTGCCTGGTTGGATGTCAGGCGCTATCGAGGTGGCCATGTGCAAGGCCTATTGTTAGCAGAGGAAGTGCGAGCGTGCGTGCTGCATGCGACGCAAGGGAGGCAAACATGCGCGGGGCGATTTAACTAACGCACCTGTCCCTTTCCGGTGTGCATGCCGCCCCCCTTCAACTGCCAGATGTAGGTCGCAAGTAGAATGCCATCGGTTTTTATAGTATGGTGCGACCCCAGACAGGAACGCCAGACCATCCAGAAGCAATACTGGCGCAGGCAACTGCTTTGCGATCGGTCGCAAGTCGCCATATCTGCTTCGGTGATGCGCCTATTGCGCAAATCGCGCATCGTTGACGCTGTGAAACCTTCATCTCGCATGTGGTCTTGCTTGGGCCCCGCCATGTGAGATGATAGCCGGGATTCTTAGCTGTTGCCCCCATCACACCGACGGCCGGGGCGTGGCTTGCCGGAGATTGGCGTACGATGCGGCGTTGACCTCATAGCTTCGCAGGCCTGGATTTTGGTGCCTGTGGAAATGGTAATCCACTGAGCAAGACGTTTACTCGGTACCATGGGTATATATCAACGATTGAGGACGTACGTGCTTGACTCGTGACGAACACATGTTCTCCATGCGTCTAACGCGCCTTCAGAAGGCAGCTGCCAGCTGATTGCTGACGCTTGAGGCCATGTTGCGATGTTCACCAAGTGCCGGATCGTGTAGACGCACACCCGCACCCATCAGGTAGGCAATATATCCAAGCACCGACTGTAAATGAACTTTTGACTGCTGGAATGGGAGGTCCGTGAGCAGAAGGGGAAGTTGCATTGAAACAGCTCCAAGAAAAGAAAGCTTTGTGTGACCTCCTTCTGTCAGATCGTGCCCAGATAGCCCCAGCCCGCGACATCGGTACACTGTGTGCCGCGAGCGTTGGGTCGGCCCGTGGCCGTAGCCGGATGAACGCGGAAATGAGGGAAAGGATTGCTGTTCGCCAGACCGCGTAAGACGGCTGATCGACGCCTTGCGATTTCGAGGCCAAAGCAGGTTGATCCATGGCAATACTCAAGACATTGTAAGGGCTGATTATCTCTCTGTATCGAGGATGCCGATTTGTGTCCGAAGGTGGATGAGGAGCTATCCTCCAGACCAGAGAAGGTTGTGTCTTGCTAAACTAAGATCCGGCTAGTGAAAGGTGGTCGACTAAGTGATTATTTGTAACACCGGAGGGTATATCGAAAGACAATTGAAAAAGCATCTCTGAGGTTTCCTAGGATAACACCGAGGCCTTCCGATGTCCGTGCTGGCGGCTTAAGCAGGTGGCACAGCGTCTTTCCCTAGTACCGAAAGTTGAGCTAGTTCGGTGAATTATTCACTATCAACTTAGCATGACAAGGAGGGTATCAGTTTGCATGAGGAATTTGACAATCAATAAACGACGGGGCAACAACCATCTTACCTCCACGTTCCCTACCAATGATGCCTTTAGCTTGTAGCGCACGAACACCCTTCAGCCACCGCCGATTCCGATTCCTTCGAGGCCCGAGCAGCGTCAGTGTTCCACTCACCTCAGCCTCAGCAAAAACAAATGATTTTGCCAAGAATTAGGCGGAAGTGGGGAGGACCGCTGTGCCCTAAAACCTCACGCGCCCCATATTTCCAGAGCCTGGTCGTCCCTTTCCCTAGAGCTGGTGCGGAGGTCACCGTCGCGTCGTCATATTGAAGATGAGTATTCGGATAAATGCAACCGTGAACGAAGCTCGTGCAGCTGCAGCACACTCCAAAGAGCAGTGGGACCGATTTTATGTAAGTACTTGGGTACAGCCAAATAAGTGGCATAGCGAGCTGACCGGCGAAAGTTCATAACTAAGGATGAAGCTAAGCAACTTTCCGAAGCGCATCCAGACTGGACAAGATGGATCCTCATTCCCGCCAACGAAAAAGATTTGATGTTGCAGCGCATAAACGGTCGTCTGACAGCGGAGGGCATACCGCCGGTAGAGATGATTATATTGAAGTGGAGGGTTTCGCAACTCTTGCGGGACATCCAGCGAAAATATGGTACGTCGTGCGTATCCCCGCCTTTATATGTGCTGAGCTGTCGCTTGCATATGCGCATGCAACCGGACGTAGCTAATTATGTTGAACGCTTAGCCGAAGGTAGCATGATTTCCGGGATGGGAGGTTCGACATCTGGTTCGCAGGCTCAAGCCGAGAGTAGCACGCAGCAATCGCAAAGCCCAGCGCGATCCGAGTCCTCACCGAGTGAAACGAGACCTTATGACCCCATTCGCGATGTCTAAACGAAGAAGAAATGAAAGAGATACGGGAGGATACCTGCCAGGCTTCCGCCCGCCGTCGCAGCGCAAAGCACCAAGTATCAGCTTTGCATCAAGTACGCGTGTGTCTGTGGCAGAAGACGCGAGGCTGATGCGACCTCTGGCGAGACACACGTGTCATCCGACAATGGAAGAGAAACCGATGTTTTCGCACCACTGCTATGATATCGCCACGGAACGAGCGTTGGAAGACATGTTCCGTGTCATTGAGGGTGGTGTGAAGTGGAAGATAAGCAAGAGTCGGAGGCGATGCTACGGCTTGGTCACACCGGTGCCGCTGGGTTAGGTTGTTGTACAAAGGGCCCCGGTGCGCATCCGGTGGCTGGAATCCAATATTCGGTACCCTGTAATACTCACCCGGTCATCTTCCGTCAAGTTCACTGTCTTGTTCCCCTTTGTTGTTCTTGGAAGATTCCACTTGGGGTACGAGGTTTGCGGGTATGAACGTTGATACCCTCGACGATGCGATCTCACTCCACTATCTCTTACTTCAAGTTCTTCAAGAAATCGCATCGTGAGCCATTGCTACCCATCTTTCCGACTGCCAATGCCCCTTGCATTTCCTTGCGGGTCTCACGACCCGGTGCATCGCACTACAAGTGCGCGGAACTTCAAGAGTCGGAGTAAACACCCTAAGACGGTTTTGTGGGGGACGACATTAGATGCGGAAGGCGCTAGCAAGACGACGAGGTCCCCTCTCAGACGGAAGCATCGCCGGCTATATCATCTTCAGGGCTTTGGAGGCTGTTCGGATGCAGGAGATTCTCACGGTGTCGTCTGGCTTTCGGATTGGTAGCGTCAGCAGAGAGGTCAAGATAAGACAAGTCAATACGCGGAAGCTAGGCGGTTAGTCTCTGGGATGATGGCAGGAACTAACCGCCGGTACCAGACTTTACGACCCGCATCATCCCTGCCGCGAGTCATCGAGTCATTGCTGCCACGTGGTGGACCTGCTCGTCCATGGATTCGCAGCCGTTGGAGTCTTGCCTCAGCCACTAGTCGGGAGATGCTGAGCAAGGCGTAGGGCTTCAGGACCGAAGCACGCTTCATGTGCACAAGATCGTTTTTATGCAGCCTCTGAGGGAGCTTGGAATGCTGGAATCTACCTGCGGCGTAGCAATGCAGCCGGCGTGATATGGTGGCCATATCTTGCAGTTCCTATGTTGCTTGAGGGGCACGTCTTGCCCGTCATTTCACTATGAACGTACTGTCCGCCTTGACGCAATCAAAGCAATTGTTCGAGAACATACATGACGATGACTTGACTCCACGTCAACTAAAGCAACCACGTGCACACGTTGTGACCTCACGTCGGTGCGATGTCGTTGTGCGTAGAGACGCCTGGGCTCTCGCCTACATGTGCACGTCGGCAACGGAGTAGCAGCTATCATTCCGATACTTGTTGTAGCACGAGCTAAGTCTGGCTGAACAATCGCATACCCGACTTTGCCGACGCTTCGTCTAGCCTAGTTTTTTTTATTTTTTGTTGCCGGCCTTCACGTGTCCGCGAGAGCCTATCCCTTGCAAAATCGCCTACAAGTCGGCCACGATACATCGATATCGTCAATTCGTGCTTCTCTATTACTCATATCATGTCTCCTATGCTGTCATGCCAAATCCGGCCTCGATGCCTGCCATTTTATATGCCTTCGCCTTGCGTACTTCCGATGCCTTCTTTTCATTTCTTTGGGCATTTGCTAGTTCCCTCACTTGTTCTTCGGGGGCGAACTTTACGCCTTTCGGTTCGTCTTCTCCGTCGAGATCGACGGTTGCGCAAATGGTCACATTTTCACCACGTATCGTCATGAGACCGGGGAGTTTTACGTCGCAGATGAACCATTTCGGCGCAGGAGAGTCTGTTGATGCTGCGGGATTACGAGCTGCTATCCGTTCAGTGCACTCAGTGAGTACAAGATTTGCTGCTTCTGTTAGCGGGACGTAAAGTGATGTGTATGATTGGCGCACCAAATTGATCGTATGAACGTAGAATGCCTATGTATTCCTTCTCGTCTCGGAGTAAGACATCGACCTTTTCTGTCTGATGTCAACTTCACCGCGCCTCAATCTATGGAGACGTCCGTACTGTCGACCATGTCCAAGAGCATCGATGATGTCAAGAAGGCTTGTGGAGGGAGATCAACGGGGAGTATGGGTTGGGCAGACGGCGCTCGGGCACCGCCTAGGGCGTTTGGTGGAAGCTGCTGAGGTGGTGGTGTCGCATTATATACACCCCCGTAACCTGATGCACGGATCAATATACTGCGTCGCAAACTATGTGGAAAGAGCGGAGCGTACCAATGGCCTGTGAAGGGTGGCCAGGAGCTTCGACCGGAGCTTCTTGCTGTCTCTGCTCCTGTTGCGAGCGCTGTAGCATCTGGTTGAAGCTCATATTCATGTTTGGCAGTGCTCCTGCGGGGCCGCCCTGTGGGTGATTTGGGTCGAAGGACATCGTGAGGGCTCCTTCAGATCGCGGCGAGCGTGTAGGCGGAGAAACGTCAGCGGGGTTGGGAAGCAGGTGAAGACGGAACCAGCATGGCGAGCTGTCCAAGAAATCGCGTGCCTTTACTTTTGGTAGATAGGGCTTTATGGCCGGTGTTTCCCTGACGCCGCTGCGACCGAACGCGCATGCACGAATGACTAACCTATGACTAAGCGGTTGCAAGCACCACTATGTTAAAACCCTTCATGATCATTCTTCAAGTCGACTTTAGCTGCTACTCCGCGCTCTATAAACTATTATGAAACTTTTTATCGAGCACACTGCATTGTCTGCCTGCGGGCGATGGGCCCCAAGATGATGCTAGCCTGACTCTACCTACGTCACTAGTAGGCACCTTGTTATTAGGTTGGAAGGATCAATCGGACATCTAGCCTACCTTTAGTCACCTAGCTATCGACAAACATTCTACTATACACACTATAGCGGTCTTTTGACGCTTTCTCCGTGTACCCAAGTTAGAATCTATCCACCACGTCCCCCCGACGCTGCCACAAGTTATCCATCGCATCGCTCACCAACCACGCTGGCTCCAGCCGACAGCCTCTACGCATATTCGTTGATCTAAATAGGTACTGTTTCGGAACGCCTTGAAGCCCTGACAAAAATTGTGAACGTATTGTACCACCGCTACGGCATCGAGAAACGCTGGAATCTCGACGCCATGGGGATTCTTAATCCATCTCCTCACAACAATACCAGAATGGCAGGGTTTATGCGAGCTTTTAGACACAGATGGATTGCGCCACCAAAGCCTACCACTGAATCGTTTGAAGGTCGAAACGTCATCATCACTGGCGCATCGTCTGGTATCGGGCGCGAAGCCGCCGCCAAATTCGCGGCTCTCGGGGCTTCCAAGGTGATACTGACGGCCCGAGATGTGAAGAAGGGCGAGGCGGCCAAAGCAGACATCTGTGCCCGCGTTGGGAAGCAGGATCTGCTGGACGTTTGGGAGCTGGATCTGAATTCGTATGAGAGCATCGTCGCCTTTGCCCGCAAAGCCAACGAACTGGATCATTTGGATGTCGTCATACTCAATGCTGGTGTTCACAGGGGCGACTTTAAGACCACACGATATGGCTGGGAGGAGGATCTTCAAGTCAACTCGCTATCATCCACCTTACTCGCCATTCTGCTTTTGCCCAAGCTGAAAGCTTCGCGTAGCTCCTCCACGAAAATCCCAGTCCTCGAGTTCGTCAATTCCGGGGCCCACCAGTTCGCGGTGGTAAGTAAAGAAATTCAACGGCAGCCAAGCATCCTCGAATATTACAACAAGCGCGAGCAGTTCAACGCCTGGCGCCAGTATGGTGCCACCAAGCTTTTCCAAATGTATGCGATGACTCTACTAGCCGATGAAGTTTCTTCTGAAGATGTCATCATAACTTCGGTTTGTCCAGGTCCGGTCACAACTGACATCGGCCGAGATTATTCCTCCCGATATCCGGCCATCTCGGCTATCTTGATCTTCATCCTAGGATACCTATTCTTTCACACATCCACACTTGGTGCCAACTCAATACTGAGCGGGACTATCCAAGGTGAGACATTGCATGGCAGGTTCTGGAAGTACGATAACATCATGCCTGTTGCACCGACTTTGAAGGGCGAGGATAACAAGAAGTTGAGATTGCAAGTCTGGAAAGAGATGTTGCTGGCTCTGGAGAAAGATGGTGTCCGTTTGGAGGGATCACTCGAGGCTATACTAAAGGCAGGAGCAAGTCCAACGAAGCCATGATCTGGCAACCAAACCACATGGGCTGAAGGTCAAAGCCTTATATGATGTATCTCCGTTACAAGGCAACCCGATCTTTCCATTCATTCGCTGCCCGGGCTGCACTCCTGGGGGGCCAGGTTGACATCCAAGGCGACGGACAGGCTATCGGACAGGCAGCGGGAAGCCCACGGTGCTATCGAGACTGAGAAATTGCGACGACGAAAGGAATGCTGTAAGCAGTTGCGAAACTTGCAGAAGTCTTTGCAAAGCCTGCACAGTCGATGTTCATTGGGAATTAAACTCTGGCGCGAGATCCTTCGCTCGTTTTGAGATATTGGGAAGGTCGGCTATACCACCAGAAGGAAGCCTATGGTAACTTATTATACGATCTGTACCCAACACTTGAAGTTCGCAACTTAACACTGAATGCTCGTGTTTCACGTCGATGCAGAGCCGGCTATGAACGAAGTTGTTGTTAATGCTACTTCCAAAAATGGATGATTTGCGGTAGAGCTAAGCGTAAGCGGGGCGGGCCTTATGACGTTGGGGCTAATGCGACCTTGAACTTGCAAGCTGCGCATGTATTAGATCTTTCCACTCGTAATATTCCCATAATAATAGGCCTCGCCCACAGGCATTCGGCTGGATGCCCAAGCCGTTTCGTCCCAAGCCCTCCGCACACGGATCCTCATCCTTCCTCCGCTATCTGTTCCCGCACGCGAGCCAGCGGGCACGCGCACACCTTACCAAGTTTCGCCACGAGACCTTACCCTCCTTCAACACACAATATCGCATACACAAGTACATTGTTTATAGACAGGCACGCAAGCTCAGTAAACCGGGCCTTCTTCAGCGACTACGCGGCCATACCAGGACGCTCCTAGGCAGCAATCGTCTCGAACATGAAGCGAGGCTGCGGCGACAGAAGCTGACCAAGACTGCGACAAGTGGAGAGTCTCAGGGCAAGGCAATGAGCTACCAAGACAGCTATGCGCCCCGGGAGCCTGGCGCGAGAAGGAGGAAGCTTGCAGGATACCTGAAGGCGGCAAACGAGCTACGACAGACGTATCAGCAGCAATATGCGCCGAACTGGAGCCGTTCGGAAGCGACCTACGACTATGAAGACGACACGCCGGGGTCTTTCCCCGACGCTGCCATTGTCCGCAGCGGCGAAGAAGAAATGGTTCTATTTCCTAGCTATGCGCGGAAGCACATCAAGCGAAAGGTGGGTACGGTCGCACTGTCATAGAGATTCCTGCTAATTTTCGAAAGCCCGAAGCAGAACCGGGGACGATCCAAGAAGTTTCGGGTGACGGCCGCGACGTGCGAGACTCGGTGGGTGCCGGCGATGCGGAATTCTGGAAACAGCAGTGGGACAACTACGAAGACGACAACGCTGTAGTGGACGTAGATGTTAGAGGGTGGATATATTCACCACATAAAGGGCAGATGTCCAGGAAGCAGCGCCTCTTCATCGGACTGGCGCGTCAGCTTGTAGGGATTCAAGCCCCGGCCGCTGGCACTCAACCTTCAAGTGCATCCGAAAGTCCACGTACAAGTAGAGAATCAAGTCCGGGCCATCTTACTCATCGTGAGCGAGCGCAGATTAGGCAAGCACAACGGGACGAGCAGGTCACGGCGCAGGAGGCTGAAGAGATATTACGCAAAGGCGAGCAAGAAGCCGAGGCCGCAGCCAAGGGAGCCTATAGCGAGAAACCTACCGATGAGACAGACAGCATACGAGAATATCGCACGGAGAGCCCAGGGCACCCAAGGGTACGCGACCTTTCGCACAGTCCTTCACACAGCTCATTGAAAGACACGGACAAGATCACTCCGCTGCAAAAAAGAGCATCATGGAACCAACCCGCAGACATGAGTCAATCCGAACTTGCGGAGGCACATGCACGCCTAATGGCACGCCTGCGCCACTTCCTCGCCATACCCATGGCCAACACACCGATTAGTGTCTTTTTCTACAATGACCAAATCTCCAAGCAAAGGACCGTCTATACGAATCCATCTGGCCACTTTAGCATAAGCGCAGCGTTAGATTTCGTACCCACCCACATTCGCATCCTTGCTTCCGACAAGCTATCTGCGACAGAGAAAGTCACCATCACCGAGTCGCAAGGTGTCAGTGTAATAAGCGACATCGATGACACAATCAAGCACTCTGCGATCAGCAGTGGAGCTCGCGAGATCTTCCGAAATGCGTTTATTCGAGAATTGGGTGATCTTACGATCGAGGGCGTCCGTGAATGGTACAACAAGATGGCGGACATGGGAGTAAAATTCCATTATGTCTCCAATTCGCCTTGGCAGCTGTACCCTGTCATCTCAAAGTACTTTTCGCTCGCCGGTCTGCCACCTGGATCTTTCCATCTGAAACAGTATAGTGGCATGTTGCAAGGCATCTTTGAGCCGGTTGCAGAAAGAAAGAAAGGCACGCTTGATAAGATTGCACGTGACTTTCCTGAGAGAAAGTTCATTCTGATTGGCGATAGCGGAGAAGCTGATCTAGAAGTGTACACGGACTTTGTATTGGAGAATCCTCGACGGGTAGTTGCTGTCTTCATACGAGATGTGACATCGTCTGATGGTGGAGGGTTTTTCGATCATTCCATCTACGCAACGCCCGGTTTCAGTTCGCCACAATCCTCTCAGCAGGGCAACGGAAACCAATTGAGTAGGTTGCAGGCATCTTCAGAAGACGATGACCCGGAGTACAAAGCCGCTATCGCAGCCTCGCTGCGGGAGATCGAAAAGGAGGATGAAAGGAGGTCACGATCGCTGTTTCCCCATCCGCAGGAGGACAACCCAGCATCGCGCCCTCAGTTGCCACCTCGACGATCTGATCCTCAAGCTACGTCACCACCACCAGTGCAAAACCTAATCGATCTTTCCTCGGATGATGAGTCAAACTCAAAGCCATTCATCCGGCGTGTGAACACCGATACACAAGCACTAACCGGGGATCACCGCGCATCTGTATCGTCAGTCACAAGTGCGAAATCGGTCCCGGTACCTCCCAGAAAACCAATGGGTTTGCGCAGCTCCTCGGGCGATTCACCAACACAGTCACCACCTTCGAGAGCACCACCTCCGCCCAAGCCACGTAAACCGTCCTCCAATGTGCATCAGTCAAGTCCGCTATCAAAACAACCTTCAAATACAGGCACCAGCACCATAGCCGGCCCTCAGCACCGACCAGGTGCTCATAAACCAAACCTACAGTCCCAGCAGAGCTACGCCGGATTGGCTCGCGACAAGCTATATTCGGTGTACAACACCCTCCCGGCGGCAACTTCATATTTGCAATCCAACCCCGCAACACAGTCTGACTCTTCTTCCAACCAGGATTTAGCGACTACTAAAAAAGTCCCTCCCCTACCACCCCCACCCCGCCGCGGCATCACAGCTTACCCAGCTGCAGCGGCCGGCTACGTCAGTACCAAAGCCAACGCCGCGTGGCAACACGCGCCGCCTATACCGCATCCCAGCACGCGGCCCAACGCTACCGTCACCCAGCCGTTTTCCACCTCCGCAACTCAACAGCTTCCGCATCGTACGAATACGGGGTCGACGCTTGGGGCGAACGGGCATGGTGAGGCAGGTCGGATAGTTGACAAGAGGGAAGCATTGTGGCGGCAGAGGTGGTTGAGGGCGGAGCAGGTGCTTGGGGAGCAGGGCGTTGTGTTGAGAAGTTGGAGGGTCGGAGGTGACGTTGAGGCTGTGGCGGAGAGGGTCATTAGGGATGCGACAGAGACAGATAAGGCGGAGGGCAGGAATGCAGAGCAAGGGAGTAGGTAGCGAAGAATATGACGACTTTTGAAGATCGATCATAGTGCGTTATGTTACTCGTGCACCGTGGGGGATAAGCACAACCCATTCTCCCAATGTTCATGGGAGCCGTGCCAAACCTCTACACGGATAGTAGCCATTTGCCGATGAAGTATCGTGTCTTCCTACTACCGTGGATGCATTATTCTCAAGATCCCACATACGTTTAAAAGATATGGAACAATTGAGGGAGACATTTGCTAACAACATTTTCAGAAAGTCCGCCGTCACGAAGAGGTACAAAGTCAATGTGGCATGCGTATAGACGGTATATTTTTCTTGAAGATGTCTGGGCTCGCAAGCGATGCAGAGCAGCAAGTAAATGTATCCAGATCGTAACTACGTTACAGCATATGTACCATGTATTTTGCCGCAGTGAGTGCAGGTAAGACTCGGACTGTTTCAGTAACGCCTGCTATGGAGAAGTTCGAGTTTACCCTGCACTCCCTGGGATCGATGCGGCGCGTTTACCGAATGACACCGTCCTTCGATGCCGATGCCAGAGCGTTCCTCTCTTTCTGCTCCTGCGCAAGCTGGTCTTCGGTTCTCTTGTTGCCTCTAGCGATGACTTCAAGGGTGCGTCCACGTTAGCTCTCACTGCTCAATATAGGTAGTACAGTGACTAAACTTACGCTTGTCAATCAAACCCCCTTTCTTACTCTCACCCGTCCGGTCCGCGTCCTCGAACTCCTTCAAATACGCCTCGCGCTCTTCCGGAGGCACAGCCGCGAGCTCTTCGTCGAAGCTCTCGCGTTGAACTACACGTGAACAATTAGTCGACCTGCATGAAAACAACATAGTACATCGGCAGCGTTGGCCTGTGATAACAATCGGGTGCCACCCAAGCAAGGGCACTGAGCCGATGCCATACACTGAACTGGATACTAGCACCGGATGACGTACCATCGGCAGCGTGGGATTGGCTAGCACTCAAGCCGGTGTCCTCGGACTGGGATTTGCGACGGATGTGCAGCTTGTCTTTGAGCTTGTCCATAGTCGACGACATGATGGGTGCTTGAAATGAGGACTGTTGGAAATTGTGTAGACGAAAGGTTTGGAGACGTGGTATATTTGCAGTAGCGGGGAAGTGGCTGAGGTGGAGAGCTCGTTGGCGGCCAGGCTGGCTGTTAGTCTATGAATACGTCATTGACGCGCATTGGTTTGTGTGGCGGTTGCGTGACTGTTTTACTGCATGGCAAGCGGTCTATAGGGTTCTATGTTGGTACAATTTGTGTGTAGTGTTGATGCATTTGTGTAACGCGAGGCTGCTCTTGCCAGTATGTTGTCTCGCCGAAGAAGGCGATTGCACATGACTCGCAGACCTACAAAATCACGTGATAAAATACGATCCGTGGATCCTGGATAGAGATCGAGATCAACCAGCTTTGACAAATGGGCCGTGGACACCATTCTCTAGCGGAATACCAAATCTCTGGTGATTTGACAGAGACGATAGCCATTGAAAGCTATGGTAGTAAACATATATTCTGTCATCAGGTACCATACGCTTGACCTCACAGCGGTATTCTGTATTCGGCTCGGCGGTAGATATGATGCAGTGTCGCATCTTAAGCAACCTCGCACGGTTAGGTGGGTTGACGTACTCTGATACGTGGTGCGAGTGTATTTAGATTGGGCTTGCGTTTTGGTTGTGATCCTCGTTGGAGACGGACGAAGCTCGCTAGACGCTGATGTGATATTCGCAATTGTTGATCTGACTGGGGTAACGAATGACGAGAGTTGTCCATTAGACGACGGAACTGGGTACACAGGTGCTCCTGCTGATGATGATTGGATAGGTCCTCCTGTCGTTTGTCCAGGCGTTGTGATTGGTGTACACGCATCTAGGTTGGTACTATCGAAGGAACGTCTGATCTTTAAGTTCTGGTTCAGATAGCTCAACAATGCAAGAAGAAGTGATGCTGCTATGGTCCCGCCTTCTGATGGCATGGTACCGGTGACACCGGTAGCGGATTGATAAAGGTAACGCCAACCTTCCGTTCGGCTAGGCTTGTTGTTGGCAGGTGCGCCTATGGCGGTGTTCGGCAGGAGCTAGTCTAGTGTTTATAGGCGGGGTTTCACACCCTGAGAATACATCACTCTTCTACTCAACATCAAGGCTCTACATCCTGAAGCGATTCTACCGCTACTACGTAAGTCGGCTGAGCTCCACTGTCCTGTAGTAGAGAACGAGCGCGACCCGGAGCTGTAGCCCCAGGATAAAATGTCACATGACCGGACGCATTCGCATTTGCGGTAGTGAATTTGTTACGTCCGCCATATATCTGATTGTAGAACAGGTAAGTGCCTGCGAATAATGCCAATTCAACACCAGGAGTTGGCTCGACTGTAAAGACCGGTGTCGTGTAAGTGATGGCTTCGTGGGAGGCGTCCGTCAACATTGTCTTCTGGAGCAGTGTTTCATCTTCCGTCACGACCGTTTGTAGGGTAGCCGGCGTTCCCGTAAAGTAGCTGATCGGCTTAGTGAGGCGTGTTACCGTTTGGACAACACTGGTCCAGGACGATGACTGTGCTTCTGTAAGGGCATAGGTAAGTGAAGAATGCGTCTGTATCACACATCCGGAGCAACTAGAGCATCCTGGTGGAGGAGGCAAATGCATTACCCTCGTTGCCACTGAGGTATTATCTATATCTGTCAGTTCAGATCGATGGCATATTCTCGACTTGCTCACAATCTCTGTATGGTTAGTAGGCGTATCAGACGACACGCACAGGACTTCCCACACTTACATCTTTGTGGGTATGTTGGATATAGCATCGCTTGCGCATACGCTACTATAAGAGTGACATCAAGCAATACGAGACTCCGCATCGTCAGTATCAATTGTAAAAGAACGACCACGAAGCGAGTGTGTGATCGCACGTCTAGGCGGCCCCGGGCCAATTTGCGGCTCGCTACAACAGACAGAAGTGAACATTGCGAGCTGGAGGATGCGGGTAAGATATGCAAGCACGATCCAATATTCGAAGTGGATATAGGAAGCTAACAACAGGGCGGTTGGCCGTAGCGGGTGTCAATAAAAGGCTAAGCTGCCGTTATGCATCCTTCTATTGGCCTCATGGGCGAGGGCGAGAAGATAGTCCCCTAACGTTACTTTGCGAGCTGGACTCCAGCTTGCACCTTCGCATTCACCTCGACTTGCATCGAGTCATGCTGGAGATGCCTCGACCCAGCATCTGAGCCGTGGACCTCTGTTCGTGGCCACCTAGGTAACAAATGATGCTACGTTTGTTGACGTTAAGAATCCCTGTCCGATCCTCGTACAGCCTATGCGGTTTAATCCAGTTCTGTCTGAAGCCTTCGAGTCAGCTTCAAACTAACCAGTTCACTCGCCTGTAAACGCGTTTCCACAGTTGCAAATGCGCTCGTAACCATTACAGATGGCCAACCGTTCACTTGATCAGTTCACGATTAGTAACTCAGCTCCCGTAAGCGCGAGGTACCGGCTCCCTCCCTAATACGTCTTCTACCTGGGAATACATCGGAGAATTTGAGATAGGTCTGGAAGATGCTCTCAACTACACGGCTCCCGGGTTGTTCGGGTACGACAAGGTCGCTCTGGGATCAGCGGGAGTCAACGATGTCCTCTCCGTCGATACTACATCGGTTGGTGGGGTTGCTGATATGGGCTACAATATGGGGCATATACCACTCGGTGTCACAAAGTCCAGATTCTCGATCCAGAGTCAGTCGGTGGATCTGTTGATGTATCAGCTGCGCAACACCTCTCGTATCCCGACAATGTCTTTCGCGTACACAGCCGGTGCAAATATCGCCTGAAGTCTGTGGTTGGACAGCTTGTCCTCGGTGGCTACGACCTGACATGTTTCCACGCCAATATGACAAATTTCACTTTCTTCTTCTCCACGGACCCTAATCGCCTTCTCACCGTGGGCGTGGAATCAATGATAGCCACCAACACTCTGCTCAGCCCATTGGAGGGAATGTTTGAAGACCGGAGGCGGGGGTTCAATCTGCTGTATGGAAGGTTCAGGCTGGAGTCGGTGGATAGTCCGAGGACATGACTGTTTTACGGACAAGTAACATAAGTATTTGACCCGAAGGGCCTGTGATGTTCATTTGGAGGCTAGACGTACTCCCCGTGCAACAAATGTTTAGGAAGGTGTTGATTGTTGTAGTATTTGCTATTGTGGGGATAGGACGCGCGGTACCTTCCAGCAAAGTTTTACAAATTATGATTACCTTACTGCTACAAGAAAGTAAACACGCACTGCTCAATCTTACGCCTCACTGTCAAAAGTCTCCGAGAAGTTGATCAGCGAATTGAAAGTTTCCGGGTGCTCAACCACACCCATCTTCTTCCTCGCGTCTTCATCTTTTAACCACGACACAGGCACCAGCGCCATTCCACCCTTGTCATTCTTTACTAGCCTCGTCCTTTCCCTCATCTCCAGCGGGACCGAGGGCAAAGGCACAGGTGTCATCACGTCAGTGATTCCGTTTTTACGCTTGTGTCGATGTTCAAGGACATCCACATCAACAGTGCGTAGCGCAGCAAAATGGTAGATATGAACCTTCTTTTCTTGACCATAGCGGCGAGATCGGGCGATAGCTTGCTCCATAGCGGCGTCGTATTCGTATTGGCTCTTCACAAGAACTGGGGCGACGAATATGATGTGGTTGGCGTTGAAGAGATTCCTAGGTGGAAGTCAGTGTGAAGTCGGAATGATAGAAGGAAAAACTTACACTCCTGCAGCTGTCTCGCTGGTCAAGTCAAGGATGAGCACCTTTGTGTCCGAGCTTTTCTTGAAATCCTGGATGGCTTTAGCGGGATTTCGCTCAGTGGGCGTCAGGTACGAGATGCTATGGTGGTCGCAAAGCTCTCTCAAGTCGCTAATTGTCTGAACATTTGGAGCAAAGACAAGTCCTTGGTCGTTGACTGGGAAAGTTTTGATGAGCTTGGCAACAGCATCTAGCTTACGACCAAAGCTTCTTCCTGAAATTCGCTCCTTCTGTGATCCGATATGTGTTGCTTGGATGAGGTTCATGGCTTGGACAGTAGTGTGGCAGCTGGGCACCACACAAACCCCGCTATCAATTCGACCTACTAAGCAATGTGCACATGACAGGTGGCCACAACTGGAAGTTATGTATAGATCAGACATCGTTGCGCGGCCTTGACACTGCGGAGCATCGCACCGTCTGGTCATGCTAGAACTCTCACATAGGGGGCGAATGAGACTTTGAACATTAGAAATGAAGCGTTCTGACCGGGTGCGAAACACGAGTTGATTGGCGAACATGCGAAGCTTGGAGAATGCTTTCTTCGCGTTCTTGATCTTCTCGTCTAAGGTCTTGCCCTCGATGAATCCAATACGATCTGGGTTAGTTTCAGCGTCCTTTAGTAAAGCACGTATCTTTGCAGTCGCTTCGTTATCGCCCAGCCAGTTGTCAATGCAGACGTCCTTTCTGAAGTACGTATAAAATGAGAAGATAGATGCCTCCTCCTTTTCGCACTTCTGGAGACCTTTGAACTTGACTTTGCGATATCCTTCGAAGCCTCGCAACAGACACTCGAGTTCGGCCACGGTATTGTTGTATTCCTCTGACCTCTTTTGCAGTAGTATTCTCAGTCCCGACTCATCGTCGTGTGTCGCATACGATAGAGCACATTTGAGTAACGCGTCTTCTCCAGTATTGGAGCCATTTAGACTAGCGTTCAGTCTGCTCGTTCGGTCTGCGCCTTCTGTATTCTTCATACGTCTAAGAGCCATTCGCTGGGCTATCAAGTGCTGCGAGAGTTCTAGGTAGACAGCGTGATGAGCGACGTCCAGCTCGATAACCTGTAGTGATTCGGAACATTGGATGTGTTCGAGAGATGGGTCATTCTGTCTCACGAACTTGTCCAGAAACTCTTGTGCAAGTTGATGACGAGCCTGATGCCACTGAAGGGACATGGTCTCCTTGTCTGAAAGGAACTTCTCAACTTTGGTCTGTGCCTCGCATTGCATTTCCTCGACCTGCGTCCGTTTGCCGGTGTTGACAAGGGCGGTGTACCTGCCAAGGCGGATATCAAGAAACGATGCAATGTTATCAATGTCACTAAAAGACCCTAAAGAAGGCGTCCCCGACAGCACCCATCGCTTGTGTGCTGCAATCGTTTTGACGCCGACGGAAGAGAGCAGGTTTTCGTGAGCCTTCTTCTGGTCCTTCTGCTGTACATTGAGGTAGTGATACTCATCAACCACAATCCTGTTGAAGTGAAACAGATGCAAAAGAGGAACAGAAAGTCTACGAGACCTTCCCTTTGGACTGTTGACATTCGTCTCTGATTTCTTCTTGGCAGCTTGGGTTGGAGTGTACGGCTGATATTGGCTTCCATGTCTCAATCGCAGAGGTAAACTCATGTTGAACTCCGTCTCACTCAGACGTTGGTGTAGCAATCTATTTGTACTTGCGCTGAAGTCGACAGAAGTCATTTGTTGTTGCTTCGCGAGTTGTGATGGTAACTCTTGGCTCACACGGTTCATCCAGGCATCGAAAGCACGATAATTGGGTGCGCCTTTGACGTTACTAGCAGTAGCCGGTTCAGGCATGGCGGTGAACTCGGCGAGGCAGGCAACGTATTCGCGGTCTGCTAGGACGGCCCAAGAAACAATGACGACCCTGCTAGTCTGCACGTGCTCGAAATTTAAGCTTTGAAGCTCAGCAAAGGTCTTAATCAAGACGATGCTATAGTGCTCATACTGATTTGGGCCTAGAAATTTCTTGAACTCTTCTTGCCATTGGTCGACGAGGTGCGGAGGACAGACAATAAGAGTAGCCGCCGTGTCAATTAGGTGTAACTTCGGCGTAGTTACAGAGTTGCGTTCGATCACACATTTATCTTCTCCGCACTCCTCGAACTCACTCTGGATAAGAGCGATGGTGATGACAGTCTTTCCAAAAGAAGGCCGATCGGCAAGCACGCCGCCACGTACATGAGTATCTACTTGAGCGCGGGCCTCAGCCCTCCATCCTAGCTTTTCGTGGACAGCTTCTTCGACTTCAGTGAAGGTGAACCTCGTACCGCGTTCTTGGGTTCGCATCCACTCGAGAGCATGAGGCTGAGCCCCACGTAGCTCGTAAACAATCTTTAGTCGTTTTGAAAACGGTTTGTCGTTGGCGTTGCTTTGTAACCGGAACTTTTGAAACCGTACGGAGGCTGTGCCTCTTTGATTGGTCAAGAGCCTCCACGTTACCTTTACCGGCTCTGTTGGGGTAGATTGCCTCGTTCGAAGAAGACTTCTGACTGCGCGATGCGCTAAAGAAGAGATATTAACACCGAACCTGATACAAGTCGCATTGTCGACGGCCTCTGTCTCGATATGGAAGATTGGGCAGCGAGTTTTCAAGGCACGTTCGCATGCCGCGGCCTCTTTGGGATCCTCATACGCTGTAGCAACTCCAGCTTTGTCAATGTTCCAGCGTAGACGCGGATATGCTGGTGCACATGCGCATTGTATTACTGAGCCGGGGCCAAACGATTGCCAATCTGTAAAGGAGGGTACTGAAGTTACATTGTCCAGCGCCCACAAATAGTCGTCTATATTCTTCGTGGGAAGGACTTCGGATGTGTCGACCTCCAGCACGCTGATAGCCGTTGTGCAGACAGTTTTGTGCTCGCTCAGTGACTTGGTGTTTGCTAATACTTTCGCGCTTAATGAGAGCGTGTCTGAGGCCAGAATCATGGTTCCGACGGTTGCACGCTCCCAAGTGCCTGGGAATATTGCGTTGACAGATTTGTTGTTCGTATCAACGGGGTTCCAGGGCCGCCAAGACGAGTTCAGATGAGCGAGAGATTGATGCTGGTCTCCCGGTTGTAATTTCTCACAATCAAAGCTGAAGTGGAATGAATCATTGCCAAGCCTGAGGGGGTCTGGATTCAGAAAGAAGTAGAGAGGCGGATTGGAGGATCTTTTGTACAGACAGTTGCTTGCTGTACCGCAGTGTGGGAGGTGGTCGTAGTCTCCAGTGACGTTGTCCCTGTCATATGGCCCGTCGACGGGTTTCTTCCCATCAGGACGGATGTAAAGCCTCGCAGGTATGGTCTCTGATTGAAATTGCAGAAGTCCCAGGGAATTTCTGAACGATTGGTGAGTCTTCGAGGAACCTTGAAATCGCAATGGTATGCTGCGAACGGAAGGAACGAATATCTCCCACTCGGCTGACAGTAATGTGTCCTTTACTGAACCTCTCGCGACAGGGTTCTTAAGCAGTTCCCGTAGAGCACTGTCACCCGGTACGTCGGGCGAACAGTGAATATATAAAAGCCATTGAAGTTTCTCGCCAATGGAGAGTTCTAAATTAGCTTGCTCTGACTTATACAATACTTTCCAGAAGCCCACATGCCTTGTGAAATCTTCAATATAGAACTGTCGTGACTCGACGTCTACTTCGGTCATTCGATTTGCGAATGCCTTAGCGAGACCATCGTGAGGAAGTTGAGCTTGAAAGGACTCGGAAAAGCTGAAACCGGAAAAGTTCTTAAAGATAATGCGTGAAGGTAGATTAGGTCTCCACTCAATGATGAACGCGCTGGGACTCTGCTGGCGCATTGTTCTCTCGGCCGTGTCTGCATAAATATGTTTCGGATTGCCAGCGTACAACGCGCAAGCGGTATGCCTAATCGCACAGGTACGAAGTCAGTCAAGTCAGAAAAGTGGGGATAGTACGAAGTGTTTATGCCTAAAAACATATCGACTTCGTACCCGGGCAGTACTTGCCGGCAGGCGGAACAGGTGTGAATGGCTGCGTCGCAAATCCTCCCGTCGCGCTCACGACTGCAAAGTCGTGAGCTCTGACGTGCGTGATGGGCAAGTGACTTAAGATCCACTGTGTGGGGCTCCACGATGTTTGGTGCAAATGTCGTCAGCTTTCCGACTCTAACAAGCTTATTGGTGGAAGGCAAAAGTTCTTCCATCCGTTTTTGTTGGACAGCCGAGGAAGTTTTGAAGAATGGTGAAGCGCAGATGATTGCAGAGAGCTGAGAAGCAGCAATGACAGTTGTGCTCATTGCATTTCCCGCCAAGTCTTGCAATTCCGCCGCGGACTCACGCGCCAAGTGTATGTTGCCCAAAGGCAACCCCTGAAGTGCCAATAATTCCATGCCACTCAAGGGTTGTTGCCTGTTGGTAGAAAATACTTGGCCGTTTGGAGTGATACACGGCACCAGCCCAGGGTTATCATGGAAACGGTCGGCATTTTGGCTCACATCCCATATCATTTCTTTGTACGAAGCATCGGTGCCATCAACCACTGCTGCCCTCAGGTACGCAACTTCAATGGCCTCCCATTCTCGAGATGACCTTGAGTCAAACCAGTCGTGGTCAGCAAAATCGAACGGCCTATAAGGAGTTGTGTAAGCAAGTAGACAATACGTTAAAGGATCAAGTGCGTGATCGAATCGCAATACTCGGACCTCTCAGTCTGCCCTGGGTCGAGTTACTTACTGTTTCGTGCCATTCTCACTCCATTTAGTGCATGGACGCTTAGTCCCCAACCGCAACTCTGATCGCATGTGATCATACCTTAACTTGCATAGTTCCCATGCCCACTCCGACGTAAGCACACTGTAATCGACAGAACCCCCCGGAAAGTGTGCCAGAAACGCTTCGTATGGGCTGCTGCAAGGACGCTCGAAGTCCCGCATCGTCTGTTTCCAGTTCTCGGCTCCTTGAGAAGCTTCTTTACTAGAACCTCTTCGCTCGATGGCTATCATGTACATTCGTTCGCGCGTTTGTGGAAGGTAATACCGCTTCGTGTCGCAATACAGCCACTTGGCTTCATATCCAATTTTCGACCACTGGGACACAACATCATCCCAGGTCGACGCTTTGCTTTTCACGTTCTCAAGGAGAACGACGCTAGGTCGAAACCGCCGTGAGTACTCGTACACAGCCATCCACGTCTCGCCTGACTCGCCATTCTCTTTGAGGCTTTTCTGGTGATTGTTTTGCCTGGATAGGTTTTTACAAGAGAACCCAGCCACTAGAATGTCTACGCCTTGAGGTATTGGTTCCACGGCGCCATAAGCTGTAGTTGCGGTTGTGGCTCCCTCAGTGATAAACTCTCGGATGTCTCTAAAGAGAAGCTCCGGCGCCCAGTTGCGCTCGATGAACGCCTGCTTGAATTGCTCAATCTCAGCGCTAAACAGATGCCTGAACTTGAGGGAGGGTTGACCCTTTGCCTCAAGTGCCTGTGCTGCTGCCATCAAACCGAACAAAGGTGACTCGGTACCAGAACACATCGTAGCAACATTGATGGGTCGATTTAATGATTCCAGCGCATCCCGAAGCCCAAGTTCGAGTGCCCGGGATACTAAATCTGCGAAGATCGTCTTGTTGTCATGCATTGGTGGAAGACTATAATCGATACCCTTGCGAGTGGACCTTGACGTCGCCGCAGGCTTAACCTTCGGTTTAGCGACAGGCTCAGGTACAATGTCCGTGTCGGAATGGATGTCTTCCAGATCTTCCTGGCCCGATGTCATCTTGTCTGACGAAGACGCTTCAGCTTCAATGTCATCATCAGAATCGAGCTCTTCGTCGCCATCGCTCAATTCATAAGAACTGAACTCTTCTGCTGACTCATGATCTGAAAGGTCAAGGGGTAGTGGAGTATAGACCGCACTGTAGTTTGCGGTTCTGCGACGCGCGCGCGAAGCAGAATGGTCGAAAGAGGCTGTCCGATGCTGTCGTTGATACTCTGCTGCATCATCGCCCGAAGGGTTTGTGTGAACTGTGTGCGTTGTTTCTGCCGTTTCCAAGTCCAAGGTCGCGTCTGGGCCTGACTCGGCTGAGGGAGGGGAAGGAAGCGTAGCTCCACCCGCCTCCATGATCAATTGTCGGTCTGCAGCATCATCCGAAGCATCATCTAATTCAGCCTTGTCAGGTGTTTCGTGTGCGGAATAATCTGGCGTCAACTGATGTTGCTGGATGCTATGTTTCTGTTTGAGCGTTCTTGAGCGAACAGCGGAGCCTACTTTTATCCTTGTTGGCCTACCAGTCCGTGTTTCGTTAACCACAGCAGCATGTTGTTCGGATGAAACGATCTTGCGACAAGTCTCCCCCCTCACAGTGGCACTCTTCGGAGATGGCACGTCTTCTACAAGCGCCCGGAGGTCAGGCAACGCAATTCGTCGGGATCTAATGTTGGGTTGTCGCTTTGTGACCGTGGGAGTCGAATCCGCCCCGCAACTCTGCGTTTTTGCGCTTGTCGAAGAGTTTCTCGTGATCTTCTTTCGCGACATCGAAGGGACTGTGGGGTTTGCGGAGACTGAAGACTGTCTCTGCCGTCCCGAATCCACAGCGCTTTCTCTTCCAGATCTGCTCCACGACCTGATAAGAGTCGAAGTATCCAAAGGTACCACACTCTGCTCTTCCTGTTGGGACCCAACGAATGTAGTTTGTCGGAAAGCCAGAGTATTCGAATTCTCTGTGCGAAGCACAATTCTGCCGCAGATTTTCCCTCGCCTTATGCATACTTCACAAGAGATCTGACCGCCTTTTTGCCAGGGTCGACCATCTTGATATTGACAATGAGTATAACCCCTGCTCTTGCACTGCGGGCACCTGGCGTCCAGTGCGGCCTTCTCTAGAGCTGTAGCCTCTCTACATTTCTGTCCCTCTTTGACGCACCTGGTGCACTTCTCGCTGCCTTCCTCAAAGACGCAGGTGAAGGCATAGTTACCGCCGCGCTTGCGACATACAAAGCAAGTGTGAGGAGGTGGAGGGTCGTCATGGGTCGGCGCTGGGCGTGAGCTTTGCGCACCATCTGAAGCGGGGCTGGTTGAGACTATGAACAGTCAGTCACGATGCTTTCAACGAATCGTGACATAGAGCCTAACCCTCTATGCGAACGGAGACGCGTCTAGGTGTTGGTCGGCCTGATGTTGAGCTTTGCACTGCTCTGCGCTTATGAGAAGCGACGGATTGGGCGCCCATGTTGACACTAGTCGTACCATCATGCGACTGAGGAGTGCTTGGTCGTCGTGCGCGTTTTCGAGATTTCTGGCGCGTTGGCGGCATTGTGGTGGGTGCCATATCGTGCGAACAACAACATGGAAGAATATTTTGGAGGACAGGATATTTGTAGCTTATGGAAAGAGCTCCAAGCTGAGCGATCACTCGGGCAACCACGCGCCTTGACGACGGTAAAGTACGTTTGTAACAAACATTTGAAGTGAGAGATCAATGATATCCATGCCAAAGTGGAAGGGACGAACGGCCTAGGCGACGCGTGCGCGTGCGCACCTGACTTTCGCGCTAGCCGTGCCCCTGCATCATCATCCCATCCGACACAAGCATCGAGTATAAATTCCAGAATCCGAGGGCCGGATCACAATTCCTTGACCTCGAAGCTCAATTACATATCATAGCGAAGATCGCGTGAAGATGTTTCAATCTTAGGAGCTGACACTGGGGTCTCTCGCCCACGCAAACGCGGAATGAAGATAGATTCTTCGACATTCAAGATCTAGACTGACTCTACAGTATATGTTGGTTCGAATCTCAGCCTGAGTATGAGAGTCCACACGACGCCATGATGCTATCCATCCGAGACAGCATACTCTGTGTCGTAGACAGAGGGCATGTGGCGTTTTCCAGCCTTCCTGCTTGGACGTCCTGAGCTACGGCATCAGCCTCGTAGTAGAATCCCATCCCTTCCACCGGGTAATCGATCCTCCTCTCTTCACCATCCTTAGGCGTCACGATCAAGAACCCGGGCTTCGAGGCTGCGACTCCTCCAACCGATATACTTCCTTTCGAACCTTCGATGCGCGCAAATGTTCCCGACGTCTTGTACAGCAGCGACGCAGTGCAGATCGCCTGTGCCCTCTGCTCCGGATATCGCAGTACAATGGCGGTCTGTTCGTCGACTCGATCATCTGGCTGCTCGTGGTCGGAGAATATCATGTTGGCACTGATGTCTGGAGTCGCGCCCGGTGTAGTATCCAAAACCAGCGACGCCCACGTCAGCGAATAGATGCCGATATCAAGAAGCGCCCCGGCGCCTAATTTCTTTGACGCTGTCCTCGACGCAGGATTGCAGCCTTTGATCGGCATATAAATACCAAAGTCCACCCACACAGCTGCTACGTCGCCAATAGACTTTTCTTCGTGAACCAGACGTTGCAGCTCCTTGGTAATTGGGAAGAAGCGCGTCCACATGGCCTCCATCAGAAACACGCCCCTTTCCCGCGCGGCTTCGGCCATCTCCTGCCCTTGTTGGGCATCCATCGCCATGGGCTTTTCGCACAATACGTGCTTGCCCGCTGCGACGGCGTCCAGAACATTCTTGTGATGGAGAGGGTGAGGGGTGCCGATGTAGACAATGTCGACGTTAGGATCGTTGTAAACGTCAGTATAGGAATCGTATACCGCGGGCGACTGTGTAGGACAATTTTCAAAGACGAACTTGTTGCCTTTCTCGAGCGAAGAAGAACCGACAGCTGTAATTGTGTGGTTTGCGGCAGCATCTGAGCGCGATAAGACCAGATCGCTAACGAACCATGTAGAGATGAGGCCACAGCCTATTATGCCCCAACGTAGGCCCGGCAGCTCTTTGCTAGCCATTTTGTGGTGCTTGCAAATATGAGATGAATGATGAAAGCTTCCTCTTCCTTTCCAAAAGAGCACGAAAAATGACAACGAGGACGAACGCACTCATGAACGGTAATACATGGCTCATCACATCGCTCGCGGCAGTACGGGTGCTGCGCTTCTGGATACTTCGGTTTGTTATTCGTCTAAACCGAGCGTATACGTCCCGCTTGCCCCGCCGCGTGTGCACGTGGGCTAAACTAGGCCGGCCCTCCATCAACAGTCCCGGCATTCCGCGAGCTAGTAACGAACACACTGGCTACTTTAGACTTGGCAGGTCTTCCTTGTCCATACGGGTCTAACATGGATTCGGAGGTCGTAGGACTATGAGTGTCGTGTCTGTATACCAATTTGGCGAGGAATGAAGTACGAATATTGTAGTGCTATAAAAAACTTCGGGAGCTCAAGAACTGCCATAAAAATGCTTCATCGCCATGTTGAAGACTTCTAAATCCTTAAGAGCATCTTCCGCCGTCGTTTTCACCGATTTCCCTTCAGCCACCATCTCCCATAGCTTCTTCATCTCCTGCGTGTACGGGTCTTGGTACGATTTCCGTATCATGGTCTCTTTGTAGACTCCGTCGACGTTCTCAGCGACGTGCAATGTGACAGGTAGGCCCTTGATATAGGGAGTATCGTACTGCACTTTGACCGTCTTGTTGGTACCGTATACTTCGATGTGCGCATCGAATCGAGGAACGTTGTCGATCCCCGACTCGTAAGAGACTGTAAATGCAGGGTATTTGAAAAGAACACTATAGCAATGTATTAGCACCAAAATGTGTAGCAGAAGATCCTACTCACTTCCAGAAAGGAAAACCGAGCGACGACCCGACGACTTTCTCCGGCATACCCAGAACTTCTCTCATCACAGAGAGGTCGTGTGAACCAAGGCCACCAAATATCCTCCACATGCGAGTGGATTCTGGTGTCACAGTGATTCCTCCAGCTTCGTTTTCGAGGGCTGTTTTGATCATTTCTTTGGCCCGCTCATCTTTAACCATTGATTCTTCGTGGGTGAAATCTGTGAACTTTTTCGGGAAGGTACCGCTTTGGTTTACGAAAGCAGAATTGGGCCCGATTATATCTAAGTCATTAGCGAGCTCACAGGTTGTGCAGCCGTAGATATCATACCTCTGACTCTTGCATAGAGAATCTTGTCAAGACCGCCAATCTCTTTCACAGCATCCTCGAACGGCGCAGCATATCGTCGCATATATCCTACCATGACACTGCCCTTGCTCTTCTTCTCGGCATCAATGACAGCCAGGGCATCTCGTTTTGTTAATGCGAGCGGCTTCTCCACAAGCACATGTTTGTCGTGTTGAAGCGCAAGGACTGCGTGTGCTGCGTGGTACTCGTCCGAATTTGCTACCAATACAACATCTACTTCATTTGAGGCGCAGAGTTCCTCGACGTTGCGTGTGCTCTGGTGTTTATTGGAAATGCCGTGGGAGCAGTGCTCCAGGGCCGCCGAGGAGACGTCGCACAGGTAGGTGATGCGGAAATATTCGCGCATGAACAGGAGCGTCGGGATATGGACGACTTGCGCGATCTCACCACAGCCGATCAAACCGACGTTTACGATCTTTCTTTGCTCCAGAGACATGGTTTGGTGTAGCTTTGTCCCGTCGGGAGAGTGGCCGGCCGTCGGAGGAAAGAAAGAGCACAATGTCACAAAGAAACATGTGGACACGCCGCCAACGCGACGCGTCTTGCTATCGATATTCTTCCATACACAGATCACGTTGACTGTGGGGAGTTCTGCGTCAATTGGCGTCCGTCTCCGCTTTCCCCCACCACAGTGCCTGCGCTAGCATTGCCTAGCTCGCATCGCGGAGTGCCGGAGAAGGGAGATCGTGACCCGGCTTTCCGCGTGGTGTTAAAGGCACCTTCTCGCACATGCACCACTGCGTCGCCACACACCGAATTGCATGCATTGTGCGAAACACTCGCCGGCTCGCAAATGAACGACGATGCTTATCCTGATCATGTCTCGCCGACGTGTGCCGAAGAGGCACGCGATACCCATGCTCGACCCCATCAGCCACCCTCGACCCAACCTTTCGCAGAGCTTGAGCAGCATCTCGTACACAACCGTCTTGGTACTTACGTGAACCGTATTACGGACGCACCAAGCCGCAAACGACCACGCCCTACTAAGTCAAGGCCCGATGTAGCGTACGCTAGAAAACGAGCCACTGCAGCGTGTAACTTGTGCCGGTCGCGGAAGGTCAAATGCAACAACGCACGCCCCTCATGTTCGGCTTGCATTGCTGCCTCTTCGACATGCGTCTATGGCGACCCGCAGGACCAGTCCAGGTATGTCTGCGGACACTGCACTTGCCCGTTTCACCAACTGATCAGCCCAATGGTAGTTTTGATCCGGCCAGCATTCTCATATTAGACCGCCTGAATCAGGTTCTCTCTAGATTAGACCACATCGTCGCCCCTACTACGCCATCCACCAGTGCGGTTACTACTTCAGCTATACATAGCACCGACCTACAGGTCCATGGTCTAACATTGCAGGGTCAGTCTGGTCAACTTAAGATCCCATCACGGCGAACAACACCTGATGCTGTTCTCGCATGGCCTGTTTTTCAAAATCGGTGGCCAGCAAATTACCTAACCGATGCCATCTTCGAAGCGGAGAACTCGGAATATGACTTGGACCTTGACATTGCACCTACACATGAACAAAGGCGCCCCAATTGGGGGACCGGCGGTATTGACGAGAACGCTATACCTTATCTAGTGCGCCGATTTATAAAAATGGTTCATACTAAAAATCCAATCTTGGATGTAAAGACTATAGCGGCATATGCGAACCATGTCGCCGAACATGGTCTAGGGTGGGATCCTCCGTCCTGTTTGGTGGTAAGTGATCCGAGAGACATTCGTGTCACGACTAACTTCTATAAGCTCGTCGCTTGTGCACTCGGTTGCGTAGCCGAACCATTTGATGCTCTGACGGGGTCTGCAAGAAACTCCTTAGAACGTGATGGAAGCCGCCTCCACAACGCTGAAGCCTACTATAATATGGCTCGGAAACGTTTTGGCTTCCTCGACAGGGGCGTTGTCGTTTCGCAATGCCACTTTCTGGCCGGCGTCTACCTCATGTACACTTTGAAGCCATTACTAGCCTGGATTAAATTCCAGGAAGCGTCCCGGTCCTACCACTTATATCTTCAATGTCAACTCCGCCGGCCGCCTCAGCTGCCAGCAGATTCTGCCCTAGCTAAGCGACGAGCCTTGGAGCAAAGACTTTATTGGAGCTGTTACAAATCGGAATGCGAGCTGCGAGTTGAGCTAGATCTGCCCAACAGTTCTTTAGCTGACTTCAACTACCCAGACATGCATCCATCTCCACCAAACCTCGAATGTGTGGAGGAGTCGTTACCACAGACAGCGACCTCTAAAGATGGTCACCAGCGAGCCACCAATCACGACAACTTATATCATTTGCGGGAGCAGCAACAACAATCTTGGTTCTATTACTTAACTGAAATTACTTTGCGTAGAATCACCAACAACGTACTGAATATGCTCTACGCCGATAGCTATGTGTATTGGAGCGAAGAGGCATTGCGCTCCAAACGAAAAGCTGCTGAAGAATTCAATGAACAGCTCTTGAATTGGTACGGGCTTGGCTCCGAATTTGTGATCCAATCAACTAATCATTCATATTTTAGGTATACCAGTGTACCCGACCAGATCCGATTCAATGAAGAGGAGTTCCACTGTGAAGAGCTACCGTACATGATACAGATTCGATTCCTGCACTTGCAGTCCATCATTGGCTTGCCATTCCTGTATCATGCGATCCACAGCCCACCCAATGCACCATGCCAGGGCATTGTGCAGGCATTAGCACAACAAGCAGTGAATAAATGCATTCGCCAGATTAGTAACATGAAAGGCAGCCACAGACACCATGGCACCTGGAATTGGACAAGATCTAATACGACATCTGTTCTTGTAGTCATCGCCAGTGCCATGAGCGGTAATGTTACTCTACCACCAGACTGGAAACACGTTGTCAGAACTGCGATCGAACAGTTGCGCTTCTGGGAAGCTGAAAGGCCTGGACTTCTTTCCCGCGCAATCGAGGTTCTTGAGGTCGCTCTGCATACGCATGCGGAAACTGCCACACACGATGATTTGATGACTTAAGTCAGTCCCAAATTATACCATACTTCGCAGTGGTTCAAGCCTTTCATGGTGTGGCCGCTTAGGCCATGTGGGGTACGTCCACTTTGTCCGGCACTCCGCGAGACAGATCGGGCAAAGTTCGGTCTCGTTCTCCCCATGGGGTTCTTGCATTGTGGACCAAGTTAACCTTGCATCCAACTTCCAAGCAATGCCTCCTCATTGAGGGTATAATCGTCCAGTATAAGATCAGCTCGGTAGCAGACATTAGTCTCTACTCACGCTTCTTTCATCCCTCGTTGGCCGGGAAGATAGACTCATCTTCGTTACCATCGCACCCTTAGGAGCCCCAACAAAAGTTGCTATGTTCAGGAACAAGTCGAAGTCAAATGCTAAGCAACACCGTAGTGTTGGAGAGGATCTCGCGCGCGTGTTGCCAAACGGTGATACGCCATGGTACAAGAAGCCTCACCTACTTTACCTCAACTACCTTTCTGTCTCTATGGGACTACTAGCAGCAGCAACTGGTTATGATGGCTCCATGATGAACGGTCTACAAGCACTCCCGCAATGGACTGAGTTCATGGACCACCCAACCGGTGCTTGGCTTGGCTTCATCAACGCAATTCAGTTCATCTCCAGCGCGGTTGCTTACCCCATTACGGCTTATTTCGCAAATCGCTGGGGCAGAAAGAAAGGCATCTTCATCGGATACTTCTTCATCTTCCTAGGGGCACTTCTGCAAACGTTCGCGCCCAACGATACCGCGTTCATACTTAGCCGCATGTTCGTTGGTCAGCCCAGCGCTTGGTGGGGTTGCCTTGCCCCTCTGTTGATTACAGAACTTGCATATCCGACCCATAGATCGTTCCTTACGACACTGTACAATTGCGGATACTACGTTGGATCTATACTGTCGGCTTGGGCTGTGTTTGGCACCAGGAACATCAATGATTCCTGGGCATGGCGCATCCCGTCACTGCTTCAGATCGCTATCCCACTTGTCGTGTTACCCGCCGCGGTTCTCATACCCGAATCTCCACGTTATCTCATTGCCAAAGATCGAATGGATGAAGCTCGCGCTATATTGGTCCGGTTCCATGCTGGTGGAGACGAACAGTCGCTGCTTGTCGACTTTGAGATGAATGAGATGGAGCAATCTATCAAGGCCGACGTACACAATGCAAACAGTACCTCGTGGTTGGACTTGTTCCGTGGCAAAGGAAATCGTCATCGAGCTTTGATCTCAACGACACTCGGAGTCTTCGCACAATGGAACGGTGTTGGGTGAGTATAGCTTCTGTGATATGTTTTCTTCTGTCTCTGGCTAATATCTTTGATAGTGTCGTTTCGTACTATCTTGCCTTGGTCCTGACGTCAGTCGGTATCACGAGCGTGACAGACCAGACTCTCATCAGCGGGTGTCTTCAGATCTGGAATTTGATAGCAGCTGTCGGTGCTACTACTTGTGTCGACACTCTCGGTCGCCGCAAATTGTTCCTGATATCATCCGTGGGTATGCTGGTCAGCTTTATCCTCATCTCTGGATTATCAGGAGGGTTTGCCACAGGCGGAAACTCTGCTGTCGGTCTAGCTGTTGTACCTTTCCTCTATATCTATTATGGATTCTACGATATTGCCTTGTAAGTATCCAACGAGCTTTGCACACAAGAAAACACTGATGTCTTTAACAGCACGCCTCTGGTGGTCTCCTACCCGGCCGAGATCTGGCCTTATCACTTGCGAGCCCGTGGCATTGCTCTTACACAAATGTCCACCTACGTTGCGCTGTTCTTCAACACTTTCGTCAACCCCATCGCGCTTGATGCAATTGGATGGAAATACTACGTTGTTTTCGCAGTGCTTCTGTTAGGTATCACTGTGACTATATGGTTCTTTTATCCGGAGACGAAAGGGCATACTCTCGAAGAAATGACTGTTGTGTTTGATGGCGCGGATGCTGCGGTCAGTGGAGCCGAAGCGTTGCATGTTACTCTAGAGAAGAAGGGCTCTGTTGAGCTTACTGAAAGTGTGTGAGCAATGCTCAATGTCACTGACGTTATCGGCGTCATTCGAAGATGATGTTAGGACAGCTTCACCGTGGCTAGTACAATGCAACTTCAAGATTCGATTAGCTAGCTTTAGGATTACTGGATTGCAATGCTACAGCGAGTGATCAAGTTGCTGAGGTATGCAGTACGGGTTCGTATCCGCAAGGCGCGAATGAGAGAACGCTAGTGTCTACAATGACCGGACGAAGGGGGATGGCTACTGCCTCGGTAGGTCGTTGATCACGTTCTGGACCACGCTGGAGCTTTCCGAAGGTAAAGTGGGTATATCGGAGATTCCCGCTCCTTCAATTTCTGACTATGACATCGGAACTTGAGGACGAAGCACATGGTACTAGCTGTGCTTGGCCTCCTCGTCCTTGGCGTCCAGCCTAGCGAGCACATGATAGACAATCACAAAGCAATCTAGTCGTGAAGGATGCCTGGACCAATGAATCCTTCGTCCACCAAGAAGCGCGGCTCTGTTTTCCAGATGATATAAGCGGGCAATGCCGCAGAGCCTCATTGCACGGAGTCCGCTCGGCGTTGGCAGTTCCCAGAGGAGCCTAAGCCATCTTAACGTCACCTCGGTGCGTCAGCGTCCCGCGAAAGTCCTGCCTTCGCACGAAGATCCGCGAAGATGCCGCAGCGCGCGGATGATGCTCAGCGTCGACCCGGTCTGGGCCGGACATTGGGCGGTGGTCTGTACTGATGGAGACGTTGTTGCGATCGTTTCGGGGATGTACACGTTGCCGGGCTGTGCTCGTGTGGGATCCCGAAGGCGCGGTCGCGCACCCGGAATTCTCGGTACATGGTTGGAGACGGGCCCAGGACCTTCTCTCTGGGGCACGACTTCAGAGTTATTTTTGCGTGAGCATGTGCATTGTGGTCCTCGTGGGGCTCCATGGACATGGCGTCGCACGCGGAGAAACCGAACACACGAGTCGAACAGTGGGAACGCAACACTTTCCTCTCATCTCGTGAGCGTGGCGCCCAAGCGTACTCCGGATGCACTTTCGCTACTAGGACACAGATGCTGAATGCCATCATTGAGCAGCCTGCCTATGCTCTTCCAGCAAAGTGCCGGACGAGGGAACAGTGGTCCTCTCACGGGCCGTCGCCTTGCCAACAAAGCACCAATCAGCCAGCTTGAAACATACGTCTATGGTGAAACACATTCCCAACCCTGGTCTACGGACTGGAGCTACAGGCATAGCGTGGGATCGCAGCCCCAAGTCGGTGCATGGTAGTGGAACCGCCACGCAGCGGATGGCGCTAGGGAACTCAGCACCTGCAAGTCCGAACAAACAGTAGTCAGATGCGAAGCGCGACCAAATCCGAGCTATATGATTCTGCGTCCGCCTGGCTTGCCTCCGAATTCCTACTGTTTGGTCGTTAGTCTGCGCGTTGGTGTTACTTGAGGTGAATGGTACCATGTCGCGATAAAGAGAACTGAACATGAGTCCCGATTCAGCAGCGCCATTACCACCACCCAAGGACGAGAACGTCGGACAGGAACACACCATCGCCTTTCCCGAGCTTGCCCATCATGCAGTCTCTAGACCAGAGCACAAGGTTCCATCAATCCCACAATCGCATGCATCAGCGCCCTCGCCGCGCCCATCACCAGCTCTCAAATCTGCCGCTTATTCCGCATTCCCACCGTCGCGCAACAGCAGCCCCGCTCCAGGTACTCCTGGGTTTGGACCATCGAGGAATGGAACACCGACACCCGAGCCGACTGGAGCCGCGCAGTTCATAGCGAATCTCTCTGAGAAGCAACGAGCACACTTGCAGTTCGCTGTACCGAAAGCAGACTCTGATCGCCTATCTCATTTTTTGGAAGAGCCACCCCGGAAGACACCAGTGCCCGATCGCTTTACTTTTGAAGCTCTTGACTCTGAGGCACGGAGTGGAAGGGAGCTCAATTCAAAGGTTCGCCGCGGTGACACGAAGAAGAGTTCGTACAGTTACAAGAGCGTAAAAAGTAATGGAAGTAAGAGCAATAGAAGCAGCAAGAGCAGCAGGAGCGTCTCTAGGAGCCGTCATGGACGCGACGAGAGCGCCAGTGCTGGAAGGAGGACTCCGGGAACGCCAAGTACTAGCAGACGAGTAAGCTTCGAGAGCATGCCAAAGAGCAGGCCTCACTTGAAGAAAGAGGTTCGACACTTCAAAGGAGTCGCGCTTGAGGTAGACTGGAGATTCTATGCCACAGGTATTTGTTTGGCCCTGGTCAACCTCGTGATGGCTTGGGATGCAACTGCGATATCGATCGCTCTTCCAGTAGGTTCGCGGGCAATGGTGTATCATATGCTCTTACTGACTCCGAACAGACTATTGCAGTCGTACTCCATGGACCGTCTGTCAACACTTTCTGGTTAGGTATCTCCTTCCTGGTGGCGGCCACCGCTGTCATACCACTGTTCTCTGCTTTTGCAGAGATCTTCGGTCGCAAAGCGATGCTACTGGCAGGACTGACGCTCTTTATCATCGGCTCGCTTGTAACAGCCATTGCTGGAGATATGAGCACCGCGCTACTTGGTCGCTCAATACAGGGCATCGGCGCAGGCGGCGTATTTGTATTGTCGGACTTGATAATAACAGATCTCGTGTCTCCTCTGGACAAGCGAAGATGGTCAGCTGTTCTCGGTCTGGTGTAAGTTACCCCTCATCCACAACGCATATTTCGACTGACGTTGGCACAGCTGGGCTATTGGCGCATTGACTGGTCCTGCAATTGGCGAGGCTCTTGCTGAACAATCCCAGTGGCGCTGGATTTTCTGGCTTAATCTTCCCTTTTGTATTTCTTCGCTTTTGATCCTTGCGTTCTTCGCAAAGCTGAAGTCCACCAAGTACGGCTCGAAGCTCTACGAGCTGAAGCAGATTGATTGGGTAGGATTCATTCTCATGACTGGTTCGCTTGTCGCCATGCTCTTGGGCATCAGCTGGGTAAGTGCGCAACGAGTATTTCTCTTGTACACTGGGCCTCGCCATTCCGGGCGAAGTGTTCCTACTTTGTGCAGGGAGCGAAGTAGCGGGAATTTTGAGATCTGGTGACGAGGTGCTAACAACAGATCAGGGAGGTACAACGTACGCTTGGTCGAGCCCACGTACCCTTATACCTATTCAATTCGGATTTATCGGCATCGTCTTGTACTGCGTCTGGTCGTGGTTCGCACCGTTCCAGTCCATGATTTCCATTGATGGGTTCATAGACCCCACAAGCCTGGGCATGTACTTTGGCACCACCGTACAGGGCGCAATCATCGGAGCCTATGTATTCTTCATGGTAAATTAAGGAATGCCCAAATGTACTGTGAGATCCAATACTAACAAGAATGCAGCCACTCTACTTTGGTGTCGCCGACGCCGGCATGAGAGACGTGCCTGCAGGAGTACGCTGGTTCCCGTGGACCATCCCCCTTGCAGTAGTAATCCTCTTTACCTTTGTTGTCATTAGCAGGTGGAATGCCTGGATCTACGCCATTTGGTTGGGATGGCTGCTCGTAATGTTCGGCGTTGCGATGACCACATTCTACACGCGTACTTCATCAGATGGGAAATGGGTCTCCGTTGCAATCGTCTCAGGCACTGGCATCGGAATCCTGTTTCCTAGTCTTCACACCGCTTCTGAGCTTATTGCCAGCCGAGAGAGGGACGATGAACGGCAACGGAGGGCAGTTACCAATTCTTCCTACTTCCATTATCTTGGCAAGGCTTTTGGTGTTGGTCTGGCGACATGCATTTTCCAAAACAGACTCCTTCACCAGCTAGACGCCAGTGAGATATACCACGGCTTTGCAAAGGAGTACGCGGTGGAATCCGTATCCCTACTCGTCCGCATACGAGCAACACCTGGCGGACCGGGTTCAGCGAAAGTTCAGATCGCGGACATGTATGTCGAGTCATTGAAGAGCGTATGGACATTAATGGCAGTCCTGGCAGGTATCGCTCTGTTAGCCAGCTGCTTCATGATGCCCAAGGTTCCGAAAGCGGAAAAAGAAGCGGAGATGAAGAACATTGATGGAAGCTACGTGGTGTAATCGAGAAAACACTACGGCGTTAAGATATTCGCTTTCAGGGCACGTGGGATCGTTACATAACTTTGGAGTCTTCTTTTCGGTGGTGTTGTGCAGCAGCATTTACAGGCGCGTTGGGTATACCCTTCCTTTACCTTTGTATTTAACGTGTAATGCACCAATTGCACATATAAATTAACTATAGTCTGAATGCTAAACAGACCATATCCTGATAAGTAAAAGGGTGGGCATATACTCCTGGTGAAGTCTCATAAGACCCGATCTCGTGATGCTTGGTGGTAGAACCGCACCTATTCGGATTTTGCAGCGGCGACGTAGGATGAGGAAGGGGACGCGAAACAGCAAGATCTTTTCAAAGGACGCAGTTGGTGCCGTCGTTAGCCTTCCCCAGTCAACACAGCCCCGGAAGAAGACCGGTGGCTCTCGATAATGAAGAGGACTGTATGGTGGTCAGCAACGAGTCTTGACGACGTAGCTATCTACGGTGAATATGTTACAATGAGGAGAACATTGGCACGTCTGATAGAGGGAATGCAGCAGCTATAATCGATGATAGCGGCCTAGTAATGGTTCCATAGCAATATTTGACGATGGCGCTATCGCTGACGAGGCAGGCCAAGTGGAAATCATTTCTCAAAAGTCAGGGGATGATGTTATCACTGGCAGTAGGATGGCGTTGGCATTATGGAAGATGACTCCGAGATCGTGACTTACTGCGTTTCAGTAACTACAATAACCCATACGAAAATCAGGGCCTGGAGAGAAGTCGACCACTCGAAACTTCATTGAGCTCATGAATTTTTGGTAGTCAAAATTTTATCGCACTAGCGACGAACCCACACGGAAGCCTTGATTGCGCGGCCGAAAGGCAAACCCATACAGAATATTGTGAGCAAGAGACGCCGCCGCGAGGACGGCGGCCCTTCCGCCTTGAGTGCACCCAGGTCGAAGAAGCAAGGACCTGCTCAGCGGAAGAGGAGCTCAAAAGAAGATCGAAGCGAAGCTTGTGGCAAGACTCACCGCAAAACGCGGCATTAAATGAGAATTGTCGGAGTTGCCGAGGGGCAATTGAGTGAGGGCCAATCGGTGCTCGAATCAGCCAAATACATGGGACGTCACCAATGCTGTAATTGATATATCAAATCACAACAAGCTCACAAGTAAGCAAAGTAAAGCGCATTCGAGTATCTATCTAATATCACCACCGAGAGAAGGATGAGAGAAGACAGACACACTCCACCCCTTTCTTTCACGTCAGCCCAGCGCATCTGCACAAATCACCAGAATCCAGGCCTGCACTCCCTTCATCTATTTCCATGCACATATGTCGAGCCAGAGCACCCCAGCTAGTCCCCTTAATGCCCTCGCCAACGCCCGTTTTTCGCTCTGCAGCTGACTATGGCCCCAATCATACTCGTACACCGGACTAAGATCGGCAAGACCATGCCCCACCCAATGCAGAGTACTCATATCATGATCTCCAATGCCCGCTCCGTGTAAAAGACGCCCTGCAATGCATAGCTATATCCGTGGTGACAATGAGATGTACAGTCTGAAAGGAATATATAATCAAGGCTCTCATGCGAAGCCGAAATACTCGCCGCCAGCCGTCATGGCCGTGTAGAGCGCCTTTTTGAGAGATTCGTAATCGTCGTATTCGGGAAGATCGAGTTCTGCAATAGAGTCAGTGTGTGCGCTGGAGGCTCAGAGGGGGGTATGCTTACGGTTAAAGCAAGTATGGCTTGAAGGTAGACGGTCCTTGCTGCCATAATCGCGGTGGATGTTGAACTTAGAGAAGCCGTTCATACCCTCGAGCTCCTTGAAACCATTGAGTGGCACCTTGCTCGTTCCGGTGACGAACTGAAGCAGCTTAGCCTGCTCCTCCTTGTCAAAGCTTCGGACTGCACGCCAGAACCAATGAATCTGAGGCGAGTTTTGTGTGTAGTTCGAGTACTCTGTATTGGCCTTCCAGTCCTCGATGTTGATATCAGGAAGACCAGAGATAAGCAGCTCGAGCTCCTGCTCGCTGAATATAGAAACTAAATCAGACGGTATGATATCATGGAAGCCCTTGAGGAAGTGCTCTAATTGTTCTTGAACCGCACCGGTCAGACGGTATTCCGTGACCAAGCGGACATAGTCATGCTTGTTCTCCTCGGTGAGTGGGATGTTGCGTCCATTCTCGATGAGATCCACAACCTCGGTTTCACCGAAGCGTTCGGTTTCCACAGAAAAGGTCTCGGGAATGACATCGGTCGGGTCGTTGTTAAGGATCCAGACAAGAGATTTGTAGTATTCTTCGTCTAGAGACTCCATATCCTTGACGTTGACCGGCCGACTCAAAATTCGCTTATAGACTGCTCGGCTGAAGTGGCAGTCAAGCACACGGCCTTCGTAGAGGGCTTTTCCGATGACGCGTCCTATGAATTTGAAGAACATCAAGTGTTCGGGATTGATACTGCTAAGGCGATTTGGATGGAATGTCGTGCGGTCCGAAGCCACAGGAATGAAGAGCGCGTAGTCTGGATTGAACATTTGTCGAGCGATAACCTGGAACCATTCTCGAGTGACACCTCCAGCGTCGACACCCTCTTCACCGTGGAAGCGAATACTGAGTTTACCGTATTTCATCTCGTCCGCGGTCTTGAAGTACAATGATTTGAAACTATCCAGGAAGACTTGATCACGACGGACAGCAAGCTGAAGCGGCGGGTGTTGCTGGCGATCAGGCGTGCGAGCGTGTAGCTTACGAGTAAAGTAGTTACGCTTGTTGTCGAACTCTAGGACCTTGGAGTTCTTGACGAGCAACGAGAAAGTCCCGCTCATGAGCTTCGGGTTCTGCCGTACAAGGTCGTTCAGAATCTTGCGGTGGTCCTCGGTGAAGTTGAAGAAAAGATTCTCCATCTTGCTCTCTGGAGGTGGACTCGAGAGCGCAAAGTCCTTGTTAGCCATCTTGCTAAGCGGTGCGTCCTTGAGAGTGGTATTTTTGCAGACTACCATGAGAGTTTCAATGAGCGGCAGCAAGGTGGTGGCGATGTTCAACATGTTACCGCGTTGGCGAATGACGGTCAAACATTCGCTAAGCTTGTTCCATAATGGCGCAAATGCGGCATCCTCATACAAGGATATAAGAATGTCGTCCTTCTGTGCTGGCTCAAGCGCCACCGCGCCGCTTTGTTCCTTGTTGTCTCGTGTAGGATCGAAGAGGTAGTCCAACGCTGTGAGAGCCCTGAGGAGCTTGGTTTGATCAGAGCTTGCGGGTGAGAATTTTGAGAGAGCCAAGCCTTGAACATCAGTGGGCGACGCAGCATTTGTGACCTGGATGGTCAAATCACTAAGGTCTCGGAGGATGGATCGCGCCAACTCTTGGGCAATGCCGAGCAGCTCCTGGCCAAATATCTCCTTGGCCCCAGGGATTGGCGAAAGATTGCTGATAACGCTTAAAGTTTCCTGGAATACCTTGGCACTACACTCTCGAGCAGCCAGGATCTTTGCAACAAGACGCAAGTTGTTCTCGGGTATTTCGGGCGGTGTAAGGCTTCCATGTTTCTTCTTGTCTTCCTCAGCCTTTGATGACTCAGGCTTAGAAGAGCTGGCCCCGCCCTCGGCAGCTACCTCAATGGGAGCCTCGTTCTGGGGAGCAGTCGACATCTCAACATCCTCAGTTTGTTGTTGCGCAATTATAGGCTGCTCGTGGACCTGCTCAATTTCGGCGGCGGTCGAGGTTTCAGCAGCCGGCGTGTCGTCTTTCTTCTCGGTTTCGTTCTCAGCCTTTTCCTTATCCTTCTTCAGATGTTGTAGAGGAACAGTGATGATACGAAGCAGTGTCGTAAGTTGTTCCATGATGGATGAACTCTCGATGATCAACTTCCGGTCCAGTAAACTTAACAACGCGTTGACAGGATATTTGGTTGCCTTGGTCTCTTTCGCTTTACCCTTGCGGCTTGCTCGGTTCTTGAAGCCAACGCCCGTTTCATGCTCAGTCAAGAAGAACGTCCAGACTGCAGGATTTTTTTCGGTAAGTTGAGTAAGTGTGTTCAGACATTGCTGAACGACCATGAGCGGTGAAACATCAGAGTTGATGGAGAATGCCCCGTTCTTCCTTGAGATTTTCGGAGTCTTGTCGCTAGGCTGCTGCTGAGTCTGCTTCGCACGCAGCGACAGCTGAGCGAAACTACGCTCCACAGCGTTCACATCAGCACTGCCATCCTGCAGAATCGACAATAAGATGCTGATGACTTCGGCGCGATTTTGACGGTTCTCGCAAACGTAGCGAAGAATCTGAGTCAAGCTAGCCTTTGCGCTTCCTTGTTGAGGGATGAACATAAGGCGGAGTAACGTTGCTACACCAGCCTTATCAAGCATCTGCGCACATGGCCGAGCCTTACGCTTCTGCGACTGTACGTCACGTTCAGCGCCGCGGTCCCCTGTACGCCGGAAACCGGAAGGAAGATAGTCGAATTGATTAAGGCGACGATCGCCTCCATATGAGCGAGCTTCAGCAGAGATTTCCGGAGGCAGTTGACGTAACATATCCTCATCCTGGTCCATCAAAACGGCTTGTCGTAGAGCAGGGTCTAGTGAGGCCAAAAAGCTTGCTGGATCGATGTCCTCAGCCTGTGCTGGGGCGTTTGTTTGACTCCTCCGTCTTTGTTCTTCCCGTTCTTGTCGTCGACGTTCTTGGGCCTCGTGCTGGAGTAGCTCATTACGTATATCTGGTGGCAAAGCAGCCAGGAAGTCATCATCAATGCCGGCAGCTTGCTGGTCCCCAGCAGGTTGATCTTGGCTTTCTCCTTGTGGTTGCTGTGTAGCTGCGCGTTGCTCTTGTTCTCGGCGGGCGGCGCGTTGCTGGGCACGGTGCTCCTGAATCTGCGATAGTAGAACTTCTTCGCGCAAATCTTCAGGAAGAGCTTCCAGGTATTCTAAATCGATGCCAAGTTCAGTAATATCGTACTCGTGGCCCCGAAGGTTTACCGTGATGCGTTGCTGAGGTTCGGCCGGTTGCTCGGGTGGTGTAGAGGGTTGGACAGCCTCTACCCCTTCCATAGCTTGAGATTCTGTCTGGGTAGCGGTCGTACCTTCTCCTTGCTCTCCTTCACCGGCCGTTTGACCAACTTGCACCACAGCCTCAGTAGCTTCCCGTTCGGCTTCAAGACGCTCGCGCTCCTGGCGTTCTTTCTCTTCTCGTTCTTCTCGTTCCTTCTGCTCCCTTCGCTCTTGTTCCTCTTGCCGCCTACGTTCAAGCTCGGCTTCCTTATCCGCTTGCCGCTTCTTTTGAGCCTCCATGGCGGGAGGAACCATAAGCTTGAGGATCGAGTTGACGACACGCTGGCTCTTCTCAATTGCGCTTGGACCATATAGTATGCGTGCCTCTTCTTGCCAACGCTGATGAGTGTAAGCCTTAAGAAAAGCCACAGACGACTGTGGATCTTCGCGTGCCGAGCGACCTAAGGCACTGTCTCTAGTACGGACGTCACGACGGAAAGTCGGATCAAATGGTGGGGAAAATCCATGAGGTCCCAAAGGGAGGTTGTTGAAAGATAAGTGCACCGTGCCGTTCTGGGTATGAAGCGTTCCTTGACTCATTGCGTTCAGCAGATTGCTGATGAAAGACACAGGGCTAGTGTCTGAAGGGAGAAGTCGAGGTCCGCGGCCTTCGATAGCGTGAACCCAGTCACTATTGTTTGCAGAGGAAGGGTCACCGTGACGGCCAGCTGTGCGACCGGACCGTTGTAGAAGTGGGTTGACTCCATCGTCTGCCATGCGCGGCCCTGCGCCGGGTCGGTGTGACCGATAGGCAGGTACAAGAACTCTATTGTCCGGCCCGCCTGGAAACATCCAAGGGCTTAGACGGTGCAAGTGACGAGAGGGTGGAGCAGGTTCATTCCAATCCCAACCCATTTCATGCATGCCCTCATCATCGTCTTCGAGACCTGGATCGTACACGATATCCTCTTCGTCGAAATCTTCGTCTTCTTCCTCATCTGCAAAAATTAGTACTAATTGTCGATTTCAGTTCTTAACATTACCTTCGTCTTCTTGCATATCGTCGTCAATGAAGTCATCCAGATCGCCCTGTCGAAGCTGATCGAGAAGCTGTGGTCGATCAAGTACAAAATTGAGAGCAGGATGGACCTCGGCTCCATCGTCGCTCCAACTGTCCTCCCGGTCATCTGCAAGGCTCGCATTCTCATCGTCCCCCGTGATTTCCTCCATGTCCTCCATATCCTCCAGTTCTTCGAGGTCGCCCATATCGTCGTCCTCGTCCCCATCGTCTTCCTCGTCGTCCTCGTCATCTTCACTATCATCTTCATCGTCACTCTGGGATTCATCATGGGAGCCCATGCCTTCACCATCGTCATCAAGCTCGATTTCCACATCCACATCACCAGGAAGTCCTTCAATGGGGCCGATGTCGCCGAGATCCATTTCCATCTCCTCATCCTCGGAGACGACTTCGTCGTTATCGCCAAGCTCCTCATCGAACTCCATGTCATCGGCATATGCTTCGCCATACATGTCTTCATCTTCCTCATCTTCGTCATCGTCCTCATCTGTCTCCGATTCGTTGCCGGGCTCGAACATGCCTAACGTCGAGTTACGGAAAAGATCCGGCGTCTCTTCACGCGTTGTATCTATGAGGTCGTCATCTGATGCTGAAGAGATCTCGTACTCGTCAGTCGAGTCGGGTGCGGAGGATGTGTCATAACGAGTGCTCAAGTCCATGCCAACATAAGTCAACCACTTAAGCGGCTTGAGGATGTACTTGACAACCCGCTTTGCATTAGGGAAGTTCAGGTCAATGTCCGCTATGGCGGTCGTCAAGATCGAAATAAAGTTCTTCTCATACATGATCTTGGCCATTTGCTTGAGAGTTGGAGTGAGATCGGCATTCTGATTGAGCATCTCTCCATTGGGCCGCTGAGAGACTAATTTCGAGAAGATGTCAGCTACACCAAGCAGACGGGAGTACTTCATGTCGAGAACTTCGTCAGAACCACAGGCATCTTTGAAAGCCTTCAGACAATGTTCCAAAACAAACTTGCGGACAAACAAGAGTTCGGGCTCCGTCTCGGCATAAGGCGATTGATCGGGACGCGGCCTAGAAACACCTTGTTCTCCAGTTTTGGCGCACAGAGAAACGATCACATCGATAGCGCAGCTAGACGTGGCCAATTTCTTTTTGAAAGCAAGATCGCCCTCGTGGTTTAAACTTCCGACAGGCACCAACACGTTGAGAAGGTAGTTCAGTACGCCAGATCGAGGCTTAGACGGGGTGGTGGCATACGGATCTGCCTTCCTCGAGAAATTGATAAACTCGATCTTAGTGCGATTGTAGCTCTGCAGAAGCTCTGCAAGGCATTTGAGGACGAAGCATCGGTAGACGTAGATAGGATGATTCTCCGCCTTGAAATCTACCTTTTCAGGCTTCGTCTGCTCAGTGCTGACGTCTGGCGTTTCTGAAGACGATCCTGCTGTAATGGCGCTCAACTGCTGTTGTGGTTCTTCATCCTTTTCGTGTGCTTTGGGAGGTGACGGCTTGTCGTCCACCTCCTTGTACGCGAGCAATTCGCACAAAAGGTAGTGTATGATGCCATCGGGGTTCTCGACGATCGGTAGTTTCAGATCGGAAGTCTTGGTCCTCTCAAGAACGGGTTGCTTAGGAGCCTCGCTAGTCTCTTTAGGCTGGTCATTCTCTGAAATCTCGTTTGACGCGCTTAATGGGTTTGAGTCGTCGCCTTCTGTGGCAGCTTCGTCCTTCTTAAGCATCAAAGTCTGCGGACGTTGATTAGGGTCGAAGCGGGAAAGCTGGAGCTTCTCGTTCGTGACTTCGACGAATATCTCCGGGGCGCGAATGGCCAAGTAGTACATTTGACGTGTGTAGCCTGTTGTATCTGTCTGTCTTCGGTCTCGTGAGTCGAACATTTGCTGTATTTCGCTTCGCATGATTTGCCGGATCATGGCATCATCTTCGATGATGTGGCGTAGGGCGATCATGAAAGCACTACGAAGTCCCTCGTTTGTAATGCCTGCGAGCTGTCTGACCATGAGGAAGAGTCGTTGAATATTACGTTTCTCTGCTAGACGTTGAGCAATCTTGCGTGTGCGTGTAAGCATCACCAGAACGCGCATGACCGACAAGGCCAAAGACTCGTCCTTGCCAATATGGGGTAGGACCTCGATCAAAGAGTCGAACAGCTGGTTCTTTTCATTCAAGCCAACAATAGGCTCTGGTGGTGCCTCGACAGACGCCTCTTCAGGGTTGTCGTTGGTCGGCGGTGTCCAGGATATCTGAGGGGGGAGCTGATCCTCCGCAAGCAGGCGTTCCAGGATGACGAGAACATGGCCAATCCATGGAGAAGACTCTTCGGGCGCCTGGTTAGGAAAGATTTTGATGAACTGAAGGAACAGCGAAAAGTTCTCTTTGAGTTCTTCTACAACAGCTTCGTAGAAGTCTTTATCTTGAATGATAAGGGCCAGCAAGTGAGCAGAAGCTGCGATTTTCTTTCCTTGGTCGCGGAAGTCATCTTCCATCTGCAAGGAGATGAGGGATTGGATCAGAGTAGATCCTATCTCGCTACGTAATGAACCCGGCTCAGTGGCCTTCGCAACGGCAGCAGATATCAGATCCGCCAACTCAAAAGTGACATCGTTGTGCGAGTTAAGAATGTCGAGCGACCGGTCGACGAGGTTCTCCCGAACGCTTGCGCGCTCTTTGTCCAAGTCGTCAACAGCAACGGGCTCTGCCAGGTTGCCTGTCAACATCCGTTTCTGATAAGCAAGACCACCTTGCAATACCACGGCTGTGTCTGCTGCTGGCAATTGTTCTGGTACAGGTGTGTCAGATTGATGCTCCTGGGCCTCTTGCAAAACATCGGCGTCCTCCATCTCTACCGACTGAGAGTCTTGGGCTGTCCAACCTTCGGGTCCATCGGTATCCTCACTAGCGGAAGCACTAGCATTTTCTACGGGCTCGGGCACGACTACCTCTGCTCGACTTGGGGATACGTTAGGAGCGCGGCGAGCATCTATCTCGTATAGGGGAATAGGGTTTCGAGAAGCCCGCACGTCGCGGACCTGGTTCTGACAGTACTCTCGGGCAGTATTGAAATTGTCGCAGCATCGGAAGAGAGCTTCCTCGGCCAAGCTCTCCGGATACTGACTAGCGTCCTTCAGACGCTGCATGTGCTCGCTATTCCTCGGCTTCCAAGGTCGAATGACAGGCTTACTCCGCTTTGGGATCTTGTCAACGCTCTTGTAAGCCCCATGTTCGCCTTCGCCATCTAGTACGGTCTTCAGGATATTGATTGAAGTCTTCACAATAGAGGTCGTCGCTTTGTCGATGAGATCGGAGTTCCAGATATTCTGAACTGGCTTCGTGACTGCATGGCGCAGTTCAACGATGAACTGAGGAGCAAGGAAGAAATCAGGGCGCTCTCGGTCGCGATCGGGGCGCGACTGCATTGAAGTAGTCTGAGTAGCTTCATTGATGACCTTCGCATTGATGATCTGAGCATAAAATGCTAGAACAATCTTTACGCCGCCAAGCGACAGGTTGAGCAATCGCTGGTATTCCTCGGAGGGCTGTTCTCCTTGAACTCGAATGACATCCTTGGCCGACTCAAAGAAAGTGTTGAGGATATCTGCGAGCACAGCCAAGCCACCAAGATTCCTGAAAGATACTAGGATCAGAGTTAGGGCCTGTGGACTAACGCGATCCATGTTGTTGTCGATCATTAGCTGTGAGAGCGATGTTAATATAACTATCCAGTATGCGTATCGATCTTCAGCCGACGTGGAGGCCTTTGGCGCTTCGAAGCGCAGCTGATCGATGGCCGCCTGCGCGAGCTGATCCCCAACTATGATTGCGCCTTGTTTCTGATATGACTCCAAGGTGCGACGGAAGAGGAGAAGCTTGCCCAGCGACTGAAAAAATGGAGCAATCCCCGGGGGTATCTTGCTCAAGAGGTATCGCAAGATTTGGGTGTTCTTGAAGCGAGCACTGTTCTGGCTTGGGGTCGGAACATCGCTTGAGGAGCCAGATGTAGTATCGGTAGTTTCGTTGTTGCTCGATGTAGCTGATGGTTCTGTCGACCTGTCGTTGTTGCCCAGGTTGAAAACACTATCAGCCTCGATTACTCCAAAACCGGAGCTTTTGACCCGCGTCTCCTTCTCCCACTCTGTAGGCATGTTTTTCTGCAGTAGGATCTCTTCCCAGACGCAGCTCCGATGCAGGCGACCTAGGCTGTCAACTAGTCGAGCGTACATATCAGAAAGATTGACCTGGCTTGACACATTGTGCGAGGAACGTGTATTGAACATCTGCCCTTGGAACGTCGTTGTCAGAGCCGACACGAGTGTGTGCACAGCAAGAAGAGACTTGACGTATTGGGTACCTTGGTCTCGAATCTTTTGCTGCTCAGGATCAAGATCGGTAATCGCGCCTGTGAATAACGCAAAAAACCCCTTGCCTTCGTTGTACGTGTGCTGCATCAAAGGCTCCAGACGATCCAATGCTTGTTGGGTACGTTTCAATAGCGCGGGTACTGCAATGTGGGGTTTCTGTTCTACAAGAACCTGAACTACCCGCGCAAACTCCTCGCTCGTCGTTTGTGTCTCATTGAATCTCGCATCGAGACAGGGCAGCGTGGCAAGATCGAGTATAGTCTCGACACCATCTGCCTCTATGTAGGCAGCGCACATTGCGTTGTTCGTAAAGAAGCCACCGAGGAACCGACAAACGACACTGATGTATTGGCTAGTGGAGGGCCCTGCTGAGCGATCTTCAATCTCGATGACGTCGTGTAGGGGAACTGGCTCCGACAAGCTCAAAGATGTATCGCGCACATCTGCCATGAGAACGTCATCTTCAGAGCTGGTTTGTTGCGCAAGTTGCTTGTGAATATTGCCTTCTGGGCCTGAGAGTGCAGGACGTCCGCCACAAACATAAATCTTCTCGTCTTTGTGATCCTCGTAGTATAACTTGGTACCAGCACCCTCCTTCTCCGCCTTGTCAAAGCATATGCGAACGACCCGGGAGACCATTTCGCTTAAAGATGCCAAAACCGGATTCTTTAGCGGTGGGTGGTGGCGAACCAGCTCGTCAAAGGCATTTCCAATGATGGTAGGAATTTCATGATCCATGTCCAGAGCTTTGACGTGAGCTGGGCTCTCAAAAATCTCGAAAAAGTGTTTCAGAGCTGCCGATGACTGAAAGAGTTTCATACCGGCTTCTGCGAGACAGATGGCACCAAAAGCAGGCGGTATAGTCGAGATCGCCTCGGCAACAGGTAGAATACCGGAAGCAAGTGACATGTTCGGGTCACGTGGCGGATACACGCGAGCAGGTCGTGGAGGTGAGGAGCTCCGATCCACAGATGTTGTGTCAGCTGATGAAGCTGCGTTTTGGTCCGTTGCATCAGTGGATTTCTTAGGATGCTTCTCACCAGAGACGGTCTCGAGCAGTGCAGTGCTGAGGCCGGCATCATTAATCACCGCATAGCTTGTTGGTTCGTTGTGGATAAATGTGGTCAAGATGTTGACGCCCATGCTCCACACCGTGGACCCAAAGACATTGGCGTTAGATAACACAACCTCGAGTCCTTGCTGGAGAGGAGTAGAATCAATCAGATTCCGCATTTGACGATCAAAATTGCCACCCCCTGTATGAGACATCATGTGGTTCATAAACTTGAAAAGCCAGCGAAGGGTTTGCTGGTTGTAGAAGGGAATCTGATAATCGGTGAGTTGTGTCTTGTACTCTTTAGGTATCCCTTCGCCTGCCTCGGCGAGCTTCCGCGAAGTCGTCACCTCGTAGAGTACAAGATCCGCAATGACATCAAGTCCTTTAGCATCGACCAGAGCTTGGAATGCCTCTCGAAGATTGTGAACAAAGGTGTCAAGGAAATTGAGGATCTTCGGGTGATTGCGTTCTGCCTTGGCCGTTCGAAGCTTGAGTACATCGACCAGGATCTCTATGAGACCAGCAGAAACCATGCCATCACCAGTCCGTGCTTGTGAAGTTGGTAACGTGTTCAACAGCGAGAACAAGGCTTCTCGCCATTCTTCTTGTTGAGTGTTGACCCCAGAGTCGTCATCAACAGCCAACTCGGCGACGAGCTTGCGAACAACGTAGAAAAGAATACCGTGATTAACGTTGACACTGAGAGCCGTGCAGATGTCTGAAGACTTCGACTTATGCTTCGCCAAAGCCTCGAGAGCGCTGAGGGCGTAGGTTTGCAATTCAAGCGACACAGCACCAACGCCGCTACTAGGCGGATGCACGAGTTCGGACAACTGATAAGCCCACTGCAGGCGACGAGGTTCGTCCGCGTCTTGTTGACCAAGCTTCGCGTGGAAATCCTTCTCGCCGTATACGTAAGCCAGATTGGCGATGGCAAGCATGCGAATGCCGACCCCGTCTTCGCAACCATTTTTACCATTGACCAAGGTCTTCGCCGATCGGACCTTGTGGAGAAGTTCATAGTGTACGTTTTCAGGCAGTTCCTTGAGCCCCTCTTTCAGAAGCTCGTGAATGTCGGAGCTTGACACGGTATCTGAAGATTTCTCGAAAGATTTGGCTCCAGACGGCCGGCTAGCGCCAAAATCGCCGGGTGTGAAAGCAGGTGTCATAGGAGAATCAGTCAACGCCCCATCGCGCGATTGATGAGGAGTCTGCTGCGGGTTCATGTTGGAGGTCCGACGTACTGGCGTAGGCGTCGTGGGCGCGGCTGTTGTGTGTGCCTCCGCGGACGGTTGCTGGTTCTCTTCAGACGTTGAGGACGGCTCGTAGTAGGAGATCAATACACCGCCATATTCCTGTTTAAGTGATCCCTCAGACAGCGTGAAAAGATCAACCATGTCCGCAGCATATACCCTATCATTCTCACTGCGACGTTCCCCGATCGCTTTGTCCTTGCCCTTGCCCGCGGGAGTTGCAAACGGTGGCGGTGCTGTCGACGGTCCTTTAGGAAAGGGTGCAGCTAACTTTTGCATCTTCTCGAGGTTGATGTTATAGTGGCTGGCTAGCAATGTGGGGTGCAGTGTCGCCGGTGCGAGACGCATACGAGCGGAGTAGTAGCGCTGAGAAAGACGCAGGCTCAAGCGAAGCGTTGCCTTCACGAGAGAAACGGAGGTAGAGTTCAACAGCTTATCCAAGTGACCGCTGCTGGAGTAGAGGCTTCGATTTCCACAATTCTCGAGCAGTAGCCGCGTGAAACCGAGTATCTGCTCGATGAGCTCGCGGTCGCCATCCGAAGCGATGTGTAGCTTGTCCAAGATGTCGGCTGTCGCGGGCTCTGAGGTCTTCCCTTCCTCTGTATCGCCTTGTTGCAAGAGAAGTCGCTGGAATGGTTGGGTCTGGGGGCCGTTTTCCAGGCCGTATATGCGAACGAATAACTCGAGTATGCGGTCGAACCGGTTCAGCACCGGTATCCAGTGGTATGTGTCACCTCGCGGAAATGGCCACAGCTTGGGAAATGAGGCAAGGTGGGCGGGTATCTGGTAGAGGGGTATCGATTCGGTCGCTTTAACGAAGTCTGCTATCATCGGAGACTGTCAGGGTCAGCATACGAAGATTATCAAAGAAGCAATTCTCTTACCAGAGTGGACTCATGCCGCGATGTAGCCTGCTTCTTGATCTTCATGGCTCCTCCGGGCGCTCGGAAGCCGAGCCTCCCACATGTACGATCTGTCCAGGCGAGTGTTTCGTGACTCTATGTGCGCAGGAACACCAAATAGAGGATGTCGATTGGGCCGCGGGGTTAAAGCTCTGCTGCAGTGCGGAGTCGCTGCGTATACTGATTGCTACAGTCGCAGTGCAGACTTCGGCGAGGAGGTAGCACTCAAGCTGGGGGCACACGCCTGCAAACACTGGTGCAGCTGAGTCAAGGCGGGGGTTGAAGTTGACGGACGCGGCACGTTCAAGCTTCTTCGTTGAGGCGTCAAGAGATTCGTGCAACCCTGCAAGAGACCACGGTGCAGACGTGGACCTTGCTGTTCTGGCAGGTGCTCTTTTGGCAATATGCGTGGGCCAAAAATGTAGGTTGACGGACTCGAATGGGCGCGGTGCCTGATTAAGCGTGAGTCGACGGTGAGAGAGCTCAAGAAGTTCCGCCGCGAGACGTAACTGGCGGCGTACTTTCGGAAGGCGCGATCAGGATGGGGCCCGTGCGTGTGCTTAGGTAAACCAAGGTACCTACGGAACCGCTCGCACCCACGCAAGGTGGGAACACCGAGGATACTCTATCTATACGATCATGCAACATTTAAAGCGATTTATACTAGAGGTGAGAAGTCTACGTCTATGTTTCTGGCATTGTGAGAGCTGAAAATCCGGCTCTATGGATCGTTGGAACGCGTCAATGCTCAACACAGCACCAGCACTCATCGTGCACATTCACGTCATCAAAGCTGATAATACGAGTGAAGATGTGGAACCATTATAGCTCAGTCAGATCGTTAATATGAGCATTTCTCTCTGATTGCTTCACGCGATTGTGTGCTTGAACTATACAATCACGATCCGGAACCGAGACGCCTCGCTCTCAGGTTTACAGACGGCTGCCGTTCTATGAGAGAACCATATCCAAGGTTCGGCTCAAAGCGTCTTTCATCCTATCCTACAGTGCCGCTGGCTGAGTCCGGCTCAGCTTTTCCGTCAACCAAGCGCAACGTTTCCTCCAGCACCAACAGATCTCTTTCTAGCATCTCAGCCCAATTCTGAATATCTCCGATTTCGTTGAGCTTCTTCGTGCTGGTGTCGGCCAGCTTCTGCCACTGCGCACTCTCCTTTGCTAACGCCGTCGTTGCCTTGGCCAGCTCCTTCTCCTGCTTCGTTATTGCCTCCGAGTTCCTGTGCAGGTCTGCCGCCCGAGTCCGCATGTCGTTGTCGACAGAGCTTCCAACGGCGGCGAGCGAGGCTGTTACGGCGGCTCGAGCCTCTGCCGTTCGGCGTGCTGATTCTGTATCTGTAGACATGGCGCTTTGTGGCGACGACATAGTGTTTTGAGTCGTTCGTACAGGCTTGTGCAAGGTCGTGGGTGATATCTTGTACGAAGGTGCGCAAAACAAGGCTTAGTCTGATTGTAGGGCCCGACGGTCATCACACGTGCATCTGCACTGGACTTCCGACGCTACATTAGATAGCTAACGGTTCAAGAAGGTTGATGTGAGTGGCCGAAATAGGCGACCTACGTCTCATGAGGAACCAGGAGTCGATCGCCACAGTAGCTGCGCAACTAAACCAATCGCATATTCAGACACGTCTCACATCAAGGCGGAGCCGCACGACGAAACAAAACATCATGTGATTGTTCCTTGAGGCGGATGGCAAGGTCGGACTAGGGCAACTTGGGGGCTTAAACCAATAAGATATCGCCCCGTTCATTATCAAACGAGGGAACCGTTGAGCTGTGGCCAGCCATGAGAAATCAGTAGGGAGGAATGGTAATAGGGTCCGAGTACGCCGACTGGCCTTGTGGTTGGCCCATACCGCCCTTCCACCCCCACTCACAAAGGTAATAGCAAAGATGCACGCGCAACTGCACGCCGTCATGTTCGCAACCTGCAAGCATTGTACGTTCAAGAATGGAAAGGATACGTCGAGTCAGCGGGCACGGTGCCGTCGTTGTATGTCCAGCAACCCCGAAATGTGGACATGTCCTACATGGTAAGCGCAAGCTAACGTTTCGCCGAATTGGTTCGGAAGCAACGAAGAACACGCATTTGCGGCACAGTCAACGAAATGCATGGTTCCAATATATGCACGTTCGCGCAATCATTCTAGCCCTCGTTCGTGCTCCGTACCTTACCCATCGAGCTGCCAAAACGTAGAACGTTGAACAACGGAACAACGGTCGGGTGAGCAAGAAGCCACGTAACGTGTCAAGCGCAGCAAGCAAAGACGAATGACGGCATTGTGCTCAAGTTTGGCACGGTCGGGTGTCTATGGAGGTAACGGCGCGGTGAGCGTGGTGTTGGACAGCAGCGGGGTTTGGGGGCTGAACTACGCCACGCGCGAGACGTATGGCCAGAGCTGAAGATGAGCTGCGGCACAGAAGATGCTGCCAAACGCCCAGGCGCATCTCTGAGCCTTGGTCTTAGGGCCAATACTTGCATCCTGCCTCGCGGGTCTCTTTGGCTTCTTTCTCCACTTCAATCGCGTTGAATAGCGTACGAAATCGAACCGCCTTCGCACACCCTCCCTTCGCTTTCGAAATCTGCGCAGTTGCATTCGAGCCTCGGACCCTGGCCGTAGTACAAACGACGCATAAAAGTTCGAATACAGCCATTGCTGTCGGGGCCGGAAGGCTGAAACCTCAGGCGACGAAGACGGGCGTCCGTAGCCCTGTGTAGAATGGCCGACCGCCGACCGCTCATCAACGACGACGACTCCACGCCGGACCCTCCTGAAAGCACAAACGCAACGCCTGCGCTACCGTCGCTTGGCTTCAACAATACCTCGAGCTCTCTCGGATTTAACCCAATCGCAGTCTCGCCGCCTCTCAGCCCACGCTTTTCACGACCTGGATATACACGTTTAGGGAGCGATACGACCGCAGTCGACCGTACACCTGCCACGGTAGTAGAGGAGGACGAGGAGGATGTTGCAGACAGCTTCAGTCGTCGATCAACAAGTGGGCTAGGCATAGCAAATACACCTTCACAGCCACCTGCGCCAAGTCGTAGAGTGTCAATACAATCGATCCCACGACGGCCAGTTGGAAGCGTGCGAAGTCCCTCGATCAAGAGCCCCGCGCTCACCTCACCTCCCAACACAGGCGATCCCTTTCTCGGCGGATTCCCACACCGATCAGCTGAAAGCACCCCTGATCTAAGGCGAGAAAGATTCAGTCCCAAGCTGGATGGTGCAGGATACGACTCGTACAGACAAGGTGGGCTGAAGCATGCTGAAGGAAGCAGCACAAGTCTGAATGACGACTACCAACAATTCTTGCAAGCCAGCAAGGGCGTCGCGCCATCCATCAAGTCCGCATACCAAAACAACTTCCACCCAGTCCATGAATGCGCGACAGAACGACCGTTCTACCACTCGAGATTTACATGGGTATCCGTTAGCATCGTGATAATATGTTTATTTTCAACGGTCTTTTCTGGCATATTCTTGGGCCTTGCATTGAGAGCTCCCCGGTATGGACGGTCGATCTCAAGCCAGGGTTCTTTCAAACCATCTGACGCCATTCTCCTTACCACTGTCTTCGCTAAGCTAATCGAACTTTCATTTGTTACTTCATTTGTTGCATTCCTCGGCCAGGTCCTCAGCCGAAGAGCTTTCATGAGGGAGCACGGTCGCGGCGTCACTCTCTCTGAGTTGAGCATGTGGCGATGGGTAGTGCAGCCCGGCACTCTCATCACGCATTGGGAAACTGCAAAGTATGCAGGCCTATCAATCCTCGGCTTCTTGAGTCTGCTAAGCGCGATCCTGGCTACGCTCTACTCGACGGCAGCTACAGCTTTAGGTACGTACCACATAACGATCTAGGTCCGATTAGCGCTCACCTCGCCAGTACAACCAATGCTCAAGGACGGAGGCCACTTTACCCCGATGGTCTACGCCGGCCGTGTAAAGACTGGTTTCGCAAACGTCAACTACGTGAAATCGATCTGCGAGACGCCGATAACAGCAACAATGGATAAAGAGTATTCTGGCAGTACCTGCCTACAGCTTGAGCATGCTGGACAGGGGTATCACAACTATCAGCGATATCTTTCCGCCTGGAAATCCTGGAATCGGTTCGGCAATGGCACTTCCGATCAACATCTGCGCCCGCCCGGCTTTGGACTTCTTCATGAGAACACTACCATCACTGCGCAATGGATCGACATAATCGACACGGCGAAAGAGTCCAAGAAGTACAAACGAGCTGTCAACCGTGTCAGTCTAGCAATGCCCCATGCAGGCGTCTTCTCGGCAGCTCGCTCCGGCGAGAACGACATCATGCAACCTGAAGAGTTGAACTCGGAAGGCACTTACAGTCTCAGGGCCAGTGTGCCTAGTCCAGTACTGAATGTACTATGCGCCAACCTGAATGAAAACGAATTGGCACCCATCGTTTACAATATGTGGCCCAATAGCGAGGAGGTCACTATGACGAATTGGAACGACGACCCATTAGGCAAGTCTCCCAAGTATCAATTGGATGCGTGTTCTCCGCTAAGCGAAAGAAAGATCGTCTTATATACTTATAATATAAGAAAAGAGTCTTTCCCTCGCTCAGCTTAGACATGTGGCAATGTACCATCCCACTCTTATGAAACATACACTAACTTTGTACTTTTGGGTCTGGCAGTTGGTATCAGACCCAACGCTACAACCAAGAATAACACGGTTGTGGACGAACTGTTCGGCTGGACGAAAAATGACGACAAGATGATGTTGGACTATCCGCCCGTATTCGCAAAGTTGCCATTGGCATTCAACACCATCATGAACCATACCAGTCATGCGTGGGGAAGAGATTCAATCTACCTCCTGGGTGCTGGTGGGAACATGGATGACGGCACTGCCCAGAACGGTACTTACATGGTGTGCAAAATCCACATGACTTTGACGTCTAAATGCACTACGCAGTACAACGCCACGGGTTCCGGAGGCAGTATGGAAGCCCTCTGTGAAGACAAAGATCCGCACATGGCCTACATCAACAGCAATTCGAGCGAGGCAGAGAGTGTGAGCATGACCGACTGGAGAGACATAGGCTTCGATTGGTCGAATGCGATGTCACTCAATGCTGGTCTCACGGACGGCGCAGCTTCCAATGCTAGATTGCTCACGCAATTGATGCTCAAGGAGAATGACAAGGGCGAGTTCGATCTCAACCCCTCGCTACCTAGTCCGGCGGAAGCACTCGCTGTGATGTCTGGTTGTCAGTATCCCCATACTTGCGCCGAATCGATTATTCTAACACTCCTCATAGGTACATTGCTAATGAGTGCTATTGACTCCCCCTATGTCATGTTCTGGAATTACACCACGCGTGTTCCCCTTCTCGACGACTACACCAGGCAATACTTCAACGGCTCCGTAAAAGCCCAACAATACGCTTCCGGTGGTGTGGACGACGTCTCCAAGGCCTGGATGCTCATTCTCTTCCTGGTTTTCATTATGAACATCCTTGTCCTCGCGTATTTTCTCTTCCACAAGGGCCTTGTAACTGACTTCTCGGAACCACCCAACCTCTTTGCGCTCGCCGTGAATTCACCGCCCTCGCATCTTTTCGCCGGGTCATGTGGAGGCGGTCCCGGGGGGAAGCAGTACGTGGTAAACTGGTTCGTCAATTCAGAGGGAGATCATCTTTATATGGAGCCTGGACAAAAGGCTGCACACGGGCATGTAGAACATGCGCATCCACACATGCTCGCGCCGCCACCACCTCCACCGCCAGTGAACATGAAGCCAGGCGCTGGAGGTTTCTTTGCTGCCGTTGTAGCTGGTGCGACAAACTCGTTCCAAAGGTTGCGGGAACGGGGTCTTGGCTTTGGAGCGAAGGAGCATCCTTCTCGTCATCAGAGGTTAACTCCTATAAGCGTTCACGCACCCGACCGAGATGTGGAGCTTGAAGATGCGGCTACGAAGACGCAGAGGGATTACCATAAGCTTTCTAAGAGGACGAGCGTGTTGTGAGGTGGGGAGGCTTATTGATTTAATGTTTACTAGTAATGTAATGCTCATTGAATTGGACCATTGTCTCCATTGTCGAAATATGTGTATTCATGGCGTGGTACCATTTCTAGTCACTAGACTACCATCCCGCCCTTTGTTCTTGGTACACTATGGCTCACAACTCCCACCTGTCTTTGCGATGTATTAATTAAGTATCATCAATAAATCCTAGGCCAGAAAGCAATGCAGGTGTAGCAAGTGAAATAGCATATATTGATTCGCGGTCTTTTCGGCCGATCCTGTCAACGTTGCTCGTCGAAGTTCTCGTCGAAGACAGATCAATGTCTGTTGATCAGGCACCAGATCATGGCCTTATACTATCAATCTGCCAGTCCGAACGTTCGAAGCACACATCACGCAATGCTAACGTCGCTTGTTTGAGGTTGGCGATTGGGTTGCTCAATGTGGCCAAGTCACTGGTATAGGTATATATGTGCAAAGTGACCGACACGAGGCTGCATGTATAGAACAAGAGATGATTCACTAAGTACCTACTCGCTCTAAAGGCTTAAAGAAAATCAGGCAGTAGGATATTCCAAAGTGATAGATTCTGACTATCAAGGATTGAATTGGTCGGTAAACGTATCAAGTCAAAGCGCAGCAGGCCCAACGAAACCACATGTATAACCAATGTTTCCATTCGGATATCTGATGAATAGATTCTTAGCTCATTGTATGATCGAAAACGACGATAATTATACAGCAGTGGAGTACGTACCAGTTGCTGCAAGTGTTTCTACACGTCATGCGGATATATAGTATTTGGTCCTCGGCCACCATCTCGGGGCTCTTCTCCACCTTGCTGCTTTGGTGCCATCGTGAAATGGTTGAGATAGTTCTTTGTCAAATTAAATCTGTTCTAGATAGATAGTATACGTGGGATTACACACCAATGAGATAATTGAGTCACAGCTGCGAGTGGGCAGAGAGAGGTATGCCGGCAGGCTTTCTTCTTGACAAAAAAGTTCGGTGAGATTTCTTCTTAATGACTTTATAATGACAGTTAATTGATCGGGTGTTCGACAAGGCTGAGTGCCAAGCCAAGCGGGCAGTTGACCGGTACGGGCTGTTGCCTAGGGGAAGGTGACGCTACTACCGTTCACCGGTCTTCATGCAGCTTCTGAGCACGATTAGTTCGAATGATACAGCGCATTACACGTACTGATCACCGCCTTTTCTATGATAGTGACGCGGTGATGTCGGCATCTGCAGACGCGGATTCCCCCATTGGGCGTATGAGGGACGCAAGATGCATCACGCGAAGGAATGCCTGTACAGACTCACTTGCCGATGATAATTTGATGGCGAAACGATAGGGTATCTTGCACGGCAAAGTGAACTTATTTCAACAGATGTACACAAACTTTGCACATTCTCACATATCTCGAGCACACAATATTGCCCATCAAACAAGATTCGTCTCGCCTAGATCGTGTGGAAGTTTTTCCTCTGTCTCGTAGAGTTGCTCAGGCTGGACATTCCGCCTGAAAATGTATTTCTTAATAAAATACGGTACCTGTCGGAGACCATAAGCAGCATGGGCACTGGTCGGTACGCTGAAGACATGATCGAGTTCTTCGAGCGTTTTGCCTTTCGTTTCCTGCCGCATAACGTCAGCAACGAACTCTTGTGGAATCAAAGCCACAGACAAAGATAACTCACAGGCATGAACAGTAGCACTAGGAACCATCCGATAATATTCCAGGCAGCATACCAGCCAAATGCACCCTGGGGCTTGAACGCTCTCTGCAAACTCGGCCACGTTATACTTAGAAGTGCATTGAAGAACCATGTCGTCGCTGTCGCAAAACTCATCCCAAGCGTCCGCATATACAACGGGTATGCCTCCGCGGAATAGGTGAAAGGCACAGGGCCTTCTCCAGGACTGTAAACCACGCCGAAAAAATAGATACCAAGGGCAATACAGATTACGCGTGCATCGGTCGTGGACGGGATCCAGAAAGAGAAACCTGTAAAGAGCAAGAAGAAGGCCATGAGCGGGAAGGTGCTCAAGAGGAGGTTACGCCGACCGAAAGTGTCGATTGTGTACAAGGCCGGGATAGCGAAGAGAAAATTGATGACGCCGAATCCAAGAGAGGCGGCGAGCGCGGATTGGTCTGAGAAGCCGGAGTTCGAGAAGATGCTGCTCGAGTAGTACGCAATTACGTTTACTCCGCAAAACTAGTCCGTTTAGCCTGCAGTTACTGATAAGAGGAAGGACATACTCGCCTGTTGCATGAACATGACAATCTCGCTTGCAAGCATTGCCCTCCTGTTTCGAGGAACAGTCCATAGCTCTTTGATTTTGCTTTGGCCGATTTTCATATTCTCCTCTGCTCGTAACAGCTCACCCATGTAGAACATGTCTCTCGCCGCCTGTATTTTGTTGAAGCGTAATCTGCACATAGCTTGATAAGCTTCTGCATGTCGACCCTTTGACATAAACCAGCGTGGCGATTCCGGGACGAGGAAGACAAAGCAGCAAACTATCACAGCTGGCAGCATGGCGGATCCCATCATTAGCCGCCAATTCAACCCGGTGATGTGGGGCTTATCGTTCACGCCTGCCAGACCCGAAGGTACAGAGTCAGCGTATGCCTCATGTGGGGATGATCATTGCCCCGTGTCTCAGCTAAGCAAAGCAAAGATTCTTTTTTCCTTTTAAAGGAGATAAAGATAGTCTTCCTTTTGCTTAGCGGATTATACGCATCCGATTTGTACCGGAAGACTTGCCATAGAACGCCAGGTCCGCTGCATATCCAAGCATGATACCAAATGCTGTCCACATCTGCCATTGCATGACAAGAGCGCCTCGGATAGCGGGCGGAGTACATTCGGCCGCGTAGATCGGGACGGTTGCCGACTTTGGGCCGATTCCAAGACCAAGCATGAACCGCGCAATAAACATGTGCCACCAATTCTATCCCTATCAGTGTAAAAAAACCAACCTGGACAACACTCACATCGACAAAGCCTTGCCAAAAGCATGTCATCGCACTGATCAAACAAGTGAGGAAGATGGTTCCTCTCCGGCCCAGCCAATTGTTGAAGGGTGTGGTAAGCCAACAGCTAACGAATGCACAACACACATAGGGTGCGCTGTTCACGAGTCCGACCAGCCAGGTCGAGCTGTATTCGTCACCTCCGATACCGAATTGTTTGGAGTAGAACAATTGTGCTCCATTGACGACGGTCTCGTCTATGGCTATGTAAGTATGTCCTCTTATACGAGCAAGAGTCCCAAGTCATTACCCATGCCCTGCACCGCAGCGCAAGTCGAACACAGAACAACGACGAGATATAAAAGCCGCGGCTGCGCCCATCGATGAGATAACTCTTGCTTCAACACGGTGAGTTCCTCGTCTGTGACCCCAAGTCTTGTAGCGTGCGTTAGATACGTCGGTTCGCGTGCAAGACATGCTCCGATTTCAAAAGCTCGCACGTCAGCCGGATCCGTGAGCGCATTGTCGTGCGCATATACACGGCCCATTTTCTGCAGCTCATTGTATGTATATCCTTGAAGTGGATTTGCAAGTCGCGCATTGAGGTGGCGGCGTGCCCTTTCTGCAGCAGATACAGCGATCGAGGCGCGATGGGCTGGTGGGCTACGATTGCGCGGTTCCGACGTATCTTCAATGTGCGAATGGTTGAACGACTCAGGCTTTCCGCCAGGTACCTCCAGATGAATAGCCATAGTGACTACTAGCTCTATGAAAAGTCAGCCAGGTTATGGTGGTTACCTCTGAATAGTCTTGTATGCTTGTATATCATGCATGGGTACGTTTGCTACCGAATGCGAGCAACGACCCACAACATGAAAGGCAGACCATGCGAAACGACGCCCGACGCGGGGGTGCGGGGAGCTAAAGTATCGGACAAGGCTGACGGTGCTGAAACCATGCTCGGGCTGCAAACAAGGCTAACCACTCGCCATCGAGCGTACAATAGAGGATCTGCGCCTCCGGACCTACGTGCCGGATAGGCGGGCGCGATGAGATGCACTGCGCTGACATGGACCGAGAGCGAATCTGGCTGAGCATTCCTCGTGCAGCTCATGGCTTGAGCCGCTCGCGCATACTCGCAAAGCCGCGACTGTGTTCTGCCTAGCCGGAAACGAGATGTGCGTTTTGGTCACCTGTTCAAAGCGAGGCGTTCACGTAAGCTTCGAAAGGAGATGACTTGTAGTGCGGTGTAGCCTCGCGGGCGGGCCCAGCTGAAGCTTGTCAGGGGAGCGAGCGGTCTGGAAGATGATACAAATATGCAAGGCGTCGAAGTTCCTGCTGTGTAAGATCCATTACTCGTGTATCTGGCCGCTCTCTTGCGTCCGATGTGCCGACGAGGCTGGCAACAAGCGTGGCGTTCAACGGCGCCAGGCTTGTCCACCAACTACACCCGGTGCACGGTCCCCCACCCGAATTCTTCTACTAGTCTGACCGGTCTTCCTTATCACACGCGTAGGCAGTCTAAATCACCATGGCCGAGGTCAGCTCTGAAGTCTTGGAGGGTGTTTTCGGTAAGCCCGCATCTGTGGTTATTTCGCGCCCAACGATACTGGAGCGGTGTTGAGATCACGTGCTCACCCGTTGGGACTTCTACTCACAGCGCTAGCCATATCCAAACCCTCCGGCATAACCTCCGGCCAATCCCTGCTACACCTTCAAAGCATCTTCTCGAGATCCACCCTCTTCGCCCCTCTACTCGCCTCGACACGCCAAAACAGGCTCGTCCAAGCCTCCCTCATCCCTTCCAGCCAAAAGGCTAAAGCCGACGATGAAGAAACCAATGGCCGCTTCTTCCGCATGGGCCACGGCGGCACCCTTGACCCACTTGCATCTGGCATCCTCATTATTGGTATCGGTAGAGGCACGAAATCACTGCAAAACTACCTTGGCTGCACCAAGACGTACGAGACTGTAGTGTTATTTGGGAAGAGTACAGATACTTATGATGTAGACGGGGAAGTCGTTGCAGAGAAATCCTGTGCACATATGAGTGAGGCCTTGGTGAGGCAGAAATTGGCAGCATTCAAGGGAACATTTCGCCAGGTACCGCCGCTATATTCAGGCCTCAAGATCAATGGTGTTAAAGCTTGCGACTATATGAGAGCGCGGAAAGAGTTACCGAGACAGTTGGAAGATAGGGAGGTGTGTGTCGTTGAGTGTGAGCTGCTAGAATGGTGGAACGAGGGGGAGCATGACTTCAAATGGCCGAGCGATAGCACTGCTGCGACGGCACCCGCAGCCAGGTTGCGGCTCACCGTGAGTTCTGGTTTCTATGTGAGGAGCTTGGCGTACGATCTAGGAACGGCATGCGGGAGCCTGGCGACCATGGCAGAGCTGACCCGGACGAGGCAAGCGAAGTTCGCGATTGGGGATGGGATTGGTGCAGAAAAATCTTTACCGGCTGTCACGTACGCGGACCTTGACGCTGGAGAAGACGTGTGGGGACCAGTTGTCAAATGTCAACTCAGGGCGTGGATGGAACAGAATCCACCGGTACTAACACAAGCACATATCAATGGCCGCGACCCGGACACAAAGAAGCGTCTAAGTGAAGAAGAAAAGGGAAAGATAAGGCAAAGATTTCGAGGAGAGTGGGTCGGTACTTCGAGAAAAGAGCGAAGGAGACAACACAAGGCGGCAAAGGCATGCATGAATGGGCAAAATGATGCTGCATCGTGACTTACGCCCTACTACAATACGCTCCATGGACCGAGACCGATGATTCCGAGTCACTTACGCTCAGCTCATCATCGGGTTGCCGGGTAACTGCGTTAGCCCTACGATGCAGTCAGGAGAAGGTCGAGATAAATAATACATCCGAGCAAAGTCACTTACACCCATCCACATCCTCCTTCACGGTCTTGGGGATCTTGCACTGCTTCGCGGCTGAAATATCCTGGCTCTTCTGGTTTCCGCAGGTCGCGCTGAAGCAGCCGTTGTCGTCCATAGCGCGCTGGAGCGCGTCGCCCTTCCAGCCGAAAACATCTGTCATGTATCAACATTAAGCAGCCAGAAGCATCCGATGGGCTTACAATCCCCATGCTGGCCATAGCCGGTGTTGTCACCAGTCGAGAGGTAGAAAGGCTGCGAGCCATCGGACGGCCAGTCAGCTTTGTTGTTGAAAGCGGTCGTATCCCAGACAACCTATCACCTGAATCAGCATCCATTGCCCGAGTCAACTATCAGGCCTACCTCGAGCATGAGCTGCGGAATTTTGATTGGATGAGTTGCCGGACAGTCACCCGTAGACAAGAAGTTCGCTGGGCCTTTACTCGGGTATGCAACGTGATCCTGTATTTCGATCAGTCCGGAGTATCGAAGTTGGACATCTCGTTTACCTGGTGATTCGGGCTATCGAGATCCTTTCCGTTCCAGCAAGTCGGGTACAAGATATTCGATCGAATTCCGCCCAGGCAAGGCTGAGGTGGAAACCCCTCAAAGTCGAGTTTCGCATTCGAGCAAGGAGCTGCATTATCCCCGCCGAAGTTTGGCCCAGAATAGCACCTGAAGCAGCTCTGCATCTTGTACTTCTTGGTTCGTCTCATAGGGTCGCCGACGAGCACTGGACGCGAAGGTACGAAGTCAGCTAAGACTTTACACCGTACTCTTGAGTGACATACTGCGAAAACCGGGCTTGAACGCCGTCACGACGCCTTTTTTAGGAGCGATGTAGTACACCGTAACCCCACCATCGGTCTGTGTCGTAAACTTGTCGTTGAATAGAAAGCGGTTTGGAATCTGAGGAACGCGCTTGAACGTGCCGTTCTTAGCTTTAAAATATACATTTGCCGTCCAGCTACATCTCTCCGTCAGTGAATGCATTTCGTTCTATAGTGCTATATCAAAGTTCAACATTGTTGGCTTCTCCCTGGGTAAAACGGGGTACTCAAACTTCGGGCGAGGCAATTCAAGCTTCAAGACACATACTAATTACTCCTATCATCCGCCGGCCCACACGTCGTGCACGTAGCTATGCTACTCACGTCAGTACTTGCAATCGTCGCATTGAACGCGTTCCCCCCGATGATTTGGTGTGTGTGCGGAGTACCAATCATGCCTGGGTTTACAAGGGGGTCGAGCCGCTCAATGGTAAGCTGCGAGCAGCCGAAGCGGAGGTGATTGAGGCCTTGGAGGAACTGGCCGTGTGCTGCAATCGCGAATAAAATGGTGGATAGAAGCATTGTGGAGATGAATCTGGCCGTATGTGAACGGAACTGGTAGGGGAAAAGGTGCGGAAGACGCAGGAGCGGAGAAACTTAGAGAAAGTCATTTTAAGATGCTTTCCAGGTGAGCGCATCTTGCTGGTCATCTGGGAAGGTTGGCGCCAGTAGTGAGGATTGATCGTTGCCGGCCCCTGTCGTCCAAGATCTGGTACATGGATATGCAATAAATATTGATTGGAACCAGCAGCGCGTATCCATTCACCCCACATGGAATAATCCATAGCATGGACCTAATAGATATGGCGCGCGTCGGTGTGATGCTACCGCTCCTCCATGGATTGAAAGCAATGATCGGGGTCACAGTTGCGAACCTCGTATTGAGGATGCACTTTCACTCAAAGATGATTTGAATTACTTGGCCAATTGGTCTTGAATTCCGTATTAGCTTTAGGCTCTCGATGTCATGCCGCGAAAGCAATCTTCTCCAACGAAGTTCGCCATGTGCGTATCATCGTGTGCTTGACTTGACGTAGCGAGCAGCTGTGGCCACGGGAGAGTTGCACCAACATAATGCTCTGTTCTGTTGACCAGGTGTATGTTGTCCGAGAAACCATGCATCTGTTCGCTGTTGTTGTAACGACCACGAAGCAGCCTGATGGCCTCTTATGCCTTCGCCAACCCATCCTACGCCCCCCCCTTCTAATCCTGCGATCTCCCTCTCCATCCTCCTAATTTCCTTCAACAAAACCTCCTTCCTCCCCGCCAAATCCCTCATCCCCCTCTCGCCCGCCCCCCCGTATAACTCCAACGTCCTCCTCGCCAACCCCTCTCTATCCCTCAACTTCGCCTCGCTGCTACCCAGCTCAGCCTTGAAGTTATTCAAGGCCTTCAGAAACTCTCCTGGCGGCGGATGCATATGGGTATGAATTTTAGCTTGGAGGCCAAGCAGGGCAGCACGTGCAGCGATATGCTCGGCGTGAGTGGATGTGGAGCGGGCGAGAGCGCCGTGCTGTGTGCGTTCGAGGATGAGAATGCTGGTTTGGAGAAGGTCGAGCTGGAGTGATAAGACATTACGCGCCAAGTCTGCGAGGTGAACCTTTTCGTCTGCTAGGTCCTTGGGTAGTACCAAGGTCGCAGCATCTCGAAGTCCTTCGGCATTTGAGCGCAGTTCGTCGATCTCGGGCGGAGATTTTGGGTCTGCAATCTTGCACAGGAGGCCAGCGGTTGTGATGAACTGATTCGACAGGGCGGAAGAGATGATGTCAATGTTTGACAGGAAGAGCTGTGTGTCGACAGCTAGAATGTCGCGATCCGAGGCTACGATTTGGCCACTGAGTTGTGCTGTGACGAGTTCTATTGGGGAGTGTAGTTCTTGTGGAAGTGTAGGCGATCGGGTGGGCAGAGTGGTGAGGGTCTGAGTGAGTATTTGGGAAGCGTGGAGATTTGTGCGGTGTGTCTTTAGATCCTACAAGAGACGTCAACACATGATCTATTGCAGTTATAGGCCCGTTGTCAGCCGCTCATTGCTCGCATGCAAGTACGAGCAATCCAAGGTTGTGTAGTATGTGGTGGTGTATAAGAGGCCCTTTGAGATGGTGAGAGCTTCAAGCGGAACTGAATACCGGCTCTTGAAGAGGAACCCGTGTTCGCATAGAAATCTTGCATCGAGCTTTGGAACCAGGGGGTGGCTTAAACTTACCTGCCGTATCTCCCCATGTATCCTCTGCTTCTTCGTATCGCGCGTTGAGCCATCCGGATTCAGCTTTCTCGCGCATAAATCTTTGTACAACACCTCGAAATTGGGATTCCGCTCCAATATCGTAGTGTCCACTGGTGGCAGCATGACTATTGTTGGCTCATTCGTGATAGCCTTGAGTGCGTCCTGTTAATGTTCAAATGCGGTGAACGTTTATTGTGGTTAGATCGACCATTCCCTTTCTGGAAGCGCTACGGTAAGGTAGCGGCTTGGCTTCGCGAACTTCTACAATTACAACTTTTGCATCTGCTCGCATAAAGTGGTTGGTTGGGATGGTGCGTACTAGTACGTGTATCAAGTATCGTTCTGTATCCGACACCATGCCATTCACCCCGCCACTCTGGTTGGCATTCGATCACAGACGAACATAGCATGTATCTTACAATCACCAGACACTTAGCGCATCCCTCAGACGATTTCGACAATGTGATCACTAGACCCAGCCCAAGCCAACTGTCAAGCACTGATACAACATCGCGATCAAAGCTTTACACGCGCGTGAGAGCAACATCTGTTCCTTTGTGTCCAAGGTTTTCTCACGCTCCAATGACCTTCTCTCCAACGACCTCATACTCTTCCGCAACAATCTCCCCTGCATCATCCCTAGTTTTTCTCGCACCCATTTTGCATATCTGCACGCGATCGATCCTGACATTGTCCGCCCAGACAACATCCTTGAAACGATCAATGAGATCCCTCCCATCGAAACGCAACCAGCTCTTCGCTTCCGGCCCATGACCAGTCGATCCGTCCATCTTCGGTACTTGCGTCTCCGTAGTCGATGGATCGGGCGGGGCCGTAGTGACTTCGTCTTGACTGTCTCCTGTCGAGCTAGCTGTTGACGCACCGTCATCATGCTCTACACCGTTCGCTCCGTCCACAGCGCTGTCGACGAGTCGATCTCTGGGTGTAGGCGCTCTCGCTCTTCCACGCCGCTCTTTCGACTTAGCATATATAGTGTTAATCACAGTAGCGTGCAGCCTCAGCGTCCTCTTATCTTCAATCAAGAACCCGTTCTTCGTGAATTCATACTTCAACTTCTCCCCAAACGGCTGCAGCCTCTGACTCTTGTCCATCGGCTCCGCGTACAAGATACTTGTCTTATGCGCCACCTGCATAGGCACCAGGCCCTTCAAATCAACAGACAGCGCCTCCCAATCTGGCATCGCATACGCATTCAGATTTTCCGATACGGTGCCGCGTTCTGCGGCTTGCTCGGCCATGCACTGCGCTGTGACGTTCTGTAGGATTTTCTTCACATCCAGGTCTTTGAGATACAGTGTTGCTGACTCGAGCTGCTCCTCGTCGAGCGACATGACGCCCAGCGTGAGGTGTAATGTGTCAGGTGGTCTGACGGCCTGGACTGGTAGGAATCCTGTTTCCCCGAGCTCTTGTTTGAGCTTTGACAATTGGGTTTGAAGTTCCAACCGGCTGTTTTCGTTGACGACGGGCAAGCATAGAAAGTGCGTTAACTGCGGTTTCCTGGGCCCGCCTTTTCCTTTCTTCCGTCTGCCTTTGCTGTGCCGATGCGTTGGGGGCGGCGATACATTGCGACTCAGAGACAGCGCTCCTTGTAACGAGGTCCGGACTTGGGCGTTGTCGCGCAGCTTCTCGCCATCCAAGAAGTCGTTGTAATCACCTTTGCCCTTGCTCTTGCCCATACTGATGGGTGGTATGTAAACAAAACGCTTTCTCGAAGGTTGCGATCCCGTGACGGGAATGTCTGGTGGCTTTGACAATCGTTTCCAAAAACCGAAGCAGCGACTGGGTTGTGGTTCTGCAGGAGCTGGAGTACGGCAGAATCGTTTGATGGCTGCTCCACAAGTAGATGGGCCGATGAGCATAGGGCTGCAGGGCACCCGGAGTCCGGCTCGCCTGAAAACCTGGATGGCGCGATCGATCGATGCCTGCCTCAACACCACGGCAGGCAGCGAGACACGTTGTATATCGACACGGGTAGCGTAGCGAGAGCAAAAGGCGATTCACGAATGCGCAGATGGTGTTGCACGCATGTTGTCCAATCACGCCATGTCTTCGCTTGTTGCAGGCGCGTTGCTGGTTTAGGGGTTGGGACCATGACGTCAGCAGGAGCCCGCAGCAGCCCTGAAGGTGTCACCGGTACGCTGGCGCTTTGTACGGATAGACCGTGCTAGGACTAGGACTGGAGATGATCTTCTCACTATTCTGTCTTCTAGAAGGTTTCAAGAAGCGAGAGTACAAGGTTGGCAAGGAATCTATGGCATGGCATTCGAAGAGGGCGGACGTGTTCGCTACAGCATACCCCTCGTTCCTCACAAGCAATGCAGAAGATAGACGGCGACCCCGACCGTGGGGGTGCGACGTGAGCGTTATCCAAACCCCCGATATCAGGTATCCGCGGAAGAGTGAAAGAAACAGGAATGCGTGAACCGTGAAGAAAATGCTTTTGCTGGACAGCCAGGGCGGGGTCCGACGGCTGCAATGCGCGTCCGCCACCTCGATGCATGCGTCGCTGCTGGCAACGTTGCAATGTCTCCATCGCCCGCTGTGCGATAACAAAGTCTAAGCGTCGTAGAGTGTCGTGTCGGTCGTAGGGTCGCCTCATTGCTCGTCGTTGTAGAACTTCCTGAGGACCTTCTCCACGTCGTGGAATTCCTGCTTCGCCTGCTTGATGGTCGTCTCCAGCTTCTTCAGGCCCTCCTCCTCAGTGATGTCCTTCTCGCCCTTGTCGTCCTTTTTCTGGCCGTAATTCTGGATCTTCTCGCAGGAGTCCTTGACCTTGCTCAGGCCGAGCGTCGCGGACGAGCCTTTGAGGAAGTGACCGAGCTCGGATAGCGTCTTGAGGTCCTTTTTCTCGCTGTGCCATGTCAGCGAGGCCTCTGGGGGCGTGCGCGCGTGTACTCACAGGTTGGAGTCCATCTTTTCGAACGTGCTCTCGGCCTGGGTGAAGAAGTCGTAGACTATACTCTTCGAGAACTCCCTCTCGTCCTCGTCGTCGTCCATCTCGAGGATCTGCTCAAAGGTAGCCTCGTCGATGCTGTCTTTGGCCCCCGGAATCTTCATGATGTCGCCGTCGCTCTTGTGTCGGGTTAGCCGCTGTCTAGGGAGTGGTGCCGACTAGGGATGGGAGTGAAAGGAGGCAGGTGTGCAACAACACGTGCGGCCGCAGCAGCTGGAGCTGGAGTGGTGCGAGCACGAGGGGAGCTGCACGGGATGCAGGTGCAAGTGTGGGTGTCAGAAGGAGGGGCAAGTGAACCAACCCTGTCGCCCGCATCGTCTTTGGCCGAATCTGCTCTAGCCATATTATATTATCCGTGCCACGCTATGCTGCGAAACGCCTTCAGTGATGGTGCTTGCCGCGCAACACAGCTGTCTCGCGCTGCACTTGTTGCCGCCGCCGCGTGCGAGTGTCGAGGAGAGGTGTCGTAGCGCACAAAGACGGGCCCCGCCGCAATTTGTCGCCTCAGCAGTCTGCTAGAGACGGGCCCGAGCGAGCTTCGCTGGTGCGCGCTTCACCCTGCAGGCTCGTTTGGGAAAGGCGTATGACGAAATGGAGGCTCGGGCCGCGCGAGATGCCGACGTCGAGGTTCTGGGTGGGCGCCGCTGCCGAAGCTCAAGGCAAGGTGCTGTTGGTCAGTCGAGGAGAGACAGTTGCAGAGGAGACTAGTTCTGTGTGGGAGTCAGGGAGAAAAATGTCGAAATGTGCCGGTACGACTATTTTAAAAGGACCCCGCTGGGCTGGCTTCAGCGTGTGCAGGCGCCCGCTTCGGCACCCTTCTCCGGCGGGACAAGCTTTGGGCTGTCCCGCAAAGTGTCTAGCAAGCCTCCTCTGTCGGTGAGGATGGCTAAGACGAAGTAATTCTGGGCAGTGATTGTCACGGGGATCCGCTCGTGGACCGCGCGCCCTGCTGGCCACCACCTCCGTTATGACAACGACGTGAGGGGTGCTGCTGTGAGCGGGGGTCCATCGATGTCAATCGCCGTCGCCGTCGCCGTCACTGCCCTCCATCCCATCGTTGTATGGCGACGACGGTGACCAATGCCCGCAGGACGCCTATCAACACCCCCAACTCATCCCAACGTGCATGTCCCACGGCCCTCCTGCGCGGCTGACCATGCCAGCAGCGTCTCTTTGTCCCCACCGAACCGAGGGTGCTTGTGGAGGGTCAACCTGGCGACGGGCGTGGATAAAGACGACGCCAAGAGGGTCTGGAAGCGCTCGAAGATGCTGCTCCCGCTGCTGAACGTTGCAGAGGTACACAGTAAGACAACACGGTCTATGCTGACCCTCTTTTTGGATTGAAGGTGGTTTTGAATGGGTGGTTTGCACCGTGGCTGCAGGGATCCGCGCTTGCGTCAATGGCGCAGCCGATTTTCATCACCTCGCATATGACCGCATTGGTACCAGTTGCGTGGGTTGGCTTGTACACCCTGCGTTTTCAAAGCCGCAGCCAGAGACTCGTCAGGCCCGGTGTCCTTGGGATCGAACATGTCCTGTTCCTGGGTCCAACAGTGCGCCGAATTGCCTTGCACTCCCTAGTGCAGAGCGTTACAGTCTGCCTTGTCCGTTATCTCCACGCGGGTGGTGCTGCAGAGCAAGCTACAAGGGCTCCACCTGCAGGACATGGCCCGGTCAAGTCCATGTTCATCCGGCCTACTCCGAGCGCGCTTCATTACCTGAAACGATGCCTGCTCGCAAGCACAACCGTCAGGTTGCCGGGATGCAGACAGGGAAGAAGGCTCTCCGCGGATCGGGTGCGGATTGGGGAGGGGCACGCTTCATCGTCACGAAGAGAAGAGCAGGATTACTAAACCTTCGGCAGCCGGTAATCAACATAACCCCGCGGCAGGCGGGTACGAACAGCACTCACTGTACAGAGGCTCGGTCCAATGTGAAAAGTTAGAACCCAAGTCGCTGTACACGCCGCTAGAAGCAGTTACAGAAACTTGGGCGCTAAAACTTGCGGTACAGGTCCTATGTACGAGGAAGGATCCTCGCGAAACTTCTAGCGTGCTCGTTGACGGGCACACGCGACCTGCCTGCAGGACCAGGTTTCTCAATGACACAATGATCAACCTGTTAAGCGATGTATGTCGCTTGACCAATCGCGTGGGGTCACAGAACGAGGGACCACACGAGGCTTGCCGACATCAGACTCACAGGCTCATCGTCGTGGGGTCCTTGCAAGCTGATCTCGACTGTAACACGGTGGAAAGCAATTTTGTTGTGGTAGAAGATTCAGTTTTGCCACCGACAATGTACAGTCTAGCCGTTGTATGTGGTACTCGAACACGAAAAGTACAGTGCACACTACGCCGTGCTATATGCCGCACCGAACCGGACATGTCAACGCCCGATTACCGCTCCTCCCTAACCGGTGACCTTGTAGATCGACTCAGCAAGGCGCTTGACGTTTCCGGAGGTGATACCGGCGACAGAGATTCTGCCATCCTTTGTAGCGTAGACAGAGTGCTACCGAAAAAGATTAGCAATAATTGACGACATCTAGCGGAACAAAAGCTTACCTCTTTAGCTAGAGCCTCCATCTGTTCAGGCTTCAGACCAGTGTATGCGAACATGCCAATCTGTGATGTGATGTGGCTCCAGTCGTGCTTGCTGCCGAGCTTCTCCAAGTTCTCCTTGAGGAGAGCACGCATGGTGATGATGCGATCAGCCATGTCTTTGACCTCACCTAGCCACTGCTTGTTCAGCGCGGGGTCGTTGAGGATCTCGGAGGCAATGCGAGCACCGTGAACCGGAGGGTTCGAGTAAAGCGGTCGCACAAGAATCTTGATCTGCGAATCAACGCGCTTCTTTTCTTCCGCAGACTCGCAAACAACGGAGAAGGCACCAACACGCTCGCCGTAAAGACCCTAGAAACCATCAGTATCGTCGCTTCAAGTGCAATATCTTTCGAACACACCATGTTTTTGGCGAAGCTCTGAGCGAGCACAGGGCGAAGACCCTCCTTGATAAAGTGACGGAGAGCAAAGGCGTCCTTGTCAGTGTTGCCACTGGCGAAGCCCTGGTACGCCATGTCGAAGAAGGGGAAGTGCTCGCCCTCCTTCACCGCGTTGGCGATCTGCTTCCATTGGTCCTCAGTAGGGTCGACACCAGTGGGGTTGTGGGCGCAAGCGTGGAGCAGGACAATGCTGCCTTTCGGGATGGACTTCAGATCGGCGAGCATGCCTTCGAAGTCAAGACCGATGGTATCCTTGTTGTAGTACCGGTACTTCTCAACCTTCAAGCCTGAGTCCTTGAACACGGCATTGTGGTTCGCCCATGATGGGTTCGGAATGTAGATGGTCTTCGCGCCCGGGTAGAAGCGCTCGAGGAAGGCACCACCGATGCGCAGAGCTCCGGTACCGGAGATGGACTGGGTGATGACTACGCGGTCCTCCTTGATGGGGGCGGAGTCAGGACCGTAGGCGAGCTGGAGAGCAGCCTTGGTAAAGGCAGGTACACCGGTAATGCCAGCATACTCCTTGTCCAAGTTGGACTCAACGATCTTCTTCTCGGCCTGCTTGACGGAGGGGAGGACGAATGGCTTGCCCTTGTCGTCACGGTAGGCACCGACACCTATGGACGTCAGCTACCAGCGCCATGGTTCGCGTGTGGGGGTAGACGTACCCAGGTTGATCTTCTCGGAGTTGCTGTCGGCCTTGAAAGCCTCGGTGATACCTGCACGAAGTCAATGGGATGAGCGCTGCGCTTAGACCGCTATACGCACCAAGAATGGCCTGATCGAGGGGAGCGATAAGTAAGTGACACCTGCAAAGCTGTGAGAGGGCTACGACTTACATCCTAGGCATCTATCAGCATGTAGTTCCATCAATTGGTCTTATTGCTAGGTATTGGACTCACTGGAGGGCCCTGGGGCACCTGCGACCAGGCCGAGACAGACCTGGCGCCGGCCTTGACGGTGAACTGCTTGGAAGCAGCTTGACGCAGCGCGGTGCGCGATGAGGCGAGCATGGTGTGTGATTAGTGTGCTGTAGGTTGTGTTGTTGTTGATGAGGAAAGACGGAGTGAGAGGGAGGAAGGTGCGGTGAGTCGGAGGCAATGACCTGAGATTCCCCAGAAATGTCGCTCCACGTTATGGTTTTAGTGAAGCGTGGGAGGCCAAAGCTCCTCCCGCGACCCGTGCCTCGGACTACTTTCGGTATGCCGATCCGCAGCTATACTGTGAGTATCTTAGCGTGGTGTCGGAACGCGAGGCGCGTCTGGAAACTTTTTGGAGATGCATGCATGTAGCAAAAACATCCGTCTCGACAAAACATCTGGCAACACGCCTTGGGACCACATACCGTACCGGAAAGGACACACCTGAACACCATTGGCAATCAAACTGCTTTTCCAACGACATGCGCCCTGCCTTCCGGCAGACTAGGAAGCTTTTCAACGACCAATATGCGCTTCACACCTCGATACCGACCTTCATCTGTCCTGCTCTCCTCAGACCTCCGATAGCCCACGCAAACCAACGTGCACAGAATTCACGACCGCCGAAGAAGTTCTCGACCTTCAGAGCAGCATCACAAGAAACTACAGTGACCGTGCCTTCAGAGTCTGCACCCCTAACTGCTCCTTCAGAACAGTCTCTACCTGCCACTCGTATTCGCCGGCCTCTCCCTCGCGCCTGCCCCGGATGCGGTGCGCCTACACAGATATACGACAAGAAAGAGGCCGGCTTTTACAATCTCAACAGGAACGCCGTCGCAAAGTATCTTGAATATGATCCTGAGGCAAAGGACTCACAAGTGAAGGAAGAAGATGTCTACACAAAGGCTCTTAAACAGGTGGATCAAAGTGTCCTCGAGGAGATAGGCTTAGAGCGCAATGTGCTGGAAGCAGGGAACGAGATCGACACAGGCGCCCCCGAAACACCAGTATGCGACCGCTGCCATAATCTGGTCCACCATCGTGTGGGAACCCCCATCTACCACCCCTCAGTCGAAGCCATACAGCAGACCATCGCCGAATCACCGCACCGTCGAAATCATATATATCATGTTGTTGATGCCGCAGACTTCCCACTCTCCCTCATACCTACGCTTCAGTCGTCGCTGCGAATACCTAAACTACGAACGAAGAACCGCAGAGCAAAACATAAAGGATGGGTGGCGAACGATCGGATCGCCGAAGTCAGCTTTATAATCACCCGATCGGATCTTCTAGCGCGAAAGAAGGAAGATGTCGATGCGCTCATGCCGTACGTCCAAAACGTCTTGCGAGACGCACTCGGGCGGACAAACAAAGATGCGCGTCTGGGAAATGTGAGGCTGGTTAGTGCCAAAAGAGGATGGTGGACGCAGCAAGTCAAAGAGGAAATATGGGAACGAGGAGGCGCAGGCTGGATGGTCGGCAAAGTCAATGTTGGCAAGTCCAACCTTTTCGAAGTCGTCTTCCCCAAAGGCAGAGGCGCAAACTACCAAGACGTGCGCAAGATTCGCAGCGCTGCAGAGCGCGAAGCCATGCTGCAAGCCACGCAATCTCTCGACGAGCTCGTCGCAGTGCAAAAACAGCTCGCAGATGAGGACGCCGAGATAGAGCGACAGGAACAGAATCCCGATTCGAAGGAGCACCAACACAAGTCTCCTGATACGGCAGAAGAAAGGATGGACGAAAACGACGAAGACATCGACCCAGACGCGCTCCTCCCGCCAGCCCAACCATACACACTTTACCCTGTTCTACCCATCGCGTCCTCTCTGCCCGGCACCACCGCCTCCCCCATCCGCATTCCTTTCGGCCACAACAAAGGCGAACTCGTTGACATGCCGGGTCTCGCGCGCACCTCACCAGGTCTAGAAACCTTTGTCCAGCCCAAAGCCCAAGACGACCTCATCATGAAATCTCGCATCACCGCGCAGCGCTTCGTCCTCAAGCCAGGTCAGTCGCTCCTCCTTGGCGGTGGTCTCATCCGCGTCACGCCCGTTACCCAAGACTTGATTTTCCTGGTCCACCCCTTCGTCCCCATCGAGCCCCACGTTACGCGTACAGACAAAGCCGCCGCGCTGCAAGCTCAAGTCAGCGACCGCCGAGTCGAGTCCATTCTCGCCGAGGACGTCGGGAGCAAGATGCACTCGGCAGGCCGCTTCAAGCTCAAGTGGGACGTCACTAAAAAACTTGCGGGGCCCCTGACGTCCTCTGTTGCTGCGAAGATGCGCCCTGAGAACCTTCCCTTCCGCATATTCAGCACGGATATCCTCGTTGAAGGTGTGGGTTGGCTCGAAATCAGCGCGCAGGTGAGGCGGACGCAGGGCTGGAAGCCCGTCGGTATGGTGAAGAAGGATCCGAATGCGGCGCGGAACGCGAAGATTGCGGCGCAGAAGAAGATGGCTGAGGAGTTGCGATTGAAGCGGGAGGCGAAGATGCGCGGAGAGGAGTACGTGAAGATCCGGGATGAGGAGGAGGATATGCAAGATGTAAACGAGTTCCCTGAGGTGGAGGTGTTCAGTCCACTGGGCAAGTTTGTGGGCGCGAGGATGCCGATGTGTGCGAGTATTGTGAGCGGACCGAAGCAGATTAGCAGTCGGGAAAGGACTGCAAGGCCAAGACGTAGTATGAAGAGTGTGAAGGCGCAGAGGAAGCCAATGGAGAAGTAGAACAATACCCTGGGTCACCTTGAACGACTGATAGCACTCGCTGTACGATACCACGGCCAAACATTACATAACCATAGAATTTCAGCTCAGAATAGGCTCAGAGAGGCCTTGTAGATTAACCTGTATATAGCTTCAGATACCATGTAACTCCATCTAAACCAAAATACACATTGTGTCCCTCTTCATCGCGAAGTCAGATATGGCCTGACCCTCCCTACATGACCTAATTCCCTAATATCCCCACCATATCAAGACAGATAGCGTACCTGCTACACCCTGTGTTTCTAGAAACCTCGTCGGTTGGTATAAGTTCGAACATGATCCACATGCGTTATCATCAACGCCGGTACGCCAGCACAATAATTGTGCTCATCTTTCAAATGCTGCCCTATGACCCCAATGCTAGGCGAGGTGCGTGCCTTGCAGTCACACGAGGCAGTCTCGTGGCCGCAGCCCTGTCAATCGTCATTCGGAATGCGTTTAGTCATCGTCCTTCTCGAGGATGTCGAAAAAGGCCTTCTGCTCCGCTGCGCAGTCATGCTTATCGCGCGCACAGCCTGGAAAGTTGGCTACGAGGTCGCCTTCTTTGTACTTCCCGAATTTGGGATTAGAGGGACCTGTTGCGTAGGAGTTGAGGATGTTCTGCGGGATTAGAGCAAGCTTCGCGAGGATGGTGCCGTGCCACCTGTTCGACTGTTAGCGATGCCAGCGCATAACTGGAATAGTGTGAAGACGTACTGAACGATATGCTCCAGCGCATGCGATTCGGCCTTCTGGAAGTTATAGCTCCTGTAGATCGGGTCGAACCACGCATCCAGGAAGTACTTTGCCCACTCGCCATTCCTGACAATTATACTGGTAGGCACCAAGCCCTCTTTGTCCTGCGTCACGATGAAGTCTATTCTGTCACCCTTCAAGTTGCCGAATGTCTTGATGACACTGTCCGGTGGGACAACAGGCTCGTTGGTGATCATAAGCTCCTCGAGGCGGGATGGCTTCAGAATGTGCGATTGGAGGTCGATAGAGGGATTCATGATTAGGGCCGCGCTGTCGAGATACCAAAAAAAGGTCGAGCCTGGGTGTAGTGTCATGGCGTGCCGCAGCGCAGGCACCTTGGACCACGTGTGCGGAGATTTGTTGAGGGGGTACTGATTGTTTTCGGGGAAGAATGTCAGGTAGCCTGTAGAGGATCAGTATGATGGCTCCGACATGTGTTCAGGCCCATGCAGTGAACGCACCGTGCTTCTTGGCATAGTCCTCTCTGTTCTTCTTGATCTTGTCTGCCCACACCCTGTCCGCCTTGGGGTCTATGGTGGTGACAATGACCACAGGCGGCCCGGAGCCAATGGCGGCTTTGGGTATGTTTGCGCCGGCATCACTGCCTGTTCTTCGCAACAGCCAGAGCAGGGTGAGAAAGCCCAGTATGCCCACCACAGTTGTCCGCAGCTTTCCCCCCCGAAGCAGGTTCTTCAGCGCGGGCGGTATGGGTAAGGAGCTCTGGTTCCGTGCGGCGTATGGCGGGGGCCGCGAGGTTTTGCGCGGCGGCATGGCGAAATGCATTGTGAGAATCGGAGGCGGGAGTCGGCCAGGGAGGCCAGATCAGAGGCACGGCCTTTGATGCAAAACGAGGGATAGCAGTTGGAGGCAACGGGCGAGATCTGGACTATTCGCTTATGACACGGTCATAGTTGGGACGGGAGCGGCGGTCTCGAGGGGAAGGGAAAGACAATGCTCTGGGGACGCGCGTGAGGCGGGCCTGTGGAGTAGCTAACATGAGCTGGAGCAAAATTAGTGTTATCGCGCTCTGGCTGAGAGCGGAGTGCCAAGCCGAGCACCCCTGCCCTCTCACCCTCTTTCCGCACCTGCTGGACCCTTGCTTGATCGTGAAGCCCAAAGCAGACGCCCCGGGGGATCTTTTTGCTCAAAGTGACAACGAGGCGGACAAGTGGCATCTTTCCAGCCCCGTCACGTTGGCCTGGGGCACACGTACGAGTACGACAGCTTCATGTGTATGGTCCATCAGGGGCGACCGTGCCGTCGTCGCGCTTGACCCTCAACACCTCGTCTTCCGCGACCCAGCTTCCCGGCCAGCTGACTGGGCTGTAGCGCGCTTGGAGTGGGTTTCGCTCGAAGAACATCGCCTGGCTTGCCCCCAGCGGGACTGCGCGGGTCTGGCTGTGTTCGAAAGGCGGCTTTGCATTGGAACCCGCTATGACGTCGAGTACCTGTCACGAATATACCTTTGCGATGTGATAAGTATCTGCTATTCTGATGTTTTCCTACGCTCAATCCCCCACCCGCATACCTTCACTCAGCCTTCTTGGCTCGTTTAGTTAATCCAATCGTCGAATCCACCACAATGGTTGAGAAAGTCATCCAGCTGAAATGTTACTGCAACCAGTACCCCTGGGGTAGACAGGGTTCAACTTCGCTCGCCGCCAAACTATGCTCGAAAACCCCAGGCACCGACTTCGAGATTGACGAGAACAGCCCATACGCTGAGATGTAAGGAGCCTTCGGTTTTGTTTGGTTCCTGCACGCCCGGGTGGGCGATTTCTTTAACACGTGACAGGTGGATGGGAACCTATCCCGACTTACCATCATATGTCCTCGAGAGTGGCGAAGACCTACAAGATGTATTGGACAAGAACGCGGACGAACTCATCGGCAAGACCACCATCACAAAGTTCAACCACACCAAAATCCCTTACCTTCCAAAGGTGCTGTCAATAGCGAAGGCTCTTCCCCTGCAGCTACATCCTGTATGCCGCACCTCTTCAAACCACCACTCTTACTTGCTAAAGCTCTCCAGAACAAAGAGCTTGCCTCTCAGCTTCACAGCCGCGATCCTGACCAGTTCACGGACCCAAACCATAAGCCGGAAATCGCACTTGCTCTGTCAGACTTCGAGGCCTTTTGCGGCTTCAAACCTCTTAAAGACATTCAGCGGCTGATGAAATTACCTCCTCTCCAACCTTTCCTGCCTTCCGTCGAGAAACCTGACTTTGACGACCAAACCCTAAAGCACGTGGTCAAGGCCATGCTCACAGCCTCCGACGAAGCTATCAAGAAAACCAACGACGCCCTGCTGCAACTTCCCAAAGAGCAATTCGGCGCGGACTCCTACATCCCGGAGCTGATTCCCCGTCTATCTAAGCAGTACGATAAGACAGACAACGGCACAGTCGTCGCGCTCATCACAATGAACTACCTCAGGCTCAAGAAGGGTGACAGCATCTACATCCCTGCCGACGGCATCCACGCTTATCTGTCTGGCGACATTATCGAGTGCATGGCGCGCTCTAACAACGTCCTGAACACCGGGTTCTGCCCGCGAGCTGATCGGAACTCGATCGATATGTTCATCTCTTGCTTGACGTTCACGCCCCATTCGCCGGACGAGTGCATGCTTCCTCCGAAGACGTTCGAGAAGTCGAAGAATGGCAAGACGCAGGTATATGCGCCGCCGTTAGCCGAGTTCAGCGTCCTGTCTACAGAGCTGGGAGATGGCGAGGAGGAGACGGTTGAGGCGATCGGTGGGCCGTCGATTTTTATCATTACTGGTGGCGAGGGCTCGCTCAAGGCGGATGGGAAGGAGCACAAGCTTAGCGAGGGCTATATCTTCTTCGTTGGACAGGGCGTGGAAATGGAATTCAGGGCTACAAAGGGTTTGCAGATCTACACTGCTTACGTTGAGTAGGTTACCTTCCTCTAGCTTGTAGTTGTAGTAGTAGTGACCAGGGAGATACCTTGCCTTGAGGCTAATTACATCATAACACGAGAGTATATGTAAAGTACCCTATTTTGGAGCCTTGCGCGAGGGGTTTGCATGGCTAGGACCGGATCCGCGTGTCGTGCGTACGGATGAATGTGGAGATGTCAAGCTTCCCCGCACCTGGGACGATACGGAACGGCGCACCTATATAACCCCACAACTTGAATCTGGGAACTACTTCATCGACCCGTTGAGTCCAGGGAGTCCCACACTGTTACTAGGCAGCTACGGTGAAAGCAATCATTCAACTAAGACTATATATCCTCTACGAGTCCAAGCACCACACAGGTCCATCGATTCAGTCGCTATTTACTACGTCGGTTTTTGCGAATTAGGATATGCTCGCAACGGTCTCGAGTGGGAAGCGCGACTCCATGGACGCTGCAACGGACGTAGCTTTGAAGCTGGAAGCTACACACCTCCAGTCCATATCATCGGCACCGCCATCAAAGAAGCAGCCTATTGGCTTCACCACCCTTCCAGCTCCCGTGCGAAACAAGATCTATTCCCACCTCCTCGACACGGAGCTCGTCAATGCCGGCCAGCCCAACGTCTCCTACACGCACACTATCGAAAAATCCACACTACACTTCAGTGCCTCTCGCCCTCCCTTCCCGGTTTCATCCGCTCTCTTCTACGTCAATAAACGAATCTCAAAAGAAACGCGCGATTTCTTCTACTCTAAGAACCTTTTTATAAAGTTCGAAATCTACTCCCCCGATGCACGGCATGCGAAGACGATGTTGGAGGACTCGGGGGTGTTATTTTCGGTTGCGAGACCGGAGGCGGTGGAAAAGTGTACAATGCATGCGATGGATCTAACAATTGTGGAGAAGGGAAGCGCTGTGAAGAGAACCAGTGTTATATTTCCGGCACAGTATCTTCCTCGCCTGGTCAATTTTATGGAGCAGGCGAGTAAGGCATCTGGCGCGTGGGCAACGGGCCATGCGCTGTTTTTGTCTGTGGCCAATATGTTTGGTTTGGAGAAAGCGAGGGTGCAGGGCGATCTACTGGAGATCTTTCGATTGTTGACTAACATCGGAAAGGTGGAAGTAGATGGGAAGGAGCTGTTGGAGGGATATGCGGACGCGCTGCAACGGAGCATGATGGCGGCGACATTCGAGGAGGACGTATGGCTGAAGATCGTGACTGAGGCGACCGACCGCGCTGAGGCAGCCTACGATAAGAGCGACTACGAGACTGCGGCTCAGGAATGCCAGGCGGCAACAATATCAATGACCTACGGGTACCTCACCCAGGCGGAGAAACTGCACTCGCAGCCCGAGTCTTTCGTCAAAAGTATCCAGCGTCTGCGCTGGCGCACAGAACTCACGCTCGCAACGACTCTCCATGCGAAGCACCGATCAACCATTGCCTCCTATTCCCGTTTCATCTCAGCGTCTACCCCCACGGCTACTCAAAAGCAAATCGCAGCCGACCTCCTCGCCGCCGAAACGGCAGCCTCCCACGCCCTTAGCTTATCCACCGACTCTCCCTCCCCAGCTTCAAACCCATGGTTCCGCTCACTACCCCCTGAGCTCATTCCACCAAACAAACCGGATTGGTTTACTGATGCAGAGCGGGGCAGAAGCTGGTATGTGCTTGGACTCACGCATATGGCGTTGGGTGAATGTTTGTTTGCTGCAGGTGATCTAGAAAGGGCTGTAGAATTGTTGAGTGGCCACAAGGATGCTGAAAAAGCGTTTGCGCAGGCGAGGGACGAGATTGACTGGCAGGTGCGGCCCGGCGTCGGGCTCAGGAAGGCTGCGTGGGTTGCGAAAAGGGAGACCGAGTAGGGCTACGATGCAACTACATGCAATATACTTTTCGGCTCAGACGAGAAGTCAATGGTAGTGTAAGGTATGCTCGAGAATCGGTGTTCCACTCAATGGGGTTGCGTGATGGTTCGCGGGGATGCTATTGGACCGATAAGTTGATATCATACTAGGAAGAGAGCATCTGTACGCACGATAGAAATAAACCTAGCCCACATAGGCAAATCTCTACTTGATGTTCGATCATTCTTACACTCGGCTTCTGCAGTCTGCTCCACATTACCTTGAATTTCCTTGTGCGTGACACATAGTAATCGTAAGAGCGTGACACGAGGACGAGAAACCGCTCGAATTGGCCAGTGACGCCGCGTTCTGTTTGCGTTGCGGGCAACATATTGATGAACGTGACTTTGCATGTGCGCGTATGTAAAGGGACTTGTCATCATCGCATTTCTGAGCTCTGGGGTGCGCCTCTGCATCGGATTGAGCGTTTGCGTTGCTGGAGGTATAAGAGGCGGGTCCTGCCGCTATGAGGCTACCTCTTTCTTTTCCCACACACACGCCTATAGACTGGATCCTTCAGAAAGAGCTAGCTTTGGAAACAACGGTAATCAATTGTCTATATATTCACTAAACATTCTTCCCACTCACTTCAATACCATGTCTACCCCTGTTCAACTTGGTGCTGAATCCGACATGGCTGATCCCGGCTCTATCGAGCAGACTCACCTGCATCCTTCCAGCAATGTCCCTCCTCCGAATGCTCCCACCGGCCCAAAGTCCACCAAAGTCACTGCTCTCAAGACCAGGACCAGGATCAATCCGCCATGGGCCTTCTTCGGTGCTCCCTCTCCACAGACAATGCACCACCACATATTGTTTAAGAGGGACAATAAAAAGTACTTTAGCATCACCCTCATGCAACCTCCTCTCATGCCTTGGACTCCACTTCGCTCCCGGCGCAATATGGAGACTCGCGTTTGCTTCCATACTGGTTCCCGTATCCACATTCTCGATTGCGGACACACCGTCGTAATGTTTCTTTCTCATGACATAAATAGTCCAGATGCTTACCACTTCCAGGCTGTACAGCGTGACGCCGAGCCCTGTGCCGCAAATTGCAAGCCGCCGATGGCCAAAATATCCTCCACCGACTCCATCGTCCCGACGGCGTATGCATCCGCAATCAACATCCACCGCGCCTCCACCGCTGAGACCGTGAAGAAACACATTCAAATTCTCGGTGGCAATGGCGATCCTATAGCACAGGAGAAGCTCACAGCCCATGTCGGTGTTCTTTGCAAGGTTTGGGACAAGCAAGATGAGGTACTACGACCGGCGGTGGACCTAATCTCCGGCAACTTCTCTTGCTTCATATGCGGCAATACGGCTCATCGCGCGACTCATCCCGCTGCACTCGTTCCTCGGGCTCCCTACCATTGTATCGTGGTTGGCAAAGACGAACACGACATCGCTATCATCCAAGAGCTTGAGAAGGGCATCCAGCCTCAACAGTATTCTCGAACCTGCATCAATCTCACGGTGACAAACAAGCCACCTCCAAAGCGGTTGGGTCCTGCCAATGACAGCGGACACCGGCGTTCTGGAACGATTGTGGGGCTGAAGGAAACGCCGGGTGAGAGGAGGAAGCGCAAGAAAGATGACTGGCACTCTGCGATGCGGAGAAGGGAGAAAGAGGGAATAATCTCAAAGTTGAGAGAGGATAACCTCATGGAGGAGCTGGATGCAATGGGCTTGATGGGCCGGTGAGTGGTCTGGAATTATGGTGTCGTTCCCATCAAGTTGGCGTTTGAGTTGTTTGACTACCCTAGCTACACCTTAAGCTATGGTGGCTTTTTTACATGTGGATGTTCCTGGCCTGAACCAGGGTCTACGGTGTTTTGGTACGGCATCTGTATGCGTGGGTATACTCGGGAATTTCTACAGATCTCTGGTTTCGGTTCTGTGCACTACTTGCATGTCCATAGACTGGCGCCGGAAAGTATATACATAATTGTGCAAGTGTTATTCGAGTCCGTTCTGCATCAATCCAATATCACACGTAAAGCATAAGGCACAGTTATGAGAGGGCATATTCAATTTCACATCGACAGCCTCCAGGTTATACACATACAACAATCTGGTCGGAAAGCCATCTTCCCTCCCAGAAGCAAAGTAAACCCCCCCAAAAGAGCGACTCGGGTCAGCCATAACACACGCCACGTAACCAGCCGTTCCACCCATTCATTCTTAACCTTCTTTTGATCCATCTCTTGTCAATACCAACAAAACAGTTCCGGCAAAAGCACAGAATCAACACAAGCGGCGCAAAAGCGCATACATAAATGCAAACCAACCCTTCATCCAGAGGACGAGGATCACTTCAACCAAACACCGACTCAAGCGCACATCTGTCGACTCCCAGCTCGACTGCGCACTTTTCCGTGCTTCCCGTCCTGCGAGAGGAAGTAGGAATAAGTGCGAGGAGGGAAGTAAACCAACGCTCGTTACCGATCAGCACTACATCCTGCATCACAAAGAAAAGACCTCCCCCAGCAACAGCCTCAGCGGGTCCGAAGATGCATCCAAGCAGGGCCGGTGAGTTATGGAGGCGCGGAAGGACGAGGCGAAATAGAGCGATTATACCCAATATGTCCGGCCATTGCCGCACCAACGCAGACGCACGCCGATTGCGTCCTTGACTGCAGCGCCGCACGGGACTCTCGCGGCCAACCGGGCAAGCCGCGGGGAGGCGGGGAGCGCGCGTACGGGGGTGCGGAAGGTTCCAACCAGGTGTCTGCGCGGCGCGGGAGAGGACAGGAGGGAAAGGGCCTCGGGGACAGACAAGCCAAAGGAGATATGCACAAGCCTCATTGTTGGATCACTCTCTGAAAGGAATGGACTTTGGCGTCTCTCTTGCAAGAAAAGGAGATGCGATCTTGACAACACCAATTAAGGGAATATAGAAAGTACCAAACGCTCCAAAGAGTGCAATGAGGGGATATCAATCCAACGCCAAAAACAAGAACAGAGCACGACGCAGCTCATCAAAACCAAAGAAATACATGATTCAACGTCCTCGCTCGCGGAGTGCAAGCACTCAACACGTGGCTAAGGAGTGTTGGAATGGAAAGAAAAAGATGTATTATGAAAACACCAGTTTGGGTTCGTCTGCCAGCGAGGAGCAAGCTCCGTCATGCCAGCAGATATATTTCTCGAGAGCAAAGCTTCATCAGAGAATGGACCTCAAGGTCCAAGGTACGTAACCTGAGCAATTACAGCTCGTCACAGGTCGATATGGCAATCCGTGCTGCTTCTTAGACTCAGAGCGCGAACGAAAAGGTCAGGGAAGAGCAAGGGTCATCGACAATGGGATCAATGGTCGGAGAATGGATTCTTCTCACGTCGTTGTGAATCAGCGAATGGGTTGTTCTTTTCGTCGAGAGGGGATGGGTCGGCGAATTGTCCGTAGCTGCTAGTGCGCAGATGACCGGGGCGGGCGGAATCGTTGACTGTGTGAGTCTCCACTTGACCGACCTTCTCAGGCTCAGGGTTAGGGCTAAAGACTTGAAAAGGTCGGGGCTGCAGAGTATACGGTGCAGCCTTGTTGACGGGGTACTCGTATGGTGGCGCCGCGTCCGCAGGATAGTCACGGTTCTGGGGAGCATTATCAGAGGCCGGGTCAATGACATAGGCCGTCCCTGTTGGGGTATCGCGACGCGCCATATGAGTAGCAGCATAGACAATGCCGCCAAGCGCGATGGCAAGCCAGATCAGAAGAAGGGCGGTCGAGATGAGGGCTTCGGTCCGGATGCCGCTGAGGAGCTTCTCGACGACGTAATTGACAGCTTCGGTAACTTCGTCCCTCGCTTTGCCGTTGGGGTTGGCAAGGAGTTCCGCAGCAGAGCTCGAATCGCTCACCTTGGCAAGCGCTCCGAGAGACATCGTATCGTTCCTCACCCCAGGAAAATTGACGTGGGCGTGCTCTTGGACCCAGGTAAGGCCCTTCTGAACACCGGCAATCTTGAGGCCGATAAGACAGTTGAGCACTTCCTTGATCGGATCATAGAGAATCGTGCCACCAAATGTGTCATTGAGGGTAGAGGACATTTTGTCGACAAAGCCATTAAGAGTGCCGTTGATCGCGGTCGTAGTTGTGTTCACCCAGCCAAGCATGTCGTCGTTGATTGTGGAGTCAAGCTTCTCAACGGCGCCGTTGACGCCGCCGGCCCAGGACATCGAGGCGTTGTTCAACGAATCGACAACCTTCTCGGCGAAGCCGGCAACTTGGTCTGTGAGCTCTGGGACCTTCTGTTGCATGCCCCTCACGAGCAGATATTGGCAGAAGCAGGAAAAGAAGCCTGCGATAGCTAGTGACAGTAGAAATAGCATCGGAACAGAAGTTGCGTATGCCCACGCCCATCGTGCAACTGCTTGGCGGCGGGCGGAGCCGAAGCGGCGGCCAAACCATAGACCAATTGTAGAGGAAGTCGGGCGAGAGGCGAGGTAAACAACATCCATCGGCTCGTAGGCGACATCGTGGAAGAGTTGGGCGCGCTCTTGCATGCGACGGTGCCGGCGGATTTCCATGTAGGCCATAGGAACGATAGCAAGTATAGCCAAAGCGATGAGAACACCGAGAGCGATCTTCTTAGCCGAGTAAACCATCACGACAAGGTCATCGAAGAACTTGCCAATGGAGTTGCCGTCAGAGCAGAAGTCGAGCTGCTCTTTCTGTGGTACGGGGAGAAGATCTCGGTCGAAAGTAAAGTTATCCATGCCCTGGATTAGCTTCTTCACCTCTTCGAATGGGAGTCGGATCAGGTTGTCGGTGAAGTTTTGTACATCTTCGAAGGTCGGAATGGACTCGTTGAGCTTTTGAAGGCCTTCTTGCATCTCAGGGGGAGCTTCAAGGGCTTTGAGCTTGCTGATTTGATCGTCCAAATTGATTGACGGCTTCTCAAACGAAGGGCCAAATGGAAAATTGATCTTGTCGATGAGACCGTTGATGCCATCGGTGACCTTCTTGGTGGCATCACCGATGCCGTTGGTAACGTCTTCAACAGTCTCGTTCAGATTCTTTGAGATTGCTTCTCCGATCTCGACTGCAGCGTGAAGACTGCCACTAACGGCGAGGGTGATGAGGCAGAGGTATGTACTCGTCATCATGTGGATGACGAAGATGACAATCTCCTCCACTCCGGTGACACTGAGTTCCATCATCTTCATAAGACCGTTGACTGCTTTTTCGACGCCGGACGCGGTCATCTCGTTGATGCCATCGGCCATGAAGTGGGGCATGGAAGCCATGGAGCTGCCCATGTTTTCGACTTGGGTGCATGCGCTGAGTGCCTCTCTACGAGCTGACGCAAGGCTTGAGTCAGTGCTCGCGATGGCGAAAAGGAGGCGGATGAGGACGAGGAGTAGAAGAATGGTCCAGCGGTTGATCCATATCTGCGAGAGCCTAGCTCGAAGGCCGAGGTATGGTTTGAGGTATGGTGTTTGGTTTAGCGGAGGTCGTGGTGATTCTTGAGTTGGGTAGCTGTCTCGCATCTCATAATCGCCAGCGGACAGATGTGGAGGTACAGCAGGGAAGTTTTGCTGTTGGTTCGCCGTGGAAGCCATGACGAATGTAGATGGTTGTGGACACGAGGTCTAGGCAGAGAATTAGATGGTTGCAGGAAGTCAGCGCCAGGCTGGTGGTTTTCAAAAGAAATTCGTTATGGTCGCAGAAAGGTGGTATGACGATGCACGATATCTCGCAGAGATGTTGGGGGAGCAAACGGGTATGGGAGGCGATTGGTATTATTAGGCAATAAGAGACAATGGAGGACAAGAGGACGACAATAGACCCAAACGCTCCGCACAATGCAACAAAGAAAGGTGGTGAAGGCGAAGGTGAAAGCGCAGTATGGAAGAGAAGCGGGGAAGGATACAGTCTTTTGTCATTCACGGCACGTGTTGACTTGAAACAGAGTGTAGTACGTACCGCGAGGAAGCGCAGGACGGAGCACAGGCCGACTGCAAGCGCCAATGGCAGGACAGACAGTGGCCTGCTTCGACGTCGACGTCCAACAGCGCATCTAGGACGTTGCGGCTCTGTGGTGGGTCTGGCGAGATGCGGTAAGGTGGGCGGCCCAGATAGGCGCCCACGTAGGCGGAACAAGGGCCTAGCGACCAGTCATTTGCGTGGCAGGTGGTCAGGCTGGAGAAGGCCCAAACACGGCGCGAGGACAGTGTCGCGAAGAGGCAGCTGTTATTCCGAGCTTCTCGTGGCTCGCGCCGTGTGGGCGGGCGTCCTTTGTTCACCGGCTTGCGCCCGCTGGCTGCCGTGGCGCGCCGCGGAGACGGCCAGGCGAGGCAGGGCGGGTTGTCGTCGGGCGCAAGGGAAACCACCTCTGGGGTCGTTCGGTCGCAGGCAGAGGAGGCTCGAGATTGCAAGACACGGCGGGCGGCGTGGTTTTGTATGGCACTCGTACGCTGCGCTAACCGGCATTGCGCCTTCCCTGTTTCTGCTGCAGGCCGGCACCGACGTCATCGCTCAGTGTCTCGAAGGCATCGCGCAGTGCGGGCCACGCTCTCCATCGCGCGCACCTGCAGAGTCTGCTGCACACGGTCGCCGCGAGGGCGCTGGCATGAGGTGCCTCGTCCTCGGGCGCGCTGCTTGGGCTCACGAGAAAGAACGACAGAGCGCGCCCGAGTGATGCCCCCGGCTGCACACCCGCACGCCAAGGTTGCGGCGTAGCGCCCGGCCAGGCAGGCGCGACCCGGGGAAGCCTGCGCCAATCAAGGCCCTGCCACACGCGACTCCAAAACAAGCTACTTCAGACGACGTCCCATTCCATCGTGTCCATGCCCGCGCTGTCTTCATCTTCGTTCAAGAGCCGCCTCGCTGTTTCCCTTCTCTTTTTGTCTCCCCGTCTCTGCCTCTCCCTCCGTCTCTGTAGGATCTTGGTCATCAGTCAACGAGAACTGGGATTGATGCTCATCAAGACAGAGTATGATGCGGCGGGTGTGAGCACAGCACATACGTCCCCTCAAAGAGTTATTGGAGCGATGCATGGCGGGCTCCAGCACGACTGTGCAGTGCAAAAGCGGCCGTCTGTCGCATGGCGGCCGAGTTCCGTCGCGTTCGTTTGCTGTCCGGAAAGGCTAGCTTGATCAGCTATCATGTGGCGAATGCTGGACTTCCTCTTCGTACAGTATCATCTTTCGGTGCAATTCATAGCTATCGCCGGCTCTTGCACGCCCGCTTCTGCTGTGCATGCATGCGTACTCGCGTGGCTGCAGGCCGGTACATCGCTAGGTTCACCATGTATGAATCGCAGCAGGAGGTCGGAGACTGGTGTTGTGGTAGCATACTCAGGATTGAAGAAGCTTGAGATTTGATAAACATCGCTTGCGCGCGCTCGAAGCACATCGTGTTCGCGTTACTCGGGAGTGCAGGGTCCAAAGCTTAATTGCGGGCAGTTGTTGCGGACAACCGTGCCCAAGGTCGTGATGGATTCACCTGGCTACTCTCTTGGACCTCTGCGTCGTGGTCCCCAACCTTACGCCGCGCTCAGCTTCTATAAACCCGACCGCCCTCTTCGCGGCCTCTCTCGACCCTCTTTTTATATCGACTTGACGCGCTCCGCCGCGACCGTTCGCTGCTAACCTTTTCGCCGCATCTTCGTCGCCCAAACTGTTTACTCATAATTCACACTTTCGTCGTGCACCACATTCGTCTACATTCGCTTCTTCTGGCCGTCGCCTCGTTTTGGACAGAGACAAGAAGCCGGTTGCTGGCTACTGTGGTATCTGAACACCGTCAGCAGGAAAGAGCGTGTGGCTGTACGAGCTGCCGCCTGATTAGAACAGTAAGTCTCTCACCTAGGTCTGGTGAGCACTGATATTGTTCTCAATAAGAAGCTTCAGTGACATCTCACCGTATCCTCTTATTGTCACTTTGCCCTACACTAGGCGCTGCCCCTGGAGCTACTATATTAACCTCCGATAGGTTCCGCTTCTTCCAACATACCGCCACTTCGGAGCTCTCGAGCGCAGCATACGCACTGCTACGGACAACGAGGTGGTTTCGGTACGTATAACCAGTCTACTTCTACCTCTTCCCACAAACGTCTGGCAAAGTTTTCTCCCACTAGCTTTCTCAACGGATATCTCGGACAGGATCTTTGATTCGATGTAACTCAACTGGGATGTAGCAGAAGCCTCAGACAGCGTTTGCCTACCCCTCAGGTCTCGTCAAGGCGGTCACGCCTTCCGATTCATTTGTCAGTGCAAATTCGGTCACTGGCCACATGACAATTTACTTGCAGTTTTCTCACTGCTCAACTACTGCGGGGTAGTACCCTATTCAGATATCGCATCACAGCACTGTCGGGTCATTCAGTTATCAATCAGGTCGTCACTAACAAATCTTTTCAAGAGCACAGTATCTACCGCTCCTCGGCTCCACGTTACCGACAAGGATAACCCCAATCTCTGCCAGATCTTGCCTCGAATACCTCACACCATCCTACAATACTCATACCGGTCGTCACTTCCTGCTTGCTGCCCTTCAGTCAAGCCATCCTTGAATGGCCTCTCAAGATCACACACTGGGTGGGGAGTATCCCGGCAACGGCGGTGTAGAATTGCAGGAGGACCTCTCGTCTTCATCATCATCTTCGGAGGGTAGTCAGACGCTTCAGGGCGACAGTCCCGATGATGCGCAGCCTTCCAACGTTTCCCCAGGGGTGGCTTCCCCTATCAGCTCTCCGATTGATGGTGGCGATCTTTCTTCGATCACAGGCTCCCGCCTTTGGAAACCTGGAGGTCACTTCGCCCACATTACCAACCCTAGTGCGCTGGCACCTCGAGACCTCCGTCCGCTGAGACCTCGTCATGGCTTTGGCCATGTTCATGGATCTGCTGTAAACCCTTTCGCCGGCCATGGCTTCCGTAGCTCGCGAACCTGGGTCTCAGAGGAAGCCCAGCACCATCAGGAGTTCGTCATCATTCGCAACGCTATGCGTCGGCTCTTCAAAAATAGCGATGTCGCGAAGTGGAAATTGCACGACTACACTGATCACAAGGAAGGCATGCTTGCATCGAAGAAGGCTCTACTAGCCCGGGCTGTGGAGCAGAAAGAGCTTGAGCGCGCTGTCCAAATACCCCACTCTGATCCTAAGAGGGATGAGTCCATCAGTGAGTTTCCTTCAAATCTTGAGTATGTGCAAACATCTAACAGCAAAAAGCCAAGATCATGCCCAATGCCAATCTAAGTATGACCGGCAATACCTCGCGCGTCCTTGGCATGAAGACTATCTGGTGTTCCGATTGGATGAACGGTAAGGATGAGATTTCCCCATGGCCGTCCCTTGCGGAGATGAAGTGGGAAGGCGATGATCGGGCGAAGACAGCTTGTGGTCGCTTCCTTCCGCTTCCTCGCGAGCCAGGCGCACCGACTATTCCGTGGGGTCAGCTTCAGGTCAGTATCACTGATGTTCCCACTTGCAATGTCAGTATCTAACAGTCTTGAAGGTAATTGAGCAATATACGCTCGACCAAGTCCAGTGCATCCCCACCATGGAGGACGTCTATCTCCCTGTCGACGAGATCGAAGAGGAGGACATTCCAAAGTGCCTGAACCAGGACCTCCTCGACGCCCTAGATGAGTCTCTCTAGCAAGCCCACCGTCTACCCGGGCAACTACCGGCAACCGCATCAAGCATACGTTCTTCGCTTGCCCCACGCATCGATTTCTGACCACGGACCACAACCTCGACGACCATCTTGAAAAAAGGACATTCAATGGCATGTGTTACTACCTGTCACCGACAATCGTTGGCCAGACAGCAATCGTTGTGTAAGCGAGGTGTACGCCGGTGTTGTAGTGGGTACGGCGGTGCGGCGATTTGGCGCGTATGCTAATGGCTTTGAGCCCTTTTCCTTCAGATCTATCTCGATCTGCCTTCCTTCCCCTTCACCAACCCTTCTTTGGCGCCTGGGCATCTTTGGGTCCTAGTGAGCTCTTCATTGCCTTCCTTAGTTCAACGGTACCCCGACACCCCCATTGCCCTGTATCTAGTTTTTGTTCTCCGTTGGATATGGAGCGGCACGATATCATGGCGTTTACGGGATAAAAAATACCCTTGCTTCATTAGAGTTTTCACTTTACTCATTAGCGGCTACCTTCTGCAGCTGCCTTTACAAAGTCTTCCTCACTTCTATCTTCAATTCGTCATGTACAGTAGTTTCTCGGTAGCTTTCAGAGAATCCCCAAAAGTTCCTTTCCACTGCCATGACATCAATGAACCTGCATACACGTATGCCAAAACAGTGAGCTTGTATAACACCACCAGCCTTCCCGAAGCCGCATGCTACAACGGGACCGTCTTTGCTAAGCGTCCATGCGGTGTTGTGTGCAAGTCAGTAGCGTCGAGCGTCGAGCTCGAGCACGTGGGGCACGGACCACGGACCAAGCCAGCAATGACGATGGACCGCGGCGCATGCGCACAGCTCATGGAGCTCACGATAGCATCAACATGAGCGTAGCGTAATGACTCTCCTTACGCTGCCGCCCCGAACCTCAACATGCTGTCCGCTTTCACAGCCCGACCGATTATCGAGCTGAAGCCGCGTGACAAGTCCAAGATCGAATCTATCCTCGCCTACGGTATACAGTTACCCTGACCTAGCCGTCTGTTAGGCGAGAGATTGACTGACGGTGTGCAGGTAATAGAGTCCTCGTCGGCCTAAACACCGGCTCCCTACGCATTTACCGTGTCAACGAGACTACCGAAGACGACGAGCAACCCGCGCAGAATGGCGAGCAGATTGGCAGTGACCAGCCCGAGTCGCAGGCACCCAAGATCAAGCCCGTAGATCTCCTGCGCGAAGAAGACAAGTTCTCGCGACGCCCAGTACAGCAGCTGGCTATCATCAAGGAGGCAAATATCCTCCTGTCGCTGTCGGATAATCATGTTTCGGTCTACGACCTGCAGACGTATGCGTTGCAGGAGAAGCTGGAACGTACACGGGGCGCCACGACCTTCGCCGTGACAAGCAACATCGTCAAAGATCCTGACACAGGCATTCCGACTATTGTGAGCAGGCTGGCAGTCGCTGTCAAGCGTAAGATCATACTGTGGACGTGGCAGGACATGGAGTTGAGCGGCGATGCTGCCGAGATCACCCTCATTGCTTCGGTCAAAAGCTTGACGTGGGCTACAGGCACCAAGATTGTTGCTGGTATGGATCCTGGCTTTGTCATGGTCAATGTCGAAAGTCAGGAAATCCAGGACATCGTTAAGCCGGGTCCGTTGGGCGAAGCTGGTGGTCAAGGGGGGACCAGATTTGGCGCTGTGTCTTCGTCCGGCATGGGTTATATGGGTATGGGAAGCTGGGTACCTAAGCCATTGGCAACACGGCTGCAAGAGGGTGAGTTGTTACTGTCGAAGGACGTAAACAGCTTGTTCATCGACACCGATGGGAATGCCCTCGATAAGCGACAAGTACCATGGCCATCGGCACCCGAGTGCCTTGCATACTCATACCCCTACATGCTATCGCTACAGCCACCCGCAAAAGGAGGATTGGAAATTAGAAATCCGGATACGCTCAACCTTCTGCAAACAATCGCCCTGCCGAACGCGAACTTCCTCCACGTCCCGCAACCAAACATCAGCTTAGCACATGCCGGCAAAGGTTTCCTTGTAGGAAGTGATCGGTGCATCTGGAGAATGGGTGCGCAGAGCTACGAATCGCAGATTGACGAGCTTGTTGCCCATGGTCGTTTCGATGAGGCCTTAAGTCTTCTGAATATGTTAGAAGATACACTTCTTCTCGACAAAGGAGAGAGAATAAGGGAGATTATCATGCTCAAGGCACAGGATTTGTTCGAGCTACGCAAGTTTCGCGAGGCCATGGATCTCTTCACGGATGCCAGAGCGCCACCCGAACGTGTTATCGCATTATATCCCAAGTCCATCGCGGGCGACTACTCGTCAGTGGAGAGTGTCAAGGACGATGAGAGTGTTGCCGACGAAGAAGACACGATGAATGGAGACAAGGCTGCTTCGGAAAGCAAGGAAGTGCCTTCGACGGCAGGCAACACCATTGGGCGTTCGATGATGGGTAGATTGGTCGGCCACAAGAAGGTGGATTCCGATACCGTGTCTATTCGATCTTCATTGAAAGACTCGAAAGAAGACGCCGCCGACGCCGCCAGTATCAAAGGCAAGACCTCGGAAACCATCTTACCGGACAAGAGTCTTGAAGGTAAGGACTTGAGGCTCGCGGTGCACGCTTTACAATCATACCTTGCACAGTGTCGTGTGCAAATCAAGCGCTACATCGACATCGATGGCACATTGAAAGAGCCATTACCTGAGCAAAGTGATAGCCAAACAGAAGAGTACAAGCCACCGTTTCACTGCTTCATACAAACGACAACGTCGCTTGGGCATGTTGATTGGGCTGCGGAGATTTTGAAAGCAGCTCAGCTCGTCGACACCACCCTATTCCGTGCGTACATGTTAGCAAGCCCAGGCCTAGCCGGTCCACTATTTCGACTTCCCAATTTCTGTGAACCAAACGTCGTCCAAGAGAAGCTCTACGAAACTGGTCGGTATGCTGACCTGATCGACTTCTTACACGGCAAGAAACTGCATCGTCAGGCGTTAGAACTTCTCGAAAAATTTGGAAAGAATGAAGCAGAAGACGAGGTCTCGTCCACGCTTCAGGGTCCTCAACGAACAGTCGGGTACTTGCAGCAGCTACCACCGGAGATGATAGATCTCATCCTCGAGTTCGCGGAATGGCCGCTGCGAACGGATCCTAAGCTCGGCATTGAAGTATTCCTTGCTGACACTGAAAACGCTGAAACACTGCCGCGCCACAAGGTAGTCGAATTCCTCGAAAAGATTGACTCGAAGCTTGCTGTACAGTATTTGGAACACATCATCGAGGAATTGAACGATCTCACACCTGAATTCCATCAAAAGCTGGTCGATCTTTTCCTGGAAAGGCTCAGGGCTCGTGAGTTCGAAGATAACGAGGAGAAAGAAAGATGGAGGGACCGACTGCAGATATTCCTGAAGACCAGTACGAATTACAACACTATGCGCGTGTTTAGGCAGCTTCCATCGGACGATGCGGACTACTACGAGGCGCGGGCTGTAGTCCTCAGCAAGATGGGCAACCACAAGCAAGCCTTGCAAATCTACGTTTTCGACATGAAAGACTACCAAAAGGCTGAAGAGTAAGCACTTCACATCCTGAATACTTGGCTATACTAACTACTCCAGATACTGCAACCAAACCTACATGTCCACCGCCCAACCCGCCTCCCCCACTCGCTCTTCCTTCCAGCCCTCCTCCACAGCCCCAGCCCCAGCTTCCCACGACAATGTCGAACCTTCCATCTACCATGTCCTCCTCTCCCTCTACCTTACCCCACCCCACCCCCACACGCCTAACTGGCCTCCCGCTCTTAGCCTTCTCTCCCGCCACGGCGCCCGCCTTCCGGCCAACACAACGCTTGACCTTGTGCCCCCCTCCCTTCCAGTCAGAGACCTGGAATCCTATTTCCAAGGCCGTATCCGCAGCGCGAACTCCTTGCTCAACGAAGAGCGCATCGTTGCTCGCTTACGCGGCGTAGAGAAAGTCGAGGTGGAAGCCATGGTGCTGCTGGGCGAGGGGAAAGTAGATAGCCACGGGAGACATGTGCCCGGGGGATTGAACAGGAGAGTCGTGATTAATGAGGAGAGACATTGTGCGGTTTGTCATAAGCGGTTTGGTGGAAGTGCGATTAGAGTTTATCCTGATAATAGCGTGGTGCATTCAGGGTGTTTGAGGGGCAGTGTGAAGGCGGGGAGGGAGGGGTGGAGGTAGAGATGACACGGACGATGAGTGCAGAGAGGGGGAACTTTGGTTGGCTTGATACCCCATGTAACTCGGTGGGAATATAACTTGGAATGTAGCTGATTTTATATGCACCACCGTGCTTACTACAAGTACTACCGGTTAAGCTAGCTAGCGCATTCGGCAGCGCATCAACCATGACTATGTTTGCATCCATACGCCTCAAAGCCTCAATGCTTACTTCGTCTGCCGCAGCCTCCGCACTGTGCTTTTCCCATCTCCCGTCCGACCTGCCCTTCCCACGCCTACTATGTTGCACGCTTCTCACTACCAGCTGCGCTCACATGCACATGCGGAGAAGAGACATCCTGCACTTTGCTTATGGGCACTTTTAGAAGCTCAACATATCCATTGTTTGTCTTAGAGCACCCAAGTTTACGTGCAATCAAGTCACGAAGCACTAAGCGGCTGGCCAGGCTGCTTGATCACCACGTCTTATCTATGGATTTATCCCAATTGTCCGATTTTCCGGCTTCGACCGAGAAGGTTGGCGAGCGATAATCAGTATGCGTGACCCGTATCCCCCAGCTAGCTTCAGGGATTTCTGGCGTTACAGAGACATCTAGCCCCGTGTTTCCACAATACTTTTGCATGCCTCGTACCACTCGAATAGCGCGCAGCGCAAGTGGTCGTGATCTAATTAGGCTTCGAAACCATATGTTTCGATGTTTTGGTGGGGTCGAAATGCCACAATGGCCATTCACGCGGATGCAGGTTTCGCATCAATGTGAATACGACGAGAAGGTTGAGGTTCTGGAAATGTTGGGAGTGTGACGCCTGAATATTGTCGGGTCGAACGTGTCGGGTGGGCCCTGGGTAGACGTTACGCATACATGTCTTGTATTGCAGGAGTGGCTAGTTGGTGATCAGCACATGCCAGGCCAACATGTTTGCACCGTATGTTATGAAGAGGGGGAGGTTCGGAGATGATTCTTTAGAAGCTCGGCAATAGATGATAGAAGAGCAGGCGGACATGGTTGAGCGTTGTTTGGAACAGGTTGGATCGTGAATCTTCTCGCTTGGTAAAAGTGTTGCGACGTACGCAATCCAATGTGAAGATATACATAAGCTGGATTGAGCCCTTCAGCTAGAGCCAGGTAGGAAGGCGAACAGTCGCACCAAAGCACTTCAAGAACGAGGCTCCGTTGCTTCAGTCTTGTCGCGCATGTACAATGATCCCCGCTATGTGCGGTCGCGTACGTTGGACATCTCATGCAAGCTGTCGACCTCAGCCTATAGAGCGGCAGTATCCCGCTACTTCCATGGCAAACATCTGCGACTCCAACCGCTTGACATGCTTCTAAGACTACTGGGATAATCGTACGCATCCTTCAGCTAAAGCTTTGCATCGCACAGTTCGGATTCGATGTGATCGTTCTGGTTGCATCGGATCTGGTGCTCTTGATCTTTGCGCACGAGGTCGGCGTAGGTGATTTCCAGGGCCATCCACCTCTCAATCTGCGTCCACGACCTCTTCCCCATAATTGGCTTCTTCCTTCGCATCAGCGCCCGTTTGGCCACTTGATTTGTCTTCCTCCATTTTTTGTGTCAGAAACGCATTAGCGTCGGATTGCAGTGCTTTTGTGGCGGATTGCAGCGCGGCAAGGTAGGCGGTACGGTCGGAGGCAGTGGGGGAGGCCGGTAGGGTGGGAAGCGCATACGTGAAGGTTTTGGGTTCGGTAGAGGAGGGCGAGATGTATGTTGCAGCTAGGGGCGACATTTTCGAAGTAGGATGATTAAGAAGACTGAAAGTGGAAGGATAGAGCGGTGGTGGGGTAAAGGCGGTGCGATTATAACAGGAAGGCGCTAGCGGGGCTTGGTGTGTTATCGATAGCTTCACGATACCACCACCACCCATTTGTTCCTCATGAAACCAAAGTCAATTCATCTTACTACATTTCCGACTAGACTATAAGCCTACATAATCTACAGCTTGAGACTTGAGACGCTGACTCAAGCAGCGGAGCCATGCTCATGTAGTTGAGGTGACTTCAGAAGCGGCTCAGCAATCCCATCCACCGTGGCCGTTCGCCAGCATAATACATATTCAGTAGAGAGCGGGATATCTTCCATATTTAGATTCCTATCCGGGTCTAGTTATAGAGGATTTCGACTGAGTCTGACTCCAGCTGTCAAGGTCTCGTGTTGGAACCTTCTCAAACACGTCCCGGTTGTGTAGCATTCTCCGATGCAGCCAATGCGATCGGACCGCAATTAGGGTGCCGAGGCTTAGGTGTCGACCTTCCCATGGATCTCTCACCCCAAGGCTAGAGGTTGAGAGAAGTGGCAATTGCACAAGCTCGTTGTTTTGTGGGGGGAAGGGCGACTTGAAACACCTTCGGGTTACAATTATTTTCTTTTGGCGGCTCGCAACGTCACGAAAGGCGATGGGCATCGAACACCGCAAGAATACAGTCGGAGTTGGCTCCAACCCTTTGCTCCTCATCTTGCCGGAGCTCCACTTCCGATGATGTGTAGAATTCTGTCATTTATGTTTCGTCGTCCACGTTTATCCCTGGTCACGCTACCATGATCCCGACAACCAACTATGGCTTGACGCACGAACGAGCTCTACGCAAGCTCGTGAAACAAACCTGCGATCGGTTGAGCTTGGCTCGATCGCTAGAAACCTCTCTCGTCGGCGAAGAACTGTGGCTTGTTTCAACTACACTACAAGGCTGCAGATGGCATCTATGACTGCAAGCAAGCCACATCCTATCCACAAGTCGAATACTGTTGGATGTACGGCGCCCAAGGTCCGCCACTCGTCGGTGTCTGGCCTTACGATTATCCTTTTACCAAAAGCGAAACATAAACAAACCGCAGTGAGCTCGATCTGTTTGCTCAACGCTGACACTGCTGCGCATGCCGCAGAGGAAGTGCCAAGTACAATCCGAACAGCCATACCCATGTGCAATCACTGAGACAGTGTCACAGGTAATTTCAGGATACCAAATCTGAACGGCAATCCACGGCGATCCAGTGCCAATTCTTCGAACCCATCTAAGCTGGCCTTTGCAACGGTTACTCTTGAGCGTTCTCCGCCTGTCGTTTGAAAAGCCTTCCTCGGTTCAAGAGATATTCTGTACAGGGGTACCCTACTTTCTACCTCAGGTCCCACAATGAGCTCCGTTCTGCATGATGTTGTTTTTCATATACTGCATCATATCGTCTGAACTGCTATGATGCAGTCTTGGCTACTCCATTCGTGAGTGAATACTCTATTCTGGCGTCTCCGAATACCGAGGCATGATCTTTAGCATCGTGACCGGCAAGGTTATAAGTATACTTCTGCAACACCCACGCTGATCAACAAGCATCCATCTCCGCATATCCTTTTGGGCACAAATCAACATTCTCTATCTATACTTCAATTCATTCATTCCAGAATTTACTAGCGTCTACTCTTTTAATAATCCACGATGCATACCCAATCCTTCCTCACCCTGGCCTTAATTACTTTGGCTGCTGCCACCCCTATGGAGAAGCGTGCGACTGGATCGACCTCCAATGAATTCACCCAAGGCGGTTGCAGGGATGTTATGTTTGCTTTTGCCCGTGGTTCCACTGAGATTGGCAACATGGTGGCTCCATCCAGTCATGACTCCAAATAGCTTATACTAATACATTCAGGGTACGATATGCGGTCCCCAGACCTCGGACGGCTTGAAGGCCGCATTAGGCGATGCCAACGTCGCAACGGAAGGCATCAACTACGCAGCCGCTCTCGCGCCCAATGCCATGCCTGGTGGCACTGATGCGAAGTCCAAGCAAGCGATGGCCGACATCCTCAATCAGATGGTCTCACAATGCCCGGACAGTGTTATACTTGCGGGAGGCTACTCTCAGGGCGCCGCTGTTTCCCACCGCGCCATCGAGTCTCTCGACCCCGCTGTCCAGAATCAGATCGCTGGTGTCATACTCTACGGAGACACCCAGAATACTCAGGACAACGGCCAGATTCCTAACTTTGACCCGGCCAAGACAAAAATTATATGTGCCAACGGCGACCTAGTGTGCGACGGCACGCTGACTATTTTGCCGCCGCATCTGTCGTACGGAAGGAACGCGGCTGATGGTGCGGCTTTCTTGGTCCAGAAGGCTCAAACTGCAATGGCGGCGAAGAAGGCGAAGAGGGCGGAGACGGAAGCTAAGCGCGAGGTTGGCGACCTCGCAAAGAAGATGGCCAAAATTGCTGTGAACATGGTTGCTTAGATTTACAGTGCTAGAGGATCGAAGGCACGGTAGTTGTACGATAGGGGTGCGAGTAGGCTAGTTTCTGGGTTGCCACGTTGTTTGTGCTATCTCTTCCAAAACTTGTTTATTTAATAATATTATCAATCTATCGGCTGGTTCGATGGTTCTTTACCGCCTTGTAACACTGCAGCAGCTCCAGTCTACTACCACACTGAAAGCAGTGGGACTGACATCGCGATGTAGACTCGATGATGAAGAAAAAACGAACGATATTTGGGATTGCATGAAGAGCTGGGGTGGCCAAAAACGTGGTGGCGCAGAAGTTTTGTTCGAGAATGCATTAGTGAAACGCCCCCTTCGGGACGGCGCGAGGCGCGATGCGAGATCCGAGTGGCGGATCGTAGTATTGTACTGTGACAAATTTCCCGGACACGCGAGGAAGTGATTTGCGAGTGTGACTTGTCACACCGCAAACATGTTCATGCAGCCAGACAGTGAAAAGAGGATGAGATCAAAGTTGTTGTAAATTGGGGGCTTCGACGTACTCTCAATATAACATTACGGTCGTTGCGTTTCAGACTCCCTCCGATCGTTAACAAAATTTTTGTACTAAGATTTGCCGAGCATTTAAAGTGCTCGATGCGACCGTCCCAGGACAAAGTCATGAATTGGGGGAATGCTGACGGCCCATTCTCGGTCATCCAGGAGTACCATGTTACTGCCTATGATGAAGTGGCTCGCCCGACATTGCCTGCGGATGATTGCTGGATTAGACTTAGGTTGAGCTTTCAGGGGCCTTGGGGGCTATTTTGCCCGGTGTGCCCGCACGCTAGCCCCACGTAGTTTGGGCTATCACCATCCATGAAACTACCTTTGTACACGATCCTATACCGAGGGCTGCTCCTGCTGCTTGGGGCATGAAGGAACGTACGAAGGCATCAGCGGATCGTGCGCAGGCCGCAGCATGAATCTAATACAGAACAGTCAACGTGGTCGAATTGACTTCTTAATTTAGGAGTTTGATGGAACCTCATCCCCGCTGGTTCTCGACTTTCATCTCGGTTAATAGGCCGCCATCGCACTAGGAGCTACCGGTGTACTCCCCTGACGATCCAGCCTAGATGTTGGTAGAAGCCGAAGACAAAATGCGAAATTGGGGAAGGTCGGTGAAAGTATAAAGATAGGCTTAAACGGCGTAATTACAACGGAGTATCGATCATCGCTCGTTCAAATTACTACTTAATCAGTCAATCATTCATTCATACATTTGAATACTAGAATTAAACCTAATACCGTAGTAATGGTGTCGTTCACTTTCACTGCGAGCATCACCCTGCTCGCGTCCGCCGTCATTGCTATCCCTACGCAAGGTCTAGTGGCAAGACAGGCTACTCTGCCTGACGAGTGCACGGATTACTGCAGTGTCTCTGCGGGCTGTGTTTGCATTCGCCGTCCCACCAACTGCATGTCTCTTTTTACTTCTGCCCTTCGTTATCCACTAACAACAATCACAGGCCAAGCTACCTACCTAGTCCAGTCCGGTGACAACTGTGGCACAGTGGTCTCCCAATACAACAACTTCACCGCCCACGATCTGCTAGCTTGGAACCCTGAAATCGGCAAGGAGTGCTTCGGCCTGCAGGCGTATGTACCCGTCTGCATCGGTGTCTCTGGTTACACCTACTCTGGCCCTGTCAAGGGCGGCGACATCTGGACTCCGGAGGAGATCCCTGTGCCTGTCATGCCTGGAATTGTGTCAAACTGCACCAAGTTCGAATACACGGACGCGACTGGTACGCCTCTTCTTGCGAACATTTTGACGGAGAACAAGATCACGAAGCAGCAATGGAACAGCTGGAACTTCCCGACGCAGGACCCTACGGCTGATTGGGCGGCGTGGGCGCAGTACTTTTCTTGTGTCAAGGCCTAGATAGTATGAGGACAAAACGAGACACGGAAAGGTTCAGGGCAGTGTGGTAGCAACAGACATATGAAATTGCACAACAATGAGATTAACCACATATCGACTTGATTATGTCTTGTATTATGGTCATCGAGGAAGCATGCTTATACAATCTACAATACATAATCACCAAATATTACGGCCACCAAATCATGAAGCTTAAGTCTTGCCGTGTTCCAAAGACAGATACGTGAGCCATGGTGAGCGAAAACCTGCCACCTAGATGACAGAGTATCCATCACGAAGGCAAGCAAGGTATGTACACGTTTTGGTAGAATAATAAATCAAATCGTTACATCTTTGCCTACATCTCCAATCTCTACCCAGCTATGGTCATCGTCCGCAATACTCGAATTCGATCGAATCATCCGACACCAATGTGCAAATCCTGATATAGCGGACAGCATGACTGCGACATTGGGCTCCAGAATTCTCCACACAAATATCAAGTTCGTCGTTGCGCCCAGAGAGATGCTGAGATTATAATACGTACGCAAAACGTCAAGAGCAATGAAAAAGAGAGCTAGAAGGAACATGGTGGACATTGCCAGTTTTTGACGTGCATCGAGGTGCGTGCGTGAATGAAAAATGATGGCGAAAGGGAAAGCAGTCACTGGAAACAGTGAGTAGCGGGTCCAACTGAGGGGTTCTGAGCACCGTGTCGCAGCTACTGAAGTAGCACAAAGCAGCCGGACCCATGCACAAATTATGAGGACTGAAGAGCAGACTTACAGATAGTAAGATCAACAAGATTCAAGGCACACCATATAGTCAAAAGTCGGACTGCGGCGGCAGTCCCCATGCTGCGACATGCCTCTGTAACGGGTCAGCTCTGGTCAGGCATCACGGTCATAGATTTGATTGCTTACCCAAGCCACCAACCCTGGAGGGACTTCCGCACACCCAGAAGACCGAGAGGAAAATGATGCCGAAGAAGAGTGCCGTAATAGCTGCTACCGCAAACCACACATTACGCACAACCCGTGCACTGCAGAATATTCGCCAGTAGATCGTCAAGAAGGTCGCCTTGGCTGCATACAAAATGAGCCAGAAGAAGACAGTGCATGCAACTTCCATTTTAAACGCATTCTGGATGCGGCCTAGGGGAGGAAGGTGTGATGATCGACCTAGATTAAACATCTGGATGTTGTACTGGACTTCATCGTCTATCAAAGAGCCCGCTGTGTAGGGAATGAGTAGAAACGTTGCTATGGCGTTGAAAATGTCATCAACGTGGAAGCGATGCGATGCACGCCAATTGTGACCGAGTCGGGCGATGGTGAGGAGGATGCTCAGAGTAGTGAACGTGATTGCGATTCCCTTCTCACAGTTAGCACTACTCCTCACAGTCCGGGACACGAGGAAAGGGAGCAGACCTGAAGCGCCGGCATGGATACAACGTATGGATAACCTTCCATTCTACTGTCAGACAATCTGTCCTAGGCGATGCCGCCACGAGTCACAACGATCAGCTTGGTGCCTACAGTGGTGACGAACAGCTAGTACGATGTTTAAATACATCGCGCATTTTCTTGGGGCCGGATTCAGCCCTGCCGCTATGCCCTGCAGTCACGAGGACCGTGCCGCCGGGGAAGGGCCGCCAACAGCTCTCGTTGGATCATAGCATTGGTCGAAGATGCGCACGATCATCACGGTTTCTGACTGTATTCTGCGTAAATTTCATGAGACTGTTGTTATATATCTGGAGCCACTGATTGTATCTGATACAAAACTTTGTCCGAGTTTTACGGTGAAACGTTTAATGCGTTTGGTAGCCAATGGTAAAGTACTTCGTACACAATTGTTCGAACACCCCGTGTCTTATTTTGGCCCCTAATATGGTAGACTTCAGCTCTGGACAGCCCGCCTACGGCGATTTTGGATATATTCGAATGAGCTTCTCCATGAGTATACCTAATACATGGTGACGAAGGGGCACGGAGCCGGTCGATTGTCTTCCAGTGGTCGTTAGCTTCGCGCCGAGGTCGCCAAGCCGTTCGAAGGTGGGGTGGGGTGGCGGATATGGATGTCAGAACGGTTCACCGCTCGATTGCCATATTGCATGGAAGACGGGAAAGCTGGTTGTTCGTTAAGAGTCGGTGTACAAAGGTTAGAGCATGGGAGCGGAGCTGCGCAGGGAGCGCATATTACGCGCGGCTGATCAGAAATCTATTCCCCATTTGGTTAATCTGCATGAAGATATATCTGGAGTGTTTCTCGGTGGGCGCGCATGGCGATGACAATGACTGGGTGGCGGTACACGAAAGATTAGCAATGATGATCAGTGCATTTAGTATATGAGACCATACGATGAGTGGGCAGGAAAGCAGGCGACAGGCGAACCCCGAGCCAGCCGCTATACAATAACGGGGTCATGAAACGGCAAAGCGAAGTCACAAATACTAGATTGAACACTAAGGAGGCCCAAATCTTGTGGGGGACCCAATGAGCTGTTCGCAACCATGGAAGATACTATAACAAGTGAACGACTTGTCGATCACTTTTGTTCAGTTTCGTGCATACGTCTACACGATGCCTCACTTCATCTGTCATAGAGCGAGAACGAGGAGCATGTCCTTCCCAGCAATCTATGCTTGAAACGGAGCCCAAGGGATTGCGGGCATTCGAGTTAAGGCGCTCCGAATGCGATGTTCGCACTATCCGGTTTCTTTTCCTTCTCGGCATTGGGAACATCTTCGACGTAGAAGAGTAGATTTGCGCCCGCAAGTTCGCTATCCAAATCGCCGAGAAAGACCGTTGTTTTGGTAATCCACTTGTTACCAAGCTGCGCTTTGTGCTGGATCAAGAACCATGCAAAGACCGCTCCATTAGCGGAACCTAAGTTGGCATTAAGTCAGTCACCACAACTGGATGCAGACTTGAATATTGGCCCGTCCCCACTTACCCAGTATAGCTTTTCCTGCGTCAAATTTCATGTCGAATGTGATGCCCGGCCATGCTCGAATCTGCTTGTTCGCTCCGTGCAGTGCGCGAGCGATGATTTCCTCAGTATCCTCGTTCGCGATGTCCTTCATAAAGAAGTACTTGATGTTTGCGATGTTTGAGTTGTCTCGATTCCAGTATCCCCTGATCATATGGAGATTAGCCAACGATAGGTACTTAGAACACATTAAGAACCATTTCTTGCATACCAAAAGATATCCGAGAGCCTCTGCAGCTTGGGCAGCTCGTCTTGCTTTGGTTTGCGGTACCAGACTCTTTTCGCGGCAGTCGTCGGACTCTCTAGGGACAGACCCATGATGACTACGCGCTTGTCAAAACGTGTTCGCCCATGGGATCAACAAGATATTTACCTCCATCAATAGGGTTCACGACAAAAACGTGTTGCGCGTCAGTGACCTAGAGATTGTGAGCAGTGCATAAGAGACAGCAAGAGCTAGAACGCTCACCCGATATTCCCTGCCATCGACCTTGTACTTTTGGTTTATCTTGGGAATGTCGTTTCCTTTTTCATCTTTTGCATCCGGGTTCCAATGCTGCACATCGTACGGAATATTGTTCCCGCCTTCCGCTTTGGGCTGCCCGTTTATCCCCAGAGCCTTCGCAACTGATGTCCATTCAAACAGTTCCATGTTCGCGTTCGCGCTGCTGGTGTAGAAATCGTGCCATCCCCATGTCCTCAGCTCCTCTGCAACAGCTTATCAGCAACGTCCGTAATGGCACATCTTGTGAGACACACGTTTGAGGTCCCCCTGCCACTCGCTCCGCGCAGAGGGAGGGTTAGCGTCTCTCGTGTTTAGGATGTTGAGCCCAGCCTTTTCGTCCGAGGCGACCATGTTATCAATCAGTTTCCCACCTCTGCATGCTGCGGCTTCCCAGGCTTGGTCGCTCGCAAGTGTATTGGCATTAAAGCGTCGGACCAGGTTGTGCACGGGCGAGGTGAGCGTTTCTTTAGGCTGAGGCGAGGCAGGCGCGACCTTGCCAAAAACCAAACAAGCCGTAGCGACGCAACTCGCAAAGAAAGAGAGTCTCATGGCGGGCAACAAGGGCAGAAGGTGGAGCGTCTGTGGGCGAAAGGTTGGGTGGGGAGCAGATGGTAAAGATTGACCGCCCGAGCGAGTAGAAAGCGCGCTGGGGGAGCGAAGGCGCCTTCACTGAGATGTTCCAAAGCCACGTAGTGACGCTAGCTCTCCGTTTGATATGGTGTCACTGAGTGACTATGAAGGGTGGAACCTTGCGAATGCTTGCTGTACGACTGATCTGAAGGTACGTGGTCGTGATGAGAGTGAAGAAATCTTAGGTCCTGCTCAAACTGGGATCAGGCAGATTCTGCAGGAGCAAGAATTGATCAAGGCAAACATGCAGGGCCTCGTCTTATGTTGGAAGCTTCCAGCTAGGGTCTCCGCTTGCGTACAGCATACTACTCCCGACGATAGTTCCATAGGCAGACTGCAATGGCCTGGTCCTGTAAGGAAACGAACGTTACAGTACATCTAGGGCATAGTGAGACAATTTTACACCAGTCGTGTAAGAAAATGGTCCGAGTTTTTCCTGCGCCTATTCTGTGCTATGGTTGGAAGGCCTTTCTACCATTGAGTCCGTCGAGAGACCACCGGCGATATCTCTTCAAAAGGTGAAAGCTATGAGGTCGAAGTTATAGTCTGTAGTGTGCTATTGTCCGGTTATGAACCATCGTGATGGGCGCATGTCACCAAACCCAAAACCCTCTTCAAGTCGGGACGACATTGTAGTCTCAGGATGCCTTGTAGATTCCTTGCTACCATAGGAAGGTATCTCACATGAGTGCACATTATGGATTGCTTTGCATATTCCACACTCTAGTGAACCTACACTGCAGCGCTCTTCATTGCACATACAGCCTCACCATCGAGAGTCACTGACACTGTGCGAACCGGTTTGGCTCCAAAGCTAATGTGCCTAGAGTTCTTACATTCCCAGCCGTGCTGGCGCTCAAAGTATATCATGTATAGCATCCGCAACCTGACTAGTGCCTCATCTTGCAATGAAATCTTCGCTGTCCAGCCAAGCTTGCTCGCAGTATAGGTCCAAGGCTATTCAAGAGGGGCCCATAGGGGCCAATACCACTTGCTGTCGGGGAAGGCGCACGGATGTGGGTAGATAGAAACGGGAGCCTGCGCGAAAGTCAAGGGAAAGACATGCAATGCCTAGATCCAGGACAGTTTCCCCGAACCCGCAGGTACAAGGAAAGCTGCGTAGATGGTAGTCAATGACGTTGCGGGAAGTATTTGATGACCGCGGCTCTCGGAGCTACCGGCTCGCCAAGCCCGACGGGTCCACTACTCACTCGGATTCTTCGATCTTCCATTGTCTCTTTCACTCACGATCGCACTGCGCTTCTGCCACCGTGTCACTTTCAACTGTCATCGTGAAGCCTGTTGTGGCGCATCGCCTGGACATGATTTATATCCCCACTTGAGCGAGGCAATCCGGTGATGAATCACAGCCTTCATTCTGTCATGTACCTGCCCCAGTACGAGCCGCATTAACCTGTCCCAAACAATACATCTTTCAGCGCATTCTGTCTGCTATGTCTTCTACATCCGGGTTCGAGCGTGAGCCAGGATGGGTTTGGCCGGAGGATATCTTACGCGAAGATTCACCAGAAACGCCTTCATCAGCAAGGCAACGATCGCCCCCGCAAAGCTCGTCGACAGCTCGCGAATCTGCCCCAGAAGATAAAGCGAACGCCAACTTCTCGGGTCAAAGAAGATACTGGCGGCCACGCCAATGTCGCATATGTCTCGAACTTGTTCAGCCTACTTTCGATGTGCCGTCAGAGAATCTCCCAGGATTTCTGCAATCCACCGGCAATGTCAAGTATGAAGACGAAAACGGACGACTGATTCGTCCGTGCATGTGCAAAGGGTCAGCAAAATACGTTCATGAAGGTTGCTTGCAAGCTTGGCGTCATGCTGACCCAAGCTACGGCCGACGCAATTACTGGCAGTGTCCCACGTGCAAGTTCAAGTACCGCCTCGCACGACTGGGAGCCGGTAAAATTATTGGAAGCATTGGTAAGTCGGTCTTGATCACCAGGGAGTGTATCATATACTGATTCTGTTCAGCTGCACAAGTCGTATTGACCATTGCTATTCTCCTCGCGGTGGTATTTGTCCTAGGCTTTGTAGCGGACCCTATCATCAACCTGTACATTGACCCCTGGAGCTTTTTATCTCCTTGGTCGTCACCGTACGATGACTCTTTCTATCAAGAGCCTGCCACTTGGTATGAGCATTTCGCCAAGGGACTTGCATCCATGGGCGTTCTGGGCTTCCTTAAAGCCCTTTTGGCTAGCCCCTTGCAACTGTTCAGAATTGGCGGTGGCAGAGGTCGAACTACAGCACGCGACAGGTATGAGCAAGTGAGCTGGGTCATAATCGTAATAGGAGTGGGAACATTCCTGCTTGTAAGTGAAGATACCAGACCGTGATGCATGTTCTCCTAACAGTTCGCAGGCTATCTATCGGGGAGTACGCGCTTGGAGTCGCCGCACACTCGAGAGAGCCGGTGAACGGGTCATGGACGTTCAAGGCGACGATGACGACGATGACGAGTAACTCCTCTTTGCAATAAATTCGAGCATTGTTATCGCTTGGCCTCTTGATGCTTGCTTCCATTCCCTTTATTGTATACCCGCACACTCTTAAGCTACCTCGGTTTCTTCCTCCGTACCGTTGCAGCTAGTCTGCGTGCGAAGATTGACCCGCCTGCGCATTCTGTCTCAGCCTGTACGTTTTGTGCAGCTGGCTATGATGACTTCGCATGGCTCTCGCCTTCGGTAATTCTACATCAGACTCGCCTGCTCCACGGAGCGCATCTTCTGGGCCTGGCTGGAATATTCCCGTTGGCACATCATTTTAACGTTACTAATCCACAATGTTGAATAAGTCTCACCCGACACTGCAACACACTCGGGCTTTGACCAGCACGTTCCTTACTTCGATGTGCTCTCCATATTCGTCTCCGAACTTTTCCAAGCTCGGAAAGACACAGAACGCAAAAGTGCGGTCTACAACAACATCCCCATCATCATCTGTAAAACCATCAAGCTCATTGATAGGCTCCATCCGGTTGTCGTCGACGCTCTGGTGTAGGTTGTTTTGTTTTCGCAAGAAGTCTACTTTGTAACGTGCTTTTTGAAGTAGGAGCGTATTCTGAAACTCCATCGTCGCGCTCAGTATACTGTCCAATGTTGTCCGGGCCTCTGGAAGAAGCGCTGTTGACGTAATGGCGAGCAAGTGCTGCAAGATCCCGGTTGCCAGCAGGTCTCTCTGATGAGCCTTCTCCTCCTTGATTGTATATGCCGCGTCACTCTCCTGGAGACTGCGGATAGTGGCATGTCGCCAATTCTGGAATCCAATACCAGTACTCCGGATTGTGGATGCTACCTGCCGCAGAGTGGCTAGCGGACCTGTTTTTGGTATACCGACGAAGACGAACTCCTGAAATATGTTCATCATCGTATGGGAAACCAGAGCCTGGAACAACGCAAGGCGATTGGCTGGGTCAACGTTTCTATAAAGTGGGGATATGGCTTCTAGGGCTTCCGCGGTGTCAGAAGGGATATCGTTGAAATTCAACTTTGCTCGACGATAATTGCTGATGACCCATTCGCGCACACGGTTGAATAATTGAGAAAAGGATTGTGACAGCTCGCTATCTGTCATTTGCGGTTCGACCCGAGTGAGAGACGAGAAAGCAGACTTCAAAGACAGTAGTTGCTGCAACCGTTCACCGGATTCTTTCTCGGTCGAATGGAGCCGTGCTGTTAATTGGTCCCAGTCAGCTTCAGCCCGCGATCCCCGTTGATCCAAAAGAGATTGATATGTAGCATCCTGCGTCATAAGCTGGTCTTGCAATTGTACAACCTGAGTACGGAGAATATTATTTTGCTCTTCAAGGTCCTCACTCGGTTGGTTCGTCGAACTCCGCGACGCATTCTCGCCATCGTATGAGTTCGAGCGGGCTGATGCCGGGCGCGAATCGGAATGGAAGGCTCCTGGAGGGCTTTGCAACTGGTATGTGCTAGCCAATGTTCGCCGATATTCTTCGATCGTCTCCCTGTAGATCTTTCCATGTTCTCTAAGCTTCACTAGCTCTTCTCTCATTGTGTTCTGCTCCTCCAAAGCGGCCGCCAGCGCCTGTTCTAGCTCTGTGATCCTCTGCGACGCTTCGTCCGAAGTTCTATGGTCGCCTTGCCCAGCCTCTTCATTTAGCGGAGCCACCGTGGCTTCACTCTGACTCGCGGCACTGTCTGACACTCTCCTGGCTCGTTCCCGCTCTTTGGTTGATCGGGGATGTAGCATATCATTGAAACGTTTTGCGGTCGCGAGAGCTGCTTTCGGCGGGGCATTGATAGTGTGATCGGACGGCTTCGAAGGATTGGCGGCAGTGGTTTTCGACCGTCTCACACCGAGACGGGACGAAAGATCTGTTGGGTTGGCAAAGGTGGTCAGCGAGAGGACATTGAGACGAGAAGCTTAGCGCATACCGTTGCCCTTCCTCTCTCCCGTCATGGAGCCAAATTGGTGTGCGTTCGTCGATCAAGGAACGCGACCTGTGAAATCCGCATCTCTGAGCTGAAGTTGAATGGGATACGTCAAACGACCATCTGAAACACCTCAGCGCAAACGCAACAATGCTTCGAGCATCTTAGCCGCACGTAGTGTGGTGTTGCCATGACGGCAGCCCACCAAAGTTCACGGGCCCGTAGCGGGGCTCAGACTCCGCTCCAGCAGCGCTCAGCCACGCGCCAGGCACAAGCACGTTCATGCGGACCGCTGCTGCCAGGCTTCTATGTTCTCGTTAAACTTGTTAGGCGCCTGACTATGCACGGGGTTCCAGGCACCCATTGTATTTTTCGATGTCTTCGCGAACGCTCGCCCTCGCTCCCCGCTCCTGCAATCTACCAATTGCTCTCCAGGCTAGCTCTGGAGATCCCAGCCGCTTGTTGTTGTCCCCACGCGTTCTGAGTCCATGTAGCATTCACCACCATTCTTTGACCGTAACCCCGTAGGAAGGCGACGATGGAGAGGAAACACAGTATAGCCAGCGCCTTCAGCGCAAGGTCTGGCAATATACCGGTCGCGTTCAATCCGAGCACGAACCACAGTCCCGCACCAGCTCTCAGCAATCTGCTGAAGGCGAGTCCTGCACAGGACAGGCTGATCGTGGGTGTCGACTTCGGAACGACGTATAGTGGTGCGTGAGCAATTGTGCTTCGTCGGACAACGTTGATCGTGCAACAGGCGTGGCGGCCGTATACAGCGCAAGCCCGGAAGAGATAGATATTGTCAAGTCCTGGCCAGGTGGGAATGGTACGCACACCACTCTACTTGAGTAACTATAAACTCATGCAGTCTCATTCTAGGAATCACGTCCGACAAAGTCCCCACCGAGATCGCATATGTATCTCCTTCCGACCTTTCCAAACCGAACATAAAATGGGGCTTTCAATTCAAGCCCGAAGAAACGCGCCTGCGCTGCATAAAGCTGTTCCTCGACCGCAGCCACAAGCTTCCGCATTTCGTCTCACCGCTCGAAACTGCCGCCCAGTTGCGCAAATACGAAAAGACTGTTGCGGAGGCTGTGTCCGACTATCTTGCGCAGATATACAAGCATACCATGGAGACATTGACAAGAAGATACGGAGAGACGTTCATGTCCATGACCAAGGTGCAGTTCGTGCTAACGGTGCCGGCGGTATGGTCAGATAGTGCCAAAGACGCGACGTTGAGGGCAGCGGAGAAGGCAGGCTTGGGCAGCGGGAAGGATCTCAAGTTGATTAGTGAACCTGAGGCGGCGGCCGTGTATACACTGAAGGCTATTCAACCTAATAACCTGAAAATTGGGGATAATTTCATTGTATGTGATGCTGGTATGTTATGTTTTCTAGGGCATAGTTCTGGGCCCCATTTTGCATGTCTTGGGATGAGGCTCCATCAAGAGTCCCATGTCTCTGACCTGGCAACCCAGTTTTATCGAGAAATTGCTCACAAGATTCAGGTGGCGGCACCGTCGATCTTATCGCATACAAAATCACACAGCTTAACCCTCTCCGCGTCGAAGAATCCGCCGTAGGCACTGGAGGACTATGCGGCTCCGCCTTCCTCAACTACCGCTTCGAAGATCACGTAAAGAGCCGCATAGGCACAGAGCGTTACACCATGATGCGTGAAAAGAAAGTGAAGACGTGGAACATGGGCCTCAAATACTTTGAGGAATTTGTAAAGCGCAACTTCAACGAGGAGGAAAACACCGAAGTCAACGTGCCTTTTCCTGGTCTCCCAGACGATGAAGAGGCGGGATTGGAATCTGGATTCCTTGTCATGAGTACGGAGCAGGTCAAGGAGATCTTTGACCCTGTAGTCCAGGAGGTTATTTCGTTAGTCGAAGGCCAGGTGCAGACAATACGAGCTAAAGGGGGGTTGGTATGTGGTATAGTGCTCGTAGGCGGATTCGGCCAGTCCAATTATCTTTACAGCCGGATGAAACATCATTTTAACAGCGCGCCCCCGCCGCCCTACACGGAGAGGCCGACACATGCGGTCGCTTTAAGCGCCGTCCCATCGATAGAAATCTTCCATCCAATTCATTCTTGGACTGTAAGTCTATCCGTCTCAGATACGTATATACACCGCCTATCGCCCCCGTCCTTCTGAATTCCACTAACTTCGTACCCGCGTATCTAGGCAGTAGTAAGAGGTGCCGTGTTGAGAGGTTTGGAAGGCAGTATGGTCGTTAGTCGGAGGAGTCGGTGGCACTATGGGACAAGTTATGCGACTGTGTTTGATGAGGCGAAACACCCGATTGAGGATCGGTATTGGTCGCCGTTGTGGGAGAGGTGGATGGTGTCGGATCGAATGCAGTGGCATATCGCCAAGGTAGTGCATTGTTCCCCCTACACGTGTAATGTCAATGACGAGAAAATAGGGCGCACAAGTCTCCGACTCATCACCCATCTCCTTCCACTACACGCGCAACTTCCGTCCCGGCCAGTCGTTGGTCGTCGAAGATGACCTTATCGCATGCGACGCTGACGTTGCGCCGGACTCTTTCCGCAAGGGCCTCATCAACGTTTGTACACTGACGACTGATTTGAACACCGTACCCAAGAGCTTGTTCACAAGGTTGACGACGACGAAGGGTGTGGAGTTTGACAATCTAGACTTCACGCTGGATATGAGGATTGAGTCTGCGGGTTTAGTGTTTGAATTGATGGTGGATGGGGTGAGGTATGGAGGTGTGAGTGCGAAGTTCCATTGAGGAATCGCCAGAAGGTGGTGAAGTATAGGGATATGAGTGCACATCTTGATGAAGGAGCAGAGAGGGGCGATAATCCATCGAAGCATATACATGTTCAAAGCGCCGAGAGTGCACAATACAACCAATGAAAATCATGGACCCGTTTATGATGTGCAGCTCGATATTAAGTCCAATGGACTTACTCTGCAGCACTAATACTGAGGTTCTAAGGTTGATTGTGGTTGCATTGCTGTGGGGTTGCCGAAGGGTAGCCTTCCGCTTTGAGCGTCGACCGACGAACGTCAGTCGTGGCAGGCGCGCCTTCGCTCCGAAACATCAACATGCGCCGCCGACGCGTCAGGTCAACCCCACCAACCTACCATGGTGAGCACCAACATCCTTACTATTATAAACGCAACTGACTCACTTGCAGGCGCCCACGCGTTCGGCGCCAGACAATTCCGCGAAACAGCGGGGTCAACCTTCGCAATCGAGCAACGACAAGGTCACCAAACGTCGAGGCCGACCGCCGGGCAGTCGCAACTCGCTTCCCACAACCAGACGCGGCCCCAAGCTCAACGCCGGAAAACCGGTTTCCAGTCGGAAGACAAATTTACCGACTCAGAATCAAATAATTGGTGCAAAGAGGAAGAGAGCAGCGGGCGACGAGTATGATGGCGAACGGGCAGCAAACAAACGAGGGCGGCCAGCGCGTATGAATGATGTAGGGGCGAATGAGGAGGAAGTGGATGAGCTTTCGTTCACTCAGGCAGAAGCCATTCCTACGGCAGTGACGGGGCACAAACAAGAACGAACGGAGCAGCTAGGTTCAGCAAGAAAACGTGGGCGACCTTCACGAACTCGTAACGATGGAGTGCTCCGCCGTGACACAGACGAAGCATCTGCGCAACTAAGCAAAGCGCAAAACTACGTGCAGCTAGCACCGCGCACAAGGAGAATTGCGCGGGAAGTGATGGAGACCTGGCCACATGTCTCACCACAAGTCTTGGAATACATTCTTGAGACATTGAGAGATGCAAAAAAGGATATTGTCAATACACAGCGGGATGAACAAAAGGCCTTTGCTGCAGAGGAAACTTTGGGTTCCATGATTCGAATGCTTGCACGTCAGCTGTCGGGTTCACGGATTCCTCCGCAAGCCAAAGACGTCCACTTCAATATCGACAAGCTCACTGAGCGCTATGCACAGCTCTTCCGAGACTTGACAACAGCGCGCCATTCGCACCAACTGCTCACTGAACAAGTGAAGGTGGCTCAGCACCTTCTCCAGAAGGACCAAGAGAGCTTGGAGCAGCTGAGGAAGCATGCACGTGATTGGAAGATGACGTGGAAGCAACAGGAGAAGCATGGTCGGGTGAGATATTGGATCTATTTTCAACGAGGCTAGGCATGCAACTAACGCGCTGTAGATGCATCCACTGCTGAAGGACCTGGAGAGTAATAGCGTGGGCGATAAACCTCAGGATATTGGCTGGAAGCAAAGCAAGGTGGCGGATGTCACGATGCTCGATAGCCCTGATTCCGACCTCGCACCGCATCTCGAGCAACTCGAGCGGAGCCTGGAGTCGATGCAGGGTAACCACGAGCAAGTGGGCGGCATGGACGTTGGCATAAGGAATGCGCAAGTGGCGCTGGACGACGTGCTTTTCAAACACGCCAGCGCAGAGGAATATGCCACGCTATGAAGTATTGGCGTGCAGGTTCGGACCGCATTCAGGGGAGTGGTTTTCCTGTCGCAGAGGGTGTGCATGGCTTGGCGTACGGGATTTGATGCATGGAGTAACGTGGGACGCGGTACTGGGGCTGTCTTTAACGTTGCTGTCAAGGTTCAGGGGGCACGAAGGCGCATATCCAATACTCTAGAGCAGGGCCAACAGCGGCTACCCAGGCGTGGGGACGGGCTGGCACGATGACAGCATGACTTGGAGTTCGGACGGGCAGAGCGATGGGCACACGGGTGAGGGAGTCATGAACAAGTGCCATGCCAGTCTGCCGAATATAGAATGCAGCGATCCAGCGACGTGGTTGCCGGAGACATTGCATGCAGCGCTAGGCCAGCCCTGGACGCGTTCACCATCAGCTCCAGGCCGGCCGTTGATTGGCGGCGGCGCGACTGTGGACGCCCCCCGCGCCCGCGCTGCCAGAGAGCAGTGCGCCTCGTGCTGCAAACGGTGCGTTGCCCAGCGCACCCTCTCCCCTGGCGGACGTCAGACAGGGCAAGACGGGCGCGTGCAGGACGGCGCGATGCTGTCCGCGTCGCCCGCAGCGCACTCGGCGAGAAGCCCCGCCAGATCCTCGGCTAGCGGCCGTCCTCAAGCTCGGTGAGGCGCGCCAAACTCCAGCCTCAGAACTCGCGTGCCGCTGAAACATCGCTCTCCACCGTCCAGCATCCGTCGCTACAGACCCTCGGTGCTACCGTTTCAACGTGCTGGGGCGCATTGCTTTCCCGCCGTGTCTCTTGTAGAACCCGGGAGCTGCCGAGACCACCACCCAGCGCTGGAGACACGTGCAGCGCCGTCGTTGATGACCGACGAGACACAGAACGCCAATGGCTCCGCTGCGGCCACCGCGACAGCACCCAAAAGCACGGACCATGGCAGGAATACCGACAGAGCAAAGGCAGCCAAGAGCAGCTCGCCATCCAAAGACAGGGGCACGTCTGCACCCGGCTCCGACGTCCCGACGAAAACTCCAAAGAAGCGTAGAAAGGTCAATCATGGTAAGGCCGGCATGCTGTGCGCCCTCGATAGTGTCAATGGCCTTGCTGACCCTGAATGCTCGCTCTAGCGTGCATATACTGCAGACGTTCGGTGAGCCGCAGGCCCTCCCGATTCGCGATACATTCTATTTGGTAGCATCCAAGACATTTGACACAGTCTGCTAACCCCGAGTCCTCAGCATATGACATGTGACCTTGTAAGTGCACCCACTGCCTTGGTTCCTCAACCTGCCTCTGGGCTGATCACCTTGACCGGACAGGAACGACCATGTACGCGGTGTATCAAGAGGAACATTGGACACCTTTGCCATGACGAGCCACGCGAAGGCGTCAAAAAGTCCAAAACAGATCCGGAGAGTGCGAATGGTGACAGATCCGGCTCCCAGCACGACCCAACGCCAGCCGATGGCGCTGTGAACCCCATGGCCCAGCAAGCTACTGCCCAAGATGCAGGCTTGCCCCTTGCGCCGCCGCCTCCTCCTGTGCCTCCTCCTGACAGAGGTGCCAGCGCAGCAACCATCGCCCAGCCGGCACCCGTGTCTGCGCCACAGCTGCCAGCTCTGACCTCTCAGAGCCCGTCTCGTAAGTTACACATTTGTTCAGCGCTCACCAGGCTCATTGCTGAACAATTATCAAGTTGTCAACTACAGTGACTGGATTACATCGTCCAACAATAACTTCCAAGACATGCACCAATTTCATCCGTCATATATGTTTGGCACCTCCGAGATCAGTAACGAGTTCAATCTACTCAACGATTTCCTCAACAGCAACCTGATGGAGGACGGCAACATGTATGGAACTGGCGATTTCCACCAGTTATTCTCCGATGCATCTTTGATGAACCCTATGGGAACTCTTACCAACAACACGCCTTTTAATCCAAACGCGTCCAGTAGCTCGCAACTGCTGCCGCCACCCGCTCAAACAGCCTCCGCTAACTCGATACAACGGCCATCGAGTGCTTTCCCACTGGAGAAGGCACGAGAGAAATACTATATGACAGCAGCAGATCCTGCCGGTACGGACAGTCCCGAAGAGCGGATGAACAAGCTGCTCAAAGCCAAGATGGACGCCGGCCTGCTAAAGCCATTCAACTATGTCAAAGGCTATGCGCGGCTCAATCAGTATATGGAACAAAACTTGCAATCGATATCACGTGTGCGCATTCTGCGACAACTCGATAGGTTTAGGCCAAAGTTTCGTGAACGCGTACAATCCTCGACAGATGTGGACCTCGTGCGCATCGAGATCTGGTTCGACAGAAGCTTGATGGAATACGATCGTGTCTTTGCCAGTATGGCTATTCCAGCGTGCTGCTGGCGGAGAACTGGGGAGATATATCGAGGGAACAAGGAGATGGCGAACCTGATACACGTTCCCATGTCCAGGTTGAGAGACGTAAGTGGCGACTCAATATACGTAGGGAATATACTGAGCCGGGTAACAGGGTAATATCGCTCTCCATGAGATTCTCGCCGAGCCCTCTTTGGTATCATATTGGGAAAAATTTGGCGCAATCGCTTTCGACAACAACCAGAAAGCTATCCTGACCAGCTGCTCGCTCAAGAACCCCGATCCGAATTCCAAAGACCCAGAGATACGGTGCTGCTTCTCTTTCACTGTCAAGCGTGATACGCTCAATATGTGGGTCAACCCCAATTCATACACTGATGACAGCTGACGTCTGTGTAGCCCGTCTCTAATCGTAGGCAATTTCTTACCTATGCTGGACCCCACGCCGCCTTCTACTACTTCGTGATATCCCTCAGTAATTATACAATTGTACGAGTTCTATACATATGGGCAGTGATCCTGGATGTTCGAGTTGAGCGAGTGAGCGCAAAATGCGTAATCGTAACGCTGTTTCTTCCTTTTGGGTAGTTGCTATCTTCCTTCGTGATTGCATAGTTGGTGTATGGTCTGATAGCATCATTTTGTCCTGGTAATGGGGGTTCACATGCGAAAGGACCTTGAATTAGGTCCGACTTTGATTTTGTACGGAACAGCTGCAGTACTTCTGGAGCTACCATATCATGTGCGGTTAAGGCACCAGGACGGCTGAAAGTTAGGTCCCGTTGCATGCACGTGGGTAGCATGGGAGATTGGAATACCCTTCTTACAATAAAGCTATTCTTTGTCGCCCATTTACGACAGTTGGTTGCATAATCGTTTCCAAAATGATGGCAATCGGCTATTCGTGGTTTCCTGGTTCGCGTGGGGCTGACGAGGAAGTCACGACCGTCGCTATCGCACTCTTTCAGTCTACCTCTTCGCTCCGCTTTCCATCCAGTCCCCCTTTTCACTACAGCAATGGCACCGTTTCACCCAACAGCAAAAGCAGAACGCGAAAAGAAAGTCAACTTCGTCTGCTGTAAGTAGACTCATCTGCGTCTCAGGGCCCTCTAATGTTCGATAGCTTTCGCTTCAGGTCTCACGGACCGCCTCGACGCATCGTCCGACAAAGAATTTGCAGATGACCTGCAAGCCCAAATCCGCGGCCTGCCGCTCGCAGCATCGTCGGCCGTGGCAGCAAAGCAAGACGAACTCGAAAAGCTGGGTACCGATCTATGGAACACCTCGACTCGCCTGCGACGTGGTCTACCTCATACGAATGGCGACCTTTCAGAAGAAACATTACGGAAAGACCATGAAATAGGGCTGTTGCGCGTCTTCTCTTTCCTCCTTTTGGCCTCCGCGGGTAGCCAGTCGGTCAAAGGCCAGGAACGCAAGAACTGCATCCGGCTGATGAAGATAGCGCTCAAGGCCGCAAGATGGTGCATTGAGAACAAAGAAGTCGGCAATGCGACCAAGGTGCTCGAGCATGCCGCTGAGTATCAGGAGATATTAGCGCAAGAGGGCGAAAAACGGACGGGTGAGACTGAGTTGGGAGAACGACTGCGCGTTGAGTACTATGCACTGCGGACCGCTTTGGTAAGTGCAGCATCCCTGCTTAATTTGCACCTTTCATCGTGTTTTCGCTGCTGATTTGCGGAGGCATGGAGATCAAATCGACTGGACACTGCGGAGCACATGTTCACCAAGTGCAAAACCCTCTCGAGATTCCTCACAGCCTCTCTTGCAGAAGGTATTGCTGATCTATTCTACGAAATGGGCAAAGATCTACTGAGCAAACACGACTACGAGGCATCAATACGATGGCTCGAGCGAGCTCATGATGTTGTTGGAGAGCAAAGCCTTGAAAGGCTCAGCGCTGAAGCTGGGGAGTTGAAAGTGAGCATCATGCATAGTATAGGTATGCCAACGCGCTCATCGTGAATTTGTGGACTCACGAAAAGCTAGTGCAAGCATACCTGAAGCTCAAAACCCCCGATGCTCGCACTAAAGCATGGCATATGCTCCAGCTACTCGAAGCAGTGGGTTCACGGTAACGTAAGTCGGATGACAAAGCTGAAGTATCTCAGGATCAAGAAGGCAAGATGTCTATAAGCTTGCTTAGGCTCGAGATTTTGTACTCCGAGGCCAAAGTGGATCCCGAACAAGTCTATCTAGGTGAGTGGTATAATATTGAGCAAAAGACTGTGCAAGTCATTGATGCTACTGCAATCCGTCGAGCTTGCCTACAAACATTGCTGATCGCATCAGTACTGCACCGAGTGATCCGTTCTGTTGTGCTCAATGAACGGAATGTTAAGACGTATGTTGAGCCTCTTGTCAGGCAAACAATTGGATTGACGACATTCCAGGATCTTGCACCATGTTCACAAGCTGAAGGACCACAAGTAAGTACAATGCAGACTGTAATGTATTCGATCGCTTAGTGACACCAGTACCTTTACCTCTTGCAAGGTGATCGATGAACTGATCAGCACCCGCCTGTTTCGAGAGGAGAAAGTTGCCTGGGTCGAGAAAGCTGTTATCACGAGGATATGGATTACCTGCACCACACACGTTGTCGAAGGGACGATAAATCAACTTCGGGACCTATTCGATGAAGTCCTTCGAAACATTCAAGCCCCTTTCTCTGCGCAGGTGACCCACGCGGCACAGACCGTAGGTGGGACAAGCCTTTCTTACTGGCGTAGGCTGATTAACTCTACGTAGCTGCTTTGGAAACAGATCGAGGCCACTTCTAGTCAGGGCCAGCATGAAGAAGCCGAAGCATGGTGCGGAATCTGCCTTCATGCGTTATTCGACATGGCAGGTGAGATAAACAAATCTAAGATTGCAAGGTCCTTAGCACGAAAGTGGTGTATGGAGATCCCAGTGCTAACGTCCAACAGGAAGATGATCATGTGCACTATGGCACGGCATGACTATGCAGCCGCTCGAGAAATCTTCCTCAAGATGTCCGATCCCGGTCGAGAAGATCGCATCACCCGGTATATGATGTACAAGGTTGCGTTGCACGGAAACTACCCAGATCTCGGTAAGATATCTTACATACATATAACACGGGAAGCTACTTAGTCCTGGTAGCTGCCGAATGCCTTGATACAGTATGCCGGCATTCATCGAAGGACACTTCCCTGCTTTATGCATGTGTGATCGAGGCACAGCAATCTGGAAACAAGCGAGAGGGTATAGCGGCGTTAGAGAAGCTGCTAGAGAAGTACAACGACCAGGTACCTGCCGGTGTGCACCTGCCGGCACTTTTACGGTAAGCTTTCTGATTAGGCCTAGGCAACATCGCTGATAGTTATAGTATGACCGTACGACTTCTCATGTCGGAGCAGATCAAGAATGGCGTTTTCCAGAAAGGAATATTCAAACAGATCTGCAGAACATTTGAAGGAGGTGCGTCTTCAGTCCTTAATCATCGCGCAGAGTTGATTGTGCGCAGCGTCAGTCCATGCGAAGGCTTCGCGACGAAGACCCAGTACCCCCAGCAGGGAACAGTTCAATGCTGAAGAAATTGAGTGGTTCTCGAAAAATTCATACAACCTAGCTATCAAATACTGCGCTGAAGTGCAACCCACGGATCTCGTCCGCTTGTTAAATGCATGTATAGAAGTACGTAACCCCACCATCTTTCGATCCGCTGCTTCGGCTAACATATCCGGGAGTTTGTCAAAATGCTCAAAGACTTCAGTCATGCGCAAGAAAAAGACGATGACTACTGTCTCCAGTTGATGTTTTTACATTTCCTTTCTGTCTGCGCCTTTACGGCTTTAGCTCGTGCAGAGGACGATATGCAGGATTGTGTACTTAGTCTCCACCGCATCAGTACTCTAGCGACTGACGATAATAGATTCAAAACTATGTGCAGGTTTCCAAGCACGGTAGGGAATTTCGCCTTGTTAGTACTGCTTTCGTCGATAAGTTACGCGGTTCCTCGAAAACCGACATAATAGCGAAACACTCCCAAGTTATCAAGCTGGAGCTCGAAGCGGCACTGAAACGTGAGCAGTGGGAGGAAATGGATGATCTGTTCGAAGAATGTTGGAGATACGGAGAGTCGCAGCACTACGATACGCTTGCCGACCTTGTACTCATCATGTACTCTTCCATGTCGAAAGACAAGGTCGACGGCAAGTATCAGACCAGTGGGTTCATCATGGTTTCCGCGAACCTCAATAATGACGTTCGTCGCAGAGGTGCTTTCCGCGCTCCAAAAAATCATCAATGCAACCGGCAAAATTGCAGGTTTTGATATTGTCAAGATGTCCAGGTGGATCCGCTGTCTTTTCCAGCTCGCCCTGACATATGATGAAACTGTGAGCCTGAAGTGTCTCGAACATGCAACCCGCGTCGCGTCTGCAAGGAAAGGGGTGAGTTCTCGTTGTTTTCTCTGTTCATTGTATACCTTATTGAGTACCTTTACAGACGCCTTCCCATATGCCTGAGACCCCACCTCCGACGTCGCCTTACGCATCGATGGCCTTTGATGTAGCGAGGACTGACCAGGATGTGAAGGAGCTCAACCATTACCCAGCCACCGAGCTGGAGTGGCTCGCTACAACGGCATTCAATCATGCCGTCGATTACTACGTACAGGAGAAGGACGAGAAGTGCAAGCTGTGGGCGGAGAAGGCGCTTACGCTAGCTGACTGGGGCGAAGATGACAACAAGTTGAGGGATGCGTTGATGAACAAGTACAAGGGACTTACTTGGGATGATGAAAACTGAGTGGGCTACAACCACTTTGGTGGCCATGCGATCACGCTTCAGCTCCGTTACAGCATATATTCGGACAATATGAATACTTGGCTCATTTTGTAGTGAGAGCTAAACCAATAGTGCTTGTTTGCTAGCTTATGTTGCTGCTACGGTGGGTTTTCAGAGACGCGGAATCAGGCTGAGAAGGCTACATGATAGGGAGGGCGCCGACCGTCAGGCCGATAAATGCCGTTGCTGTTCCGACAGTGAAGCAATCAAACAGGGCAAAGCCTACGAATACCTGAGAAGGACATCCAACAGGCAAATGGTAAAGTTACAGGTAGACCTGCACTGCCAGTCCAATAACTTGCGAGTCGTAATGTCGTTCGTAAGGGATCTTTTGAGCAACCACGGCTTCAGCCCTGACTTTCCGCAACAACCGAGACTTAGGCGATCCTCCTTGTGGAGGCCGCGACAACAGAGGATGTTTCCGACATGTTGTCTAGTATACAATACAGTTTCCTACTGCGCGAAAACGTGTGCTGCCGTGCATCTGTCGTCTTGCTTATCTAAGCCTTCCTCTCCTCCTGCTCCTTCTCCACAACATCCACCACAAACGCACCCCCTAACAGAATCGCCGGCTCCTCAACCCTATGGTGCTCATAGCTCAGCGTGCCCACGCCACCCGCCTCCAGAATTAAACTCGGATTATCCCTTAGTTCCTTTCCGACCCACCGTGCCGCAAACGCTCTCAGTATATGGCCATGTGCCACAATCAACACATCATTCGCGCCCGTCTTGTCGCTGCCCTTCCAACCTGCGCCCTTGCCGAATCGTTCTTTGTGGAAACGCGATCGTAGGTCGGAGATTAGGGCGTCGAGTCGGTTTGTGACGTCCTCCGGTGATTCACCGCCGGGACACCCGTCGCGCCAGATATCCCAGTCATCGCTAAGCTCTTGCTCTTTGCGGAGCTCGCGTATGCGCGCGCTTGTTAGACCCTCGTAGTCTCCGTAGTCCCACTCCCTGATGCGCTCGGTGACCTGTATCGGCGCGCGTGTTCTCACTTCCTCCTCCGCAGGCTTTCCCTCCTCGAGCTTCCAGGGGTACCGCTCGCGACACCCGAGGTCCAGTAGTTCGAGAGTGCGCTGTGCGCGATGCCGCGGGGAGACGTAAATGTGTGCGAGGTTGCCGGGAACAATGAGGCGGTCGTCGCCGACGAGGGCTTTTCCTGTTGCGCGGATGCGCTTTTCGCCATTGGAGGTTAGGGGCAGCTCGGTGGTGCCGGTGTGTCGGCCGTTGAGGGACCAGTCTGTTTCGCCGTGGCGGATTATGAAGACACGGGGATCCGGCATTGTGCGTTGCAGGGAGTATGGGTGTGTAGGTGCGTGTCTGGTTTGAATTTGGAGTAGGAGTGGGAAAGTAGAACGAGAGGTTCAAAGGACCAGTATCAGCAGCGGAGCGATTGAGAAAGAAATACAGCAAGTCTATGGAGAAGGTCGGAGGTGCTCGGGATAAATAAATAAAATGGATAGTTATGACGACTTTGGACTTGATACTACGTGACGGATGGTGGGGTAGCTCGGAGCTAGCTCTTGCCCCACAGCGCACATATCAGAGCTCCAAGCTGTACACTCAGCTTTACTCAGCGTTTTGCGTTGACCAACCATTCTCACGGACTGCCCATTGAACTAGGGCAACGCTTTGAGCATGTCCAATTGTGAAGTACGTGGGCGAACTCGCCTATGTATCATGCTTCATGTGAAATCACCTACTCGTCCGCAACACACTGATAGTAGAAGTCTGCCTTCATTTTAGCCATTGTCAAAGATGGAATCAAAGCAAACGTACCATTCTGATACTCACACTTAGCGCCACTCGCACATTTTGTGCACCCAGTCCACGGCTGCCCATCCCAGTACCCTCCGCACTGGTAGTACAGCGGCACAGGGCACTTGGTACTACTCGGACCCGTAACTCCAGTCTCCGTCTTCGAGGGTTGCAATGACTTCGTTGTCTGTCGATACTCGTTAGCAAAACCCCATACATTCCCACAACGGCCCCTCAATGTTATCAAGCGACAAGAAGGAGAAATCCGACCTTCGTAGGTGTCTCTACCGGCGTTGTATACTTCCCACTTGAGCTCGTCTTCTTGCTCGTTGTTTTCGCGCTGCTCATTTCAGGCGGCGCCGTGTACTTGCTGCTCGAACTGGTCTTCTTGACACTGCTGGTTGTTTTGATTGTCGTTTGAGGTGTGCTAGTTGGCTGGGGCCAACCTGTAGGCCATTGAAAGGTAGTTGGGGGGTAGTCGGTGCAGCGAGGACCAAGGCAAGTCACGGTGTAGGTGATTTGGCCTTCGCCTTGGCGATCTACTAGTTTGTATGCTGGGACCTGATGTTGGGGTTAGGTGGTGTTGGGGATAGAGGAGGGAGGATACGGACTGCGAGGCAACCTGCACAAAGCGTGAAGACGATGAGGATTGTCCTGTGGAAGAGCATCTTAGTCGAAGTAGATTTGGCTTGACGGACGATGCAAGAAATGGACTTGACAGCTCTCGAACGAAGATGCGCTGGGCACCGAATTATATGGGCCCAAACATGGACGCCAGCACGTGTTTTGGAAGCAGTGGCATGAGAATGTAAGCTCGTGTACTAGCCTTGGCCAGGCCCATGATAGATTGTTTTGCTTGCCTACATCTCGTATTTGCAGCTTCTAGAGCTCAGGAGGATCTAGCCAGCATTTCTGGGCTGGTCGGGAGAGCCGCCTCACAGACAAAGCAGGCGTAGAGGTCGGCCTGAACCATGTGACGCGAGGGATCGGGAGCGGCCCAATGCAGTGGAGCGCAATATCGCACCGCGTGGATGTCGGGACCTGATAACTGGTAAACTTTTTAACTGCAACCGTGGAAGATATTATGAATTCGTCGACTTTTGAGTGATCTAGCCTGCGTGTCGCAAAGTAGTCATGCTTGTTTTCTGAAACCTATGGTGATGACCGCGATCGGGACGACGAGACCTGCACCGAGCAGATCTGAGCCCAAGAGAGCCATACACTGGGATAGCGTGGCGTTTTTTGCTGTGCTCTTCTGTGGGTTGGGACCTGTTTACCCGCAAATTGATCTGAACGTAACCCCGGTCGATGGCAAGCGAGACGACGAGCGCGAATGGCGATAAGAACTCTCCCACAAGTGGAACGACCGCTCCCGGTGAAGACGAATCCCGTGGGCCTAGATGTGGATTGTACCGAGTCGTCCTCGGACAAAAGGATATTATCACCGGGATGAGTAGCCGTGCGGGTCTTGACAAGAGAAAGAGCACATAACGACGCTCAGAAGATTCGATATTGTGACGAAGATGGAGATGCCTCGAGCTCGTCATTTGAGCATCCGGAACTGACAGGGGACTCAACCGGACACGTGTGAAGCATGTAAGTCCGATCCACATCGATGAGGCTCTAGAGGATCGATCTGAGCTATTACGTGCATTCTTATTGGCCATCGCAGTAGGGGACGCAGTAATAGACTTCAGCTCCCGGATTCGCTCGGCATTCCACAGGCTGGTGGAACAGGATAGACTAGCTTTTGTCCAGGCCCAACGATGTCCAAGCGGATCCGAGTTTTATGTCCTGGATCGAGGAAACGCTGTACAGTCGTGCTCTCGCATCCTCTTGAGGTCCGTTCACCCTTATGCGATGTTATCTGCCTCTTCGCGAGCGGCCTTGAGTGATGGGGAGACTTCTTTCACCTGTTCACGACGCTCACTTCATCCGGGTGTGCTAGTAAATCGGCAACACCAATCCACTTGCGAACAAGGAATGCGCCTTGAGGCTTGAGCTTGTGATAATAGGCACCTTCCTTTCCAATGATCTCGAAGCCCCTTTTTTTGTACCAATCCATTCCGTCCTCGTTAGCTTCCCACACATGAGCTGTAACACACCGAACGCCGTGTACTTCAACAGCCTTAGCGACTATTCTCTGCAATAGATGGGTAGCAATTCCATGCGAACGGTATGGGGCAAGCAGGCTGATTGTGGATATGTAGAGAGTTGCGGAAGGCAAGATGCGACATCGAATCGCACCGACCAAACGTGTCTTCTCTGTTTTCGAGAGGGGTATGTCGTCCACCGGAGCTGCATGCCATAGAGCCATGAGCGTGATACTATGGAATGGCTCCTCCATGGACTCGGTGAAGAAGACGGCAGGGTACGACACTGGGAGCGTCAAGTTGAGGATGCGCTTGAAAGAGGGTATAAGCTCCTGTGTAAGCGGGGCGAACTCGACATTCTCGGGGAGCGGAGGTGTTGATAATAGAGGAGCAGTTGGTCGCTTCGGTGACGGCTCACTGGAGCTGTCTTTAGTAGGATCGGAGCTACATTCAGGCCCTAATACGGTAGGTTTTGATGCTGGCGCTGGAGTTGGTGGGTCAGCTTTCATAACAATCGCTGGTTTTTTCAGCCAGGCTGTTATAGGAGTTTGAAGCATGCTGCCTCTGGTGTGAGCGCTGCTAGATACTAGCTTTTTTGATTGCGCAGGTGCCTTTGACTCTGGCCCTTGGCTGTTATAACATGAATAGTGCAACGGTGCATTTGAACATTGGAGGGGAGCAACGCGAATTAGATGCGCGTAGAGGCTAAACTGCTCCTGTCATAGCACCATTGCGCACTTGGCAGCCGCGACCCGGCTTCTAACTGCCAGCTCCAAACAACCACGCATCGGGCATTGCGCATTGTCGAGCATCACCATGGGCGCGGAGAACTCGAAACCCGCTAGCGATGTCTCGCAACATGTCTTCTCCTCGTATGCGCTTCTCCTCCACGCCAATTGACCCTTTCGCACGACTCTGAATACTGATAACATTTTCCACACAGAGACACCCCCGTCAGATTCTCCAATGGCTTGGTCGATTCGCTGCAAAAGAATACACAGGTGAGAGCGCTTCATCGGTATCTGGGTGAACTATAAATTGACGTGTCGGCGTGGCAGACCGACTCTACCAGGTCCAAACAGCAAGAGCTCCAGTACCAGCAACGCCTGACCCAGGAACTCGAGAAGCTGCGCGAAAAGGAGGCCCAGAATCTTTCCGAACTCTCCAAAACCCTCGATCAAGAACAACCTCCCGAGCCCACCTCACTCACCGACAAGCTCTCCGACGTCACCGAGAAGATCAGCGATGCCACGTCAAGCTCCTCCACTCTCGCCGAAAAGCGCAAGCAGCAAGAGATGAGCAACTCCACCGTCACCAAGGAGATCGAGGCTTTGAGAAAGAAGCTCGAGACGCGAAAAAAGCTGGAGGAGGCAGACCCGCAGGTGAACAAGGCGAAGGAAGACGTTGTCGCGTGCTTGCGGCTGCACGACCGACGGCCGCTTGATTGCTGGAAAGAAGTTGAGATCTTCAAAAGAGAAGTAGGGCGACTGGAGAGGGACTTTGTGGAGAAAACGATAAGATGAGCGGTGTCAGATACCCGTCCAACACCCATGCGGGAACCTTCCCGTGGGTTCCTGACCTTGTACAGATAAAATGCATGTTAACAGTATTCCCAAAACTGAACGTCCTGAGCTCCCGCTCCCTTATCATCGCATCTCCCTTCGTCGAAACGTTTCCTATATACTATATCATATCTTTCCTATGAACTCTCTGTCCGTGAATTTAATGTTATACCGTCTTGACATTCATAGCTTCCTTGGCACGCACCCTTCGGCGTCATCTGCCCACAACATTTCCGTATGCTTCCAGAAAGCCTGCTGCTTACCTCTCCCCTTCACCATGACTTTGCTCAGCTCGCGTTTGCAGCGGGAAGGCGCGGCTTCTCGCCTATCACTTGCGCAGACTCGCTTACAACCCATAAGTATATAATACTTCAAGCACTCCTCCGAGCTTACTCTCTTTGTCATCCACCTTACTTCAAGCTGCCAGGTCTGCTATCAAGATGACGCCGCGGCGTGAACAGGGCTATGATCTCGAGGACTGCCTGATCAGCAATCTGCTGGAAGACGAAATTGAAGTCCAACACTTCGGTGAGTCGCAGCCAGTAATTGCATGAAAGCTCCATGTCTAACACCGTTATTCATAGGCTATGATGACGAAAATGAAGATGAAGAACAGGGAGATGAAACTCAACGAGAGTACATTCTCATTGATGACGACGATGAAGAATATGATGTCGGGAGTCGTACGAGGTTGCCTTTTGAGGAGGACAATTTTCCCGAAATCGTCGAACTACCCTGTCATCGACTCGAAAGTGGCAGCCTCCTACATGCAGGCGACACCGTGGAACTAATCGACCGAACCGACAGAAAGGCTGATCATACTTTGAGCGGGGACTTCCTAAAAATCCACGCCATCATTGAAGACTTGAAGACGCAAGAAGTTAGTCTATGTGGCTACCGCTTAAGGCGATGTAGCTACCTTCGCCCGCTGTTTGATGGTATGTGCCCCCCAGCCAAAGACGGTTGCAATTGTCGTGAATCTGACGAACTTCCCCTCTCACCCTGCTATGCAAAATCCGCGGTACGCTCCATCGTGCCGCTGTCATGTAATCAGTATTGACTTCAATTAGGTAAACTTAACGAATTATTTATGCTAATCCAAGCTTCCGAGGACGATCACCGACCGCATATGATCCAAGGACTCCAATCCCTACCTGTCACGGAAGTGCTGAAGAAGCGGACATGCGTATTTACAGGCAAAGACTACGCGGCGTATGACGTGCGTGAGGCTAATAGGTGGGTGCCCGCAGGCCTGAAGTCAAATACGGAACTTAAGGACTGGATATTCAGGCAAGGTACCCTCATCTGTCGTTTCGTCCACACTGTGGTTTTCGACCACAATTCCGTATCATACAGCGGCGAAGTGCGAAAAGTCTACAGTCGCGAAACCCGTCAAATCTCACAGACATCGTCCGCTCCTACTTCAACTGAGCAGATCGGTGCCGCACCTTCCAAGCGACGCTTCCCTCCGGCTAAAGCCCACCGATATACTTTTGGAGATGCATTTTGCGGAATTGGAGGCGCTTCAGAAGGTGCCAGCCAGGCCGACCTTTTCGTCAAGTGGGGACTTGAGAAAGACGAACTCGCCATACGCGGGTATGCCGAGAACTTTCCTTCTGCAGAACCCTTACATATGGACGCTCACGACTTTCCTGCCATTGCACGACGTTGTGAACACAGTGTCGACATCGTGCATCTATCGTGCCCATGCTGCTATTGGTCCGAGGCTCACACCAATGAGGGCAAGAATGACCAAGAAAACATGGAGACCTTACTTACGGTAGGGCCATTTCTAAAAGCAGTCAAGCCCCGTTACGCAACGCTCGAACAGGCACCCGGCTTACTCAAATTAAAGAAGCACCGCCTTTGGTTCCGAAAGCTCATCAACGATATCATCTCTATGCGTTACAACGTCCGATGGAGGGTCACCGATCAATCAGAATATTCTCTGCCTCAACGACGTCGACGACTGGTATTCCTGTGCGCCAAGCAGGGCCTCCCTCTTCCCACTTTTCCGAAGCCTGCTTGCGGACCAAAAGATAGCGGTCTTCCTTACTGGGTTACGGTAGGGGATGCTTTGGAAGCCCTCGAGCGTCGCGGAGCGAATATCTACGATGAATATCACCAACCTGAAGACGAGAAGATTCTGGCCCGTCCGCGAGAGCCCGTGGACCCTCGAACCATTCTCGCTAAATGCATTACAACCAGTGGTGGAGAGAACGTGCATCCCTCAGGTGTTCGCCGGTATACCCCCCGCGAGATAGCTCAATTGCAAGGCTTCCCGATGGATTACCACTTCAAGGGATCCAGAGGAGAGGCTACGAAGCAGGCTGGAAATGCGTGGGCACCTATCGCGAACACCAAGTACTTCCTGCTTTTGGCTCAGTTCCTCGAGGCCTGGGACATGGGCTATATTGACGCCGAGGATGACGTGGAAGACCTCTATGATTACCTTGAGCAGAAGGGTATCCGTGTTCCTAATGCCACGAGGTATTTGAAGAAGCTTACTAAGACTACCATCTCCAAGAAGAAACACCCACTCTGGGGCAGCACATACAAGGTTGACCGGGCTCCATGCCAACGAGCTACGCGTGCTGCGCCATTCGCGCAACCGACAAGAGGACAGCGCCAGGTACGAGATGCGGCGGAGGTTGCCAGACAGCGCGGAGAGGTCATCGAACTCGATTGAGAGTGTATGTCATGTGCCAGTGTGACACCTGATTAAGGCCTGAGGTTTTCTTATCATGTAAGAAGGTCACGGACGCCGGGATACTAATAAATGTGACCACTGGCTGTAGCACTAAATGACCTGCGCATAACGCACACAGTATTATGGCGTGCCTGAGGATCTGTTTGACAGTGACGATGTCATTTTGATGTTTTACAGGGTGCATTGACGGATATTCGGCTGTTCGTCCGGCATAATTTACGATGTGGCGAACAAAAACAAGCACCTTAAACATGGACAAGCTTCCATAGTAAGACCGCTAAGCTGGTGCTCCGTCTTCCAATCATCGTCTCGAGCTATTCTGGTTTATGCACCCGGCTCAAACTCCACGAATCCGTTTCCAAAACGGAGTGTACAGTAGTCGATCAGCTGCGCGTATGCAAGCACATCTTCATTAGGTGCTCATGTATTTGATACAAGCACTATAGTTGTACTTCAGTTCAATTTTCTTGAGACCATGAATATAAGTCATCCCCCAATTGCACTCATCGGTAGCCGTCCTGTTACGACCTTTCCTACCACTCTGCTGTCTCTCATCTCATCTTAACACATACCATGAAAGCCTCCCTCCTCGCCTCGACCTCGCTCGCGACCTTTGCTGCGACCTCTCCCACACCGCGCGCAACCAAGGTCCAATATGCCGGCGTCAATATCGCAGGTTTTGATTTTGGCTGTACCACTGATGGCTCCTGCTCCCTTACTGGCACCTCCAAGCCCTACGATATTGTTACCGGCGCGAATGCCCTCGGCCAGATGAATCACTTCGTCAAAGATGATACTCTCAATACCTTTCGCTTACCAGTCGGCTGGCAATTCCTCGTCAACGGGCAGCTTGGCGGCCAGCTCAACGCTAACAATTTCGGGCAATACGACCGCCTCGTGCAAGGCTGCCTCAGCTCCGGTGCTGTGTTGTGTATTATTGATATCCACAACTATGCCAGATACAACGGCAAGATCGTCGGTCAGGGGGGGCCCACGAATGCTCAGCTAGCGGATGTGTGGAAGCAGCTCGCCACCAAGTATGGAAAGCAGAGCAAGATTGCCTTTGGCGTCATGAATGAGCCGCACGACATCCCGGACATCAAGGCGTGGGCTGCTACCGTACAAGAAGTTGTGACTGCGATCCGTGGCGCGGGCGCCACTTCGAACCTCATTCTACTTCCTGGGAACGGCTATACGTCTGCTGAAAGCTTTGTGCCGAGTGGGAGTGCGGCAGCGCTGGCTGCGGTGACCAATCCCGACAACACCACAACCAACTTGATCATGGACGTGCACAAGGCAAGTCTCCCGGGTACAAAGTGGATGTGTTCTTTCTGCTAAGCGAAAGACTATCTTTATCTACTTGATGAGAAGAGAATCTTTCCTTCGCTTTATGGTAGCTAAGACACGAGGCAATGTACCAACCCCACTTGTGTGAGACATACACTAACTTTGTACCTTCGGGTTTGGCAGTACCTGGACTCCGACAACTCTGGCACTCACACCGAGTGCGTCAAAGACAATATCTCCAACGCTTTTCAACCCTTGGCCGATTGGCTTCGCACCAATAAACGGCTTGCAATCCTGACAGAGACGGGCGGGGGAAACACCGCCAGTTGCCAGAAGTATATGTGCGATCAGTTGAAGTATCTGAATCAGAATGCGGATGTATATATTGGATATACTGGGTGGGCGGCGGGAGGATTTGCGAGCACATATGAGCTGAATGAGACACCGACGCAGACTGGGAGTAGCTGGACGGACACGAGTTTGGTGAAAAGCTGTATCGTGGGAGCATGGAAGGGTGTTTGAGTTACAAGGGCCTCGGTTCCATTGTGTCTGTCGTGCAAGGTGGTCAGGGACTTGCAACTTACTGAGGATACATCGAACAATTCTACCAGCTGTTGCATCGCCCTTCCGTGACCAAAACGTGCAGCATAACGCTATGTTGGTTTCTGGTTACTGGTGCACTACTTGTATGCTGACATTTCATGAATTACTTCATTTTGTGTCGTGCTTTACAAACGAGCGTTGACACACCAAAGTGGTCGATATTTATTCCCGAACCCCTTGTAGTAGGTTACAAAATTGTAAAAGTGGACCTTCGGGTACTATTTAACACATAGAATAGGGTCCGTTAACGTTGGAAGAGGTATCATGTACCAAAGTTGCTAGCGCTTAGACATTCGATGCCAGAGGTAGAAGCTAAAGTAAAAACGACATGCACTTCGGAGAATAGTGCCAATGAGGTCCCAATAAAATCGACTCAAGTCCGATCAGAGCGCTTACTATAAGCGACTTCCGTTGCGCTACTGCATCTTGTCACCAGCTTGATTTCTGTTTACTACCATCGAGCATAGTGTCTTCATCAATCTGGTATTACCGACTCGCTATATTCGAGGACGAAGGGTATTTTCCTACCGACGATAAATGCCTAGATGAAGTGAGTCTGCTTTCCGAGGTCGCTGACATCACCCGAGAGGCACGCAATGGGGCCACCTTGGAGTCGAAACATCAGGCAGCTCGGGGCCTGTCTGACCTGTCCAGGCCGAGAAGACGCGACCTTTTCAGGTCCGAAGTACATGCGCCACTCATCCAAGCGTAAGTTGTGCAGCACACCCTCCTGGCATTGTAATCGTGGTGCAGGATGCCTTCATTCGCAGCCTCAAGCTACACGAACAGTTCGCGTGAGGAGTGTACCATAGTGGATCTCACGAACTAGTCAGTCGATTCTCCATCGGCCATGGCGTACGAAGAGTAACAAGGCGTGGAGAACATGGGAGGCCTCAACGAGGCTGGCGCTTCCTTTCACTAACCACAACAATGCTAGCCCCCCGATCTTAAAATACGAGCGCCCAGCATCCTCGATGATCTCTCTCTGACGAAACATGCGACACGCTCCGCACCAATGGCCCGATGCCTCAACTGACACTCGTTTATCGCTAGTCCGCACTTGGGGCGGAAAGTCGGGGTGCTGGTATGCGCAATGCGGAGCATCAATGAGGCTTAGGAGCAGCTCAGCCGCAGGGACCGCGCACGAAGGATTGTACGGCGCGCGCGATCAGCTGTGGGTGAGCGCACGCAAGCGTGGATACTTGTCTCCTCACTTTTCTGTTGTCTCGCTCTTCCATGTTCTGACTTTGCGACGTTGACGTTGACGGCTTGGTTTAATCGTGAGCTTTGGGGGCTGAATATGCACTGCGAAAGATGAGTGTTCACACGTGTTATACGGATCCTGCTACCTGTTTGATGGTGCCAATCGCGGCAGAGACTCCTGGTGCTGATACTCCGGAGACCAATGTCTTCTTCACGACGTCTGCTGCAGGTGGCGAGGGCAGGCCGAGGACTACGAAGACGACGCGCACTGAAGACGACGACGCAAAGCCGGCCCAGACGGACGACAAGACACAGCCAGATGCAACCCAGCCAGCAGAATCAGGACCAAGTTCGATACGACATACAGTCGCGACAGTAACAACAATATCAGAGCCGGCAACTGAACCAACCAGCGCTAGAGAAACGAACACTGATGCGGCCAGCACTGTACCGAGTCTCGTTGCAAGTGCTGCGGATGGAAACGGTGGATCAGGCGGAGGAGGTGTGTCGCCAGGGGCTGTAGCGGGCATTGGGATTGCCACAGCCATCGTTGGCGCGGCTATTGCATTCTTTGCTGCTTTCATGCTGTTCAAGCGCCGGAGACCGTCGAAGCATGGACACAGCGAGTCGTCTACGAACTTCATAACGAAGGGAGACCAACCCTCATACGTCCAGGTCTCACAAGTCGGTCCACCGCCTATCCTCGCAGCTGCGATGCCCACATCCAAAAGCATCGATCTCTCTGATCTGTCACATTCTTCAGACTTCCTAGCTGGTGTGCTACCCCCGGCCGCAGACGAGCAAACGGTCCAGAACAGAGTCACCGCATTGTTCGGTCAGATCCTTAAACATGTGGATGACTTTTATCGTGACGTGCACGCAACGTTGACGCCGACCATGCAAAACGACCTCAAGAAATTCGGTGATGCATCGATGAATCTTGCGCAGGAACTGGAGCACTCTTCTTTTCCGACCACAGCAATCAAACACGCTCTTGTAGGCTACGTCTTGCATATTGTAGCGCCGGAAGCGGAAAATCAATCGACTCTATTCCCTACGGAGGTCGCGGGCCTCAGGCAAAACGAACGTTCGTTCGAATCACCAGGTCGGTTGACCCTTATACCCACCTAAGGATTTGCTCCACCTACTGACATCTAACTGTAACAGACGACCAAGCCGCGTACATCCTCTACAAGCGCCTCGCCGCACACCTCCATACACCTCCCACCTCGTCCCTCCAGTCCCGTCAATCCGACATCCGCGAAGCAGCCGAGCACTTCGCGCTGACCTTTTTTCCCTGGGCGAACCCCGCCTACGCAGACCAAGATAAAGACGAGAATCTGGTGGACGCTATAAATAATGCGTTGGATTTGAGTCTGTGGCTATTTGGGCAGCCGTATCTCTATGAGTGGGTCTGGGAGGAGGTCGGGAGGAGAGGGACGGTTATCAGCCCGGGCATGATTAGAGTGACGGATGAGAGGGGGAGAATGTTAGATAGGCCCAGTAGAGTTGTTGACGCTGCTATAGCCGCAGGATAGAGCTTCTACGGAACGAATTATTATGCTTGGATATGCATTATTTGGTACTTGCCAGTCTGGTAAGAGTGACGTAGCAGCGCGTTTCAAGCCTAGAGCTTTTCCGCGTTGCAGTTCGAAATCATTGCCTCCTACAACACTTCACGTCCCACAACTACTGACGAGATCCCGCCACCCTACGACCACGCACATAAACATGTGCTATGTTACGGTCATCACCCGACATGATAAACTTCTCAAAAATCGTCCGAATCGAGTCTGCTGGCTCACGCGGCGTCATTGCAGATTGCAAACCTGTCGTGGTCGATATCCACGATGCATCGAACTGCTTCCCAACCTGGAAATTGCCAATCTGATCATCGAGACACATGACCTGAGCGTGGGCACAAAGTCAGTGGGAGACAGTCTAGTTGGGGGCTGGTACCTTGTGTATGTCTGCCAAAAGGACACGTCCACTTCGTACCTAGTGGTTTACTGACCTGTGCACCTCCGAGAGTTGCGAGGTAGAATACTTCCTCTAGCGAAAGACCTTTGTCCTCGCCCTGAGAAATGATTTCTCGTGCGTTAGAAGCAATCATTGCCTAAGATGCGGGTACAGAGTCAGTGTGAATCAATACAAGGTGGGCATATACCCCGTTATGCGAGGAAGAAAGCTTCCTCCGCCACAAAGACACATACGCTTCGTATTTGGTGATCTGCTTACCTGGCGAATGACTGCGAGCATTTGCGAGGCCCATCCGCCACCGCTGTCAGTGCCAAGTCCAACCTTGATGCCGCGCCGTAGGAAGTCTCGTATAGGAGCGACCATGAAACCACCGCCGACTGTCATGTTCGCAATAGGGCAGTGAGCTACGCCGGATTGAAGCGCCTTCACCCTCTCCTTGTCGTAGTCGGTCATGATGGTGCAGTGTGCGAGGATAGATCTGCCACACAAAAGGCCAAAGTGTTCATATAGATCGGCCTCACTTTTCGCGGCAAGCTCTGGAAATAACTCTCTAGTAGCATCGATTTCCTGTTGCGCTTCGTTGAAGTGCGTCTGCATCGCCAGGTTTTTGTCTTTCTTCATTAATTTGCCTAACCCCCGGAGGAGTTCCGGACTGCAGCATATGGCGAAGCGAGGAGTCAAAACGGGCTTGACCAATGCATGTTTCGGTTCAGCACAGCCTGGTAGTCTTCGAATATGCGCAACGCAATCCTGGGTTTCACGCAAAGAGACGTCGGCGCTTTGCTCGCAAATGTACTCGGGAGCATTGCGGTCCATATTACACCTAGACAAATATTAATAAATGATTGGCAGCTTACCCTAAGGCAACACCAGGGCACGATCCAACGGTACATCGGATAAGGTATCGTGTGTCCTGAGCTAACAGGCCTCGATCCTATGGTTAACTCACTTGCCGACAAAGGCGCGCTGTCCTTTCTCAAGGCATATTTCGGCCAAGATACGCGTCGCCTCTGCATGCCGCGAGCCATAGTACGAAGCGGTAGTGATGCCTTGTCTGAGGAAGTCAGAGACCGTGTTCTCGTACGTCCTGCGAGCATAAGTGGCATCGGCGAACCCTGATGGACGAGCACAAAGTTAGTGTGAGTCGCTACAGGGTGATCGGATACCTCGTCCAGGTGTCAATACCCGATTTTGTATGAATACATCCCCAATGTGCATCCGGTAGTTTGCTTACGCGCTTCGATGGGGAAGGTGATCCGATCCAACCACTCGAGGATATGTAGACCTTGCCCCAAGCCGCGCATCGGCCACTGCGGCGCGTGGTTGTGCGTGTCAACGAAGCCAGGAATGAGAAACTCTCCTGGCTCCAGATGGTGCACTTCAGCGTCTTGCGGGATGGACAGCTCTTGCTTTGCTGAGTTCTCGAATGCGACTATCACACCGGCCGCGTCAACAACAAGCGTTCCATTCTCCAATATCTCGAGTTTTCCGAGGCTGATAGAGTGGACGACGGCACCGTGGAAGACCTTGGCTACCATTTTGGCACAAGCTGGTCAGTTGAAAACCCGGCAGGCTTTCAATGGCGGTAACCTGGTACAAATGGTGTGCATGGTCGGCGGGTTGTCACGGCTGTGTACTCCGTAAGCAGCAGCGACCATTGGCGTCGGGCGCTATCGGGCGCTATTTAGGCTTATCACCCCACCGACGCATATGCACCCGAGGCCGTCTTTCACCTTCGGAGTATTCCTTTCTGGAGGACTGCTCCCGGTCCGGGTTTGCCGCCAGAATTCTAAGAGACGGCATGCATGCAGCGCCTTGAGTCTTACCGGGCTCACAAGGAACAAAAGACGTAATTTGGGCGTAGAGTGCCTCATCTAAGAGATCAAATCTGACAGCGTGTCTCTCTTCTCCTATAGAGCTGCCTAGGCTGATTTAGCCCTTGGGGTTGGTCTTATTCAAGTCATCTTTTCGCTGGAGGCTGCAGATATACTACCTGATAAGGTTGTCTCGAGCTGTCGTTTGGCATATGCTTTGTTGGTCAGGGCTGGGGGTAGGCTGCAGCAAAAAGCTACAGAAGCGTTGATTGAGCCGAGACGTTTAATGACCACAGCCTGAAAGAGCTGTGTAGAGGCACGTCACTGTGATATCCGCAGAAGACATCGCGCTTCAACTTAAACCAACGTGCTACTATGCATCATCGCCTGTTGCATACGACGGGAACGGTCTACAGAACGAATAGAGAACATCCAGTCCGTTAGATGTAGTCTGAAAAGAACCATCTACAAGAATAGCTGAGTTTCCGTAAACCACGTGTTCCAGCGGGGTAGTGCTGCAGATCGGCGCCTGCTCGCAAAACGAGCCACTTTCAAATTCATCGCACAACACAGTTTGCACATTTACATCTTCAGCTAGCCAGTACAAATGCGTCTCCTCGATCCAAAGCCCTTCAAGGTCAGTCAGGTGTATCTGACAGCCTTCCGTTTCAGGCAAAGCAGTGATTAAGACTCATAACAGGTTGATATCGCCAAGGAAGAACTTGAGCTTCTGAAGAAGAAGTTGCAGCTGGTTCGCCTTCCAACTGGCAATGTCGAAAGTAACTGGGGGGAAGACAATGGCATAACTGTAGGATTTATCCAAGAGACGATCAAATACTGGCTTGAAGAATACGATTGGGAGTTCGAGCAACGCAAACTCAACGGATTCTTACAGTTCAAAACTAAGATCGAGCTGGAAGAATGGGGAATCTTCGACATCCATTTCATCCACGAACTTTCCGAAGCAGAGGATGGGATACCGCTGATCTACCTGCACGGATGGCCAGGAAACTTTACAGAAGTAACAAAGATACTTGAGCCGCTTCGGTCTGCAGGTTATCATGTCGTAGCGCCTTCTCTCCCAGGTTTTGGCTTTTCGTCGTACACGACAAAGCAAGGGTTTAAAAACTGGCATGCCGCAGAGCTGCTGCATCGACTCATGACCGGACTAGGTTATGAGCAATATGTCGTCGCGGGCGGTGACTGGGGAGCGATGATAGCATCGTCCATGGTTCGACTTCACACAGAAAACATAAGGGCTGTCCATCTTACCAACGTAAGTCTGTCTGTTCTCACAAAGTGGTCGATTGACTTGCGCTGTTGCCAGGTATTTGTCAAGCCTCCCGAGGACAGCAACAAGCTAGAGTATTCCGATTTCGAGGAGCGCTCTCTGGAGATGATGGGTTGGTTCCAGAAAGGACAAGCCGGCTACGGCCAGATACAGAGCACAAAACCGCGCACCCTCGGCTTCGCCATGCATGACTCTCCTGTAGGCATGCTTGCCTGGATGGCTGATAAACTTCGGATGTGGTAAGGCTGGGATATAACATAGATGCCTCAGCTGTTGCAAGTGTTTGAAATCTTCATACTCTATGACTGATTCTAAATTCAACACACGCAGCCGGTTTATACCTACATCTACCCAATCTCCTAATTTGAACATTACACTGACTTCGTAACCACATCTTTAGGTCTGACGGTTATCCATGGACCAAGGACGAAATGATCACGTGGACACTGCTGCATTACCTTCCAGGTCCAACAACCGCCTTTCAGATGTACTTCGAAAACTTGTCGCTAGCTGCGTCGGGTGAGGTCCCGCCTGGTACGGAAAGATTCGTAAAGGTGCCCACCGGAGTGAGTGCTTTTGCAAAGGAGGTTTTCATGGTACCGCGTAGTTGGGCAGAGAAGGACTTCAATATCGTGGAATGGCAGCAACATCCGAGGGGAGGTCATTTTCCAGGCTACGAACAACCGCAGGAGCTGAGCTCTGACATGATCAGTTTTTTCAAGACACATAGAAAGCCCTCGATGGTCTGACAACTCTGAAGTTTAGGCACAAAGTTCGCAGATCCTCAATACTGCGAGGCCTTGAGACGATTGATTGAGTTTTGAAAAGTGACATACTTAGCGATCTTCTGTTCTCGTGCGTTGACTGTCCATCGCCAAAGTTGCAAAGAGTGAGACATTACAAGGCAAATATGTACACAAGATCCATACTTCAAGGGCGACAATGATCATACATATCGTACAAGCGGAGCGTGAAGAACTCTGGGCTCTCAGGAGGTAGCTCTCATTCGCTTATTCGGGGTGGGTTATGGTGCGTAGCTCCTTCGGAACAGGCAACTAATCCCATCGACCCGTTTCGGTCGCAGGTTTTCGACATTGCTACAACATTCGGCTACCAACAATGGGTGCTGCTATGCTTTCGGAATCCCGACAGAAGTGCCACCACGTGCACACCTTCCAGGACTCGGGACGCTTAGGCTGTGCGCTCCTACCGGCTGATTGTCCCTGTCGGTTGTGGCCCGAACGCGCGATCACGGCAAACCTCTCAACGCCATGCCTACAACTCTCGCACACGTCAATCAATTGCTTCGACGCTCTGTTTCGACGATGATCTCCCTGATCGGTAATGCCGAAGGCCGTGAACCCTACAGTACCGCTTCGCTCAAGGTATAACTACCAATGGGCAAGTTGGACACTGTGTCGCCGCATCCGCCGCGGACCACCACATCATGCACTTTGCCGCACATCCTCATGTTCGTCCAACCAGCCACGCCTGTACCGGCGCTGCACGTTATAGAACCCTGTGGTAGAGGTTCGCTTACACGACCACTGGTAGGAAGGTTGTGTTCGTCTTTGCTAGTGTCGCCTACAATATATCCGCCTCTCATCTATTCCGCACACCTCCCCCATCGACGTGCGGGACGATCGCCAATCGGCACGGACGATGCCTTGAAAGCTTGGTACCTGTGTAATGAACATCAATATATGCATCGCGCTAGTTCCGAAACTTGGTGCTCCCATCAGCCGTGAGAACTTGTAATTGCGCAAGTGATACGGGACACGCGGAGTGCTTTTCTGGAACGAAAATTGATTGCAGACCAGGAACGAGATATAGCCGAGTGATCGGGCAGAGGCAGCACGCGGCCGCCTATATGGCTAGCGAAGTTCGTGTTCCTCCTTCTATTGATGACATTCCTCCAGCCTTTCTGTCGCTCTTCTTGGTGGCCGTAGTCGCTATCGCCATGTCAAGTGCTCATCGCAGACGAGCCGCGAGATCGCATCTATATCGGACGTTGTGTATTGGTTACACGACATACATGTATGTTATTGCTACACTGGCACAAGCGGGTGAGTCCCCAGACCAGCGCTTTACGGTTGTGTTCCACAGTGATTTCTGTGCTTCTTACTGATACGTAGTTATAGGTGACCAAACGGCTGTAACGGCTATAATGGCTGTATCGGAAGAAAACATGATAGCACGCAGCGGCACCGCTATAATACCATCGGCTCCGCGTACGTAGCCTCCCACCCACTATCAACTTTGTGAGCATGAGTTCTGATTAGGCGTTACGCATGCTAGGAACAGCTGCTTTAGCTTCTGCACTCAAGACTTCGACGAAGTTCCCTACAGGTCTCATACCGTCGGCACCTCGAACCTCGAGCATAATACCGACAGAGCCTCCCGACGTTGCACGTTTTCCTACAGGTCTCATACCGTCAGCACCTCGATCCTCTAGCACAATATCAACAGCGCCTTCTATACCGGGCAAGCCATCACTAGCAGCGCCTCCTACTACAATATCTGAGGTCGCAGTACCATCATCAGTAGCTATACCTCCAGCACACACAGTTCTGATACCCTCCGCACCAATCTCATCAATACCACGATCAACTACCTTTGATTCACTTTCTTTGCCAGTCAATACATTTCCTACATCCATCAACGGAACAATCCCAACAAGCGCCACCAATGTCGTCCCCACAATACTACCAACCGGTATGACTTCCACACAGGAAGGCCTTCATCCAATCCCAGCGCCAAGTACCAATCCCGGCGACCCTGATGGCCACCACGAGATCCCAGAACCCAATTATACAATAACCCTTCCTTGCCGCGGATGTTCTCCTATTGTCGAGATTTCAGCAACCGGCTGGGAGACCATCCCTTCGTTTCCTATCAATGTTCCACCTGCACAGGAGGTAGAGACGAAAGCCGGTAGTCCTCCAGTCATAACACCAATCATTACTCTCCCGGCTGGCACTTCGAATGTGGTCGTCAAGCCAGATACGTCGGGCGGTGCTCTTATCATCGGTGATTCCAAGACAGTGAAACCTGGCGAAACTGTTACCGTGGGAGGCACGCCTCTCGTGGTGCACACCTCTGATGGACAAGCCAACCTCGTTATTGGCGCCACGCAGACAGTACCCCTAAGACTGCCCAGCAACCTGCCCGTAGCTACCGTGACTATCGGAAACTCACCCATGGTTGTCAACCCTGCGCCCTCAGGCGCCAACTTCATCGTCGGCGATACGACTGTTAAGCCGGGTCGAATAGTTACAATCTCCAACACGCCTGTCGCCATCCGGATACATGGTTCACGCACCGAGCTTGTACTCGCCGGCACCCAAACCGTTCCTCTCGCCCCTGCCGATGCCCAAATCACAGACACCACCGTCCTCCTTCCCATCACCCTCGCCAACGGCGCAGTCGTGACCCCCATGCCGCCCATAGTTTACGACCCCAACGTCATCATCCCCGAAAGCTACGTGCTGTCGCCCGGGGAAACCTTACGCCCCGGTGCTCCACCCATAACCATAATGGGAACAACCTACTCCCTCGATGGCAGCGCCACGGCCCTCGTCATAAACGGACAAACCACGAATCTACGCCCTTCCTACGGTACTCTTGTCACCACCATCTCCGCTGCGCCGCTGACCCTTTGGGGACATGTGTACACCGCCAACCGCGCAGGTTATTATAGTCTCGCGCCGGGGACGACGCTCGTACCAGGGGGGGCGGCGGTTACGGTGTCGGGCAGTGTGGTTTCTTTAGAAGCGGCTGGCACCGCTGCCGTTATCCAGGGTAGTACGAGCGCAATGCAGCCAGTGACAGCGATCGTTACTCTTAGGAGGAGCTCGGGCGGCCCGCCTGGTGGTGCGGCAGGGACGGCAACTGAGGCACCGTTACCGACGGTGGGGAAGCACTCTGGTGGAACGGCGAGGGAGGCTTGGGTTGAGCGCATCTTGTGGATTGGAATGGTGCTGGTGGGTTGGTTGGGGATTTGGCTGTGAGGAGGGAGAGGAAAGGGTAGAAAGGGTGGTTCAGAGAAGACATCAATGTAGATATACCATAGTTATTCCTTGCATGGTTGAGAGACATATACGAGATATTATCCAAGTGTAGCGCTTTGTCGAAAGTTTAGGACAGGTTCCTCCAGGATAAGCAGTACCCGAACCTTTGATCTAGTACAATGACCATTGGACCGAACGGACGGTAAAGGACATAAGAGGCACCCAAGAAGCACCAACCTGAGTTTGAGTTACATTACAAACCTGGACCGCATTGATCGATGACTGCATATTCGCTGCTTGTTGTCTGATTCTTTTAGATCTACCTACCCAAGAAACGTTGCGTCGCAACTAATTTGAGCGTGCGCCCATATACACAAGTATACCGTCTTACTCCATGTTTCGAAGCCAAATCCCAGAATCCCCACCATTCAAATGCTCGTACATAGATACAAGAATGCCCCTACACTCAGCATCCATCTCCATCTTGCGCTTCTTCAGCTCATCCGCAGAGCACACAAAGCCCTACATACCTTCCTCCATACCCACGTTCCTCCACCAAGGCGCGCCCGGCCCTTTCTCCAAGAACATCTCCTCCGCATCCCCGACCTGCCTCCTCTCACTAACCTCCATGCCCAGCTGCCCGTTGAGCTTCAGCCGCATAGACCGATTACCTTGTGCCCGTCCTTGAGAGGACCGGATCATCTCCGAAGATGTCCACTCGTCTCTCCTGACTGGTAATTGCTATTGGAGAGGTTCGGAGGATGAGGAAAGACGGTTGAGATGCAAGTAGACGTCTGTGCCGTAGCTGTGAAACGTATTAGTTAGTGTCGAGATAGGGGAGCGGGATTAAACTCGCCCTTCCATGCTAATAAGCTTTAGATCGCCGCCAAAGTACCGCGCGTACAGCCGTGAAATAGGTAGCCCGTAGCCAAAGCCCGCCATGGGCGCCTTGAAGTCACTCTTGTTAAAGTCCGGGTCCAGGCTCGGCGTCTGGTCCACAGTCGTGTACATGTACGTCCATACAAGGGGGATTGCAGACCGCGGAATGCCGCCTCCTTCATCCGTAATCTTGATGGTGATGTCCTCCTGACCCTCGGCGACGATGACCTTCGTCACCGGGAAGTCCTCTTTATCTTGCCCCCGTGTTTCTACCACCGCGCGCAGCGAGTTCTTAAGTGTCTCAAAAAGCATATGTGACAAGTGGCCGGGGACGTACATGAAGCTGATGTCGGGGTTGCACACTAGCTGGACCTTGGGCGCCTCGAACAAGCCATAGTGATCCTCGCACACGAATCGCGCATTCTCAATTGCCTCCTGCGCAAGCTCTCGGACATTGGTCTTGGTGCAGATGATACCGACATAATTAGGATCGGAACGCTGACGCTGATCGGTAAGTGCGATGTGCTGGCCGATCAGCATGCGGATCCCAATGCGGCTCATGTAGAAGCGGTCGAGGAACGCTTGGATGTTGTGATCGATCTGCATGCGCTGCTTCTTGCGCTTCCATTCCAAGATGCCCTGTGCGACTGTGGTGACGACGCTGTCGTGGCGCCGCTTGATCTTCTCGAGCGTCTCGGCGAACTTTGTGTTGTAGGCGGCAAGCTCGACGGGCCAGTCCTGACCGTCGTCTGCGGCGGCGTAGTATCTTCGCGCAGTTGCAGCACCCTTGACTTCCCTGCCGTTCCCGTTCCCGTTCCCATTGCCATTGCCGTTCTCGGGCGCCGACCTGTACTGGCCCTGCTTGATGCTTGGATTCTGCGTGCCCTTGGACGTCAACTCGGTCTTCTTCGCCGGTTTTAATAGACGATTCTTTACTTCGGAGGTGATGTTCGGTCGGGACAAGTTGGTAAGCTCCTGCGGTAGACAGATGAGTCAAGAATGTTGGAAAGGAGCAGCCTAGCACGTACATCGAATGACTGTGCGTACCAATCCCGCACCCTGCATATTGAGGGCATCTCATTAAGGCCATCGGGAAGCTCGTGGAGTTCTTGTACGCGGTGGGCAAGTCGTATGGGGAGCTCTTCGGAGAGAAATTGTGAGGCGCGGAAGAGGGTCCCCGTAGAAGGCTTCTCGCCGAATTGCACCATCTGTCGGAGGGACACACCTAAGTACAGTTCAATAAGTACTCATGATTGCGGTTTCGATATACGCACTGGTCGCCGGGAAGTTGCTGTAGTGCTGTTGCTGTTAGCATGTAGGACATGGGACGATTGAAAAGAAGTCGCGCCGCACCTTGATGGTGTCCATCAGCCTCTCTGTCCGTTTCCACGACATGATGTCAAATTGAAAAGGCCACCCGGCCTGCTGCGCTGCGTGTCCGCCAAGGTGTAGCTGAGGCTCAATCGATGTAGCAAAGAAGCATGCGACCGAGGGCGCACGAGCGGTAAACGCCGAAGCACTTCCGCCCCGCTATGACGCTTGACTCAATGAGATGTTGGACCGAGGCACCACGCGTTGCGACGTGGTTACCGAACGGGTAGAGCTCAATGAACGAGACACGAGAGCAGTGAGCAAGATGTTAGGTGTTGGTGACGAGAACGGCAATTGGACGTGGTCTGCCGGCGGAGACGGATGATGCAGCCAACGCTCCCCACACTTTGAGCCTCCAGTCTCCCGCGCCGGAAGCCTTCACGTGGAGAGGAAAAGTAGGGGGTGCCCGCGTGGTACCATCACTCCCGCGTAGCTGACGCGACTGGAATTGTAACTTTCTTAGTCCTTCGCGCCTCCGTTATGCTTCTTTGTCTACCAGTTTCAGGTCGTGTCCTTGTGCAGCGTATCAACTGCAACCATGCAATCGGCAAGCGACCAGAGCTGCTGCTTTCCGGTCATCCTCGGGAACCAACATCTGGCGACCAAATCTTCCACAGCTCCGAGCTGCCCACGTGAGGAGCGCACCATGTGAACAGCGCTACCATTAGCCGCTAATACCATCGTTTCGTCCAACATAAACACGTTAACAAAATGCTCCAACCGCTGCGTGATTATCTTAGGGGATATGCTTGGTGTTGAGGATGCACGTGTTCATCAATGCAAGATGCGTGTTGATCACCAAAAAGCTGGTATTGGGAGAGGAGGAGAATTGGTATTTCGAGTGCGGCCAAGTCCTAGACCAGTCCCTATGACGCAGCTGTAGAAGAAACCGTCTTGCGCAGAACACCACATATATATTACATGTATACAAGACAAACAACTGCACTGCACTACCGTCCTAATCGTACGTCTATCATGTCTGCTGATGGTACAAGTCGGAACAAAAAGCTTTTCGGCCAGAGGGAATTAAAGGTTCATGCCGGAGAGAGAATCGAAGGAGAACAGCCGTACGCGCACTGCATTTACTTTGTCTCGTTCTGGAGGAAAGTGATGAGATCGTTTCGGTCCTTAGGCTTCTTGAGACCACCGAAAGCCATCTTCGTACCGGGAATGTACTTCTTGGGGTTCTCGAGGTACTCGAACTGAACGGAATTAGTTTTGAACTTGCTTGGCGCCCGTCTCACGTGGACTTACCAGAGTGTCGTTGCCCCACTCAACGCCCTTCTGCTTGTTGGCGTCGGTGTAGGAGAAACCCTCAACCTGTCCAGACTTGCGGCCGAAGAGACCGTGTAGGTTGGGGCCGATCTTGTTACCCTCGCCCTCCTTCAGGGTGTGGCACTGAGCGCATCGGGTCTGCTAGACATTAGTCTCGGATCGGGAAGGCCGGGGGTGTCGGCGAGGCCATTGACGGCACTTTGGCGTCTGTCGTACCTTGAAGAGGTTGGCACCCTTCTTAGCATCGCCTGTGATGATACGTGAGCAATGGCCTTGATGAAGTACGAGCTGCAGGAAACGCAGTGTCCGCTGCGCCCGTCTCTACCGGATGTTGAGCGCAAAGCCGCCAGATGGCTGTAGGAGCCTTGGGAGTGGGCGGGCAAGCCTGGGTTTCGATCCTCAGGCCATCGGCGCTCCTCAGGGCAGTATCCGATGCGATGCGATGGCTCAATGTCTGGAACAGAGACGTGGCGATGCGGGCAACTGGATGACGTTTGGCAGCAGGCGTGCGGACGTACCCTGTTCGAAACCCATTGTGGATAGAGAGAGGAAGCTGAAGTAGCTGTGGGACTGGGCAAGTAATGGAGCGGAAGCGTGGACGTCGAGCAAGCCGGCTTATGAGATGGGAGGTAAAAAAGCTGATGATGGGAAAGCAGGAGAGAGTTTTTGAGCGTCACCGACTTGGCACTAAGCCGCGCCAGAAGGGCTCGAGCGGGCCCCGGCGCAGCCAATGAGGATGCCGCTGAAAGCAATCGAGCAAAGTGGCTCGGGCGAAGACGGGACGGCGGAAATGAGCGCCTGTGCAAGCAAAAGCAAGCCATGATGATGACAGTCGCCGTCGCCGTCGCCGTCGCCGTCCCCGTGACCTCCACGTCGCCATTACACGCCGTGGCATGGAGACGCGGTCCAGCCCGCAACCGGTTACTCACCTCTGCGCTCGGCTGGCTGGCTCTACCATAGTACATCCCTCCCAGTGCGAGAGATACCGTATCCCACGTACCAACAACCTCGGTCTGCAGCGCGCTCTGCTGCACCAGCCTCTTGCGCCACACACGCGCCATGAATCAGATCCCCGACGTCTTGTACGCAGATCGCGAATCCACCACCTGGCTCATCCTCGGCGCGAGCAGAGGCATCGGCCTCGAGTTCGTGCGCCAGCTGCTGCAGCGCGGCGAGCGCATCATAGCCACGGTGCGCGAGCCCTGGGCCGCGCATGCGTCTGCGCTGTGGGGCCAGGCTGGGAGCGATCATGGCCGCTGCCAGATGTATATATGTGACGTCCTAAGTGAAGACAGCATCATCGTACGTTGTCGCAACTGCACCTTTCGCACACATGGGTGCTTCTTGTCTGGTTGCGTCAGAGGCGCCGTGTCGAGTCGACTGACCACCACCAACGCAGAAATTCGTGAGCCAGCTCATGGGCATCCGCAACCTCAAAATAGATTATGTAGTCATCAACGCCGGTGTCCTGCGATACCCCAATGTAAGAGACGCGCGCTTGATGCTCAGAGGCCTGCGCTGATCTTGCTAGAGAGCGACTGAGCTGTACGTAACACTTCACCATGTCCAGCTCCACCATCCCCGGACCCCAGCCTGCTGACTCGTTCCCCTTTCCAATCGACCAATGCTGATGGACTCAGCTCCTTCGATGAGTTCGCCTTCCACCTGCACACCAACACCATTGGCCCCATCATCTGCGCACAAAAGCTCCTCCAAACAAACATTCCCATCGGCACCATAACCTTCATGTCGTCGGACAGTGGCTCCCACGGCAACTTCCGCGAGATGGAGGACGGTTTCGCCGCCTACGCCGCCTCCAAAGCCGCCCTCAACATGGCGATACGCCACATGGCTGCCGAACTCAAGCGCAAGGACGATGATACTATAATATTAGCTATGCATCCGGGTGAGGTAGCGACGTAAGTTCCATCTTGCTAGGAGTGAGGTGTCATCCCTGACTGACTGCATTGGAATAGGGACATGGCGAATATCAACGTGAGCTGGGATGTGCAGGGCATCATCACGCCCGAAGAGAGCGTGGCGAAGATGGTGGATGTAATTCAAAGTAAGGGAATACAGCATAGCGGGACGTTTTGGACTTTTGAGAATAAGCCGTATGTCTGGTGATTGGACATGAACACGAGTTGTGAATATACCCGTTTCGCGATATGAATCTACCGAGTCAATAAAAAGCTGGAATGCCAACACGGACTGAGCTACGGGGATGATGCAGAATGCAGTATTTGTTCTCTAACGGTAATACTTCTGAGCGACCGCACAATCTTGGACTTCAACCAAACCCATAGTCCATGAGAATCTCCCCCTCGTATGCCTTGCAGACACTACTGGACGAAGAGGCAGGATAATCTTCGTCATGATCGACAACTACAGGCAAACTGACTCTTTGTCAGGCACCAGCTTGTGCAGAAACCTGCAGATAGGGATACAACCGTTCCGCAGCCGTTTATGTCGACAGGACCCTTGGTGATACCAGGAAAATCGGACCCCAAGCCGTTCACGCTCAGCTTGTGGCGGTGCCACTCGGGCTAGACGCCAAGGTAGAGGACTCGGGCTGCGGAGACCTGAACGTGAAGGTGTCAAGCCAGTCGAGACACGGATGCCCGCAAACCGGGCATTATTTACCCATAGGCCCGGGGTGTGTCATCCGATCTTTGAGAGGTACGGCTCCGCGCTTTTGGGCACGATGGGCACGACGGGCAAGGTCGTGCCGTTGCATAGCCGAAAGCTCTTCCGCCTGCTTCTTTCCACGCTGACGTCTCTTCTTGGCCGGTCGCATTTCAGTATGCGCGCTGTCGCCTTGACCAGATGCTTTGCGCTTGCACCTTTGTGACCCAGCGTGGCTTATAGATGTTGCAGGTGGAAGAGAAACCTGTGGTAGTCCTGGTGGCGAAGGAGTGAGTGGGGACCTTGATGTAGCCACAGTCCCGACGGAAACAGGCTGCGGGACGCGTGTTTTCAACTCAGTCAGAAGCTTTGTACGACGAGCCCGGTTCCTCCTCTCCTTTCGGCTGCGCTTGCGGAAGCCTTGCCCTGGAACTGGGATTATCGGATCGGCGTTGAGTTGCTCCTCGTTGGCGTGGACGGACAGCTGATTTGGTTTTTCGTGTTCTTCTTCGCCAGTATCGGCTTTGATATGGCTCACTTGCGACATGAGAGGCTTACTGTGTTTGAGAGCTTGTAGCGAGGAGGGTTGCGGTGATACAGATACTAGAGAAGGGACGGTATCCTTCGTATGGCTGGACGGAGCCAGCGTGGTGTCAGCCAGCAAGTCGTGCCCAGATCCGTCGTCCTCCACCTCGCCGCTGGCCGACCTAGATTTCGAATCAATCAAGCTCTCGCCTTCATATGTCTCGTTACTCTCCCACTCGGGAACCTCGCCTGCTACGGTTGCTGTATGATGGTCAACGTCCATTTCTTCCCCCTCAATCCTCTCGTCAAGACGAGCAGTGGAATAGTACCGTTGCATCATCTCCGTCAGGTCAGTACGGAATGGACAGAACTTGAGCTCGCAACGGCTGCGATCATGTGTATACCCTGGAGGACGGGATATTGGCCAGTTGTGGTTCAATTCGTGAGTCAGGTGACAGTCCGCACCGCGACGGCACGTGCCATGACTAAAGGTGGGGGTACAAAGTCAGTATAATGTTCACAAATCAGAAAACTGGGTGAAGTAGGTGTTCTGGCCAGTTTCTGATGTCTGAAGATTCAGACTTATAGGTGTAAGGCCTGGAATCCTAGACGGTCGCCTGGCACGCACACCCACTTTGTACCCCGGCATTACGTACTACCAGAAGATGCATGTCTCTTTGCACTGCCGACTAGGCGCCGAGAGAGGCTCGGCGGTGAACTTTGGGCCGAGGAGCCGGTTGTTTGTCTGATTTGATGGATTTGCCCTGGCTACGGCTCTTGAGGCAGGCGCATATGCCAAATTGAACTGATTCCCTGAGTGCTGGCATCCCGATCCCAGATCGTAGTCTAGAGCTTGGGCAGAAGTTGGCAAGTCGGTATTGTGGGCGTTGGTGCAAAGATCCCAGAATTGTGGACAGCCGCATACGCCACCATGGCGATCGAAAAGAATGACGGCGCGAAGATCTACGCCAAAGGTATCATAACCTTTCTGATCTAGTGACAGGCGCATGATGGCGGTTGTACTGGTGATGGCTCACGAAGTTGTTTATCGTGGGAAGTTTGCTATTGTAGAGCAAGCAAGCACGAACACCTTTAAATACTTCAGGTCTTAAAAGGGCTGGTGGAGGTGAAGGCAGATTAGTGAGAGATACATTAGTGACCCGCGGTTGACCGTGACCGTGACAGAATCAATACGTGGCCCGTGTACGCGTCCGTGGTCTCACACCAAATGCACAAACAATCAACATATTGATATAAACCTGCGTAGCACCAGAAGGCGCCCGGACTGTATGTTCTCATAGGCTGAAACATGAGGGTGAAAGTACCCGCTACCAGACGCAATACCTACATAACGGTCGCAGAAAAAATTGGAACACCCACTGTGACGATACCCAAGTTTATCCTGCATTCGCTGTGCTACAATATTATGTTCAACAACTTCGACGCGACCTTTATCCCCACCCAAGCACCAAGCCCCACCACACCAAAGAAAATGCCCAAGGCCCTCAGATTCCGCATCTCCACGTTCGAGCTCTTCAGCTTGATTTCTCTCGGCTTACCCAAAGCCGTGACAGTATCATACTCGGGAACGTACTTGAAGTCAAACGTAGTTTCCACACCAGCAAGACCATACTTAGCCTTCACGATGACATTGTAAAAGATGCGCTTCAATCGCTCGACATGACCACGATCCAGGCTTGGTATAGCGCGATAGAAATAGCAGACGCCCATGAAGAAGAGGCACTGGCCGGCCATGAGCGACCAATAGTACCAGGACACACGCGGTAACCCTAATGCGTCGGCAAGCTCGTTACCATTGAGCCATCGAGCGCTGGCAATCAACATGTCTGGAGAGACGAACGTGGGTGGTTGGCCCTCGAGACAGTGAATGATGTTATTGGCGAGGACCTTGGACATATCGGAGGGATGGACCTCGTTCCAGAGGAGTGACTCCATGATAGTTTTTGCTTTTTCGATGGTCTCAAAGTGCTCGTGTGGCGTACCCATAATGAAACCAATGTATCTCCATAGTGCAACATAGTCCTTTTTCTCTTGCTCGCGTAAGAAGATGCCCTGGCGTGGGAAGCTTAGCCAGATCAAAGTAGCACAAAATGTACCTATGGTCCCTATCTGATCGAGATCATTCACGGGGACACCCCATTCCTCTAGGTTGAAGTAATCGGGTCGCTGCTTTGCGAGCTTCATGATCCGTTGCCGGACAGCAGCATGAAGAAGGCGGACACGTATAGACGAAGCCCAACCAGCGCCTCCCGGCTGAATCGAGTCTAACGATCTTGTACATTGGAGGATATGTTGTGTCGTCTCGAAGAGTCTCCGTCGTGCTACCTTGGTGGAAAAACCCCCAGTCCGTGCCAATGTCTCCACCACTCGCGCGGCACCCATGCCTCCAAGAAGGGACTGGTATGTAAGTCCCGTCAGAGCTGGACCTCCGTATCGATAAAAAACGTTCTGACCTCTTTGTATCTGTGCCCAATCTACCCATGGCGGAATGGTGTTCACCTCATCCCAGAGCTCTTGAAGTTTCGAATCAGAATCACGATTATCTCTTAGCAAGATATAGAGATCTCGCTGTGGAAGTGGTAGTTCTTCCTTCTTCTCTTTGCCTGTGCCTGTCACACTAGTTTGTGACCGACAATCATCTCTCCGCGGAAGCGCTCCGCTGGTTGGTGGCGATATCTCATTGAGACGATCAAGACATTCTTCTCCTAGCACATCATACGAATGTTTGAGTGATTTGGCTTGTTCTTCTGTGAGATGGCCTTCAGTCCATTCAAATTCATAACCCCAGCATCTAGAAAGATTAGAAGCGCTTCAGCCATATGACGTGCTGAAACTTACTGTCTTGTGTTTTCACTTCGGCGTCTAAAAGGGCTGTACAAGGCCATAATAGAAGTCAAGGAGAATCAAATCTAAACTCTACGACAAGATGAACAGTAGGACCGAAGAAATCGAGGCGAGGCAAAGTCTGCGACCGAAACACAAGCATCTCGGCGTTTTGGATCGAACCGTCACCAGTCAGGTGTTACCGAGGAGCGGGGACCAAGTGTGAACTTTCTGCGGCAAGACTGTCGCCCCGCCCACTACCGTTTAAGTATGACTCTCGTATGACTCTATGTATCTAAGGGGCCGGCAGATGTCAATTCGTGCCTCAGAGCAATACTGAAAGCCGTGGTGCAACCATCAGCTGCAATATGGTGACGTCAGCCTTGTTTTGCCTTGGAGATGTGGCTGTGGTGGCTGGTGATGCAGCCGTCCTTAGCGTATCCGTCGATCTTCCGAGACTTCTCTTGAGCTCTCCTTTCCAAGCCCCATGCCAGCTATGAAATGTTTCGCCTGTCTAAGAGGGACCCTCGGTCTCCCCTTTCGCTCGATCTTCGACTCTGAACTGACTCTTCTCTCCCGTACGAACACGGCTCGCAACGCTGCATTGTCACGTCCCTTCTCCACCGCGCGCCGTCAGCTACAATTACACCGAGCATCCAGGGATGATACAAATGTTTGGGCGACGAAAGAGTCACCAAAAGTGCATGGTTCAGCCGAAAGAGAGAAAGAGCGCCCGGCATGGCAAGCGGAGAAGGAAGCCGTGAAACGAAAGCTAAACGGAGAGGCGTGGAATCCTCGCAAAAAGCTTTCCCCCGACACCATGGAAGGTATACGCCATCTACACAAGACTCAGCCGACAAAGTTCACGACTCCGGTACTCGCGCAGTACTTCCAAGTCTCTCCGGAAGCTATCAAGCGCATCTTGAGGAGCAAATGGCGACCCTCAGATGAAGAACAGGAGGACAGATTACGGAGGTGGGACAAACGTGGAGAACATATATGGACAAATCTTGTTGAGCTAGGAGTCAAGCCGCCGAAGAAATGGAGAGATATGGGTGTAGGTCGATCAAGAAATGGGGAGAAACCGAGGTGGAAATCAGGATCGAGAAACCAAGTCGTCGTAAAGGACAGTACCGGCTCCGGCGACTTTGGTTGGGCAGAAGAGGATCTCATACCGATTGTAGACGGAAAATCTGCGACGCAACCGTCGCGCAAGACAAATATACCTTTTTCGGATCGAATAGGCATATAAATCAAGAGATAGACGAAGGATCTCGACGGCCAGACTTAAGCAAGGACCAAAGCTGCTGTCAGTATACGCCCTTTACGAAACAGAAGCAAGTCGTTCAAGACGTGCTCATCAAACTCCACTGTCACCAGCCGTGCCGTGCAAGAAATCTAAATGGGTATGGAGCTTCTCGAATTGGATGTTACCAGGCAGCTAGAACAATCTTCAGCAACAAGATACGTTCACAGCGACGTGGTAGGAGAAAGTGACCTGCACCAAGAGGTACGTCCAGGCCACAACGAATGTCAGAATACATTATTCTGGTGGCTCGCAGCGAAGATTCAGAGCAGTAGCGCTAGATTCGATGCAGACCGGATCGAAGCTATGGTGCAGGACGATGGATACATGGGTGCCTTAACGTTGCATAGACTCTACTGCAATACTCAGCACTTGTTCACTGTGATGTATGGACACAGAAAGCTTGATCCTGTCACCAACAGTGTCGACATGATGAAGCTTTGATTTCTCCTCATTCCTGCGTTACATAATGACTAACATAGTGACTAACGATCCGCACGGACATTTCCAATGTCAGACAGTGCGACAGGGCACGTTCGCAGAAGCTTCGATCGGCCCGGCTCGTAACGTGCCACCACAGTAGTAAAAGAGTCTGGACCGTCAACCTCGTATCGATGCACGACTCCAACGTCCGCTCGCAGACTGACGACACATTTGGACAGGGAAAGACTACATTTTCGGCTCTGGTAGGTCAGTCAGATGGACCCCTTCACACCTAGGCACCTAGGGCAGCGTAGCTCAGCCTTAGCATATGCGCCACGGAAGACCCTCAGGGGTTTCAGTGGGGAATCAGAATGTAGACCAATTCCGATGCATCGCGACGCAGAGCGGACCTGTCTATACTACTATTCCTGCCTCATGGCAATGACGCCGTCCTGCGCCGGGGTCAGAGCTTCCTCCCTGTCGGAACCGCGACCCTGCATTGCGTAAAGCGTTATGGGAAGGCGAGCGTGCTCTGGCATGTGGCATCTCGGATGGAAGCTAATGACGGTTGACCTGAGCACTGTCATCGGAAGCCTGCAGGATTGAAAAGCGTGCGAGTCGAGACGAGTGGTGTCTTCCAGATAAAGAGGTGCCGTGTGGTCCTAGTATTGCGGGGGGTTCTATGAATGGAAACACTTCGTCTGATGGGAAAAAGGAAATCATTGTGACCATACGAACTAGAGACAAATGGTCTGCACAACCGGGAAATGCGTCTGTGGAGCGTTGAGCAAGACGGCTGCACGCAGCCGTACACATGGTTGGCCCTGGGGACTCGATGGCGAGAAGGCGGAATCAGGGTCGTGATTGGCCAGCCGCGAGAATCCCGAGGAGGGCTTCTGATTGGGCGCGCGGGCGGCAATGACGTACCCGCGCGCCCACCTGCGCAGTCGCTGGAAGATACAGCGAGAATGTTTCCATCTGTGCATTGCATATTCACGGTGGCACAGAGTATCTAGAACTCCGTCTTGCTTGCTGTAGGAGTGCTGATTGAGGTGGTCTCGAGATGGACAGGTCACACACAACGTCATGCAGAGGTCCAAGGGCACCAAGACGGGATCTATGGGCTTTTGAACACTCTGGAATGTCTACACGTTGCCCGGAAGCGCGGCATCGGAAAGATTTCGGCGGCGGATAGAGAGGGCGCCCTTGCACAGTGTTACCTATCATCTCCGCGCACACGAGTCGACGGGGAGAACGCTGCGCCAGTGCTACATTGGAACCCTCCAGAGCGCGGTAGGTGTGAGAGGTGAAAGGCCATGACTGCCAATTGGTCACGGTAAGAACGCCCGAGTACTGACGAGTGAGTGGGTCATCGGCCATAATACACCATCGTCTCTGGCGAGCAAGGCCCAGCAACACCTTCCGAGCTTTGTTTCCCCAACACGCGTCACTGGATCGCAGCATTGGCCTGCCTCTCTCGCGTCCAATTGCAGCGTCATGCTGCCCGGCTGACCCATCCCGTGTCCCTTCCCTCGTCCCAACACAACCCGCTTCAATGATCGCGACCGTGGGCCTCCTTTGTTAGAGACAGTGCGCAACCATGTCTGCCAGCGTGCCATGCCCGTCGAGTAGGAAGGTCGCGATACCTCGCCTGCAGAGGATCAATCCCTCGCAATCTTCCAAGGACCGGAGAAGAGTGAGTCGGGCATGCACAGCCTGCCGCTCCCACAAGATCAAATGCACTGGCGATGTTCCGCAATGCAAACACTGCGAGACAACCGGTCGAGAGTGCATATACATAATGCCACGTAAAGACCGCCTCAAAACGTTCGTGCAATACCTTTCCCTGCGTCATGTGAGCATCCCCTGACGAGTCCAGCGTAACCGAACGGAGCGGACAGATGGCCGGCCTTCTGAAGAAGCTGCGTGCCTTTGCCAACGACCAAGATAGGGCGCGCATAACAGAATTGCTCGAAGCTGTATGACTCCCTTGGTAACCATGCCAGCTCTTATGCTGGTCCAAAACATAAACAGCAGAGGCCCTCCAGCCCTCAAGCTTTGGGGTCCTTCTGAACTCGTGATACTAACGCCATTTCAGGCAGACGAAGACATTTTCGAGACCCGTCAGACTCCGACAGTTTCGAATCCCGACACCAACGATGAGGAATCGACTAAATCCGGATACATGATCGATCCCGACATGGGTGAACCGCTGCATAGACTGACTACCCAGTGCTTGGACCTCGTTGATGAGAACCTGCATGAGACCGATCAAGCGCGCGCCACAGGTTTTGTAGGCGCAAATTCCGAAGTTCAGTGGCTTCGGAGCTTCCTACTGATGGAACGAGGATGCAGCGACATAAGAACTTCCGAACGAGGCTCTTCAACACGCGCTGCCACCAATGAGCAGGTGAGCGCCATCACCTTCTATCTCGACAGTCGAAGGATCGATCCAGAGCTTCATGTCGACCCGTACGAACTCCCCACGGCCGATGCGGCTGAACAGTTGTTAAACGTCTACATGGAGAAGGTCCATGACTCCTTTCCGATCCTTCCACGAAAATTGTTTCAAGATCAATGCCGGAAATATTTTGATGCACTGAGACAAGGCGCCGCTCCAAGGTTGAGTTCCAAATGGCAGGCCATACTGAACTTGGTGTTTGCCATCGGGGCGAAATACTCTCATCTTGTCAAGGCCAATTGGCAAGCAGATGAACGAGACCACCTCATATACCAAGCAAGGGCACACGCGTTTGCATGGAACGAATCTACACTTGGACAGCACCCCGACTTGCCACAAATCCAAGTGGCTGGTCTGCTGGCCTTCTACTACCTGTCGGTTGGACAGGTCAGCCGGTAGGTATTGTGTCACGAACCCGAACGTGTATGCTAATATCACCAGAGCATGGGTGGTCGTCGGCATTGCGCTGCGTTTTGCAACCGCACTCGGTCTCCACGTCCGGAACGAGGATCCATCGGCCTCGGGAGCCAAGCGTGAGGTGTTGATTCGTGTTTGGTGGAGCCTGTACTATGTCGAACGGCAGCTCAGCATCATCACTGGTCGACCAAGTGCGATTGTTGATTCTTGTTGCTCCGTGCCGTTACCAGTACCATTTTCTGAACAGCAGATGTCGGAGGATGTGAACCTCGTAGATGCGTTGCGAAGGTCCAGTATAGTCTCAGCTGGCTCTCCCGTGGCACACAGCCACCCCTTCTCTGAAACTCGTCCTATGAGCGGCAGCAAGCCCAGTAGATCTCCTCCTGGCTTTGGCAGGACGGAAGCCAATTCGGGGTCTTATTTCAAGGCGGTCGTGCAGCTGTGCATCATCACGCAAAGCATCCTAACATCGCTCTACTCGACCGGAACGATGATCCGTTCCCCGAGCGATCTTCAACAAGATATTGTGCAAATTGGTAGACGAATCGATGACTGGGCTGCCAATCTTCCCGTCGACTTCAACTTCCAAGTTCCCTTTGACAATATGACCACGTCGGATAATATTGCGTTTCGCCAGCGCACGATGTTGGCGTTCCAATACTGCAGCGCCAAGATCTTACTCACGCGCCCTTGTTTGAGTGGACTGAGTGAGACCGAGAAACAGCACAAAGAAGCGGCAGCGTCAGCAAGCTTCTCTCGGCGGATGGCGGGTATCTGTGTGGACGCAGCCAAGATGGAGGTGGATTTACTACCGGATCAACCCCAGCCTCGCTTCGTATACGAATTCGGACCTTGGTGGACACTTGTACATCATTTAATGCAAGCCTTTGCTGTGTTCCTCCTAGCTCTTTCTTACTCGCCCGCGATGCAACAAGACAACGTGGTTCTCGCAGGGTACTGCGTCAAAATTATCCGCTGGCTGCACGTCATGGAAGACTCACTTGCGGAGCGGGCACACCAAGTAGCTGTGGGTTGCTATGAGATTGTCGCGGTTCGCCTCTCGTTACCTGGGTCCAAGCCATGGACGTCCAACCAGATGCCGGTATCTGGAATCAGACAGGATCGCGCACGACAAGCAGGGTTTCCAGGATTCCATTCAGCCGTCTCTGACATGGATTACGCACCTGATCTTTCAACGACGGCTTATTCGGAGATCGGGAACGATTCGGCGCCATATCTTTACCCACCTGGTGGACTCTTCGTGCCTCCAAACAGCGGACAAATGTACGACGGAACTGTCTTTCATCAGCTTCAATAGATCGGCGCTCGTGTATACATGAGCGGCTTTTCACTTCCGACTACCCTCTGAATGGAAGCCTGAGTACAGTGTTGTATCCCAAAAGGGTATACAAACACAGAAATGCCCTGAGATCTCGGTGGTAAGACTTTGTATTTTCGATTGGAAAGCTGAAAGCGTGTGTGTACGACCTTTTTTGGCTAGCAACGATAGATGGGGCAACGGCATTCATAAGAAGGGTACAAGCGGGGCAGCGCTGGTCATAATTTTGCTGATGAAGAATGATGTATGGTTGCCTGACCCGCGGAGTGCACAGACATGCCTTTTTGGGACGGGTAATCAAGTATATGTACTAAGAACTGAACGGTAATACGTACCATGATTATGGCATGGCACTAAAAACTTCACACAGCAATTCCCGATAATTCCGCGCCAATCAATCAACGGCATTCGCGCACTAGTTGAGACATCAGAAACGTCCACGGTCTTAATAGCAAGTACCATAGCATAACAATAATGCACATCCCGTTTGTCCTCGTATTCTTATCGTTACGCAGAATGCAGCAATGGACAATAGGTATATTGAGGCCGTTGTCACTCTCTACAGGATGTAAAGTCGGCAACAACATATTCACGGCCATTGAGCGATCGTAACAAGATAGCCCGCCACGTGCATGCTGCATTTCACCTCTCAAGGAAGCGGAGAAGGTCCCAAGACTTACGATATGTACCTTCGTCCACCACAAGCATCCTCGACTGAAGCAGAGGGAAGGTGGCCACAGCCAGTTGCCAAAAGGGCGTGAAGCTCTGTCGCTCATAAGCTCACTGTGACCATCTTTCGGGGCAGCACGACATGATCGCAGTAATGCCGAAGGGCTCTCTTCTCCGTGGATTGACTCTAGTTTGCTAATAGTCAGTTCACTTACACCCAGGGTATCGCTTGGTGGAAGGCACTCTGAAGGATAGTTTTCATCTATATAGGCTTTCCCGAGGAATATACGACCTATACCGCCATCGTGATACGAGACACAACCAGCTGTATACCACAACAAGAAGCTTTTGAATCGTAGATATCGGACTTTCAACGAATAAAGTTGCTTCCGCCTTCAAGGTCGTGACATGGCATGCGAACTAGCTACGACCTAATCACCAGTTCTTGGTTCGCGAACACAACGGAAGCAGAGTATTGGTTTGAGGGCTAGAGCTCCTTCAGTCTGCGCAGGATTTTGATCACGATTACATATACAGGCGATAGACGGATAGACATGCACGAATACCCAATATTACAAGCAATCCATCAGACCAAAGCACTTGTGACAAGATCAACAATCGTGAGACATATCTTAAAGTCATCTTAACAAGGGTGAGGTCAAAATAACAGGCCTCTGTTCGCGCTTGAACTTCCATACGAGCCCCTTTATTCGTCGCAACACATTGGCTAAAACGTCGACTCGGTCAACCGCCGCTCGCAAATCGTCGAACTCAGGTCAATGATCCTGTTGACTTTGCGACTTTACAGATTCGATTCCAGTTTCTCCACGACATGATTAAATTGTGGGCTTCATCTGCCCTGCCTGAACCAGGCGCTAGCAGCCGACCATATCGCAGACTAAAGGACTTCTTTCAATACCACGGCGATTATATGCTTACTCTGCGCATACTGTTCTATCAGGAAGATAGGGTCGTTTTCCGTACCGCGACAACTTTACCAATAAAACCTCTCCCGAGTGCGAGATCGTTATTACCGAAACAAATTGCGCTTTCTTTGCGTACATACCCAAAGCCTACGAGAGTCGATGGGAGCTTGATTGAGATTCCCAAAGCAATTTCAGTGCACAAGACGTTGACATTGATATCAAATTGTGAACGTACCTTCGGCTGGATTGCTTGGTCATTGCGAAGGCATCGGGCGATCGATGCACCCCAAACTTGTGTGTCAACAATTATATCCAAGAAGTCTAAGTAACCTGGCTGGTTTTCTTTTGAGTAACGCTGCTGTTGCAACTACCTAATAGTAAAAGAATGGCTAGCTAGTACTATATAATATTTGTAAACGACTCTTTGTTATGTTCTGTACACGATGAGAGGAGACAAGAAAGGTTGTTGCTGCGCATTTTGCGAGGTGCTAGCTTTGGATGGGTTGTGCGGCTTAGTGGTCGATGAATTTTTCTTTTGAGAGCCGGGCAAACTGGCAGCAATCGAATCGTCCATAAGCGCGAAACACTATTGCGGAATGTCTTTAGGTGAAAGTGAGACTAGATGGATGGAACCGCATGCCTGTTGCTGGGCCCTATGGCTCACAGCAATGATCCTTCGCATCTTAGATATGAGACCTATCACATTTGAAAGGCGCGTCTCCCAACATTGCTAGTATATCGTGGCAGTCGGCTTTCAATGAATCCAGTGCCTCTGAAGCTTGCCGTATAACAGACACGGTGGTGGCTGGCTGAAGTCGATGTGGCTCAGGCCTGCCCATCCACTATAGAAGCGTCTACTATTTCAATTGACAAACTTGAAAAGACTTTGGAGGTAATTAGAACGGACATTTGACTGCCAATGACCATAGTCCCACCATTGCAAAAGATTGCCTAAAACGTGAATTCTCAGGGTCATCTTTATGTGGACGTCAAGCACTGATGGCTCTGAATCTCTTCAGACTAGTACCACTTACCAATGATATCTCTATCAGATGCTTCATGGTATATGCATCCTCGTTACTATCATTTCAGCTCGACGTTGACCTGATTCCTAACCTTGGGAGCAACATCACTAGCTCGTTCCCATATACCAACATCGTACTAGCAGCTACGCGAGGGCATTTCCATCTTCACTCCTCTCACGGTGTAGATCGACAGTGTCACCGGCACTTTCCCCCGCACGTTCGGAGCAAATGAAGTCGACTAGCATCTGCCTCACCACATGTTCGAATGTACTGCGCGAAGGATCTACGTGCATGTGCCAATCGCATCCACTTCCATTATTGCCGGCTGCACAGTATAGTAGCTTACAAATGGCTTTGCCACCATTGTGAGTAATCAGTACATATTCTAGAACACATCGACCTCTTGGCGTAACTCAATCGGTGCCGGGAACAATCGAGTACCGCTGCAGGGTCGGTGAACGGAATTCCGTTCATGCGGCTCAGATGGAATGAGGCCCATTTATCGTTTTGTGTGCATTTACGTATTGGGATTTGGTGGTTACGTGCCAGGAGGGTTCGTGGGAGAGTTTGACCACCATACCGCAATTGTCGGCATAAGAGAGCTTTTGTTGCCATACAAGACTGAAGTTTCGCATGGTATCAACAAACGCTCATAGGCTAACAATAAACGGGTACATGCGCACAATGGGTATGGTACAACAACTTATCCAATTCGTGCTATGAGGGCTGATCTTCACAACTAGCGTGTTTGCTTTTTGTCGAATTCTTGGTTGATAGACGGTAGCAAGTATGTGGCAAAGGGGCAAATGCTCTGAACGTAGGTTTCGATAAGTACATCAAGGATCTGGAAGTAGCTTCGGTCGTTGAATTGGTCAAGAGGAGCATCGTGGGTCGGGATTATCATGAAACACAGCAGAACTAAGATGTGTAAGTAAAAGCAGTAGTAAGCAAAAACAGGCTGCATAGGCCCATCTTGCCATCTTTGCCATTTGTCTCGAGTTAACTTCAAGTAACCCATTTAGGGAGACCTTAACAAGCGAAGGAGAAAAATCTACCTAAGATGCTAGCAAATGTTACCCGAGAACCACGCTATAACTTCCGTGAAACCTCGAAGTCGCTAAGAAGCGCTAACGCGCAAGTGCGCCTTGGTGGATGAACGTCCTGTCTAAGGCTTTAAGTGAGCCACATGTATTAATGTTGTTAGATATCCAGCGCCTATAGTGATTGTTTAAGATACTTATCCTCCATAACAGACTATACGTCAAATACTGCTACGTCTCAAGGGAAAGTAGTATTCTCACGAGCAAACCTTCAAACCCATTCCCGATCACCGCCAGTTTTTCTTGACAAAAGCATGTTATATCGACTCTAAAAGTGCTGCTCCAGGAGATTGCTGTCGTATCGCAGCCGAGTATGATCCCACCGTTGTACTGAGTTCGAGAGTCGAGTTTGCGCCGGAGAGGAACGAAAATGTGCTAGCTATGTCGGTCGTCTTGCGATGCCTAGCGTAGGAACTCGGACACTGTCATAAGAATGACAGTATTGGTATGTCTCCATCTCTTGCATGCCACAAAGCTCCTCTTCCGAGCAAGCGAAACGCCAATCGAGCCCATCTTTCAAATATTCTGATACATGCAGTACATGTTTAGACGTCAGCATGAAACTATTAACGGGGTAAACGATTTCTCTTGTGTCATGACTCCGTGAAATGCGGCGGACTTCGGTTAACCTGACATGGAGAGGTGCAGATGCCTGAGAGCAATGCCATGTCAGTACGAAAAGTACCCGCTGAGTCGAGAAACTCGAGTAGATGATTGCTCCATTAGGCAAATCTTCTCACGAACCCAAGGCCGTTCGAGACTTTAGAAGTTGACTCGTATCGAGCGTGAGATCAGAGCCTTGTCGTCATTGACCGGCAAAGACAGCCGAACACATACTGTATGCCACGGGTGTAGGCTCCATTTACTGCTCCATCGCTGCTTTACTCGTATAGATGTCCTCTCTTGGACACAGGCATGAGATGAGTCCAGACCATGGCGTTGTACACAGGCAAGCTGAACTGGGCACTGATTCTGTGAACAATATACTTTTCATGGAGATCAATGAACCATGTCCAGTCGCGTGGGCGGAAGCATATCCCGAACGTGGTCATATGTACGAGAAGTATGGTGCTAGATGACTCGACAGCCCCCACGTACAGCCGAGGACCTAGAACTCTCACAGCTACTGATAGGTACCTCGACTACGCCGCTACTTACAAGTGTACCATGCAGTTCGATTTGACTACGGTGCTAAGCTTTCGGGAGCTAGAGAGGTCGACCACCATGTCGTACATCGGTTCACCGATGAAGACATGGGACTCCCCACGATCCACACGATCCGTAGACCTGGTCTTGTTGAAGTGTCTCGGAAGGCGGCTGCAAGTCATTGCGAGGTACCGCTTCGTGGGTCCTACCTATGAAGAGCATCGGAGAGGGATCCCGACCAATCATTCGCATGTATGAGTAAGTGACGGCCGTTCCCCAAAGAGGCTAGGTGTGCCGCGTAACCGTGCGAGGAGGGTGTGCTGCGATCCGACTCTTTAGTACTCGAGTAATCGAACTGCGAGCCTAAGCACCGGTACCCATGAGGCCCTATCAACATAGCGTCGGCAGTCCGGTCACAATAACGCCTTCGCGGCGGCATGCGGTTGTTGGCCTCCCTTATCATCATGGATGGCATTTGCGGAGCCGGAGTGCTTTGCGATCCTACAAGGCCGGTTGGACAACCCGTCCTATCATACAAGGCAGCTGCAGCGGGCTGCGGTGATAAGCACATCGCAGGCAACGAATAGATGGGAGGTGGCCTCCGACCCAGCGTGTAGCGTCTTGTGTCCTGCTCTTTAGTTCCGCTTAGAGACTCTTGTCATCCTTTGTTGAAGAAGATTCGAGGCAGCCGATGCCTCCCGGTGCCACCAAGGTTACCACCGACAAGCGAGTCAAGCCTGCTACAGTACACTCCACACCAACTGCACCAAGGCGAGTCCTTCGCTATTTGGAATGTGTTCCGTCCGTATTCCTCAAATCTTCTATCGGACCGTTGCCAGAACTCTGGCGTGCGGAGAGTGGTCGCACAGCAGGTTTTGTCCCTCACGCCGGCTGAAACGACAACGTCCAAGGTGGGGAAATACGACGTCTCGCATGCGGTGCAAGGCGCCATACGCAGCGACCCAACTTTGAGCTTGCATGGAAAGGGCTGGCGTGAGCGAACGTGACTGAACACGTACGCTTTCTTACCTCAACACAATCTATCTCGACCGAGGTATGCTTAGAGCCCATGTCGGGCGTACATTTGTGGGGCTCTCTGGGCCGTAGGGCTGAGGTCTGACATGCTTGCTCTAGCTTCACCGTACACTAGTATGCACCACGGGAGATAAACCACGCACCACGACAGCCTCGTATCAGCGTACTTTACTGTAAATCATATGCAGCGCCAACTCGCTGCAGCTACTAGGGTACACCGTGGTCCATATGCTGTTGTACCACCATGGTCTTCGAGACAGGGGTGTCGCATCGGACAAGAGCTGAATCAATGTCCAAGAGAACTTGGCCGAGCAGTGTTGGTCTCGAGAATATTACCAGAAACGGCATGACGAGGCGCCACAGCGCGTTTACTGTTCCATTTCGAGATAATTAGCCCGTCAAATGGTCTCGTCCCACGGCGTGAGGTGCCGCTGGCGGCGAAAGCATAATACTAGAAATGATGACCCCAGGTTGCGGCACCAGCAACAGTGGTTATACGAGTATCAACGGTAATAATCGTGGAAACAGTGCAAGCTAGAGAAGAGGCAACTAAGTTGAACAGACAAGGGCGATTCCACCCTTGATCGCTGCGAACTTCAAGTTGGGCCAGGCAATGCCGAGTGTGCACTGCAACCGATAGAGCTGTCCAGACGGGATATCGCTGCGGATGCCAAGCGGCAGGTGACTCCACGTCTTCACCGATCGATGCACGTGGCACGGGACACCATGTCCCTTGACCGGTCAACGAGGCAAAATGCCTACTCTTTTTCAAACTCTATGGTCCCGGTCTTCCATGAATCCGTACAGCGTTGGTAGTAAAGGCGGTGAACAATCATATGGCGGCTGGTCTGGTTAGAGACGCAAGGCGTGAAAGATCTTGTGAGTAGTCGAAGGCATACTATGTGGGTCCATCAGCGTACGTCATGCGCGCTTCTTTTACGTAGTCTTCGACCTCGGTGGGGAGGAACAATAGTCGACATCAACTGCATCCAGAAGGCGACCATCGATCGATGTGGGACAGCTGGGGAAAACAAGCATTAGCTAGCGTTGGAGGCTGGGATCCGTCCGAAGTTGGTAAGCTTCCACTCAGCTCTGGGCAACGTTTGATCAAATACCCTGCATGTGCCAGACTTGACTGCATCCCAAACTAGAAACAAGCTCGGTCGAACGCTAATCGTTCACCAAAGTACCAAGCAAATTCATCAAAGAGTTGGTGATAAGTCAATGGCGAGGTAGATGCTGGGGCATATCGACCGTATGCTTGTCCTAAATACTAAAGTGAGAAAGTTGAATTACCCACAGACTCTTCGAGCGAATAGACATGTACTCGGAGGGTTTCTAAATCGCCACAGAGGGAAAAGGGGAGAAAGCAGAGACTGCACTCCAGAAGTACGATAGACGATATGCCTGGGATCGTGGAACCACGGTCGAGTGTGCGCAGATATGACGAGTTTTGCCCCTTATGCTAAGCATTTGCACGCAATGGATCCGCGTGGCAATACGACCACAGAAACCTGGTAAGGAGCGGAGGGTATGTGCAGCTGAGAAAACTAAAATTCGATCAACGGCCTTGCGCGGTGCCCGTGAGCAAGACTGGATCCTGCCATTGCGACAAAGATTTACCGATCGCTAACTGCGGTACCCGCAAGCCATGTTCGAGGCGACTGGTTCTGTAAGCGACGTGTTACGCCCCGGTTCGCTTGCTTGGTAGAGCGCGTCTCTACCTCAAGGTTCTTGGAGGGGTCGAATTTCATGTCGATGGTCGAAGTCTAGAGCAAGGTGCGCCTTGAGCTTACCACGTAGAGCGTGGATATCATCCGGAACGATTCAATGTCTTATGACCGTCCAAACGCAGCACTCGACGTTGAGTCATGGTGTTCATGATAGCCGATCTGCACTTCATCCTGCTTGCTGCAAGCTGCTGTAACGGCCAAGGATATGCCTCGATGAACAGGTGACGGGTGGCTCAACGTACGCCTTCTCAATGTTCCGCTTTAAACGCTGCTATCACCGATTGCGACGTCGAACGGCCAAATCAGTGTTAGCGTAACGCGTCCAGATCAAACCAGTTGCAGGCGAGGGACCAACAGTGAGACGCTATCCGTCCCTCCCGGCGGCGAGCGCACCGGTCCGCGCCACAAGTACTTTTCTGGATGCGGCATAGCAATGAGGCAGCATCCTCGCGTCAGCACTTTATTTGGAGCGCCGCGTGAAGCGCTTCTCGCTTTCCTGTGGCGTGTCTTGATCATGTACGAAGTCTGCTCAAGTTCATGGCGGTAACGACCCCTGTTCCCATTGTGCAGCGCGCTAATGCTGAGGTATGCATAGTGCTGAAGGGGGAGAGTCATCTACTTGACCGACCATCACGTCGGGAGAAAAGGGTCGAGCGACTAATTGCCATAGTAGCCATTCAGACAGAAGCAGGCAGAAATGGTAAGCTCCCTCCATGTCGGTCTAGCCGTACAATCCCGTCTCAATTGACGTGGACGCTCCTGAGTCCACACAGGCTACAAAGAGCCATCCGTCATATGGGAATGCAGACAGTCACAGAGTAGTAGTGCTGAGGAATCTCTGCAGCATGACTGCTTTGTTGCCTGCCGATCCAGAATGCGATGACGAGCCATCTGTTGCTCTGTCTCTTTTCTTGAAATGCTCTGAACATGCCCTGCGGATAAAGGAGCATGATTCCCAAGAAAGGAACAGGCCCCACGTGGGGTGAGGACACGGGGATAGAGCATGGTCCAGCAGCATGTCAATTGTGGCGCGATAGCAGCCGCACAAAGCAGCGAAAACTTTGTTCCAAACGCAACACTTCCATCACCGCTGTTAGAGTACCCGGTCAAGCTGACGAGCTTTGCAGGGTATTCTAGTTGACGGCAGTGGCGGCGCACGATTTGGCGCGGAGCTGATGCTGCGGGGTGCCTGTCTGTGGACAAGGAAGCGTCGACGTGGTATGATCATCCAGCCGGGGCTTCATACGGTAAGACCCATAGGGCTGATAATGCGAGGGTGATCGCGATCTGGCAGAGAGACTTTCGTGCAATAATGCGCGCTCAACGCCCGCTTGCAAGTGACGGTCGGTCCTGGGCTGAATCTACTGGTCAATCAGTGGGAGGGGGCCAAGTAATCTGCAAGGCTCTTTGTTCACGGGGCATATTCGGGATAGTCGTGTGGTAGGCGCATGTTACCCTTGTGAAGCACCTTTCACGGCACTCCCGCTTGCACGAGAGCATTAAAAGCGGCGTAGTGACTGCCGACTGATTGACGAACCGCCCATGTGGCAAAGCATGGAATAAGGAGACATCAAGCCTAGTTGTGAATGTATTCCTAGACCCGCTCTCGAGGCACATTATCGTTGGAGGATTCGGTTGCACAGTTTCTGCAAGCTGACATTGGTACGCTCGAACGTGAATGCGACCAGCGAATAGGAGCAACGAGCCTCTCACCAGCCTCGACTGCGATCGTCCTCGGGAGTCGTGCCCGGGATTACAAGCGTTGGCGGTCTATAATACATCCCAGCATGGAATAGAGAACCTCGTTGTATCTGCGTGGCTCAGTCAGCTCTGCTGCGAGGCGCGTGGCGGCCTCGCTACCTTAGTCTTCCATGCGGCAAAGATCCTGGCCTTGTGCATATAAAAGGCCATATCCGGGTGCCTGAGACCTGCATCAACACCTCAACAACGACTTTCAACAGCACTGACACTAACAACCAAAGACCAACGATAGTCCATTACGGACCACATTCAAACATCGCATCCAACATTCTAACCAGGATCCACAATGTCAGTGTCGAGCTTGAGCGCGAAATCTTCGGTGGAGTCTCTGCGGAGCAATTCTTCATTCGGCTCAGCACCAGATAAGCTCGCACCTTCTGTAGCAGGCCCAATGGTTTGGAAGAACTCGGACCTCAACCCAGCCAAATATGTGGTGGAGCTTAGCGCCACCGAAGTTTCCGAAGTTCGATCTGCTGTTATCTCGATCAAGTGTAAGTCAACGAGGATTGCTACTGAACGTCAAAATACTTAACAACAGACCAGTGCAGAAACTTCAATCCGAACAAATTAGCAAGAAGAATTTTCCTCTAAGTGAAGATCTCTCTAAGAGATTAGCCGGCGTCAGTAAAGAAGTTCATGATGGCTTAGGCGTCGCTGTTATTCGCGGTTTGCATGCGGCTCGGTTCAACGATGAGGAGGCTGTCATTGCCTTTGTCGGCATCTGTGCCCATACCTGCCCTCTGCGGGCCACAGACTCGTATGCGAACCAAACGTTAAGTGAGTTTTGATAATCTGAAAAGGGTAAAGACTGACAGAGAACAGGCCACGTCCTCGATGCAACTTTCCGCAAGGTTCCGCATTGGGCTAAGGATATCGGTCTGGCTGGCTCAAAAATCACAGCCAAGATGGACTTCCACAGCGACCGATTTTCCGGTGACGTTCTCGCCATGCACGTGCGGGATGACGGTGGCGCTGGCAACGGTGGTGAGCAACATGTCGCTTCTTTCTGGAGCATCTACAACGAGCTCCTGGAAAAGGATCCGGCTGTGCTTGAGACCATGGCGGAGGCTCAGTGGCCATTTGAGCTGAAGCAGAAGTGAGTGCCTGATGCGAATTGCGAAGTAGGCTGCTGACAATTCTATAGAGACGCAGCTCCTTACTTGGAGCTCGGCCCTACGCTGTTCTTTTCGAAAGGAAAACCCATATGTCAACTCGTCAAAGCGCCGCTTCTAGGTGGTCCCTACATTCCTCGCGATCCGAGCATGCCAGACCTATCTAAGGAGCAAATGCACGCCATTCACGCGATGGAAGAAGCGGCCCAGAAGGTCTGCACCCAGCTTGATCGCCAACAAGGCGACATTCAGCTCATCAACAATTTGAGTATTATGCACGCCCGTGCAGCTTATGGCAAGACAGAAGGGCCTAGCACGCGTCATCTTCTGCGAATGTTCCTTCGAGATCCTGAAAACGCATGGGATAAGCCTGAATCCTGGAAGCGCAATTTCGACGATCCTTTCACGCCTGACCGTCGTCAAGAGATTCCAGTTCACGACTTTGACCCCTGGCGCAAGATCAGCGGCCGCGAGAGCCACGGTTAAACATTTTCCAATCTCGTCTTTTCCTGACTTCAGGCGGCTTGTTCTTCAAAAAGGCGTGGCATGTAATCGTTCGGAAGGATAATTTGATCTTTGCTTGTACTAATTGGGAGGCATATTTAGTATCACAATACGATACCCTTGTATCGTGTGTAACATACACAATATACCAAAATTCTGAAACACTTGCTGCCACAGATGCATATGACCGATTGAACATGTCCTAGTCCAATTTTCCGTTTGCTCCGTGGCTATGAGTAGAAACGAAGAAGGAGACGATATCCCAGGAGAACGAGAAGCGACCGATGGAAGAAATTAAGAAGATCCTACGCGCCGGATGTTTCCAGAAGCGTCCTGATCCATTTACTAGACAGGGAGTCGTGTGTGGATCGAAGGCCGATGTATGGTGCTGTAGAGTGAGCTAGCAAGCGTAGGTTAGCATTGCGCCGAAACCCCGTTTGCAAATGCACATACCGATTCCTCCAATCCTATCAATGATGCTCACCAGCTTCAATACATAATCATATCCTTGAGCATCCAGGTGACCTTTCTTTCGCAGCTCTTCGGGATTCTCTCGCGCTACTTTGAAAGGAACATAGTCGCGTATTGCAGTCTTCCAGTACGTTAAGAGTACTTCGAAAGAATACTCCCACTTCTCTATCTGACGACTGACAACGTTGTTGACATGATTTTCGACAGTCTAACGTCGTTAGCTTCAGGTGCTAACACGAATGTCGCGTCTCGCTTACCGTTCCATTTTTGGACATGATGTAGGTCTCCGCGCTACGATGGATGTATTCCAAATTCCAGAAGATTACATACAACGCAAGATATAGTTCATACCATGGTTTGATCTTCGGCTTAAATATCTTGTTGTTCACCAACTTGTGACAGGCTGTTTCTAATTTCTTCAGCAGTTTTAAAGCAGCAACGTCGACTTGTTGGCTAATGGCACCTGGCAGCGGGCGATCGCGAGAGTTCCTGTCGTAAGCCTCATACTGGCTGCGGCCTAACTTGCTGAAATCATATTCCTGTATACCAGGAACATCAGTGGACCAAACGGTGCCGTAACCCTGCGATACGATCGAGAGACATTGGATCCTCATGCAGAGGTCCAGCAAGTTCTGCGGACCCGGAGGCAGTCTGCCTCGTAGGCGGACAACTTCCTGGTACGTAAGGAGTGCTATCTCATCATGAGCGACGCGTGCGAAGATCCATTGTTCGACGGCGGGTTGCAAATTCGTAATGTATCTTTCCAACAGCGGAACCAGACTTTGTGTGTCGTAAACAGCGTACGGCGGCTGTTCGACAACTACCCGGCCTTGAGTGGTGCTCCACTCGTTTGTTGCCGCATCCAAAAGGGGTCGTTTCGGGCGATATTGCCCGATCGTAATACGCATTGGTTGGATGTGAATAGGGCCAGTCCCTGGAAGGTTCCAAATAATATCCATATTGAGTAGATCCCAATTCGGTAGCCACTCGTAACCTAGGAATTCGCCTTCTTCCTGGTTGGACCGGCCATTACCTGTGTGGCATTAGTGTTGCAATCTGTAGAGAAAGCGTGCTTCACGTACAATGGCGGACCAGCATAGCTTCCTCAAGACGAATCCTGCAGCAGGGCATGTTGAACGATCTGGCCCCTCCCGCAACCTTTTGACACTTCTGACACGGATCGCCGTGATCGCACTGGCACGTTGTCAGTCAAGAACGTCTTGCAACAGGAAGCATAACGTACACCGGATTTGTAAAATCTGCAACGGATGCAGGCAGACTTCTGCTTACGCATCTCATGTGTTTTTCGCCGAGCCTGTTCGTCCAGAGGCCCTTTCCTCTTGGACACCTTTGACTTTTGCGATCTCGCAACAAACGCCGCAGGAACTTTGGCTACGGGTTTCTTTGTAAGTGAGCGCTTCCCTCGGGTAGGAGCGACTCCCAGGGTTGCAGGATGCGGGAGGACATGGTGGGCATGCGCATAATTCTGCGGATCCGAATCGACAGGCCACAAGGGTGCTGCGTCTTGCATCTGTTCATATACGGCTGGGGTGGGCGCGCTGGGAGCAGCGCTCACCATGGTCCAGGTTGTGTCTGGTAGTGGCGCTTGGCTACCCAGCACTACACCTGGAGGAAGAGCATGGCCAGTGTGGCCAAAAGCATTGCGGGGAGCGATGGGAGATACGTCGGAAGTTATTCCTTGAGCCCAAGTCACCGATGCCTGCGGCGATGCATGCGCAGGAGAAACATGCATGTCTGGGTTGGCATAGTTTAGCATGGGAGCCAATGTGCGGGCATCTGGTGGGTATGGCGGGGCGATGTGGGCTACGGCAGCATCCTGGGGTTGGGTCAGTCAAGGCCTGCAGAGGTGAAGGTTCGCACTTACGGCAGTCACATGAGGCGCTTGGTGGTCGTCTTGAGGTCGGTACTCGTGGGCAGGGCTGCTCAGCGAGGCCGTAGAAGGGTTCCCGTACGGGCGGTCAGACCGGGGGTCGAGGTGCGGCACGGACTGTCGACTTTCGGCGTCGGTGAAGGACAGCGAGCGCGAGGTGAGTTGGGTGTCGCCGAAGTCTGGGTGCCATGGCTGGGGAGAGTGGGGATTCGGGCGGGTGTATGGTGCGGACCACGGCGGCGGGTTGAGGTTGGGATTGGGATCGCTGGACCCGGCGTAGTCGAGATAGTGGGCCGGCGGGCGGTGGGCCGGGGAGCTAGAGCGCTGGAGAAGGGCCGAAGGAGCGGTCGGTCGCGAGAAAGCTCCGTGAGAGCCATGCCACGATGTTGCTAGGTCGGCGTACAGGTGTTCTTGGGTGCCAGGCAGAGGGTGGTAGTGCGAGTGGGGAGCGGGGGCGCCTCTGTGGTACTGCGAGCTGGCCGCCATGAGGGCGGAGAGCGACGTGCGGCTGACAGCGTGCGACGGTCGGCCAGGGCGGCAGGCTCATCAGCTGGGCTGCTGGATCGAGTGAGTCGCAGAGCGTGGGCCTGGGGCAGCCGTAGCGACGGGTGGGGTGTAGTATGAGAGAACCAGCGGCAGCGAGCTCTAGCATGCACCCCGACGATGCGTGAGACGAGCGCCTGGGGATGCGCTTGGCTCAAGCGCCCGCCCGTGGCTAGCTCCCGTGCCCCCATGGCCACGGTGGGCGGCGCGCTCGCAGGGCTGCAGCAGTCCGTCAGCAAGGCCTCTTCCGGCTGGTCTGTCTCGCCCTGCCGAACACACAAGTGGACACAGCGCCTGTCCATCCTTTGCCCCCGGAGCGTTGCCTCGCTGACCACTCCATGGGCTGTCATTAGCCGTCCTCATTTCACACCGCTTGACCCAGGCTTGCTTCCTTCAGTGCTGCGCTCATCCCACTCTCTAGATACCCCCGACCCGCTCCTTGCGCGTCCCCGGCTGCATGTACCCAGATAGGAGCCGTGACTGCTGGCCAGTCCAATAGTAGCACCTTCTGCTCTGACCCCGTAGCCATTAGCAGATGGGTTAAGCACTCGTCCGTTTCTTCTGACCGGTGTAGCGGAGGCTCCGTGACCGCCCACGAGCATTCGACGAATAGCATCAGGAGTATCCTGCAATGTCTGGTGCAGGTACGGTACTTACATACCGTCACCTCCCGTGGCTGGCCCACCGTCGTCCGAGTCCGAGCCCTCCAGCTTCATGTCCACAAGCTACTCTGGGTTCTAATCCTCACGCGTGCCTCACCAACCGCCCTTGTGACGTGCCCATAACGCCATGCCATCGGTAGCTGTCTTGCCCACTTTGGATGGCGTGCGTCTGGCTACCCAACAAGATCTGGCCAGGATTGCCACTGTTGCAGCAGCAGGCTTCTTTCACTCGCCAACCTTCCATTACCAGCGTATTCAATATGCTGCGTATCCTGACGACACGCTTCTGTAAGCAATTTGCAATCCACCTCCATGCACTCGCCAGCAGCTTGGTCGACAACGCCGAACCGACTTTGACAAGCTTCTGTTGCGAGACTGCTGCGAGATGCGTCGAGTTTACTGGTCTTAGGTCCACGGCATGACGAGTGCGGTGCTAACCTTGGCCCGCAAGGGTACAGTTCGTACTGGAGCGAGTACAGCCGAGCTATTCAAGACCCTGCGAGCGTTGTTCTTGTGGCCGAAGATACAATGAGTGATGCCGAAGACACTGCTGTGTACCCGGCCTTAAGAGATGCTGCCGCTTATAGCCCCGGTGTGGGCACTGTGGGGTCCAAGATAGTGGTCGGCGTAGCCAGTATCGACATCAAACCGGGGTCTTCGTACCTAGGGCTGTTTCAGCCCGCGTGTGAGCTGTTGAACATGTCAAGATAAGGCTCGACCAGAGGCTGACCAGGCAAAGGCCCCACAAATCAGTTGGATTGCCGTCCCCTTCCTGCCAATCTCAACCGTGACTTCTGTAAAGAACGAGTCCGCATATACAATGAAACCACCGCTCCAGCCAAAGATAGGTGTGTGGATCCGAACAGACTTTATCTGATGCTCACCGTGTACAGACATCTCCAAGGCCATATGAGGTTGAGCACTCTAGCTGTGCACCCGTACGTCCTGCTTTGCTTCGACTTGACGGCTAGTTCGTGGCGTCTAACTTGGTCAGCGCATATTGGCGTTGCGGCCACGCTTCGCGTCTTGTGAGCTGGAGTACGCGCCTCGCAGATCTCGAAGGTGTACCTGTGGTAAGATCAATTTCCGGTCGCGGTCAGTCTGACATGTATAATTGAGAACCAAACAGGGAATATCTGCCGTGCCGCAAGGAGCCATCATCGCCGCAAGAGCCGGTTTCGAAGAGCGAGAACTTGTCCGTGTCAAGCGGGCGTGCGTGCATAAAGAGGAACCTTTAGGGGGCGGATCTAAGACGGCAGAGGTGGAGCTGTGGGTTGCCATTCGCCGCCCGTCTGGAACGCCAGTGTCGGGCGACGGTTCGGGCGACGGCGCCGTGAGCCCGGAGTCGCAGTAGCAAACGCAACGGTGCTGATCGGTGAAGAGCTTGGACCATTGCATGTCTCTGCACGGGCGTCTCCTCCTTTCTTGTCGTGCGCTTGAGGCAGTCCACGGCGGAATCCCGTGCCAACATGCGCGTCGGGCAACCACGCGGCCTCCTTCGAAATGACGCACTCACACTCCTGGGCCATAGCGTAGCTTACGCGGAGCCTGAAGTGGTCTACTGTGCACTCGAAAGAGACGGGCATTCACTTTTATCAGCATGTTGCGCGGTGGGTGAGAGTGGCTGACCAGGCTATGGAGACAGTGATGGCCCGCTTTTCGAGTGAGGACTAGCTCTTATTACAATGTTCCACAACTTTCTCAAACATATACAGCACATGAGGATCGTCAGGGCAGTGGTGGTTATGTCGAGAATGGTTGATGCCATCGAGGCAGGTAGAGCACCACATTGCAGACGCACCTCCAGCGTTGTTTGAAACCGATCAGAAAGTCATCTTGAGAACTCTTTAGCAGCATCAACAGCGTATCATTAGACAAACCATCCCGACACAAAATACACGTTCAGGGTAGCGCATGGTAAATCTGAGCGTCCTGCAAGCGCAATATATTTGGCCCTCGAGTTGAAGTGGCCTCAACTGTTTGTCAGATCTAAAACCACGAGAAGCACAGGAATTTGCGATGAACACTCATAACCTCAATTTCGTAAGCATCTACCTCTTGGCCTTCTTCTTCTCCCCGCCCTCTTCGTCTTCAACACTCGTTCTCTTCCCTGCCACCCTCGCACTCTTCCTCGTCCCCTCTATAGGTCTCTTCTCTGCCTTCTTCTTGCCACCGCCCTCCTTCTTGGGCCTGCCCCCGGACTTCTTGCCTTCCGCTGGACTCGCCTTCTTCGCCGTGTTAGCCTTTGGCTTCTCTTCTTGCTTTTCTTGCCGCTTCTCTTCATTGTCGTCGGGTGACGGTGAGTCATGTTCTTTCCCAGCCTTCTTTTCTTCCTTTTGCTTCTTGCCGGACGATTTTGGTTGCGGTGTGCCCTTTTTGGGCTCGTTTTTAGTCCCGGGTTCGTTTTCATAGTCGCCGCCGCGCTTTTCGTATTCTTTGGAGAGTTTGGACGCCCGTTGGGATGTTAGTATGAAAAGCAGACGGCGTATACGATGGCACGGGATACACGCCGAGCCAGCCACACGTCTCCTCCAAGAACAACCCTCAAAAGGACAACATGACGAAACAAGCTCCCAGGATCCTCGCACTAGCTCAGGCTTATCGTCAAGTCTAGGGAGAACAGAAGAACGACCTACCTTCCACGCACTCCACTGCCCCTTGCCGCCCCCATCCTTATTTGGCTCATTCTGAATCTCCTCTTTAACCTTCTCTCTCAACTTGGGATCCGTCGGTTTTCCCTTGCTAGACGGCATCTTGCTTCACTCTGGGTTCGTGCTCTTCGAAGAAGCAAACGAAGAGGCAGGGGTTGTTCAATGTGTCGTCGGCACGCGCGACAAGGTATGGTCAGATGAAGCAACGAGGGCGCGTCCCGAATTATGTACTGTACCTGCATCGCGTCTGGCCATGGCGTTGGCGTCGCGTCCGTGAAACAATGACATCACGATTAGCCTGCCCGCCCTCTTCCACTCAACTGGGCCAAATGTCAATACGTCTAGTGGAATGGCGCGCTAGCCTGTATCCCGCGCCCTTGGGCTTATGTAATGTTAGCAGAAACATGGGCATCTGCAAGCGTGCATTGCGCGTCATCGATACATTGTGTAAGGCCACCGTTAGGCAAAGCGCGCCAACCAACAGAGGGTGCACACGCACACAAGTCATCACTAGAATATCAGTCGTGCCAACCTCGGATCATATCATGAACACATCTATCGTCGCTATGCTCATCCGTCCTTTCGCTGCATCCCACTATGCTCTGAAAACCACTCATCCTGCCCCCTCTAATGCGGCGTGCTCTTGCTGAACTGGATCAAGCGTTTCACGCCAACCTATCGAATGTCAGAACGGCACGCGCATCCAGTGTGCGGAAGCTTACCATCCAATTGCTACCCTCTTCCGTCTTGTTCGTCATCAAATCCGTAAACAGCGCAATCGCTTGGTCATACTGCCTGGCCTGTATATGTCCCGCAAGCTCGTTCATCTCTTGAATCGTGTCTGGCTTGAGCAGATCCTCGTTGTTTAAGTGATCGAAGAGGATGTTCAATCGCTTTTCCGTGTCTGCAACGTGGGCTTTGAAGTTGGCTGGGGCCTTAGCTTTCACGCGTTGCATGTCTGCGTTGAGGATCTCATAAATAGGACGGGATGCATCAGGCATGTGTGACCGGTCGCCAGCAGCTGTCAACTTGTTAGCAAAGACATGATATATAGCACTCTTCTTGGTGAGACATACGGTACTTCGGCGCACCAGGGGCTGCTCGCTGCGAGGAAGCGGTGCCTGGACGTGAACCTGGCCTCGGAGGACCGGTTTGAGGTGGACCCCCCGGCGGAGGGCCAGCTCGTGGCGGACCTTGTGGCGGACCTCGTTGAGGTGGTGCCGCCGCCTGAGGCGGTGCTTGCGCAGCTGGTGCCGGGGCGTACGGAGACGCTGCTGGGGAGTAAGGCGAGGGACCTCCGAACTGAGTCGGCGGCGGTGCGACCTGTCGTGGCGGCGGCATACCCGCTGGCGGTCCTGAAGGCGTCGAGCCGGGCGCTGGTGCATAGCGGTTGGACGGGGGAGCGGCAGACGGTGGAGGGTTATAAGGCGAAGTACCTCGGGGTACAGGAGGTTGCTGTGGAGGAGCAAAGCTTGACGGTGGCGGGGTGTACGCATTGGATGGTGGCCCTGGAGCGTATGGACTGGGAGCAGGAGCTGCAGATGTTTGTGGCGACGAGATACGAGGGGGTCCTTGCGGAGGCCCCTTCGGTGGCGGTGGGGGAGTTGGTCGCGACTGGGGAGGGTACGTTGGCGAAGGGCCTCCAAATGTTTGATGGAGACCTTGCTGGGCTTGGAAGGGAGAATTAACAGCGTTGAGAGGGGTGGCGCGACGTGATGCTGGCTTTGGTGGAGCGATGAAGTTCTCTGGCATGTCGTTCCAGTTTGGGATGTTCTTTTGAGTAGCCGCGGGTGCAATCGATGGCGAGCTGGAGAAATTTCGCGGAGGTGGAGCAAGAGGATTTGCTTGAGGTTGCTGATATCCGCCAAAACCGCCAGGTTGAGGGATAGACGGAGCGCTCGGTTGATAGCCGGCAGGAGTATAGGCATTCCGGCTAGGCGCCGCTGGAGTATACGGCGACGGTACAGCAGCCTGCGCATGAGCTGACAGAGGGTTGACAGGGGCATACTGAGGGCCCGGCTGTTGTAACGGGGCAGCAACGGGGACCGCTGGCGCAGGCGTTTGCGATTGATAGGTAGGCACGACACGCGAGCCACGCTGAGAGGGAGTAGCTTGGGTCTGTCGTTGAGCCGCTTGCGGTGTCGCTTTCCTCGTGGCCTTCATAACTCTGTCCCTTGCAACGTCTGCAGCGGGGTACTTCTCGGGCAGAAGGTTCAGGTAACTCTCGGCGATAGTCAACTTGCCATGCGCAGAGGCGATTTCAGCGTACTCGACATATTTCGCGTAGAGCGGACCAAGCTTCCAGCCCTCTTCCTTCTGCTGCTCCGTATCCTGGAACTTGGTGACTTGTCGGAAAACAGTAACCTTTTCAATGAAGTCTTGCAGAGATTTTGCGTGGATGGTGAAACTGTTGTCGCCGGTGGAGTTCTCTACACTTGCGGCCTCGTTCTCCTGCAGTTCTTGTGCCCAATTAACGACAACCTTTTCAAGTTTAGCACCTGCCAAGTAGCAGAAAGAGGCGTCTTTTCGGTAGGACTCTGTCTCTTCAGTAATTGCTTCCTCTAAGCGGTCACCCAGAGCCTCGCAAAGATCAGGGAACTCGTTCTTGTCCGCGTAAGTGCAGAGCGTGACCATGACTTCCTTCCAGTCCTTCAGATCAGCATTGTAAACAACGTCCCAGAGGTTATTTCCGACGATCGAAGCCAAAAGGCGAGAGTAGTTCGGGCCGTCTGTTTGCTTCTTAAAATATGCTGCTCGAGCCTTCGCAATGCACTTCTCGCCACCGCAAATGGCGATCATGAATGCATCGGAGAGCCTGTTCTCTTTCAAAGCAACGTCCACTGCTGTTTCGAAAGAACCCTGCATAAGAGCCTGTGTGATTTTCTTGTCGGCATCTGACTCGGAGCCAGAGTATATCGAGAACGGGTTGTTCGTCTTTGCGCCTTTTGATGCCGCCAGATCGGATAAAAAGTTGCCACCTTCGTTCGACTGATCAAAGAAAGAAGCCCCTCCCTCTTCTGAACCATCGGGTTTCCCTGGCTCCTTCTTTTCCTCGACCGCTTCGTCATCTTCTGCGCCAGAGAAGCCCAGGTATTCTATAAGGTGGTTCCGAGGGCTGTCGGAGATGAGAGTCTCAATGACCTTCCAATCGGCCTTTTCCTCCTCGGTACTCGCTTTCGCAATCTTCGATTCGCAGATTGCGGCAAGGTCGCCTTGCTCTAGAGTCTTGGCGAACTCTTCACTTGCTACGCTAATATCTGAATCTACTTCGAAGGCGGATATGCTGACCTTTGACTTGCCCTCTGCAATGCCAAATCTGAGCAGTTTACCCCCGAACCCAAATGAAACGCCTGCGCGCCGTCTAAGCCATTTAGGGGGTGTCTTTAAGGAGAAAGACGCGCCTTGTGGTTCAACATGAGTCTTCGAGAAGAATTCTTCGCCGTCCAGAGCCTGTGCGGTTGATTTGGTTTGCTCAGATCCAGCACCGGTGTTTTGGAGAGACTGCACGGCGATCTTGCCATCGAACGATGCAGTGGCAAGCAAGTTCGGATTGGATGGGTTGAAGGCCGTCTGGAAGGTCCAATTCGTCACGACCGGAAATTCGCCGATGTACTCGCCCGTGTGCGGGTTCCAGGCGATCGTCCGGTTGTCCTTGCCCGCAGACAGAAGAATGTCGCCATCCTGCACACACCACGATAGTGAAAGCACGCCCTGGTCATGGGCTTGGAGGATCTTTTCAGGGGCGTTCGAGTTTCGGAGATCCCACACCAGGACCAATGGGTTCTGGTCCGCAGGAATGGCTGTCACCAGCCTCGTAGGGACATCCGGGTCCCAAGATACCGAGCTCACTGTTTTTCTACCAAAGTTATTCAATGTGAGATTCTCTTTCTTTCCTTTCACATCCCAAACGGTAACAAAGCCTCCGCTGCTGCCAGTTGCGAGAATGTGTGCAACTTTCTTATTCCAATCCAATGAAGTGTATTCGTCTGGGTTCGCGCCCGCCTTGCCCAAGCGGAATGTCTTCGATTGATCGTCGACATCGTGGATGTAGAGCTCGCCTTTCGCGCCAGCGGAGGCAAGGATATTCGGTCGGAAGGGGTTGAACTGGATGGCCTGAATGGGGCCAGTGTGCTTATCGATCTGCTCTATGAGTGCATCGCTATGAATCGTTAGCAATGAGTCCATCGTGTGAACGTAAAGGAGATTACAACCTTTTCCCCTGCTGCAACTTCTCGGCATCCCATAGTACTAATGCCCCGCTATCCAATGCGCCCGCTATTATCCCTCGAGGGTACGACTCGCTGGGTTGACTCCAGGCAATACCATTGAATCTATGCTTCCTTAGCTTAGTCACCCTGTCATGGTCCACTACCCTACCTCGAGTCTACATTGACAGTAGCAACGGGATGCAGCTCGATACCCTGCTCCGCACTGTCGAGGTTAAGCTCCCAGAGCTCCAACGTGGTATCATTCGAAAAGTCTGCGTCGACAGCGCCTGCCTTCGTGCCCGTAGCAATCAATGGCTGCGTTGACCCAGGCGACCAGGCGAAGGTGGCCGTCCTAGGTATTTCTCGGAGACGGACCATAGCGGCGGTCGCTCGCAGCTGTCAGACCAGACAAACAAGGCCCTGGTGTGCAATATTGGGGGATAGCGGGATCGAAATTTTGGAGGGACAAATATGAGAGAAGAAGAGGGAGGCGGAAGGCAGACTGTGTCTGAGTTTGGGGCGAGAATCTTAGGCAGCTTCACCATCAACACACCTGTCCTTCCTGCCATCATCGCGGACTTGGCAAGCACTACTCGTATTTGTGGGCCGGTCACGTGGCGTTTTCGCGAGCGCCTACCACAGTTCACCACCAATCAAGAGCTGCATCGCACAACTTCACCAAAACACGCAGTTGACTCGTGCCAATTATGGCAGCAGACTCCTCAAGATTAAAGGCCACCGTGTTTGTAGGTGGTCTCGACCATGCCGTGACGCAGCAAACCCTTTACCACGCCTTCCTGCCGTTTGGCGACATCGTAGAAGTCAACCTGCCGAAACCGGAAGCCCCATCCTCGAGCGATCCACACAGAGGATTCGGCTACGTTGAGTTCGAGTCGGCGGGGGATGCAATGGACGCTATCGACAACATGGACAGGAGCGAGCTTTATGGTCAGGTCATAAAGGTTGCAGCCGCTAAGCCCCAGAAAGATGCAAGTGAAGGTCTGGGTAGCAAGACAGCCATTTGGGAGCAGGTTTGTTATACTCGTTATTATTGATATGAATCTGTGCTAACACAGATGTAGGAGGGCTGGATAGCAAAACATGCTGTGAGCGAAGAAGATCGCCAGGCAGCTCAGCAGGCGCCGGAAGCTTCAGAAGAGGGTCCATTGGATCCCATGCAAGGACTCGAGGGACTCGACGAGGCAGGTCCAAAGCCAGCTTAAATCCCACTTTCTCTTAACTTCACTTGATCACCTGAAACTATTGTATGTCTGGAAATGGACGGGCGCCACGGACGATGGGACTTTGGGTTAAGATACCATATTCTATTTTTTAGCCTTTGATTACTGCCCTACAAGTTACAACATTCTTTTTCATGTGATCGACAGCTGATGTACCTCCTACATGCGACGCTGTCTGTAAAGGTGTTGCTCAAAGCAACACAAATGTGGATCTGATCGCTGTCCTTCAAGTTCAGCGTCAGTTGCTTGACTGCCTTAGGATATCACACCACACCATAATACATCTTTCACGGAATGCAATGAATTTGCGTTTGTATATGCCAGACATACGAAAGTGATGTTTGATTCTCTAGCACGATGCCAACCTCCCTGGTCTTGAAATTTGTACAAAGGGCGGTGCCCTCGCCCAACTACCCCCTCCAATATTGCGTATAACTAGTCCTACCCGTCTAGTTCCCAGCCTGCCTCTTGAGGCGGAGCGTCTTGTCGACCATGAGCTTCCGGCCGAGCGAGAAGATGGCGGCACCAACGGCGATGCTGTGAAGTGTCAGCCCACACCAGAAACTGGGTAACCGATGAACGGAAAAGCTTACGCAAGGACAACACCTGCGGCCCATTAGCTGTTGTTTCCCAGCATATAGTGAAGAGGCAAACTTACCGAGAGGAATCAACTCAGCAGGGATCTTCTTGAGCTGGCGTAGGCGTTGGGAGACGCCGTGAGCTACGGCAACCCGGTTAGATCAGATCTTCGCGCTCTGATCCTGGCTTTAGCGGGTCAATTGCTTACCAGATTGCTCCTCCTTCTGCGCAGAGTTAGTTGCAACGTTGAGCGGGAGAAATAGAAGCTTGGTCAACGCACAGGGACGGGCTTCATCATGCGCGCCGTTTGCCGCATGTACATCGGCGCACTCTGGCGCATGAACATCATCCGGGTGGGCTGCATGGCCCTGACGGTGGTGGCCTTGAACATGTTTAAGGTATCGAGCAGAGTCGTAGAGTGGGGATTTCGCGTGCAGCGTGTGGTCGGTGTCGTCGGTTGGGGAGCAAGTCAAACGTCACACGTCGTTCGAGGACGCAGGAGCTCCAGGGCACGCACGCAAAACGCCGAGCCGCTAAGCCGACAAAGCGCAATCGAACCACTCCTCACTGGCAGCACGTCCGATTGCTAACCTCACCTCACACTCGTCACCATTCTCCGCGCAGCCATTGCCCTCCGCACCGCACCCAAAACACCCGCGTAACCACCGCAACCATGTCCGACGAGGAGACCGAGACCAAGCCCTTCAAGTTTGTCACTGGTACGCGCCGCGCCGCCCGCACACATGCTAAGCTATGCTAACAAGACCGCAGCTGGTACGCCACCCACGGAGCTTCTGCGAAGCTCCTCGCAGCTCCCTCCAAGCTTCGCATATACTTGCGAGGAGCTGGAGATGTCGTGGCTATAGTACAGCTAACGGAATGGCCCAGGCTTCGACGCCCGCTTCCCGAACCAGAACCAGACCAAGCACTGCTGGCAGAACTACGTCGACTACCATAAGTGCATCACCGCCAAGGGCGAGGATTTTGCACCCTGCCGCCAGGTACGCAGCCTTCGCTTCGCACGCACTTGACATTGACGCTAATGTGTGGGCAGTTCCTCCTGGCCTACCGATCGCTCTGCCCCAGCGGCTGGACACAGCGATGGGACGACCAGCGTGAGAAGGGCATCTTTCCGTGCAGGCTTGACCAGTAAACACTTCGCAGCCTACGCTGCGCGCAACAGAAGACGGATTTTTTAGGCTGGAACCCGTGGATCGTGGATCACGAATTGGACACAAGAATAGAGTTTCCTCTGTATCATAACACTCGAGAAAGCAACAACAGCAACCCAATCTTGATCGATCCTATCTGTCGCATTTCAATCGCGCTTTGAGTAGACTAGTAGTCATTACACGCACTTCATTACTTCGTGATGCGACGCTTGCATCGCTTGACAGGTATTCTCCGCCTGCACCATGCAGTGCAGGCTATGCTCCGTCCCGTCTTATCCAGCACAAGTCCAACCCCTTATGCTAATTCGAGCCCCTCTGTGCGAAAAGGTATCATGCAAATAAACGACAACACATCACTATCCAACAGGACCAGCCTAGCCAAGCTAATCCAAGCCCTTCCCTCCCGAATTCCTCGTCCCCCAGATAACTCCGCAGCACGCGAAAAAGCCACACCAGCCGTCATCATCGAGCATGCATGGCAGCGTGAAATCTTGCCTCCCGGAGGGTATCGCGTTCGCTATGTACGCCGCGCGCCTCGCTCAGATGCGCATGTAGCTCGTGCCCTCGACCTGGTAGTCCTGCACGGGCGGCAGGTGCGGGATGGGCAGGGACAATCTCGCTGCGAGAAACACCACCTTTTAGTGCACGCTCTGCATTTCTGTCATGTCGGCAAATGAGGAAATGATCTCAAGAAGACTAATGAACACACCGTCGTGGCGTTTTTGTCGAAAGAAACAGAGAAATAACAAGCAGTAGCAAGCGGGAATGAACACCGGTGCATTGCTGGACGGGTGGCGTCGAGGGCTAGCGTACGGTACGAGAATAGAAGTCGTACAAGAAAGCAGGGGGGTTCTATCAAGCAAGTACGGTAAGAACGGAGGCACTAACGCTCTCGCCACCAGCTGGCAAATTTCTTCTTCTCGCCTGCGCCTGCGGCCTCGAGGCTAAGACTGCGGTCATAAAGTTCCTAGAAGCGCAACACATTAGCTTCATTTCCACGAAATACGATGAGTAAAGCAAGACTCACCTCCTCGTCCTTCATGATCTTGATGTCGAGGAGAAGGTTCTTGATCTCGTCGTTCTGTCGCCACGTCGGGTACGGTGTTCCCTGTGCTCGTTGAACTCTCACAATCACGTCGCCCATGAGCTCGAATTTCTTCCAATTAATGCGCTCTTTACCTGTGACGCCCCCCGGGGGTGCCTCTCTTGAATTTCGGTTTCCGGCCGCACCGAGAGATACGCTGGTTCCGGGATGAGGCGTGAACACCTCGGGTTGCTTAGTCTTGTCAGTTACAAATGTCGCGTTACCTTCCGACGCCGTTACTAGATCTCGTCGGTGCAGAGGTAAGTATGGCAGGCGTTCTCTTGCGCTATTGTCCCATGCTAGTCGGTAGCACTTGTAGGATTGCGATTGGCCCATGAGGATCTCGAGCTTCATAAAGTCTAGATTCGCCTGTTGGGGAACGAGTTCCCTGGTGGCTGCGAGGCGGTGCACTGCGGTACTATTGATTCCGGCTAGAACAGCCCCAAGAGAATTGTAGTTGTTCAATTTTCGCAGCTCACGGGCTACCTTCATCCACTTCTCGAGCATGAGAGCACGATGCCGGTGCTTGTCTCGCATGAGGATGTAGTGTTGAACAAGGAAATGGACGTGGTTGAAATGGTCCGTCATCCGTGTAACATTCTCCAAGCTCTTAAATCTCTTCTTCTCTTCCGCGCTCATGCTCACGTGCCGGACCAAATCACGAGGTCGGATTGACGAGAACATGATCCAGTCGATTCTCGTCAATTCTTTGGCAATGGCTTCTTCGGTTTCCTCCATGAATTGACGCCATTGAAGCTTTGTTAGTGGCTTTATCGGATTCGGAACAAGATGCCTCGCTAATCGCTCGTTCATCTCGACTTGGTGAAGTAGTGTCTGCGTTGAACTGGTGGTTCCTGTTGTTCCCTGTGTTGATCGCGAGTGTCCAGTCATGCTGCTCCGCGCAATCGATAACCGTTCCGACGACATGGACATATGCCCAAGCGCTTTGGTAAAATCGTCGTCATCCGAGTCCTCGTCCAGGACAGTGTGGAAGGTCGGGATCTGCTCATTCTGAGCACGAAGACGATCGCTGCATGCCCATTCTGTGTCATCATCTTCCGTAATAGCCTCGTAATCGTGCAGTATTTCTGCCGCTGCAACAGCAAATTCGCGATTACCAGCGAGGGCAGTGGCAAATCTCCGTAGCGTGCGTCTGGTTGAAGGATAGGCAAAGTCTCCGGGGTAGTGACTTGTCCACTGTTGCATGATGGTGAGGTAACGTAATTGCGCTATGATTCGGAGTACGGGGGGTGACCTCCTCCTGAGTGCCTCAAATCGTTTCAAGATCGCTTCAAGCAATTGTCCTGGTGTTGCAAATTTCCTATAAAGAGCAAGGAACATGTGCACGAACTTCGTATCCTTCTTGTCCATGGGCTGCGCGAGGAGTCGATCCACAAGCTGATCGAACGTATATCCGTTCTCGTCCGAGGGGAGCTCACAGGCCAGGCTGTCTCTATCGGAGGCTTGGCCATCAGAATCATTAGATTCATACGTGGGTGATTCTTCTTCGAAGTTGAAGAAGGTCTTGTTGGATTCGCTTGCTTTGTATCGGTGACCTTTGACTTCAGCAGAACTGGGTCGTAATCTTGTCGAAAATTCAGAGTTGGCGCGTTCATGTTTACGATCCCATGGATCTCTGGCAGTGCTGGATCTCACTGCCGAGGAATTTGCTCGTCGGCGAGCCATTGATGCTTGTGACCGAGCTATCTCGACTGTCAATAAACAACGCGGATGGATTGAGGCATATCAAAATGTGAGCAGCGCGACTAGATTCAAAAGACACATGCGGATGGTGTCTACGGGGTTTACATGGCATGTGAAATAAGGTTTACACTCACGTCGCTTAGAGGAAATTACTGCACGCGTAATCACGGACAAGCAGCCTCGGTACGCGTCAGGCGAGGCCTCAGATGTCTGAAACGTATTCACTTCGCCCAAGAAGGTTTTCGCCTTTTTCTCCACAACTGCAGGTTCGACTTTACGATGGGCGGGGTGATGGTCGCATTTGCACCCGACTAGTACGAATGGAAGTCCCGATCGGGATAACAGGCCTAACACGAGCCTTTAGCATGGTGTGCCCAATGTTCGACAAACAAGCAGCCTCTGACCTAATACCTCTGGCACGCGTGCCAGGCTCTGTTCGCTGGTGACATCATAGATGGTGATAGCACCGTCAATTCGGGGTGTCACTAAATCTTCGAAGGTATCTGGCCATTTGATGAAGTTTTGGTCTCGAACCTGCACGTCGTTGATTGACATTTCGAGAAATCGCACAACGTATAGTCCGCCGTCAATGGTCATCTTGCGCGTGCAGACTGCGCCTGGACCAGCATTGGGCAGGTTGAGGGCGTGGCGTATGAAGGTGGACTTGCCAGAGCCGCGGGCACCCAGTACAGCAACGTTGATGTCCTGCATGGACGCGGAGTCGCTGGTGCCGGACTACACGATTGCGTCAGTGCTGCAGCTACGCGAGTTTCGAAACCCCAAAAAGCAACTTACACCTGCAGATGGAGCGGACGATCGCGGGCTGGGAGGGGCGTCCATTTGCAGCGGATGGCGGCCTGTGAGATTCGTGGGGGAGAGGGGCCCCTCGGTGTCGGAGGACGAGTCCACGGAGCTGGAGGATATCTCGAGCTTGGTGGGCTGGACGGCGTCGGGGAAGTGGTATCGCTGGAAGAACTCGTCGCCGGCAATCTCCCAGTCCTCGGCCCCTTCTCCCAGGCTGCCCATGGCATCGTCGTCTTCGGTCCCATGGTGGTGGTTCTTGGGTATCATGGGCGCCGAGTGGGCGCGGTTTTTGAGGTTGGGGGGTCGCAGGCCTAGGGCGCCAGCTCCAGCTCCGGCTCCAGCAGCAGCGCGGGCGGACTGGGCCGACTCCTTGCGCGGGGACTCCATCTGCTGAGCACTCTTCGCCTTCTCGCTGCGGCCGGAGGTGCTCCTGTGCTCGGTCGGCGGTGGTCTGGCGCCCCGACTCTGCCCAGCAGCACTCGGAGGCTTCGCTGACGGCGGCATGGTGGCACGGGGCGGTGAGCGGGCTCAGCAGCAGACAGGTCTGGGGGGCGGCGGTGCGATGTGTGCGACTTGGTGGCTGCTGTGGATGGCGTGTGACAGCGAGCCACTGGCGTCTAGGAGCGGGAGCGGGGCTCGACTGCCGGGGGACATTGGAAGCACTGCTTCTTCGGGGGAGTCTGGTCGATATGCTCTAGGGAGGCACGTAATAGAGGAGCAACCAGCGCGGCGGGGGAGGTTTGAGGCGGGGACGGGCACCGGGGGATTGTAGCGGTACGGTGCTATGGCTTACTGCAGCACGGACGCTACATGTGCACCGGCCCACTGCGAGTACGCGAGCAGGACCATGTCTTCGACGTCTGTGTAGGCAACGCTCGTCTCCAGCCGCCCCCGACAGCCTCGCAGCGCCCGCGCGCTCTCGTCTAGAGGGTGCACTGCTCCTTGTCGGGCCGTTGCGGAGACGCTGGTTGGGCGGGCAGCAGATGGCCTGCAACAAGATCCAGAAGCGGCAGTTGTCCACTAGCACTGGACCTAGGCATGCGGCATCTTGTCTCAACACCTCGTCTGGACGCCTCGCAGCTCACGGAGAGGGTGCCTCGGGCAAGACCTGGTCAACACAGCTTGGCCTGGGCCGTGACCGTTTGAGCTCCATGCGCGGGTACCCGTTGCAGTCGGACAATTGCAGAGGCAGGGTCCTCCCCCACATCCCCTACCAACCCCATGCATCGTATTGTCTATACTTCAAACCACAGGCCTGCTGCTCTGTATAGAACGCGACGCTCTACTGCGTATGAGGCAGGTGACGGAGCTTCTGTCGGGCCCTTCCTCCCAATCGACTTCACACGCACGTAGCAGCCTCGTCCTATGCCAACTTCACCACCCCACGCTTTCGCTTGCCCTTCCTTTGTGGACCCTTGTGCGGCACGGTCGATGTATGCACGCGCGGGTGAGCCCTCTTCTCTCCGGCGTGTTGGACCATCTGGAGCCCAGCCGAGTGTGAACCTTCGGTGCCGATCCGCTCGGAGCATGCCAATGGTATGATGCGTATGGCTTGCACGTGTTTCGGGTCGGGTCGTGCCTTGTGAAAGCATGGCTTCAGCTCCTCACCGCCTCGACAAGCTGAGGCTGAAGAGCCTTTTGGTGTATCGCGTGCCAATGTCCACTTGTGCACATGAAACGAATCGCTTTAGATTAGAAGATGCATCGTGCGGTACCGTCTCGTGAGGATTTAATCCTTCTGCGTACCGCACCCACCGTCCCATGCCCGAAAGCCAGCTCCAGTCTGAAGTAGCTCCTGCCTTGCGTACAAAGCTTCTCCCTTTGACAGTGAGAATCGGATACCTTAACAGTTGGCACGCAGGCAAGGGATACGTTTGGAAAACTAGACTTTGTAGAAGAGCCACTCGTGGAACGCTGTATTGATCGTGCAATTTCAAATTATTTATCGTAATGTCCTCCCACTTGTTCTCCTTCTGTTTAGCAGGAGATATATACATGTTGCCCCTTGTTCGTGATTCATCTTATGCGCAATCGTCTAGCTTTCTAGCCCTCCAAGCACATGGCGTATCGAAGCGCTATGTATACCATTAAGCTTTCCGGATCAGCCCGCAAAGAAATCCCCTCGATCTCTTCTTCTTCTTATCCTGCCCTTCCTCAACTAGTTCTCTCTCCCTCTTTTCCTCAAGCTCATTCGCCCGCCGTACTCTCTCCTGTATCTTCTCTCGTGCAATTCGTCTATCCTCTTCTTCTTTGAAACATCTTCTAGCCGTGTCACGAACACCTGCCGGTGACATTACTCTCTTGTCCGGGTTCTCGCGGTAGATGACATCGTCTTTGTCTGCAACCTTTTGTATATGTACAGCAGGTACCCTTGATTGGGATCCACTTCGCGTGCGAAAATGCCCGGGTGATGCAATGGGGCTCTGTGGCACAAGCAATTCGTGTGAATAAATCGCTTGAGCGATGAGTTGCGATCCGAGGAAAGCATGAGACATCGAAGGTGGAGGTATATTGGTCTCAACACGTGCCTGAAGAAGCGCTGGACATGGTTCCGGGCTGCTCGTAACGGGATTCTGCCGCAGGGGGTGGTCAAGAGACCTGGTGTAAGTTATCGATGAGGATCGCTGAGATGGCTTGCTTGGGCTTGAAGAGACGCTGGACTTTGTTGACGATGATGAGCGTGTTGAATTAGACGAAGTTTGTAGAGAGCTAGAGGATCGAGGAGCTGCCAGTGGTCGTTCTGCCATGGCGAAGCTTAGAACTGAGTTCGAGGACGCTGAACGCATCACTGGGACTACTCCACGGTTGATGAGTTTGCTATGAGTGTTCCATCGTGGGTCAGACGTTGCAGAAAGGGTTCTGCGTAGCATGGATTGCGGGGCTGTGCCGTCTGTGTTGCAGGTTGCCATGTCCTGGAAAACGTGCCCATCAATAATGCTACCATTGACCTGTATCCCGTCTCTACTGTGACTGTTTCGGCGTGATGAATGGGTACTTTTAGGCTGAATGAGCGAAGGCAGCTGCGAATAGTAGCGAGATTGCTGAGCAATGAGGTCGTCAGCTTTTGCGGTCCGGACTGGTGTTGCCGTCGGAAGCGTTGAAGCACTCCCTATGGCTAGGCCAAGATGTTCTCTCGTACGTCGAGCATTCGCTTCGATGAGCGCTCGCTCGCGTCTGGCAAGCTCTCTTTCTCGTCGCGCGTTCCACCCTCCTGCTTGATGCTCTGTCCCACGTGATACACTCTTGGACTTCTTTCTTCCAGACCGGTTCCAGCCGGATGCTGGTAATGGTGAGTCCGCCTGGGGCATGAGCTGTTTCGATAATTCACCTTCAGCGACCGGAGACAGAGAACGGCCTCGCGTTTCGAATGATAGAGGCATAGAACGGCGCCTAGGATTATGCCGTGCGTTGCCTTGCGAGTTATTAGGAGCTGTTCCTAAGCTGTACACTGTAGGGATAGCCGATGAACTTATTGGTCTCGCTAGGGAACCTGTGTAGTCATGTTGACTGACGGGGCTTTGGATCGGCAGGCTTCGCCTACGACTGTTGCTCAAATGCCTCGAATGCTTCGATCCTACGTTTAGTGAATTGCCATAGGTGGTAGTGTCATTGTTCGTCCGTAACAAGGAGCTCGTATAACCTTGCGTTATTGGGTGTTGAGGTGCGAACTCGCTGATGGTTTGAAGTGTTTTCCGTGACTGATTTGGCATGTGCCCATCTGTTTTCAGGTCAGCACCTCGTCGACACTTAGGAGGTGGCTTCTGCAAAGGCATCCTTGAGTGAATGTTGGACCGTAGAGCATGTGCGAACAAGCTGTGCACAAGTGCTGGAGACAAGAAGGTTGCTACGGAGCAAGGTTACCTCGGATCGAGGTGGACCCTGAACAAGGGTAGGGGAAAAGATCGAAAATAGGATTTATGATTCTGCAATGGCGGTAATGTGGTGCCGTTTCCTTGGGATGGCGAGAAGGACGAAGGCAGGGATAGTATTCCTACATACCGCTTGGTGGGTCGTTCTTCAATTCGAATTGCGGGATATCCGCGGACGATACCGCCGAAGGGGTGAGCGCGTGGTCTCTCGGAAGCATGGCTACGTGTTTTGTGGTATTGGTGTCACAGTCCTTGCGTGCGATGGTTTCTGCAGATCCAATGGAGGTCCCCGAAACCTGTCACAACTGACTGCGTATCACACAACCGCCATGAACGCGCACACGAGGATCGAAGTAAGGAGCTGAATTTGAAGTCGTTCAAGGGTGCGCGCTCGAGCCTAAGGTGCGGGCGATTCCACTACGCCGGTGCAACGAAAAGAGAGAACCAACTTTGATATCGAGGGTCCGAGGTGGCTGCATGCAGGTCTCTCCAGCCAGCTTGTGTCTCAATTCTCACACGGGTGCAGCTGGTCGGTTTTAAGAATCTCGACCCTGAGGCACGTTGTCGAGTGGCTAGTTGCTATCGTAAGGGTGCAAGAATCTTGTCTGTTGGCAAGCGTCCTGCAAGGCAAGAGGTCCTTGACACGCGTTCACGCACGTTCTAGCAGCTGCGCCCAATCGGGATGGCTCCCCTGCTGCGTTGATTTGGGTCCGTCTCTTCTGAGACAAACGCTAGAGGACGCAGGCGATAGCCCGAGATATGTTAGCAGTGGACAGCACGTCAGTATCCCGTTCGCGTGTCGTCGCAATGACCTTGCAAGGGATGTCTTGGGTCTTGAGCATCGGCTCAACAGCAACGAGACCCAGGGCCATTGTGAACAGACACGCTGAAGGCGAGGTGGGCGTGTTCTTCAAGCCGATCAGTAGTGGCGCTTAGGTTCCGCTCCGGGTGGACGGCCCACCCGCAGCGTGCGGGCAGTCGCAGCACTCCGAATGCATCGTAGATGGTATGTTGACGCGCCTGAGAAAGGTATCCTGATGCGATGCAGCGAAATGAGGCACCACGGAGCGTGTGCCGGTTCTCCAGAAGTCGGTGAGGGGAATGTGGGTGTAGCGGCTGTGTTCTTACTTGCCCCACGCGACATGGACTCCAGGCTCGCTTATCGTGGAGACGATGGCGCTAGTACAGGGTCTCCACGGCGGGCAGCTCCGATGGTGGCTATGTGAGAACGCTCTCTGTGAGGACTAAACGTCCGGTTCGTGGCCGCCTGGGCAGCGGGGCGAGGGGTGTCATGATGTCAGCTCGAACTTGTCGTCGCATCGCTATGCAAGGCTTACTTACAAGTGCGCAGAAGTGTTGGTTGCCAAATTTCGGCCTTTCTTCCTGACCTAGCCACTGCTAGTGTGCCTATGATAGACGGTGGCAAGTAGCCCTTCGCTAGATTCACAACCAGCAGTCACAGCATCCATGGTCCAGCTTGCTCCAATCGGCTGTGTCCGCTATTCCATCTCCCTCTTACTCTAATTCTCACAGAAGCCTCCCATCAGCCTACTACCCATCAAAATCAGAGCTAGACAACGTAGAGAAGGTTGTCCAGTCGGGGAGGTAAACATTCCTCGACTGGCATGTAGCACCGATCGTCTAAGTTCAGACTGCGTTTTACATTACTCAATTCCTCCAAATTCAACCATGTTGCCGCAACGCTAGAATACATCTATTCTGTACCCAATGTATGTTCTTCCACGGTGACCGCAGCCACCGACTTGCCGTAGAAGTTATTGTACTGTAACCAGTCCTTTTCCAGATTCAGAAAGAAACGAAAGACACACTGTCATCCTTCCAAACATGCTGATACCCGCTCGCAAGGACGAGCATGCCCTCCAAGTTTTTGTCTTCTTCCATGATCTGTCGTAGATATGCCACCGACAAATATGCAGTACACGACTCTTCTGTCGCACCATATTCGAACCACGTGTGAAGTACGCTCGGCTGAGAAGGGGGAAATTGTACTGAGCTGCCGGAGCTAGAGAAGTATTCAAGGGTCCCCTCGTCCGGGTCCAATATCAAATGACCGCGCGTCCCCGTGCATATTTCCCTCAGAGAGCATCTTGGACCAAACATAGATGGAGTGGTGTCTACCTTAATCGCCAAGTACACAGTGTTCCATTCCTCCGAAGTCTCATTTTCCCCCAGTGCCGCTACCAATGCAAGAGCCGCACAGAAGCAGAGTGACCTCTGAGAGACTTTCGTAATATGGAACAACAAATCCAAGGACGATGTTTCGTAGTTGATCTGTACATCGTTGCTTTCAACACATAGGTATCGCAGAGAGTACACACGGTCTCGTCCATGCAAGCATCGTTTGTAGCGATGTTGTGATACCAGGTCGAGAAGACACAAACGACTATGGACTCTGGCCCAGTAGTTTCGGTCTTCCCACCGCTTATCAGTCGCCAGTCCCCAAATCTGATAAATTGGTGCTTCTGGCCATGGAACTCTGTCCCAACCAAGCTCAGGTGTCTGGCGGATAGCGTGAATAAGAGTATTTCCGGCGATGTCATGTAGACCTAGAACAGTGGATCCGAACAGCAGAAGCACTCGCCGCGCTACTGCTAGTTCTTGAGTGATCCATGCACGGTTCCAGTAATTTTCCACTGCTTGCGAGAACCGAACATGTTGATGAGCTATCTTATCCCCACGATGGGCTCCATTCAATGGAAGCATCTCCTCTACTTCGTTAGACGATGCCACTTTCGAAATTGCATCTTGCAGCACGTCAAGTGAATTGACTCCTGAATTACAAGGTCCGATCCATGCTATCACTTGCCTTGCGTGGGAATATATATCGCCCATTCGCGAAACTTGGTGATTCCGTTCGATAGTACTGTTCTGATTGATGCACAAAGCGTCGATCCATAATGGCTCGCCTGCGTACTTCTGACACGCTATTTGCAAGAAATCAAAGAGATTTCGAAGCACCTTCATTGGCTTCCAGTTGACGATGACCATGTTTTGGTTTGAACAGCCCGATATACAGTCCGTCGGCGTCGCAGTTGCTGCGTTCTCGATGGACTGCGGACAGGGGCTATCGGGTAACGCTTTTCTTAGGCTGTCCACCTGGTTCGAGGCATCCGATCCAATTCCCCAGACGTATGAAAGGCACGTGTAAGCTCCATCCATTTGTTTGATCGACGCATTAAACAGTATGCACTGTACGTAGCCTTCGGCGGACCTCTCCGGAAGCACGGTGAGCAGACGGATAGAATCATCCTGTTGGAATTCGAGCGGCGTGTCTTGATAGATCTTCAGTGGGTTCTGTGCAGAGCCTCGCATTGTCAATCCCTCCGGACTTGATGTAGCACGTGCCGAAGCTCGGTGAGGGAGTGCTTGTGGATTGTCGAGATCAAGATGTGCAATGGTGGGGGCGCAACCCCGCTTGGTTCAACTCTGCTGCCTGAAAACACGGACGGCCCCTAGCTGTACATAACCTTGGAAGTTCCTGGCCGCGGCTCTGATTCACGCATTTTGTGCTTCAACGAGTCAATAAAACATGTTCACCCTGCTTTTCGTTGGTTTATGTAAAATAGCTTACTTTCCTTGTGGTAGAAGGTAAAATAGGGAAACAAGCTGTTGTGAAGCATTTCGAAGAGAATAGGCCATTGATAGGGTGAGTATATTGCAGTAGTTCGTACTCAAACATTAGAATTCTCTAAAGGGTCCGAGAAGCAACGATCGGTAGATTGAAAGATGGTAATCATAGTTAGATGGAATTTTGAGAAGTCGGCCGGGGCCTTATGGAACAGGCTCTCCACAAACTGGTTCGCCTTCAAGAAGTCCGGAGCGGCTTAGTCCAAGAAGTCGTTGATGTTAAGATTGTCGATAAGTAGATCTTCTGGTTCGGGACAAGATGACGGATTATCTCTTTACCTCTTGATCAGACCCCTGGCTTTCTTGTAGTGGATTGGGGTGATGACTCGCTGGAAGCGGCTCATGGCGGCTGAAAACATTCAGCGACAATGTGACTCTTTCAACGTTGACTCAAACCTTCAGAACAGACTTCAGCGTTCATTTGTCTGAACACCTTGCATCAAAGAGGGGAGATGTGATTTACACCTCGTCTTTCAAGCGGCAGCTGAGACTGGTCTAGGGCTGGCAACATGAAAAGGGCAGTCCAACCTTTCAATGCTAGGCTGAAACCAGCTTGCTCCACATTATCAGGTCAAGGGATCGAGGCTTTCGAGCATGGCTCAAAAGGGAGCCGGCGATCCAAAAGGATCAGAACAAATGTATGAGCGGGCGCTGCAAATGATGGAGGTGGCGCTAGGTTCCATGTAGATGTACACCAGACACACTTTCGGATTTGCGTAATATGGAGAATGATTCCACGACGCGAATAGACAGTAAAAAGAAGCGCGCGGGGCGAAGTGATATCCAATCTCGTGTCTGGAATTGATACTGCAGTCCACGTCATGATGATTTTGTTTATGTACCCGAAAATACACATCTAACATGCCCTACCAATAACGCCGTGCTACAATATGCAAAACAAGCCACTCACGTTCAAGGATCATCGCATTTCCTGTTGTCCAGGTGTACCCGGTACTTGTTCGCCTTTGCTCCAGACGCTCTCCATGGCTTCGGTTACAATCGCCATACCCGTATCGATCTCCGCTTCGGTAATGGTTAGAGGTGGGACGAACCTCAATGTGTTTGTTCCACAAGTGATGATGAGCAGTCCTCGTTCTCTCGCTGCAGTTACAATCGGCGTAGGGTCATCGTCAAGCTGCAGCCCGAGGATCAAGCCTTGTCCCCTGACTTCCCGAACGCGGTCAGGGAAACGCTCTTGCAAAGAAGCGAAATGCTTCCTGAAAGCTGCTGACTTGGCAGGTATAGAGTCCAAGATCTCAGGAGATGACAGGCGACACAATATGTAGGAAGCTACACGGCAGCCCAGAGGGTTACCACCAAAGGTCGTGCCGTGATCGCCCGTCTTAATGTGATTGCACACGAAGTCATTTATAATTGTGGCTCCGATGGGGAATCCGTTACCCAAAGCCTTAGCCGTGGTGACAATGTCGGGGTGGCATTCCTTTGGATACCCGGCGTGAGCCCAGAACGTGCCAGTCCTTCCTAGACCACACTGGATCTCATCGTAGATGAGCACTGCGCCAACCTCAGTGCAGCGCTTGCGCAGCGCAAGCAGAAACTCGGGCGTCGCAACGTTGACGCCACCCTCGCCCTGGATAGGCTCGACGATAACTCCACAAGTGCCCTCTGTGATCAAATCATTTACAGCGTCCACATCGTTGAACGTTCCGTATCTGAAGCCGGGGACCATAGGAGAAAAAGGCTTCTGGTACTTTGGATTTGGCGTTGCGCTCAGGGAGCCCATGGTTCGACCGTGAAACGAGCCGTTGAAAGATACAATGTCGTACTTGTCTTCACCCGGGGCTACCTCCTTCCCAACTTTGCGCGCAAACTTTATGGCAGCCTCGTTGGCCTCGGATCCGCTGTTGCAGATGAAGGTGCGTGTGGCGGAAGCGAACCCGCCTGTAGCGTGGGTGAGCTGGATGAGCTGCTTCGACAGGAGACCGGTGAGGGGGTTGTGGTATAGGTTGGATGTGTGCATGAGAAGTTGTGCCTAAGACTCGGTCGTTAGCATCCTGCCTCGTTTCCTTGCGCTTGTTTGTCGTACCTGCTCAGCAATTGCTTGAGCCACGCCCTCATCGCAGTGCCCCAATGCGTTCACCGCGATACCAGAGGTGAAGTCTAGGTATTTTCGGTTCTCAACATCATACAAGTAGCATCCTTTGCCCTTTTCGAACATGGGAGGAGGGCGCACGTAGGTCGGGACCATGTACGGCAGCTGTTGGTTGACGAGACCGGCTGTCTTGGAGGTCGATGGAGGGTCTGGCGTAGGAAGAGAGGCTACTCGCTACCGATCAGTTAGCATTGAGGACCAGACGTATTCAGAGCGAGCAACTGTACCCCTATAGAGTTCTTTATATCTTGTGGCAGGCTTGAACCCTTCAGCGCAGCGGTTGTAGAAGCATATCGCGCGGAGCAGCAATTGGTATACGACGTGCGCAACGCTCTCGCAAAATACTTGGGAGAGAATCGCAAGGCCATGACACGCTCATATAATACCACACAGCAAGAGAAAAAAGTGCAAAATTATGCTTGGGGTATCATGCATTCGGAAGGGTTTATGTTTGATGTGACTCCGACCACACGCCGAAAATCATCCTTATCGATGGCGCTTGCCGAGTTCGGAGATGCATCCCGCCCAATGCTCAAAACGCCCACACATGCAATCAAGAAAGGCAAAAGGCATACTATTGGACGTGGGCAACTTCACGTGAGTCTTGACATGCCCAGGTGAAGAAGCAATCTTGTAGCACTGGAGATGTTAATGCTTCTTCGCCTCCCGTTCCTTCAACTGCTCATCGATCACTGTGTCTAAGCGCATCCAGCACGTCTTGCCCTCGACGAAGCAGCTTCCCGTCCAAGCCCACCAGATACCATCGTAGGGTGTTAGTCCGTGCTTGTTTAATCTTCTGGCCATGAATAAAGTCTCAGTTGCATGGATTCCGATCATGATCCAGAACAAGAAAGGTTGGATCGTCAAGCAGAATTCGCCAAAGCCGGGGACGAGGGACAGCAGGTGGTCGTGTAAGAGCGATCCTGGTCTGAAGTTGGCCTTGCGAGAGAAGACGATGTAGGTAAGCAGGCATTGTGTGAAATTGAGCAGGTGGATGAAATGGAGACCCGGTGCGTATGGCGGGATGTACTTGTTGATGGGGATGTCGCTGCGACCCAAGGCTCGAAGGGCATCCTTGTCCATTTGTACAAGGCGCTCGCGTGCTTCTCGGAGCGTCTTCATGGGCGGATCGAACGGAAGGATGAGTTGCTGGCCGCCGCAGTCAAACTTTAAGTCGTTCAGCGAGACATCCGTCAAGCGCGCGTTGCGGGCCTGGTAGATTGACTTTTGCTTGAAGGCTTCGAGGTATCGACGAATCTGCACCGTTCAGCGCTTATCGTGTTCTGGTGAGGTGAGCAGCTCACCGAGTCGGCGTGGTCAGCGTTCATGTGCTTGACGATTCGCTCCTTGGTTGCAGCATCTTGAGCCTCCGGAGTTGCCATGCTGTCGTCGGTCGTTGAAGGTGCCGGGAAGGTAGCTTGCAATGGTCACGAGGCTTCGACCTCGCCCGGAGAGGCAGCGGCCATTTTGTTCGGAGCGGTGCCTCTGCCCGCTCCGAAGAAAATGCTGCGTGTGCATCGTGCTCTCCATCCAACATACAACTACTCGGTCGCTAACGAACTGAAACGCTACTACAGTGTACATGACATTGCCTACGTCAAAACGCCCTGCACCTCTTTCCGCTTCACATGTCTACGCCACCATCGAGCCTGGAATGCTGAGGTAACGATCTACCAGTCTCGGCGTCCCAGCCACGCCGTCCATCGCGATCAGGCTAATGATCGATTGCGTCGACGAGCGGAGCGGAAAGTTCGACCGCGCTCGACATGATGCTACCCTGTGTAAGCGCTGTCAGTATGTGTAGCGAGGCACCGGAAGACGTTGGCGGCGCTCCGCCCGCGAGACTTGAAAGCGGCAAGTGGACCAGGAGGCACACTGCATGGGCTGATTCCCGGTCCCCGCTACCCCGTTCCGATACAACGCTGGTTGCAGGGATAAAGGCAAGTTTCGGCGACGCCTCGCAGGATTGGTGGGGACATTGAGCGTGCCACTTGTTGCGTCAGAGTGCATGGAAGAGTGGCTCGTGTGAACATGGGTGCGGTGTCCCTTTCACGTCCAAACCGGTTCCTGTTCTCTGCGACTTTTCTCTTAACAGTTTGCGCCGCTCGTGCATCCCTCCCAAGTTATTTCCATCCCGATAGCCCATACACACGACTACCAACCAAACTACAAGCAACATCATGGCGGACACAGTCGAAGAGACCAAGAACTCCGTCGCGGGAGAGGGACAGGCCAATGCCAACGCATCGCTAGGAGGATCTGGCCAAGCCGAAAGCACGAGTAAGAAAACCGAGAAAAAGGCGCCGAAGAAGTTGGGCAACAAGAAGCCTCAGCAGCAACAGCCCACTCCTGAAGCCACTCCCGCCCCCGATAGTGATGGTGAAGGAGAGGCTGAGCAAGAGGATGCAGGACGAAAAGAAACGACCAGCAACGCCGATGCCGAAGACTCGGAGCCTGAACCGCAGCCACAGAAGTCTCAGTCAAGACGCCGCCAGTCTCGTGGCCGTGGCCGACGAGGCGCTGATTCCGACTCCGAGTCTGTCGCCCGCTCCGACGTCTCTGCTTCTGGCGGGCGTCGCAACCGCCAACGCCAGAAGAAGCAGCAGGGCGGCAAAGGGGGCCCGCTCGGCGACATCAGCGAGAACGTCCCTGGCGGTGAGCTCGTTGGCGGCGCAACCGACATGGTGCAGAACACGGCCGGCAACGCTGTCAACCAGGTGGGCAACACGGCCGGCCAGGCTCTCGGAGGGCTGACTGGCGGCGGCGGCGGTGAAGAGGACGGCGACAGCAAGGGCGAGCAGCTCCGGTTGCGATTGGAGCTGAACCTGGACATTGAAATCCAGCTGAAGGCGAAGATTCACGGTGACCTCACGCTGGGTCTGCTGTAAGTGCTGCATTGACTCTGTTGATCGGACGAGAGCTGACTCTGAACAGCAACTAAATGTTTGCGGCGAAGACACGGCTTCGCCTTTCGTATGTTGCACGATTGGATGATAACTGAGCTTTTGCTTGTTCGTCGCCACGGCGTTTGGGGACACGGCGCTCACACTGTAATTACCCTTGTTTGCATCTGCATAGAATAGCTATGTAACCATAATCTCAGCCTGTCGTGAGTGCTCAATGCCATCTGAGTGTGCTGTGCCGCCCTGTGAAGCTGGGGGAAGCTGGGGCAAGCTGCGCTGCAGGAAGCTCTGGCCGCGGCCCCGCACCTGCATGCCTGCGTGCTCGCGTCCACTTGCGGACGATTCCAGCCACCAGCCTCCCGCTTTGTGCCAACTTTCTGCAAGCTCGCCCTCCCTTCCGCACAAGCGACCCGCGGTACAGGCACGCCGGCACCGCCGGAGCAGGCGCACATGCATCTGGTGCGTGGGTACCTCGCCCTCCGATGACGTAGCCCATCGCGATCAGCATGGGAGGGGTCTGCAGGGATGCCCTCGATGTCATCCAACGCCGCACTGGTCTGTGCTCACAACCCCCAGTCGCTCGTTGCATCAATCTTGTTTTCGGCTGCGGGCTGGACCTCGACAGTACCTCGACTTGCTCCTCGTCTCCTCTGAACTCTCTGTGCCGCCTCTCCATACCCAGCCCCAACAGAAGACGAGACTCACTACCCACCATGGCCGACGACCAGAACTACGATGACCAGCCGCACGAGCGCACGACGATGCAGCAGCAAAAGGCCGTCAATGCGAAGAAGCAGGCGAAACGAGAGGCCGGCGACCAGACCGCACGCTCAAGATCCTCGTCGCGCCGTGCCCGACGGCAACGCATCCAGAAGGGCATCGAGGATGGCAAGTACATGAAGACGACGTCGCTCGAAGCACTCGAGGAGGCCGACGCCAACGGCGAGCTCAACCAGATGCAAATGTTCGAGCGCATTGGCCCGGACAGCACATCCATGGATGGCCCCGTCACCAAAGCACGAGCAATGCGAGGCGAGATCCCCATGCGTGGCTCCGACCCCAACCAGCCTTACCGGATGCCCGAAGAGAAGCAGAAGAGCGCGCTGGATGACACGGATGGCCTGAAGCTCAAGCTAGACGCCAACCTGGAGATAGAAATCGAGCTCAAGGCGTCTATTCGGGGTGACCTGACGCTGTCGTTATTGTAAGTTGCGGCCGTTCCCTTACCACTTTTCATCACGCCTATCCACATTCTCACCCTGACCGACGTATTCGTCATAAGCCAATACGGTCTGACACTCATCTCCTTTATTAACAGAGAGTAGTGCATGATATGCTGTTCTACATACCTCCCGCCATATGAGAGCACGAATGAGACGACATTATCCGCGTTAAACTTGACCAAGATGCACGGCGCACATTTTCCTTTCTTATCTAGGCGCTGTATCTATGACTATGGGGTCTCATTCAAACGTTTTGGAGTTTGTGCTAAGACTTTGGAACGTCTTGGGTAATTCAGTCACTCAATCAATGAAAAAGAAGATATTGACAATCCTGCGGCTGAGAGTTCTCTTTGTCTATTTTGAGGCCAAAATTTTCGGTTGCGTGGGTCTCAACAATTCCTGGATCCTCCTCTTTCCACATTCACATCCTAAACCATTGAATGCTAACACCTAATCAGCGCCGCAGACGATGCCTTCGCAAACATCGGTAAAAGCTTGGGAAAGGTGAGCAAGGCGGTCGGTAAAGTCGGCGCGAACGTAGGCGGCAAGCTAGGATCTACTGCTGGTATGGCCGGGCGCCAGGTGGGAAAGGTAACGCAGACGGGGTCGAACCTCACGAATACCGTCACGAATACGGCTCGGAATATCGCCAAAAGATAGCGTACAGTAACAGTATATGATTCATTGGTGGTTTGCGGTGGGTTTCTGCTTTGCACGTGGTGGTTGCTGAGCGGGTATGTGTGGACCATTGCGAGTGCTGCGTGGTAGCGAAGGCTCAGTGTACGCAGGGAGGCCCGCACTCCTTTTCTCATACCTAATGTTGCTCTTCCTCTCTTCTTCATACATGTTCTACTTATAATACTCGCTTGTGCAATGTATATGATCGCTTTGAAACCATCCAGTGCTTCATTCTTCACATCAATCCCAGTTATGTCCACATCTCATCATTCAAGCATCGAGTTTATCCAGGATTGTCAAACGCGGTTCGGGAGCTTGAAGGGGTCTATGCGCAAGAGGCTGAAGAAGCTCAGAGAGACGTTCAAGGAGGCGAACAAGGATGGCTTCGCTCCGAAGCCTACCGCGCTTGCTCAGCAGACTCCGCCCACAGCTCCCCATCCACAGCCAACCATCAAGTCTACCCAGACTCCTCCGGATCGGTTCTCTAAGCCCACCACCCCCAATGTGAAAGACGACCGCGAAAAGCACGATGTTGAACCGAAGCTAGAACCAACCACAATCAAGCCTCGACTGCGCATTCGGAATCCCCACCGCGAGAGAACCACCCTCGTACCGGTTGACGAAGATGACGCTGCGATTGAGACCATCACCAGGTTCAAGATGCAGCATGGTTTTCGAATGGAGTCTCCGCCATCGTCTTCACCGGGTAAGCCGCGGTCTTCTCATTCTGGGGACAGAGATGTGAGGTCTGCGCCGGAGGCTCAGTCCGTCCTAGCCGCCATGACTGAGAAAGAGCAAGAAGATTCTATCCCAGGGGAGGGGACGGCTGCACAGCCTGAAACAATAGCGCAGGCAGAGATCGCGATAGACGAATCGTTAACGTTGAAAGATGCGAAACAAGGTGAGTTACCCTAGACTAAATTATGCGAACCTAAAGCTAATAGCATGTAGGACATGTAGGAAATTCGCAAGACACGACGTGGGATGCTCCTGTAGTTGCCACTGGATTCGACAAACACATGCGAACGCTCAGAGCGCGTATGGTAGACATGAAAGCTAATTTGAAGATAGAGGTTGAAAGAGAGGAGCATGAATTTGATTTGGATGAACGGGAAAGTCAACTTCTGAGGCAAATTGCCGATCTCAAAATTCAAGCCGCAAATGTTTACCACAGTAAATACATCCTTGGTGAAGAGGAAGTTGCTAAAATCGAAGAGGAGAATAGAGCTAGCGCGATGGTTTTTACTGCTTGTATATCTTCCGTTTTTGAAGAGCAACGAGATAAGCTCCTAGAGCGAGTCGATGTTTTGTTAAAGGATGAGGCTAAGGATGAGGCTAAGGATGAGGCTAAGAATGAGGCACCTGCGAATGCCCCAAAGGCACCCAGAGGTAAGTCATTTTCAATATACCATATTTTGTCCTTGAAATAATACACAAGACTAAATGGTTGTAGTTATGCTTGAGCGGCAAGTGCAACGTGCTGCCAATGTCCAAGAACAGTATAGCCAGTCTTGGGGAAGAAAAAATGGCCCTCCTTCTTACATCAAGAAACAATTCAACAACTCCGCTACTTGGTCGAAGAATAGTCCTTCCTACCAGCGGAGACTGTACAACTCACAAAGTATGCCCTATGGTGGCTAGTCAAATGCTGCACCAATTTCAGCACCGACATACCTCAGGGTGGTTCGGCCTCTGATTCTCCTCCATCACGGCTTAGACATTACGAGTCGCGAACTATGCCTCGCGAATGATTTGCCCGCAACGAATTGGAACGACCTTGGTCGACGAGGTTGGATTTAACGCTAAGGTCTAGAGCAAGTTCCACGGGTGGTTCGAATACAAGGAGACTTCACTCTCAACAACATCACTCTAGGGTCACTCATACCTACCCAGAGCATACGTATCTTGTCGAACGGCTGAGTGATAACGCACAGGCGAGACAGCCCTGAGGATCTATGAGGATGCAACATACGACAATCGTACACGATACATTGTTACATGTGAACTGCATGGTATTGTTCCACCTCATATCCCCCGCCCAAAGTGGGCGCTTTATGCGCGTCGACACTGGACTTGAGCCACGCTCCGTCATGAATGCGGCACATTCGAAGCATGGTCTCTGGTGCACAAAACGCTACACCAAACGCTTCGGAACCCCTGAAACTTCCCAAAGGCACGAGACAGCGGCCTTAGGTTAACGGAAAACATTTCTCCTTCTAAACTCTGCATTGCGGAGAGTGTGATGTGGGTGGGCTCATTCGAGGGTATATACGAAACGGGTGTATGGAAGAGGCGAATGCGTTGGGCGCCAAATCAAGACGGAAAAGAAGTGAAGAAAAATAGCGACCCTGATATGGTCACGGAGGCAAAACGTGCCAACGGATCCACTGATCCAGAAGTGTCATATGGTCTCTGCGCCTCACGGGAATCACCGGTCTTCTTCAAAAGGACATAGTGGCTCTGTGTTGGAGCGGAGATGTAATGAAGTAATGCAGGCAATCTGTTGAAGCAGTAACCGAAATAAAAGTAAGGTCCACCTTGATCCGGTTTTACCATACCGGCCACAGCATCCAGACAGAAGGTAGTATCATTTAGGTCGCGCATAGAAGTTGTAGAGTTGTGTTATACGCTGTGCTCTAGACAGTGCCTCCCGGGAGTTAGATCTGTTCCTAGCGAGCGTTACCTGGGCAGGATGAACTGTATCCAGCTTCAACTTGTCGCTAGAGGCAGCGGTGATCTTCTTGCGAACCCTCTTCTTCTCAGCGGGCCTTGCCGCTGGTGTGGGGAATCGTCCCGGCGCTTTGGGGTGCATGTTTAGACATGTGGAGCTGGAGTGATGGTACAGGTGGTGTTTGGGCTAGGGACGGCGGTTGTGCGAAACACGGGTTAATGAGGGTCAACACGAGCACCAGTGGAGATGTTCGTCCCGTACAATATAGGGAAAGGAGATGGCTTTGATTTATGATACTTAGTGCAAATGCACAACTCCATGCTTGCCAGGTGATGAAACGGACCAGTGCAGCGAGGTTGATACCATACCTACCTTATTATTGTTTCCACATAGAAATGGCCCACGACATTTGGTTCAATTCATAGAAAAGTGGGAAGTCTGATTTTTCTATGAATTGAACCAAATGTCGTGAGCTGTTTCTTTGTGGAGAGCACCGATCATGCATGGTGATGAGATCCTCCTCCATATGTGTGCCTTGCATGTACTTCAAGGCCATCGTCCTCGCAGGCAGTTCTATGCCCTCCGACATGGGCTCAAGGAGAGGACCATCGCAGTCACGGATTCCGTTATCCTGGGATCTTTGGCGTAAAAAGATGCGAGCACGATGTCTCACTAAAAACACTCTTCGAGGCGAGCTACCTCGGCGACAACTGGAGGAATACTGCGTCGATGGCGATATTCGCACTGCTTTTGTTTACTTCGTTGACGGAGATGATGTTGGTGGACGAAGGCGCGTCATTTGCCTGGATTGCGAAAAAAGTTCACATGCACCACCACCTTGATGCGCTCGGGGCTAGTGGCGCCCCGCGACACGAAGAAGACACCCCCGCCGCCAACACCAACGCGCGAAAAGGAAGATGGAGGACGACAGAGCGCAGACAAACCTGGGTCCGGCAGCTGACGATGGCGTGCCCGAAGAGGTTCATGCTGCACCCAAGCAGCCCAGGCGCCGCTTTGTGGGCAGGAAGGCAGCGGCAGGGGTGGGCAACCAGGCAGCGCCGAACGCCAACATTGAGGATACTTCGGCAATACAAGGTGTGAGACCGCCCAGACGCCATACAAGTCTCTTGTGTCTATCTCTAACCCATGCATGCAGTCGCACAGCCTCGTCGTACTGCCCGCGCGTTGAACTCGTTACCCGACTCTATCCTCCACGACCCCGACATCAACGCCGCAATCGCACTCCTCCCCCCCAACTACAACTTCGAGATTCAAAAATGCATACATCGCATCCGATCGTCGGGCGCGAAGAATATCGCCCTGCAGTTCCCCGAAGGCCTGCTCCTCTTCGCAACCACAATCTCGGACATCCTCACGCGCTTCTGCCCCGACACCACCACGCTGATCATGGGTGATGTAACGTATGGCGCATGCTGTATCGATGACTTCACGGCGCGGGCGCTAGGATGCGATCTGCTCATCCACTATGCGCACAGTTGCTTGATCCCCGTGGCAGTGACCAAGATTGCGACGCTATACATCTTTGTCGCAATAGGCATCGACACGCAGCATCTCGTGAACACTATAACACAGAATTTTCCCACCGGCAAGACAGTAGCGCTCGTCGGAACCATCCAGTTCAATGCAACAATCCACGGCATCGTCTCGATACTGAGAAGAGAGGGCTTCAACGCCATCGTCCCGCAAATCGCGCCTCTCTCCAAAGGTGAAATCCTTGGCTGCACATCCCCCTCCATGGCGATAAAGCATGGTCAGCTCGACGCTAAAGGCAGAGAAGAGCCCGTACCGGATTTTCTCCTCTACCTAGGCGACGGTCGGTTCCACCTTGAAAGCGCCATGATCGCGAACCCCTCGCTTCCTGCCTACCGCTACGACCCTTACTCCCGCCGCCTGACACACGAAACATACCAGCATACATCCCTCTACTCCCTCCGCCGCACGGCGATTCTTGCAGCCCGGAAGGCACGCACCTGGGGCATCATCCTCGGCAGCCTCGGTCGGCAAGGAAACCCTCACACCCTCACCCTCATCGAGAACGAACTCAGGCGGCAAGGTCTTAAATCCATCAATCTCCTCCTCTCCGAAATTTTCCCAGGCAAGCTCGCAATGATGGACGACGTAGAAGCCTGGGTTCAGATCGCGTGTCCGAGGTTGAGCATCGATTGGGGATACGCATTTCCGCGGCCGCTGCTGAGCCCTTACGAGGCGCTTGTTGCGCTGGGTGTGAGATCAGCGCCATGGTTGGAGGAAGAGGTTGGTGAACCAGAAGCGAGGAGGAATTTGTACCCTATGGACTTCTATGCGAGGGAGGGGTTAGGGAGGACGACCGAGGGGCATGTTAGGGCGGATGTAGAGATTAGAGGGTAAGAGGTGAGGGCCAGAGAAATGGAAAGGACGTGTATGGGACGGTGTTTGGTAAAAGCGCTTTCATACTTCGGTGGCGTCTTTGGGGGAATGGAAGCTGATAGATGATGATTGCTATCAAACGAGACATCACCGCGTTTACAACCTACGTCTACACCATTCGATCGCCTGCGTACCCTGCATACTCCTGAACGTTCATCGAATAATCTGTCCCGGCCCATGCTTCGAGCAGTTCTGCTCTTGATCAGACGACGCAGCACAAAACTATCCCAAATCTATTGTCTCAAACGAAGCAGTGCTGTTGAGTTCGACATCCACATTGGCACTCGCTCAAAGGGCATAGAAATGTCCAGCTAACAGCGAAAGCTTTGGTTGATGATAGACGAATTAGAAAATGTTGAAGCTGAGAACAGGGGCCGCGTTAATTTCCACCCGAGTAAGCAGGACACTGCAATCTCTGTAGTAAACGAGAAGCTCACATCCCACGAACATCCAAAATGCCTTCTAGAGCACTTCTAACTATTGATCGGGAATCTCCAAAGGTCAATCTTGGTGGCATCGTACTAACGCGGGCAAGATACGTGAGCTTATACGTGAGCTTCCCTGCGATCCTTAAGGGGAAGTGGAGGGTACACAGGGCCGAGCTTTAAATGTTTGCATGGTCTGAAAATCTATAGAGCGGACATCATAGACGCGACGAAGAGGTATGAAACGCAGGAGGCTTTAGTAGTCAGGCTGTACCCCTTCCCTAATGATGTTGGGTCCGCACCGCTACTACGAATGCCAGTTAGTTTCACTAGGGCGTATGGGTTGAAATTCAGGAACCAGATGTAGTAAAGGTGTACCGTTTCTTCCAGGACAAGTCAATGGAAAAAGGACAACATCACATTCTACTCCTAGGTTGTTTTAACTGAGCCAATGTGTGGGTGAGCAATAAGGCCATCCGCCGAAACAGCACTGCAATTTGTTGCCTCACCAAGGAGATATATTTTGCAGAAGGTTAAGTGTAGTCGTTGCAGTCTTCCCACAGATATATTGAAAGAAGCACGGGAACTTCAGAAACAATGATTGCAACCTAAAATGTGTCCCTAAGAGTATCGAAGTGTTTCCATGGGAAATCGTTCCAAGTTGGCTGAAAATGAACACTGCAACCTTTAGTGCCCACGAAGAGGCTAAGTAATCTATCTAACGTTCGCCTGTAGTAAACGAATTTTCATACATATTTTTGGAAGCCTTCTTCTTTGACAGGGGTGAGAGTCATTTTGATTAGGCTTGTAGCTCAGCGAAAGCAAGAAAAGAAAAGAAAAGAAAAGAAAAGAAAAGAAAAGAAAAGAAAAGAAAAGAAAAGAAAAGAAAAGAAAAGAAAAGAAAAGAAAAGAAAAGAAAAATCAGGCGCGGTAAACGATACAGCAATCTCGAAGTTCGCCTTTGAACCAATCCTCAGATCTTCGGTCACTCCCTATGGCACAACGCAGGCAGATACGGGAAATCTGAGCGACCCTGTTGGTAAAAGCGTTGGCATATGTAGCTTTTGCTTTCACCGCAATATGTGGCTCTAAGGCGGAGATCGTGATCGAACGAGGCCTAAGTACTTTTTGCGTACAGCTCCAATACATATGTCTACACTATCGACGAGATGTTCATTCATTCAGTTCAAACAAGACTTTGCACGAGTCAACAAAGGGCACAAATCAGCGTCTAATGGATTTTGCAGTCGATTGTACAATAAGCGAACGTCTACGACGAGGAAGCTGCCTGCGTGTTTCGGAGACTACTACACCTGTCCGGTTCTTCGTGTGCACTTTAAGACCAAGGCAGCAAGACCAGAACAAAACAGAAGAGACGTAGTCATTACGCAATAATTGGATAATGGCAATTTCTAAATTCATGTTTCGATGCTCGTGCAGCGCAGCCGGACGCACTTTTATCATTACAAAAGTGGGGCAGCTCGACCATCTAGTGGGATAGAAATGTCAGCGCAATATATGGTATATATACACTTTTTCCAACACGTTTAGCATCGATTCCACAGAGTCACCAAGCGCGTCCTCAGCGCGCATCCCTCCGCTTGGTGTAGTTGGTTTATCACGTTCGGCTGTAATATCTGTTGTAACCGAAAGGTCCCTAGTTCGATTCTGGGAGCGGAGAACATTGTGTGATATTTTTGGTGATCTTTGTTCCTCATCACGTGCATGAGCTTCCTCGTCAATGTGCGCGTGATGATTATTGTTTTTGTTTTTCAACTCTTTCGATGCTAATGCAATTGAAAGGGCTCGTGAAATTTCTATATTCTATTCGAGCAGGATGGGCGACCATTTCTTGTTTGGGCAGTCGCTTTTTCTCCCTCGCTCACAGGACTCACATCTTGAACAAATCCAAGGAACGTAACGATTTGTTACAAAATTGTTTTCCACGTTTTACTTTACATGTCCAGTGGTACTACTCCCAAGCGTCTGCAATCACAATTCGCCCAATTATTTGAATCCCAACGCCTTGCTCAAATTAAAAGAATCCCAAACAGGAGGAACTGGTAATCTCAGATGGTATCTCGCGTTCAATCAATCCGCACGTTTCATCCTCATCCCCACACAAGTCGAATTGTAACTTAGTCACCGTAGTAGGTCCGGTAGGCGGCATTCACGCTCCTATGGTGCTCCTTGACTTTTCCTAACATCTTCTTTCCGAATCCCGTCTTCTCCACAAGAGGTTTGTGTTCGGCCTCGACTGAGCAGACGCTGCCCATGGAGCAGACGCTGCCTCGGGGAGTGTTCCAAGCCTCGTTCGAGCGACGCCCGCCGCCATAGTAGGTTGCGAAGGCGTCGTTCATGCCCTCATGCTGCTGCTTGATCTTCTTCCAGGTCTTGCTGAGAGTGGAAGAGGTGCTGCTAGTAGAATTTTGGCGGGATGAAGGAGTGGAGGAGCGTTCGAATGAGGTGGGCATTTTGGTGATGGTTGAGGTGATTGACCAAAGGTCGAATGCAATCAATCTGCTTGATGTAGTTCGAAGATGTGATGTGGGTAAGGTAAACTCTGAATAGATTGATAGAATGCGGCCGAAGATTTTCTTGCTTGAGTGGTAGTTGATTGTTGTCTGATGAAGAATTCGACTCTCGATCTCTTCTTAGACCTTTATATTTCTCTAGCACGCAGAACATGACTCCTATGACACTACATTCCCGCAAGTTTCCCGTTGCCAACCTCAAACAGCACCTAGCTTACAAATTTCATCTCTCACGAGCAGCTACCACAGCAGCCAATCGATTTGTCGGTACCTGCGCCATTTCGACGCCATCCCCCTTTCGGCAGCCTGGGCTGGCGCATGATTGGCTACGTCGAGTGGAGCTGACAAAAGCTCTTGCTGACGAAACGACCGATGACACCTTGCAAGGCGTGTCGTTCACGCCCTTACGGCGTTGAGTCCCAATATTCTAACGCAGGATTTGCTACGAGTTTTCCGACACGTCGGACCGCTTGTTTTCCGCGCTGTTTTGCGATGGGTGCCCGCTAGTTATCCGGTGGGTCACCGTCGGAGTGCGCAAACGTGTTGCCCGCGACTTTCCCGTCGGTTCCCGCTAGTGAGATCTGGTGAGGCCGATCGTTTATGTACTGATGAGTTTACGTCGCGCAGTCGTCTTTTGGCATGCGCGTCATGTGGTACTGGGGTTGGTGTCTGGTGTATGTACACTGGTCTCTGCAATGCAACTGCATAACTATCTTCCTCACTATCGACATGCTGGTTCGTGCGATCTATTACAGACGTCTCGCCAACTCACCTTAGCACCGAACCGCTCGAAAGTTGAATCACACATGGCAACTGGGTAGTGATAGTGAGCCATATAAAGAGCTATGCAGGGTATGTAGCGTCAATCTTGACGACGTGGTAGTGCCATTTGTACTAATATTGATCGTAAACACACGACTATCTAAGCACAAAACATCCTGATGCATCGCGTCCCACTCCGCAGCGTCCGACGAGTTCAAGTTCTGTGCGTTTGTTCTTCCAACTATATCTACTCCCCCCATGCCACGGGCTCTAATTTCAATCTCATGCCGTCAATCGGTTTACTCGTTATGGTCCCACCAGGGCGGACCTTTTCCTCAGGGTTTGCCATCTGCATCTTAAAACCACCCACAAAAGCAGCGACCAATGCTCTCAACTCCGCCCTCGCAAAACGTTCCCCAATGCAGCTCCGCGGTCCGTGCAGGAAGGTCAGAAACGAATAGTTGCTATCAGCGCCACCATTCATGGTGGTGCGACCCGACTCACCAATCCAGCGTTCCGGAACGAACTTTTCAGAGTCTGGACCCCAAAGCGCTGGGTCACGGTTTGTAGCCCATGGGACGACATGAAGGAGTGTGCCTTTGGGCACGAAATGGCCACAGACAGTGGTATCACGAGTGGCCATTCGTGCCGAAACTGGAATGGTAGGAAACATGCGGAGAACTTCATTACAAACAGCGTTCAGGTACGGTAGTGATTCGAGGAGGGTGGCAATGGCGAAGTCAGGACCTGATAATGCCTTTGGATCGGGAATGTTCTCGTGGATTTCTGTCCGTAAGCGTGTCTGTACGTTTGCGTGCATTGAGAGGAGGTGAGTTGCCCAAGTCAGAGCTGAAGAGGTCGTTTCATGTCTGTGCTGCATTAGTCCAGTATATAACGTTTGAAGCAAGTGACACGTACCCTGCGGCGAGAAATGTTAATAGCTGATCGACGATCCCGTCGTCCGAGAAGTTATTTGATCTGAGCATAATGCTCAGAATATCCTTGTGGTCTTCGCTTTCCGTCTTCGTCCGGCTCTTCTTATCTGCCACAAATTCACCGCAAATTCTCTTCAGGTTTCCCGTAGTGACTTTAACCCGTTCGTTGAGTTTCCAAGGCAGCGCCGTCATGACCCATGGCGGGAACAGCAGATGCAACACGAAGTAGATGGCTTTTTCTGTGCTTGGTTCCAGTATCTCTGCATAGCTTATTAACAAGGGGACGGAATGATATGTAGAAGAAGCTAGTTAGGGCTTGATACCTTCATAGTTTTCGACCAGCGCGTCATCGCTATTTCTCAATGATCCTATATCACGACCGAGACCAGCAAGTCCAATGATGTCTAAGGTGACTTGCGTCGAAAAGTGCCCGATGTCGAGCACATTATCGCGCTTGTCCCAAAGCTCACGTTTGACTACCTCGCAAAGCTCAATCGACTTTGACCAAAATACCGGATACAGCTCCTTGATATGGCGAAAGCTAAAAGCCGGCATGATGTGCTTGCGCTGATGCCTATGCTCATCACCCTCGGTCATCAACAACCCATCGCCTAAGAACTTTCTTAAAAAGTTCCTCGCGAAGGGTGGTTTTTCGAAGTCGTAGCTTTGGTGTACAAGCACGTCTGCAATAGCAGCTGGGCTTGCAACAAGCAAACGGTCAGTGTGGAAGAACCCACGGAAGTGAATAAGGCCATCATTCTCCGTCTCTTTCAACAGCGTGAGGAACGCTTCACCAGGTGGGCGCTTGAAGAGCAACAATCCATGGCCAACAAACGGGTAGGATCCTTTCGGTGGGTGTGGTAAGTGACGAAGCGGGCTAAGGAAGAAAGGGTATATGACAAGTTTGTATAAGCACCAGGCAGTGCCCTGGATTGCGACAAAGAGAAGGGAAAAAGATGCTAACGCATTTCTAGAGAATACCTGAGGAAAGAGATAGAAGGAGACAACAGCTTCCGCCAATGAGAGGATGAGGATACTCAGAGCAAAGTCCATCTCGAAGAACTGTCAGAGGAGACGTCTGCCAAGGGGAAGCGGAATACCGAGCGACTCTTTCAACGATTCTTAAGAAAGTGCCTGGTGTGGAGCTCTCGCAACCTTGAAGTGGTTGAAGCTGGAGCGACAGCCTTCTAAAGGACGCTGCAGGTGACGTATAATACGCGGAGCCACGAATGAAACGTAATCGCCATCCAGCAACACGAAGATCCCAAGTTTGTAGTGAAGTCCTCATACGGTCGATGTTGCGAGGAAGCTCCCTTATCCTTGTTTACGGTATTTACTTGCGTTCGCTGATTGGCTTGTGTGAGGAGGAGTGCGGAGTGCGGAGGGCGAGGGGAGCGGGGCTGTGGTGAGTGGTGGGGTTGTTTGAACCTAGGCTGCTTTTGGTATCAACCGAGGCTGTCGATAACGAGCCTGTGAAGATGGCCAGCATCCATCAACACCGTAGCGATGTGGCCATTCTCAGCTCTACGCCTGTGTAGTTACAAGCACAATTTGCTGGCGACGAGAACCGCAGCATACGTGGGAAGATGAGTTGATGGCGCGCAGCAAGAAGTACACCGGGTTACCTCCCCATATAGCGCTGGCGTCGCATGGCCATTTGACACCTTTCATGCCAGCTACGATTGTTACGACATGCTCTCTCGAGTCCTCTCCCGCATGAAGGCTCCTTGTTGCTTGACGAGCTTTCACCGATTGACGAACGAGCAGCACTAAGCGATGAATGTGGAGATCAGCCTACGGAGCCAGTGCTTTTCGATTCTATGGCACCCTAGGTTTACCGCGGTTTGGTTACGGGCCTGCTGATGCACAAGATCTGATCCTGTTGAAGTGACCGGATCAGGCATGATGCTTGCTACTGCGGCATTGAGTGGAAGCTTTCCGGATTCCTCGTGAGAACCCGTGCATGTGAGCATCACAGGCCAAGGAACATAAAAGAGATTACATTGCCTGATGAAGCTGTTGTGGCTTACTCCCAACCAGCTGCATAGAATCTTGGCATATCGCGTATATTGATCTTGAGAAGAGAAGGTTTGAGGGGTTTTGCGTTCGCTTGGTGATATAAATCGTTCTTTGCGTAGCTGTTAACGAGTCTGTATGCAGTTGCCTATGTGATATCCTAGGGCAGATCTTCGCTTCTTTGTCTTGTGCACAATGCAAGAAGCTAAATGAATCCCGAGATTTGAGATCTGAATTTCACTCACTACCTAGGTAAGTTAAAAGGCTGTATACAGTCAATCCGTGGACCATATAAAGGTATGTTATCCTTGTACCTGGATGCGCATACAAGGACAGATGCACTGCTCAGGCGCAAGTGCGGCACCCACAGACCGTTCTGTTAATTCCGACTATACGCATAATTCCATGATTGCAGCCTTTGCTATCGTTCTAACAGTATCTCACAACATCGGCTCCGTTTCGAGGGGTCGAGTTTTTCTGATACCCTTATATCCCTCCTTTTGATGACCGTGATCCAACCGTAATTGAAGGTAATGGTTTCAGATACAAATGGAGTTTCTAAAAGGTTACACGCGTGTGGAGTTTTCTTCACGCAAGTGCAAATATTGCGCACCTGGTATCGCTTTATAGCAATTGGCACACTCACCCTTCTTGAGTCTTTATTTGAAGCTGGTTAATCTGTGTGCGGGAGATGGAGAGATGACCAAATACCAGACCGTATGCGGACCAGGCTTGGTCTGCGTGCCTCGGCAAGTGCCGGTATTGGGGGGGAGATCGCCGTTACCGTTCCGTCCGTCCTCATATTGCACACCGTCTCCATTACACGACCATCATCCCTACCCGATTCATCTTATCTCAACATACAACGCGATGAGCGATGAATTCTCAGGCGCGAAAGCTGCAATGCAGCATGAACCTGATCCGAATGCGTTCGTCGAGTTCCAACGTGACATCTACCGTGGCCTTCGAAAACCAGCTTTTTCCACCAAGCCATCAACATGGGAATCGGAAGCAAGAAGAATACTGCCGGAGCCCAACTTTATGTACATCTACGGCGCCGCTAGCAGCGAGTCAACGTGTGCTTCAAATCTCTCTGCCTTCGAGCGCTACCGACTGCGTCCCTGGATGTTGGTGCAGGCAACCCATCGGGATCTATCAGTGGAACTTTTCGGACAGCGCTACAAGAGCCCAATTCTTGCGGCTCCTATAGGTGTCCAGGAAATTGCGCACCATGAGGCCGAAGAAGCAACCGCACGAGCCTGCGTTTCGACTCAAGTGCCCATGATCTTGTCCACAGCTGCGACGAGGAGTATTGAACAAGTCGCAAAAGCCAACGGCGATGGCGACAGATGGTTCCAGCTCTACTGGCCGGTACCACAAGCTGAAGAGTTTACAGCCAGTCTGCTCAAGCGCGCCAAGTCAAATGGCTTCAAAGTCCTCGTCGTCACACTCGACACGTTCATGCTGGGTTGGCGACCCCGCGATCTTGACGAGTCTTATCTGCCTTTTCTGTACGGGCAAGGCTGTCAAAACGGCTTCTCTGATCCTGCGTTCAATCGTTTGTATGAAAGATTGCAAGCAGAGGACACCAGAAGTGCCATGGAGAAAATAGGCGAAATCTGGAGTATCCTCAAACGACCAGCAAGCCTCATTGGAGCAGCCAAGATACTTGCCAATGCTACCGTCATGAAGAAATCTCAGCTCTTCATGAGCTTAACTGCGTCAGGAAGCTATAGCGACTGGAGCCGCCTGTCTTCCCTTAAGAAACACTGGGATGGTCCAATCGTACTCAAGGGGATCCAAACCGTTGAAGATACCCATAGAGCTATCGAATATGGTATGGACGGTATCATAGTATCTAACCATGGTGGTCGACAGCTTGATGGCGCCATTGGTTCCCTCGATGCTCTTGCTGAGATCGGCAGCGACGAAAAAACGAAGAGCTCGAATCTGACGATCCTATTCGACAGCGGAGTACGGACGGGTTCTGACGTCCTGAAAGCGATTGCACTAGGTGCCAAAGCTGTCTTGATTGGTCGTCCGTACATCTATGGACTAGCTATGGGTGGCGAAGCAGGCGTCAAACATGTCCTCAACTGTCTTCTTGCGGATACAGATAACTCACTGGCAAACTTAGGGAAGAAGTCCTTATCCGAAGTCACTCGAGATGACTTAAGGATCCTCCAACAGCTAGCGAAATTGTAACTGTCACCATTTCTGATCTATGTAATAGTAGTCCGTCCGCAACGCGTTCTCCCGATATACACACTACGACCGTTGCACAGGTGCGCTACAAGCTATTAGTATTGATAGCGGAGAATCTTGTGTGGCTCAAGACACGTGGAGCTCTGGGCCGGCACACGTCCAAGTGCATCGGCGGAGGAACCGCTTCAGACGTGGGCAGAGACAAACAATGCATATGCAGTGACTGTACCCATGTTGAGCAGCCTTCTTTGTTCATGTGCGAGGGCTTCTGATTTCGAAGGGTTATGTGGACAGGCTGTTGGTGACAAAAGCTGGAGCCATCTAGTGAAAAGGCACTGACGAAGGAAGACCTTGATGAACGAGACCTTTACAGCTCAGTGAGCTATTAGCCACATCTTTGTATTTCACCTTTTTTCTTGTATCATTCTTAGAATGGTGACATCTGGTTTACGTGAATTATACTGTGGTCGATATATGACCTCGTCTGTGCATCCATCCTTTGCGGTCCCCGTGACAGTCTTTCCGGACTCCCATATAATCAAGGACCTTCGAGTAAGATGGTTATTCCTCGATCTATTTAATACTTGAGCTATATACGTTTGCCAAATCCGGCAGTAGCAAGTGCCCGCCCACCGCTCCTTCTTGATCTTTGCACCGCCACTACGTCACCCGTTCGTCTTTCACCCACGGTCAGCTCGAAGTTTGAGACTATAGCCAAGAACGGACATGAATCAGCATTGGCCAATCCACCGCAACTTATGCATTTGTAATTATTATATACGTCGTCGCACAAAACTCTGTCGCGCTCTTACAGCTCGACCGCACACTGGAGCATCACCCCACCATGGACTCGAAAAACAACCTGAAATACAACTTGCAATCCAAAACGCCCACGAACAGTCAGCTGCAGCGCCATTGCGGCAAGAGTAGATGTAATACTTTGGGTGCCCGTCCGGCCAACGACACTAGCACTGCTATGTCCACCGTCAAAGCCATCGTAAAAGCTCCCTTCCAATTTGCCGCCACCCACCCTAGATTTATGAAGAGGTACGCTCTACCTCTTGCCTTGACTACACTGTCCAAACCACTCCTTTCCATCCTTCCGCTGGGCCCACTTGGGCCGATACTGGCGTTTGTAGCTGTCGCATGGGGGCGCTTCAGGATCAGGCAAGTGCATATGGGCGGCGGATACGCGCTGCTGCACGCAACCGGGATGGCGGGCGTGAAAGGCCAGGCATTGAGTTTGTTGGGCATCGTGGGGCTCGAGGTAACAGGTATGTCTTTCGCGTTGACGATCGTGCGGCATCACAGCTAATTGGACTGCGTAGGCTCAAAGAGGTTACGTGACACGGCTTTGAAAGCTATAGTGGAGTCCAACGTGGGAATCCGTGCACAGGTCGTTGGGCTTGCGATCGCCGTTCTGTCCAGTACGACGGGCAGATTCGGTGCGCTGGGTTCTATGCTTGGGGCCCGCAGCATGAGCTTGCTGTTCAACGAGCTCCGCTCGTTCGCGACATTCCATGGGCTTAGATGGGCGGCTACGAATTTACAAGGACTGTGGCTAACATTGTGCGCTTCTAGCGATGTTGTAAAGGCTTCGTTCCTAAGTCATTTGCTTCCGCAGAAGGATGGCAAGAACAATGTTCAGGTTGACGACAACAAGCGAATGCAGTGGGCTTGCGACATGCTGGAGAAAGTGGCCACGCAGATCCCGCAGTTCCCGGTTGAGGCTCTCGCGCCGGAACTCGCGGCCATCTTGAAGGCGTGGGATCAGGAGAAGGGCGTGGAACTGGCCAGCCGCGAAGACTTCGATGATTGGGTTGAAATAGACCGCAACGACAATAACCTCTGGGCCTCCATCTCCTACAACAAGTACGAAAACATGGCGTCATCGACCACTGATCTCGCCGAATACGCGGATAAGCCCACCTACGAAGACTTCACCCATCACCATTCCCGCATACTATACGCCGATAGGACCAGTCCCGATGGCTTTAGCCATCGTCGCTCTCGGGCGGAAAACGCGCAGTATCTGGAGCAGGTCGCTCGACAGACATGTGGATCGTCAGGGATGAGCGAAGAGCATATTCATGCTGCTCTTGACAAAATTGGGTTGGAGGACCGGCCATGGCGGATGGAGGTGGAGGAGATACTGAGCGAGGATGAAACCGAGGATGATGACCAGGATGATGACAAGGATGATGACAGCATCGAGGTTATTGACCTTGGCGACCTCTGAGGTAGCGGAAAGTGCGGATGAATTGCGTTAGATTCTCGGAAACTTTCAGAGAAGGCTCCTCTAGTAGCGCGCGTGCCTCTGACACTACATGTATGGGTTTACAGGGGCCAGCATCAATCTGTACGTGAGAGGTAGAAGCCGGATGAATGATGGCCCCGATTGTTTTATATGACGTGTTTGTTGCAATGCAACTGGACTGTAAAGTGATCTGTATCAATCAGTTACGAAACCAGGTGAACGTACTTGAGGATATTGGAATTTCTACATTGACCGTGTTCACGGTTGTTTAGCATTCGCCGATAGCACTTGACTTGATCTTTGCATTATCGTGAGGACATGAATGACATTGTGCCCTATCGCCAGACCCTATAGCAGGTATCGGGCCCACTGACCCAGAAAAGATGATCCGTATCCCTTTTCCCGCCGTATAAGGAAGTATCGAAAACTCCACGCCCGTGCATTGTCATCTGTCATCTTCCGCATCACGACCCCTCCATCAACTAGCCAGCCACCTTAGCGGGTCCTTGCCTGCACCTTGGGTGCGGCACCCTTGGCACCCTGCTTCGAGACCTTCTGTACGTTGCCTCGTGCACCGGCGGCGGCAGACTTGGCCTTCTCGGCCTTCTTCTTGGACTCGGCGGCGGCCCTCTTCTCCTTGCCCTCCTTGATGGCGGCAGCGCGGGCGGCTGAACGGGCCTCGGGGCGTTGGGAACGGCGCTCCTTGATCACGTCGAGGGAGGCACCGACGATGGCACGCTGGTGCTTGACAGTGCGGCGGGTGCGCTTCTTGGCGACTTCCTGTTGGCGAAGTGATTAGCTCTGTCCACTGACTGAAATGATGCGGTGGCAATAGAGTGCAATTGGCACATCAAGGTCGTTTGTGCGCATTGCTGCTATGCAAGAGGTGTGTCCACCACGTGCACAAGTTGACTGATGTCATGCGGCGCTCCACTCCCAACCGTGACGTGCAACGCTCTCCAACACGCCGAACGTGCAATTGTGGCGACTAACCTCAGAGATACCCTTCTTGTGCTGCCTTCGGTAGAGGGTCGTCCAGGCGATCCGACGGGGGTTCTTGCGCTGAAGGAACAAGCTCTCGGTCTTGCCATTCTGGAATCGGAAGATCTTGGAGTCACCACGGACATACAGCTTGCCCTAAACATGCCATCAGCACACGTCCCTGTCATTCGCCCCAATACCCGCTGCATCTCTGTGTTCCGACCGCTCAGGATGCCGTTGCGGATTTTCGAACCTGTAGCGAGTACCGGTGCGCGGAGGCAGGATCGGTGGAACGCACCTTGCCCGGGTAGATCTTCTCGCCGGAGAAAGTGTCGTCGTAGGTACGCATGTTGGCGGTGGTGACGCGGTACCTGTTGGTTAGTATGGAGAGTTGTCGTGGGAGGCGTGGTGCTGCAATGCCGAAACTCGATTGTGCGCGCGGTGGGCGCTAAACCTAGGAGTGGCTTAGCCGAGATGGCGGAGCTTGGCGCCTGACTAAGGGGCTCTTACCTTACCGCTCTGCACGCCCAACGAACATCGATTTCTTACGCCAAAGACCGAACAAGAAAGCCAGAATCAAGATTAGAGAGACAGTAATCTGCCGACTCAAGCCTTATATAAGTCTCAGCGGTATTCCTATGGCATGTTCACCCATTTGAGCAACATGGGCCGCGGTGCCTTGATACAATTGGCACAGCGTCACTGCAATCTTTAGCGCGGAGTAGGAGCCATCACCAGAAGAATCATGATCACGACACGATTCGAGTGAATCGAGTCCTTCTTGCAATTAAATTGAAGCTCTCAACATGATCCATGCTCTCATTATCATAGTACATTACTCTTGTGCTCATCAACTCACCCTACCTCGCCCTTTCTCTTATTTGCGAATTACTGCTCTCCCAATGCAAATGCACATGTCGTAGTTCGCTAGGTCCAATAACGTCTGAATCAGAGCGATGTGCACGACGTCCCTCTAGAGAACATACAATGCAGAATAGACAGCAAGATGAAAAAGCATTACCTACATTACGCGAAGAAAAGCCGAACCGGGAAAAAGGGGATGGAAAAAGTGCACAATGGAAGTAGGTGCCATCAATCAAAGTCTCCGAAACCCGGTTGCGCTGCTCTCGCGCATGGGTTGATTGTTTGATTGAGGAATGCCATGATGAGGGATGCTGTGCAGGGGAAACCAAAGTCGAAGTCGAAGGTGTTTGGTGATAGTGGTGCGTCGGAACAGATTTATCGCCAAAACCGTATGGTGTCGGTGAGCTACACGATGTGGCTGTAGGTGATCCCCAATAACGTGAGTTAAGACCGAGGTGCCTTTTTCTTCCGATGGACAAGGAAGGGTGTGGTTCGATTTTCAACACGATAGCCAGATTCCGTACCAGACACGCAGAAGGGCGTCTTATCGCCTCAAGTAACAACAAGCCACTGAATGTCTGTAAAGACATCTGTCCAGTATACAACCCTAATGCATGGTGCATAGACAAGTATTACCACCAAATATCCAACCCGACGTCCGTATCGCAAGCTAATCAACTCACAATCTCACACATGGCTGCCTTCTTCTGCTCGTCTTCGATAAGGATATGCTTCTCCCGGCAGATATCTTCAATGACTTCGACAGCTCGGCGGAAGCTGGAGGCGGCGCCGCGGGTTTGAGTGAAGCGCGCAAGGCACAGGTTTGCACGCTTGTTGTCTTCCAGGACGACGAAAAGCTCGATGACGAAGGCCACAGGTTTGAGGTTGAGACCTATAACATACCAATGTCAGCTTAGGATGTCTGAAGATATAAGTGAAACATTACGCCGAAAAAAGGGAATAGCTTCCGCTAACTCAAGGGAGAAAGTATTTTGTTCCATACTCCATGCCGTAAACAGGAGCTTTGTGAACTTACGGTTGTTCTTGTCTACACGAGCGTGGATGATATTGGTGTTGCGGTCACACGTGACATCTCGGACACCGTAGCGCTGCCAGTCTCGTAGTAGATAGACCAGCTCTTGTCGAACCTTCCCGCGGCGGATGTGGAAGCACAATGCCCGATTCGCTGGTTTGATGTGAAGAAAGCGAGATAACCAGTTCATCTGGAAATCCGGAGGCCCTGGACGTGGTAGAGATTCCCGGGTATCCTCCGCGTCAACGTTTGAAAGAATCGATGACGTGCTGAAATTGTCTTTACGACATTGGTTAGCAGGCTATTGACGCAATCTCTTGGGGGAAAATCATGGACTGACCTAATTCCAGCGGGCGCTTGGTCTTATCCTCTTTTGCTTTCTTTCCGAAGAGACCAAAGAAACCCTTGAAAGCTCCGCCACCCTCGCTCTTACCGACGGTTGTGCCACAGCCGCGCATAGGGAATTCGCTTGCAGTGCTCCCATCGGAGTGCTTGGTATGCTGCTTGACGAAGTCTGGAGTAGGAGTGCTGTTTTTCAGAGGGTCATTCTTGATGCGGTCGTCCAAGCCTTGCCATGCCTCAGGTATCTGCAAACGATCAGACACAGGCTTCGGCTGAGCATCGTGCGGACGGTCCTTTTCCTCGGGCGTACGACGGAACCAAGAGGACTTCTTCTTCTTTACCGTAAACTCCTTCTTCTCTGCAGCTTCTGGGACGCCGTTCGATGACACGACTTGGTTCGTGCGCACTGCAAGCGTACTGGGCTCTGCTTGCTGACGCGAAGGAGCAGAAGTGTGGCGAATAGGACCAGACCATAGAACTCCAAGGGGACCAACCTCGCTCTTCTTCCGTATGGCAAGTGGAGCAATATGAGTGGGTGACAGTTCAACAAGACGAATAGTTGCATCATCGGCCGGGCGTCCGTGACCACTAGCCGCGAAGGGGTCAGTAAAAGCTCTGTAGTTCGATTGAAAGGGCTCGAACCGGTCTTCCCTTGCCTCTTCGGGGATTACGTGAAGCGGAGCAGGGTGTGCGGGAGATTTGGCGGGCGCAGAACAGGTCCGCTTCGCAACACTGGTGACAGGCAACATAAGACGGTCTAAGTTATCAAGTACTTCGTTGAAGTGCTCGGTGCTATCACCGCCCTCTTCGAGTCGACGCGCGATTTCGGCACGTGTTTCGGCAAGTTTCCGCTGAAGGAACGTGTTCGGTGTCTCGGTGGGAACTGGCGGAAGTGGCCGATGTTGATACATCGTCTTCTGGTCTGGTGTTGCTGCACCAGTCGCACCGGAGTCTCGGTTCGAGAAAGTAGTAGGCGGCGTTTCGAAACCAGATGCATCCTTACGCGGATCTGAAGTAGTTGATGTACGAATACTGGAGCCCATCGAAGACCGATTGAAGGCCTCTTCCATATGTTTCTCCAACTCAGTGCTGACTTTGCGGGCTGCACTTGAAATGTACTTGCTGGGACTGTCTGCCTGACGGACCCGTAATCGCGGAATCGCTGGGCGTGCTGCGACTTTCTGTGGCGGTCGCACTGACGGGGAGTCACCCACAGTACTAGGCCTAGCTGACCGCAGAGACGACCCTATAGAGCTTCTTCGATGACTAGAAGATCCCCTTTGGTCGGGTGTGTACTGAATAGAGGGAGTCTCCGCCGTATGTGCAGTCGCTCCGGAGGGTCGCCTCAAATGGGAAAAACTCACGCCTCGCTTGACAGAGGTGTTCGGCCGAATGAAAACAGGAGGGCTGCTGGGAAGATAAGAACTCGCCAGGGAAGAGCGCGACACTGAGCTACGACGTATATGCGTTGATCGCTGTGAAGGCGTGCTTCGCTTGGAGGAAGCGCGCGTCATCGCGGACCCTCGTTTCGAGTTGGTAAGGGCTTGAACTCGCAATGCGCTACCTGTACGGTGTCCTAAAGCCGTAGTTGGCCTCATTCTCCGGCTGGCAGAGCTCGGTCCTCGGTGTACTGTTATGTTCTGATGAAGGTCATGGTTGGGAAGGATTGGCTCTCTGGAGGCCCTGAACGGATCGTAGCTGACATCGGATGAAGGCGGCTCGTAGAAACTATGTTTCGAGTAAAGATGTTCATCGTTCAAAATTGAATATCCTGACTGTGAGCGTTTATGATGTTTGGACGGTAACTTCAGCATGTCCTTCGCAGTCGAAGAGCGTCGCGCCTGATGATGGTGGTCGCTGTGTGAGTAACCCACAGGATGATGAGGGCCGGGCATATAGTTCTCGATTTGCTCGTTCCGGTATTTCTGAAGGGCAGCATAGAAGAACTTCTCATGATTCTGGTTACTACGCAGGATTAGAATTATGACACGGTGAACTAGTAATACTGGCCGACTTACTCCTTGCTAAGAAGGCGTTGTACAATCGCCTCCTCCTTCTCGCTGTGCCAGAGGGTGCGCATATAACGGAGGATCTCGCGATCGATGGTGGATCGAGTCAGAGGGGTCCATTCAACGGGTGCACACGGACGGATCCATAGCCTAATCTGCTCTTCAGTGCGATGGAACCCCAATTCGCGGTCATACTTGCGCATAAAGGGGTGGTCCCAGATCTTCGCGATTGATATGCGACGCTTGGGATCCGGTACAAGTATAGCTCGGATCAAATCTTTCGCTTCCCGGGAGAGACCCTCAGGCATCACATAGTCGGCGCGGGTGATCGCGCGGAAGAGAGGTTTCAGGTTCTCATGCTCCGCGTCATGACCGTCGTAATTGAAGGGCGGCGTGCCAGTTAGCAAAACATATAATATCACACCACAGCTCCAAACGTCAGCCTTGCCCCCATCGTATGACTGAGATTTGATCACTTCGGGCGCAGCGTAGTGAGGGCTGCCACAGGGAGTTGTCAGCTTCTTGCCGAGCGGTTGCAGCGCAGCCATGCCGAAGTCCACGAGTTTAATCGTCATGGTGTCCCTGTCTAACAAGATGTTCTCTGGCTTCAGGTCGCGATGGAATATGTTGAGTCGGTGACAGTACCACAGGGCTGCGATTATCTGCCGGAAGATGTGGACTACTTCAACCTCCTCGATACCGCCGTGTTCGCCAATGTAGCCGAAGAGCTCACCACCTTCGACGTATTCCATGATCAGGTAACTACAAAACGTAAGCATGTGTAAACTACACCATTGATGGGCAAACCATACAGCTCGTTCCGGTTCTCCCAGATGTCAAACAATTTTACAATATAAGGATGATCCAGAAGCTTCATGATGCAGATCTCGCGCTCCAGCCCGAAGGGTATGGCCTTGCCGCCGGCGAAGAGTGTTGGATCATACTGCGCGCTCTCGCAGAGGTTGGCCAAGCTAAGAGCTCGTACTTTCTCTGCAGTGCTCTTTGATATGATTTTGGCGGCTCCAAATTGCCCTGTGCCACTGTGCCGCACAATGCGCACACGAGAGCAGCCCCCTTTGCCGACTGTCTTACCCAACTGCCACGGGCCAATATGTGTCTTACGACGGCCACCAGTAGACGCGTTCGTGCTCGCGTTGGATATTTCTGAATCGCGTTTCGTGTTGCGGGGACGGCACTCGTCGATCACGGCAGAGAGTCGCTTATGCTGAGGCGAGGGTAACGGGAGCGTCTCGTGTTGAACTGCAAGTGTGCCGTTGGGGACAAGTGACTCATTGTGTGGTAGCTGTTTTGGTGAGGGAGTCGGCACGACGTGGGCAATGAGCTTATCGCCAATACTTCGAGGCGAGCGCAAGCGGTGATCCTCGTTGGCCCGCAGGGTGGCATCGCCGAGAGCAGCGCGTCGGCGGGTGGGTGGGCGTCCGTGGAAGCTGTGATCCATGTTACGAAGCGCGGGAGGGCCGCGAATACAAGATGGAAGCTGGGTTTGAACAGACAGGCTATGGGATGGTGGCGTGAATGGATAGTCCAAAATGTACAAATAAGATGCAGAGCACCAAGAAGCAAGTATCGAAGTTGTCTTAGCTGTAGTTGTCGTGAGCGTGCTGCCGATTAAGCTGCCTCCATAGCCCGGCTGCTGTGTGTATGCGATGCTTCGGACTGAAAGCTGTGCTTGCTTGCCAATCGGTGGACGAACGCCGGTAAGAGAGGGGCGGCGAGAGTCACCAATTGACCCGACCAAGACCAAAAAGTTAACAAGTTGCTGTCAATGCATACAAAATTGCTGCGGATGAGAAGGCAAGCGGGGTGTGGGCCGGTGGTGTTGACAGGTCGAGGGCACGGGCAAACTGGGCGATCGCGGTCGAGCAGCAAACGCCGGCGGAAGGTACGCACTCGAGCTCGGAGGTAGGCAAGAGCGGCAGAGTCGAGTGGCGGCAGGTGCTGTTGGCTGGTTCCTCTGGGAGAACGTGCTCGTGATGTTTTTTTTGGTCCAACCGTCTGATTCGATAGTGGCAGGAATGTGCCAAGGGCGAGGGTGAAGCTATGTTTGTTGTGGCTCGATCAGGAAGACTGGCACGCGTTGCCAGGTAAACAAGAAATGAATTTGCATTCAAAGGAACGGGATCACTCCCACCTTGCTTTTCGGGTTGTTGTTACGAATCTAGGAGCCCGAGGCACGAGGGCAACTACGAGTATTCTACAACGTCGAGCAGTGCGAATATCCTGACACGCGCACAACGTTGGCATTCTCGAATTTTACTTGAGCGTGCTACTAACTCTCTTACGTTGTTAGGTGAAGTTTTTCATTGCATCTCGCCGGCGATGGATCATTGCGATCCAAAGGGAGAGACGGGTGGCCATCGAACGTGAGAAATTGGAGAAGCACAATGGTTCAAGATTTCGAGAACGCTACACACCTTCCTGCAGAGGATTCTGTCTCCTGTGGTAATGAAAGTGAGGAGATGCTCGGCCGATACTTCTCTGGAGTAGCCTCGCAGTATTTGGCCAAGTTGGCAGCGTACACTAATGCGATGTCGATTGGGTGCGGGCATATTTGCACAGTATTCCAGTATATATATTAAGATGATAGCGTGTTGAAGACTGATGTTGCGAGCATCACAAGAGAGGTAAGACGGTGGACTGCAAGTCTGCGTGAACGGTGTCGACGTTCTCGGCGCTCGGTCCGATCCAAGACCCAAGGAAGTGGCTCCCGACCAGGATCCGGTCACGAGATCTGCACCGACCCGCCGCCCACGAAATAACCTTAATGCAGCCTTCTACGGATCAGGACCGTCCTGCATGAGCAACCACGGACCGGGAAGCTTCTCGACACGCTCGAGCGTACGATTTCGTCACACTGTGCAACACGAACGTTGAGGGCGAGTGGCAAAACGTCGATTCATATCCGATATTTCCTCGTACCCTGGTGGGGTTATCTCTTGTACCGTGCCCTGGCCTAATGCCTTACAGTTCGCGCCAGCTATGAGCACCAGATATCGTAACGTAGAAGCGGAGGTAAATAAAGCCCTGACAACGAAATCATCCGTTCAAGGCCTCAGACTGCTATTCCCTCAAGTTGAGCCAAGCCCCCCAAGTGGACCAAAAAGTGAAACCTCGCGCGTCGTTGCCCCAGACACGCGGATGCATAACAACAACTCCTCTGACGAAGAGAAAATATTCCCAAAACGTAGCACTGAGTACACATAATCCCGAGAAGCGCCGATTAAGAGGTATCTGCTGCAAAAACCGGACCGAATACACGAAACATACGCCAAGACCGGGACTCCTATCAAGAGCATGGTCATCCTCCGATCGGTTTCCAACGTCAGCAAGTTCTTCAAGGACGCCTCGAACCCGTGACCATTGGACGGTGCGACGGCGGTGTTGTCCAGTCCAGACCTGAAAAGGGTAAAATAATACAAGGAGAAGTGAAGTGAGAGGCCAGACTACCGGCAGGAGAGCTGCTCTATGCGCGACCATGTATCATGGTTTTCGTATCCACGGATTCGGCTTTGACGTCCGGCGATTGGCTTTCCCGCTTGGTGTCATCTCCAGCGTTTGCAATCTTGCCGCAGCCCTTGACCAAGATATGTCGCTGGAAAAGCTCAGTACTCTAGCTTAGACAGATGAACGGAGATGCAACGTACCTTGAGCGCGTCCTTTCGCGAAAAGCTCTTATCGCAATGGGTGCAGGGGAATGGCTTGACTGCCAGATGTATCCTCTTGTGTCTCTTCAGATCGTGGTTTCGGTTGAAGCTTTGTGGGCACTGGTCGCACTTGAATGGTCGATCGTTGGCAGGTGGTTGCTGATGTTGGTGTGGTCCGAGGAAATGTGGCATGGCAGCTGCATGTCCACTGTTAAATCCTTGCATCATCCCAGGGTGAACGCCGCCGACCAGAGCTAATTGGCCGTTCGGATTGTTCACGTTGGTATACACTGGGCTGGGAGCCGGCACGTAGTTGCCGTAGGATCGTTGATAAGGATGGGGCGAGGGCGCCGGATTAGATGGTATTGGAGGAATCGCACCATGCGACACAGCTGGTGACATCCTTGGGATTGGCCCACCTCCGCTGATCGGGCTTTGATGTGTCGGTGATGGACCTGTGGAATAAGGAAACGTGGCCTGCTGTGGTGTTGTGGCGGGGGGGTATGAGTACGTTGGTGTAGGTGGTGGCCTGAAAGGCTCCTGAGCGTGTGCGGGTGACTGTTGAGGCGCCGAACTCGACACTGGAGTTTGTGAGTTCATCAAGTGATGAGGCTGATGTTGTGCAGGCATTGGGGGCATATTGGACGGCACGGACGATGGCGTGAATGGCGGCAGCTGCTGGTTCATTTCGTACGGTGGCGGATTCAGCCCTTTACCATAATGTGTGAGCATTGGCACGTCAAACTGACGATCAATCTGCAGGGAACGTAACTCACCTCCTCGGGCTTGGTTATATTGGTTTTGCGGTGGAGCACCATATCCATAATGGCTGGGCGGCTGAGAAGCTGGCGAGTACATGTAGGCCCCGCTTTGATTATACGAAGACATTGTTGCTGGCTGGGCACTGCTTGTCGACACTCCTGAAGAAGGACTCAGTACTTCACCGGGTATGTTGTTCGGTGGAGTAAGCAGGTTCCCAACGCTAGCAATAGTCGTCGGAGCTTGTGACGACTGTGAAGCGTTGATAGTATTGAAGGAAGGAAACTTGTGCGCAGACGGAGGTGGCAGTTCGAAATTACCCAAATGAGCGGCGTGTCCCCTCCTAGACGAAAAGCTTGGAGGTACACCCATCTGGGTTGGCCCAGGATGCATCGAAGTCGGATGAGCCACTGCAGCAGCCACGTTGGCGGTTGTGTTCCGGGTAGGTCCTAACGACCTACCAGCTTCTGAAGAGGGAGGAGTCGGTATGGATTGCAGCTGTGACGCTGCAAAAGGCGGAGTGGAGAAGTGCGCGTCGGACCAATAGAATCCACGTGAGGACTGGGAAGAATCCACGGAGGGCAACCGACGGCTCGTAGCCCCGAGGCGTGACGTGAGAGGTAAGTGCCTTGGTCGAGGAGGACAAAGTGCTAATGAGGTGCAGGTAGTGGAGGAGCAACGACGTTGGAAATGGTCTCTTGCTCACACAGACGCAAAGCGGTCTAGATATTCTATGGTGTTCCCCACTAGTATGTCGGTCCTCCAGATGGCGAATGGTCGTTCCGGGCAGTCGAAAGCTGCGATGGGTGGACGGTGCCGGCGATGGTACCTGCGCAGGCTCTGAAGAATGGTGATACCAACGGATGCACGCCACTCCGGAAGTCTTCTAGAAGTCTCAGTCTCCACGCAAGACCAGTGGTGGTGCTCGTCGCAAGCCGAATCAGGAGGGCGTACAGAGCAGCAAAAGCAGATGGTGGTGGAACGCTGTCTCCAACACAGTCGGGGCTCGGTAGGGCCCGATTTCCTGGTTGCGCAGACGTAGTGCTACTGCGGCTGTCGTACAGGCTGTGAGAAAGATGGTTTTTGGACAAGAGGTTCGACCTGTTGCTACGGGGGTGGTGGGCTTGTCGTCTGGCGGAGGACAATGGTGCTCGGATTGGCTAGCAGCGATAGTGCTGGCGGCTCAGATTCCACGGGACTGGGACTGGGGTCGCCTTCCCAACTGAGCAACGAAGACAGACGACTTGGGTGGTGTTGGCGTCCACGACAGAGGCGCGGCGAGATCTGGTGTTGCACGTGGACGATGGTGGAGCCCGTGTGCAGTGGCCCTTTGGGGTAGAGGGACGGTGTATGTGAGGCGCGCGGGCGACGGCGATCCCTCCTTGTTAAGCTCAGTTCCTGGGCGCCCTAGGGAGCGATGGCGGAGAAGGCTGGACTGTGCTGGGCCAAAGGCTTTTGGTCGCAGTGAGCGGGTGGAGTCACGTATATGTAGGCGGGCTAAGGCGTCAGGGTTTGTGGTTCGCGTGGCTTCGTAGCGGGCTGGGGCTTCGCCAGGGCATCAAGAGCCTAACCAGGCGATAGGGTTCGTCCGAGCGTTTTGGGGCAATCTGGATCGGGACGGGAGATGAGGGCGAGAGCAGGCTACAGATGGGCGGTCGACGGCGCTATTCACCGCGCCTGGACGCAACAGGGAAGGGGAAACGAGAGACGGGAGAAGCAACTCTCGTGGTGAATAACAAAGCTACCACACCGTTCAGGTGCGAATGAGAGGGCAGGCGAGCACGGGGGAGCAACAATGCGGTGCTGGGATCACGGCACCAACCAGCAGCAGACCCTGTCGGTGGCCCTCTGCTCGGAGTCGCTGGCGTGCGGGACGGCTTGGACCAGGACAGTGGAGGAGCGGTGGGCTGCGCCGGCCGGGCCAGGTCAAAGAGCAGGCGGGCATGGCATCTGGGATGATGCTGATGGTGCCGCTGACCTCGCCGGCGCTCCTTTGAAGTGGTGGCGATGCGGCTGGTCCTGACCCAGGGTCGCGGCACAGCACCACGGGCAAGAGAGGAAGCTTTTTGTTTTTCCAAGTACCAAGGACGAGCCACAGGCAGGCAGAGGAGTCGGGACTGGCGCGTGGTCTGGCCAGACGGGTCCCGTGCACCCCAGCGAGACAAAGCGCCGCGCACATACAAAGACGAGGGCAGCCAACTCGGCGACCTGGGGGCCACGCGGGCTGATTGGGCCGGCGCGGCGTGTCGCGCGCACGCTGGCGAGGGGACGGTGCTTCTGGCTCTCGAGCTGACGGCCAGCTCGCTCGTTCAGGTCGCCGGGCTCGCGCTAGCCGAGTACGCTGCAGGCGGGCACCTGACGAGCGAGCGGGAGAGGCTTCAGACGACAATGGCAGCGCAGTCGATCGACGCCGCGCAGACAGGGACAGGCCGGGGGCGCGCTGGCGAACATGATGCGACGTCGAGCATGGCCCGGCGCTGGGTATTTTTAGCGGCACATTCTATTGTCTGCGGCACGTGTGGACGGCGCAGAAAGCGAGCCCGGGATGCGGGCGACGAGGGCGAGCACTGCGTCAGCACGCTGGCCGATCTCCACGTGGTGGCAGCTGCAGTTATTTTCGGGCTTTGTGCACAAGCGGCCGGGGGTGGTGAAGGAGGAGGGGCACGAGGCGCCCGTTGGCTGCGGGTGACAGCTGGCGAGAGCGTGCGCGTGTGTGTTCGGGGCGGCCAGCCAGGCCAGCGCTGCTCCGGGAGAGACGTGCGGTCGGTACGGGTGGCCGGCGTCTGCATGAGACTTCATTTCCAGTGCGTCAGGATGGAGCAGCGGTTCGACGCCCGTGTAACTGCCTGCCTGCGATACGCGCCCGGCGGCCGCATAAGCGAGCAGCGCAGAGCAGGAGAGCAGCGCAGCAGTCGTCGCAGAGCCGCCCTCGACGCTCGCTCGCAGGCCATCCCTGCGCTCACACTGGCACCCCCTCTGGCGGAGTCGCGCGCCAGCAGATTGCGGCGGCGTTGGCTTCGCGTTCGCGTGCACGCCGCCCGCAGTCGTCTCTTCGCGGCCCCAGGCTACCTTTGTACAGTCACCGCGCACCGCTGATCGATCTGCATCTGCATCTTCGCACCCTCGGCGCCGTCCGCCGGGCTTGCCTTCGGGCTGCCCGTGGGCCCCGCCCAATTCGTCTGCCTGCCCCTGTCGCACCGCGGCTGCACGACTTAACTTTGACACGGATCGCCTTCTCCCCATCCGCCCTGGCGCTGTTCGTCGTGGATCCGAACTCCTGATCCTCCTCCGCCCGACCAAGCCCGTCCCGTGAGCTTGGGACTCGCAGCAGCCATCCACCGCCAAACTCAATCGCAACCTGCTGTCCACCTCCAAGCCTCACCTCCCAGCGGCCCGGGTGCCATGCTTGCTTAAATCTGCCTCCTCCGCATCCATGGCCCACCGGCCATCCGACCCTCCAACGCCCGTCTGATGGCAACACCTGGCCTCGTGTGCGTTTGAAGATACACGGCAGAGACACTGCATTTCGAATAACCTTCTGTAAAGGAAATGACGGCCCCTCCCCCCACACGTCCTGACATGCAGCTCTGCATCTCGGAACACGTCTCTGTGTGAAGCAGCCCGCAATAGGCATCTTCTGCGCCTACTCGTCGAATCAATAGTCCCTCGCAATTTTGAGTTGGCTGGGACTCGCCAAACCCTGCTGCGTGCTCAGCGACACACCGTGCAGCGACGCACCTTTAGGCCGCGTACCGCTGCATGGATATCTCGTCGCTTCGCGTCGCGTTTTCTGCCCAGCATCTGGGCCATGATGCTCTAGGCTTTTGCGAAGGCCGTCATCCAATCTTTTCCCTATTGGACCCTGTCGTCGCCCTCGTCACTAACATCACTCTTCTCCTGCGTATGCTATCCGTCGCAAAAGAAAGCCTTGCCAACTTCGCATCTTTTTACCCTTTTTCCAGCCGACTTGCAATACGACCAGCTTGTGGGCCGTACTCGAGCCACTGGCCCAATACGCCGTGCAAGCGGCAAGCGCTGGAGCTAGTGTCCTGGCATGGCCTGGATCGCATATCCTGCCTGTGAGACCTGGCCGGTGCAATACCCGCGCAGACTCTGCATCGCGACTGCCAAAGATATCGTCGTTGCGCTGCCGAAACATTGTCAGCCAGATGGAGGTTTTGTTGACATGTCATTTCCCGCATCTAGGCTAACAATGTACCGCTTCGTTAGCCGGACGCCATCCAAGCCCGCCGCGGAGCTGGTCTGGATCACGCGAATCCGGCAGTGTGGGAGGAACAGGGAAGCCCCCAGATTGTTCAGATGCGCTGGTGAACCGATCTACATACAGACGAGGACGCTATTCATCATCCATCAGCTCCAGCTCCACACAAATGGTCTGATGATTGCTTCACGACTAACTACCTCATGCGAGACGGTCATGGAACTCACATGAGTTAGGCCGCACTGTCGCGTTGAAGCCGACTGCGCTCGGAAACAGCAACATTAAACAAGTTCAACAGCTAAAAGGGCTGGAACGCGGCCGCAGTGATCAATCCCTGTGTGCATCACCAGTCAAGATACTGTGTTGACATCTTCGGCATCGCGAAGGCAGCGCCTTCAAGCCGGTGGCCTGTCATGTTCGATGTTTTCCACCCCTCTCGAGCTTTCGAGTATGGTTCCTCGGCCTATTCGCCGCTAGCCCCATATCAGAGTGTTGTAAGACTTTCTTCCCAAGCACGGTGGACCAATCTATCCGTATTCCCTTTCGTACAATGCGTCTCGTGTTTCGTTATTGCAAAACCCTCACCAATCGCATCAACACCCGCTCTCGACACTCGCACAGAGAGCGTGTCATTACGGAGAAGGGATCCGGAGGCTTGCCTGATACTATCTGACCAAATAGTCACGTACAGCGTCACCCTGGGTATTCCCCGAGCGCGAATGTCTACGTTACAGTCGCTCACTCCTTCTCTCAAGGATGAACCACGAAGCCGATATCCATATCATCTAATTCAAAAGCACTATAGTCCGGAGCCCCACCGTTGACACTGACTTGGACCCGATCCACACTCTACATAGATCTGGTGACTTCCAGTCCGCCCCTCACGGAGTACACACCGCTTTCGGGATTTCCACTCTACGCCCATTGCTTTTTGCATCGTCGCAGAGTGACACGAAGCTCGTTGAACAACGATCCACGGTCGTGCTTCGCTCCCAAGGCAGCTCATCATTTGCCCATCGATTTGTCTGGAGCTAATGATTGATCACTCTGCAGTACGCTCTCGATAAGGCAATCGGTAGATAGCTCCCAGGGCTTAGTCGGGCACGCAGCGACTTTGCCTTGACAAATGCCGCCCATCGTATCGACCTCGGTCCGCCTCCGAAGCGCTCAAGCTAATGTATCACTTCGCAATCTTGTGCTCTCAGCCCTAGCCGTAGGTAGGATGGCTATGATTCAATCGCTTCAGGAACGTGCTCGTGGTGTTGTTGGAGCACATGCGGGAGCTTGTTCTAATGCTGACTGCACGCGGCTTGCTTACTGCCATCCCAATCCACCTGCACGAGCGTACTGGAATCTATCAGCACCCTCTCTATCTTCCACCGACAGGCACCCACCTACCCGTCTGACGCAGCGTACGCGAGGGCGCCTTGGGCATCGCGTGTGACTAGTCCTATCGCCCGGTGCTGGGCGCTTGATTAGGCTGGCCCCAAATTCGCCTTATTCTTACATCAGAATCCTGCGATGCATGCAATTCCTTTTTGCGATTGTTCCGATGTCGAAGGCGAATAGCGATGAAGTAGAGTAAGGCTGGGTACTCGTTTGCTCTGTCATACGGTGGTCTGAAGGCCTCTGGTGTGGGTATGTCATTCCGCTGAACCAACGCAAACGATTCTGAACTCAGAGCGGTAATTACAAGGCACTTGTAGGAACTGCAGCTCTAAATTTTACGAAAAGAACGGCCACTATGGCACACTCACCACAAAGAAGCATACTAAAATTTCTAGAGACTGCAGCGAGCTATGTGGACATAACTCAGGGCATACATGAGCACATGTTGTACACCCATCGTCCCATACAACTGATAGGATTACACCATTACTGTTCTATACGCACACCGATGACACACCACGCAGGGTTTATGTCTCTCTGCACCGGTGAAGTCCGGCAACTCGTTTCCACGTATGCCTGCTAAGGCCCGGGTCGCATCGACTCAGCACAAAACTTCAATGCAGGGTTTGCCGTCGAAGCAGGTGATACTGGACTCCTGCATACACCTTGGTCTCTTCACATCAGGATTGAGGGCAGAACGACCAAATCAGCGGAGCTTACCTCGTAGTGATCAGCCCAGTGTTCTTCCATGTTACGGCATGTCAGTTGCGTCGGGTGGGCCACTGCCATCTCCTGTCCCTACGAGTACTATCATAGATATGCTCAAGAAAAGGCTCCTGAGCCTAATGCGATGTCTCTTTTGTCTTCTCCCTGCCTCGCTGATAGTCCAGGACCAGCCCTCCGCATTCTCCGCCCTCATCCCGCACACGTCCGCATCGCGCCGTTCACGCCAAAATTTCTCATGGCGTCGTAGTGGACTTTTTGGATTGGGGATCCTATCATAGAAGGCGTCAGGGCAGCCATGTACAAACGTAGTGCGGAGAAAGAGAAAGAGCCCACGCAATAACGACTGCCCCAGGGTGACGCAATGCACATAAACATGTGCCGATCTTGCACATTGGAGTGGCAGGGAACCTTAGTGCATGTAGCACACCGTTGTGCTAGCATGGAAAGGCAGCTGGTATAGAACGTGATAATTTATTGGATCATAGCCTTGATCAAACACACACATGTGTCCCAACGTTTGTCCTTTGACACTGTGTGAACGAGTGTCCCGGTTCCGGCTTCGCACGATCACTGAAAAACAGATACATGTCCTTCGAATCATCCTTCCTGTTGCACTGTGGAAGGAGTCGTACGCGCCGCAACTCTCATACGCGTACGCGCTTCACTCCGCACTAGTCGATCTGTCGTGACCCTGTTTGTACTTAGCCACAATGTCGTCCGTCGTCTGCTCGGAGATGACGATGGCCAACTTGATCTTGTCTCGCTTCCGTGTGGCGAATTGGAGCGATCGAGGGCTTTGGAGATGTTCTGTACAGTGGGGTTGTTCATTGACATGGTCGGATGTTTGCTAGTCACATTGACCTGATGGTGTGAGTCTAAGAGAGCCATATTGTCTTGAAATGTGCTCGAGTCGAGTGCATTGCCTCTAGAGTCGTGTTCTACACCTGAGAAGATGAGGGAAGCGTTCCATAGTGATCAATGTAAGAATGAGACAGGAGCGCAAGTCTTGTCTGAGTTTATGTCAGTCGCAGGAGATGTGAGATGCGCCACAAACTCCACGCTTTAACTTGGTTGGACGAAACCTATGACTTTGCCTTGCTTTAAACTCCAATAGGTAACATTCCAGCTACCCCAATAAATTAGTACAACCTCCGACACAGTTCTTACAATCTACAGATACTACTGTTCCGTATGATCTTGCTGGGCTACCTAAGGTACCTCATGTCCAAGTTGCCATATGTCCCCTTTGATGTTCAGCCGCTGCCACGACTCCGAGCCTGAACTAACAGCTGCCAGGTTCTGCGTAGCTCTAGATGTATGTGTCCGTGTAAATGACGCGCAGACAACATCCGATACGCACCTTTATGGGTGACTTCATGTCTTCAAGATAAACTTGCCGTTACCTAGTCCCATATCCTTACCAGTGGACGTTCTTTCTTGTTCCTCTTCGGCGTTCAAAATATTGCAGAGGCTTCATTCATCTTCGTTCACAGTATACGGTGCTTCATAGTCGAGATTGCCTAACTCATCTTCATCTTTGTTCTTCCATGCTTCGTCCTCACCCCTCTTTGCCGTTCCTCTCAACTCCAGAGTCATCGACGTTCGCATCCCTGCAAGCTCGATCCCTACGTTCTGCATCCTCTGCGGCTGACTCGTCTTCTGGGTGAACTTCAACCACGTAGCAAGATCACTGTCAGCGGATATTTGACTGAGCAGCGTTAGTGCTTCTTAAAAGGATCATAAGGATCACTCGCTTGATGATCCGGCTTGCTCCAATTGAAACAGAGTCTTACGCTCGAAAGTTTTACGCTGATAGACCATGCGGCGCCATTTGTCATGCTTGAATTGGAAGGGCCAAGAAGGGGCTCCTGTAGTAAAGGTACTCGAGTAGATTGAGAGCTCCATTCTCGCTGGAGTATTTGTTGCAACCACAGATAAAGTGCGACTCTTGACAATCGATGATCTATGCTTGAGGTAGGGATGCGTAAGCAGCGAGCCAGATAGAGAGTTTAGCACTATTCCTACTATGTGATGCAAGACGGGATCATGCACATGTTGGGGCGTTTTTTAGAATTCTCTCACTGTTTCTATATATTGTGATGTGATTAAAGGGAAGGAATTCCCCCTTCTAGAGGTTGCGGCCGACATAGCTTAGCTACTCGCGATAGTGTGGTAAAAGGCCGATCATGGGAGAAACTCCAATTTGAACCGAAGTACACCGAGTTACGTTGATTTTATTCACTCGCTGTCTACCACTTCACATCCAATTTAACATTTAATTTCCCCCCACGACACTTGCGAATTATCGAGAGGCTGCGATGAACATAATTAGATTTCGTCTCGAATGCGTCAACTACCAGTAGCTGGTATGCAGGGAAACGATAAACAAATGGTGTCGTACCTGAAGTGATTTATAATTTACTTGACACCACAAGCGTAATCATCATCTAATGTGGACAAACGAAGCGGACGGGGCGTCGCGCACTCTCTAGACCGTATTGGCTTCGAAACTATGTTTTGATAATCCCACGTCTCCAGAGACGCCTCCTGCAGGTAATGATTTCATCAAAGGTATTAATGACCATATTACACAATGAGCTGGTAAGACGGCCAAGGCGACGGAGAAGCAAAACAGAAGTGGAGCAACGTTTTCGAGCGCGACGTCCCGTTGAGTAAGACGCGAGCCTTGATGCGCAGCTTCCGTAAGGTTTACGAGCTCGCTTCCATGCATCCGCATCTGCACAACCTCAGATCAGTATTAAGTAATTGACATGGCATAGGCCGTCATCAGGGGTTTTCAAACAAGCCACACCGATTTACACACACCAATACGCACCAAGTCTACCCCTCAAACATATCTCGCACGAATCTCGCGTAACCTCCCACAACCTCATACCGATCCTGTCCTCCCTCCACCACAACGATCTCGTCCCATCTTGTCCACCCTATCAACTCCATTCGCACGGATCGCTTCGTATAGCCCTACACCGTCGCACAGTTCGTTCCACCTTCCTCTCACCATGGTGCAACATCACTAACCGGGCGCTCCGATTGGTGTCTCAAACGAGCAATATCTAGCAGAAACCCACTGTCTAGGGCGTGTCCCGTAGAAGCGGATATGTGTCGCACTGACGCTGCGGGAGAGTTGTAACCTGGCGGCTGGGTTGAGATGGCTGGGATGGGCGTACGGGCTGACGCTGGTGGTGGGCCTAGTGGAAGTGTCACGCTGCTATGGGCGAAAGCGGTGGAACATGCGTGGGTGCTGAGGCGGATGAGAGGCGTGTAAATATTTGTGCGATTGCTTGCCGGTTTGTGAGAGATTTGAAATATCCTTGCTTCTTAATATAGGGAGGGCGTCGTTGTTGACCATATTGGAGTGATCCGCCTAAATACGTGTTATGCGAATATTACCTGATATACGAAAGCCTGTCGAATTATTTTCGTGGAATCCACTGCCCATTATTCGCACAAAGTCACGGTGCAGCCTATGCATGTACGTAAAGTGATGATGCTGCATAAGGAAGGCCGGAGACATGCATGTAACTAGGCGCTAATAAACTCTCCGGAGCCTCAATCGAAGCCTTCCTGCAGGGCCTCCTCATCCTAGTAGCCTGACTACAAGCATGTCAGCAAATTTCGTATAAAAGGACCCAAATATACCCTACCTCAGCTGTGGACACAACCGTCCACGACTACCTCTTTGTAGCATATACGCGTCAGCATGAGTGCCGCAGACCTCATAAACCTTACTCCCTTCGATCCTTTAAATGCCCAGACCTACAATGCACTTTGCCACTGTGGTTTAGTTCAGTACACAGTAACACTTTCACCACCGTTAGAGCAGCAGAAGATTGTTGAGTGTAACTGCTCGATTTGTATGAGGAATGGTTATCTGCTTGTGTACCCGCAACGCGAGCACGTCAAGGTCACGAACGGGAAGGAGGCGCTCACGACGTACACTTTCGGGGCAAAGATGAATCTGCATCAATTTTGTGGTCGTTGTGGGAGCGCTGTATTCTTCGACCCGCAATTGCCGAAGCGTGGGCAGGACATCGATATCATGGGTGTGAATGTTAGGTTTGAACTCCAATGAGTTTTACAATGTTGCTGAAAGGTTCTCTAGATTCGAATGTTCAAAGGGATCAAGTTGAAGGACTTTCACACGGTCCAGGCGGATGGATGGTACGTGATCGCTTTTTTTCTCTTGCTATAACTCTAGACGCTGATACTCGTTGTTCGCAGGAACGGATGGCCGTTCATAGATTCGGACTATCTGAAATGAAGATATACACATTGACATTGGATTGGGTTGTGACGGTGCGTGGATGATACCCAAAGTGGAAGGCTTCGATAGAAAGGAAAAAGCATAATTTCTGGTCTATCGACGAATATGCGTTGACGATCAATGTACTTGTAGTAATTCCGAAGTATTTAATGGAACCCCATTAAGTTCTGAGAACGCATAGGAAGTTGGACCGGGTGACAATGATCCATGTGGATGAGCGTTCCTAATGCCAAGAGGTGGTTTTGTGCCTCGGTGTATGCGGCAAGCTTCAACTTTTCGATCCCAGCATCCATCGCCGCGATACGGCGCGACTACCCATGATGATGCGCCCACGCTTTCGCATAAAACCCCTTTCCATCGTACAGCGAACTGGTCACCAGAGAGGTAGCCCAAAACGATTCGCATCCTCCCAGCCTACCGCCGCTCCAAGCTCTAGCGCACCAGCTATAAAACCGCGTCGCTCGCGCCTCTTATACGCATGGTACGGCCTCGTCCTCTTCGGCGGCGTCTCTGCCGGCCTCACACTCCGAAACTTCGTAACCCCTTCGCTTCCAGTCCCGGGGAGCCGCGAAGATGAACTTACCCTCGCCGCACTTTCCAAAGACGTCGAAGACCTCGACGTTGTGAAATTCATGCGATCACGAATTGGGCCTGTAGACGAGTCTTCTGAAGCCAAGGAACGGAATGAATGGGTAGAGCTAGATGTCAAGACACACATCACCGAATCAAAGGACAACGAAGGAAACCAGACACGCACGATCACGGGGCATGCACTGGCTGGGAGCAAGGGATTGGGGGTGCAACGGGCATTCTGGAATCCTAAGACCAAGGAGTTAGTTGCTGTGGTGTGGATTGGGACGGCATTGAGCGGGTGGCCCACGATGGCGCACGGTGGAGCGATCGCGACTATCTTTGAGGACTGCATGTCGAGGATGGTCGCAGGGCCTGAAGTGTCAATCGGTAGGCTGCTGTTGGCTTCAGCTAGATCGACCAAGTACTAATAGCTTCTGCGCAGACTCCGTCGCCCTACCGACATCGATGAGCATCACCTACGCCAAACCCACGTATAGCACGAACTTCTACATCCTCCGCGCGAACTACTCCAGGCCGAATCTTCCTCCGGCTGCACCGCCGCAAGACCCAGATCCACAGCCTGCGAAGTCGTGGTTACCGTCGTGGAAGGATCTTACGAAGAAGGAACAACCCAAAGAGGCGGCGAAGACGGTCGAGATAATTGGAACCTTGGAGAGCATAGAAGGGGAACTGTGTGTAAGGGTCAAGGGGACTTTCCCGGTGTCTGGTTGAAGATGGATCGACTACTTGTACAACAATGATACCCAGGCTGTTGAAGCCTTCTGTTACGGTGTAAAACCTATCGTCTTTGCGAGGGCGGCGTGAATAGCCGACTTTCTCCTTACATCCTGCCATCGGAATTAGAGTGGAAAGGTCGGCGTTGCCCTGCCACGTGCTTTCATGCCTTTTTTTGTGGCAAACCTTCAAGATCGAGGCCGGTGTCCTATGGCATGATAAATGCTAGTACGGCCGACCAATGGCCATAACTGATTCACCTCTTGTCTCACATGCCGCGTCCGTTCTCTGGGCTTATAGGGGGTAATTGCGGTGTTCACCCCACCAAGATTTCCGCATCAAACGCTTCTCAGATGGAACGAGTATGAACGCCTATCGAAACAATTCAAGGTGCGTTTGACTATGTAACACACCGCGACTTGGGCCAGATAGAAAGCAGACAGGTGTCAGAAAATTGGATATTGCATGTTACCGAGTCTCCAGAGGTCGATAAAGGCGTGTGGACCGGTCGTTGCTGTAGCTTGAGGTGAAGCGGATCTACCTGGGGAGTCATGCGCGTCGATGCCCCTATAATCTGATAATCTAAGTGGGGAACTCATCCTTACCAACCCTAGAGCCTGCGAGCATTCATCCCATAGTTTTGTAGAGTCGACTGTTTATGTCTTCTATACGGTCCAGTACTTGAATTTGTGTATTCACGAGGGTGGTGAATTGCTCCAACGATTTGAGGCGGTTTTTACTAGCGATTTGCTGCATTCCATTCAACTTTGGGAGCGATACTGTCCAGCTGACAACTCATAGTCCTTGTGGTTGAGGTGGTAAGCAACTTGAGATTACTTATCGGCTTCATGTTCGTTAGTCGAGCTTTCTACCGTTCGGCTATCTTCTTGTCATTAATACGAACGCAGTTCATGTGCCCACGATATTGCCACGTTTCCCTAGACAGAAGATTTCGATCGTCTGGAGGTGCTCTAGCTGAGGTTTAGAAACTATTGTCGAAAAATTGTTCACCTAGTGGATAAGGCGCTGGAGCTTGGGTGAACTCATGCTCAACATCGACTATATTACAGCTGTCCTCAGCTTCGCAGAGCTACATCAAACCACTCCTCTGCAGCAGTTTTTGACGATCGGAGCTCGGGCAACAGATGTATCGTCCTGGCTCACGTAAGACGTTTACCTCTCAGAATCGAATTCGCAACTCACCCAAGCTTGTGGCAAGTAAGCGACGAGGCCGCATATCTCAGTATAGGTCCTGCGCTGATATTACCAATTACCAGAATGCTGCCGTATCATAGAACAAATTGTTACTTCTTCATGACAATGGCCGCATGGCTATATGCTTGAAAGTATGTGAAGAGAGTACCATTGATTTCAGACTTGCAGGTTGACGTGGAGAACCACGGTGTCGAGCCTCATGGCTCCTCAGCAGTTGAGATACTTCACTCCAGCAATCTGTAACGCTGCATTTGTGAAGTCCGCTGACATCACTGTGGAGGATGACTTGCTGAGATCATCCACCGACAGCAAAATGATACTTTAAGATCCTAAGTACCAGGTACCCAGTCAAAAATAAGCATCTCGCAACCACCCGTTTTCTGCACTATCAGCCGCGGCGCGCATCTCAGGGCGTATACTCAGTCATCTCGACGATCGAAGATACGGGTACGCATATCTAGTGTTCTTATGTGAGGTATGGATCTGAGCCAGAACCTTTTTGACGGTAGATGGATCCGTGATATTTTTTTGGGAGATCGAGAAAACACCCCGTAAGCTAAGAAATATCCACAACGGGCAATAACAGTGTCCTGACGAGCTCCGACACAGGTAGTTGTTCGATCACGTGATCCATGTAATTACCTAGGTTCAGCTGGTCCTTCGAGTTCTGGCAGCGATATATGGGACGGAGGACGGTTTGGTTCGGACGTGACGTCTCTATTTTCAGTCGCAAATTTCAGAACTCCCGCATGCAACACTGGCCGAACTGTTACGGTGACGGCAGCCGTGCTGCTGTAGGTAGGCCAACTGGTTTAAAACGAGGCTGGTGATGCACGGGCTAGTGCGGCCGATCAGCGGCCACACCCGGGATGACGGCAGAAACGACCCCACAGTGGAGCATCGCATGACACGTGCGTAAGCGCATGCATCGCTCCTCAGCTAATGAACCGCGGTCGCTTTCGTTTGGTTAGTGAGCAATGAATGGTCAAATAGCATCACCTGAGCATCCCGCGGATGCAACGAGTTCTTAGGGCGGTCTGGCCGGGGATCGCGTAGCTGATAGCATATAGAGCACGGTCGACGATTGTTTTCGTAGGCTAGCCCGGATTCGAATATGGATGCTGACAATGATATCTCGATTCTTGTATCGAAAGAAGATATGTCAATGCTGAGATAGGAGACATATCCCATATTTGGACCAAGGATTTCCACAAACGACGTCGAGGACGTAGACGGAGGCCCATCTTGTATGAAGATCCTAAGATTGCTCACCGCACTTTGTCGGTCTGAAAATAGCGCGCGTAGCTGCGGCACGTGTCATTGCAGAAAGTAGTGAAGCCAGATGCGATGACTTAAGTTGCGGATGTCGGCAGCCAAGTACTAACAAAACTTGGAGACAAATGCCAACCATTACTGAGCGGCCGTATGAGGATCGCACGCCAGGATGCGATCCCAAAGATCCGGTTCCAAGGCATGGTCTTGCATCTGCCATGACAGGTTGTGCCAGCGCTAGTTTGGTGTGCCTAGCCGCCTTGACTGAGAGCTTGGTTGCAGTGTGGGTGCATGCAAGTTTGTCGTACAACCTCTGTAGACGTCTTCAAATCTGTATCATGGGCGTGATGGTATTTCCTTTGATAAAGGAGTTGAGGCGATCGTCGTGTTACATTGCCATGGCTCAATTGACAAATGCAAAGCATTGCTTTATATATGAGACGCTATCGTGCCGGTTCCGTGGAGCAGTGTAAGCCAAGTACCGAAAGTGTACCTTCCTTCAATACTAGTGTCTTAGGCTCGCGCTTCCCCCAGACATTGACGTCCGCGCTGGATCAAACATGCGAGTCACGCCTGCAATGGCCGGGCCTACCTCCCAACACGCAACCTCCTCCAGCATTGGGATTCTCACTTACTCTCATCTTCCCTCAGCATGATGTTGCTACTCGACTAGGACTAGGTCACGGTGATTTGCGATCAGCTTCTTGTACACCGGCTAAGCATCCATTACCCCATCACCAGAGCATTGCTGCGTTCATTCAGCAAGAGAGGCTTCGCGCCTCTGCCACACCCCGGGATAGGTAATACCACGGTATCACTTCGCCCTGCGCCGCGACAGCTCGCCAGCATAGCGACTTCCGCACCACCCTCGGGCTTCAGATGGCATCCTCGTACAATATGGCTTCTCGACTGCCCCCCTTTGCATTCCTGCTCTTGGCCCTGGGATTCCTCGGTCCAGTCGTATCTGCCTTGCAAGAAGGGTATGTAGTCGGAACGATAGGAGGGCAGGAATACCTTGTCAGAGATGACCGAAGACCCTCGCTGTACACCCAGGATTTCGGCGACTGCATGGGGGGAAGCAGTATCAATGTCACTCGCTTCGATGCTGCATACTACAAGGACAATATGACCATACTCTTCCACCTTGGTGGCGAAACAGATTTGAAGAACGAAACAATCATGAGCATGTCCTATCGTTGTCCAACTTGGAGATACAGGCTGAGTCAAACAGTGTATATCGGGGTGTTTGCCTACGGACAATCACGGTTCGACCTGACTTTCAATCCATGCAGCGCTAATATCGCAAGGTAAGACAGTCGTGGAACCCTGAGAACAGGCCTAACCCTCTCTAGCGCATGCCCGGTTATGGCTCGAACGCCTATCGAGGCGAGCGGCGTCATCCCTATCAGCCAGAACGACGTTGCTGGTATCCCCGAGATCGCTCTGTCTATCCCAGACTTCGAAGGCCAAGCCATCCTGAGGATTTTTTCCAATGCGACTCAGAGCGAAATTGGCTGCTATTCCGGTGTGGTGACCAATGGAAGTTCGTTTTCCCAGCCAGTGTGGGTCAGTTCCATCCTCGGAGCGTTCACCTTCATTGCTGTCGTTGCCTCCTTTACTACTGCCATCTACGGGGAGAACGTACCTGATATGCGGAAGCATTATGCTCACTCATTCTCGGTTTCGATTGTCTTTGCCGTCTGGCAGCACATTTTCTTCAGTGGAGCGCTCTCTATGAATTGGCCTAGTGTGCTCGTCGCTTTCTGGAGCAACTACGCGTGGGCTGGTGGGATAATCTACATGGAGGCGATACAGAATACAATCAACAATTTCATCGGTAGCAATAAAGGGAATACCTCGCACGTGGGTGCGGCCGGAACCGGCGTTGCGAACCCAAGCATCGGCGGTGGCTTTGATATCCAGAAGATCTACAGGAGAAACGAGCTCCCTGATGTTCCAAATGCTCTGGGGTCGGATGAGACCCTCGTAGATCGGTTTGCACAACTGATTACAAAGAGAGATGTCTTTGAGAGATTGATGTCGAAGCGAGACACCCCCACTAATTCAAGCGCTTCATCTTGGTATGGTCACCCTGTAAGACCAGGGCTTCCTCTTCCTGGAAATTTTTCTGGTTTCGCCGGCACGCTGGCTCAGGAAAACATTCCCGCTTCGAACGCGTTCATGACAGGCTTCCTATGGTTCCTCGTCTTGGTTGCAGGGGTCGCTGTCTCTGTTGTGGCCTTCAAACTCCTTGTCGAAGGCATGAGGGTGACAAAGATGATGAAACCCGACTGCCTGCTCTACTTTCGGAGGCATTGGCTCGGTTACACCATGCTTGCCGTTCTCCGCACACTCTTCATTGGATTCTTTATGCTCATGTTTCTTACCCTTTTCCAGTTCAGCTACCTTAGCTCATCTGGGCCGATCGCTATCGCCAGCGTTGTCTTTCTCACCATGCTGCTTGGTTTGGGCGGACTGGCTGGGTATGCGTGCTTCTACAAAATCCAGTTTGGCCGTTATACATCCGAACCGGACCGAATGAACATCGAAAAGAAAAAGTTGCTCAAAATAATTCCTTGGTACAAATTGGAACGCAATAGCGAGTTTCCACGCTCGGAGGACAAGTCATATGTCGGCTCGGTTCGATGGTGGACAATCAGCCCCTCATCCGAAGAGCAGTCGGTGCATGATGATGACGGTTACACCAAGAGGTTCGGATGGCTTACAGCCCGCTTTCGTAGGACAAGGTGGTGGTTCTTCGCAGTCTGGCTCTTGTACGAATTCGCACGGGCTTGCTTCCTGGCCGCGGCGTCTGGGTCGCCAATGGTGCAGGTTTTTGGTCTCTTGGCGGTCGAGTTCATTGCATTCGTCGGGCTTGCCATCCTCCGTCCGTTCGAAGGCCAGCGATTGAACGTCATTGCTGTGTACTTTCTTGGATTCAGCAAAGTTGTGACAGTCGCCCTCTCCGCTGCGTTCGACGTCCGGTTTGGCCTCCCACGCATCACCGCAACAGCCATTGGTATCGTTATCGTCGTCATCCAAGGTCTCCTTACAATCGCGGTCTTACTATGTATCATTCTAGGCGCCATTTCAAGCTATATGTCGGTGACGCGCAATCGCGACATGTTTCATCCGAAGCGGTGGGTACCGATGCGCGAAAAGTACCTCGAGCATCTGGAGTTCAAGGTGAAGGATATTCCGCGACCACCAAAGCCAAAGCCGGAAACTGTAGCTGAAGCAGCCGCGGTGGACCCAGGGCTGCCGAAAGAACCGTACTTCACTTTAAGCAGCATTCGGCGAATGGCCAAGGTCGAAGACGAGGATGAAGAGTTCATGAAGGAAATCAGCGGTGAATCTTCTCATATGACTCTAGACCAACCGAAACGCGGCTCGTTCAATGGGACCGCAGTAGGCCGTGAAAGGTCTCCGAGCATCCGGTCTAACATATCATACTCGGGGCTGCCGTACGGTGCACGCGTACATCGTGCGAGCTGGAGTACCCAAGACTTTGCCGAAAACTTTGCGCCAACGCGCCAGAGAACATGGAGTAACCCGTTGGGTACCGCAGAAGGAGGTAGGCGATTCTTGAACAGTGGCGTGCCCCCCCTCGTCACGCGAATGTCAAGCGGCGAAAGCGTAGCACGACGACCCAGCCCGCGCAGCGCAAGTGTTTCTCGATCTATCACACCGGTGAGATGCCCAATTCCTCGACCTAGCAGCACGCCGAGAGGCAGGGTGTCTGGCGGGTCAAGACCACAGCTACAGACACTGGTCAGCGAGTCTCACATTTCAATTGCCCCGACTAGCGGACACGCTGTGGATGTGACGAAGAGACGCAATGAAGATGAGAGAGGCGATGATGGGGGCGAGGATTGAAGATTACGAACGCGTCTCGATACGACAGCTATTAACGAGCTCAACGAAATCACGGTACACACGAAGAAGACGGACGTTTTTGGCGTGTTTTTCTCTTTTGCATTACGGCTGTTGACGATGGCTTAGGAGGTGACGAGCATTGGTGGACTATGCTGCATTCCTTCTTATCTTCTCCATAGCGGCATCATCAACAGGTCTGCATCGTCGTCGCTATGGTCCTCTTGGCGGATTTGGTTAGATTATCTTGGTATGACCAGCATGATAACGGGTATATGCTCTCACAGGATGTGGTATGGTACCAGAGGAGCTAATGACCTGTACATATATCATGGACGCAATGGGAAGTGTTGAATTGCAGTTGCCAGCACGAGCCAGGACGACAATGGCCCTATGATGATGTCGAAGTGACGCGGTGATGGTTGCAGCTGGTAACTCGCATCGCCTGTAGCTCAACAGGATGTCAACAGGTGCTCGACGAGTGCTGTGAGACAGCGCGCCCCAGCCACAGTTTCCAAGCAACCAAGGCCTAGGTCATATCTCGTCTCACCTCACCACGCGGCACACGTGCCAATCCTTTACGAGATGGCGCTTCGTCCATGTTAGCGAAACGGTCTGGAACGGCAGCACGGATGCAGAACAGGCATGTCGAGGGTTTGGAGATTGGCAATCTGGCGGGCAAGAGAAGCGCATGGTGACGCCACGTTGGCAGGGGTGGAAAACAAGGTGAGCTGTGACTTCGGCTTCGGAGGTCTGGGGTACGTCATTGTGCGATGATGAAACTTGTGGTTGGTATCCTCTGCGAGAGGCTGGTGGAGCTCTCAAGGCATGTTTGCTAGAGTACCAACGTTGTAGTGCTAGGCGTAGCTGTGCGGTGATTCAGCGGTGGGGCGACGAGTGTGTGGGCATTCACTGTCCATTCGCGCGATGCTATCTCAGCCGGCAAGTGCATCCGGCGCGCATGTCCCAATGTGTGCGCTGCCCGCTGTCGATGGCGCGCGCAATCGCGATGGCAGCCACGGCGTGTCCCTGGACGGAAATTTCGTGTGCCTCTCATGCCGTCATGGGCGGATATAAGCTTGTGGCTCTGTGGCGCGTGAGGGCGGCTGCAGGGATCAGGCAGCTGCACCATGGCCCGATCGGGGCAGCAGGGCGCGCATCGCTTCCGCTTCGGGCGGGCGTCGAGACAAAGCGGCGTGGGTGTTGTCGGGCGCAGGCGCTCAGAGCAGGTTTTGCGTTTTGCGCGGCATGTGCGTTTGCGGGTTGCGGGTGGGCGTGCATGTGCATGTGCATGGTGCAGCCGGCGTGCTGGGCCGTGTGTCGTCGGTGTGCTGCGAGGGAGCACACCGTGATTGGGGGGTGACGTCAGGCGCGTTGGCCAGGCAAGAGCGCAGGAATGCGCCTGCTTTATAAGAAGGCGGTACACACTCGAGCGTCAGTCCCCTCCATACCTCGCAAGTCCCGAACACCATCAACAAACACACGACCGAGCACACCCATCCAGCTCCCAAATCTCGTACGCTGACCACCCCGTCCACCCAACGCCAGCTGCTAACGTCGCACAGCCAAAACACCACACAACAAAACCCCCACAACCGTCACCATGGGCGCCGTAGTCTCCTGCGTAAGCCACCTTCCTGACCCTTGCCTGTGCCCCACATTGCTCACATCCTCGACAGATCCAGTCCATCTTCCGCACCATCGGCAATGTCCTCATGACCATTGTCCACGCCATCGGCGCCGTCTGCACCGCCATCATCAACGGCATCGTCGCTCTCTTCGACATCATCATCAGCTGCCTGACCTGCGGCAAAGCCGGCTCCAGACGCCGTGGCATGAAGACGCGCACCACTCACCATACTAGTAGAGTCTAGGTGGTCCCGCCGGACTAAGATGCACCGTTGACGAGCGTTAAGGTCATCGTATGAGGCGGGATTTGGGCGTCTAGGCTGACTCGAGTGCCGCGAGAGGCATGAGCCGTCCATTCGGAAGCATGAAGAACCAACTGGAGCTAATGCATTGCTACGGACTGTACGATAATGGTTTTCGACCGTGGGGAGCACGAGACGGATGATGGGCGCATTCTTGATGACTGCGTTGTAACAGATACCCCTTTTTGAATCAAATGCTACTTCAAATACTTCTCTGTTCTTGTGCTGCTGTGACGGCTTTACTGCGTGGAATTGACATGACTGGTGACAATGCGGTGCGCCTTCGAATCATGCTAAAGAGATTCTCTCTACAGCTGCTTTTTCAGCATCTCCATCTGCTCTCTCACCGCGCTCTTGCTGGTACCCCCCGTTGCATTCTTCAGCTCCACAGCACGCTCATAGTCGAGGCACTCAACCACATCATCGCCTAACCGCGAATCAATGCCCTTGAGCTGCTCCAAGGTCAGCTTGTCCATTGGTACATTCTCCTTCTCTGCCAACGCAACCACCCGCCCGGAGATGTGGTGGCCCTCGCGGAACGGTACACCCTTCCTGACGAGGTAGTCCGCGAATTCAGTCGCCAGCATCTCGGGCGCTAACGCAGCCATCATTTTCTCCGGGTTGATTGTGAGCGTAGATAACACCCCCGTGGCGATCTGCATCGAATCGCCCACGGTCTTGATGTGGTCGATGAGCGGCTCGACGGATTCCTGGAGGTCCTTGTTGTACGTCGTGGGCAAGCCCTTGATGGTTACGTACAGCCCGGCCATGTGTCCGAATGCGCGACCCGACTTTCCTCGGATCAGCTCGAGTGAGTCGGCGTTCTTCTTCTGCGGCATGAGCGAGCTGCCTGTCGAATATGCGTCTGCTAGTCGCACGAACCCAAATTCCAAGCTTGAATAGATGATCAGGTCTTCGGCCCACCGCGACATCTTGAGCATGAAGCTGGACCCCCACTGCAGAGTCTCGAAGACGAAGTCGCGGTCGCCGACGGCGTTCAGCGAATTGGGAAGGAGTCCTTCGAAGCCAAGTTCCTGAGCCATGGCATGGCGGTCGATGTTGAAGGGGTTGCCAGCGAGGGCACCGCAGCCAAGTGGCGAGCGGTTCACGCGCTTGATGACTTCGCGGAGGCGCTCAAGCTCCTGGGAGAAGGCCGTCGCATGCGAGAGCACCCAGTGGGACCAGCGGACGGGTTGCGCCTTCTGGAGATGCGTGTAGCCCGGCATAAGCACCTCGATTTCTGCCTCTGCCCTCTGCACGCTCGTCTTGATGAGCTGCACAAGGTACCCTTCTAGCGTCCTGAGCTCCTCCCTCAACCACAACCGCATATCTGTTGCGACCTGCTCGTTGCGACTTCGGCCCGTATGCAGCTTTCCTCCGATGTCCTTGCCGATGATCTCGCTCAGCCTCCGCTCGTTCGCTGTGTGTATGTCCTCATCGTTGCCCTTGACCATGAAGCTGTTTGACGCCCACTCTTCCTTGATCTGTGCAAACCCCTTCTCAATCGCTGCGAATTCGTCTGAAGTTAGGATGCCGTTGTTTAGGTTTGCGCGAGCGAATGCGATGCTACCGGCGATGTCTTGGGCGTAGAAGAGACGGTCGTAGGGTAGGGACGCATTGTACTGCTCCATTACCGGATCAAGGCCCTCTACACAATGTCAGTGTGCGATCACACACGTATGATGGTATTTGAATGATAGGGCACATTAGGGCCTTGAGGGATACTGACGTGTGAAACGGCCTCCCCAGAGCATGTTCTCTGCGACTTTTTTCTGCGACGCCATAATTGTGTGTGTGTGAAGGAGGTCTAACGGCGAATTGAGGTGTGCGCTGCGATATCAATCGATGACTGTATGCGTGTTCCAGAAAACTGTATGCGCCGCATCGGAGACAGGGATGTGCTGTGGCGCTAATTGCGGGGCGTGTTTTCCCAAACGCGTAAAAGACGGGGTTCTACTTGTAGCCATCACAACATTGAACCATCGCTCTGTGCCATTCGTGTCGAACATCGGTCGGCCCCATGATGACGTGAAAGTTGACGACCATTCCCCTCAATGTGCGCCATGAGATATACGAAATGTCTTCGCACATGGAGTTAGACGGAGAGACAACTTACACTAGAACTCCGTATTAACAATGAAAATCGTGTTCAAGATGACATAATAGTTATTAAGGTAGATATAGCGTTGTAGCGCTATAAGGTGTCTTGGGTTAATTTTACTCTGATCTTGCTTTTAGTATTCATGGGCTCGACTTGGCACGATACACTGGCGCATTGCTTCCTGGGCCCCACTAACTATACGTGCTGCAAGCGGGTCTTACGGGATTCATAGCCTGAGAAGATACTTGAAAACTCACGTCTGTCGGTTTCTTCTCGCGCCGAACACTAAACAGTTCTCCTTAAGGTTCACGAGACGCAGATCGTTCATGTTAAAAAGATGTTCTAGGATGTCTCGTAGGTCAAGTCATGAGGAAGAGTCGTGTTATGGGCGCTTCAGGAACGTGCTTATTAAATTGAGTAGTAGGTAGATGCTCTCGTGGGAAGTCAAGATATACTTGGAGACTCGTGAATGCGAGGTACATATGTAGCCTGCGCGCGTCGCACTGTTGATACTTCGTCCACACCTAAGAGACGCGCATGTCCGTATGTGCATTTGGTATCACGAAAGGCTACAGCTTTGCTGGTATAGCTGTCGGACGATCTTGCAAAGTGCTAGCCAAGGGTGACTCAGGACTTCTCAGCGTATACGGATGCTCATGTTGCCTCTTTTTGAGACGCATTTATACATCTTGTACACTTTCGAAGCATTACCGATCAAAACGAGCGCAGGCGAGTTGCTTCGGTCAATCAAGTGCCCTCCCACCAGGACGTCGAGGGCGTGAAGAAGGGTGTTGCGGTTTCACAACGTGTCAAAACGAATGCCTTTGTTCTCCTTGCGAGTATCTGAACTTCCAGCATTGTTACCATCCTACCAACACAATGCTGCTTTCGTTCTTCTTCACTATGCATGTGAGTGTTTTGCTATAAGGTCGTCGTGTACGCCATATTGAGCTCCTCAGAGATTCCCAGTCTTGACGCAATACGATCAAGGCAGGTATATCCGGCAACTTCCACAAACCTTGACCGCTCGCCACTTGAGACGCACCTGCAGTTTCGGATTCTTCTCACTTCGAGTCTTCCAACATGTCCGCACACACCAACCCCCAGTGGAAGGATGCCCAGACTTTCCGCTCTAGTTTCACGTTCAAGGGCGGAGTCGCTGCGGGGATGGACGGGACGGTCTCCCACTGGCAAAATCGCACCACTGGACAATCCGTCGCCGTCAAGACCGCTAATTTTGGCCGCTCGGCGATTCTGCAAAAGGAAGTCGCAGTCCTCAAGAAGGTACCTCCCTACGAGTACTTAGTAGCCCTCCTAACCGATTTCCAGGATTGGCAGCCCGTTGGCCCGGCGCTCGTATTCGAGCTCGCACCCTGGGGTGACATGTTCTCATACCGAAAGGCTCTGAGGATGCAAGTGGGCGGAGATGGAGTACCAGAAATTTCATTATGGAAGTTCCTGCGCGACATGAGTCTGGGGTTGGACTGGTTGCATAACTGCACTGGTGAGCCACATATCCACGGCGATTTGAAGCCCGAGAACGTTCTCGTCTTCTCGCCGCCTGGATGGAACAACCAGGACGTTCCGCTGCTGCCTACATTCAAAATATGCGATGTTGGTAGGCTCTTGCCGCTTAGCAAGACCACGAACTTTCATGGGACGTATGAGTTCGGGCCTCCCTTCGCAGAGCGAGGCGTCAAACAGACGCCATCCTGTGACGTGTACTCGATTGGAGCGTCGATGCAATGGTTCGCCCTGGGTATATTACCCGTGATGTCGAACGTCGAGTTCATCAAGTTGCAGAAAGAAGAGGGCGGGCCTATCCCATCTCTGCAAGACTTGAAGTACGACGAGGCGTGGCGTGCTAAACTTCCTCCAGTGTACCGGCCGCTGGATGCTTCCATTGACTTTCAGAAGCATATTATGAAGCTTGAGAGGCCGGTGCCACCTTGTTCTCACGAGCTCAACAAGTGGTATGACAAGATCACAGAGGTAGAGCTTGAGAAGCGCATCTCTTCTCGATCGTTGGCTAGAAAACTCGTTCCGCTGGCGGATATTCATATCCAGATGGCGAATAGGAAGCGTTGTTATGAGGTGGCACGCCAGGGGTACAATGAGGCTAATGCTCGACATCAAGCAAAGCCTAATTGGCGATACTAGACGTCGTGTTCACATCGTGGGAATAGTTGTGCAGTCGACTAAGGTTCGCTCGGACGGTGGCAGAGACACCCAAGATGCTGGACAAAGTGGACAGCAGCACGGGTCCTGCAGGTCAGGGCTCGTCCAGTGCATACCTACGCAGCATACCTCTTCCTCACATCGCACCTCACAATTCGAGCGCTTCGCAACGTACTGTAAGCGTACCACCAGACCGTTTCACTGTTGAATTGTAATTGCTTTTTCCTACCCTTTGTTATGTATAATAGAACCCAAGTACAATCCATGAAATTACCATCGCATTCTCTTCTTGGTCATCTTCCAGTCTCTGTGCTTTGCCTCTACGCTGACATCCATTGATCCTCCGGGCATCTCGGTTGTTTCCATCCATCTCCGACGCCCGAATTCTCCGCCATACCGCGGACCCTCCGTCTTGAGCCATACTATCCCACGTAGCCTATACCATTCCACCAAGAACCCTCACACCACCGCAGGCACCAAAACACCTATTACGCGTCTTGTACGGACATGTCGGAAACCGCGGTTGAGCGTGCTGGTAGGGCCCACACGTCGGATGACGGACGATCGTGGCCCGCTAAACGCCGGGAAGGGCCGAATTATGCGCACGGCTGCGCGTATGGCGGAGACGCTGCCTGAAACGAGCGTGAGGGGAAGCATGTTTGGCGCACGATTGGAGACACAGCTGGGGTATATATATTGGATGTGCTGCAGCTCGCCGATGAAGAGGATATGGTGTGTTCCTGATGCTCATTTACGCTACATAGGTTACCACTGCTTGCTTTTTGATATCAAGGCTCTTGTGTTCAAGCGCGTTATACCATTTCGCTACAAGAATTATCTCCCTGCAAAGAGATAGTCCAACCAAGATGTCGACGACGTATTTGTCGATATACGATCTTCTGCGCATCGCGTACACGTATGAGTCGCAAGCGCTTGTTGCAGAGGGTTGCGAGAATGGATGCATTGCCAGTGTCTCCACTTGTCCGGTACGTCTTATCCTGTGTTCAAAATCCTACTGAATTCTGTGCTGACGCCGGACCTAGACACCCAAAATATGTAAGAACGGAGCGCCATCTTCTTATGAAACTTTGGAGACGGATTTTACGCAGAAGTTCGCGCGCAGGAAGAGAGATAGCTGCGTATCCATGCCATGAAGGAACTGCAATTCGGCTTGGTTATCATTGCAGAAGCTGTGTTGAAGTTCCTATAACGGAAATCGCGGAGGGAAATCGACAATTGAAATTGCCGCCGGTGCCAATACCAGGCTGCATGTCCTCTGGACTGTCGAGCTTGCCATAGGTCCTGCGGATGATTGTCACCGGCTTTCTTGCGGCGGCGGAACGCTGAGCGGACCTTGAACTGGATACGGTGTAGGACAATGACGATGGGGGGAGAGGATAGAGCTAGACAACGACATTCCTTGGGGAGCTTGTCGGGGTCGATTGAGATATCCTGGTCGGTGGCGAGGAAGGACAGATGTCGAGGTTAGGCGAGCGTGGTCTGTTGAGTGAAGGCGAGCAGTTCGAAGGTGGCGTGGATCATTCGCCTGTAGATTTGTTGCTCGTAACTGCGTTTCTCCACCACCGTGTGTCGCTTTCACGGCCTGTTGCCCCAAGCTTTTGCCCCTTCGCTCCTTCACCGTTCCTCAACACCCGCCTGCTCGCCATAGTTCGACACGGATACCATGCAGCAGGTTGATCAACTCCTTCAACAGTGCCAATGTATACGGAGCTTGCCCCTTTCCACAGCCTCGATCAAGCTTCTCGTCAGCATACGCGGTCAATGTAGCCCGACGCAGCGGCCACAAATGCGGCAATCGCGAACATGGGACACAGCATTGATTCTCAGTCCAAATCATTTGGCATATAGCACCAGAGATCGCGCGGAAAGTGACTTATTGAGGCTGGTGACGCCGGCGTCTGTGGGGAACTTCCGCGCGTGAGCTGCGCTGTCTCGGTGCCAGATTGACTCTTGCGCACTCGACCTGAGGGAAGAGCGCAGGATCTCCAAAAGCCCGCTTGCGCAAATCCAACGCTCTTGTAACTCTCGCAAGAAGCTCATGGCCGGAGCATACTAGGTGAAGACCTACAGCGGTCCAGTATAAACAAGGATGCACCATAATCGCGCCGCGATTTTCATCTCTAACGCTGTGTAGCAGTACAATCAAGGCATGCTCAAAAGCTCCGGCGTTATCCAACGGTCTTCTCTCGGCGATCTCTGCGGGCTTGATCAAGGATTCAACCCAAAGAAATATCCCTGCTCTTGTTGCGCCTCGGTGCAAACCCATCAGCGAACGTTACCACGAAGCTATAATAAACGAGGCACCGACCGATAACTTCCACCACCATCATTCATTTGTCTCGATAAATTGGACGAACCAGTTGATTCATAGTGCGGCCGTTGCACCTAGATCGACCAAACTATGTGCATGTCCAAGGAGAATCAATCTTGAAGTAGGTTTGTTTCGGCAGGATGACTGGCAACTCCCTCGAGGTGAGCGAAAGATCCCTGGGTCCATGGATCTCATTCCACATATGGCATTTGCCTGTTGTGCATTCCCTCCCACAGAGGAACAGACCCACATCGCGTTTCATAACACTATGTTGTCGGGTACGATGTATCGGTGAACAACTGACTTGACCAAAGAATCTGAACAGGCTCGTTGATACTTCTCTCGCACATCTCCCGACTTAGAAACTGTTGCATCATTCCACTCTCAGTACGCCGTTCATTCTCGCCTTGGCCGGAAGGATGACTTGCCTCTAGTTGCCGACCGTGTTGGACTTATCATCTTCAATGAACAGCCGTGTCTCCAGGGTACATTGAACGGTCTTCCGTCAAGCATTCTGAACTTTAATGCCCAAACACTCTTCCACAGAGGCAGGCCCCATCCCTGATTCGAGGTGCGTGGGAAAGAAGGAGATGAAGCCGCCATACTGCTGAGCTTGATGGGCCCGCGCAAGGTAATCGAACGACAGGATATGGGATCAAGCTCACCAAGGGATGGGAAGACAGAGCCAATTTGGGTGTACCCTTGGTTCTGCAAGGGCAACGACCACAAAGTTGAATCAGCTGTAGCTCAACATTGCCGAACACTAAGCTACATTCCTTGGAAAGTCTCCAGATCTTAAGCTTGGATCTTCTCTGTTTAGGCATGTGTAGCTTTACTGTTCCCGACTTTTGTTGACATGTTCCTTCCTATTCTTCTATCCTGGTGCCAAACACTGCTGGCTCTTCTCTGCTTGGAGCTCGGATGTGTATAGGGTGTCTGAAAGTTTCCGCTACCTGGGAACATTCTCTGGCCCATATGACATTTCTCGTCCTGGGTAATAGCTCGCGTCGCCAAAGGGGGTACACAGCCTGATAGAGCAATCCCATTTGTGAAGATCGAAAGCCGGAAGGGGTCATACCATAATGTGCGTTTCATCGATGTCTAATGTCAAAACAGCATTCCAAGAGTATCTGCGTTGCTACAAGCGACCCGTTCAATGCAAGCGTCCAGCAATACTTGCCAGTGCGCTTCTCCTGGTCTCGGCCGGGTACCGTGCTTATTTTCGTATTCGACGTTCGGGTCCCTGGATACGTAGGTGCGATGCCATGCCATCCACGTACGAAGCTGTGGTTATCGGAGCCAGCGGCGTCTGGAAAAGACAGCCTTTCATCCAGAGGAAAGGGGGTTCGTCGCATCTGTGGGTGCACAGTCCTTCGATAACAACACTGGGTCGAGCCAGCGAGGACACGCTACTTTCGGCGTCGTCACGCTACATTTGCTCGACACCGCGGTTTCATCCTCGCTCTTGCGCCCGCTTCGTGGCTTCAGCCGTGACGGGATCGGCGGTCGCAGCATATGAGTTGTACCCAAGAAGCCTTGCCTAATGTTGCGCCGGTCTCCGTGTGTCTATATCGCCTGCTGAGATGCAGTAGCATCCGCTGTTCGAGTGGTGGTGCGGAAAGCTCACGTGCCGACATTGATAGCGAAGATGTCAACACGTTTCGGAGGTATAGATACCCCAAATATGGTTCCCGTCCGCGTGTGCCGCATTTGAAGTTTAGTATGCGTTGGCGCTTATTCGAGAACGCTATTCGGGCGACAAGAGCAAATCCGCCAGAGCTACAGTAACGATGGCTTGCGTGCGTCGTACGCGCTGGACAAATAGGGAAATCCTCGAGGATAACCATCGTTGTTCGCAATAGCTCGTGCCTGTAGCAGAGCTTATATCGGGACGCTCTCTTTCCTGTGTCTGTAACACGTCATGCAGCTACCAATACCCCCTCAGCTGAAGACCCATCGTCCGCCTGCAAGTTGCGAGGTTTTTATTTCGAAGCCACGGAGATTGTGCGCGACGGCACCCCTAGATGCAATGAGCTAAAAGTCGGGGTCGGCGTGGCCGCCCTGGACTCGACAAATAGAGGTGGTAATACTCGCCGTTCTCGACTTTGTCTACCACTGGATATGTACGTCTCCTAGTGCGAATGCAAATAAGAGCAGTACAAGATTGCGTTACCGCTGCAACCGCCGTAGTCGTGTGAAGACGGAGAACAACGACTTTCCAAACAGATCATAAACACCCTCGGCCGCCGGCACGCACGGTTCTACGTGGCAGACAAGCTCAAATTTTTGCCAGGAATAAACCAGGTCGAATGTCTCTCAGTGTGGAAGGTTAATTGCCCCCACTACATCGGAGCAAACAAATCACGTGCTGCCCATCTGGTTGGCATCGCGCGGAACACTGAACACCAAGAGGCACCAATAGGCGCCCTGCGAAGCTGGCGGTGCTGCAAAAACGCACTGGATTCCTCACGGCTATCTCTTCATGTCACGCTGGGTTCTGAATCTTAGCCGGTGGACGGCAGCACAGCATGTTCAAGGACCATCCAACTACTGAGAGGAGCGGATACACGTTTCAATCAAGTCAGTATGTTTGAAAACGCTGTTCATTCCGTCTTGATGAATCTCATGATGTAAATACGGAGGATATCACAAAAATCCCAATCCTGAACACCGTTGCTAATCGCTGGTCGCTAGTCCTAGCTCAAAAGACGCTTGTACACGTCGCCGTGCAATTGAGCCACCTTTAGCAATCGCTATGCAAGTCTAAAGACCGAGGAAGTTCGCAAGCCGTGAACATCGTGAATATAATTTACAGACAGTTGTAAGGGCAGCAGACCTAGTAGTACAATGCGTTGTTGCACTTCCAGTTGCGGCGAAACTGAGGCTTGGGGGAGATGAGGCACCTGACCTACTCTTTCGGGTCACCATTCCAACGACTGTCACTAGAAGACCCAAGACTCGAGAAGACACGCTCGTCATCATCTCGGGCGACGGACCATACGTCGGGGCAAGAGATGGGTGTGGAGAGCCAATGGCCATCCTCCTTAACCATCATCGACAGGCCATCGACGTGGACTATGCCTTTGCGAACTTCTCGGTCCACTCCTTCGCCGTCGCAATTGCTTGGCTCTGATCTTCCTTCCATTGTTGAGCCACGTCGTTCGCCAGTGGATCGTCCGGATTCGGAGCGCCCAGCAAAGCCTGGATGGACAGGAGTATGGTACGGATCTGGAGAGCTGGCGACCAGTTGCCTGGACAAATTAGATACTGAGACGCGCACATGGTAGGATCAGCACTCACTCTTCAGCACGTCCAGGCAAATCCTGCCCAAGCGGTCGATGTTCGGGTGGTAAATCTTGGTCAAGAAGCGAACTTTGGGCGGCGTCATCGGGTAGTCGTCCGGAAGGAACAGCTCCAGTTTGAATACGCCTCCTGCTCAAGTCAGTTTGGTCGCACGAAAGGAGACAACAACGTACCTTCGTAGGGTGACTGAGCGGGGCCATCGATAGTCACGTCGAAGTAGCGCAGGTTGTCCTCGTGTGGGACTGCCGAGATGCCCGGCACAGGCTCCTTGGACAGCCTCTCCGTTTCTTTTATGATACGCTTTGGAAGGGCAGCCATGCTTGCGGAGAAGCGGTACCTTGTCGTGGGCGTGGGCGTCGGGACTGTAGAGAAGGTGAGCCTAGGTGCGATGGGCAACACGAAGTCGGACCGCCAGGGAGGAAGTTGGAGTCAAGATTACTTACCAGGTTGCTGCGGTCATGTTGCCCCGCCCTTGCAGTTTGTCAGACCTGAGTCAGCACGGCCGCTTCTCCGAGCGGGCTGTAACTTACGGTTTAGGATTGGCAGAAGGGCAATTGGGGCAAGGCAGCAGAGCGCCTATCCCTAGCGGAGGAAAGGGCCGCCGTAGCGCTGCCTTGGCGCTGCCCCTCGCTCCGTTTCCAAACAGCAATACCTCCCTAGCCTTACTGCGTCTACTCCCCCGGCCCATCCTCCCTCACGTGCCGAGACCTGCACCTGGGCAACCGCAACCGCCGTCATGGCTGGGCCGGCGGACCCCTTCCATTCACTGACGTTCGAGAAGGACGTGACGTTCGATATCAACGAGGAGTACACCGCCGCTTCTATCTCCCCGAGCGGGCGCGATGTTGTCCTCGCAGGGTGAGTGCCTCCTGCGTCTCTACGCGTCTCGAAAGCGCAAACTCCAGGACCCCTGCATCTTGCATAGGACCCTGCCTCAGCATACGTATTCTAGGAGGCCGAACACACGACTTCATCGCAGCTTCCTACATTTCTCCGCACATCCTGCCAGTCCCACTGTGGGGTCTGCTGACCTGAAGACAGAACTGAGGGTCTCCTGATCATCGACCTCGATAACCCATATTCTCCGCCGCGCTTCATCCGCCATCGCATTGGCTTTGAAGTAGCAGACGTGCAATGGTCTCCATTTGCAAACCGTGCAGAGTGGGTTGCATCGACCAACAACAATAAAGCCGTCATCTTCAATCTGAATCACAAGTCAAGCTCGGATCATGCGCCAATCCAGTTGACTCTGGATGCCCACCAGGGGACCATCACTGACATCAACTTCTCCGCTCACCATCCCGATGTGTTAGCAACATGTGCACTCGATACTAAGATCTTTGCTTGGGATCTGCGTACACCCGCTGTCCCTAGCGGCTCGTTCTCTTCTCATCTTCGAGTCCCAAGCAACAATTTCGCCGACTGGCAAGGAGGAGCTACACAGGTGAAATGGAATCGCCAGAACGAGCACATCCTAGCTTCGTCTCATGATCGTTACGTGCGCATCTGGGACACGCGACGCGGAGCTCAGCCCATCACAACGATACATGCACACTTCAACAAGGTTTACGGAATCGATTGGCACCGCACTGAGTCCACCAAGATCCTCACTTGCTCCCTTGATAAAACTATTAAGCAGTGGGATGGCGCTGGCATCGTTGAGTCTATTGACCGGCCGACTCGCACCATCTTCACGGATTACCCGCTGTTGCGTGCTCGCCATACCCCTTTCCCCAATGGTATCGTCGCCATGCCGCAGCATGGCAGCGCATCTCTTAGCCTGTACAAGCAAGAGACATCCCTTCCATCTACCAAGACTCCCCAACACGTGTTCACCAATAACGACTGCGACGGCGGTCGCCTCCACGAGTTTCTTTGGCGATCACGCGGAACCTGCGACGCAGGCTATGAGGATCGCGACTTCCAACTCGTGACCTGGGCGACTGACCATAAATTACGTCTCTACAGTGTCTCTGCCAATACGCTGAAACAAGCCGTGGATTTCGAGAAGGGTCGAGCGGTGCCCGATCCACCGGTTTCTACGAGAAAAGGCGCCAAATATATCACCTTCGCTAATGGACCGGTGCTCTCGAAAGACGACGATCAAATCAATAAATCACCGGAAGGAAAAGCCCGCGGCGGAACTCTTTCGACTCTGCTCAGGAACAATCCTCCACCGAAGGCGGGCTTGTCTAGCTTGTTCCATGGGCAGACTCGTGCTACTATGACTGCACGCACTGTGAGACGCAATCGAGCTCAACGGATTGTTTCTAGCGTTACTTGGATGCACAATGTCAACATCGAGAGACGCAAGACCGACGGTGATGGCAAAACCCCTGAAGCCATTGAGGAGTTTGATTTGGCCGCTGAGGTCAAAGCTGTAGGCCAAAAATATCCTAACGTCTCGTTCGAGGTGTTTGATCCGCACCAGCGCAAGATTGTGGTGGCCTTCAAGGCGCCATGGGGTGAAATAGATACTTTGGCTACGGAGGGCCAAGTACCCGTCCGCAAGACTGTCTTCCTTCGTCTAACGATTGTATTCCCAGATATGTATCCCGGAAGAGCCGATATTCTGAACGAGGACCGGTACCTATTCCCGCTTGATATCACTATCGAGAAGACAACAGCTGCTATCGCCCCAGCTATGATAGACCATCTAAGAGAAGTCCTGGAACAGATCGCGAATAACTATGCGTATAAGTCACAACCAGCGTTGGCCGCTATCTTATCATACGCACTAGGTGACGCCGATCTTCAAGAAATTATCGACCCAGACTCCGAAGAGCCCGAAAAGGGGACTATGCAAGAGAGCTCAAGTGAGGAAGAGGAGGACGATGACTCTGAAACGGGTGGATTCAACAAAGATCTTATGCTCTCTTCACATTCAAATACTAACATCCCCCTTCCTGCGCAGACTTTAGTTCGATGGTCCATGACAGGAGTGCTCTTGTCGGTCCGATTCCCCCGGCCTGCCGTGACACGGATTGGCCAGACCATGACATCCTCGGGATTGGTGCTTGGGTTGGCGGATCCTATCCGACTCCCGAGACACTTGAAGCAGAATCCCTCTAAGGATGACATATTCGAAACGTTTGGTCGGATTACAGCTACGTATGGTTCAGAGTCTCCCGGCTCTTCACTGGTTTCGTGGGAATCGTCTTCATCGCCTTCGACGTGTTCCGGGTCCGAAAGCGAGGTTGTGTTTAGAGACTTCTTGCCCCCATTGCCATGGCAGAAGATATCCTCGCGGTTAAATACGAAAACCTCCGTACCGTCGTCTGTTGATCCGATCAGTGCCTATCGGACGAAAGCTGTCATAACTATTCGAGACGACTCGGTCGCTGAGTTCATTCCTAGTAAGAAAATCCTTGCAGAGGAATATCTGATATTTGGCGACGGTCCAGCGGTTTGCTTGCATAACTCGGAGGTTGCTAGGAAACACGGCTTCAATGATTTGGCGGACATCTGGCTGTTCTGCAGGCTCATTTTGACTAATGAGGTTCCATTGGAAATCCTGCCACAACCGCATAGGAGAGATCAGGTCTTGGTGCTTGCTCGAAGGGCACTCGTTAGGATAAAAAGAAAAGATAGTGGCTTGGACCTTCAATTCGATGAGGCGGACAATGTGACCAATGCAAAGTTAAGAGGAAGAGTAAAATGGGGCCATCATCCTGTCGTCACCTGGCTGATTCCCGCATTATTTGACCATTTCGAACGCTTGGCGGATACCCAGATGCTAGCCATGCTTTCCTGTGTATTTTCAGAACCAGCTGCACGGGAAGGAGTTCCTAGTGCAATGGCCAAAATGAGGCAGTCTCATCTTCCCATGTCCATGGAAGCACCGGCCTTTTCTCTCGACTACTTCGCATCACCGGCCGCCGCCTGGAGTCTTTTCAAACCCACCGTTTCTATGCCATCTACACCCGCCCATTCCAAATTTGCCACCCCTAGTTATGAATTTGGCTGGCATCGTCTTTCTAAAACTTTAGATACGTATGGTTCGCACGGTTCATCAAATGGACCTTGGGGTAGTGATACTTTACCCTCCGAGCCTGTGACACCATACTCTACCGGCAACACTCCACCTATCATCTCCAAGGCACCCACTCTTCGCTCCGTAACTATGGCTAACACGCCATACTCTACGAGTCCCGAACAGACCCAGACTGTTGGCAAGAAAATATCATCCGCTGGATTCTCGAATGCCCTTGCGAACCTGGGCAAGTCGTTCATTTCGGCATCGCCTCCTGTCAAGTCCCGCACAGACGATCTCTCTACTTCTTTACCAGCGAGTGGAGTGACATGGGGTACGACAACATTCTATAGCGGCGGTAGTCAAGAACGGGGGCTTGCAGCACCGCGTGTGAAACATGGAAAGAGAACAAGCTTTGGTCAAGCAGATCAAGTCAACGTTGACTATATCTCGGACTCGGATTCGGACTATGACACTCTTGGCCCAGATGTTGCTTCCGAGCAAACAGCGCCGATGTCTGCTAACGCAAACGACGACGGGAGCTCCAGAATCAGAGTCATGCTGAAGAACCAGGATCAATTTGACGACGAGGCCTGTGTCAGCGCGCCTCTTCTAGACATGTCGAAGGAGCGGCTGTACCGCGCTTGGAGAGAGCAGTATGCTGAATTGCTCGGATGCTGGGGTCTCATCAGTAAGCGAGCAGAGGTGCTTAAATTCAACGGCCTGGTCTCGTACTTTCCGTTTGATGACGTTTCTGAATCCAAGGCTGGGTCGATGCATCTAGCACTCAAGAAGGACGGCGACCGCGACGGGTCTAGAATAACTTCACGCACGCTCTCGCGAAGCTCTACTCTCGCACCAGGCCTGACTGTGCCACACCAATTCAGACGCTCACCTCTTTCCTCCCCACGAGGCTTTTCATTCAACCCTGAAGCCCTCGAGTTCAAACCTGGGACCTCCTTCCAACCAGCGAGCGAAGTACCTGCGCCTCCAGCAGACGTGTTCATGGCATCCGAACAATACCTTCGCCTCAGTATTCCCACTCCGGTTATTGAGGCCCAGGATCCCTTCAACCTACCTCTTGGCGGCAGCAAGCTCTCTCCTTACGCGCACAAGGGCTCTCGGCCATCCCTATCCCGCGGCACATCGACCGTCTCTGGCCGGTCCTCTCTTAACGTGCCAACCAATACCGCTAATTCGCCTACCAAGAAAAACCAGACTGAGCCTATCTACAGCTGCAGCATCTGCTGGATTCGTGTCTCAGGCCGCTTCTACCTATGTCCTGCATGCGGGCATGTCGCGCACTTCGACTGCATGGCCAACGATGAAGGCTTCGACGAGGGTGAATGCGTAGTTGGATGTGGCTGTGGCTGCGGCTTCGAGACGTCCCGAGAGCGGAGCCGCATCGAGGAATTCCTCGACGGGGTTCGAAGTTGGGAAGACCGCGGCGGATGGCTTCCGGAGATCGAATTCGATGAGGATGCATCCTCATCTATGAGAGCTTATCGACCGTTTGAGGCGAACTATGAAGAGGAGATACAGAGATGGAGAAAGGAGGAGAAAGGAAGGAAGAAGGAGGGTGGAAAGGGTGAGAAAGGCAAGAGCAAGAGGAAAGCGCGCTTGACGGGCAAGAGCTACTTCTAGAGTTTCTGTGCTGTTTACATGTATGTGGTATGGTATGGATCTGAGGGAGAGGATGGTAGGTTTTGTGAAAAATACGGTTCACTGACATTCAGCGGGATATAGGATACCCATGTACCATTAGGAGCATTTTGCGGCATGTTATACTAATTTACTGATGTATATAGGACAGATATCGAGGCTAGCTATATCTACTAAGACATTTTTGCCGTGCCTTGCATGCTTTTTAGATGCGGCGGCGGTAAATCTAATTGAGAATATTGGGAGGAAAGATGTACTACCGAGGCAGTGAAGGTTGTCTAATCTAGCTTTGAAGCGCGCGTTCTGCAAGGTTGACTTCGTCAGCAAAAGCGTCCGCCGGCGGGTTTGGTCGTACCCACATTGACATGTCGCCAGCACTACAATTGACATTGTACATCCTATCTTGCCCAGCTCGCCATCATTCACATCCGTCCTTGGCCTACGTTGACAACCAGCGCACAGCAAACCCTCTTCCTAGCTAGATATGACCTCCATTGTGAACATCTTAATGCCCCTAGACAATGCAACCACATAATTAACATGCGCACACCCTCTCCCAAATCGGAAAATTACCGTCACGATGTCCAAGCGCGCGTGCAGAACTTGGTCTCGGGCCAGCGTCAGCGACACCCAGTTCTGAGTCAGTACAGCACGCGGAGGCTGATATTGGAAGCTGTTGTTGAAGAAGTAAGGATATATCGCTTGAAGAAGGAAGCAAAAGTTTTGCAAGCGAGGGGAACGGCTATTAACATGGCTGGAGACAATGGACAGACGAGACGTCGTTCGGCGGAGGAAGTAGGTATCGGCGGTGGTCATGAGAACGGGGAGAGTAGTCATTGGGGACGAAGGGGAAAAGGTCAACGAGATCAGAATGGGAATCGTGCATCCGACATGGGAGAGAGGGGGAAGTCAAAGCGAAAAGAGGATGGTCCTGAATACTTGATGACGGGTGGCGGATCTGGAGCGCCTCCGCCTGTCCAGCAGTCTACTCGACCAAAGCATGCTTCGCCCCGAACCACGAAAAGGGACGGCTACACCCGCTTACAACCCGACTCTCCAGGAGAAGGTGACTCGAGTGGCCAGCAGAGGCTCGATCGTAACGGTAAACCACTCGTTCGTGGAGAAAGAGGCTGGCGAGATGCGTCTCCTCGCCCATTCCCGGAGTACAAATTTAAGGTGGGTCCCATGTTTGGTCTCGGGGACCACATAAGAGAACGGTACCGGTGGGGAATGGACAGCTACATCTTGGAGCAGCGGAGGAAAGAGAGGCGGGGAAGAGGTACGTTAGATGAGAGGAAGAAAGTGAGAAACGATAAACGAGATAGGGAGGACAGAAAGCTGGCGGCTAAGAGTGAGGGGGAGAGAGCAATGAGCGATAAGCCGCCTAGGCGTCATCCTAAGCAAGAGAGATCACCGATGAGAGAGAATTCGGGTTCTCATTTGGATGCTTACTTGCAGGCTGAACAGGACGGTCGTACGATAAGGGGGCATCATGATCAAAAAAGGCAGGGTGAACGCGTCAAAGACCAGAAAAGAAAGGGTCTACACCAAGGAACTACCTATGATAGTAGACGAAAGGCACCGTTTGGAGCCACAGAACATGCGACACTAAGCACGCAAGCAGAGGATGATGCTCATTCGAGGTAAAAGCGTCGTACTTGACACAAAGCGGAAGCTAAGTCTTGGGCTTCTAGAAATATTGATAGCCGCAACCCTAATATCGAAGGCGGAAAGAGCTATACGAGCAGATGCTCCATCCACTTGAGCACACGCCGCTTAGATCCGCAGATTCCTATTTATGGACAGACGCCGTACAGCCAGCGCGTCGAAGCGCGCGAGAGAGCTGAAACTGAAAATGCTAGGAGTAAGTAAGAAGTCTTCCGTATCTTGGGTTACTATTTCTGGTTTGCTTATGCCGCGAATGTAGCAAACAAAGATGACTCGTCCTCGTCTAGGGCATGCGCGACAATTCAAAATCAATCCAGCAGCAATGAGGGATCTGGCCACCGCCCAGATCAAAACGACGTTCCTCAGCATCTAGGTAGCACAGCGAGCATGGTTACGCAATGGTGGTCAGATCGCTCTGAAAGTCCAATCGATGACGACAGACGAGATGTAGATAACAGCAGCGAAGATGAACTGGCTATCTCTGATCACTTCATTGAGGGACTGAGGAGCAGGGCTGGGTCATTGTCGTCACGACCTTATACGCTAAATCCACAGGCGCCAACGATTCCAGGTTCTGGTCAGTACCCCAAATTTCCTCATTACTGATCCTGACCCCCTTAAGGATATCGTGAGCTCTCTCCGCTAGATGAGTCCGGTGGACAGGTCGGCCAGGCTGAGCGTTTGCGTGAGGACCAGACACGCTCTCAGGTACCTTCCGCGCCTCCGTCCCCTGACGACCCTCCATATCACTGCCTGGGTTAGAGAGCCCCGCGTATTCATCTGGTCGCACAGGCCCAGGCTCCCACCTTAACTTGTCGGAAGAAACTAGGGCTGTAAGGTTGCCTAGTAAGGCCAACGAGCTGGATAAGGCTGCAAACAATGTATAGGTGGGCCGGCGGAGCTCCACAGGATTCGTGATGCGTTGAAGAGCGCATCTGTCAGCGGGTATAGCCAGCGGCGGCTTCTGAGTAACCTGATAGATAATACAGACAAAGGGTGAAGTCCGATCAAGGAAAGCGCCATCTGAATAAACCAGTGGCATTGACATCGATCTACTGGAAGCTCTAGTACGTACACATTGCTACACGTTCAGAGCTAGCCTTTTCGCTCCCTCCCTAGGTGTATGACAAACGTGAAACTCTTCCACGGACAGGCTATAAAACACACCAAAATCTCCTGCTCTGCGAACGATGGATCACGTCTCTCTGCAGCACAGATGACGACATTAGTAACATCCACTCCAGCCTTCTATCCATCGTGAGCAGTCTCAACCCATCAAATGTCATCCTTGCAGTAAATTCCTAAGCCGCGCTCCCGGGACCGCACTCGTGCATACCCTCGACAAAGCCTGTGACCAGAAAGCAGGCAAAACCAGCGCTGCCTTACTTATCATTCGGCGCATATTTCTGAGGTCGATGAATCGATCCGCATCATCAGGATCACAAATTCTCCATCGATTCCGGGATCCATATCGTACGGTTTGGCCAGGCGAGTACCTGTTCGCGACTCCTCCAGACGTGGGCCATCTGACATTCTATATCCAGGAGGATTCTCATGAAGCGAAGAGAGACAGATGCTAGAAAGAAGGAATGCGACATTCGGACGATCCTTTTGTGGGGAGCGGACGTTTGGGGGGTGGGAGCATAGGAATATACACTATCTACAGATTCAGCCGGAGCTGGATCAAAACTTGCCAATTTGGGGCAAGAATGGATGTTACAACGATGAATCAGGAGAGTAATCCAGTGAGAATGTGTCACGACCAAACATGTTGATTGTGGAACTGCTAAAGATGGCAAGACGTACCTCTGTGATGTAGCCATACTCCGTGTAGCATCTCACAATAGAGCCGATGAGCTTATTCTAGAGAAGCGTGAGCCTATAATTATGAGGTGATGTACCGCCATCCCATTCATTGTATATTGGCTTGCCTTTGAACACACCATCCAAGCCCACCTTCCTAGCACAAGCACGGAAGATGTATCGTCTGGTAGTTACTACACGTCTTCCCATTCGGTACCTCACTCCCTGTCTGCAAGAACAAATCGTAATACCCACTCTCCGTACTCTTGCATGCGAGGAAATTCAGCTCTGCACGCCGGTTAGCACGCCCCGACCCGCCGCGAGCAACACTTACGTCTCCCGTAGCTACTGCCCGTCATCGTAATGATCGTATCTCCCTCCAATCCCCATGCCGTCGTATCCGCGCTTTTGCCCCATACAAGCGGTTTGTAGCTCGTACTCGCAGTTTGGATGTTAAGGTATGAAGATGTATTCTGACTCTGAATAGTGCTGGAGATAGTGAAGGTGTGCGCGGAGGAGACAGGCCCTAGGACAGGCGTTGAAGCTTTTTCGCAGCGGTCAATGGGCGAAGAGGAGTGGGAAGAGGAGGAAGGATTATACCATTCTTGGGATTCGCCTGCAAATAGAGATGATAGATTGGGTCTGCGACGCCGCGAATCTGTCCTACGGTTGCGGCGGCGGCGTCCGAGATGGGGGCGGCGGCGGTTGAGTGAATAAACAGGAGAGCTGTTAGGAGGAGGTGAAACATCTTGAAGAAAGGTCCAGAGCAAGAACTGCAAGGTTGCATAGACTAGAGAATCCTAAGAACTGGCATACGCAAACCAAATGGCAGCCTTTATATGATGTACTATGTCAGCTGCTACCACAGACTGCATATGATTTGAACGCATAATGTTAATGGCATCATGTTAATGGACTTGTGTCACGGGTCGCGAATTCTTCCGTGCCCGTGCGTACCTAACCTCGATTTCCTGAGAAAACACGCCAACGGTTGAAACGGGCCGCAGATGCCACCTGTCCAACTTGAACCTACAAATATACAATTAGTCGTCCCCCAACGCGTGAGGTGGCACATAAGGGTGAACTCCAATAGATTTGCACACGAGGTAGGCGAAGGAGTTCAATCTGGGGACCGGCAGTTCCACAAAGAATCGTGGTACAGTAGCAGTTTTCAAATCTAAATCGCATATCAGATCCCGAGAGATTGCAAGTTTTAAAGTGTCCCGAACTCCATGCTAAAGATGCGTCAAGAAAGCCCAGAGCTAGTTTCCGATGCCCTTCCTCAGGCTCCATAGTTTTGGCTGTTACTGACAGGCATATACCCCCCCGCCACATGTCCATGGCCTGTCACGGGAGGTGGACTGACAAGTGGCGGACTGATCAACGGCTCCATCGGGTAGCCTCCATGATCCGCGCCATAGTATTCTGTACTTGCATGTGCCGCATGTTTGGTAAGTGGTTGCGTATCCTCGCTTTCGCCGTGCATGCTCCAAGCCGCGGACTTGCGGTGATCAAGCAAGACTGGGGCATGATGTGCATGGCCCGATGCGTGCGTAGCGTGTTCTTGCGCCTCGCCGTCACCGTGCTCGTGATGACCGTGCTCCTCGTACTCTTTGGCATACGGCTGGCCGCTCTTGAGCAGATGCCAGTTGCAGAAAACAGCGCTCAGCTTGTCGAAGCAAAGGACAAGGAAAATGAGGCTGAGGCAAACCGGCAGGACAGCAGGCGAGCCGAGGAACTGGTATAGACCGACTTCATTGGAGATCATAGCGCAGAGGATAGCTCCAATGACGAGGCTCATGATGCGCGAGCCGATGGAAACGAAGTCAAAGAGATCGTGACGGTGGCGGCGGATCAGGAGTAGGAAGACGATGGAACAGGCCATCAGGATGCAAAATGAGACCCAGTAGTACAGATATACCAGCTTCCAGCTCTTGATGGCAATCTCTGCTGCGGTGTGCTTGTCGAGTTTGTCCGCTGGTAGCTTCATTCCGAGACCGACGTACACACCGTTGAACATGTCTATACTCATATTATAGAATTGTGTGGGTATTGAATTGCTGTTGATGTATTCAGTTGCGTTCTGCTGGGAGCATATGTCTGTCGTGTTGCCGATTTGCCATATGGTCTCTTCGGTTATTTTTTGAAATTCTTGCGTTTCAGTCTTGCTTGTGAAATAAAAATAGTCAAGCAGCTCAACGAGCTTGTCCCGAAGCTTCGCGCCATCTAGGTTCTCGGTGAGGCAGTACTTGTCAATAGACGCATCGATCTTGATCCAATTCTTGATAACGTAACGGGCTAGGGCGACTTGCTGGCTACCTTCCACGACTCCAACGAGAGCGAGCTGGAAAGGGAAATGTAGGACAGACCAAACTTGTTGACGTATAGTTCCGTAGTGCCCGTGGGGGAAATTATCGAAGTAAAGCGCCCTGCCAAACCCGAAGGTACGCAGTCAGTGTATGTCTCAAAGAAGTAGGGATGATACATTGCGTCGCTCGTGCTTCAATTAGGCGAAGAAAAGATTCTTTTCTTGTGCTGTAAGTATACAAAGATGGCATTTTCTTCGCTTGACTGAAAGAAGGCATTCGCTTTGTACTGAGGGGGACTTGCCATATTAAGACCTGCCGAATGTAAGCGATTGCACGGATAACTTGCATGTCAGTGACATGTGACGAACGGGCTTACCAAAACTGCAATGATGCACATGATGAGAAAGCAGCCCTCAACGTCTAGGCCATACTTTCCCATCAACCGTGAGACGGTTTTCGTCACACCAATGGCACCCTCCCCAATGACGATCAAAGTCAACAAACTCATGCGCTCCATCAAGTGCGTCTTCTTGAAGCTCAACATTCTCCACACAGACGAGATGGTGATGACTGCGGCAGCTTCAACGACCATGACTACATACCAAACAACGTACACGCCTCGATGTGATTCGTCTCCTTCTCTGAAGGCGGGCGTCATGGCAGCGAAGGCGCCGGCGGCAACCAAATACAGAGAGATCATGAGGCCCATTGGGAGGAACAGCTTGGAAAACTTGGCTCGTACGAGGTAGAACTGGATTGTCAATCTTCATCCTAGCCAGGAGAGACGGAGAACATACGAGAACAATGACATGCTGGATGGCCAACAGGGCTCTGCTAAGGACGAGCGTGTAGCAAAGAATACGGAAGTTCTGCAAATCTTGTCAGGCTATGGTGGCAAGATGCAATGCAACAGACTCACAGTATTGCTTGCCTTCTTACCGCCGTTCGCGCCTTTGCCTGGATTGAAGGACGAGCCTACCAAGGCCAGTCCTACAAAAACAATGAACTGCACCGTCTTGCAAAAACGCTCGTATAACGAGTCTCTGGCGAAGCGCACATCGTGAAGGGTGACCTGGAACCAGGACGACCACAGGATGCCGAAGAATCCGACGTAGGCAATCAGATAATCGCCGTCTGTGATGGAGTGGTAGGTGGTGAATGTTGCGAGATTGGCGACGAAGAACAGATCGAAGAAGAGTTCGACGGTGTTCGCTTCGTGGCGCTGGGAGAATACAAGATGCTCGTGATCGGCGCCGGCGAGAGGGTCCTCGATCCAGGGCACGGTCTTGTGCAGGCGCTTGAGATGCTTTTCCTTGTCGCTATTGGACGTCAGTGAATGGCATGGCACCTCCTCGGGCGGGACGTACACATCTCTCTTGTGACCGTGGAATGACCAGCCCATGGTGAAGCAAGCGCTCGCAACGCAGCCCCCGACAACAGACAGTGGTTTGCGAGCTCCTTTCGCGCGAAGCTGACAGGCCCAGCCCGAGACGGGGCCGGCGCGCCCTTTTAACGATGCTCCTCGACAGTGCGGCTTCGAGGCAGGCCATGTTTTTTTAGATGGCGCTCGCAGGTAGCCCCCGGGGACGGCCAATGGGACGGTGCCGCGCCGCCGCCGCTGCCCTGTGCTGCCCGCACTTATACACATGCGTGTTGAGGCTGGCGGGCCAAGAGCATCGAAGCTTTGGGCGCCCAGGCCCCGGCGCGGCCAGGCTGAGGGAGAAGGCTGACGCTCTTTTGCCAGACATGGACACCAGCGGCGAGGATCAATTGATCGTGGGGGCCAAGTAAGCAGCGGGCATATACGCCCGACCGAGTCTTTGGCGACATGCACTCGTATCATGCACTGCTGTTTACAACACTCTGCAACTCTACCATGGCGCAGCTGTGGAGCTGGGAGGCTGAGCCCACGCCCATGACCTGTCCTCGGAATGAGATGCGAGCCAGCCAACAATTTCGGAGCTTCAACACTGAGCTTGCGCATTTGTGCAACTGTCTATTACGTTCCTCGTCGTGGTTATCAACATCCGTAGCATCAAGTATCAACAGAATCGTACCGCCCGTATCCTACATGCCCTTCCGAAGAGCTGATGCTGTAGGAATCAGTGGCGCTCAATATAAACGTAACAAGGCAAATATTGCACTGTGAGGCCTTGCAATCACTTGCGGATCAATCCACTCCGCTCGTTGGTATGCTCTTCTTCTTCGTCCCCAATATCTTCCTCCTCATCCTCATCATCGTCCTCGGAACTCCACCCATCCGCTTCTAGACCACTCCCGCGAATGCCAAAACTGAGAAGAAAGCCGATCAACGAGACACCGGCAAAGATGCCAAACGCCAACGCCTCGCCTTTTGGTTGGATCTTGGTCGCCGCAGTGAAGAGGGACCCTGAGATGAATGGGCCAGCTGCGCGCCCAGCTGCCGAAAGCGTTTGAGCGAGGCCGTTCAGCGTACCGAGCACATTGTGATTGGGTGCAGAGTTTGTTATCTATGCTCGCGTTAGCAACACCATCATCTACTCCCGCGATGTCCCTTACCAAGAGTAGCGCAGATGTCAAACCACCGACACTTGCTACCGTCTTGATCACCAGTATCACTCCAAGCTCCGCCCAAAGCCAACCGGCTCCGGTCCCGAGACCTTGGAAAGGATTACTCTCTTTGTACCCAACCCATGGCATGAGTATGAACGCAACGACAAAGGCCGCCAAACTGACTCGGTAAGTGACTTTGTTGCCTATCCTCTCTCTGAGCTTGCCGTAGACACCAATCTGAAACAGTATCGTGATAACGCCCGCGAACGCTAATGAGAGTCCGACGCCCTCAATGTTGAGGCCCCGACCTGTAGGCTCTTCCTCTTCTGCGAAGATTGGGTATAATGAATTGTACGATATATTGGCAAGCTGGAAGATGAAGTACGTGACGAGCAACAGGATAGTATCGCGGTTCAAGACTTCCTTCTTGGTGAGCACCTCGCCCGATGACTCGGGAAATAAGGCTGGAGGCGAGTCATCCGAATCAACATCAGGCTCTTCCTCTTCGTCCTCTTCCTGGAGACCATCCAGATGAGTGTTGTGGTGTCGGTTTCTATGTTTCCGCATGAACCGTTTGATGTACGTGGGCCGCGTCGAACTTGTGAACTGCCACAACCATGAGAATAAGCTCCCAACCCGCTTTCCTAATGGCGGAAGGTGTTTCGCTTCTTCCAAGCTTTCTTCCAAGAAGCCCATGCAGATAACAAGATCGATAGCCAGCACAGCGGCGGCAAAGAGATTAGGGAAAATGTACGGGTACGGATTCGGCCGATCTTTGTGGAATGGATGGCGCTCCGTAACCAACACACCACCTACAATAGGGCCTGTGATGGCGCCAAGACCGTATACGACCGGTAGATAGGTAAAAGCCCTGGACTGGTTGCTGCGGTCTGTTATCTCGCCTAGGCAGGTTGATACTACGCCTGCATTGCCATTGAAAAGACCCATGCAGACCTGCACCAGTATCGCGTGCCACAGCGTGCGACAGAAACCAAACGCTACGAAGCACAGGAGCGTCAAGAAGGTGCCCATTATTATGACGGGCTTTCGTCCGATACGGTCCGACAGCCAGCCCCAGAAGAAGTTTGTCGCAAACTGGGCAAGCGCAAACGACGAGGCGATCAAGCCCACGTACAAGCCTGCCTGGCCGTCCTTCACTTCGGGGAACGATTTCGCCATCTCAGGAAGGTATGGGCTTATCGAGTTGAGGGCGGTCTGTTCGGCGAGAGCGATGACGGCCAGAACAGCGAGCTGCCGGGTTGGTAGCGGGGATTCATGATGGCTGTCATCCGAGTCGGAGCCGTAGCTTTGGTTGCCCGATGGCGAGGCTTGAGAGCCTAATGGGCGGCCGCGAGTGCTGGGTGCTCTTATGGGGAACGTTTGATAATGCAGCGTCGACGACTTGCGCGTGTCGATTCCAGGACGAGTGCGGCCCATGGCGGCCGTGTGGATGGTGGAGAGCGTCGGTACTGAGCAGCAGCAAGTCTACCTCGTCGAGGCCGCCTTTTCGGTGCCAGAGCGTGCTTGCATCGGGGCACGGCAAGAAAAGGCAGTGCAAGTGGTGCAGGGTTTGCGCAGAGATGGGAAAGTGAGAAATCCAGGCTGACGGATGCAAAAGTGCACCATCACGCGGGATCTGTGTCGTCATCCCGCTAATCGCAGGTACGCGTCTTGGCAAAGCGCGTACGCTTCCGAGGCCATCTGCACAACATGCTATCTATCCGTCGCACGTTTAGAGATGACGTTTCTGCCATCTAGTCCTACGCGAAATCTCGAGCAAGACGAAGGGTCCTTCACAAGGTACTGCTAGATCGGTTCCGTGAGCATGCTCAGCAAGGGCAAGGACAGACCGCCACAAGTGCCCGACTTGCCACACAGCTTTCAGATGGTTTATATTTCAAAGGACGCGTGACGACGGCTTTCCGACCGTCTAAGTGCACCACCTAGCAACAAGTACGACGTGCTTCCAAGAACGTGGGTGTCCGGGATACAGCATCAGGTCAGTACTTGGAATGTTCAGAGTGGCTCAAATGACCACACCCGACTTGTAGATGCTTCGTGTAGACAAGTTATGGCTGGCCTTCGATTTCACACCATCAGATGTGTATTCACCATCAACGTCTTTGGTTTGCTTAGTCATATCGTCGGCCCGCTCTTCCCCGGCTCTCTCTTGGCTTCGCGAGCAGTGCGTCACTCCATTCGCCATTGCGCTCTAAAACTTTCGTCGATACTGGACTGGACGTTCGCTATCGTCCTAAGATTTCTCAACACCCATCTTACCACCTCGCCAAGTCATCATGTCTAGGGAGAATTGCATATGCAGCCTGCCAGACGAGTTGTTGCTCAAAGTCGTGCAGTACATCCCACCCCTACAGTCAGATCCAAACAACAACCCTCGCCTATCGTGGGGTGTACAGAGACTTCCTCTCTCGGATTATCGCTCTATATCCTTAGTGTGTCGACGTCTGAATCGAGTTGTAACTGGTGTGATGTATGCTCACTATGACCACGAGTCCGACTACGTTTCATCGGCGTTGTTCATCAGAACGCTTGTTCAAAATCCAATGCTGGCACAGAATTTGAAGAGTCTGAAAGAAATCGGGCCGGCTGTGAGCGACACGGGGATCCCGAAAGTGGAACCATACAAGCGCTCAGCTCCCAGTGTCGAGTATCTTTGCGCCGCAGTCCAGCAGTTTTACCAACCAGGCCCACACAATCTCGTACAAAACATGCAGAATAGTCTGACCAGCGGAAGCAGTAAATCTGTACTCGAATTCTTCCAAAGTGGAGAGGATACGGTCCATGGCCTTGAGACTGCACTGATCCTTGCATTGGCTCCGAATATTCGGACTGTAGCGTTCAGTCACGGATCCAGGTCATCCCAAGATCATGATATATCCCATGATCAAAACTCCTGGGTCAGACGGGCGAAACCGTTTGGTCTGAGGATAATGATCCGCGGAAATCGAGGTTTCCCCAGCAGCAACACGCATCATTTCAATAATCTCCGAAAATTGAAAGTCAATATGTCCGGTATGGAGTTCTACGGAATTTCTGGAATCCTCCGACTGCCATCTCTGGTTGACCTTATCCTGTGCAAACACGACAGACAACTCCGTCGGGCTACCGTCGACCTACCAGATGATCTGGACTTGGATTGGATCTGCCCTGCAAAAGAGTCTAGAGTCCGGACAATACGCCTTGATGATATGAATATACACCACTTATATTTGGTGAAGCTGATTCAATCGTGTCAGCACTTGGAGGCGTTCGCATTTAGGAGTGTTTCGGACTGGGACAAACCACCTCTTGATTATTCACTATTCTTTCGCGAACTTCAAGAGCACCATCCCGAGCTACAGTCCCTGAACACAACTAATTTTCGTCATCTTCATGACCTTTATAATCCCAACGATGTTCCGACTCGGATCGGGTCTCTCAGTGGCTTCCGGAACTTGACGTACCTAGCCGCCCCGCTTGAATTGCTAGTCAGTAAGTACAAATAGGCCATGGTAAGCCATATTCACCAGATTAATATAGACAGGTCCCTCGTACTCTGACCAGAGCCTCTATCTCGGCAATCTGCTTCCGCGAAGTCTTAAGACTTGCGTGCTCAGCAAAGGAGAAGCACTATGTGGCATCTCTAGCCCCCCTCTAGATGGAAGGTTCGACAGAGTACTTTGCGACAAGCATATACAAAGCATAGTGGATGCCTGCCAGAATGGCCGTTTTCAACTTCAAGCATTCGGAATCCACTACACGACCGACTTTCACTACGCAGGTGTTCCAGGCGGATATGCAAATACCAGCAAAGACTTGGCGCGCATGGAAGACGTACACTTTGACTTCTTCAAATTCACTCGCGACTTCACAAATTGCCATGTACACTTTGACTACGTGATCAAGGTCAATCACGACGGCTCATATGGTAGGAGAAATTGCGCGGTGCTGTTGCATCTACTGACCTAGAGATGTAGAAGCTCATGAGCGGTTGATTTCCGTGCGTAGGATCAACGGCGATGCCGTAGCGGACGAATACTCCTATCATCTGAATTCCACGTTCGACTCTGTGCCGAATTACGAATTGAGAGGCTTTGGGCATCCTCGTTTCCTGAATACGGAGGGCGAGGAGTGGAAAGTACACCGGAAGAAGATACCATATGAGTTTCGAAAGGAGGTTTGAAACATAGAAGTTTATTCATTGGTATATCCATTCGACTCCCGCTATCTTGGTTTATTGTGTTGCGTGCACTCCTACTACGGACCTCTTCGACATCTTCTGAGTCTAGGGTGGAACACAATGCTGGTCATCAGTGATTGTCAGGTCTTCCAGAAGACTCACAACTGTGTCATTGTTTCTGAATTACTCTTCATTAGGAGCGATACAGAACTTAAACCTCGGACATGCCATTCCTATACTCACCCGTACAGATATAGAATGTCCAACTTTTGCTTTCCCGAAAGCCCTAGAAGGCATTATGCATAGTGCGTCAAGTTTCGATCAAGAAGATATGTCCACCGGTATATCCGAATCTCTTGTCTAATACCTCCTTCTATCTATTCCGTTCCACGCTCCACGTCGCACGTCCACGGATCGTTCGCGGTCACACAGCTGCCGAAATGTGAGCGCATTGCCCATAGCTCAAGGCCGGCTTGCCATCGTACCATGAGGGTTCCATCTAATCACTTTCGGTGCAGGCACCGACGGCGCTCCAGGATCGGTCTTCGTCAATTCTACGTCGCCTCTTGGTGTTTTCCGCTTCGCCGTCACTGAGTAGATGATACCGGCGATGCAAGCGAGTAAAATAACGCCCAGTGGGACACCAATACCTATCGAGGCTGCAGTCGTAAGCTTGGTCATGGTGTATTCGATGATATCTGCGCAAGTGTATGGTAGATGATCGTGGGTGTCGCGTCGCGTCGCGTCGCGTGCTCGCCGCCTTGTTTTGAAGCGGGAGATTCTGCGAATCGGCGCACGATGGAGCCAGAAGAGTCTCTGCGTTGTTTTTAAAGTTCCGACGGCTTGACTGACAGTAGTACGCAGGTTCGTGGCGAGATGATGACCGGCTTCCTAGAAAACGTCGTGTGACTGCCCTTGCATCCGTTGATCGTTCAGTCCTATAACACCCTTCTTGGTCTCGATGTCGACCAATATATATGCGAAGTTACCATGAACAACGAGTGACAAGGCTTCGAGGCTGTACAGGTGACCGTAGCACCTACGTACTATATGGCGGTACTCCACGGAGCATAGCAACCTCAATTTGCCTGAGCTAAATTGAAACACTAAAAGGAAGCGGCACAGCCGAGGCTAATCCGTCCATTCGGTGTGTGATCATTTCCTCAGTATCGTAGTCGTGCATTACTCCCTTAACCGAATCACCTTCCCATCTAGGCCTGGCTGATCGCTTGTACAGTGAGCTTATCGTGATGGAAGCTTTCGAGCTGCCTTGTCGAGCAACCGCCCTTCTGTCAGGCCCCAAGCGCATGATAGAGCTCGACTTGAGGCTAAGACATGGCGCGTACTTGCTGTCTTTAGATCCTAGAAGGTAGACGGGTTGAAGTAGAACTTATTAAAACTCTATGGAAAAACCATGCATGTGAGGCTGAGGTAGCGCCAACACTACGAGGATCTCATTTTCTATGAGGAAAGGGCCAGAAAGCTCCGCTTCGACACTGCACACCACAACTACAACATTATAGATCAGTGCCTTTGTTTTTGTTACGTTGAGTTGGGGCGAACCGCTAGCGTATAATCCTTCAAAAGACCCTCATGGAGAGCCCATATTACGTAAACGGTCTTATCCTTGAGACTGTTGCAATTCCGACCTCTCTTACTTCACCCAAAGTCCTAAAAACTCAAGTATCAACTGCTTTAACTACTATTATAGGACAGTTGTAAGCTGTCAAAGTTACTTCTAGATCCGTGTCCATAAGTGCGCTGAGAAACATGAAGAACCTTGGAAATCAATGAATGCTCGGATGATCACAAGACTATCGATGAAAACTTTCTTAAAAAACAACAAAGAACGACCGGCGACTCATAGCTGAACGCTAGAGAGGATTGTATATGTATGCAGCAGTGGAGACGATTGTGCGCGCTAAAGCTCAGCCGAGGCGTGCGTTTCAGATCAGCCTCAAACCTTGTTCGTCTCTTCTATTATACTTGAGACGCGTAACGACTGAGGGCGCTAAAGCATGACCCCGATAGTCAATTCGCGACCAGATCATGTTATCAATATCACCATAAACACCAGTCGGGGAGGGGTTGAAAACTTGCTAGAAAAGAGAGTCGCCGAAGCAGATGGTCAATTGAGAACGGAATTACATACCAGCCAGAACTGCAGCGAATCTCAGAACAATCATGAAGGCTACTGATATTCGCCCCACCATCCCGTCAGCTACAACAGATCGGTCCAGATCCCGGCTTGTCGTGTCGCGCTCTGGAACACAGCGTTTCCGACTTGCCCATACCTCATGCAAACCATAATTGCATCTTAAGATCTCTGCCTTGCAACATACATGACTTGCGTTTGCTTTTACATTAAACCTTAGCCTCACCCGCACTCACCCGCACTCATCAAACATGAGCCGACCGTAGACACTCCCTACAGGATAAAAACATCACCGTCTGTTAGCAGCAGCAGCTTTCGACCAACCCGCTTGGCTTTATACTTAGAGTCCTGGGGTCGCACCGACGATGCTTACTCTAAAGACACTGCTCGCGCTTCCCGTCTTCCTCTCTTCAACAATCATAACCTTCGCTCTCGCAGCACCAGGCGGCTCACCAAAAGGATCGGACGAATCGGACGGCTTTCTCGACGTCGATAAGAAGGAACCTTTCCTCAACTACGCCGCATCATTAACCGGCGGAGAAGGGTGCAAAGACAAAGACCTGAAATGGATCCGCGACGGCTTCGATGAAATGAACAGATTGTTCGGCGCAGCACAAGACCCCGACTTCGAAAACGAGTGCGAAATTGAGTTCTTCGGCCGCCCATTCCAGATAGAAAATTACACAGATCTAATAAGAGCGAATTTGAGACGCGCGGGGCAGTATGCGAGACTGCAGGGAGACGATAAAATCAATCCGGACATACACGTGAGATGCGATGATCCGAATAATATGTGCGACGAGGGGAACAAGAAAGATGGCAAGCACGCGGCGTATAATATCGGGAATGAACCGCACATAAACTTCTGCCAGAGATATTTCAAGCTGGACCCATTGGACGAGCAGGTGAAAGATGAATCAAACAATGACCAGGCCAAAATGTACCTGATCAACTACTATAATCGAGGTGAGTACGTGGTTGCGCTCTCAATTTCAGACTAACATCTACGCAGCTACGCTGTGGGCCCGGATGGTAATGCATATTTCGAATGTTGGAGAAGCTGTAGTGATGAAGGCTACCCCAAACCTCCAACCCAACGCCACCCGCGAGTGGACTTTGTACCCCACGACAGGCCCGATGAAAACATCTGTTATAGCAGGAGTCATGGACGACAAGCAAGGGTCAATGAACATCCGGATACTGAAATTCGCGTACGGTGTGACGCGCGCCAAGCTCCTTGCGACTCTGTCTACGCAGAACCCCTATGATGCGTTGAATAATGCCGAGAACTACGCCTTATATGCGCTGGCGCGATATGTAATCCAGACGAAGGGTTTTTTCCCAGCGATGCCTCTAGTCAATTTTGGCAATGACATGGCCGTTTTAACGAACGACCAGATCATGGATGGGGACAAGAAGAAGTTTGCTTGTTTCGATATGCCGGATGTCGTGTAAGTGTCTACATTTTTCCTTTACCAAAGTCGCTCTAGCTTACCCGTCTGTAGGCCTCTGATGGATGGAATAATACAAGAAGGCGCAAAGTTGCCATCCTCAGCGATGGCTCTGTGGGTGCCATTGGGACATGTTATTTCCCTTATGTTGGCGGCGCTCTTCCTCCTAGCAGTTGATGCCGTTAGTTAGCTCGAATGAAGCTAGCAAGTCCATGACCTATCGTAAGGTCGCTGCCGCTCAGCGGTGTCAATCTATCACGCCCTACGCGTGGTCAGATAAACTTCTTGTGAATTTTTTATCAAAGAGTGAATGATGCAAGCCAAAGAAAGTGACTACACATAGAAAGCAAAGATAGGTTACGTTCCAACTGCTTTGCAGCATTGACGTTTACACCGGTAGGGAATGGGTTTAGATAGCGTATAATAGAAACATAATTACACAGACCGATACTACGTCGATCATCGCTACGTCGATCATCGTCTGCTGTTGGTCATAGTACAAGATGACTGTTCTGGCACAGGCAAAGTACTCTGTGGCGGAGAAGAAGGAGCAAGCGGAAATGAAGGTGCCGATTTTAGATGTCGCGTGCAAGGACAATGAGATCGAAGACGAAAAGAATGTTCAGAAATTGACTGTACGAATGCAAAAGCCGGATGAGTACCGTGAGTGAGTAAGCCTCAGAGTAGAACAGAAGATGAGAAGGCAGACCGGTTCCTAAGGTGTCTTTGAGCAATATTATACTGTATGTGAACGCTTAGCACGGTGTGTGTCTCACTGTGTGACCGAATGTCCACTCACTGAATAGATGTTGGTAGGCGGATGCCCTTAGCCTTCAGCTCAACGACTAGGAGGCTGTTCCCAATGTGTGAGCATCTGTTGGATCGCCCAATGCCACTCTACTACAAAAGCGTTTGTCAATTGGGCAACGCCGGCAGAGGATGGAGTTTGACCTCCCCACATGGCAGGCTGTGATGCTTGGTTCTGCGCATAGTATGGGACGAGTTGACTGCGCAATCTTGAGCCACCACATTATAGATCAGGAACGATGCGCTCTTACTCTCGGTGAACCTTGTTCAAGACTAACCAGCAAAAATTCCAGCTTGCGTTGGATTCGGGATCTGAGTAGACCCGCCTCTTTGCTTCTTCTAGACACTCTGAGCTGTAGCAGGAAATGTTAATTAGTCAACATGCACCGGAAAGCAAGTTCTCTTAAATACCTGAAAGGATAATGCTTCGTCAGCCCGCGTAGCTCAGTCAACAAACCGTGGGAGTTGACGTAGTAGGACCCTGCGCAATGTGTGAGCGGCTTGTGTTTGCCTAAGAGGGTAATATTTACATGCTGCAGTCATGGGAGCAGCTACATCTGACGAGCCAAGCTGTGCAAAGGCTTTCTCGACGCGCCGAAGTTCGCTCAAAGTATTGATTCGGTGGGTGTTGAGCGCTTCGATCATTTGCTCCTTTTCGGTCTACAAGCTGTCAGTGTTCTGCAATTGTCCCACATTCTGATGTGCGCCCTTGATGGATTATCCATGCAAGAAAATACAATACGAGCACCTATAACAAACCCAGGGGTGCATCAGTCCAGGCAACAGAGACGGCGATGCAACTCTCTTATTTCACCAAGGCAGACGGTTCCCTGACGCTTTGTATGGTCAGTGAGAGAAGGACGTACTTACCGTAGTGATATAAGAAGTAGAACTAGACATATTTTGGAAAGACGGAGCACGATGTATCCTCACAGGAGGGTCACTGAAGTTACTTAAATCGGAATCAGTGGAGCGAGTAGAGCATACAGACTTGGAAGGCTGTGGCGTTCCTAGATCCCGTGCTACGCTTGGAGCTCGCGACCGTCGTGAGTTGTAAGATTTAGTGATTTGAGTCGCAGAATTGCTGAATCCAACAATTGGGCGTGAAAAACGATCAAGCTCTTCTTCGTTTTTCTTCCCTTTAAGGAGGAGCAACAGGTCGAGAGTTCCTTCTTGAGGGTCGCAAGCCTGACACCGATAAATAACTGGATAGTTTCTTGACGGCGTATCCGAGGTGGGTGGGGAACGTATTTGGAGTCACGTTCTGATGTGGTGCGCCCACGAAGCAGTAGTCGGGAAATTGAACCTTATATATACTTCGTGGATAGCTTGGCAGACTCCCGTGATGTAGCATGTAACGGAAACGCGAGGAGTGCCACCCTTTGATGAAAGCTATGACCGTGTAGGTCGATGCTTGTCTCTGATCGTGATGCCACTGGTGAGTCACGATGCAATGTAGGCAGCTGAGAATGTGTCTCGAGTGCCTTGGGTAGCCAATACAGAGGCCGACAACTTGGGCCTGAATCGCTGACTGAGGCGCAAGAATACAAGTTGGGCAATTAAGTGACCATAAGAAAAGTGTATGACAAAAGAGACCACAATCTAGGGCTGCGGTGTACATCCTATAAGCGCACCTGGTTTCACTTTGTGGAAGCAAATAGGGTGCTTAGCACGAAGATCTCCCACCTGTCAAGGTTAGGAAGACGCAAAGATCTCTCAGCCCTGGACTAGGAGTCTAGCTGCCACAGATCCGTAGTGGCAAGGAGAAAAGTGTTACTGGTTCCGAGCGTCAGCCACAGTACAGACGTGAAGACAACCACGCTACAATGTCATGTGTCATAATCCACGGAATCCAGCTCTGCGAAGCGTCACCTCAAGATTTGCAATGACGCTGGAGTTACAGTGCCTGATCATTGCGAGGAACAGGCATCCGGTCGCAGCACACGGAACCCGGCAGGGGAGAACAGTGTAGAAGCTTCGCAAGCACACCGCCGAGCGAGGCTCTGCGCGGGATGAGAATTCGGATCTGCGTCTTTCCGTGTGTAGTGCGGATATGTCCTGTACAGCATGGGATACCGCATACTTAGCGTCACACCCCGGTCCCGTGTTGAGGCTGGTGCTGATGAGAAGCTGACGAGGGTTGGCGTGGACGTTCGACGCCAGGAGCCGCAATGGCGGCGGCGGCTGGTGCACTAGTGTAGCTAGCGCCATTTGAGCTTGGTCATCACACAGCCTCGCATCTTCCAACATAAGACCTCATCTCACCGCTGCTTCCATACATGTGAATCCAGTTGCACTACATGCCTTATGGGCAACTTTACATGGAGAGGTTGAAGTCGCTTCTTGGTCCACTTTGTCGTCGTTCATCACGATGGGTCGAATAGCTGGTAATGCTGCCCTGGCCCATCCTTCGGAATCTATATAACTCGATAGGTAGCTTCGCTTTGTTCCGAGGCCTCAAGATAGTCGTTGAGTATGGTACAGCTTGATCCGCTTGATCCGGGAAACCTGCCCCAGCGTATATACAATGTGATGATTGGTTCGCATTTGGTCATTCTCGAGAGGTGACCACACACAAGAGAGGCTCGCCGAACAGATGGTAGGCGGGAAGGCCTTGGAGCGACACAACTCTGGATACCCAAGAAATCACGGTGGCGCATGTCAAAATTCACGCAGCTGCCACGCTTTCTGATGTCAGACGCAGTGCCCGGACAACTGCTGCCAAATCCTAGTAGCTGCACGGCGAGGGCCCGGACACATCTCTAATCCTCTGTCTCCGCGCTAAGAGTTGTGGGCGAGTGGAACCCCCGAGCAACACTGCACCTGCAATATAAGCATTCCCCGATCAGCCGCTAGCAGTAAGCATAACTTTATGGGCTTACAAGTACACCTCGTGGATGGCGGTAGCATCCGGAAACATCATGCCCAGCTCGTTGACTCCAATTAAATTTCGATTTGGTGCCAAGTCACGGATTATGAGAGCGCCACGTGGTCAGTAGGGTGTTCAACGAGCCCGGTAATCAGCTTAAGCTTGGTATTAATGTTATTTTAGAGTTGGCCATACACGTGGCGTCTACGACGGCACCCTGCCAAAAATCATTGACATCCGAGGCCTCCAGTGCTGAACTCCTTCGCCTTGTCTGCACGTCTACAAGCCTATATCTTATTTCGGTAGACACCATTCGCGCGAGACATTCGAAAGTGAATAACCCCTTCTCCCACCCATCAGGTGGCTCAGAGAAATCCATCCACATAATCAATTCGATGGTATCGTGTGAAAAGCCTTTCCACTGCTTGTTCAAGGCTACCTTAGTAGGGGCAATTTACGTAGAACGGCATGCTCAAAAGCCTTTTGACAGGCAGTTCTATTGTAAAGCTAAATCATTTCGAACCAGCATTGACGGCAAGCACAGTCCTTAGTGCGGAACGGCAAGAGACCGTGCTCGCCATGCCTGCCTTGGATGCCTACATACCACGTCCTCGATAGTGATGCCGTTCATCATTCCATGGCGGACTTTTCAGACCCAGTCTACGTATGAAATAAAGCACTTCGTCTATCGCAAAGCTATACCTCCGTATTATCCGAGAATGAAGAACCTGTACTACCCCCTCTCCGCCTAAGACCCCTTGCTCAAGACCTATCGACTCTTCACTTACCTCGATTTATGCAGCAACAATTACACCGAGTTTGCGATTGGGCCTCGCTGCATACTGCAACGGAAAGCTGGCAAACGCAGTTTTCCGATGTGTCAGTCTCTCCATGGAACGCGTAGTAATTTGAATCGTCCAGGCGGACGAGCTATTTTGGTATTGGAGCATCAAGGCATAAACTGGACTGGTCTTGACATATGAAAATTCAAGCTAATTCATATATATAATTGTTAAATCCACTTACGCTATACGGATAAACTACACTCTTCTTGATCGAAATCCTCTTCGGCAGGGTAAGTTTCGAGTTCTTGCGCGTTCTTGATCAAAGCTATTACACTACACTGCATCGCCTGCTACGCAGCCATCATTGCGCTCCTTCGTACCAGCCATCAATGCGACTAGCTATCCACGCGAATGCCTGGAAAATACAATTTGTCACTTTATGGGGAATGAAATATTGCACAATCCAAGCATAAATTGCCAGAGCTTTTAGAAGCTTTTCCCGCCGCACGAAGACTCATGTTTCGTTTCCCACTCCCAGATAGAATGAGACTCGTAGAAAGAAGGATCTGGCTCTCCGTGAAGATAGTCGTTCGGGCCCTGGGGCCATAAGTTCACGTGACGTAGATTATGTAATGCGACCAACGCACGGCTATGGCGAAGTGCGGATCGCCGCCGCCGCCCAGCACACTAGAGACTACCTCCACGTCCGCTCTCACCACATCATCTCCACCACCTCACCGCAACCCTCGAGATACCCGAATAACACACTAACCATGTGGATCATAAATTGGTGAATTATATCCTGCAAGCCACTCAGAAAATATCTACTAACAAGCTGTGCAGGTGTAAGTAAACGTTCCCACTTTGTCTACGCAAGCTCAAACACATGGCCTACGAACCCCCGCTCGTACAACGTACACGCAAAGCCAGACCGTTCAGAAGCAACAGCTTCATTACGTTGGTTAAGGGGATGATGACTGTGCACTCTTCTTGTCAAACGGGCGGGCGGGCCTTATCAGTGACACTGTGTGCTCTAATGTGCTTCGAAACTCTCCCTCGGCACAACACCGTCGAGATCGTTATTTTAAAGGAATGGACACTGATCTTTCCCACAGTCTATGATGTTCTGGCATCACTGGGCCTGCTTAACAAGGTGAACCGCGTCACACGCGACATTATGCGCACTGCTGACGCAGGGTAACAGCACGCCAAGCTGCTCTTTCTTGGACTGTATGTGGCCACCCAAACCCCTCATTTGCATACTCAATGCTGACTCGGATGCAGAGACAACGCCGGAAAGACTACGTACGATCATTCGCTACCACGAAAAGGCACCTAGGCTTATGCAGACAGGCTTCTTCACATGCTCAAAAATGACAGGGTGGCAGTCCTGTAAGGCCTTCACGACTTTCCAAGTGGAGCTTTCATGCTAAGATGTCACTTCAGTCAACCGACTCTCCACCCCACTTCTGAAGAGCTCTCAATCGGCAACGTGAAGTTCACGACCTTTGACCTTGGAGGTCACGCACAAGCCCGCCGCCTCTGGCGCGACTATTGTACATATGTCAACACATGCCCAAATCTGTTTTTCTAACATCTTGTAGTTCCCGAAGTTAGTGGCATTGTTTTTCTTGTCGATGCTAAGGACCACGAGCGTCTCACCGAATCAAAAGCCGAGCTCGACGCTCTGTTGGCCATGGAAGAGCTCGCCAACACCCCCTTCGTCATTCTCGGAAACAAGATCGATCACCCGGACGCAATCTCCGAGGACCAGCTGAGGGCAGCCCTTGGTCTGTACCAGACAACTGGCAAGGGCAAGGTGCCACTCGAGGGCATCCGGCCGATCGAAGTCTTCATGTGCAGTGTCGTCATGCGACAAGGTTACGGCGAGGGTATTCGCTGGCTTAGTCAGTACGTCTAAGGAGGGCGAGCGAGGCTTTGAGGCGCGCCGTCCGCTGGTCTGGACATGATACGGATTGAATGAGGCGTAGGGAGTGGATGAACTTGGATGCATGATGGTGCTCTCACGTGAGGCAGATCTAACCTTGGAACCTTCATGAGCTGGCGTTTGTATCTAGGAATGCCAGTTTTCGTTATCACCGATTGCTTCGAATCTTGGAGAAAGCCCAAGTGCATGATCTGGGGTGTGAGTGGTTTATACATGCGAAAAACAGAACGTTGGAGTGAATGTACATGACGTAAACTAATCTTCCATCAATCGTGAAACCGCTCAAAGAGTGGGCCTAAACAAAACCAGAAAATTTCACAACGCGCCAAAATTTGGTCGCTGAGCATACGAGTAGCCCGTCAAAAACCATACGCCGCCCAATGCTAAGCCCCACAGTGGATATCGTCTTACTCGTCATACTCTATTTCTTTCACGCCGCAGAAGTCTGTTCCCGCACAGGAATCGATCGCGTACCACAGCTGCCAGTATAGACTCGCATTCGCGTGGTCGAACTTTCCGTCCGCGTTGCGGGGGACTTGATCGCCGATAAGACCGTTGCCAGATCCAACGACCCACCCTAGGACGGGAAGCTGGCCGAGTGTTTCCTGCCACTTGGGACGCGAAGGCAGGAAGACTTTGCCTTCCTTGAACTCGCCAAGCTTTACCTTGAGATTGGAATTGGACTTGAGACGGAGCGTTGAGGTCCCGGAGTGGCGGTGCTGAGATGATGTTACATGGGCGAGCGATTGATCTTGTGATATTGGAGCTACTGGCTGAGATGCTCGTGCAGGGGTGACGTCGAAGTCAAAGGATGGGTCCCACTCGCCTAGACGAGGCCGCGATGTCCGTCGTACGGGTGCGCAGCTGGTCGCTGTTGCGGAGGAGGCAGTCGCTGAGAACTGAGAAGCACCACCATGCACGGTACCGGATGATATCGTTGCTGGCGAGGCTGTGAGCGACAGGGAACCCGCGGGAATCGGCCTATCGCCATCTTTTGGTCCAACTCCTCTGTACTCTTCCGCATAGACCTCGTAACCCCAGATGGTGTGCGGGGACCAATGAATGGCGCGATCTGCAGCTTCGGCCGAATCGAAAGTGACCTTCACCCAGTGGTCTCCACCTACATACTCGTTGATTCGTGCGATCTGGGATGCTGAAAGCTTGCTTTTTTGCAGTTCGCGTGGAGGTACGAATGAGAGGCCGAACTTTGGATCCTGCGGCTGTCGCTCGTATTCCTCGTATATTGTGCCATTTGAGATATCCTCAAATTTGCTGATTGCAGCCCATTGTTGACCCTCGCCAAACCCATACAGTATGGCCTCTTTCGGTATCTTGACTCCATTTGTAGGAGTTCCAGCCTGGAACGACGAGGATAGCCCTCCCGCTTCAAGCAGATTCGGCGCAGATGCGGACACGGGGAGCTGTGAGGCAGAGCTTTTCCGAAGCGACTTCTGCTTGTCATCCGCCTTGTATTGTGCGAAGATATCATCGATGTGCTTCAGGTTCTCCTGTTTGACGAGATCTTGGGCGTTCGATATGTTGGGGGTTTTGCTTCGGCTCACTCCACGCTTGCGCGCTTTGCCAAAGGGACCTCGTTCTTCGGGTATGCGGCGCTTCGAGTTCTCCGAGCTGAAGAAGTGCCACATGTTAGCGGTTGATTTGAAGTTGAGGAACGCCGGTGTGTAGGTGACGGAATAAATCTAAACAAGCAATAGTGATATCGCGTAAGGTCTTGTTTGCTATTGTCGTACCATGCGACAAGCGGTATCGTCGTGCGTGCAGCGAAAGGGACTTGGAAATACAGCATACTTACTCTGGAAAGTCGAATCCCCATGGCAGGCGGCGACCTGTCGAATCAAATGCGCGCTCGGAGTCAGGAACCGCGTGGACCTGCATCGTGACGCGTGATCGTGAACCTTTCCCTGGTATTCGTTGAACGCTTTGTTTATGGTGTTGCTGATGGGAGAAACATAAAGTCCGCGGTCGACAGCCATAAGTGGCTAGAGTGACCGTGCGCCACGAGCTAAGCTTCACCCGGCGTTCTTCGACGCTTCCCAATCGTGAACTATGACAGATCCTCGCTCGCCAATCACATCGCTGCTGCCTATTTGTTGCGTTGGAGAGGTATGGATCTGACGCCCGTCAAGATCAGGGGAAAGAGGAAGAGACCTGGAACCGCGATAACTAATCTGCAAAAGGCACTGGAGGCTTCATCATCGCAGAGCAAACGGCTTCGGCCATCCCAGAAGTCCCTCAAGTTGAAGAAGAATACAGAAACAGCTATGCCGAGCCTGCAGGGTCTGCCGCAGGAACTGCTAGAGATGATATTTCTGTACAGCATGAACATATCTCTTCCTCGTGCCTCACCCATGCTGGGCCGCAAATTGTCATCGAAAGCCGTCGTCATGGAGTTTGTCCTACGGTCCTTTTATAATACGGTGGATCACCAAAGCAACTACCGAGACCGCGAGGTGACCAGCGATCCTGTGATTCAATCACAACTTCTGGCCTGTCGATTCTTCACCTGGGATTTCTTCCGCGCATATGTGGCTAAGGCACATAGCTCATACATTCAGCAAAGAGGCGACATGTGGAAAGACGCCAGTGCCCAGCCACTTGGTGTCGAAGCCTTCGACGGCCTATGGCCTTTCAAATTCATGAAGGTCACGTATCTTGGTTTTGCGGAGGGATTTCATATCCCGGAGAAAGTACTTCGTGGGCCTTGGACTACCGACAAAGCATCACTTCTATACGTTCTAGTGTCTGTGAATGGAGAGGTAGATTGGGAAGGGAGTATGGCTGGTGAGATCGCAAAAGCCGGCCTAGGACAGGCTATCAGAGAAAACAATGAGCGAGCGGTGGCTGCCTTGGCAGTGCTATTGGGCGTCGTACAAATGATCAGTACGAGTATTCTCCGGCAGGCCGTCATCGAATGCGGGTGCAACCTCAACATTGTGCGGCAACTCCTGTTTAACGCTCAATTACTGCATCAGAATTTGCCGAAAGACTCTCTCGATTTCTATGGTCAGTCCTCCCAGGACACGCTACTTCGAGACATATATTGATTCGCTTATAGATCCGGCACTGTGGCGATGGGCAGATGCACACGAGGGAAAGGGGGTGCTGCTGAAGGATCTGCTCCGCAAAGCCGACAAATTTTCGCTGGAATTCTATCTGGAAGGTGAGGAGGGCACTCAGGCAAACATCGTGCCATTTCCTTATGGTGGAGCCAAGTTCGATCCTCGAAACCCACTCAACAACGTCGGACGTGAGATGTTGGTGCGCCTATATAAAAGCTATGGAAGAAAGATGACTGTCAGCCCGCGGCGGAGAAGATTACACAACGAGGAACAGGAGATTTTGTCTGAGGGTCACTGAGAATTCAATCATATGCGTATAGCAGCTAAGCTACAAGGTACAAGACGACAGATTTTGGATGCATGCTACTTATGTTACTCCATCAAGTTCATAACCCAAAGTTCCACACCGGACGAGAAGCGTTCCCGGGCAATTCTTAGGCCGTTATTCCTGTTGCTACTACCGAGGTGTGAGTCTTCCTTCTCCATGTGCATACTTCGACCAAGTCTACGAGTGAGTTACAAACCTGCTTCGGTACGTTAGTTATATTCCTGGATGAACGGCAATGCGAAAAGGTGAGTGTAGAATTCCTCAGTGATCTTGGTGGAAAAGAGTAAAATCAGCCCCAAAGGGTCATTTACTATCTAGGCAAAGGTTTTTAATCATCGGAAAGATGACGACAACGTGTGACGAACAACCAGAAAGAAGCGACTTACCACCGGAGGAAGCAGTTGGCGAGGATTGGGACTGTGGGTTAGCCAAGGCTGTTGATGCATCGAACGCGATATGGTCTAGATCTGTGTTGACGATTAGCATTTGCACATACAATCGGGTGAAATGACAATTGCCAGCGTGTGAAAGCGCTCAGAATATGTAAGAAATTGAATATCATGGGTCCTAGGCCGTTAAGAAACCCCGGCGAGGGTCTCCGGCAAAGGACTCAATCGCAAATTTGACTCATCATCGAAAGGAGGAAGAGGAGAGGGATGATCGAATATAAACATACCTCTACAAGTCACGTAGTCTGTCGCACTGCGACGTTAGTACGAGTAAAATCCCAGGGCAGCACTAGAATGCCGCGAGCGACTGAACATGCGTGCATACACATCGCAACGAGGGTGAAGCTGCCCGCTATCAAGGCGGTACAGACGACTTGAGCTGCCGGCAAGTCGAGCGAGAAAGCAGCCGTATTGTCGAGTTTGCACAGGTTGAGAAGTTGGGGAGGACGTCGCAGGAAAGAAAAAGTAAAGAGGGCCGCGCTTTCCGCGCTAGTCCACGTGACTAACCGCTAATCCGGAACAAGCACGGCTGTCCTCGCTTAGATTTTGGCTTGCACACTCGATCATCAAGCCGCACAGCACACCTTCGACCGACAACTAACAACACAGCAAACGACTCTCCTTCCGACCGGTACGCCTACGACACTGATTTATACATTCACTGCCAGATTCTAACTTGCATTTGCAGCACAAACCGTCGAAATGGGTGACGCTGATATCACAACGAGCCAGTGGAGGTTGGTCGAGGTTGGCCGCGTCGTTGTCTTCAGCGGCGGCCAGTACGATGGACGGTTAGCCACCATTGTCGAGATTATCGATCACAAGCGTGTATGCATCTCGCAATTCCGGTTCTTGCGCGCCGCTCACAGGATGCTAGGTGCTCGTTGACGGTCCTTCCAAGGACGCCCCCGTTCCCCGCCACGCAATCGCCCTCGCCAAGGTCTCTCTCACCCCGATCGTCATTCCCAAGCTTCCCCGCGGTACCGGACGTGGCTTCGTTGCCCAGCAGTGGGAGAAGGAGGAGGTTGACAAGAAATGGTCAGAGAGCAGCTGGTCCAAGAAGCGCGCTCAGTTCCAGAAGAGGAGGCAGCTCAACGACTTCGAGCGCTTCAAAGTAATGAAGCTCAGGAAGCAGGTTGGTTACCCTGGTTCTGCGTCATTCCTGTGGAGTGCCGTATTATGAGGAGTGCCTATCACTGACTACTCCATAGGCCCGCTTCGAGGTTCGCAAGTCTCTCGCTAAGGTGCGCAGCGCAGCATAGATGATATCAACGGCGTCGGGGTTACGGAGGGCGGGTGCATCGTCCCAGGTTACAGCGGAGGGCACCCGCATGTCATGCGCAACTCGAAGGGCTATTCGCGGCATCCAAAATTTCCAATCCTAACTGGGGCAAATGATTTCCTGTTTGGTACGGTGCAATTCGGATCTGGAGATCAAGCCGACTCTCTCATGTGAGCGCATGTAGAAAGAGTCAAAATTCCAAAGTTCATGAACCCAACATTAGCATTTTCTGTAATTGATATCCGGTTTTTGCACCACAAGCCTGATGCGCCACGGAGGTGCCACGACCGTGAATCCAAAATCTGTCTACCAGTCGCCCGGTTGCGTCAATTTGCAATAATCGACAGCAATGCGACACACTTCCGTGCCCAGCTACAATATATAGCAGAGGTAACTTGATGCGCAGCGCGAATGCTAGGTAGATCCGAAATCGCATGAGTGGTGCAGAACAGAATCGAAATCGGAAAATAGCAATGCAGTAGAATACGGAATCTATCAAGTGACATAGGTTTTCGGTCATCTGCTCCGTGCGTGTCTAAATCCGAGTTCTTCTGTGAGGGCGCCGTGGGCGCGCCCGCGCCGAACGTGAGTTTTCGCTTAAGCTCACCACAGCACTAACCTAGCCCAATTTGCGATCCCTCCACACGAACTTCCACACACATCAACGTCAACATGGCCAACCCACGCATTGAGGAACTCCCGGACGAGCCCGAGAAGAAGAACGTCGAGGTTGAGGATGCAGAGTCTGACTCTGACTCCGAGGGCGATGCTGAGGCCGAGACTGGCGTTCCTGCAGGCGCCTCCGTCACTGTGCATTCGCGCAACGAGAAGAAGGCACGCAAGGCCATTGGCAAGCTCGGCCTGAAGCACATCGAGGGCATCACCCGTGTCACTCTCCGCCGGCCCAAGGGAGTGAGTACGGCCAGCGGAATGGGTGCTGGAGATCCCCGCACAACGAGCTCTCCAGCACCCGCGTTATCGCGGTTCGAAAATTCGCTGACAGCAACACCCAGATTCTCTTCGTTATCAACCAGCCCGATGTCTACAAGTCGCCCTCCAGCAACACCTACATGTATGTTGACCAAGAAGCACCCCGCATTGCGTCACTAACAGGCGTGCAGCATCTTCGGTGAAGCTAAGATCGAGGACTTGAACTCCACTGCCCAGGCCAACGCTGCCCAGCAGCTTGCTGCTCAGGAGGCCGCCAGCCACGACCACTCCGGCCATGATCACGAGGGCCACGACCACGGCAAGGGCAAGGCTCCCGAAGTCGCCAAGGAAGAGGAAGAGGAGGAGGACGACGATGACGAGGAGGTTGACGACTCTGGTCTTGAGGCCAAGGACATTGAGCTCGTTATGCAGCAGGCGTCCGTGTCAAGGAAGAAGGCCGTCAAGGCTCTCAAGGAGAACGACAATGATATCGTCAATTCCATCATGGCACTCAGCATATAGGCTCGTAGGCTTGTAACGCGTCACGGCTGTGCTTACGGGAAACGGATGGCTCTGTCTGAGTGTTCGGGAGCCTCTGGGACTTCTATCGTCATGTAAAAGCTACACCTCAAGATATGGTTGCTTTGTTATGCCAATGCTGCAGTAATCATGTCGTGGTGATTTTGTAATTGTCCAGTTCGTCAATGCGGTGACCAGTGAAAGATATACGCCAAGTATCAATGCTCTCAGCTGTTGAAAGCACCCGTCAGTGCCCGACCTCGGGCGACTGTTAGAGCTTACATAATGAGTGCCAAGCCCTTCTCCTTCGCTCTTGCGGAACTTTGACCTCCCTCACCGCGATCCATCCCCACCGAAACCCGTCCCAATTCATCACCACAATGGCTGTTGGAGTACGTTTATCTCCTCTCTCGCAATCCCCAAAGCTCCGTACAGCTAATTCGCTGCTCCGGGAACGCCTCCCTCCACTCAATCGCACCCGACGCGCTATTTTAAGAGAACCCAAAACTGACACCTAGCAGCGCAGCGCCGCACTCAAAATTGACTGGACCAAGATCGGCACCCAGCTTGGTCTCAAGGGTCAAACCGCCGCCGCTCTTCAGTCCTTCAAGAAGCGGAATGACGATGCGCGCCGCAAAGTGACTGTGCTCTCCGAGCAGCCGCAGACCGTTGACTTCTCCTACTACCGCTCCGTATTGAAGAACACGGCCATCGTCGATGAGATCGAGAAGCAGTTCAATGCTTTCAAGCCCCAGACCTACGATGTCGGAAGGCAGGTCAAGGCTATCGAGGCCTTTGAGGCGCAGGCTGTAAAGAGCGCTGAGGAGACCAAGAGCGTGGTTGACAGGGAACTGAGCGACCTGCAGAAGACGCTGAAGAACATTGAGGAGGCGAGGGCGTTCGATGAGCTAACTGTGGTATGTATCTGAGGAGGACTGGGATGCAGGGCAGATCGCTAATCCGGCAACAGGACGAGGTTGCTGCCGCACAGCCCGATATTGACAAGCGCACCGAGCAGCTCGTTTCCAAGGGTCGCTGGGCCGTACCGGGTTACAAGGTAAGTCTCACATCGATATTTGAATGATTGGGAACGGACGGCTAATTCCTTCGCAGGAGAAGTTTGGAGACCTATCGGTGCTCTAAGCGTTCTATTTTGCTTCTTAAAAATTCCCCGGTCTGGGTTGTACTACCTACGTGTGAATAGTCTCGAGGTCTCAATGCCATCATAGATCACAGTGTCAGATGTCGTGTTACCATTCCGGCCGTGTGCTTTGTCTCGCTGCAATTCGAGGTCTGTATGCTTCCTCTTCTAACATAGCATGATCGGGCCAGAATATTTCACCAGATTTGGTAGCAGTACAGCGTACATCATAACCGCCACGGCAAGACCACACTTCATTGCAGCAGTACCGCTGCTATCGGGCAACAACGTTCAAGAATGCGATGCACTGCATGCACCGATGTTCCTGGACTCGCCTCTCGCGTCTCCCTGTATCTACGACAACTACCTTTCACCCCAATTCACCCGCATATTCTTTACGCCTCGACAGTCGCGCCAGTATACCATCCTGCGCGGGCAATTTCGTATGTTACATACACCAGTGAGTCTCTCAATCACCCTCTGCCACAGGATGTACAGCATCTGCCTTTGTCTACAAAACCTTGTGGCCTATACTGGACTCTGGTGTGATCACTTCGAACTTCTAGTCAACCATGCCAGAACCTCAGCACCCTTAAAGGTTTATTATCGTTGATAGATGGATTTAGTGTACTGTCGAGTATGAATCAGATAGTAGCACACAAGTACACTATGCACGCAAATCCATTGAATCTCTTGCATTCATAATTCATTATCATTCAATCATTTATGCGGATATGTATATCCAAGCCCCCAAGTCGCCCTTTCTTCTACTCCCACAACTTCCACTCGTCTTCATTTTCTCTCAACTCGCTCTTCGCCTTTTCCCACTCCCATGTCCCCCTCTCCAACCCAGCCATCCATCCGAGGATGTCCCTCCTTTCTCTCCCCAGCCTCACCTCCGCGCTCTTTCTCTCCAATACCTTGCGCTCCAAATATCCAAAGTTTTCCTCCCGTATAGCAGTTTCATAGATGTCGCGCATCCGCGTACTATATAAGCAGCAGCTAGATCCGAGCTCTGGGTTTTCTCCGGGCACGGGCTGTATGGTGCGGGTGAATAGCTTAGGTATGGTGGAGGGCGTGGATGGTGAGGAGGAAGAGGTTGGTGCGAGGTGGGGCCAGATCAGCTCGTCGAAGCATTCTTGGCACACGGTGAATTCGGAGAGGACGGGGATGAAGTGCCATGCCTTCCGGACCAGTGGCTTGTCGCGCTGGCACTCGGCTTTGAAGGCGTTTTCGCGCGCGAGCTGCACAAAGCGGGCGATGTGCGGGTGCTGATTGAGCGCTTGTGCTTCGGCGTCGAGCTCGACGAGGAGGTCGAGATACTTTGGGAAACGGCGGGACTTGACGCGGAGGCTGCACATGTATGTTGAGGGGAGGGCGTAAGGGCTGGTCATCGCGGGGAGGCGCGTGAAGTAGCCCTTCATGCTTGGGAAGAGCTCTTCAACCATTCTGAGGTCGCAAATGCAAATGGCGAAATTGGCGACGTGGATGCCGTCGCGGGGGTCGGATACCCCGTACCATACAGTGTGGTCTGTACCAAGTTCGCGATCGCCCGGACACGGTCGCTCTTGGTCGGAAACGGTGGCAAGAGTGTACAATAGGTCAGGAGACGTTCGACGTTGCTTGATCGTCAAGAGCCACGCAAGCCGCATCCAGGGGCTACTGAAGTCACACAATCGTTCCACGGGTCGCTCGTACCGGCGACTTTTTGTGAAGTACCTCGAGAAAGGTGTGTCCACGAAAACGCCTTTGTAGCAACTGGGACAGATGTCGAAACTGGGGCAATCGTGTAATGTGTACCAATCGTTGTACTTTGACGATGGCTCAGCTCGAGGACATGAGGGAAGAGGCCTATCCAAGCTTAGAGGAACAGCAGACTTTCTCTCTCTACGCGCTCCGTCGTTACCGTTCTGTGACCGCACGCTGTCAGACCTCACCCTCGGCGATCGAGGTATTTCGTCTGTAGTATTTTGCCGACTACTAGGCCGAGGAGGGAAGCCTGATTGGCGCTCACGAGCTGAGCTAAAGGCGGGCGAGTCCAAATGATCTGGTTTTGGAGATGACGTTATAGGCGTGTAGGAAGCGTAAGCGTGGTCGTGTTGAAATTGCTCTTCTGGTGGCATGAAAGCGTCCGTGGGCCTATTGTCAACTGGATATGGTAATGGGTTTCCAGCCCTAGGCGCTCTTGCAGGTGAGGGACTCTTTACATTGATCTGCGGCATGGACACCGGCATGGTTTCATATCGTTCAGGGCGTGTGGTTGGTCTCAATCTGTCAGTCGTGGGAGGGTAGGTGCCGTGCCAATCAGCTTCCGTTATCGGCGCTCTTGGAGACTGTTGAACTTGAGCGTGTGACGAAGATAGCGGAGAAGGAGGTCGACCGGATCTTGATGAAGGTCTGGAGGTATTAGGCGAGGGTGGTCGACGCGGCGGCAGACGGGGTGAGCGTGGAGGTGAAGGGTCGTGCTTTGGTCGTGGCGAGCTTGCACGAGAGGACACGTATTTAGGATCTTTTAAACGGTCTGTATCGAGTGGAGCAGGCTTTGATTTTCTGGGCTCTCCATTCAGTGACGAGGAGGAAGACCTTGGTGACTCAGATGCTGGAGTATGTGGCTTCGACGATCCCGACGAAGAAGTACTGTCTTTGCCGGATTTTTCGTGTGCTTCACGCCGTGCTAACACAGGCGGAGAATTATCCCGTCTCCTCCTTTCCGATTTGGCCTGGCTGCCCAGAACGGTTGCCCTAAGATCCTCCTTCTGCAGGTCTGTTTTCACGAAGCTGTATCGTTGTGGTCTTCGTTCGGTGCGGAGATGAGATGTGTCTGAATCGGCGTCGGAATCTTCGGAGACATCTTCTCGGTTCTTGACAGGTGATGGTGGTCGAGAGGAAGGTATATGCTTGGGACGGACGGGTATTTGTATCGCGGGCTTGGTATTCTGATCGCGAGCATTTAGAGAGTCTCGACTCGGAACGGATGTCGAAATGCTGGACAAGGAGGGAGCGATGGCTTCGGGCGACAAGAAATACTCGCCAGGCGACGGTGCCAGCGACTCCTTCTGCGGCTTGGTATAGGCGTACGGGGTAGATGTGCGTTTGGTGAAAAGCGGCGGGGGGTCGAGATTGGTCTTCAGGTGCGGCATATTGCCCCGCTCGGCGAAGCTTCTACGCCTCTGGTCTCTTGCTGCGCCGCCATCGTCGCCAGGGTCCGAGACAAGAACGAAGCGACGCTCGTCGTTGGTGGGCTCGATCTCCTCTATGATGGGGTACTGATCGACACTGCCCCGCGATTTCGCTCCACCGTCCTCGACCACCGACCCGGCCGACGAGCGAACCTCCCGCCCCAGCGAGACCGTCTCGTCTTCGACGCTGGGAGAGGGCGGCCATCGATTCCTGTGTCGTGTAGCTTGCGGTGACACGCGGTGCGGCGGCGCAGTATAGCGGGGTTCGTAGCCGTAGTAAGGTGTGGAGTGGTACGAGCCGGACTCGCTGTAGCTGTTCATGGCTGGGTGGGGAGGCTGCGGGCGCCTCGCATATGCGTCTGAGTCGCGGGACGTCTTATAGGAAGATTCATGGCTTGGACTGTAGGTATAGCGGGTGTCGTAGCTGGAGTAAGCCATACAACGTGGGATCCTTTGTGATGGAGGTCAGGCGAGCAACAACTGCTGCCACGGAATTGCCTGTTCTAGAGTTGCACGAGCTTTGACGAATTATCTAGGATGCTGAAGTGCAGGGCCGAGGGAGTGGAAGGGTGCATTACATGGCGCAGGGCACGTAGTAATAAGGATAGCGGAGTCGTGCAGTGAGGGCCGCTCTAACGCACCTTGCATCATCTCTCGTACATTTCGAAGGGTCCACTACGCCCAAAGCAGCATGGTCCCATGCACGCACCGCCCATCGCTTGCCGCTCCTCCAGTTCTTGACCGCCGCCGCACAGCATCACAATGCGCTTCGTGACCAGCCCTGTCTTCTCGAGCCCAAGACTGCTTTTCGTTGCCGTAACCACCAAAAGACGAGAGCTCCCACGCTATTTTAAGCGGCGCTACCGGCTCATACCCAACACCAGCATAGTATCGCGTGCTCGTTGCCTTCTCTAGTTTCGTGCACCAAGTCCAACCACCGGCGAGTACGTCGACAGAGCTGCACGCTTGCGTACGGCTCGAACCTGTCCCTGACATCTCGCTGCATCCAGCCTTCGCAATCACTTGCATACCCGTGATGGATTGGTCTTTTCCCTTCTTCCTCTCGTACGTCCACTTTTTCGGCACCCTCCGAAGTAGCGGTAAGACCAACTTCCTCCGCCACACCGGCATCCACCATAGCCACCACATTTACCCCGACCCCGCCTTGCGCAGAGCCGCACTATACCTATAACGCGCTTCGTGACTTCGCAAAATGCTGTGCTAGGAACTACAGACTTGTCAACACGTCACAGCCAGCTCAATCAGTCGTGGGTTTGGTCGTTCATTAGATTTGTCGACAGCAAAGAGACGGATATCAACACCATCCCTCCCTTCTCCTTTCTATCTTCGTCCTATGCTATTTGACCAAACCGCCACGTACCGTCCCATTGTTTACTTCACATCCGTCGTTCCTCATCAAGTCATGCCCGCATTAACATGTCCTATGTTTGAACACAATGCCTGGAAGCCCCAGCACCGTGCAAAATGCAACTCACTCACCAAAGTGAGGCACATTGCCCGCTCTCTCAGGCTGGACTGCACCAGGTCGCACACATTTTTGAGCATAATACTTCATCCCTTTGCTTACTGGTACCCCGAGCCCATTCATGATTTGCTCACTCTCCTCAGGCGTCATTTTCTCTACTTCCTTCCGGTTGTCTTTGCTCCAAGTGCTCTCGGGCACGCGAGTGTAGCTGGACGCTTTCTCTTTCACATATGCTTGCACTTGTCGGATGAGGCCTTTGGCTCCCTTCCAATCTTCTCAGCTGGGCCTGAGCTAGAAGATGGGGGCACGACGCACCTTGTCCTCCCTGCGCTCTAACACCTCCTGCGCCGGAAGTTCGGTTCCGCGGAGCGCATAGTATCCACTCTGCGTGTTTGCGATTTGGCTGAGCTGATCATGGAAGGGTTCGTCTTGTCCGGAGTGTTGGCATTCCGTGTTGGCCGACTTCTTTTTGTTCTTCTTCTTCTTTTTGTTCTTCTTAGTAGCTTCTGCAGGCGCCACGCTTAGAGCCGTTGGCGTCTGTAGGGGCGTATGGAATTCCTTCGCAATCGGACTGAGCGACATGGGTGGAGGACTAGGCCCACGCAAGGTGGTAGAGCTAGCGATAGAGGCCGAATATTGTGGCGCAGCGATTTCGGGCAGGGCTACCGTGGTCAATTCAGTGCGTATCCTTTCACGAAGCGACACATACCTTCAATCTCCTGTTGACGTCGCGGCGGTCCATTGGACGCTCCTGCTGCTGCATGGGCTTTCTCGGATGTAGGTGAGCTCACCGAAAAGAAAGCCGTGGGGGGTGTGGAAGCGCTCGTAGGCGGCGACTTCCGATTCAGATGTTCCAACTTAGGGACAGCAATCTCCTGAGGGACTATCCTAAGCTTCCTCTCCGGTTCTTTGGTCTGTTTGTGGTCGCTTGGTGACGCAGCAGACTGGGTAGACTGGGCTGCAATTGTGTGGTAACCGTTCGCTTCTGTCTTGATCTTCTCATGAGACTGCACAGCCGAGGGGCTTCCGACATGATCCAATGTAACCTTTCCGGTCCCCTGAACCAGCACAGACTGTTGAGCTTTCAAGTTCTGACTTGGCGCAACAAAACTCGCATGACGCGAGTGCTTACCTGAAGGCCTATCGCTCTGCTCACTCTGCAAGGTACAGTCTTTATTGACGTCATTATTCTGCGCGTCTTCCTTTGCCTTCCCCGACTTGTCGTCGACCTGATGCTCTGCCTTGCCTGTAGTATCGGCCCTGCTCTTCTTCTTGTCTTTTGACTTCTCCTTTTTCTTAGCCAACTTTTCCTTCTTCTGCTGAGCTCTACTGGATTTTGAGTACGGGTTGAGCGATTCTAATTGCTTGACGCCCTGCCTCTTCCCGGCATCGGCTTGATATGCCCCTGAAGTTACTGGCACATCCTTGTGGTGCGGTCCTAGAAGCATGGTCACACCACGATTGTTGACCTCATCTTCGTCAGGGAGTTGGGGAGCCTCATGGTGCTCGACTATGCGCTGAGCGTCCTCTAAAGCTACCCTAGCAGCTACCTCTCCCTCGGTAGTGGTAGCGCTCGAGCCTGGATCTTTCTGAGCTTCAACATCGCCATCGGGTTGTGATTCTTGGGCGGAGTGAAAACTGAGGTCGTTCTTTTGATCATCATCCGAAGGGGCCTCGTCTTGTACCGAGGAAACCGCAGCACGATCACAAACCTGCGAGCCTCCAGCAGCAGAGTTTGTGACGGTCGACTCTTCTTGCAAGACCTTTTGCACCTGCTGAGCTTGAGGCAGGGCCAGTTCAGTGGGTGAGGTCAAGCCAGGACCTTGTGAGTCGGCGGGTGTCGACTCCGAAATGCTCCCGGAGGCTAATTGCACACTAGCGTGTTGGGGGTTTTGGTGAACAGCAAATGCTTCTGTAACATCTTCTGCAAAGGCCTCCATATTCGCCGCTACGAGAGGTGGTTCTTGTTCAACACTGACTGGGTTATCCTCAACGGTCTTTGCAGTGAGAATGACTGCGCTCTTGCCGGTAATTGGACCTTGTGTCAATGCCTCATCCGGTTTGGTGCTGCCAACCGTCTCGATGATCGAGGGCGCGCTTGCGGAAGCGCCTGCAGCCTCTATGATGCCTGTCTGTTGATCTTCGTGTCCAGTATGAATTTTCTTCTTGGTCTTTCGCGTTTCCGGACTTCCGCGTGTCGCCGGAGGGTCAGGCTGCTGTGGCTTGTTCACACGGTGCAGGTCGCTCCTAGCATCCTGAGGTGAATACCGAATCGGCCTCACTGGTGGCATGCCATCGCCGTTTCCAGGGCGACGCGACTCTTGACATCCTCCACGGGGACAATGTTGCGAAGACACACTAATCTGAAAGTAGCGCCGGGCCACACTGACGTTCAATCCTTGATCCCTTAACTTCATATTCTTGGTATTCAATGCTCTCCTCGCATCATCTGTAGTATCAAAGATGGCAAAAGCATGGATAACGTCTTTATGATCGCCATATTTGATCTCCAATTTTGCTGGCGTTACCCCTGCACATTCTTGGAAAAGGGCCCGAAGCTCATGATCTTGGACATCGCCAGGCAGGTTCTTAACGTAGAGCTGGCGAACGGTGTTGTTCTTCGGACCAATGAAGTTGTAATCACACCCAAACTTCTCGTCGTTGGTTATCTTCGGATCAGGCTCGAAGGTGTAGTTGCTGCTGAAGTTTCGTGCCTGTAGACCCTCACTAAAATGACCACTGCCGTACCTCATAGCATTCTCCGGAAGGTCTGAAGGGTAAGCGCCGTAAAGAGACCTGTCGAACGTTCCTGCTGAATACTTGCGGCTTCGACCCAAGTTGCTCGAATAGTTACCGCGCCCTCCTTTCCGAGTGCCCGTCGCCGCGAATCCGGCCTTATCGGGCCGCTCTGCACCATATGGATTGAACAGCCCAGACGGCTTTACGGACTGACTGCTGCGTCGCTGCATTGCGCGTGCATCAGCTCCACGAACTGGTGCGTATTGCATGTTATTAGCCATGTCTACAAATGGCCCAACGCGTGAATCAGCAGCCGCATTGGGTCCGTACTGCTGATACGCTGGGTCATGTAGCTGCGGCGGAAGTGGTTCCGGCGGTGAGAACATCGCAACTCGGGCCAACATCTGCAAATGCTCCATCTGATTAGGATGCATGGGCGGTGATGCCATCGTAGTGCTTAGTGGAAGACGTGTTCCCGGATGGAGAGGGTTTACTATACATGGACCCATCGACATCGACGGTCCATAACGATGCATGGTACCACTTAGTAGAGGGCCCGAAGGATGTCGCATATGTTGAACGGAAGGCATACGGACGTTCTCGCCACATCCGTGCATCTGTGGTGTTTGAGTATAAGGGTTAGACCCTGATCGACCAGGCCTGTTCGTGAGACGAGATTGCCCAATAATATGCCCCGGCATCATAGCGGCATGATGGCTCATGGGGATAGCGTCGCATTCGGGAAGGAAGGCTCTCTGTGGCTGCGAGTGAGGGAAGGACGGTTGCCGCACTAGTGGACCATCCGAGCCAGACTGAATGAGCCCAGGTGCTGCAAATGGCGAACCAGAAAACGCCGTTTCTACGAAAGTATTAGTGTATGAGCGCGTGAACGGGAAAGGGATGTATTACGCGGCCTGATGGACCTCGACGGCTGCTGCTTGAGCTCTGTAACTATAGCATGCTCATTTGTCGTGGGAGACCACGCCTCAGCTTTGCTCGGCAGTCCAACAGAGCCTACAGGTTGTACTGCGTGATACTTTGACATGTACGAATGCATACCTCTCCGTAAGGCCCAGAGAGCATGAAACAGGAATTGACGTGGGCACTCGTCCTGCTCGCCCTGGGTGAAGAACTCGTCGACGATAGAGTACTGGTCTTTGGTGTCACATAGGTGCGTGATATCACTCGCTAGCTTGTCCATCTTGTCATGGTTTCGCTGACACCATGCCGTGGCAAAGTTCGTTGCTCCCGCTGCATTGTCCCGGAGAATAAAGTGAAGGACTTCTTCAAGGAAGCCAGGTGACTCGATATGAATATCAGCATCGTCCCAAAGATCGGTGATGCCCCATCCGCAGTTCGGGAAGAAGCAAGGGTACAAGTCCGGACACTTCTTGCGCCAGTGGTTGGCGAAATCGATGACACCCTGGACCTTCTCGCTGCGGACTATGACCGATGGGGGTGGAATTGGAGGGTTGCGTCGCGGTAGACGGCCGCCGTCGGTAGAGAAGACAGCGGCTCCTGTGCCGGGCCGCGCTACCATCTTGCGCAGACACGGGGGGGTGCGAGCAATAACGGTCTTCTCTGAGTTGGCAGGAGAAGCGACAGGCGGCGCGTCGATTAAGCCGGCCTCGACGATAGCGGGATCGTTGGCGGAGCTCGACACAGGCGCCGGCGCTGGCGGCGGACGTTCGATGTCCACCATGATGGAGATGCAACTTCAGATGTACACCAAGAGAGTAGCCCACGAAAGAGAGGAACAAGAGGTTGGAGGAAAGCGTATCTGGGAGAGGCCTACGGGCAAATGTGACGCCGCGACGCCGGGACGCCGGAAAGGAAAGAGTGATGGTTGAGGAGAAGCGGGGGGCACCGTGGAAAGAAGTAGAAGGGGTGGGGTGAAGTCAGACAGAGCAGAGCAGCGAGGTTTTTGACGGGTGTGTGGGCATAAGGAAGGCACGCGTCGCTCACTTGGCAACGGTGTGCGCTTCACCAAAAATTCAGCGGTGAAGTTGAAATCGCGGATTTGGTCGACGCGCCAGACTTTAGCCTCACCGACTCCCCCAAACAAAGTAGGCAAGCCACATAAAGGCGGTACAGTGAAGGAACAGAGAAGACGAAGCAGGCCCAACCGAACAGATCAGACGGTACAGGACATTCTAAACTCTTTATCGCAGCTGCAGGGGAAGCCATGCCGCAAGGTCCGGGGCCTTGGAAACTGAAATGACGCAGGTTTAATTCGCACCGTTGTGAAGAATCAATGAGACCTTTGCTTCGTTGGAGATGCTTGGGCCAATATCGTGCAGCCACCCGTCGCTTCCCACTTTGCGTTTGCTGTAAACCCTGGCACGTGTGCGGTGGACCCGCTACATGCTCAACAAAACATGACCATTCCAGTCGAATCTATGTACAGACCTGGCCCACTCTTGCGGTATTACACCTTATCTGTCCCTTTGGGGATCGAGCGGAGCATAGACAAGATCTCCGACTCATTCTCTCCGATGACTGCAAAGTTTAGTCTCGTGTCGACGAGGGCCTGTTGGAGTGATAAACATACCTGCTTTGCCCTGGTTCCAGTCTACCACCTGTTGCCGGTTAGTGTTCGACCCGATATAGCTGCTCGACTACACTCACCACCGGCCGCAAAAACGTCTCGCCGTCTGCCTTCAGCCTCCGCATAGCGTCTGCCTCATCCTTTGCCCCTGAAATGACCTTTGATGCAGCTCCGGGTCCACCTAGGTAATCAAGAATGGATTTGAGCTGGTCGCTGGTAGGCGGCGCTTCGGTCACGTCGAGCTCGAACTCCATCCGTTCAGTCTTGTCCTGCACCTGGTGAGAGCTTGCTTGATCCTCCGTAGCGTGCGCCACTGCTTGCGCGTTCGTTTGCTTTAGTATGGTGAGCACGCGGGTGGATGCGGTGCTCGACGGCTTGTGGAAGAGCGTCACGACATTCTTCGCGCCATGCTGTGTAATTTGTTAGTGAAGCTGACTTGAAGCCAATTGACACTGTGCATACCTCTCCGAAGATTCGCTTGAACATGTTGCAGTTCGGTATGCTGGACGCGAATGGTTGTGTTGAGGAAGCTGTGCGGAGCTTCACAAGCTGAGGTTGGGATGTGACGTCGCGTGGCTAGCGTAGGCTAAATTTGGTATGACGCCGAATCACCAAAGCTATGTCCGAGCTTCCATCAAAGAAAAGGCAAGTGTGGGGTGCATTTATATTCGATGTGAGGAGACAAATGCTATGAAGCGTAGCCTCTGAAACCTGGACTACATTCGATAAGGCGTGAAAGCTACATGAAGCCATAGATCTAGCTCCAGGCTATACATGTATTTACTGCGAACCCATCAACAGAGCGCCAGGCTACCCACCACGGAAGGGCAGTTTCGCGACCTGAAGGGGATGATTCCAAAATGGCTCTATCGCCATGATTCATTTCGTATGCATGTCCCAGCCCGTCACGGAGCAAACCAATAGGCGAGACTTCCGCCATCGGCACGATCCAAAAGAAAGGCATGGCGAAGTGGAAACACAACAATTCGTATTTCATATGCAGCTCGAAAAGTTGAATGTACATTGACGCCATGAATATGCCCCTATCCTCCCAAAGCCGTAGGGCCTCCAGCGAAAAGACACGCCGCAGTCACGTCTATGCCGCGCCGAGCCTCCCAATTCCTCTGATCCAGAGTCATAGTTCATCCCGAGAAAATCGAGTTCATGACAAGTGATTGAGTGTGCATTTCACATGGTTGCATTCCCTTTACATCGTCCTTTATGATCCGGGGTTGGGGTTCATCTGGAAAAGCTTTAGCGTCCAATGCTTCAAAGATGCAACGGCTTGTGACTACGCACCTTCCTCTTTCCGCCGGTCATGGTGACATTCACGAAGCGGCGGGTGTACGTGAGCCTCTTCTTGGCGCGACCCTTGGGGGTCTTCTTCTTCTCCTGGGGCTCAACCTGCAGACATGAGAATCAGCGAATCATGTCCAATCAGCATCAAGTCGTGTATTACGCAGTTTCAAAAAAATTCCAGGATGTCGCGCTCCTCTCGAATTGAAGCCAACCTTCTCCCATTGTGCACATCCTCTCCCCTTAGAACCCATATATCACTAGTGTGCGTACCTTTGGTGTCTGAGACTTGACCTTTCCGGCACGAGCAAGAGAGCCGTGGACTTTACCCATAATTGCGGTATTCGGGCGTGATGAGGGAGTAGATGCGCGGTCGGAATTCGAAGGTATAACTGTGTGGCGAAAGACGATGTTAGCTTCGTACGCGACGCCTCAAAGATTGGAGAGGGCGCAAAACGGTCGGCCGACGGTTTGCTGTAGCCAGAACGGTTTATTTTAATGGAAATGCGATACATACGGGTTGTGCTGGTTGTCGTGGTAAGGCGATGACTCTACGGGCCGTCGACGACGTCGCGGTCGAAATCAGTGTGGGAGAGGTCTTGGCGATCTGATTAGATGGCACCTGCAATCGCCGAATGACATGCGAGGAAGCAACCAGTCCAACGTCAACCTCGAGTAACCACACTTACACATCTATCTTCCTCGAAGTCGTGATGTCGCAGCACGCTCAGTTCTGTCGATAATGCTCTTGAAAGGCTTCCGCAGGGCAGAACTTGCAAATCAAGCTAACCGGATTTCCCACACAGGCGCTCGGGTGATCTTGTGATGCGATACACTACTGCGACCCTCGATATCCTTTATCCACCCTCGTCGGAACCTTTACGTCGAACCTCAACCAGCGCGGTGAGAGTACCATAACCATCACTTAACGACTTTGCACATATTGTGTTTTCACAAAGCCAGCACCATGCGCCTAGGAACCGCCCTTCTTCCCCTCACCTACTTGGCCTCGGCGTCCGCGGTCCCATCGTGGCACGACAAATCCGCGCACGAAGTGTACCACGATGCAGCCTCTTACAGGATACCTACCGTGCATGAGTCTGCCGTCCTAGCCCGCCGGATACTAGATATCGAAAAGATTGGCACGCTGTCTACCGTCTTCCCTAACACACACACCACAGAGAATCGCCCCTCAGATGTTGGAGGCTCGCCCATTGGGTTGCCAGACTACTTCGCCAATTGCGAGCCCGGCACGGGCAACCCTACCATCCTCGAACTACCGATAGCGACCTCGTTCAAGAATGTCCAAGCTGGGTCCAATATCTCCTTGTCGTTGAGGTGGCATGCGCCCTATAAACATTGGTATAGCGTAGCTTCTGTGCCTCGCTTCAACCTGGTTGGATACTTAGAGGAGCTCACGGATGAAGAGGTCAAAGAAGAAGGCATAGCGGCTTGCTTCGTGAAGAAGCATCCTGATGCTGCTGCGTGGTTGCCCGGGAACCGGATACACGTTAGCAAGTGGGTGCGCCTTATTGTACAAGAGATTTATTGGATTGGAGGGTTCGGAGATAGGGCGTATATTGGATGGATTCCTCTGGAAGATTGGCAGAGCGTGACTCGTGAAGAGATGGAGAAGGCGAGGCTACCAGGTGAAGGGTCGGGATGGAGCTCGTGGAAGTCATGGTTTGGGTTGGCAAATGACAAGCAGGAGATGTTGGAGCTGTGAGGTACCAGGCGCCACGATAGCACAGCACTAGGGAGATGTAAGTTGGGTGGCACATTTGCTTGCCACGTGTTGTGACACTCTCGGACCACAATGGCAAGTTCGTCGCTGGGCCCGTCTACCTGTAGATTGTACATGAAACCACCAGATACACATAGCTCAACGATTCACGCAGGTTGTCGACAGGGCTTGCGTGGGTAGCACATGGAAAAGTCTAGCCCACAGCCATTCGTGCATTCACGGACGCATCAGTTCCCAGCACGCTGGTCCTTCCTATATAACACTGCAAGCCACACCCTCGATGCACAGCAGGTCGCCAAACACGCCGCTCATCTTGGGCCCCAACGCGCGCCCGTCACCCACATGTGCGCAACTACGATGACCGGCCGCGATGTTCCCTGCGCAGCTCGCCAGGCGAAGTGAGACCACGACGGCGCAGTTGCACGGATGCACGACGAAGGCCCCACTCAGGCAGCAACGCACTGCAAACCTCCGAGAAGCGCTCGCATGAAGGATGGGTCGCGTTCTGAGGCGTCCATAGGCCCGAATGAATGACGTTTCCTTTTGCCCTTTCAACACGGCTGACAGGCACATGAGTCAGCAGCGCGCTTGGAATGGAACTTGCCCGCAGGTGATCTTCCGGGAACTGGCCTGGAGACGGTGGAGATCACCCTCGGCGCGCTGATTTACGTGCATGCCGGGCGGCTGATGCGCCTTCTCTTGAATGCAGTACATGCCGTAGTTTCTCCAGTAGCCGACGACGATCCACCGAGATACGGCACGAATCATCGCTGGTACGTTTGGCGCTGGCACGTTGACTCGAGGAATGAAGCGGCTGCCGCAAGTTGCCATGCAAGCGCCGGAGGCAAGCGTCCGAAAGAGCAGCGATTACCTGCGGTCTCCAGGGACCACGGCGGGCTGTCGCTGTCGGGAACCGACGTGCTGGGCACGCTGGCTTTGCACGACTCGCAGCGTCATGGCAAGCAAAAGTTCTAGCGACGTGACAGCTGCGGCGGCCGTCGATTGAGTTCCCGTGACACCTGCTAGCCAGAGCGCGGGCGGATGTGCGCTGCAGAGATGATCCCTGCGCAGGGGCCGGCCGATGGGCTCCCACGTTTCTGAGCAGCGGGCGGAGAGGAGGCGCAACGGTCTCGTGGAATCTTCCATTTGTGGGTTAGACAGGACTGCAGCCGGGATGAAGGCTGTAGCAGCGGGCATCAGGTGCGACGCTGCTGCGGTGCGTGCAACAACGCTGAAAGGGGTCCGACGAGGCTGCGCTTCTGGACGAGACGCAGACATCAGCCCATGTCGCAGTGTCATCACATCACACTAGCAAGCTGTCTGCCGTGCTCCCCGTGCGATTCCATGGTCCATACGCCTGTACATGCTGAGCGTGCCGGCTGCACGGTATGACCCGCGATCCCGGTCTCCTGTGCTCCTTCACGGCCGCCGACGGCATCGCTATACCTCGCCGAAACTCGCTCTCCCACGTACTCTATACCGCATATCGCTGCAGCCCCGACCCGCCTCGTGCAAAACATCGCCGTGTCTGCGGATCGGATGAACGCCGGCCAGTGCGTCCCTGTCTCGCTCGTCTGATGAGTCGAGCCCGCCAAAACCTGCTGTCCATGCCGGTATCCTTCATCAGTCAAACGCGGCAGAGGCTTTTGGACGACTACTGATTGCTTTTGTTTTTGCGAACGAGGCGTGCTCCCCCATCAGTGCCCTTAGACTCGGGTTGGTCTGGGATGAGCCTCCGCAATCCTTCCACACGTGCTCATATTCCTTCCAATCCATTGCAACGCCTCGTCAAGTTTAACCAACGTGGAGTAGATTACGAAGGACCTCGAGCTCCTCACACGCATGCGCACGCTACCAGACGTGTCAGCAAGCTACTCAGCGCAAGACCGTCACCGCCCTCCCTAGGCATCCCAAAGCGATTGTGAGTGCAGGTGCAGAAACTCGAAGGGCTTTGCATCCCGTATACCTTTACATCTCAACGTCTGCAACGTCACTTGTGAGATCCTTGGCGACTCAGACCGAGACATTTTGCCTCTCTCACGGCTGCAAGTATACGCTCCCCTTCGATCACGTTTCATGAGAGGCTGACATCGCCCGAAGTCGAGGAGCACTGCTTTAGTTGCAAGGTCGGGAGGTGCCCCGCTTCGATAGCCGGGTCGCGGGCGTCTAGATTTGCGGGCACTTAGCATTTGAGTAACGTCCATCTACAACGGTGATAGCAACTGTACTGTCTGGCCTCTGCAAATCGGGCAAGATGGGCAAGATCCACGCAGGTCGTTATCGAGCAAAAGGGGTGGACTGACTCGTTATAGCCCTGCATCGATCACTGTTATGACTCCTATAGAACGCCTTCCTATATCGATCTCAGTATGTGATTGCTGATGTTCCAGCACTTTGCGGTCTTGAGTATTCTCCCCACTAGTACGCACTTTACACTGATGGACCTTTTCCGCGGACTGAGTGAAAGCCTGGACGATCCTTGCCTCTGGCAGACCTAGCAGCAGCGCGTACCCGTGCCTTGAAGGTAGCAAAGATTGGCAGCGTCGTACGACGGCAGTGCATGGAGTCTCAGCTCAGACTTCGCAGCCTGAGGCAGCTCTTTGTCTTGCATGCAGGCTGAATGACTGGCGTCGGTAGATGCGGGAGCGGAGACGGTCTCAGGGGAACAAGTTTCAACGCGCCAAACCATTTGACGCAACACGACACAGCAGGAAGGCATCGACGCGTGTACATTTCCGCCCGTCGAGCTTCGGCGAGTCGACCCTAACATGCTGAATGACAACCTGATCGCCCGGTTGGCACGGCCTTTAATGCATGCGTGCGATGCTCATTGGCAATCGCTCGACCGTCAAGTGTAGCGTGAGCGTGTTCCCCAGTTGTTCATGCAACCAAGGACTGCGCGGCCTCGTCACACCCTCGAGATGGGTTCCCAGGAACGATGCTGGCGAATGGCATGAGAGCGCTCCAAGGGTCACCCCGTCATGGCTCATAGCAACGGGTACTATGAACCAGCGATCAACTGTCCAATTTCTACCTGACGTTGCGGTTTCCACTACAGGGAGCTTGGGCCAGGTGTCAATGCGTTGCAAAGCGAGCATCCTTACACCGCCAGAGCCAGGTGGTAATCTCACGGAGACCAAGCGGAGTTGTGGTGGAATCTTTGGATTTGATCTGCTTTCGCAGTGCGACAAAGCTGTTTTCGCTATGCGCAGGATGGCTATAATACAGTGGCGGCAAGAGCACTCGCCAAAACATTCCGACTGGCCCGAAAGGCGCCTGGTCGATGTTGGTGAAAAGGCGACTTACATCTCCTAAGTATTGACAATGAAAAAAAAACGAGGGGTACAAGCCCGTATCTCGTACCGTCAAAACAACGAACGCCATGGTGATGCAGTAAAGGAAACATTAAATGCCGCTTCAAAGAACGCCTATTGTGGTGCCGTCCAGTGGTATCACACCGACCGATAGATGGTATAACGAACGATTGCGACCGCGCGAGATCCAGATGTATTTGAAGGCAAGCAAGGCCGTGATCAGAACGCCAGGATAGAAAATTACCGCATAAGTTTAGAGTCGTCATGTCGTAAGTGTTGTCGATGCGTGGCAGCCTCGCTCGTGGCGCTTCATGTTGCTCCTCACACTGAACGCCTTGCCGCACCCTGGTTGCGGGCATTTGTACGGCTTCTCGCCCGTGTGACTGTGACTGTGGATGCGCAGACTGCTGGGTCGTGAGAAGGCTTTGTTGCATGTGGAGCAGATATACCGGTCTTGCGATTGTGGGAAGGCAGATTGACTGGAAGTGCTGATGTAGTGGTGGTGTTGCCATGGGTTCGAACCGTTACCAGTGGGCGTAGGCAGCGGCAGAGGCACCTGGGGTTGGAAGTTGGAAGGCAAAGGTCGCTGTCCATACATGCTCATGGAGTATGGATGAGGTTCGGGGGAGTAGAACGAAGCCGCAGACGCCGCACCCGGCGAGGAAGCATATGGTGACGGCGCGTAGGAAGAAGCACTGTAAGGCGACATGGAGGACTGCGGAAGTGAGGTTCGCTTGACGGCGGACATGTGAGGGCCGATTTGTCGTTGCTGGTGTGGCTCCATGTTGTTGAGCGACTGGCCGAGGTAGTAAGAACCGGCGCCAGAATGAGTTGAAGCGGTCGACGGAGACTGATTGCCGTCAACCACTGAATCCGGATGCATAGGCGGCGTAGGAGGAAGGGTCAGTCTGGGGTGGCTCACGATCGTGGGACCAAAGGCTTGCTCGGAACGACTCCCTGGTTGCTGTTTTGGACCTGCCGCGCTGGACTGTTGGTCCTGTCCTAGCTGCGGGGAATGTTGTTGTGATCTGGGACTCTGACTTTGCCCGGCTGCAGCTGCCGTTAGCGGTGTGCAGGAAGAGGTGCCCGGGGTGCCGTTACCTGTCTCAGACGCCGCCTTCTCACCGTCGGCAATGTGCAGCAGACTCGATATTGAAGGCAGCGAGGGCTTCTGCTCTTCCACTGGTGGCGACGGTGGCGACTGCAGGTGTCGCTGGTACTGGTAGTCGGCTTGTTGCTGTGGGATTTGGGTCGAGTACTGGGCCGGAGCAGCTGCGTACGACGGCGGTTGAGGATGCTGCTGCTGGTGTTGTTGTTGATGTTGCGGATAGTAGTGCGTCTGCGGGAGTTGCTGTTGGTGTTGATAGTGACGGTCGTGCGCCTCACGTTCCCTCCCGCTGCCGTGTACCATACTAGCAAGATGCATAGCCATGAAGTCACGGGTTCACAAAGTAGGTTTGTGTAATGGAGGGCGAGATGAGGAGGCGATGACGAGAGGAAAGAGGGACGAGGACGGGTACTAGCAGATGTACAGAATGGGCGCCAGGACGTCGGGGCGTGGCAGAGCCGGACGAGTCGTTGGGCCTGCAAGCGTTCAAGTACGATGGGCGGTTGGCGAGATTCAGCGCGCAGGCAGCGTCAACTCGAAGGGCCCGCGGTGACCAGACCGTTGCCGGCAGGGTGGGTCAGACAGCAGCGAGGGGCCCTGGCTGGTGTGTCCTGTGCGGAGGATGTTGCAAATTGCTATTGAGCGGTGGACGAGGCGGACCGTTGTCTCCACGCCGCCAGCCGCTCAGAAGAGTTAGGGAGCGCCGCCTGGCCTGCAACGGTAATGCAGATGACGAACGGAAGCGGTTCAGGAGGGAGGATGCGCAAGCCCCCAGGCAATGCCTTGGCTAAGCGATCCGTCCTCGAGCACCCTAGGCTGCCAATCTATACTGCACCGGCTATCGAGCCTGTTGCGGTGTTGAGGCGGTGGAGGCGCACCAGGGGCCCTGCCGGGGGTCAAGGACAGGCCGCACTGCACCGCAGATCGCCTTCCCAGGGAACGAGCGCCGCACGCAGGAGACAGGCTGGGGATCCCTCCTCGAGCAAGCTGCCAGTCCCACTGGATGCGGTGCAGAAGAAGGGGGCCGCAGTGAGCAGCCGCGCAGCACTGCGGATAGAAAGACGGCAGCCGGGAGAGCAGGTTCGTGAGGAGCCTGGGGGGCAATGGGTGGTGAGGTCGGCGATCAACGCTGGCTGATCCTGACGGCCGGCTAGAGTTGGTGCTGGAGGCTGGTGTGGGTGAAAGCGGTAGGGATGGCCTGCACGTTCTCCTCGCGTGTGAGATCGATCGACGACGGGCGTCCGCGAGCACCTGCTTCCTGCTGAGCCGTGTGCGTTTTCGATTCAAGCCAGCGTCAGAAAGTGCGTGTTCCTGGGCAGGGTGGAGCAATGGGACGACGTCTGTTGGTAAGCTCGACGGGACAGGACGGCGCTCGCGCGACGCAGAGCGGCAGAGCGGCAGAGCAAGGCGTCGAGACAGGCGCCGACAGGGCTGACGGCGGATTGCGCGGTGGGCCGTTGCAGCGAGCCTGAGGTGAAGGGAGGGCGCCAGGTCCGGGGTGCCGCTAGGGACGACGGAGCCAGCGAGCAGCCTGAGACGAGCGGGCAGAGATGATACAGCAAGAAGGCATCTTGAGGACCCTGGGCGTGCTCCCTGTCATATCGTCTGCGATGCGGCGGTGGGGGCAGCCAGATGAAGCCGCGCCAGCACCGTCGTCCCGCTTTGGTGGGTGTCGAAGCTCCCTAATGCCGTCGAGGCGGTGTCGAGTCGAGCAGGCGACGCGCCGCGGACAGCGACGACGTTGGACGCTACAGACTGCCGTGCCGGCCGCTAGGGGCGATGCCTGAGTGAACAGGACCGTCGTCGTCGCCAGCAGCGAGCAGCCATCAGTCAGCAGCCATCAGCCAGGAGCCTCGTCGTCTGCGCTGCCTCCGCCTCCGCCTCCGCCGCCGCCGCCGCCGCCCGCCGCCTGGCCTGACGCGCCCTCCTGAGCAACAGCAACAGCGGTGCAGACGCGCTCTCTCCGCCGGCGAGTCGTGCCCGGCCGCAGGTGTTTCAGCACGCTGGCGGTCGCGGTCGCTGGTGCCGGCGTGCCGACCCAAGACGCTTCCGGCAGCCTCTCCGTTCGCGCTACGCGAGCCCTTGTGGCGGGTTGACGCCGGCCCTTGGCGTGTCTCCTTCGAGGGCGGGTCGATCAGCACAAGCGCATGCACCAAACCCTGGAGCCACGTTCGCCGTCACCCTCTTCGCCGCGACACCGCGTCCGAGTGTTGTAGCCGACCTGCCGTCACCCACAGCGCTCTCCCGTCTGTTCTGGAACTGCTCGCTGACACGACCGGGCCCGCTCGACCTCCGTTAGCTGCTGTCTGCACCTCTCCGTCGTCCACCCAGCGTCGTTTCGTGCCACAAGACCACGTGTCGCACAACAGCCTTCGCGTGTGGCCCCAGGCGACCAGGAGATGAACTCGCCGGGAAGACATGCTCGTTGCCCACGGCCATTGCTGCACTTGCACGCTCATCGCTCCCGCCTCGAGAGCCGGTGACAGCTTCAACCCTCTGTCCTTCGGTTGCTCTCATCCGCATTCACCGTATTCGCTCTGGTTTCACCACCAGGAGACCATCAAGCACGCGAGGCATTTTCTTCGCACGGTTTTGGTGCAGCGGACAATTTGTCGTGCAGGGAGCAACGCATGATCTTCCGGGAGAGAAACCATCCAAGCCTTGTCATGGTCAGAGCGAGGCGTGGGACCGCCGCAGGGATACCGAGGCGTGGTCTGCGGCACGAGCCATCATCTCAGCGCTCCGGGCGGACAAGCTTAAATGCCATCCGACACTGGGTCAGCACTTTCTCCATCAATCGCTCCCGTCTGTTCAGCTTGCTCAGCGCTCACGGTCAACCTGTCATGGTTCAATACGAGTCTGCCAAAGCCATGCTATGCCTTCTGGAGACGTGTGTTTACCGCTAAGAACCCCTCAACGAGGGCTCATTCGCCTGCCTATCTTGTATAAAGTCTCAGCCCAGTTGTCGGGTTACATTGTTGCCTCGATAGCAAAGAGCGTATGCCGGCTGCGTGGTTCTGCAAATCTCGCGAGTCACCTGGTAACGAAGGGTCGGCACCTCATTACGGATAAAATGAACCAGGAGACCATTCCCAATACAGCATGATGCCGTCCCCCACGCGCGCCGCGTTTGGCCTTCGGACTATTGATCTGCAGCCTCGTCCTTCACCGTGGATTCCATGGGTCTTCGTTGTCGAACCGCTGCAATACGAGGCTCGTTCAATAATACATTCGAGGGGCCTTCTTTTCCGCTTCTACCTCCAGCCAGCTTCCTTCGTGTCATGTCAGCTAATCATTACAACCCATCGCTTACCGACGACATCCTGCTGTAGTCGGCCACGAGACTGAGGTTTGCAATGAGTGCATGGCTGTCCTGACTATCGTCAAGGGCTTCTCAGTCTGCGCGAACCGCGTATTGCTCGTGGTACAAGTTCGCCCGAGAGTTATAGCGTCATATCATAGGCGAGTCAACAGACTAGAAATGTATCCTGAAGACTATGAGAAGGAGGCGAACTGCGTCACGTCCACCTCCATCGGCGACCATCGGTCGCTTGATGTTTCTGTGCGTTTCGAGCACAACTGCAGTAACCACTTCCCGGGTATACTCGAGTTTAGTGAGGCTTGGACACTAGTAGCGCCATGACTCTGCCTGACAAGCACGACCTGGTCGTTCACTGCTGTCTACACACGCATCAATCGTCGGGCTCATTAGCATGCAAGATTAGCAACTCATGAATTCTCGATCAACCTCGAATCTGGAACGGCAACATGCTGCCGTCACTGGCTTCCAGGGTTTCGATGCAAGCCCCCACATATCGTCTAGCAAAAATGGCATGCTTCTCATCAACTCAACAACGCATCGCTATTCACAATACCAAGATTGATCTCGGAATGTTGTAGTGTTTACTGTGGCCTCAAAATGCTCAGAGGACCACACTCAAGAAGAAGAGCGGGATATGGCCACCCCTGACATTGGCTGAGCTTCAGCTTCCAGGGTTCGGCTGCGCTCCTGCGAGCTCCACGGCACTTTCCGTCACACAATGTCTTCTTGAGCCTTCATTCCATCCCTATTGCCTTCTAAAACCACCAGTCGATATCAACAGCGACTGAATTCTTAGCAGGGATACGGTGGTGAAAAGAAATCTACCACTCGAAGGGAACGATGACTGACAGAACGGGAACCGAATAATGACTAGAAGAGGCAGCCACCACGAGCTGCTCTGCCAACTTAGCCCTTGATCCATGCACAACCGTTTTGAGCTGGTCGTCCGAGGGCGCCAACCGCCTCAGCAAGGGTCAAAGAACGGCTGACGTCGATCCATCTCGAATCCTGGCTGTCCAACACATCGCGATGTTCTTGGCCGACCACAGCATCGGGGCCAAGTCTCAGATCAGCCGGAATCCACCCATCGCACCCATCGCACCCACTCAAACAACGCCTGAGGACATGCCCACACTCGACTTACCTGCTCGGCATGTGTAGCAGAATGGCTTTTCCCACACTTTGCAGCGCCATGACGCCGCCTCCTAGGCGCCCGGTGTTCCCTCGGACTACTCAAACTCTAAGGACCCCAAACCAGCGCTCCATGAAACGCGAGCGGCTCGTCATTATCTCCGCATTCGGTTGAAGCCACGCTTGCGTCAGCCCCACTGTGGATTTTACCATGTAGGTATGAGGTCTTGACTGCGAACCTTAGAGAGGATGCAACCTCATAGCCACCAGCAAAACAACCGAACATACCTGAAACTCAGGTCATCATTAAATCCGAGCCGTTTGTCCTCTCTCCTTCACTGTGAGTGGGTCTCACATTAGTGTAGGGAGCAAGTGGCCGAACGTACGCGCGCCGGAATGTCAAGCTAGCCAACGTCCGCGTCTTCTTGCCTCTTGCACCCGTTGAGCCTTGGCGCACCCTTCGGGTATGAATCAGGGTCTTGATATCCTAACGGGCCATTCAATCTATACGTTATCGCGCCGCAAGAATGGCTACAAAGTCCACTTGGCATCGTTGCAGCCACATGGATACGCTTCCGCGTCGCCTCGTAGCGATCCTTCAGCCCATGATGCAAGCTGCATTTACCTGGTAGCGAGGAAATTCGATGTGGCTCCAAGAGCGAAGGCATAAGCAGATTCCCAGAACCACGGTCCTACCGCCCTCCATCAACCTTTGGAGGTATGAACCCCAATCCGATTCCTCAAGTTAAGGGCGCTCCGCGCGGTAAGCCGCCTTACTTCATGAATCGACCAACAGTCATACGACTTTTGCAGGAATATCGACCTCGCGCGCCATTTCCACCACTAGGGACAATGGCGGTCTTCCGCACCCTAGCGTCTAAGGAAATCATTGGAATAAGATCTGCAGATGTTCGCTCAAGGATTGCCTGGGCAAAACTGTCTATTGCAGCACGTGCAGATAATCTGCGGGTCGTCGTCACGCTCGTCAAATTTGATTTGAAGCCCGTCAGACGCCTTTCCCTTCTCACAAAATACTGCATTTCCACCTTGCTCCTCCAATCACATGGTTCATACAAGGACAGGCCCGTCGGACCGTAGTGCATGTCATCGTCGATTATTGACTGCATGCGTGTGTTGACCCAAAGCACGCCTGTCACATTCTAATGAACATGCTCGCTCGCTGTGCCATGTCGCTGTCCCATGTATGATCTTCAGCTGGACCGTGGCTTCGTCTTCGGTTGCTGACGGAGATAAACCCGGCTCTGTGGAAATTCAACTATGAAAGCTCTGGCCACACCCAATGAGTGACCGACATCACCGTGCTATTACGGGGGCATCGATTACAACGCTGCAGTCTCGAAACAGTAAATAGCTTTCGCTTTCGCAAGTCTGATGGATTCCGCATTCGCGGACGCCAGGCATTCTCCGCTTGTGCGGCCTGTTCCTTAGCTGCAATTCGACTGTCAGCACCACACGGCATTGACGGTGGTATAGTACGATCTGCAGGGTGTTCGAAGGGTCTTAAGGATCGAGGTCAGGACCCACTAGATGCACAATGCCTGATATCGAGTCACGACCATCAGCATCTCACATTGGATGGTGCTTACGAAAACCGGATAATGCCGGGCGATCATGCGCTGAAGCGCCGTACAGACCGCCGTAGAGACCTTGTCGGCATCGAAGCTGAAAGACCAGTCGGCGCGAGCGGCCTACATGGTAGCCGGGCAGTCGAATACGAATGATAGCTCGTAAGGATGCCCAAGTCTATCGCAAACCTAATCTACGGCGGGAGGTTGTAACCATCCATGTAGCGATGATGCAGACAGCCATGCAGTGAGCAACATCCGACCGTGAGAGCAGTCGCCAGGAAACCTGTGTCAGACTGCAATGCCCGTCTTGCGCTTGCCTTTGGCAGTGAGGCTTGAAGGCCCGCAGCTAGGTTGACCAGCTTATGACGACACATTCATGCAGCAGGTACGCTTCCACATTGTCCAACAGTGTCCCCTGTTTGACATCACGACGTCTGCAGGTACACAAGCGATCTGCGATAGCTGGCAACCACCTCATGAGATCATAGAACATCTGAGGTCCTATGCGTTGTTGTTCTGATCCAGCGTTTGAAGCCTGAAATAGCCCATAATCATCTAGACATATTGCCAGTCACCCTTCGAGAAAGCGCAGATGCAGCCCTGGACCAGCGAAACGCAATCACCCGGTGCTTCCGCCCACGCGAGCAAGCGACCGTACAGCGTCGCTACCGAGATTGACGACATCGGCAGGATGTCTCGAGCTACTCTGCAGCGAGCTTTCGTGTATGACGTTGCGCAAATGTCTCCAACGCAGCATGCAGGCCCAGGTACGACACCTACCTTCAACCAGCAACAATGTTCGTCTGATAGCCAACGTATCCCCGTCTCGCTCATATGCAGTAATCACTGACCGTATGCCTCTCCTTGTAGTTGGTCACACAGTCGGCACCCTTTGCTAACGTCGATCGCCCCGTGAAATACGATCCTGACCGCGTTACCGACACGAAGCGAGCGCAAGGCTGACGCAGAGTAAGCTCTACTTGAGCCCCAAGGTTATAGGCTATCGAGATTTGCGATCTCGATGAAAAACCTCCAACATCAGCACCTTCCGCATGAGGACCACCCTACTCCAAGACTGAGGCACTTTGATTACGTGTTACATTGCTGATGTACCGCTAGAATCGATCAATGTGTATAGATCGATATACAACCTCACTCAGAGCGATGCACGCGCGTCTTCTGCTCATGAGGATGAGTGTTGGGGAACACACCATGCGAGCTAGGAACGCTGTGACTACCTCATACATGAGCCCGTACATGCCCAAACTGCGTATAGCGCACCGACTACGGTGATCGTTCAGCCTCGCCTCGTAGACTGGCTTTCTGCGACCCTTCACGTACACATCTATGGCTACGCCCCCGACCACCTATCTGCCGATACGATCGCGCTCATGCACATTGTTAGAGACCAGGAGAGCGTAGGCTGTTGAGTAGGCACGAGCGTGTTCTCTTCAGCCAGCCACTTTCTGGCGCCGACACGGCCGATGCATGCGATCTATGAACCTCATATTGAACGTAAGCCCGGAGAGTTTGAACGATAGACCGGTATCTTGGTAAAGGAATTATTTTAAGCTTCCACGTTTTCGGACATAGGGACTGGTCCTGAGATGGGGTACTAGATCAATGTTCCCCCTAAATTACTTCCACCAGCTCATTTGCTTCGCCCACGCCAGTTCCTACGTACTCTACCTAAAGCGGATTTAACAAATAGAACTGATTTGGCATTAAGTTAGAATAAAGTTGCTGCGAAATACCGTACATTCAATAGTCTGAACGCCCATGTAACCTAGGCCGGATTATATTAGAAAGAGACAGTGAATAAGGACAATACCGAGTCCATGCTATGCTTAGCATAGCAAATCAGCGCCACTACACGTTATAGCCTCGTCGCCTATTGACAGGTTTCGTAGCGTAGATTGATCATCTGCTTTAAGTGCGAAGTTTTCTGGAACAATTTAGTACCCTCTTCTGTGATAATTCCTGGTATATCCTTTCAATTGCCCACTTGGTTTGGTGAGTGAAAAGAGTAAGAGAAAATCCAAGAGATTCGCGATTAGGAGCGGAGTAGCGCCACATCTGGAGAGTTGTGCTTATACAAGAGGCAACGGAACACTGAATTGTGTGATACCGTGTGTGTAGGAGTAATTGAAATCCTGGATTCGAAGAGCAAATGTTGTTGCTGTATCAAGAGTATTCCTTCTTTACGCAATAAAGCCGTGGACCGGACGAGTTGAATATATGTCGCCCCGGGATGCTCTATTGTCAATCCTCGCTTGAGTGAATGCAGTGGCCTATATTGCACGTACATAATACAAGCTGGATGTATCTAGTCGTGCTATGCTCCGCGGTTTTGGGGGCCAGTTCGTGCCCAGCGCGTTTGCCTAGATTTCATCACACAACTTCAGCCGGAGTAGGCTAACAAACCCAGTCCCAGCCGTAAACACCACTTCAGCACCCCTTCAGACCACACTTCAGCTTCTGCACGACTGTTGAGGAGCTCACCTTAGGGGTAGAGTTGGGAGGCTTTAACTCTTCTGGCGGATACAACACAGCGCATCTATAAGTCTGATCACATAGACTTTAAAGCAAGCCAAAACCTTAGAATCATGGAACTAGGGAAAAGCAAAATCATTCAGGGCTGGGAGTCAAGGCGATAAGGAAAGCGACCTGTGCTTCTCCCCTTCCACATTTCACATCGATTTGGTTTTCATTCTCATCGCTCGTTTCCTACTCGAGAGTTTTGATCACTCTTATGTCGAGAATTTCTAGAATACTAAACTTTGTATCCGATGTCGTCATCTTTGCATGCCACAGAAGATATAATGCTAACACACTGCAAAGAAAGGGGAGTAGGCAACTGCTTATTTAAACGAACAAGGGCTTCTTAGCTCATTTCCTGGTATGTGTCACTACTTAAGCTAACATAGCTATGGTGGAAGTGTTTGCGATGCTACACGGCTTATTTGTCGGCAAAAAAAAGCATTAGGTGCTTACAATATATCCTTCGACGCCGGCTCATAGGCTTGTGAGGTTTCTATTTATTAGACTCGGGTTGTTAGTACTCTACATTCCCTCTATACCTAAGACGTTTAAAGACTCGATCTTCGCTCCCAATATCGCTAATCTTACGGCAGATTCTTACCGCAAATTGAGAGAAGACGGATCAGGCAAGTCACGACAGGAATTGTCTTCATTGAACGCTCGGCAACCCGCGGAGAATCCAGCGTTCAGAGTTCGGTGAGATCAAAGAGCTCCCGGTTTCTGTAGCTCAAAGCTAGACAGGAAAGACTTACGGCCCTCCGCTAAAATACTGGTCCGAAAAACCGCGGGCTGGGTGTGGTGTCTAGAACAGCAGCCGATAGCAGATACTTAAGATCTGTATAATAGTGTCCGCTCGGGGAAGACCCTCAAGTCGTTTTAGAACGTGCCGTATCCTTGTGAATGCCTCCGCTAGAACTCACTAAGAGGATCGAGACGCTGCTGTCAACCATCCCAAAGCCTAGGATGAACTGGGTCCATATTGACAAGACTAATAAGGCTTTGGAGCCACAAGACTAACAAGGCTTTGGAGCCACAAGACTAACAAGGCTTTGGAGCCGTCAGTATAGAGTTTACGGTTCGCTTGGAACAGATTTCCCACTAGTAGTGGCGTAAGTTCCAGCTGGTTTAGAGTAGTCTTGCTACATGTAGAGCTGATCTGGATGTGCAATAATATCGTTCAAGACCTGCCAGATCTATAGGAAGGCCATTGACTCACTGATAACGTAGAGTACATTTGGATAAGCGTATACACAACCTTAAAGAACAACCGTATTGAATGGCAATTGAACGTGGCTGACGCAGGCATTACAATTCGGGCTTTCTGGATGTCTAAGACTACGTTTGAATATCCGAACACAGTCGAGCTAATTAAGGAGTGGCTATACGATCTAGAAGACGTTCATAACACATATATGCGGCCATTGTGCGCGCGCGATTCTGCTAGTTTTGCAACAATGTCGACTATCCCGATTCTTTGCACCGTAGCATGCATTTCTGGTCCTCGCGATTATCACGTTCTCGCCTGATTCGACGCGCTCAATTGGGACACTGTCCACCCACGCGCATTTAAAGAGCCTTGTGGAGACAGCTGCAACAGCTTATCTGTCTGCTGAACACAAGACACAAAACGAGGAAAAAGGTCTCAACGTGGCACAACGTGGCACTCCGTTCTCCGTTTCCCCCATTGCAGTCTTAGAAACCATGCAAAGTCATGTCTTGCCTCGGATGCATCGCCGAAGATTGAAATCATCCTGTGGGCCAGCCCATTCGCAGTTCGAATCTGTCCTTGATATGTTGAATGCAGCCTTGCGTAGAGCTTGCAATGCATGAACTTCTCCTATCGTCGTGCTTAGGGAAATAAATTGGACGCGGCTTGTCATGGGTATGATGTCGCATAATGGTGTCGAGATTGTTGGTACCAGACCATTTGCTCCGAAGGTCAGAGTATGAGTCTGATACTATCGTTCAACAACCGTAATATTTGCTCGGTCAAGACCACAAGCTCGTCCCACTCCGGAGGATCTGCATCTTTCTTTCCAGACATAAGCTGGCATGTACACCCTAGCCCTTCCTCCATTCTTCAAGCATGCCTGTACTTCATTTGCTCGCCTCCATCTAGCTCTTGTGGTGGCTCTATGTGCCCAATTTCTTGGGGTGCTGAGTGGCCTTCTGCCTCATGAAGAGACGTTGAATGGCCCTCCTTGTAATGCGCTCCACCATCGGATGGCATCTCAGCTATCACATGTGTATTCTCCTTACGCAGAAACAGGAACACAAAGACTGCGCCAATGATAACCACGGCAAGGCCAGTGCCCAACCCTGCACCCACGGCAACGCCAAGATGTGACGGGGACGAAGATGGCGATCCTGTCGGCGAAGATGTGGACGATGCGGTGGCAGTGGCCGGATCCGACGAGGTGGGAGTCGTTGTTGCGGAGTTGCGAGTTGGCAGACCTGTCACGGTTGCCGAGCTTGCAGGTAATGTTGTTAAAAAGGTCGCAGGATCTAACTCGAAGAGCGACGTTTTTGAGCAAACGCAGCCAGTCGTGCCATAACAGCAATACCGGTTGTCGTAGCAGCTCTGTACGAGGGGTTCTTTTACTACGCATCGGTACATTAGCCAGACGCTCAAGGCGCACAGAAAATAGAAAGTGACATACAAGCGTTACAGCCTGAGAAACAGTTCTCACTGTTCCATTTTTGGTCCGTACAGCCAGGCTGGTAGGTGTCCACATGGATCGACTCGTTCCTGGCTGCGTTTGGGCCGTATTTGCACAGTCCATTACTGAGGCAGATGTCTCCGGCCTCACAGCATATATCATCAGCTTTTGAGTCTGGTTTACAAGGCAATTGGTTCGTCTGGTCTCCGCTCCCGTTGAAACATTGCTTGGATGCGCACAAGATAACTCGAAATTCCGAAAAGATTAGAAGAAGCACAAAGGGGAATACACGAGGCCCAGCGCCCGCCTGAGAGAGTGCCATAACCGAAGGAGTGGAAGACGTCAACGAATATGGCATGTGGGCTCGAAAATGCGATAGAAGCCTCGAAAAGAAAGGAATCTGAATAGGGCGGGTACTAGTTAGTAGCGATTGAGAGATGAAAATACGAGCTGAGGCCGCTGGATGTTGTCGCTAACAGCATGGCGTCTTGTCGGCGGTAATGCAGATCTTCGATTTCAGCTAATGTCTACTCGGTGATCAGGCCTGAAGGGATAGCGTGTCAGAGAAAGGAATTGGGGGCGGTTCACATGGCTGGTGGAGTGTGCTCTTTCCGCTGCGAGGCTTGGCGTGACACGGGGTATCCAAGCAGCGTTTACAAGAGGTCGACGGTGAGATATGCCATCTGCGTTTCAGACAGCTTAGATGTCGAGGATCTGAGCGACGAGCATCCATCACAAGTGCGAAGTTTGAAGGCGGAAGCACCCAGCGTCTTGGAGAGGGTGCAGTTGGCTTTGCGCGAACAGAATTGCAGGCGCCGCTACAACATGGCCATTGTTTTAAGCGACGCCTCAAAAACGGGGCCATGGCCGCGCTAAGCTACCTCGGGTACATATTTGGTGGCTATGTAAGGGGTTTGAGCGAACTAGCGCTGAACGAAGTTATGGGTACCTTCACCATGTTCAAGCTTGACTTTGTTTAGTCAATGGACTTTACTGTGTGCGGCTGGCACACGCGATGTAGAAAATTTGATGAAATTGCTCAGAGGTCGATCAAGACATAAACATGTGCTGCCTATCGCAATCAAAACCTACTCAGTAATTACATTCACGACCGCAATGCCACAGTTCCACACTAGACCACGTCTTCCCCGAGAGTATCCTGTGTACCCAGGCAAGCTAGGTAATTGTCGCATCTTCCGGACCCTAGCTAGTCGACAGCAGGACGCAAGAGTTTGTCGAACAAGCTGGTTCGGATTGTGTCCAAATCCAACACTGCCTGAACTTCTTCGTCTGCTCCCCCCAAAAACGCCTCGACATCCCACAAAGGTTGCCATCCTAATTTGTGAGGATTGACGGGTTCAAGGCCGCCACTCGCATTGTCTGTTAGACGAGTTGTCACATGACCAGAAGGGCCCTTACCTGGCAGTACCCATCGCTCGAATGAATTGAGCTGGGAAGTGCAAGGCCTCCGCGGCTTCCTCATCGCTTGGCCAGATTTCTAACTCCGCGTCCAATACGAGTCCACGTGCGTACAATGACTTGGCTATAGCTTGCATGTAGGCCCACCACGGTGCTCTATGGGCCATTGCGAAATAATAGCCATTCTTACCATTGGGGATGTCTTGATTTCGCAGTATCCTATCGACCAGGTTACCATATAGTGCCACAACATCTGATACATGCGCCGCAGGAGGGTTCTGCAATCGAGTGCGCAGCTTAGCAATCAAGCCCGCGAACAATATCATATCGAACTTACACCGTCTGTGTCAAATTTGTGTACTTTCTTGAGTCTTATTGCAGCTTGAATGAGCGCTGGAATGAGGATAGAAACTTTCCTGCATTCACCATTGCCCCTCCCATCTATCTGGATTAGAACGGCACCACGAAGACCTTTTGGGGACTGCATACAAACATTCGGTACCACAATAGTGAAGCTTGTCACGCCGCACTCTTCGGCTTTTTCAACTACTACGAGATTGGTCTGTATCATCCGTCAGCTGTTGCTGTTACTATACAAGTACACTCACTGACTTTTCGGACTGGATGAGTTCCACCAAGCTCTTTCTCCTTCTCGTAGATTGAGTCGGTGTCTTTAAGCATTCCATGTGGCCATCCTGCCTCTGCCGAGAACAATGTTGTGACTGATGACTGTCCAGCAGATTCAGTGGTATATCTAGTAGCACGATGTTTGAGGGCCCCACATGTATGAAATAGACAGGCTTTCCGGTCACCGCCCGGCGCCGGCCAAGTGCTTGAATCAAGTTTGTGACGAGTAAAGGGTCTGAAGAGTTTGCTGCATGGATAATGATATCAACCATTGCGTGTTAGCGGGTTCAATAACAGAAATTCTAGAAAATCTCACTTCGGTTTTGCTCAACCGCGGCTATCACAGCTGCTTCATCACTTAATTCGAGCTCAAGTATATTGACGCTAAGCTTGGAGAGCGCCTGAGCTTGTTCCTTCGTTCTGACAATGGCGTTCAGAGTTGCTGTTGCGACAAGATTTGTGTGCGAGAGAAAGTCGGCAAGAATGGAGCCGCCACTGCGCTTCAGTCAGTATCGCTTTGCCGAATACGCAAACAACCGAGTACAAACATATATCCTGCTGCGCCAGTGATTAAGATGCTTGGAGTGCGATTCATGATGCTTTATTGTGGTTGTTCGCCGTCTCGACTTCATCATGGACGGGATGCCAATGCTACTTATAGTACGGGTGCAACGCAATGCGAAACTTTTCCGAATGAGTGAATGATTTTTCAACGTGAGCGTAGATGCGCGGATTTCCATGCGATTGTGGGATGGTGAGTCGTGGCCAGTGGGTAAGGTGGAGGACGAATGGTTCAACCAATGGATGTGGAGTGTCGGGAATGCGCGCGTTTCCGTGACTATGCCGAAACGCCAGTAAAGTCTCCGAGTCCTCATCCTGATCACAAAGTCTGACACAACTCATCCGGTCGAGGGCCCTGCGACCACCGTGAAGTTACAGTTCTGCAATTGTTTCACAAAACAAGCCCATCCCAGTTCGAATATGGAAAGACGCGGACATTCGGCGGAACGACAGGAAATGACGGTTCGAGTCGGTCGACGCTCAGTAAGTGTGATCATGGATCCGCTTGAGTTAATGGCTCACGATAAGGCACAGTGTGATCAATGCCGTACTCGTAAGGTCGGCTGCGACCGCGGCTCTCCGTGTGCCCCTTGCGTTTCCGCACGTTTGTCTTGCACCCATAGCGCAGTGGTCTCTGGTCCTGCTAGCCCCAAGCAAAGAGTATTGATATCTGCAAAATAGTATGTCTCGTGCTCCTGATCTAGCCTTGTGTGCACCACAACATAGATCTGACTATGTAGTGAGCAGAAGATTGATGGGATCGCTAAAGATATTGATGGCATCAAACACTTGCTACAAGCTCTTCACATCAACGAACCTGGGGCAGACTCTGAAACCTTACCGACGGTACGCAGGATGCACCAGAGTTCTGCTTCGCACCCCGGAGATACACAACAGATCCCTGGAACAGACAGTGAGATCACATGGGGTCATTCATCATACATGATCGATTTCATCAAAGCTATCGTAAGAGACGGTGCCTCACGATCGATCGATCCCGAAGCAAACCAGGTCCTTCAATCGTTGCAAAAGCTATTGGATACACTCGAGGCCCCTCCCCGAGCTCTGAGCATGCGATCTTCTCAAGAACAAGCGACTCCACCTCGCGTTGACACCTCCATGCCGCCACAAGAATCAGTAGTGGCCGTTCTGAGATGGTCGAAAGGTTCGGCTTGTACATATGGGTGGGAGAACATGTACTGATCAGCAGCAGAACATGCCTCTAACGCTAGGATCAATTGGCTTGCCAAAGTACTTCCCCTTGACAGGTTTACGAACATCTGCCAGAATGTATATTTTTCGGTTCATGAATATTCCGAAACCGATTTCATACTTGCTAACGGGTTCCTATCCTACGTCTTCTTCGAGCACGTTGTCGTGTCAGGGCGACTAGATTACGCCGAGAACTCACGGCTTTGTCGGAGTAATCTCACTACCGCGCTGTCGCGGCTCCCTTTACTGACACCGTCGTCAATAGATGTTGTGGCGACACTCACATTAGGAGTAATGTCCAAAGAAAGAAACATAAGACCACGTATTAACTGAAGTAGGCGTACAACGCGATTGAAGACTCGAAAGCTATGCAAGCTTGGACATTCATCTCTGCGGCCTCGAATCATTGCGTGACGCTCGGTTATAATCGCCACCAACTCTACCGTGAGCGAGATCAGATGTCATCACTCGCTCAGAACAATCTCTTCTGGGCAGTCTATCGATTAGATAAAGGCATATCACTACGCCTCGGACGATCCTCTACGATACGTGACGAAAATATTACATTGTTGCCAATCCCTGATGACCCGGGCATCAGAACAGCTAGGATCCAGGGCCGGGCCTACGATGAGCTGTACAGCCCGAAAGGTCTAATGCGTGAGGATACCGAGCGCGCATACATCGCGGAGTCCCTTGCTACAGAACTGCACCAGTGTCTCATCGATACGCGCACTGCAATTTCGGTGCGTTCTCCTTGGACCACGACTCTTTGTGACTAATGGCAGACCATAGGAAAGTGGTGACAACCTCGCTGACGGTTCGGATCCAGTAGGAGCAGTCTATATGCAGTGTGAATTGATCTGTCAATACTCTTTGCTCGCTCTGGTCCTCCATGCCGTTCCTGTACCGGTAGGGGCTCTGTGCAGCATCTCTGATGAATGTCTCAAGGTTGCGCGCGAAGCTCTTCGTGCACATGAGGAATGCATTATTGCCGTACGGAGTTGCCGGAACGAGCCATTGATACTGGCTAGATACGTCCATTGGTAAGTCACAACATCATTTCACAGGCACTTTGGAGCCGTTTCATCTACTGCATGTCGTCAGACTCATAGTGAAGTGTCACAGGGCCATCGTCCATTGCCCGTTTCCGCCCTTCAGTATTCTACTCACTCATGCTATTCAGTTGATGAATACGTCTGAAATAGAATATTTGGAGCGGTTTGCAGCATCGCTAGAGCCATCAGGCCTGGCGAGGGCCACTTCGATAACAGAGCCGCATCACCTCTACAGCATTCTCTGTAAAGCTGCGCGATTGTACCTAGACTTCAACACCAACCAAACTGAGAGCGATTTGCTTGGACTCGGGTCAGATGTCTTTCCTAGCCTCGACCTTGCTGGGAACAGAACGAGTCGAGGTGTGGCTGCACCACTAGAAGTCCGAAACAAGGAAGGTTGGTTAGGGGAATGGTTCTACGGAAATCAACTAGTCATGAGTGCTATGGATGAGAATGCTTTCTTCTGAAGCTAAAAGCGTGGGTGATTGTCTGCTTAGACAGCTAATGTTCGAAATCACAGCTTGGAATGAAAGAGAGGTCAAGATATTGTAGTCGGCATTATGTAGACGAGACGAGGTCGATTACAGATAATGGTACTTCAACGGTTATTTTACCAATCGTGGGGCATAGTGTATTGCTATATAGCCTCAGGTGAGTAAATCTCATAATCACTATCTCATTAGTAGCCTTGCGGTGCACCACGCTTGCCCTCCCTATGCGTTGTAGGCGCTCCATGCCAGCTATCTACTGGGCACGTGGTCTCGGAAAATTGAACAAAAAGCTAAAGACTGAATCGAACAACGTGTGGTTCGCACTGTTGGTGTATGCCCGTCCACTAGGTATGGATGACACTACTTCTACTTCGGATACCGAAGGTGGACAATTTTCTGAAGATGCTGCTTTATATACGTATATCCGTTCAATATGCATACCGGCAGTGTCAGACTCTCAAGTATTGGCCGAAGACACTGTTTATGTAGCACCTAGATTCTTTCTCTTTGACATTCACCTCGTACTGATGGTACGGCTCTACTTGATATGAGTGGCACAATCGGCCGCGAAGGAGCTGAAGGATAGCTCAAGCTCCTCAAATTATTGCCAAGAACAGGCCAATTATGGGAAGGCTCTCGCTTCAAAGGCAGAGTCGTCCATACAGTATCGGCACCCACACTGAAATGCATGACACAGAACGGGTCGCTAAGAGACTTCATTCCAATTACAATTATTAGTGACTTGTTAAATGACAGGTCGCCTACCTGGTTTCTCGATCTACCTCCATAAAGGTTGTATGACCCCCCCAAATGCGTCGTCATGACTTGGGACCAGCTAAGTCTGAATCTAGAAGAACGCTGTACGTAGATATAACAGACCTGGAGGAGCTTCAACAACGACAGAAGTAACAATACCGTAAGTGGAACCGCAACGCCACCTAAGGCGCTAACAAGTCCAGGTCAGTATGAGTCAAGGCAGCATGGGTGGATGCATTGTGCATGTCTTAGCCAAGCGTTAAGAAACCTTTCCTCTGCCAAAGATGCACATGCACGTTGTAACCGTTGCTTTACTCACGTAATGCTCAGGAATGTTCCGAATAAGTGTCTTGGAGGCAATCACGAAGCGTTCATCAGCCGTGACGACGTCTGAATTAAATACCGAATCCGCTGCTATACCGTAGCAGCCATGTACCGGATTAGATTTTCCTCCTTGCAGGTAGCCTCTGGCGTAGCCAACGGCCTGCATACTGATATCTAATCATCACAGAAGGATGGAATGCGGCAGAGTCAAAGCCTGTAGATAGCTAGTAGGCTAATCAAATAAAAGAGACATAGCTTCGTGTAAATCGTGCTCACGTTACAATCCGGCAAGGAAACTTATACGGCAGGACCATGAGCATGCACAGCTCTATGAACCATTTGTACGGTCACGCAGCACTCACTTCGAGGGCTTTCCCTTGTAGCTTCGACTTATCCTTCGAAAAAGAAAACCATGCTCTTGAAACGATGTATTCATATGCTGATTGATCCTGCCCCGCATGATCTATCAAGGTAACAGTAGCCGGCACTTGTCGCCGGGTGTAGCGTCGTTCCCTGATATGGACGTTTTCTCCTTACACGGCAAGAAGTTTAAGGCGTAGCCGTCTTCGCTATAGGGATGTTATCAAATTTCGACAACATCATTAGGCGTTCTTACGGCGTGGCGATGTTGCCAAAGGCATTCGTCAACGCATTGCATTTTGTCAAGCATTTGGATCCCCACTGAGAGTCGCAGCGAGGTGACGCGAATGCCACGATCCGTATGAATGTATTGCTTAAGAGTGCGTCGAGAGATATCCACCTCTTCTGAGCTGGCCCCTTCTCATTGCCTGTGTAGATTTTGCAATCTCCCGATTGCCACACTAGTAGAGTTCCATCGCTTCCGAAATCAACCAGTTCCGCAACCTCAGCAGTGGTCGCAACGTTGATGAGGCGAATCAGTGTAGTGTCCGTCAGCTGAACTGCCTCGGCGGGCGACAGAGGTACCCCGTTCACCGGTACGGCGCATACCTTTCTGTACAGCTAACGATGTTGAGACTGCAGACAGGTTCTGGTGTACGCAACGATGGAGGAAGGAGTGAGCGGTGACAGGAAGCAAGATGCGAGTCAAAGTTTCGAAGATTCGCGAAAGCCACTGACAAGGACATTGAGAGTAATTGGTGTGATTGTTGTAGTCGATCGAGTCCAAGGGTGTGATTCAAAATGAGTGGCTCGAGTGAGAATGCTGAAAGGTCGCCGGTGCCGACGCAGAGTGCTGACATCGCACGCTTAGCCAGGCTGAGAACAGTGTAAATGCCTAGCTATGCGAATGACTGGTGGGGCTACACCTGCTAAGGCGTCAATGTTCAGCATGGGTACGAGCTACGAGGTGCAGATGTAAAGGGAACATAGTTCGCTGATAATAAAGTTTTCTGGTGATGTTCTGCAACTTGCCAGAGCGGGTGCATCGAAGGGAGATGCGATCAGGAAGTTTTGACTAGGCACCGCGCCACTAATGTCGAATATCCGAAGTTCATACTTTCGTAATACTAGACATAGTGTGAGTGCCTGTCCTTACCAAGTTTCTGCCAAGCTACATAACGGCACCGGCGCAATATGCCTGCACAGCTTCACCGAGAAGAAATCTCAGCGGCACCGTCATCGCACTTTGAACATGGAGTTCTTCAAAAGCAAAAAAGAAAAAAAACACGAGAACGTGAACTTCCGCGACATGCAGATGTCGGGCTCTTGGTTAAACCTTTTCTTTGCGCCCTCGTGATTTTAGTCTCTAAATTTTCCCGATGCTGATGCTCACAGATACAACACTGTAGCAGACCCCGCTCTGATCACGAGCTCCTGGAACATCTCGCCGCGCGGGATTGTAGCGGGTACTCATGTAACCGAGTTGGGTTTACTTGCGACCAGAGTCTTCAGCCTGAAGGCCTCTTCGTCCGTTCTGAGAGTCCTCGATGAAGTGGTCTTCCCTCAACTTCGGTTGAATGACACGCCGCTTTTGCTAGCATCGTGAGGGGTTTCATTCTGGAGCCTCTGCACGGAACGCCACGAATGAACAGTTTCTGTGGCTTTCTCGGACATGCCCCTGGCTCTGTTCCAGGCGAATGTTACCCTGCTGGTTCGGCGGGCTTTTTTCTTGTCGAGAATGCGGGGAAACAAGGATGTCCTTACCAAGAGGCCCAGAACGAGATGGTGGGCCCCGGCCGAAGACCGCGTGCGTCAACGCGCGAGAGCCTATGTGATGCGACCTTGCTGCATTGTACAACAGTCAAAGCTGCGTGAGCAGACGCAGCGGCGCATTTGACTGGTTGAACGGCAAATAGCCGAGATTTGAGGCGTGAGAGAAAACTACCATGCCATACGTACTGTGGACGAGGACCTCCAGAAGCAGCAGGTAAGAGTCTGGAAAACGGAGGCTGGGTAAAGGTGATATTCCTTACGACAGTGCGGCCTGCGCTTAAGCATTGTAATCTTCGGTATGCCGCTCTGGGGGACGAATGCGGAGAAATGGTTCTGGCCCTGGCAGGTGGTGCACTGGTGTGAGCAAGGCCGAGGGCAGCTTGAGTCGACCTCGGATAGGGTTCGCGGCCGGAGACGAATGCTACAAGTACCAAATTTCGTTACTATGGTGGTTAAGGCCTTGCTGATCCCTGCGTGGCGATGCGCCATGCTCCCACTGAGCAGGTGAGCGATGTTCTCGGCCTAGCATTGTCATAGCAGGACCACATTAATTACTCCCTGCGACCGGTCCTTATATAACCCATCCGTCTCTAGTGTAGATCGACTAGATCTCAGGCACTGTCCCATTCCCTTGCTAATAAACGATGCCCCAGAGTCTTCCCGCCGGCATCAGACTCGCTATCACGCAATGACGGCTCTTTATCTTTGCAGTCTCTTTGCTTTGTTGCATTTGCTCGCTCTGCACGCCAGGTCTGCGAGCCTGAATATCTCGGGAGAGGCCGTAACAACAAGGTTCTGGGACTGCTGCAAACCTTCGTGCGGCTGGAAAGAGAAAGCGCCATTCGACCGACCTGTGCTATCGTGTAGCATCGACGACAAGCCTACGGATATCGAGGCCGGTACTGGATGCAATGGTGGCTCTGCCTATCTCTGTTCTAATCAACAGCCATGGGCAATCAACGAAACGTTCTCGTATGGTTTCGCAGGCGTCTTCATCATGCCAGGCCTCACTGGTGGCAAGATTGAAGACGCATGGTGCTGCGCATGCTACCAGGTGGACTTCACCAGCGATCCGCTCAGAGGGAAGACGATGATCGTCCAGGCCTCAAACACTGCCTATGATATCAATACCGCCAACCGGTTTTCCTTGGCGGCAAGTCCATCCGCCCAAGCGTAATTTGCGTCGCTAATGATGGGCAGGTGCCTGGTGGCAACACAACCTCACATGACGCCTGCGCCCGCCAGTACGGAGTGGACCAGACCGTCTTCGGTACCGACAACACTGGCGTCAGTTCCAAGGATGACTGCAAAAATCTACCGGAAGCTCTGCAGAAAGGATGCCAATGGCGCTTCGATTGGTACGAGGACGCAGGCTTCCCCACGTGAGTATGCATACGTAGAAGCCAGGTGCTGTCTGACGGTGTACAGCGCGAACTTCAAACGCGTCCCTTGCCCGACCGAGCTCACCTCGATAACACAGTGCACTCGCAGCGACGAGAAGCAGCTCATCTCGGGCGACACCTCGTCGGCGGCAACTCTCGCGCCTCCGTTCAGCATCCTCGCAGTAGTCGTCGCCGCCGGCATGCTGCTGGTGTGAGCACGTGCTATGCTGCTGCAACTCCACTCCGCCATGCGCCCTCGGTCGCCCACACCTTCGGCTGGGGACCCCAGATCAGACGATACCGCGCCATCCGTCTATTTCATGCATGGATAATCTTCTCACAAAACCCGCCTATGGCCGGCTAGGGCTTCTACCTTCGGATGCACCACCGTTGCACAGGCCTCACCACGGACGAGTCATGCGCCATCTCCACCGGCGTCTGCATAGGCGATAAATCACTTTTCCACATCGCTTCTGTCCTCTCTCTTGTAGCACCATCATCAAAAGGTTGTTGGGTTGCGTAGTGTGTTTTGTGATGCTTGTCCACGTTGCCATGTGGTCTGGAGACGGTCCTCATGGCGTTCCGTGTCGCCCATCGTGGGCTGTTGTGTTTCCTTTCTGCATCTGGAGCCTTGCTCCGCTCCGCATCGAGCTTCGGTTTGGGCATCAGTTCTTACGAGGCAGCATTCGCTTCAGCCTCCGTTCCTTGCGACTTGTCATGGCGTGTGGCGGGAGGATTTCTGATTGACCATCACCGTTTTTCAGGAAATTGGCTTCCTGGCGTCGTCTATGGCTTGTCAAATCGATACCATTGCCCCCACCTGAGGGCGGAGGATTTCCCCTTCTGCGACTCCGCGTGCCTGCATCAACAAGTTCGCCCACAATCATTCGTAATCGCCCACAACTTGTCGGAACATTTCTACCGCCTCCCGCCTTGCCCGGCAACTGACCACGCCATCGTTCGCATCCAGGCCACGTGTGTCCCGCATCCCAGCATTGCTTCTCGAAGGAGCAAATACTTTTCAGTTATTCATCGGCTAAGAACACTATCGGCAGGGACCATCAACTGCCTGAATGTACAAAATGGTGTGGCTGGGGTCAAGGGTTCATAATATCAGGGGTCTTTCCGCTACTTTATCCATATTTACCGCGGGGTAAGTCGTAGTCAAAATCCCAGAATCCTGGAATCCCAAGCCGGCCACTCCGAAAGCTCAAGTTGCCCCTCATTGTCTTGAAACCTGTTCCCACTGCATTTGCGCTATTGTGTAGCAGAACGCATGAATTGTGGAAACGAAGCAGTGAGAAGACTAGCGTACGGAAGAGTTATCAGACATTAGCTGCCGGGTCGATTTTCACATGGAGTCTGATCGACCCCTCGATCCCCAGAATCTTTGCATGTCACGCGCGGCCGCGCACAGCTGCCGAAGGCCTCCATGCAGGGCCACTATCACGAAGAAGGAGCTTTACGAAACCTGGTTTTCCCCTGTATCCCGGATTCTGTCCCCCACCAAGGTTAATACGTTCGCCTCTGACCGCGGTATAGTTAGCCAAGGTTAGGTTATGTCCTGTTGACTGCATGAGGTGGTCAACAGTGGCATATGCACCTCAAGATCTTCGTCTCGCTACTGTCCATGGCAGGTCCTTCGAGCAAGCGGCAGGGAAGCTGAACAACATTATCTTGTGCTTTCTTAACCTACAGATGTACCTACAGTAGCTCAACACAGCCCTTTACTAAGTGAAGGAACAAGTTTCTACTAATCACCAACATCGATAGCTGCCATTCTATAGCCTCCTTCGCTAGTTGAGCATGGCGGCCATGCTGGAATGAGTCTGTCCATGGTCGTCGTACTACACGTGATACTGCTGCTTAACCGGTGTTCTGGCGCTAACGCGACCGGCGCTCGGCCGACGGGCCTGAGCGCCGGCAAGGAGCGTGAGGTGGTCTGAGTGCTTGCGGGAGACTGTGCTGCCATGCGAGATGAAAGTTAGGGCTCTGGGGTGCAGATGGCATGCTCAATGATTATGCGTGGAGTTTGAGAACACAACATTGGACCGATGTTTTGACCAGTTGTGCGGTAGGACTTCTTCAAGACAACACTGCAATTTTCTGGACGGCCGTGTGTGCGCAGAGACCCAGCTGAGCATGTTCATGAAAGCTTCGTGATTCATATGCTATGCTATGCTATGCTATGCTATGCTGAAAAGTAAATCATGGGTATCTTAAAATCTCGTCCTCATCCTCCTCTTCCCTAAGCAGCACCGGGCTCAAAGGTATAATCGGACTAAGTGTTGGACTCAGTGTCGCGCCCGAGACCCGTCTGGGGCTCGACATGAGCACCGTCTCCGAGGTGCGCCTTGGGCTAGACATGAATGTAGCCTCTTCGTGTCGCCTCGGGCTCGACACCATGGTAGCTTCACTCAATCTCCACTCGATTTCTTTGTGACTGTCCACTAGCGTCGGTGCGCTCCCTAAACTTCCAATACTCGTCACTGTCTCTAGAACGTCGCCCTTCTCGAGACAATCGGCTTTGTCGTATCTATCAATACTGTTTCTGCGGCTCGGCTTGAGGGATCTGGGTTTAAAAGATCGACTCCTCTTTCGTAGAACCGCAGGTTTGAGGCGGCCCTGTTTTCCCGCGTCGAGAAAGTCACCTGAGCGGGCGAGCGAGGAAGAGAAGTCATCTGTAAGACAAGGTATGATCTTGTCGAGGAACCTCCGCTTCCGACTTGCCACATGGGTAATCGTAGATGAGTTCGAGTTGCTCCATTGCCATTCACTCCGAAACTCACGCTCCATAGGAGTGGCTTTGGTCTTGAAGTTGAAAACCCAGCGGGTTACGAGACCGCGCAGAATTGGAATGTTAGCCACAATGATGGCGACGTTGTTTTCAATGTGGCTAATGCAGTAGTCAATCGGATAGGTCCAGTCGGTTTTGAACGAAGTAAACAGTCGGTCGCGATACGTAAGGTAGATCTTGGCGGCGCCAATTCCCGTGACACTAGCTTCTATTAGAGAGAGAGGCGCGAAGATCGAGCGGCAGTAACTCACGCTAAGCTCGAGGTGAAGACCGCCAGCACCACTAGCCGTGATCGTAGTCTCGCGCTCATCATGCGGCGAACAATAATGAAGGGAATCGGAAAGATCAGAAGATCCGTGAGAAGATTCGCGCAGGTGACCCAAATTAGCATCTCGCCCATTCGATGCCGGCCCATGCAATGTAGGCCCCCAAAAGTTCGTGGTTTCCACGTATTCCCTGTCTGCGGTGGGCAGATGAAGATGTACAGACACCACGGTATCAGCGCGCTTCCGACGGTAAATACGAGTATGCCGTAGAGAGTCTTCTTCATCCATTCGATGACCGACCCAGCTCGTAGGAGAAGGAGAATGATGGACGCTTTCACGAGTGGGAGGATAGGTATGTTGAGGAGGTTGAATGCGAGAAGAATCTGAAGCAATTAGAACAGCTGACTTGATACCGCTGGGAAACGCGCACTTGATGATATTCGTCATAATTGGGCTCGATATCGTTGGGTGGAATCTCCCATATATGGATGCCTACGTGCCACATCTTCACATCTGCAAGAAGTCAGATGGGTGCGCAATCGAGACTGGAATGCTACTGACGCCTATATGAGGGCCCGATGAGGGCAAGAGAAAGTATCGTAGGGAAGACGATCAGCCAGTCATCTATGGAACTCGGTTACCACTGCAAGATGAGATGTCGCAGGCCACTCACCCCATCCTAGTCGTAGATTGAGCTTCCGTCTTGTATAGATCCTGAGGGCGACAAATATTGTGGCCAGTACAGGCGTGAATGTGATGACAGCCAGGCAAGTATCTTGGAGAGGATACCTGGGCATCTTGACAGCGAGGTGGCCTCGACCAAAAACTGTGGAGCGCACATGGCGCGATTGCGCGTGCGGGCAGCCTCATATAATAGCTCGGGCGGCACCACATTCGTGTGGGTATTGACCCCGGCCCACTCTGTCCGGCTGTCCGCGCCTGGCTTTCCCCCCGCAATAAACAAGGGTCTGTATATTAAACGACGGCTGCAAGGTAGTGATGGCCCCGGTTGACAAGCGAGAGCTATCGGTTCACGTGGACACTATAATATTTGAAGAGGACACTAGCCTTCTGATTAAAGTCTTATATTCCGACCTATAGTGACATGGGCCGGTTCAACACCAGCATACGCGTTGACGTGGATTTTTCCGGCTTCCAGATGTCGACGGTGGCTGCTACTCATTCCAGAGGCACAGAGCCCGACATCCGGGTCTGAAGCATGACTTGAGGGGTGTAACGTGATACGAGCCTTGTTAGATTCTCAGGCGTCTCGCCTGCACACATCGCTTTGAAAGGCAACTTGTCGTCGGCGTGGCGCGAATTACTCCGTATCTGGCTGACCTGCGCTTTAGTTTCCGAGACCACAGCGTCTGTTCCAATGCTGGTAGACCTTGGCATCGCATGCGCGCATAATACTGCGCTTCGGAGTCTTTTTTTTTTGCCATGATGCGGATCTGTTGTTCGACCGTCTATGTGTGTTGGAGGTTGACAGAAGGAGAGCGGCAGATGAATCGTCTCGCGATGCGCTGTCGAGTAACACGGCAGGTGCCACTTATGACAGCGACGCAAAGATGTAGGCTATCCAGACACTGCGCTGGTTATTGGTGGCTCATCGCGGGAATGCTCAGGACGGTGCAAGTTCCAATGAACGACGGTGAGGAATACCAGCTCAGCCTTTGGTAGAGGAGAAATGTGGACGAGGTACCCGAGTGTGGGGACATTTCAGATCACGTGAACCTATGTCTACCTAGGTACCTAGGTATGCGTCTCACGGAACCTGGGAGATGACGGTTTGATCCCACCGAATCCATGCCTCTCTCACGCGTGGGATGGTGGTGGCGCATCTGCACTGATAAGCTGAGCAGGACGCGGACATGGAGGTGCGCAGGCTCATTTGAGCGTCCCGACAACGATCTAGGCCGGCCATGGATCCTACAGTGAAGCGTCTCCCTCCGGATACAGATGACATGTTGTTCTAAGCATTTCGGGTGTGTCGATTTTGATCGACAGGCTCCGCACATGTCGCTCCACCCTAGCTTCGGGTAGATCAAGTTTGCACAACGTCTACATAGGATCGGCCATCGCAACGCACTCCGTTTTCAGCCACAATCAGTGTATCCGATGGAGGATACCGGCTTGCTTTCTGATGAAGCCAGGAGTGATTGCACGGGGTATAAACTGCGCGGACCGGGCACGGAGCCAATGCAGGAACAACCGGCCTTCGGGACAACGAGCATGAAGGCTGCAGGGAGACGCTCTGCGAAGCCCTTCAAGCGTCATTCCACATACCATAGGCAGAAGGACATGGTTGCGCCAATGGCTCGTTCCTCGCACCGTTCCCGAGGCCAAACAGACATGAAGCCCCTGCACACTGCAGAAGTGCAGCGCCAAGTCAGTTTTAGAGTTGGCGACGAGCGATCCGTTTACAGAACATGTCGAAGCCGCCGGCGATCCCAGCGCCATCCGTTTGCACAGCGTGTTTCAAAGCCCTCCACAATCCTGCACCCACGCCGCTCCTCATTCGTCCGACAGCCTCCTCATCTCTCGCTTTCCGACCCCACCGCTGCTACCCGCGCAAGCCACAGCTGCCAGAGTGGCCAGGACGCCACGGGGAGGAGCGTCGGACTCCCCTTTGATTAAATTCAGTCCGCATTTCGACTGCGTCCCGCACTATCGCGCCTAGATGTGGACATGGAGCGAATCCGAATGTCTGATCTTGCGCTCGGATGAACACGCCGTCTTGCTCTGGCGCCCGCGTGGACACCCGCACCTACCGACGTACAAATACAATGTCTACGCCCAGCCATCCAGTGTACCCTACCGTCTTGCTCGCGTTCTGGCTTCCGGTGCAGGAGTACCATCCATTCTTTCTTCAACCCACATTCATTGCAAAAGTCTGAGACTTATTCCCCTTCAGTGTTTAGCCTATCCGACTGACCTGAACCTGCCGCTCCCTACCCCATACCTTCATTCAAGCAAACAACATATACAATGCATTCTAACGTCTTTGCTGTCACGGCCGCTCTGCTCGCCACTGCCTCCGCCTTTGACTGTCATGGGCCTTATTTCAGTTTCTACAATCGTCGCGGCCCCGCCATGAGCTCCCAGAGACTTGATCCTGCCCTCTTTCCTGGCCAACAGAGTCCTCACATGCATGACTTCGACGGTGGGAATGCTCTGAGCGCCGACGTCTCCTACGAGAGCTTGCAGGGCTCTGACTGCACCACTGCACGCATCAAGCCCGACAAGAGTTTGTACTGGCGCCCTGCTCTTTACTGGAACGGAAACGGCACTGGCATGTACCCTGTGCCCAACTCCTTCCTCAAGGTCTACTACAAGTTTGGCGACAACGACAACGCCAAAGCAAAGAACATCTCTGAGTTCCCCGAGGATTTCGCCATGATGGCTGGTGACCCATTTAAGCGATCCGAGGATGACAAGAACGAGGCTGGCATCGACTGGACCTGCATTGGCGAGGACTACTCGAGAATCACTGCCAAGGGCTTCCCCACTGGATTTACATCTTGCGGACAAGGTTTGACCACCCAGCTCACCTTCCCTGCCTGCTGGAACGGAAAGACGATTGACCCGAAGAATCCAAGCGCACACATGGCTTACCCCTCTGCTGGTGGTTCGGGTATTGATGCCTGCCCAGAAGGCTTCCAAGCTGCTCGCTTCCCTAGCATATTCATCGAGTTCTGGTGGGACGTCAAGGCCTTCGATGGGCAGTACAGTGCCAACGACAACCCATGGGTCCTCGCTCAGGGTGACCCAACCGGTCACGGATTCCACGCTGATTTCCGCAACGGTTGGGCAAAGGGCGTTCTCGCTAAGGCCACATCTGACGATGGTTACTGCAACTGCGGATGCGGATGTGGTGATGACCAGATGAGGGAGTGCTTCGGCACTGAGAACGTCAATGACGATGCCGACATCTCAACTTGTGCTGCTAAATCGGCCTTCGCCGACGAGACCGGTGTTGTTGAGAAGCTGCCCGGCTGCAACCCACTTCAAGCTGGCCCTGGAGAGGCTACAGTTGTTTCTGGACCTGACTGCACGGCCGCTGCTGCTCCAGGCGCTGGTAATGCTACTTCTGCCTTTGCATCTGCAACTAGCGCCGCCGCGTCGGTCGTCTCATCTGCTGCGTAAGTCACCTTCCTGCATACTCAGCGTGCGTCTCTGACATGCTGCACAGCTCCGAAGCCATCAGTGCTGTTTCCAGCATTGTCGCTACCGTCAAAGAAGTCGAGTCGACAGCTATCCCTCAGTCTTCGGCCGGCCCCGAGTCCACGATCATTCCGACTATTGCAACGACTTTGGTGAGCCAGAGCCGCCACAGCCATCACCACCATCATACTGCCGTTCCCGGCGATGCATCTGAGGCACTCCCGGCAGATGCTGAGAGCAGCGAATGCACAAACGCGGCCACCGTTACAGTTACGCCACCTCCAGTCACTGTAACTGTCACGGCTTCCGCTCTAGCAGAAAAGAGGCGCCGCAGGTACGATTAGACGTTGCGGTAGCCGGGAGCATGTAAGATAGATGGATGGAATGCATACCGAAGGTGATGCGCAGCCGACATCCCCCAGAATACTTTCGCACGCGTTGCGCCCTGATTCTCAACTTTGTTACGATTTCACTGTAGATAACCTTTCACTTGCTTGGACACAAGCCTCGATCACATATGATCGCTTCACCTCGAATGAGAACTTGTTCTCGGATCTTCAAAACAAATGCTTTTCCGATTGAGATCGTTTTAATAGGAATCAGATAGGGAAGGCGTAGTAGAGTGCCCAAAGGGTTACATCCGACAAGCTTCCTGCTGACTAGCGGGGTTGCCGAAGGATCATCAAGCTCGTAGGCAAGCCTGGTTTCATGCGAAGAGCTTGCAAATTAGGAGAATCTGCATGAGTAAGATTAGCAGTGTTTTGACTCCTGCATTGTGGCGGATACGGTGGGACTGTCCAACCATTTCAGATACCGTGCAACAAGCTCCCCTCGTTGTCCTCGTGGTCGAGTGCGACGAACACCCGCGTCAGTTGATAGTAAATATTTGCGAAGCGAGAACATGTGGTGTTTGACTCCTACATAGACTCGTCCGTAGAGGCTGCATGGGAAGGGTTCAAAGAAGCAACGTAAACTTTAGTCTTGACTGCATCCCAGTCGTTTTCCGCCTCGAGCACAGACAAAAGCGGTTGGACTCGCTGCAGAATCTCATGTATGAGTGTGTAGGTCAGGGACTTACGCTATCAACCTATTGACTTATGTAGGCGGCCCTAGGTTACAGATGACGCTTGAAAACCTGGTGGTGTATTTTGTCTTCTGTTCATCTGCTGACTATCTCTGTGAGTGGTCCTGACCGCTCTTCAGCAATACCCGCCTTGAGAAGGCATGCTCATCGTATGGGTTAACGAGAAGGCGGCACTTTGCTTTTGGTGATCAGCGTGAAAGTGTCGATATCGACAATGCAACACAGTGTAATGGCCACTGTTACCTTCGAAAGGTATGCGCATGCACCGAAATGGGAATGACGATGACGGCGTCCGAACTATTGGTTCCTTACTAGGTAGCACACTAACGGCCCTCAGCCACAGGCGACCATCTCAGCTCTCAGCACAAAAATAACGACCACTAGCCTCACGCTGTACATACTTCCACGAAACGCTTCCGAACCCTCGTTTCGCTTCGATTCATTCGCTTCCATTTCTTCAATTGCAATCTACGGCCCCATATTCAGTCTTTCTTTCCCCCCGCTTGACCACCTTTCCCGAAATAGCCACGCGTCCGCCTCACCGCCTACCCCACCATCCCGGGAACGCCCCTCGACGCCGACTTTCGCGCTGCGACGACGCATCACCTCTTGTAACCCTTTAGCTTGGATAGCTGAATTTGAAGGGGCAGCATGTCTCTCGTCACACCCGTCACCGACGACTCAATGCCGCTCTTCAGCGCTTCTCTCATCTCGCCCGAAGTCGTCTCACAGCTCCCCGAAGGCTACACAATCCGGCCGCTGCAGCGCGGCGACTACGCAAAAGGCTTCCTCGACGTGCTGCGCGTCCTAACCACTGTCGGCGACGTCACAGAGGAGGTATGCACGCTCGCCAGCCAGCTGACACCTCCAGTCGCGCGGTGCCTCCAAACGGTGGTTTACAAAGGGCATTGATAGCTAACAGGCATGTGTGTGTAGCAATGGAATCAGCGTTATGAATGGCTCACCCAGCACAACGACCAGTACTTCCTCCTCTCAATCCTCGACCCCTCCTCCCGCGTCGTCGGCACTGGCGCCCTCATCGTCGAGCGCAAGTTCATCCACAACCTGGGTCTCGTAGGCCACATTGAGGACATCGCCGTCGCGAAAGACCAGCAGGGCAAAAAGCTGGGTCTGCGCATCATCCAGGCGCTCGATTACGTTGCTGAGAAGGTCGGATGCTACAAGAGCATTTTGGATTGTTCTGAGGCGAATGAGGGATTCTATGTTAAATGTGGCTTCAGGCGGGCCGGGCTCGAGATGGCCCATTATTATGGGGAGAGCAAGCCGAAAGGTGGCGCAGCGAAGGGGCAGTAGGATCCGGGTATTTAGGAGAAGGGGAGGTTGTAGGGACGCATTGCGGATATAGAGACGGTAGACTTGGCTCGGCGTGGTTAAATCTAGACACCCGCTCGAGAAGTGATACGCACCGATTTTTGAGCGTTTGTATCTGGAGCTACTCTGGGACTGCGAGTTGTTGTCGGGCTGCTTGCCGCATGAAACACATGTTTCGATACAGAGGCGGTTCGTCAGACGCAAGCAACCCCCAAACGCCTTGCAGCACAACGAATGCAGGCGTCTGCCGCTCGTGGTTCAGTCTCTAGATCTCCTTCCTCGTGTAGTTTCGCTCCGCACGCGCTTCCTGTGGTCTCCGATCTTCTGCCGGACGCCCTTGAGAAATGGCTGTTCAGCAACACTCAGTTCAACTGCCGTAGTATGCGCTGGCGTCCTGTCGCATACTAGCTCACGGAGCTCGATTTCATTCACATAGTAGATTCTCCACTCCTGGTTTTCTGAATGGTGCACTTCTCGGCGTCTACAAGATCGAAATCGATTGTTGATACACTGCTTCCATTGATGTATCTCTTTTACGTACCTCCGGCCGGAGCCTTGGCTATGGTTGGAACACAGAGCAAGGGCAGGTAGATGGCGAGGATACCGAGAATGACTGGCTGAAGGATGACACCTTTGGCTTGGGCGAGAGCACCGACACCGAACGGGATGATGGCGGCTCCGCCTCCACCGAAGGCTGTTGCGGAGTCATGGCAGAAACGTGGAGCTGCGCGGGAAACACATTTGTGGCTGCGACGACTGCGGCTGGGAAGACTGGTCCGAGGAAGAAGGTTTGAACCGAGACTGCGATGGGAGATACATTGAACTAGAGGACGAGCCAAATGTCAGGCCATCGCGAGGAGGATGTATACCTACGGTCGGCAAGTGAAGAAAATACATTGCTCATTATTGACCGTGGGAAGATTTGGCAATAATATTGTTGAGTCAAGCTTGCAAGAATGTTAGTTTGCAATATCTCCAATCCGTTATGAAGTGAAAGCGGATCTCATCTGCGTTATGAGTCAATCGATCAACAGACGGTAGACAAAGGCAAAGACGCAACGCTGGGCTTTCCTACACAGCATAGAAGGGGCCTCCGCACAGCGCCATGGCTATTCTTCGAAAGCCTGTGATGGGGCGGTGGTGAACGACGGGATGGTTAAATGAGGCCGAAGTGGGCTCGGCGAACATTTTCTGATTGGTCGGGTGTCGGAGAAACCATCTCCATAGTTCCGCCGGCTGGTCGCATTAACTAGACAAACGGTACCCACGAGACAATGCGAAAAACATCTTAGCAATGAGAAGCTCTGGTATCTGCTTAGCTGCATTTGGAGATTCCTCAAACGAAGAACCGTGAAACCGCTCAATCCAAAGCATGGCTGTACAAGAAGTGCCAAAGGGCCCCAAGCGAAACGACCGTGATGGACAACAGTTCGCTATCGAACTTCCGACTCACACAACTCCAAGCGAGCTTCGACACAAATATGCGGCAGATGACATTCAGACCATGGTTGGGAGCAAATTCGAACCCGTAGACTTGGAGAACACGCCTGTCGTTGACTCTGGCCTTCCACCCGAGTTATGGACCATTGTGCAATCCGCACCTGCAAGCTTTCCTCCGCAATACTTTCTCGATGTTAGTCGGAATCTACTAGAGAATCCAAATTTGACCGCTTCGCACCTGTCACGGGCGGAATTATCCTACACAAGTTTCACGGATGCTTCGTACAACGCCGAAGCCGCTCATCCACATGAGCTCGCAAGTATTATAAAGCACCTGAAGACCGATCATCAACCACGACTAGTGCCTGGCGGCGTGTCAGGTTACAAGCTTCAGTGGACCGTCGTCCGAAAGCTAATACCTAGGAACCCTAAGTTGGACGAGGCCTTGCAACAGACATGTCATCTGTACACTTCTACCGAGCAGGTCGTAGTACCAGGAGAGAGCAGCAGCAGCAGCAAATTCGATGCCGAAAGGTATCTCGTCATCTACATTCCCCACGTCTCAGACGCAGACTCCATACCGTTCTACCATCCCAAAGTGCGAGGCGTTGCCATCCTCTACTCGTATCATAAGCAGCCCCCACCAGACGCAGCACCAGGGACCTTGTCACTGTACTACGACCTTTTTCCCGGAAGACCGCTGGAGAACCGCATGTCGCGAACTGCGTTGAAGATGCTTGAGACCATCCACAAGCACGCTCGCGGACGTATGCAAGGATACCAGAAACGCGTCCACCACGACTTGATCATCCCGCAGAAGACGTTCCAAGACACATACGCCTATTTAAAAGGCATGTATGCAAAGGAACTTATTGACAATTGGGTGGAGCAAACGCCCGCGAATAAACATGTCTTCGAGGATCTGGGGATAGCGGCATTCCTGATTGAGCTATGGACGGACATGTATGGTGGAATCACTCCAGAATCAGACCACCGATCAAGCAACACGAACCCTACAGATGCGGAGAAAGCACAGTTGGAGCTTCAGACTCTAAGACGGACAATGGCGCAGCAAACTTTTCCTGGGTTCGTCGATATCGGTTGCGGGAACGGCCTCCTGGTGTACATCCTCAACAAGGAGGGATGGAAGGGGTGGGGCTTCGATGCACGCCGCCGCAAAACTTGGGCTACATTTGGAGAAGTGTACCAGCAGCATGTGAAAGAGATGCTGCTCGTCCCGAGCGTTCTGCAAAACCCCGAGGTCGACAGAGAGGCAGGGAACGGGTCACCACCCTGGCACAACGGCCTTCTCCCCAAGGGAAATTTTATCATTTCGAACCACGCTGACGAACTGACTGCATGGACTCCCGTTCTCGCCTATCTTTCAGACAGCCCTTTCATAGCGATACCTTGTTGCAGTCACAACTTCGGCGGTACGCGCTTCAGGGCGCCGTACCGCCGCGAACACTTCCCATCTGCTACCACAAACTCGGCGAAGCAGGTATCTGCGTACATGTCGCTCTGTAGCTATGTTGCGCATCTCTGTGCGGCAATGTCGTTTGTTCCGGAAAAAGAGCATCTGAGGATACCTTCAACGCGGAACATCGCTATCATCGGGCGGAAGAGGGACGGCGATGAGGACAAAGGTAGTCAGGAGGACAGGCTGAAGTTCATTCGGAAAGTCGTAGAGAAGGAAATGGGAGGTGAAACATCGATCGAGCAGGTGAGGCTACAGTGGCTGAAGAGAGGAAGCGGTTTGATAAAGCCTGGATCAGTCGGTCATTGATACGGCTTGGAATTCGTTTACATATGGCAAATGCCCAATTGGCTGCACTGAATAAAGACCAGTCGCATACTCCATCTGTCATAGACGTTACTCTCTTCTTCTTATACTTCGAGTTCTGGCGCACAGGGCTTAGAGTTCCCCGACGGCCTGGCTCGGCGAGAGTTGCCATGGGAGAGCTTAGCGTGGGGTCGACCCCGCGTTATCGTACCTATCGCGTTCCCTCACGCCACGAACGCGCCCAAAGGTCATGCTACAGTTCCTGCCGCGATGGGGCGCTCTTCTTTCTTTCTTCTCAATCACTCGTGCCAAGTATGGCGGCAGCAGCTTGCAGCTTTCAGGCGGCTTTACAGGCAGCGCATAGGACGGGATTAGCTGTGCCCAGGGCATTGAATGCATCGAGAGCTCTCACAGCAACAAACATTCCTCACCGACAACTACAAAGAGCCTTCAAGGTTTCGAGATCCTTGTCCGGATATGAGGCAAGAAGGCTCTTTGGCCAGACTTCAACATGGCGGTTACAGACGAAAGAGTTGGACGAGGACGCCCTCAGGAGCTTGAAAGTGAACAAGCAGCGCTTGATGGAAGATCTACACCACACTTGCCAATGGGGCACTGGAAAACGATGGGGCCAGTGCGCATTCAGCTCCCAGTCTCATCTTTAAGCTTGTTAACAAATGCTCTAGAGCTGAAACAGAGACAGGCATGACCCGGCTCGCACTCTCAGACGCCGACAAGCACGCCCGCGACTGGTTCGTCAAGACAACCAGGGATCTTGGATGCAAAGTCACTGTCGATGAAATGGGCAATATCTTCGCTGTGCGGGCCGGGATCAAGAACGATAAACCGCCCACGTTCGTGGGATCACATCTCGACACGCAGCCAACCGGTGGTCGATATGATGGCATCTTAGGTGTTCACGCAGGCATCGAGATGCTGAAAGTGCTGAATGAAAATTGGATAGAGACGGAGTATCCCGTTGGTGTCGTCAACTGGACAAAGTACGACGATTTCCAGCCAACTCCCTCACCTGCTCAAGCTCACCCCTCTCTAGCGAAGAAGGCGCCCGCTTTCCCCTCTCTATGTCCTCCTCCGGTGTATGGGCGGGCTCCATACCACTTTCCACGGTACGCAATGTCAGGGTATAATGTGGGTGTTCGTGCCGAGCGATTGATGTAGACTTTCAGTCATACACCTTTTCGTCTGAAATCTTCAGACATCAGCAGTTGGCCAGAACACCTACTTCACCCACTTTCTTGATGTGTGAACATCACACTGACTTTTTATGCCCACCTTTAGGCACAAAACCTGCGCGAAGTACATCCCGGTACCGCAACGATGGCCGAAGAACTCTCTCGCATCGGGTACCTTGGTTCCGTACCAGCTTCGCACGAAGCCACGCCTATGGCCGCGCACTTCGAACTACACATAGAGCAAGGCCCGCTCCTCGAGATAGCCAATAGAAAAGTCGGAATCGTAACAGGAGTCCAGGCATACAAATGGCTCACCATCGATGTGAAAGGCCGGGACTCGCACACGGGTACCACCAACCTTGTGAGCCGCGCCGACGCGCTGCTCGCTGCCTCCAAGATGATTCTGCATAGCCATCGACTTGCCACTGCAAACAGCGCGCTCGCATCCACTGGTATTCTCAATCTCAAGCCTGGAAGCACGAACACTGTCCCAGGCCACGTCAGCTTCTCACTCGACATCCGCGCGCCGGCCGACGAGACCGTCGCGAAGGTGCTCGCCCTTGTGAAAGAGGACTTCCCCAAGATCGCTGCCGGAGAAAACCTTGCTGGTCTCAACGACGGTGGAACACCAAGTCTTCCCTGCAGCATCGACATCATAGAAGATTTCGATAGCCCGGCCACAACCTTTCACCCAAGCTGCATCGACGCTGTCACTAGAGCGGCACACAGGGTTCTCGGACCGGGTAGCAAGAGCTTGACGATGGAGATGACGAGCGGTGCTGGACATGATAGCGTGTACACCGGCAAGCGATGCCCGACGAGCATGATTTTTGTGCCGTGCAGGGAGGGCATGAGTCACAATCCCGAAGAATTCTGCAAGGAGGAGGACTGTGCGATTGGGGCAGAAGTGCTGCTGCATTCAGTTTTAAGATTTGATCGCATGAGAGAGGTGCAGAGAGTGAGTTGGAAGCAGGAGCCGTATACCCTGTGAGCATATGCAAGCTCGAAACGTATTTGGCCCATGTACTAGAGGACCAGACTCTCTCCTTGATATGTTAAAATAGCTATACTGCTGTAGACACTTTCGTTGAACCATTTCGCACTCGCCCTGATAGTACTGGATCTCCTTCGCCGTGACTGTGAAGTTACCCTGCAAATCAACGTTCATGGGCCTTCTCTTGTACTTCAATTGTCAACCGTGTCTTGCATCTCAATCGTTCCAGACGCCCAGTTGGGTCCAAAGACCGTATCGAGGTTTCGCTTGACCCTGGCAATTTCCACCTTTGAAGGAAACAGTGGCACCATGATCGAGACAAACGGTTTCGTTCCTGCGGCTACCTTAACGATATCGACCAATGGGAGCGTTGGAGTTCCAAGATCCCTGGACTCTGGTACGAGCGGCGCGGGTGCGCTAGATGTTGCCGAAGAAGCAGAAGAGGGACCGCTAGAGGACTCGACCGACATAATTTCTGCGCGAACGTCTAGATCAATGTCAGAGGCAGAGCTCGATGCGCGATCTTTGGAGGGCATCTGACCTTCGGTCCCTTGGCTGTCGAGACCATTGTGTGAGCTTTGCACGTTAACAGACCCCTCAAGTAGCTGCGCGTCAAGTACTCACTTCACTATCTTGCCACTTCCGAACTCCTTCGGCTCCATGTCCTTCACCCACTTAGACACTATCGCTGACTCCGCTTCAGCAACACCTCCCTGCTCATGCTCATGCTCCGCCTCCCTCGCCTGCCTCGCCAGCAACTTCTTCTTCCTTCGACTCAGCTTCGGTGGCTGTTCGGCCTGGGCCTGGGCCTGCACTTGCTGGTTCGCCTCGTTCACCAACCTTTTCCGCTGCTTCTTGCTCAGCGGTGGTCCATTCTGATGTTGGACTGCACCCTGGCCAGGCTGCTGCTGAGCTTGCTTCTTCTGCTTCTTCATGCGGGCTGTGCGGTAATTAACAGTGGAGGCGGGAGGAGAGGAAAAGGACCTACGCATTGTGGTAACCGTGTGGCGAAACGAAAGTGCTCAATGGTATGAATTATCGTGCTTGGGGAGAAAGGTGTGATTGGTTGGGGGGAACTATGTGTACCAGTGTGGAGGAGCATGGCGAAATGTAGGCCGCGGTGTTAAGTTCGTTTACATGATGGTGCGAAGGCAAGTGCGACTTCATGACGCGCGCCTCCCTGAAGACTGAACGCAAGTGCGTCTTATAGAGACCTAGAGGAACAAGTGAAAACTTGTTACGACTAAATTGTCACATTGTCCTCTTCAATTTTTAAAGAAAGATCTATTTGCAAAACACTTCGAGCTTACAGAAGACACGGGGGTATGCCAACGCCAAACGACCCGCACTGACTGACATACTGAGGGTGGCCGCTTAAAGGTATCCAACAAAGCATACTCAAACAGAAGAAATGAAGTAGCAGGAAGTGAGGGTATGAGGGTATCCGGTTTCGTGACATCGTGAGCGCTAGCGATTCGCGCAGTTTCTAACCTTTCTTGCTGTCGGTGGATTTTCGCTTAGAACCGCCACGAATCATATCCGCTGCGGCTGTCGTATCCGTTGGCGCCGCCTCTACCTCGATAGTGATCATCATCGTATACTGACCGAGGCTGTGAATCGTAGGAGCCGTCCGTACCGGCGGTGCTGCGGCGTTGGTGGCCGGCGGTGCGGTCCGCTTGACGCGCCGCCCATTCCCTCCTTGTCTCAGCGTCTTTGGCGAATCTCCGTTTTTCATCATTCTCATCGTACGTGCTCGAGGTATAGTACCCGCCGGATACGTTGGGATCTGAGCTCTTGCCGTAGTTGGAGAAGCTGGGGCTCCTAGGTCTTCGGCCGTTTGTTTGCGTAGCGGACCGAGGATACTGAGATGGGTCGGCTGGTGGGACGTAGGGATGCTGGCTAGCTGTTGACTGGGTCCGCCGACGTTGTTCGTGCAAAGGTACCTCTGAAGGTGCGCTTCGACTCGTATCGTCTTCGTACACCTTGCCTCCGCCAGGCGCGGCAGCATATGGTTTCCTCTCTCTTTCCAAAGGCATTGAGATGGGCACATTACCTTCGTCTTCGGATACAACAGCTCTCGGGTCCGGTCGACCTGTGTATGGGCTACGCTCTCGTTCAAGGCTCGGCGGTACGCTTGCGCTCTGGCTCATTGGTGGCGGTGGCGGGAATGTGGGAGCCCGACGGAGAGGGCCGACACCCTCGGGAGAAAGAGCAGCAGCGCAACGCTGTTGAGCTTGTAGGTTCTCGATATGGGGGAACAGACGGCGAGGAAGTTCTTTGGGGAAGCGCTCCTTGCAATCGTCGGCGTTGCTAATTGGCATGTCAAGGACCGCTCTCGAGAGTCGTTCGTACTCCGCATCAGGGTAGGATTGTATCATAGCTGTCATCCATTCCTGGAAGCCGTGAGGAGTAAGAGCAGGAACATCAGGCTGAGCTGCGGGATGCTCCTGAACAAGGTGGTGTTCGCAGCGCATGTCCCGGTATATCTTACACAGCGTAGAGTATGGCAGCTTTCCGAATATTGCTATCATCATCAGCATATGGCCATGTATCTTGCTGCACGAACATACTGTCCCAGGGGTAGATGTCTTCAGAGAGTTTGACGTCATTGTAAAACCGCAGCATTTTGGAAGGTGTAATGACTAAGCTCTTCTTTGGCTCGTAGTCGTCAATCTATAGAAGTCAGCAATGATTCAACAGCTGCAGATGCTAGTACTAACCAGATGCATAGCAAGGCCTCGCAGAAACTCGCCTAAGCGGGGAGTGGGCTGGCCTTGCGGGTCGAATAACAGCTGCCATCTTCTCTCCATAGGTGTCAAGTCGCTTTCTGTCGGCATTCTCGGAGGTGCTGCGGGTCGGGGGGTCGGTCTTTCGTGTAGAATGTCGACAGGCGCACTGTGTTCGTGCCCAGGCGTTGGAGTGTCTCCAGCACCGTCGAAAAGAGGGTCGTGCGATAGAGGGTCCGGAGAAGCACTTCCGTGACTGCACAGGTCTGCCTGTTTTGGCGATGGCGGAGTGTACACGTTGCGTGAAGGAATCGATGTCATAGAGACGGGCGATTGCGGGGGGTACGGTTGCTGCGGCGGTGCGACCGGCTGCTGCGCAGTGACACCCATTCCCAGCTTAATCTCGTCCAACACTGACTTTTTTACTTCAGCTGTGATCTGCGCAATGAGCTGAGGGTCGACTTTGCCCGCTGAGTCGGACTTGTCAAAAGCATTTTTGAGCGCATTGTGGAGTGGTTGCTGGGAAGGCTGAGCGTATCCGTCAATTGTAGCTTTGGACGATGTAGGAGATCTAGGGCGTTGGGGCTCGCGAAAGCTTGCTTCTTGCTGATAAGATGACGGATAATAAGAGCGAGGATGGTAGGAAGACGAGTACGGTGCCTGGTTAGGATCCGGCTGGCTGCGGTAGCTGCTGTCCATGGTAAAAGCTTACACCAGCGGTGTAGCCGTGTAGCCTTGTCCGATGACGCTTACTGGTAAGAAACGATGTTGAGTGGTTGAGGGGTCAGACGTTGATGGTGCAGCAAGACGAGCTGCAGTTATTGCGTGGTGCCCATGCAATATGCGTCGATATATGCTACAAAAAAAGACGTGTAGAAGCTTGGTGGAGCAAGGTGCAAGATATAGCGTGGTAAGCAGGCTGAGCTGTGGAGACGAGACCCGGCCACGCTGCTCGGGAGAACACCCTGCTTCTGTCACAAAAGGAAACGGTTGGCTGATCTGATCGAAAAGATGTGGCGGTTTTGCGATGAGAGAGTTGACTGGTGAGGAAGCACGTGCGGCGAGGTTGTTTGGTAACGGCCATGTGGAGCTCGTGGTCGAGGAACAGGCGTGCGGCGCATTGCGTCATCGGTATGTGCACGTCACCTCTGTTCTAAGAAAAGCCGCTGGCCAAGATCGACTTCAGTGCGATCACCATACTGTGTACATTGTCCGTACGACTAATTGAGCCAGGATTCGGATGCTGTCAAGAACTCGCAGGCTCCTATGTACCTGTGCCGCGAATCGTCATCATGCCCGATGGATAACAGGTACCGGGGTTTGGATAGGGTCATCAGCGTACTGATAGCAGCTGTTACCTTGGGGTCTTATATTAGGGGCTACCTAGGTACTGCGAAAGACACGTGCATTTCCCATCGCGTCTGGTATCTGGTGCGTTTTTACCAGACGCACCATCGCACGCTACCTCCCAAGGTAGTCAGTCCATGGGTGTGTGGGGCTGCCCGCTGTCACTAACCGCCCAACGGACACGGTACCTAGGCGGGATCCTGCAAGACTCTCTACGCGACATGGCCGAGGTATCGCAACAGCTGGACAACATATCTCGACTGCCGCGTCATGGTGTTTGTTTGTTCGTCATCTTTGTTTCAACGAGCAGCGGACGAAACGCGCGGAGCATGTTGCACGGTTGAGATGGTGCGCCGACCGGCCTGGCGCCATGGTTTCAACTTGGGCTGCAGGGACAGCCTTCTTGCCTGCGGCCAAAACAATGGAAAAGGTGGCGACGCGGATATGGCTACAGAGAGACGTGGTAGCAAGAGCAGAAGCGCTTGCTTCAGATGCTGTGGCTATGTGTCTGCAGTGCACGTCGGCGGCTGCGGCGTGGCGTAGTGTCTGAACTCTCTGGGCGGGCAGCGTGAAACGCATGCGGTGAGTACGGTTGAGGCTGTAGATCAGGCACGAGCGCCTCGCAGACTGGCGGCCTGCTTGCTGGGCAGCGGGCACTGGCACTGGCAGGCAGTCAGGAAAGACGTGCCGAAGACAGTTCGTGCTGATGAGGGCTCAGGGTCAGGGTCTTGCAGAGAGGTGGTCCGAGCGCTCTTCTGAGGCGCCCGTCCAGCATCGAGCATCGCCGCGTGAGCGCGGTTCGGCGTTGTCCACAAGCACGACAATACTCCAGGAGCCAGCATAAAGCACTCATCTCGTGAAGCGCCGCGTGGGAAATCACTGTGGAGTGCTGATTGCGGAGAGATAGGACGGGGTGATTGCTATGCCCGCGCGAGCAATGGGGAGTACTCTTGCATGACCTGAAACCCCTAGTCCGTCAGTCAGACACAGCTCCTTGAGCGCCGCTCCGCCTTTTCTACGTCGTTCCCGCCGCTCGTGATTTCTGTTGTTTCGTCTAAGACTCCCGCGTGTTTCTTCGCTCTGTCCACCGCCACGCTGCCCCCCGACCCTGGAGCCCGCTGCTTCGCTAATAATAAAGGGCCCGCTCGCCGAAAGCCCTCTGCTGCACCTCACCGTGCTGTGTAGAACGCGGGACGCCGAGCACCGCTGCCTCGCTCACCACCCCTACACCCACACGACGCTCCTTCACCAGCCTGGCTCGACGCCCGATAGCGCTGAACAATCGAACCTCCTGCCCTCCGTTCGAGGGCACCTGCTCCGCTACTGGCCTTCGCACCAACACGCACCACTGTCGTGCAACCTCCCGCAACTGCATCTCGCCGGCACTCTTGACGATCTGCCACTGAGCGGAACGCGTCTCGCCATCCACGAACACGCCGCCTGCCTCCGCTCGCGACCCCATTATGCTTGCTTGATTTGAAATACCTGGACCCGAGACAGACCCGCCGTCACAGCGACACGAGAAGCGTCACGTCCAACAGCCCACCGGCCTCGTCACCCGCTCCTCTCCGTACACTTCCCACCGACATACAAGACATGGCCATGCTCGCATCCAAACCGTCGTATTCGGCGCCCGCGCTTGGGTCGTCGTCTTCGCAAACGTCCACACAGTACAGCGCCACCTTGTCAAGCTACCGCAACCAAGGTGCCGCCTCCCGTGCAGACCACTCCCTCTATGCTTCACCCACCGAGTCGGAATTTTCCGAAGTCTACGACGCTCCGGACGCAGTCAGACACTGGGACGAAGAGAAGGTCGGAGACTGGTTGAAGCGTATCAATTGTGCTCAATATGTCGAGCTGTTCAAACGTATGTGGATGGACCTAGTCCTAGTCTAAAAGATCACCACTGACCTGCCTAGAAAATAATATCAACGGCGAGAACTTGATGGAGATGGACCAGACACACCTCAAAGATATGGGTATTAAAAAGGTCGGCGACAGGGTCCGTATCGGCTCGCAAGCAAAGCAGCTCCGCAACAAAGAGTACAAGAAGGCTTCCAGACGGGTATCGAACAGGGTACGTACCCCTTGCACTTCGAACACGCAACACATCTAATGTTTAAGCAGCAATCCCTTGCCATGTTGGACAACGCCGCCTATACCCCACCCTCGTCTGCCTCGCCTCGCCCATCGCACTCTGCTCGCTCCGTCCCATCTAGCTACCAAAATGCCTCGAAGCGCATGTCTCGACAGATAAACGCTTCCGATCTGAATTCTTATGCCTACGGTGGTGCCAAGTCACCTTCACGTCCTAGCTCTCCTATGGTCGATCAAGAGAACCGGGGCACGAGGCGCGAGCGTAATTACGGCGTTGCCAGCCCTCAGGACAGCAAAAATTATGCATCCTCATACAGCAGCCTGCCTCTGAGTGCAGCCAACAGCGCAGCCAACATATCATATCGCAATCCACGAACCACGCCCACCGAGACGCCCCAAACCGCCCGCTTCGCGAGCCACATTCGGAACCAGAGCATGTCGGAGAGCGCCACTAACAGCGCCATATTACCATCCGACAAGGCTGTGATCCGAGTCATCTACGACTCGGGTCGGTCATCTGTAATAAATATTGAGGGTTGCAAAACCGCGGATGAGATTATGCTCAAGACTTTGAGAAAGGGACAGCTCAATGAGGGTCATCTCAAGAACTACTGTTTCTATATCCTGGATGGACCGGAGCCCAAGCCTGAATTATGCCACAGACTGAGCGATATCGAGGTTATTCGATTGTGCAAAGACTCCAACCGACATGAGAGAGGGCGTCTCATCTTACGAAAAATCCATACTGGAGAACCTGAAGAGGATCAATTGAAGGCGGCCGCAGGTATCTACCAACAGCAGAACCTCCAGCAGACGCAGAACATAATAGTCCCTACAAGTGAGAGAAGCAAGAAGAAAATTCAAGAGATAACTGGCGAGTCGTTGGCCGCAGTCAGTTATCCGCTCTCGCCTACCTCAGCAAGGGAGCGAGAACGGCATATTCACTCTACCGCACAACATCTGGAAGGACCGTCCAGATCACAGGCCTTTGCGACGAGAGCCCGGAAGCTTAAACAGTTCTACGGAGCCCGACCACCGAGCGAGCTTATCACTTCAGATCTCACATCCTACTTTCCAGATGTGGAAAAAGACGAGATCGATAAGACGATACGAATGTCGATTCGGCGATCTCGTCGTCTTAGCCGAGCGGCTTCCCGCTTGTCGATGGCTTCAAACTTTAGTGTTGCCTCGAGCCTAAAGGACGCTCCTCCTCTTCCATCTATCGCGGACAACTGGCTCCAGAACAACAATAACCAGGCACGCCCGCTGAGACCGCTTTCCGTTATGCGCCTTGGCCTCCCCTCTCAGTCAGGGTACCGTGATTCGATAGCATCCTCAGTCCTAGAGCCACTGGAGGAAGAGTCACCGCTCGAGCCGAATCGAAAATCTTACGTGTCTTTCGGTGGCGAGAGTACTGCAGAGAACCTCCAAGTCACCGACCCTGAAGGTCATACGACCATGCAGTCGTACTTCGACGACGGTGGCAGCAGTTTGGCCGGCAGCAGCGCTGGCAACACCGAGGCAGGTGATTCACTCAACAAGCGACTTTCTGCAGCTATCGCTGAGGATGGCGAGGAGTATGATGACGAGCTTGCCGATTACCTTGAGCAGGATTCCTGGGAGAACGTCAAATATATGAAGGGTGCTCTGATTGGACAAGGTTCCTTCGGCAGTGTCTACCTGGCGCTTCACGCAGTAACGGGCGAGCTTATGGCCGTGAAGCAAGTTGAACTCCCGTCTGCCTCTGGAACCGCCCAGACGGATCAGAGGAAAACCAACATGGTGGAGGCGCTCAAACACGAAATCGGGCTGCTCAGGGATCTCAAGCACAAGAACATCGTGCAGTACCTTGGCTCAAATTCCGACGAACAACACTTGAACATTTTCCTTGAATACGTCCCGGGAGGGTCCGTTGCCACTATGCTCGTCAACTACGGACCATTGGGTGAATCTCTCATCCAGAACTTCGTGCGACAAATTCTCCAAGGCCTATCGTACCTTCACTCAAGGGACATTATTCATCGTGACATCAAAGGAGCTAACATCCTTGTCGACAACAAAGGATCCGTTAAGATTTCCGATTTCGGCATTTCCAAGCGTGTTGATACGTCCACCCTTCTCAACGGCGGCAAGAAAGGCGCTCAGCGCGTCTCTCTGCAAGGTTCAGTGTTCTGGATGGCACCGGAAGTCGTTCGTCAGACAGCGTACACCCGCAAAGCAGACATATGGTCGCTCGGTTGCCTGATTGTGGAGATGTTCACCGGAGCGCACCCACATCCCACGTTGAGCCAACTCCAGGCCATCTTTAAGATTGGTGGTCCTGGCGAAGCTAACCCCGCCATACCTGAGAACGCAGGCGAAGATGCCCGTGCTTTCCTTTCGCAGACCTTCCTGATCGACCACGAGCGGCGCCCAAGCGCCGATGAGCTTCTCGCCAGCCCTTTTTGTACCGAACAGGCTTCATAGAAGCGATGTGCGCCTGTTCATTGATCTTTGGCGTATTTCTCGACACTGTCGATAACTTTTTGCATGGTAACGGTTTTACGTGACAATGAGGAGGACCATAACATCGGGACTCGAAATAATTGGAGGGAGCAAAGCTTCTGGGGTTCTATAGGTTATATTCTGTCCGTCTTCTAGCGCCTAGTCGCGCTTTTATGCTATGTACGATACTATTTTGGAGGAACGGAGGCTTGTAGTCTAGGCCGCTGTGCGGGGTTTTCTTCGCTACATATCTGGCGCGTGGATTTTCACGTGTGTATCATATCTATGGACATTTTCGTTAACTTCACAATTGCAGTTAATTTGTTCTTATCCACCGCGTTGTGATCTTTCAAGCTTCGAACTGGTAACGGGCATTCGGCCGTAGCAGCTCCGCCCTGTTTACATTGTCAACTTGCCAACTTGAGCCGCAGCATCCGGCCTTGCTGCCGCAAAAATGCTGCTTACTCTGTCCATGTTGTCCAGTCAGTCTCGAGTCAGCCTAATCGCCGTACCACAGGATCGGATACACACCCACTAACGAAACCCAGTTCTGCTGTGTAGGGATCAACATGCGGGGTAGTTACTTATAGCTCCACCACCTCTAACCATAGCTTCATCGTTGATTGCCCTTCGCCCCGCAAACAGGACCGCATTCGGGTACCGAGGCTCCTTATCCGACGAACGGTCCGGTCTCGGGAGATCTGTTACGAGAGCTAGACTTGATAAGGACATCAATGATACATGTGCATGTCGTGGGTGTATGGGCGACGCCCCAGGTGCAGCTTCCCACCATGGAAGAGGGGTCGTTCATATACCCGTCCTACCGACCTCATCAACTTCCTTTATCATCTAGCACGCAGCTTCCAACGCTCAGGCGTTCTATACTCATGGTTTGAGGAGGTCAAGCCTGCCCACGGTCTATGTACATCGCCTGGCTCCTTGCTTGCTGCTACTTCTTCTTTCTGTGGCGTCAGGATAACACGACTCCCACACCACAGTCTTTTACCCCCCAACAGACCTCTTCTTTACTTCGACCTGCATAAGAAAGCCTAGAATGGCCGCCTCTGTAGATCTACCGAAGAAATACAAGGCCGCTGTCTATGACAAGCCAGGCTCTATCTCAACCAAGATCGAGGAGCTAGACATGCCTGAGCCCGGTCCGGGGGAAATTTTGATCAACCTCTCGCATTCGGGTGTTTGTCACTCTGATATGGGTATCATGACTCAGTCATGGAAGCACATGCCTTTTCCTACTCAAGCTGGCCAGGTCGGCGGGCACGAAGGTGTAGGAAAAATCGTGAAGATGGGCCCTGCGACAGATAATTCGACGGTCGGCGTAGGCGATAGGGTGGGGATCAAGTGGATGGCAGGCATTTGCGAGACTTGCGATGCGTGCAGGGTGGGGTTAGATGCCAGTTGTGTGAAGGGTGTAAGTCCAGCCGACGACCCCCCTCTAATTCGCTGCTTAGAACGGATGAGCTGATAAGCCTACACAGAAAGTGTCAGGATACTATACACCCGGTACATTTCAACAATATGTTCTCGCGCCAGCGAACTACGTGACTCCCATTCCAGAAGGCTTAGATTCGGCGGCAGCAGCTCCCATGCTTTGCGCAGGAGTAACAGTCTACTCCGCGCTCCGCAAGAGCAATACCCAATCCGGCAATTTCGTTGTTATCCTTGGTGCAGGTGGTGGTTTGGGACATCTGGGCACGCAGTTCGCCTCGCGTGGAATGGCTCTTCGAGTAATCGGTATTGACCATTCCTCCAAGAAAGATCTCGTCCTCGAATCCGGCGCTGAACACTTCATCCCCATCGACGATACAGAAGACGTCGCCGGCGCAGTCAAGGAGCTGACCGGTGGGCTTGGTGCCCATGCCGTGATTGTACTCACATCCAACAACAAAGCGTACGCGAGCTCCGTTAATTTGCTCCGCCATGGCGGAACGGTCGTGTGCATCGGTGTGCCCGAGGGCGACCCTCTTCCGCTTCAGACAACGCCGGCACAGCTAATCATGAGTGCGATTACTATTGTTGGTGTAGCGGTTGGAACGAGGAAGGATGCTATTGACACACTGGACTTTGCGGCGAGAGGTGTGGTGAAGACGCACTACAGGGTGGAGACGCTGGATAAGTTGACGGATGTGTTTAAGGAGATGGATGAGCAGAAGATGCAGGGAAGAGTTGTTATAGATCTTTCCTAGCGGCGTAACGGTATGAGGGAATAATCAGAAGTGAAGCCTTCGAAATCGAGATTGTATTGACCTTGTTTTGAGGACGGCATATCCTATCGTGACATGATCTGCTATTCGATGCATCGCCGGACCTCTGAGCTCATAGCCCTGGAACGGACCCGCACAGCTGACCTATGTGATCGCATGTCAGACCAGGCTGAAACTGGCATTCAATAGCATATACTTTGTCTCAATCGTAAGGATGGAAATAAGAGACCACGTGGAGAGGCCCACGCCCGCACTGCAATCCACACTGCAGATGCTACGCCAAGCCGCCACACTTTACGTGACATCGCGTCCCGCGCCGACGCGTCTACAGCACGTCCAAAGTCGCAATCATACGTATACTCATACCCACACCATGGCATTGCTCGTGGACAAGCACCGCCCGCGAAGCCTCGAGGCTCTCAGCTACCACTCAGATCTCTCAGAGCGCTTACGATCACTTGTAGGTGACGCCTCAATCCCTCCCCATACTGTAGCCCCGGAACCGTGACTCGAACCTGAATACCTACCCAAGACCAATCAACGACCCAACAACCAGTTCCTAACACCTCTTACAGGCACAAAGCGGCGACTTCCCCCACCTTCTGGTTTACGGTCCGTCCGGCGCCGGCAAGAAAACCCGCATCGTTGCGACCCTCAAAGAACTTTACGGCCCTGGCGTCGAAAAGATCAAGATCGATGCGCGCGTCTTTCAAACAACGTCCAACCGTAAACTCGAGTTCAACATCGTCGCCTCTGTGTACCATCTCGAAATCACACCGTCTGATGTCGGAAACTACGACCGTGTAGTCGTGCAGGATCTCCTCAAGGAAGTCGCGCAGACGCAGCAGGTCGACTTGAATGCGAAACAGCGCTTTAAGGTTGTCGTTATCAACGAAGCCGACCATTTGACGCGCGATGCGCAGGCGGCATTGAGGCGGACGATGGAGAAGTACAGTCCAAATTTGAGGCTGATTCTGTTGGCGAACTCGACAAGCAATATTATCGCGCCGATTCGGAGTAGAACGTTGTTAGTGAGGGTCGCAGCGCCAACTGAGGAGGAAATTTGCGGTGTGTTGAAGGTAGTGGGGAAAAAAGAGGGGTGGAAGGAGGTTGAAGGGTTGAACAAGAGGGTTGCGAAAGAGAGCGGGAGGAACTTGAGGAAGGCTCTACTTATGTTTGAGGCCGTCCATGCGCAAAAGTATGAGCTGATGCTGTTCTTCGAGGGACAAGTTACTAACGAGTGCACAGCGAGAACATCACAGACGCAACGCACATTCCCCCACCGGATTGGGAGGCTCTCATCAGCCAAATCGCCAACCAGATTGTCGAAGAACGGAGCCCAGCTCGTCTTCTCCAGGTTCGCGCGGCGCTTTACGATCTCCTCTCACATTGCATAGATCCAACGACCATACTGAAAACGCTTACTTGGAAACTCATCCCCAAAACCGACGACGCGCTCAAGCCAGAAGTCATAAAGTGGGCAGCTTTCTACGAGCACAGGTGCAAGACGGGAAGCAAAGTCATTTTCCACTTGGAAGCCTTTGTCGCGAAGTACATGCGGTTGTATGAAAGGTATGTTTCTCCGTCCATTTAGTTGATGTGCATCCACTAAATTTCGAACAGCTTCCTCATGGGCATCGATTTCGATTAGACGATGTACATCCTCGTGCCCAATCAGTCGATATTATAGCATGCTTCAGGCGGTACAAGGTTGCAAAGGCGTTTATGGAGTTATATTGAGAGGGCACAGCATTCTGGAAGTGGAGCGTTTTGACGTCATCAGTTCAAGCTCCCTCAGCAACTTTCATACCTCAACCAGTTGAGCTTCAATACAGAACCACAACTGACTTCTACCCTTTTGATCACCCTGACTTCACTGACCTACTTTGAAATCTTGATTTCACGATCAGTCATAACGCAACATGTCGAAGGACCTAATGACAACCGAGCCCGGCGGCGAGTCCCAACAGTACGAAGGTAACCTAGGCTACGTCGAGCCGCACTCCAAACAGGCAGGCCAATTGGGAGGTCCGCACTCCTTCGTTTTCTAATACCTCCCCCAAATAATCTCCATTCCGTCCATTACCCTTTCCTCGCCCTATGTTAACGTTCACCCAGGCCCCTCAACCACCGACCAACCTCGCGACCAAGTCTACAAGCCCGCCTCAAGCGGTCCTAATACCCAGGGCGTGACACCAGCTGAGAAGATGCGATACGGACAGACAATTCAAGAAAGTGGAGGTGGTGCGGGAAGGACGGACGCGCAGGGACAGGCGACCAGTGAGGGAGGATTTGGAGGAACGGAAAGGTTAGTGGGGGAAGAGGATGCGGTGCAGCAGAGAAAGGCGCAAGGATATGGCGGAGACAAGGACATGGATCGGAACATTGGGGCCTGAGGGGTCTGAGGATCTCAGATCGCGTGTACAATGTTACGAATGCATGGCAGAATGAACACAAGTAGAAAGTGGGCATAATTATGAATGAGTATATTGAGTGTTGGAGTGAAGACATGTCTGGGTATCTGATCTATGACAACGAAATGATTCCTGAACGCCATGCGCCCTAGTAGTAATGTGTAGTAGTAGGGTGAAGTCGCACAAGCCTAATCTACACAGCCTTACCCTTGCCCTTGCCCTCGTACTTAGGTCCATCCTCTTCCGAGATATCCTCTTCCTCTTCGCTATCACTCAAAAATTCGTCATCCTCATTGTCCCAACCGAACACCGCCCGCTGAGCAGCCGACATTGAAGACTCCGCGACCTGCTCTTCCTCCCTTCCCTCTTCCTCAGAACTCGATCTCTGCTGTGCCAACAACATCTTCTCAACTGCCTCCCTAGTCTTATTCTCTGCTTCCTCCTTACCCTCAACCCACTTCCCGTCCAGACGAACTTGCGTCCTCCCGCTCATCAGCTCATCCTGCTTGCGCTCCGTGCTCGCTACGATATCCTCCCACCTCTTCCGCCGCTCCTCTTTCTCGCGTTTGTCCATCTCTGGCTTGATAGCGAGATACTCAGCGAGCGTCTTCGCTTCCGCTACGGTGCGCAATCGTCGTCCATCTAAGTTCCGCGACGAACCATTTACTTCGCCCTGCTTCTTCTTACGCGACGACATGCGACCACCCTGCGCGCGGAGAATCGAGCCGAAGCCTCCCTTACCACCGCATAGTGGTACGGTCAAGCGCAGCGATACGAACGTGTCGGAGAGAGAGTTGAGGAGTGAGGATACGGGGCCGGCGGTGGTGGGAACGGTGCGGCGGGAGTGGGTCGTGAGGATGTAGGGTGTGCTTGCAATCCATGGAGCGCGCTCATAGAGGGTCTCGTATATGGATGATAAAGGTGCATCCTTCGCTGTGGTGAATGCTATTGTGCCTCGGACGGTGTTGATGAGAATGGTGACCTGGGCTCCACCGCTCTCGTCGAAGGTCTGCCCGCAATGGTGCTTAGTGAGTGCTGCAGCCTGAGCCATATTCGTGGCTTTCGTGTGGTCGCTGCGTCTTAGGAGGGGATAAATGAATCGTCGAGTCGGAAGTCGTGTGTGAGTTGTTTTGCATTCTTTTTCACATTATCGTGAGGAATAAGCAGAAGTGGCGTTGGAGGCTCGAGCATTCGGACCGGGATCATGGCTTGGCTATGGTCTGTGCTTAGCGAGCCCACTCAATGCTGAATTCACTGACCGGACTTCTTGAATTTCTCTTCCCCATCGACCACCTCACCACCGACCAGCACCACAGTCTTTCTCTCGACAACCGTCAAGATGCTTATCCCCAAGGCCGATCGCAAGAAGATCCACGAGTCAGTCTCTCTCAGCAATGCACATGGGCGCAATCGAAGTTGGAATTTCGCTAGAGATTGTCCACCTTGAACATGAGCCTTCCATTGCCCTTTTTCACTGAAACCACGAATTTTGGCTAACTTCATCCCTAACAGGTACCTCTTCCGCGGTTAGTATATTCCCCGCACGCGCCATGGCTATGGCAAAATATACACATTTTCTGGTGGCATCTTGCTACATATAAGGATAGGCTGACACACGGTCACCACAGAGGGCGTACTCGTTGCCAAGAAGGACTTCAACCTTCCCAAGCACGGTGACATCGACACCAAGAACCTCTATGTGATCAAGGCTTGTTAGTAGCGTTCCGCCCCTAGAAGAGGAATAGATGTTTACACTCTACAGTGCAATCCCTTGACTCCCGCGGCTACGTCAAGACCCGCTTCTCGTGGCAGTACTACTATTACACCCTCACCCCTGAGGGTCTCGACTACCTCCGCGAGTGGCTTCACCTCCCCGCTGAAATTGTGCCCCAGACACACATCAAGCAGCAGCGCACCCACGCTCCCCCGCGTGGTATGTTGGGCGGAGATGACCGTGAGCGCCGTGGAGGCGGTCGCGGTGGACGCGGTGACCGTGACGGCTATCGCCGCCGTGACGCAGGCGAGAAGGGCGAGGGTGGTGCCCCAGGTGACTTCAAGCCTGAATTCCGTGGTGGCTTCGGACGTGGACGTGGCGCCGCCCCTTCTTCTTAGGATTGAGAAGGCATCGGATGCACCCGGAGTATGGGCATGGTTTCAGGATCGTTTGCATGATGGGCTTTTACTAGCTTACGCAGCACTAAAAGGGTTCGGACATGGTTGCTCACGGCGAAACGAAAGGATGATTACTATCAATGTATAGCTCTTGGATCCCCTTGAGGATTATAACGAGCATCTCCTCCCAATGATACCCTGTTTACTGAAGTGAAATATGATCTGCCAATTGTGTGTCATGTGTATACTCATGTTCGAACGTTCAGCAGGAGCTTTGATGTGTTAGCCACACCCATTGGGGTCGTTATTACTATATCAAGCGTGTCATGGTCTCAAAGACATTCGAAGAGTTCGATGTCACACTTGTCGCACTTCATTGTACTGCAAGGTATAGTTATGAAACTAACGTGTCATAATCATGGGGTATGCATCGCATCTACGATACTATGAGTTACCAAACACAAACGCATGCGATTGTAGCCCTTTGGTTTGCCATCCCTCTCCAGATCCAGTGAAGAGAAGTTGTTCAAAGCTAGCGCCTGTGTTGAACGCCATCCCACTATCACATAATAACCATTTGTTGCGCCGCTCAAAGAACATCCCCTATTTTTCTTGATTTAAGACATGACAGGAACGATACGGTTCATCTCCAGCGGCTTCTCCACGCCATTAAACTCCTTCTGGAAGTCCATCACTACCTGGCCGAACTGTTCAATCGCATCCTGTGCCCTTGGGGCGCCAATAAGTACGATGTCTCGCGGCACAATGACGTCCTGCACCTCGAAGCACCCGAACGTTACGACCTTCTTGATCTGCGGGCAGCTCCTGAAGATACCCGCAACGACCTGCGTGTCAACAACAGGGCAGAAGCTGAGGTTGATCTCCCGTAGGCACGGCCACGTCTGCTCGGACGAGAACATGTGCGCGAACGTCTCGTGACTGATATGCCGGCACGAGGAGATGTCAAGGTACTCGAGCTTAGAACCCGAGTGCTGCATCAGTGCGTGGAATCCTGCAGAAGAGAGACCAATAGGATCCTCCGGACCATCAGGGTTTGCATTGTCGATGTCGCGGGTGCTATTGACGTCGATATACCGGAGTGGCGGATTCGACCACTCTGTGAAGAGGTTCACGTACCCAGCATCGGAGCACTCGTTGTTCTCACTGAAACGAAGTTTCTCAAGGTGCAAGCACGTGTTATGGATGACCTCGAGGACGTCGTCGGTGGGTCCGTTTTCGTTCTCAGCATCGACGAAGTGCTCAAGGCAAAGAGTTCGGAGGTTGCAACCCACACTTGCGATGAGACCGACGACACGGTCGCGTGGAATATCCTTCTGATAACAAAGTGTGAGGTGCTGTAGCTTCTCGAGGCGGGCGATGGCGTCAATGCTGTCAGGTCCGATCTGCTTGCACCGCTCTAGCTTAAGGCGCTCGATGTTCGGGCAGAAAGTTGTGAGGGCTTCAACTGCTTGATCGTCAAATGCGGCATCGAGCCATTCAAGCTTTAGCGATCTAAGATCGTGACCGCGGGCAATGAACAGATCCATCCACTTGTCGTTAGACACAAGGTTCGCACCGAGAAGTTGTATATGGGCAAGGTGCTTGGCCTTTTCGATGATGTAGTCCACGTTGCTGTCCTTGAACTGGCAGCAGTTGCGCAGAGACAGCTTCTTTACACGCGGAACGACCGCGAAAATTTGATCGTAATCTTCCGTCTCCAGGTCTACTGGAGGTCAGTAGAGCCACAGATATAAGCGAAAATGACTCACATGCTGCCTCATGAATAGCCACTACATCCAGATCAGGTTGCAGAAACAATTTGAATGTGTTCGGCTTCATCGCACGCTTCTTCGAAAAGATCTCGCTCAGTTTGTTCAGGATTGATTCTGGCATGTCGCCGAACTCCTCGATATCGTCGGCATGCTTTGCCAATGTGTTGATACAAAGCTGCTGCAAGGACTTCGCTCCACGGAAAGTTAGGCCGTCCAAGCGATTGCTCTCGATCTTCCTTCGGCCCTTGCGCACAGTCTGCTTGCTCGCCTTTACGGTAGCCTTAGCTTCTTTAGCCATCTCCTTTCCGCACTTTGCGCAGAGCAAGCCGCCATCTGGGCCAGCCTTGCTGTAAGGTGTGACCGTAAATCGCTTGCTGCAGACCTCGCAATTCTCCAGCTGACCAGGCAGTGGCTTTGCCTTCTTGTACATGTCCATGACGTCGTCAAAGTCCGAATCATCGTCTGAGCCCTTCTTCTTCTTCTTCTTAGCACTCTTCTTTGCAGCCTTGCCTCTCTTTATCTTCGCAATGGCCTCTTCTTGGTTGCGTTTGCGCTTGCGGGTTCGCTCGGCTGCCATTGCAGAAGACTCTGCCTGCAGATCTTCCTCGTCTGCGTTTGAAGGCCCCTCGCCATTATCTTCGTCTTCTCCATTTTGATCGGTATCGGCCTCGGCTTGCTGTTGTCGTTGGCGGTATGAATCGCGAATCTCTTGCGCAGAGATGTTGTTTGCCTGGATAACGTGAGTACAATGTACGGGTACATCGACGCCGAACACCACTCACGGCTAAGAAATCCGTCAGCGCTGAATGAGGCCCACGAATGCCAGCACCCCTTCCTCGTCGTTGAGACCTTGAAAATCTGGTTAGCCACTACGTGCATGGGTGGCGAGATGATTTACATCTTCTGACCTACTGGCTCCGCTCGAACAGATCCAAGGAGCGTTGCGGGAGGGCGATTCTTTGACCGTTGAAAAACGTCGGGGTAGGTTAAAGAGAGCACTGCGGGGGTGGAGAAGGAAGGCGCGTCCTGTCTCTGAGGCCTCAGTCGCGCGGTCACGTGAGGTGATCCGCGCGGGCGATGGCGAATCCGGGCTGAAGGGCTTGGCAAGACAAACGCACCTTCCACACGCTGAACCCTACATCGTTGCCAAACCACTATTGCCTGCCTCGTCCTTTGGTGTTGCCTGGAAAACCTTGTCTGTACTAGACGTGTGTGTGTCACAGCATAGCTCTGCGTCCATCGATCCTTTGGACAGATCGCAACCGCATGAAGGCGCATCTTTCTGTCTTTCTTTATCCAAAATTTAGAAGATCACGAATCACATTACGGAATTCAACTTGAAGGACGCAGAGAAATGGATAAATCTACTCTACACTGGAAAGCACGGAACCATAAACGCCACTATTGCAATTTGGTAGATGCCTTGGTGGGCATGCAATGAATGTAGAACAGACAATACCTTGTGATGGTGATGTTGTCTGGTAAACTTCTAGTCCATATGCACTCTCCTGGTCGGTTAGAAACCGAGCTAAGAATCGTAAATTGACGTTCAGACAGAGTATGACCGAACGAGTAGGAAAGAAACAAACATTGACTGATAGATGTTTGTCCTACGCAACCCTCGGACCACCTCTTTATACGTATATATGTGAGAAGTGGTCCATAATTTGCACTGGGACCATCATAGCGAGGAGATGCCTTGCTGGTGAATCATGATCTCACAAGTCATCGTCACTATTGTCGTCATCACTCGCCTCCGAATCGGGGTCAGACTCCTCCTCATCGGAGGACCATTGTTCTTTTGGGGCCGTCTACAAAATATGAGTGGACAGGAATCAGCAAAAGTTTAGCAGGACTTACATAAGCCTTGATCTTCGCGAAGTTGCCGTTGGCGCTCATGGAGATAGTGTCGGACTGCTCGACAACACTGGAGTTGAACGAACGCTGGGAGCCAGCCACAGAACGGGGTGCCGTAGGATTGCCGTAGCCGTTAGGATCGAAACCACGGGAACCGGTTCTGGAGGCGGTTGATGCAGTCTGAGAATGACCTGATGGTGTATGCCAGGACCGCTGCCCGACCGTACGCCAGCCGTCATCATGAGATACTTGGCTACCGCGCTCGAATTCCGTCTCAATGAGTGTGTTGGCCTGAGAAGAATCCGAGATGGACATGGTGCGCGCGAAACCCTCGGAGAGCCCGACCCCGCCACCCACATCCTCCTCGGTCTCAACCCATTCAGAAGACTGGGTGTATCAGTTGTCTTATACTGTAAACAGGAACAGACGGTTCACTTACTGTATCAGACTGGGAAGAGACATCGAAGACCGAGGTGGGTACGAATTCAGAGCTATCATCGAAGGTGCGACTACGATTCTCATCTTCGTACGCGTCTGCGTTGACGGGATCGACATCCAATCGCTTTTCGGTGCATTTGAAGCACTCTTTGTTGTCCTTGCTCCGCTGTGACTTGGCGAACGCTTCCAGGCCCTTGGTCAGACCGCAGACGCTGCACTCAAGTTCCACGGGCTGCCCTCCAGTGCATGGCATGCATTTGATCCTGTAGTGAGCGGACTGACCCCGGCTCTTGACCGCGTAGCGCGCGTCGGTGAGCTGCTTGTTGGAGAATGCTTTCTGACCCTTGTACTTGTTGCAGCGATCGCACTTCAGCCTACAACTCTTGTTAGCAAAGTTGGAGCGGTCAAGAGATGCACGAAAACGTACTTATCAGGGATGCGAACGCGCTCCAGCCTGTCTCTAGTCAGCTTCCAAGAGTTTTTGCCTTCGCCTTGCGATATTGACACACATCCTCATCTCATTCGGGTCGTATACTTGGTTGCGACGCATGGCAGTCGATCGCCGTGGAAGGTGTGTGGTCGAGTAGTCGGTGGATGGGGTTGGATGGAGTATTGCAGACGGCTGGTTCCGCGAGTGGGTTTGTTGTAGTTGGACGATTCGATGTGAGAGAGATCCGCCAGAGGATAGGAAGCAGGAGTGGACTGGCAGCCACCTATATAGAGGGAGGGGATGGCCTGAAATATCACGGTGAACGCGATCAACTGAGTGCACATGCTTGAGCAAACGGACTCTGAAGCGAGGGTCGGGTGAGACTCTCACCTGTTGCAGCTGTTGTACGTCGTCGGGTTTTGAAGCGAAGGATCTCGGCAACGGCGGTGGAACAGAGGACGTGTAGAGATAGCGACTCCAAACGTAGTGAGAGAAGCAATCGAGCACCTGGGTTGAGGGATGAAGGCGGGTCAGGGGGAGGTTTCTTCTTCCTTCCGTTTGTAATCGGAAGTCGCACACCATTCTCGGGCACAGGAAAGCGCGAAGCGGCCCAAAATTGTCCCAGAAACTATGCGACGAGATGCAGAACTGAGCATCCCTCAAGCTGTGACCACAAAGCACTTGCCGCACGCTCAAAAGCAGGAGCTCGTCCTCTTCTATTCCAGCATCTGCATGGACGACGTTGTGCTCCTCAATCAGAACGACATGCTGCGACCGCGCAAGAACTTGCCTACAGTGGTTCTTGCCACGTACTCAGGCTTGCGGACTCGTGGGTGGAAGAAGACGAAGCAACATCGGCGTAGGTATCACCCATCGCTGATTGTAGCTCGTTGAGGCGCATAGGTCACCGCGCGGGCTTCTCTACTCAAGCCTGTCGTCATTGAAGCGCAGCCAGAGTACGAGACTGTCTACGCCAACCGAGGAAGTTCCCAGCAACGGATGCGAATGGACGTCTGGAAGTTTGCCCGGTCGCAAGATGGATAGAGACTCACTGTACTGTGGCAAAGACCAAGGGCGAGGCACGGCAGAGATTTAAGGTCAGCCCTACGGCGCCGTGTTTCTCTGGCCCCGGAACGTGCATGGGCGCTCCCCGCCGCCAAAGTGGCTGCTAGGGCGTCTTAGCTAAGCAGGAGGACAGAGAATTAGAATTTCATTCACCGAGCCCAACCTAGGCGTCAGGTCGTCCCAACCCGCTCCTAGCGCTCTTTTCTCTGCATGCCCTTCCTCGTTCTGTTTTGCATACCACTCCCTACGTTACCTCCTTGTTTCCTACAAGAGCGCGATTTGCGCAGCAGAGAAGCCAGTGTGCACTCGGGTAATCGAGATTACCACCCGGTCCTATCGATAACGGCGGGCCCCTCCTCCTAAAAATTCCACATACTTTGCCCCACGCATACACTGCGCAGACTTCCTATCTAGCCCTCCCTCACACGCCCGGGCATGCCCCATTCCGAGTCGCCTCCCATGGCTCCCGCGATCGTCGTGGACAAGGCCGGCGACGCACCCGCCCCTTCGCACCAAGATGTCGCTGCCCTTCTCTCGAGCGTGCTCACTGCGAAGCTCTCCCACTCCTCGGTAGAAGCCGCTTATGCGCTCTGCACCCTCCTTCAGAACTCGGTCGGCTTCCGCGGCCTGAAGGCCTATGGCATCCTCGACGAGATCAAGAAGGCCGCGGGCGACAAGAAGAACCCTGGCAAGCGCGAGGGTGCTATGAATGCGCTGGGCGCTCTGTTTGAAAAGATGCCGCCAGTGCAAAGGCTGACCGAGGTCGTGTTCCTCATTGAAGAGGAAAGCACCGCCGTATTGGCGCTGGACGCTTTATCCGACAAGACGGGCACAGTGCGAGAAAGCGCCCAGTATGCGCTAGACTCGCTTTTTAACAACCTGAGTGCCGAGGCCAAGGTATTCGGTCTGCTACCGGTGTTGATCAAGTACCTGGGCAAGAAGTCGGGAAAATGGCAGGGTGCTGTGGGCGCCCTGGAGCTGATCGGAAGAATGGCCGACAAGGCAAAGATGGGCATGGAGAGTTTCGAGGTAGAGAAGGAGAAAGATATTCTAAGAGAAGCCATGGGCAAGAAGCTAGAAAAGCTGATCCCTGTGGTTGAGGGCGGTATGCATGACTTGAAGTCAGAGGTAAGCGCTTCTCCAGCAACATCTGCTTAGGCTAGCATTAACCGTACCGCAGGTCGCGAAACAAGCCTTGAAGACGATGAACAGTCTTACCACGCTCCTACAGAACGACGACATCGCTCCGCGGATACCTCTCCTAATCAAGTCGATCGAAGACCCCTCAACACAAAGTTTACAAAAAGCGATCCACGCTCTTTCGCAAACCACCTTTGTTGCCATTGTCACGTCGCCTGTCCTTGCCATGGTCACGCCGCTGCTTGAACGATCGCTGAACAACCCCTCTACGTCACAAGAAGTCCTCCGTCAGACGGTCGTCGTTGTGGGCAACTTGACGAAGCTTGTGCACGACCCCATCGAGGCTCGCACTTTCCTGCCCAAGCTTCAGCCGGGTGTCAAGAACGTCAAAGACCGCGCTTCGTTGCCTGAGGTGCGAGAGATCGCATCCAATGCGTTAGCCGTCATGGACAAGGCCATGGCCGACCACGATGGCAACATTGCCAGTGGTACTATCGATCGCACACATCCCGGAGACATCCAAAAGGTCATTGATCAGCAGGTCAAGGCTGTTGGGCAGATTTCCATGTTCTCCGGTGATTCCACAACCTGGGGTTTCGCAAAGCAGTACATCTCGGACATGGTTGCCGAGGTAGTTGACGAGCGTCAGGTGGACCGAGTTCCTCAGCTGATTGCGCCTTACCTTGGGCCATTGATGGATCCTGGAGATGCAGAGAAAGTTGCCGAAGCAGTGCATCAATTCTATGTTGATGAGGATCATCGCAAATTTGGGCAACCAGTCAAGGAAGATGATGGGGAAGTCGAAGTTGTCAACGCAGTTTTCTCGCTAGGCTATGGAGGCATGCTCCTCCTGTCACACACCAACTTACGGCTACTCAAAGGTCACAGGTACGGTTTATGTGGCCGTAACGGTGCGGGTAAATCCACCCTCATGCGCAGCATTGCCAACGGCAAGCTTGAGGGTTTCCCGCCCCAAGATGAAGTCAAGACTTGTTTCGTCGAGCACAATCAGGGCGAGGATGCCGATCTTAGCATCCTTGAGTATATTGTTCGGGATCCTCGTTTCGCGGACGAAAGTAAGGAGCGTATATCCGAAGTTTTGGAGGAAGTTGGCTTCACATCTGGTCCTGAAGGAAGACAGTCACACAAGGTCGGCTCACTATCTGGTGGATGGAAGATGAAACTCGCTCTGGCGCGCGCCATGTTGATGCGCGCTGACGTTCTCCTGTTGGACGAACCGACTAACCACTTGGATGTTGCCAACATTGCATGGTTGCAAGAATACCTCAAGAAGCACACTGAAATTACAAGCTTGATCGTCTCCCATGACTCCGGGTTTCTGGATGAGGTTTGCACAGATATCTATCACTACGAACAGAAGAAATTGGTGCACTACCGCGGTAATCTCGCTGCCTTCGTCAAGGTCAAACCTGAGGGCAAGAGCTACTACACTCTTTCAGCATCTCAAGTACAATTCAAGTTCCCCCCTCCAGGCATCCTTAGCGGCGTCAAGTCCAACACTCGATCGATCCTGCGCATGACGAACTGCAGCTACACGTACCCAGGCTCTTCCAAGCCGTCTTTGCACGATGTCTCCTGCAATCTATCGCTTTCCTCCCGTGTTGCCATTATCGGTGCCAACGGTGCCGGTAAGTCGACACTCATTAAACTTCTCACTGGTGAGACGATTCCGCAGGAAGGCAAGGTCGAGAAGCATCCGAACTTGCGTATCGGCTACATCAAGCAGCACGCTTTGGAGCACGTCGAGATGCACTTGGAGAAGACACCCAACCAGTATTTGCAGTGGCGTTACGCCAACGGTGACGACCGTGAGGTGCTTATGAAGCAGACTCGCGTGCTCACTGCCGAGGATAAGATTCAGATGGAGAAACCAATCGATATTGGTGACGGTAAGGGACCGCGCAAGATCGAAGCCCTTATCGGTCGCCAGAAGTACAAGAAGAGTTTTCAGTATGAGGTCAAATGGCTCAACATGTTGCCGAAGTTCAACACCATGATCTCCCGAGAGACCCTTTCCGACTTGGGTTTCCAGAAGTTGATTCAGGAATTTGATGATCACGAATCGTCTCGTGAAGGCCTCGGATACCGTGTGCTAGAGCCCAAGGTCATCTCAAAGCATTTCGAAGACTTGGGCCTGGACCCTGAGATCGCTAATCACAACGAGATCTCTGGTCTTTCCGGTGGGCAGAAAGTAAAGGTAGTACTAGGCAAGTCAACTCCTGCAGGCTGAATCTCTTCTGCAGCTAACCAGCATCTAGCGGGTGCCATGTGGAACAACCCTCACCTACTCGTCCTTGATGAACCTACTAACTTCTTGGACCGTGACTCCCTCGGCGGTCTTGCTGTGGCTATCCGCGACTACAAGGGCGGTGTCATCATGATTTCTCACAACGAAGAGTTCGTCGGCGCGCTCTGCCCCGAGCAATGGCATGTTGCCGACGGTCGTGTCGCACACAAGGGCCATCTCGCTGTCTCGATGGATCGATTCGAAGACTCCCGCCCAGGCTCTAGTAACGTCTCTTCCGCAGTCAGCTCCGCCGTGCCCAGCACAGTTCCGAGTGCCGCGGGTACGCCCGTCATGAGCGACGCGGAAGGCGCAAAAGACGATATGAAGTTCCGCGCGCGCAAGAAGAAGAAGATGACAAAGAAGGAGAAGAAGGAGCAAGAAGTCCGCAGACGTTTGCGGCACATCGAATGGCTCAACAGTCCCAAGGTACGATTCGACCCGCCCCCACCCCGTGTGTCTATGTAATTGTGCTACAAGGATAAATGACTAATGCTTCGCAGGGCACACCGCATCCGCCCAACACCGACGACGAGGCTGACGAGTAACGCTGCTCAATTTTGCGCCACTTCGTACGCTGCATGATAGACTTGCATTGGGTGGCGTTAATTTAGATTGGTGTTTATGCGCGCAAGACATGAAGTACAGCACCTGTTGCATCATTTTGCGTCGACACATCGCATTTTGAAGAAAAAGCATTGAGGATTTATAGAAAGTCGGCATGCCGTATCCAATTTTTTCAAGATTATCTTCCAAATTATAGTGGTCGTTTACTGTCGGAATCCATGTGACTGCTTCCTGCCACATGCAAGGATTGCTTTCTCGTACAAAAGGACAGAGAGAAGCTCACCACCTTCGCCATCGCAACCAATCTGCTCGCTGTCGGCTCTGCGTCTCCTATTCGAATGATGGAAGACATATATCAAATAGGAAACGTCCGTTGGCCTCCGCTCTGTCCTCGTTCTTCTATGCTATGTACATCCACTCACATCCAGCCACAGGCCCAATCCAGCACTATGATGTCCTCACCCCCAAAGTCAAAGCCAGGCCCATGCTCATGCCATCTTCCACCCACATAATTTCCTCAGGTTGCATGCTCGACGTGCACGGCAACTTGACCGCCAACACGATGCATGCCGCTGCGAACAAGAACATGCTGGAGTCCGCGTCGACTACGGACTCGAAGCGTGGAATAAGGCCGGAGGACATGGCCATAGATCTCGGCCCCGCGAAAGGATCCGAGACTACTATGTCTTTCGAAGCGCAGTGTGAATGCCGCCGAATTCAAAAACAGCCGGGGCTCGGAAGGTATTGACCCTGCCTCGACTATGCATGGAAGGGGGTTGATCAGATCTCAAGACATGGCCGGTAAGGAAGAAGACATGTTAGGTTGAAGTACGTGGTTCTCAGATCGAGCTTGCATAAGGACAATATCATGTCTAAGGGAATGATGGGGGAGACAGACGAAATAAAGTCTAACGCGACGATGAACCCCTTCAAGAATATGAAGACCGGTTGGAGTATGCATAAAGGTATGACATTGCGATAGGCTCCGACGCTATGGGTAGAACCGCAGATGCCATGCACATGGACGACAAACTTATGTTCGAAGAGCCACGACACTTTGCGGCTATACCATGTAGTCGGCGATAACAAATGCCAGACATCAATTTCTGGTGTCAGATGACAGAGATACGTCAATGTAATAGGTAAGGTGAGGACCAGTGGGTATGTATGCTTGATGTTTGGTATCTATGATGTTGCGTCGAACCAGCTTAATATCACACTATTTATTTCACAGATGATCAATTGTCTCAGTCACGGCCTACATCAATCAATCGTTGAAGACTTTTTCGAATTCCAATCCTACTATTACACATGCAAGCGCTTGGACCATTACAACTCCATAATGCATACTACCTATGATAGTTCCGCAAAACGCCGTTGTACTTAAATCATGCTCATGAACCGGAAGTCTCTCATCCTAGGCTTATGCCGCTCAGTGCACATCGTCGAGATGTCATAAGCTCTGCAATAGAAAATTGAGAGTGGGACTAGACCCAAAGAGAATAAAAGTTCATTCTCCATCGATGCAGCCAGTGCTCGATATTCCTTATGGGATAGGTTAAAAAATAGTGCCAAAGTTCTCCTCCACAGAAGGTAGCGGCTTCCGCGGACTTGCAGCCTTGCCGTTATCGTCGCCGGTCTTCTTGTGCCGGAAGGTGACTGTCGAGCGTTTAGCACACGTCTGTAAAGGGTCATATAATAAGACTCACATCCAACGAAGAGGCCTTTATTCATCTTCTCATCGCGATCGGCCATAGCTTCTAGCGCCATTTGCTTCTCGTGAACCTCTTTGTATTTGGCCATGTCCGCTTCGCTACCGAAGTCATCAAAGTAACCGGCATCGGTTTCGCTGTCCAGTTCCGGCACGAAGGGGGCCTTTTGGTCCCTCAGACGCGTCCAATCCACCTCGGCAAAGTATTGGTGGGCATGGATCTCGGAGATACCGCGGAAACGAGAGGTTTTGGACGCCACAAGCCGGGTAATAAGATCCCAGGTACGCTTCGAAAGGAAGTAGGAGGGGTCTTCGTATACCGGCTTACGGAGCACCTTCTTCCACTGCTTTAGATTTTGCCACGTCTCATCCACGGTTGCTCCGGCAAATGGTGGATATCCTGCGAGGGCTTCGAAAAGCATGCAACCCAAGCTCCAGTAGTCGACCGTGAAATCATATTCTTCACCCTTTAGCACCTCGGGTGCCATGTAATCAGGACTGCCGACGATGCTCTTCGCATAGTTGACATCTCGTTCTCGAAGCGACCGATAATTGTCGCGGCGCTCTGCAGCTGTCCGGTCCTCCATGGGCCGCCCGAAGGGAGACACTACATTCCCGACAGACTCTAGCTTGATCCTCATCGACTCGATCTTCGCCGGTGCAAGCATACCTGCAGCCAGTCCAAAGTCGGTCAACTTCACATGTCCAGTGCTGTCGATGAGGAAATTTTCGGGTTTCAGGTCTCGGTGAATGTAACCCAGTTGGTGAAGTGAGTCAACACATGAGAACATCTCAGCGATGTAGAAACGAGCATGACGATTGTGCAAGACGCCGGTGTTGTTGAGCAAGGTGCGGAAATCGCCGCCAGGCACGTATTCCTTTACTGGTTAGTGGAGGGTTAGTGTGTTGAGACTGGGAGTACGTACCATAGCTAAGTAGATGCTCTTGTCATCCTGGAAAGCATAGAGCAACCGTACCAGCCACTCGCTCTTGGCTGAGGTCAAGATATCGCGTTCTGTCAACACATGGCGAACCTCATCAAGCTTGAAGAGAAGCTTCTTGCTCATAACCTTTAGTGCGCACACTTCGCGTGTATCCTTCTTCTGAGCCAGATATACTTGTCCATAGCCACCCTGTCCAACCTGGGTTAGGATCTGGAAGTCACCCTGCCTCAACCGTGTGCGTCGCTTCCTCAAATTAGCCCGTTCGCGCCCAAGATACTGAGTGAGAGCCTCGTTGTATTCCGTTTCGGGAGTGGCAGGAGGTGGAGGATTTTGGGCTTTGAACTGCGCGAGTCGGTTCTGGCGAGTATGGATGTATGAGAGGAGATCGTAGTAGTGGTCTAGAAAGTCTACCGATCGATGAGTCTGTTATTCATGTCCAATCGTCTTAATAACTTACACAGTTGTGTGACATTTGCCAGGCGCTTGACCGCTGGTTTTCTTGCTTTCTCTAAATCTTCTGCCGACAGGCGCTGGGTCTGGTAGTAGCGCCCTGACTGGTCCGCCTCACGCGGGCGGTACGGTTCCTGGCGCGATTGTGCTGCGTGCGTAATGTAACTAGACTCCTTCTGAAGGCCCGGACGACTACTCGGTGGCGTGTTCTCCTTGTTCGCTTTGCGCGTGGGGCTTCCTGGGCCCAGCGTGGTGAGATCACTTGCGGAGAAGTCGACATCGTCGCCCGCTTGAAGATTCGCCTTGTTGGGCGACGTAGGTGTGCCCGGTTTGGACCTGGGCGAGCCCAGCGTTGGAAGTAGTCGCATGGCATTCTCAAAGACATGGGGGAGGTCGAAGGCGCCAGGCGGGTGCTGATGCTTGCTCGGGCTGCCCTGGGGCGTCTGCTGTGGGCTGATGAAGGCCTCCTGCGACGGCGTGCTGGGGCGGTCCATGTCGCTGGAGCGAGTGTGAAGCGGCGGGGGAGGGACAGGCAGCTGGAAGTTCGGTGCGTTCGCCATGGTCGTGATGCTCGGCTCGGGCGATTTCAGCGCTTTATGGCGGTCTGGGACAGAGCGACACAAGGAAATGGCAGTCGCAGATCAGCGCAGCAACAGAACGAACAGCACAGGCAGCAAGCGCAAGACTCGGCTGAACCAACAAGGATTGCAAATGCGAGATGTGTTGTGCACTGTGGAGTGTTGTTCGCGGGGTGGTGTTTATTTGTGGACAAGATCCAGATCTAGCCCTGGCAACAAGTGGAATGCCCCGCACATCCCTGTCGGCTTTCGTCATCACCAACTCCCACAAGTTTTAAACGCCACATTCAAAAGGTGGTGCGATCATACTTTGTATTATACAATTCAGCAGACTGGCTAATTACCCCCCCTATATACCGCCATCGTCACGGACAACTGAAAACCGATCCAGAATGTGATGGATACGCCATGCGCTCGTACGCCAGTAGAGCCATCATATACGCCGCCTATGCTGATGTGAATGGAAAGGAGATAGACGCGTCCTGCTCATGCCGCTGAGGGCTCTCCGGCTACTCTGCCTTCGACCATCGCTCTAGACATACCTTCCAAGAACGGACGACCGCTCTCTGCTCTCCGCAGCCTATTCAACCTCTCCAACAACTGCTGAGGGGATTGCGCACTTTCACGTGGTCGCGGCTCGATAAGGAGTTTCCGACACATCGGACAAGTGATCTTGTTCTTGTGTTTTTTGCACGTCTCGAACTGTATCTGATCAGCCGATGCAGGGACGAAGCTTTTTTGGATATGGGAAGAAGGGCCACTCTGACACGCGCATCGAGGCCTGGTAGCCCCGGTATGATAGACTCATGCGTAGAGCGCACGCAACGCTACATGTGGCTATCGCTTCTTGTTGATCTTCTTGCAAACTGTTGCTGCATACTTTTCCACGGTGACACAAGCGGCATCAATGCGGTGTGTTTGCTGCCATTTGGGAAGGAGGAGGGGGGGCGTGACTTACCCAAGTGTTGATACAGTGCTCACCAAAGACATGCTTGCAGGGCAGCTGAATCGCTACTTCAACGTCTTCAGAAGGGTCCACATGTTTTGTCGAATAGTCTTTCTGGCAGATATCGCACATTGTGTCACTTGCCTCTGGCAGCTCACTGGGCAATAGATGTCGCAATTTTTCCCGGAGTTCTCGCAGCTGTTCCGTAGAAGGGACATTGGGGTGGTCCATCTGGCTTGATATGCGGCGGAAGCTTAGGTGTCCAACCGTACGTTGCCGACGAGCCAATCGATCTATTACCATCAGCGACATTCTTGACTTAAAAAAAAGGTCTTTTTAGCTTCTGAAGCGCCATGGTGCTCCAGTACGCAGATGGCATAGGCAGACGTACCTGTTGCACGGGACGCTGGTGAGCGCATTGGTCCGTTTGTTTCAGGTGCACCGTTGGGTAGATCGGTCGAATAACGTTCAAAACTTCGTCTGTTCGAGTTTCTCGGCGATGGACCGAGAACTGGTACAGGGGTAGGGCCCTCGGCAGGTCTGAATGGATGGCGACGTTCTTGGCCATCCAACTCTTGACTACCTCGCCGGTAAGGTCGTTGGGTCGGTAAACTTCGCCTAGATACTAGATCAGGATGAAGAGTCTCGTTGGTTCGAAGATCCTCAAGGTTGTGCGTCCCGTCGAATGCAGTATCAAACCCGAATGGGTCAGAAGGGAACGAATTGTCAGGAGGCACGGGCCTATGAGGACGTCGGGCAAAAGTTCGAGGTGATTGTTGTGGCCACTGAAGGCTCGGGTGGCCCGGAGGACTTACGTAGTTCGTAAAGCCGAAGTCTGGATACGGACGCCGGCTAATGTCCTGGTTACTGAACATCTCGTCCACACGTCGTTCGTCGTTGAATCGAGGATAAGCATTCGAGTCCGGTCGGTAGTTCTGCGGTGGTAAAGCCGGCCACTTGAGATGGTATGTTAGCGATGCCCGTGATCAATGCAAAGAATGATCAATATGCTGTAGCGAAGACATGTTTAAAGTGATGGAGGCTGGTGAGCACGGGATCGAGATGGTATATTGTCAATGGGTGCATTTGCGTCCTGGTGTCACATCCACCAACAACGTAACAACGTGCAGACATGAGAAGCGAGAAGAACCAGGCTCCTGCCCCTTGGTATAGCCGCTCTAAACCGACTGTAGCCCCTCGATCACACTCCCTGCCTAGAAGATGATGGGGGACGAAATCTTGCCCAAGTACATGTACTTACCGCTCTAGTTCCGGTCGGACCATATTGAAACATGGCGCTAGGGTTTCCCATGTACGATGCTGAGGGAAGGCCGCCAACCTGGTAAGGATGTTGGTATTGAGCGTGTTGGGGTTGAAGACGCTGCCCGCTCGATGGCGATTGCTGCTGGAGTGGAGGGATAAAGGCATAGTGGTGTGGGGTGTGCTGAGGGTCGTTATAGCCGGGACTGAAATCGTAGTTCTGTGAGTAGCTCGGCACAGAGATGTCATGGTCTCGATGTTGCGGGACGAGCCCTCCTGTCAACGGAGAGAAGGGGTCTGCCATTCGGTTCTGTAGGCGCAAGGCGCATGAGCCCTCGCGCCTTTCTGTGGGTCGTGGATTAGGATGGCAAGATGTTGAGAGCGCTGGACGGCACGGTGTCTGCGATCCGGCTGTGTTGGCAGGCGGTCTCAGTACTAACTAGCACAGTACGATGGACAACAGGGTATGGACGCAGTGGAGCGGAGGTGGAGAGTGTGGGAGCAGAGGCGGAGTAGCGGAGCAGCACCTTATCTGGCTACGAGCACAGAGAGAAGGGGCAGGCGGTGAGTAGCTGTGCCGTGGGCGTGGGCGTGAGCGTGAGCGGGGTGTGATGGGCGGGCAGTCTGGGCAGTGGGATGGGCGCGGTGAAGGAGAGCAGAGCTGAGGCGGAAGGTGCAGGATGGCGGCTGGGAGAGGTTGCAATCAACGGAATGAGGGGCAGGCGCGGGCAGAGGACTATTATGCGGACGTTCAAGCAAGGCTGCAAGAGGCCGTCAGCTGCTCCGGGGGCAAGTGCCTGGGACTGAGACGACGGCAGAGGTGGGACAGGCGCCAGTCGTTGCACGCTGAATTAAATCCGGGACAGAGCGCCGCGTCTCGTGCTGGCAGGCCCAGGTCCAGCTCGAGGTCCAGCGTCTGCCGCGAGCTTGGTGTTGGTTCCGGCTGCGGCGGCCACGGCGTAACATGAGCTGCAAACCGACGGCGCGCGTATGCACCGCTCGACCTGCGCGACCACGCCCGGCCGTCGCGTCCAGCAACACACTGCAGCATCCTTGGGCGAAGCAGACAGCCAGGCGAACGACCACTGTCCGGGCGTGACGTGGTAAACGATACGGCAACATGTGCAGGTGGTTCCAGAAGGCCGTCGTCGTAGACAGCAGGTGTTGGCACAACATCACCCACGGAGGCGCCTCGGACCCTCCCGTCACGTGACCCCGAAAACGCCCGAGCCCTCCTCCCCCGGCCCGCAAATTCGAAGCTCGAGCTGTCTGGCGCGGCGCGTCGACCACGCTCCTGTCTGCAATTGCGGCTTCCAACAGACCATCCGTCCTCCTCCAACCCCACCGTCTCATCTCTGCTGACCGCCGCCATGTTCCGATCTGCGCTGAAGCCCCGCGCAGCCGAGGCGGGCCTCCGCTCTGCTCTGGCACATGCGAGCACCCGCCCTGCGCTCGCGACCAGATATTGGCCGGCGCAGACCGGGCGAGCTCCTCTGTCGACAGCCCCGCGCTACGCTCAGTTGCACTCACAAAACACCCCGCAGCGCCGCCAGTTCACATCCACCACCGCCATGGCTTCTACGCGCACAGAGAGCGATGCCTTTGGCGAGATCCAGGTCCCCGCCGACCGGTACTGGGGCGCTCAGACGGAGCGTTCCCTGGAGAACTTCAGGATCAACCAGCCGCAGGACCGCATGCCGCCGCCTATTGTCAAGGCCTTTGGCATCCTGAAGGGTGCCGCCGCCACCGTCAACATGAAGTTTGGCCTGGGTATGTACGCACGCCGTGCCCCTGCCGTGCTGAACTCACCATGACCAGACCCAAAGGTTGGACAGGCTATCCAGCAGGCCGCTGCTGAAGTCGCCGACCTGAAGCTCATCGACCACTTCCCGCTCGTCGTCTGGCAGACCGGCTCCGGCACCCAGTCCAACATGAACGCCAACGAAGTCATCTCGAACCGCGCCATCGAGATCCTCGGCGGCCAGATGGGGAGCAAGAAGCCCGTCCACCCCAACGACCACGTCAACATGTCTGCTTCCTCCAACGACACCTTCCCGACCGTCATGCACATCGCTGCTGTTATCGACCTAGAGGAGTCGCTCCTCCCAGCGCTCAAGAGCCTCCGCGATGCTTTGAAGAAGAAGAGCGAGCTGTTCGAGAGCATCATCAAGATCGGCAGGACCCACTTGCAGGATGCTACACCCTTGACACTTGGCCAGGAGTTCTCTGGCTACGTCCAGCAGCTTGACTTCGGCATCGAGCGAGTTCGGTCTTCTCTACCTCGTCTCAAGATGCTCGCCCAGGGTGGCACTGCGGTCGGCACTGGTATCAACACGTTTAAGGGTTTTGCCGAGGACATTGCGTCTGAAGTCAGCAAGATGACAGGACACGACTTCGTCACTGCGCCCAACAAGTTTGAGGCTCTTGCGGCACACGACGCTGTCGTGGAGGCTCATGGCCAGCTTAACACTCTTGCAACGTCCCTGTTCAAAATCGCTCAAGACATCCGCTTCCTTGGCTCCGGTCCCCGATGCGGCCTTGGCGAGCTGAAGCTTCCAGAAAACGAGCCCGGCTCGTCAATCATGCCTGGCAAGGTCAATCCGACTCAGTGCGAGTCCCTCACCATGGTCTGCACCCAGGTTTTCGGAAACAACGCCGCAACAACCTTTGCAGGCTCCCAAGGCAATTTTGAACTCAACGTTTTCAAGCCCGTCATGATCCGCAATCTGCTCCACAGCTCTCGTCTCCTAGCTGATGCTATGAGGAGCTTCGAGAAGAACTTGGTGGAAGGCCTGGAGGCGGACGAGAAGCGCATTGGTGCTCTGCTGAACGAGAGGTGAGTCTCTTTGCTCCCTATCCCAACACTTGCTGACTTGATCGTAGCCTGATGTTGGTCACCTGCCTTAACCCCGTCATCGGATATGATGCCGCCTCCAAGACCGCCAAGAATGCACACAAGAAAGGTATCACTCTCAAAGAGAGTGCCCTCGAGCTCAAGACGATCAGTGAGGAGGACTTCGACAAGCACGTCCGACCGGAGCTCATGATTGCGCCCAAGGAGAAAAATTAGATGTGGCTTCCGTAAATAGTACAACATACATGTAAGCATATAGCAGTCGGCCCATGTGTAAATAGAGATGATATCCACTTGAACCTTCCCGAAACGTTGGTAGGCGTCGACTCAACACAGTGGTTTGCTGAATTGGTCGTCTTTCATATCCTTGGTAGCCGCGCAAACATGGTTACTATGTAACTGTTCATCGACAGCCATGTACCAGACCGCACCTGTGAAGTCCTGCGCTTCGCCCAATGGATGTTTCAGGGCTCCTGCGTTGCCTAGGTAGGTAGGTACCTAGGTAAACGCGATATCACGTGCATGGGTCTGTGCGTCGCGCCGTTACATTACTCAACAGTACTAAACACCAACGCAACGCAACGCAACGTAACCCTGCTCACTCAAGGCCTGTCGCAACAACATGCCAGGGATTATGGAGAAGCGGAAACGTTCAACTTTAGTTGAGACCGATGACGAGCAGTACTCGGACGTCCCTTACAGCTCGGCCAGCAAACGCGCGCGCTCCGTCCGCGACGCGTCCGACGGCCCCTCAATCAGCCGCAATGACAACTATTCCAACGATGATGTTCACCAGCCTGGTTCTTTGGTGCGAGTCAAGCTTACCAACTTTGTTACCTATACCTCCGCTGAGTTCCATTTGGGCCCCAGCCTCAATATGATCATCGGCCCAAATGGAACAGGCAAGAGTACGTTGGTTTGCGCCATCTGTCTAGGTCTGGGATGGTCTGCACAGGTAATTTCGATTTTACTGCTGTGATATTTAATTGATTTAGCTGATTTCTATAGTATCTGGGTCGAGCCAAAGAGATCGGCGAATTCGTGAAGCATGGCTACACCGAGGCAGAGATTGAAATTGAGCTAGCTGGCTCTACCAACCAAGGAAATCCCACCATCCGTCGGAGGATCCAAAAGGAAGGTAACAAGACAATGTTCTACATCAACGGCGTCCATAAATCGCAGAAGGATGTCAGGGCCCTAGCAGAAGCTTTCTCCATACAGATCAACAACCTCTGTCAGTTTCTACCCCAGGACCGTGTGGTAGAATTTGCTAAAATGGATTCAATCGAGATGCTTGGAGAGACATTGCGCGCTGCAGCGTCTGGGCAAATGGTACAGTGGCACGACGAGCTGAAGAGGCTGCGGACCGACGAAAAGGGTCTCGAGGCCCAGCACCAAGATCAACAGCAGCATCTCAAAACCTTGCAAGCTAAGCAAAATTCTACGCGAGAAGATGTCGATCGGTACAACCAGCGTCAGGAGCTCCTGACTAAATCGAAGGTCCTTGAACAGTGCCGACCCGTCATCAGATGGACAGAACTCAAAGCCGAAATGGATCAGATCAAGGAGGAAGAACGTATCGCTCTAACCGAATTGGGCAGATACGAGGACGAAGCCGAGCCTGTTCACCGTGCCGAGGCAGAAATGGAGACTGATAGAGATTTGATCGAGCAAATCAAAATTAGTCGCAAACACGCTTTCGAAGTTAAAAAGGGCGCTGTTGAAAGGTTTGCGAAGAAGATTGATGACGATCAGCAAACCCTGGGTCACCTTGCAACCGAAATCGATGCCGAGAAGCAAGCTGAGAAGAAGCGGAGGCAAGACATCAGGCGGCTAGAGAACGAAATTTCCAATCTAAGGCAACAAGCGGAGACTAACACTGTGGATTACGACCCAGCCTCCTTTGTATCACGCAATGCCAGTATTCGCGCCCGAAAGTCTGCGGCTGATCGAAAAGTGGCAATGCTTTTGAATGAGTTGAAAAGCATACGCGAAGACGCCATTCGAGATACAGAGGCATTGCGGTCCAAGGAACAGGAAAAGGCGCACCTCAATTCGCGAAGCGGGCAGCAAGATAGTCTTTTATCGAGACTTTCCATGGACACCCACAAAGCATGGACCTGGCTCAAAGCAAATAAAGAAACGCTCTCTTTGAAAGATAAGGTCTACGGGCCCCCTGTTATCGTATGCTCAGTGCCCGATCCGAAAAATGCTGACGCTGTTGAGACTATGCTACGTCCAGGAGATTTGACAGCCATTACATGCACAAACAAAGAAGACGCTCAAAAAGTCCAGGACAAACTTGTAGGCAGGAAGGATGCAGATGGGCTAGGCTTGCACCAGATTACCATCCGCACAGTCCCTCTACCGCGTTCTTCTTATCAGCCCCCTCTCACGCCCGAGGAGCTTGCAAAGTTTGGTTTTGAGGGATGGATAAGCGACTTTATTGAAGGTCCCGACGCTGTACTAGCGATGTTATGCGATAACGTTAAGATGCATGCGACCGCGTTTGTTTCCCGCCCGATCACCACTGAACAGTACAATGCTATAGAGAGGAGTGAAAAGCTTCAGAAATGGGTCAGTGGAAATGAGGTCTATAGCATTACCCGGCGTCGCGAGTACGGGATCTCATCCACCAGCGTCAATTCAATCAGGAAAGCACAGAACTTCACTGGTCAGCCTGTCGCTACCATGGAAATGCAACAAGTGGACGATGCGATCAAGAATCTTCAGCATGATGCTGTCTTGAGAAAGGATCGGCACGTAACCAAAAAGAAAGAGTATGATGCAGCCAGGCAGGAACAAGAGGAAGCTGAAGCTGAAAGGGTAAGATCTGCTCGCTGTCTCTTAACGTGAGTACTAACAACCAGCAGGCCGACATTCATACCGAGCAGGATCGTATTAAAAAAGCTCGCGCAGCATGGGAGGCGCTGCCGCGAAAGATAGGCAAGCTAGACATGAGAATTTGAAGCGACATGATGCTAATGTTGACCAGCTACGAAGGTAGCCGATTTGGAAGAAATGAGGAGCTTAAGCCATGACACAAACAGTCGCATCAAAGTAATTCAGCACAAACAGGAGAGTGTGGCACTGGCAGTGGCCCGCGATACTCTTTCGTACGCTGTGAGTGAACTCGGTCTCCAAGGCCAAACATCCTATGATGCTCATTCTGTACCAGAGAGAGGTGACGCAGCTGCGCGCTCTACACGAATCAGTCCTTGAGGCCGAAATTCGGTTGATCGAGGCCAACTCTGAGGTCGACGGCTTCAAGAACGATAATCGGGACATTCTTGAAGCCATCCGGCGGCAGAAGGATGCGATTGAGAAGTGTAAGACCGATTACATTACCAAGAAAGCAGAAGCTCGGCAGATATCGGAGAGCGTAAAGCGCATGCTTAGCAGCGCCTCGGAAGGAGAAAAAGCGCTTGTCCAAGAGTGCAAAGGCCTATCTATGGAGGAGTTAGAGAACGAGATCTCGGCCATTAGCTCCCGCCTCGAATTGATGGCTGATGGGAATCCGCAGGCCATCAAGGCTTATGAAGACCGGAAGCGAGAGATTCAAAAAGTCGAACGAACCCTTGCAGATGCTGCGCAGAAGCTGGAGTACAACCGAACCAGGATTACGTACATCCGTGAGCAGTGGGAGCCTCAACTGGACACGATAGTCTCAACCATCAGTGATGGCTTCGCGCATAACTTCGAACAGATTGGGTGCGCTGGACTAGTTTCCGTGAAGAAGGACGAGGATTTCGATAAGTGGGCCATCCAAATCGAAGTCAGCTTCCGGTGGGTCATCATGTATCACGTGATCCAACGTTTTACTAAATTCGTTGCAGGGAGGGAGAGCCACTGGCCATTCTTGATTCCCATCGTCAGTCCGGTGGTGAACGCGCCGTATCAACTATCTTCTACCTCATGGCGCTCCAGGGCCTTGCGCGGTCGCCTTTCCGCGTAGTGGACGAGATCAACCAGGGTATGGATCCGCGCAATGAGCGCATGGTACACGAGCGCATGGTCGACATTGCTTGCAGGGAGCGTACGAGCCAATACTTCCTTGTTACACCAAAGCTGCTCAACGACCTGAAATTCCATCCCAAAATGAAGGTTCATTGCATTGCGAGTGGGGAGTACATGCCCGATCAGCGCACAAACCTAGACTTTCGGAGTCTAGCTAACTTAGCGATGCGTGTGCGGAAGGGAGTGGCTGCTGCTTAAGCAGGATTTAATATTATATAATAGGGCACTCGGGTTTGAGACGCCTGTCTCGCAGAGATGGGTGACACGGCGCACACGGACGATCGTGGGCATTCTAGCGCTGGACATTTGGGTTGCAACATGGCATTGAAATTATCTTTTGCTCCCATAGATGCGGGTTAGATTCTGGATTAATGACCAGTGTAACAGCTACGACATCCACGTAATCTTACCCTATTGAAATTGAGCGTATATGCTTGTCTGGTCAGCTAGTGATTGTGACCATTATGTTCGTGTCTCTTGTAGTACTCCGCTTCGTGTGTCCATGTTGTATGGATAGCATGGTAACAAATCACACTCAGTGTCGTATATGGCCGGCTCGATATCACGTTTGAGCGTGTCATTGTCGCATGACACGTCGCCGGACAAGCTTCATACCAGTGAAACAGGATAGCTCCAGGACATGCAACGGTGGAAAGTAGCTTGCTAAGCTATGCGACTTATTTACCACCTAATATACTACGACGGCAACGGATACTAACGCCGCTCGTTGTTTATAAAGCTCCTGCTCAGCGCAACGTGGCAAACCTCTCCTGCCACGATATGAGATCTAATCAGGTTGCACGCCAACCCGTTATGTTGCCAATTGGTAACAGCAAAAGCGAACGTTCCTGGAGTGATGCGGTCGGGCTAAGATCCGGATATTACACAGAGGGGTCTGCCTGTTAGCGTTTATCGCTATCAAGAGACAACCTAGGCCGTTGTATCCTTTGCTACCACACTCCTAATTATGCACATCCCACCGCTACTATCCCTCCTACTCGTCGCCGTTTCAATCCCCTCCACTGACAATGACACCCAAACATGGACTATTACTCGCCTCGACTATCATAAGATATCCAGGCTTCGGCCCCCTACACATCCTCTGATCCGTCTTCAACGTCTTTAATACCACGCTCTCTCTTGACGTCTTGATCCCGGGTGCCTGGCAACCGCACGGGAGCTGGATCGTGACGTGCGAGCTTTACATGGGAATATATAAATTTGCCACGGACACTTGTGGTTTGTTGGGGACAAGAGGGTAAGAACTAGAACGGGATGGGGATGGGGATGGGTAGTATATATTTTGGGGCGGAGAAGTGCAAGTGGGTTGGGTAAAGGCGACGTGCAGTGCTTGATTATTTCCTGGAGGACACGAAGGTCGATCTGCCGTTCAATCTGGAGATGTGGAGATCTGGTCTCGACTCGAACCCGGATAAGCTGTGGGTACACAAACCCCTCCAGTTCAATCTCTTTCACGATAAAATGAGCGCATACCTCATTCGCTTAGGGCAAAGAGCGCTGCTGGCCTTCATTTTAGCGCATGTTTACCGCATTTGTATGCTGGTTGGAACACTGTAGACAAGTGCACTGCAATCTGTCTACCAGCTACGACGATCCGAGCTCGCATAGGAGTTATCTTACTTGGCTGACGGGGGAGCCCCTGGGTAGTATGCGGTGCAAATTGCGTAGTATCAACAATATTGACTCGAGTAATCAGAAGGAGGTGCAAAATCGTGGCACGGAGATTTCTGTTGCCTATTCAATGTTGGGCTGATGATTTGTAATGTGGTGGGATTGGAAGTTGGAGTACAAAATAGAACATAGAGCTGCTTCAAAGCGATCAAATAGAGAAGGCGGCCAAAGATGAGTGAAATGCTTTTATACTCTCAATTACCTATACTTTGTAGGCACTGATTACGAAGACCATTTAAGGTAGTGCTACCGCTCGTTCCTTCCAATTCGTAGTCGTATTATTACGAGGTCCTGTGAGACACTCGTATGTCCTCGGAACCTCGACACCGTGCGAGATGCGACTTGATTGCCACATTTCGGAAACTCACACTTCTCAAGATCCGGGTTCCCGCATGTCTTTTTGTCTCGCACTCGGATTTCAACGCTTACCAAGAATGCTACGATCTTCGACAGCCGCCTCGTTCTGCTTATCAAGCGAGGGAAAGTTGCCTTTTGGGCATATGCACATGGTACCATGCGGAGGTGATCCAAACCAACTGCGAAACCCGAAAGCACAAAGTCAGTGTATGTCTACAAGACGTGGGGATGGTACTTTCGCTCGTGTCCCAGCTGAGCGGACAAAATACTCTTGTTCGTGTTTTTAAGACACGAAAAAGAGTATTTCTTCTTCGCCTTGCTGAAAGACACGATTAATTTTTACCTGGGAGACTTGCCAGCACTTCGAGCGAATAGGACCGCAAGGATACGGACAAACGTAGTCGGCATTTACTTCAGAGCCCAAGTCGACTTCCATGGGATCAATCTTGCCGTTTGCGTCATCGATGGACAAAACGGTGTCCTCCTTTTCGGCTCGTTCAAGCTCGTCGAGCGTCTCGGCCATGCAGTTGCATCCGCCAAAGCTATTACAGCAATGGTACTTGTTGCATCTAGGATCGCAGCCTGGAGGGGGTGGCGGAGGGGCCGTAGTTGTCGGAACAGCACTGGAAGTGCCGGTAGAGTAGCTGAATTGAGAATCGAATTGCTCAAACTCGGCCAGCACCTCCGTTCGACAGTAACACTCGCCCCATGGATAGCAGCAGTGGTACTTCCTGCACCTCTCGTCACACTGTGGTGGAGGGGCTGGTGTGGAAGTCGGTGGAGTTGTTGAAGTAATCGTAGAGGCGGGAGGGTACCCAGGGAAACGGGCATGTTTGGGACCATCCTCGCGAGCGAACAACGAGTTGTCTTCGGCTGCCTGCACCGGGTTCAATGACGTAATATATGTTGAAGAATCATCTACTCACGTCTGCTGGCACGGCGGCCGCAAGAGCAATCAACGCTCCGAAGGCAATTGCGAGAAGCTTCATAGCTTGATGAGAGCGGGTCGACTTTTGTGATGTTGGAAGAGAGAGGTCGTACACACTAGGGAAATAGAAGGTGTAGAAGAGAAGAGCTTAGGAGATTGAACTTTTATAGGTATCCACTGTCGTCAGCTGCAGTGATAGTGAGATATTGCTGTCGCTGCTGGCAACGGTGAGGGAAATTGTAGCGAACAAAGTAATTGTGGGCCGGCTGGCCGCCGACAAACAAGGGCGATAGAACAGGCAGGAGCAGTCTTTAGCGTGCACTCTTTGGAAATGACTGACAAACGCTGCCCTCAACACTCGAACTTCGGCCCGGCCTAGGCGAAGACTATTCTGATCAACATTTAAGCAGTGCTTAACATGCCTCGTGAGAAACAAGCATTCACGGTCTAGGTGGAGGCATGTTATGCGGGGTTGAGGGCACTCTAGAGGCGATCTGAAGATTGGTATGTGAACTCATTCGAGCTGTTGAGTATGGGCCACACGTGGATGCGCTGCTGGGCCCACTGATTGCGAAGCTGAAGTTGTTGCCGGCTTATCGCAGAGGCCGCCTCTGTGCATATAGGCACGTATTTCCGCGTTGAGCTCATCGGAAAGCTCCTTACCGATGCTCTTCCTTACGCGTTCGTCCGACTTTGCGTGTTCAAATGCAGGTTTAGCAGGTCTTTGATTTCCTCCTGTTGTTTCGACGTTCTTCAACTTTATCTGAGAGCACTCAGAGTGCTCTCCAACTCACCTGTCGCTCTCGCTAAGCTTGTAAGCAGTTGACTGAGCTTTTCGAAATTAGAATCTCGCTCCTACATCGCTTGGCTGATATTATTCATGTGCACGCTTGCTTTGTCTTGGTAGTCTTTGAAGTGATTCGTAAGAAACTCAAACTTTTGCTGGCGAGTAGCAAAACTCGTTTCGGATGTTATGCTGCCTTCCTCGAGAGTTTCAGACTCCGCTTTCGAGACATTGATCTTCCCCTCGAGACGTTTGCTATTGTCTTGAAGTCCATTCAACCTCGTCCCAACCCCATGAACCCTTGTTCTAGTTCCTCAGCCTTGAACTAATGCTGGTCAGTTTTATTCCGGACTTCATTGAGCTCCTTGCGAATCCTTCGCACTTCACCCAGAGGGCTTCGATCTGCTAATGTGCCTGCTTCTCATAATTTCCGAGTTCTTTGATCCTCTCTCCATTCTCTTCTGTGACCCTCTTCAGGCCTCGATGCGTTTTAACGTCTCAATCCGTTGTTCCTTCTTATCTAGGTCCTACGGTATAGTCTCCAACCGCTTGTCCTGCTTTTTTGAAATTTCCCTTTCATTGTTTTGGTCGGTCTGCAAATCCGTGACCCGTTTTTGCACGTCCTCAAGGGTGGCAGCTGTGGACGAGAGAGATTTTCAAGAGTACCGTGTGTGAACGTTTTGAAGCTCGCTTCGATCACAGTGACTTTTTCAGCCTTTGGTGACCATTGTCTTTGGAGGGTTGGCCATATGTGGAGGGAAGGGCTACATGATGCTTGCCATTTCTCGAGATTAGACGTCAATGTGTCCACCTGAGTGCACAAGGACTGCTGTTTTAGGCGTGCTTCTCACTAGGGAAATCGGTCCTAAAGACTCGCTCGACGACCGATTGCATTCGTGTATTGAGCATGATTTCGAGGTCTCGGCATGGGTCTTCTGAGCCTCCGTTAATTTGGCAATGATGCGTCGGTTTGCTCTTTAAATGGTTTTCCTAACCCGTTGTTTCTCGAGTGCTAGGCTTCTTTCAACGTCCTGTTTTGGTGAATCCAACCGGCCTTCACAGACTAGGATTTGCTGGTCAGAATTTCTCTTTTTTTCCTATCAAAATAAATGTAATTTGCATCGAATTAGGTACAATTAGGTACTATATAGATAGTATCTAATAGGGGGTACCCTTAAAATACCTGGTAGCGCATGCAACCAATAGATGATGATAGATAGTCAGATCCTTTACATTAAACCTATTCCCGCGCCATGGGCTGTGGGGCCACGTCTTTATGGAAACGATGATATATAGACCGCTAATCCCCCAGTTTGCCGTTGGTGACATACATCGCAACCCTTTTCATAGGGTTGAATTCGGTTGGAGACCTCGTCGCGTGAAAAGGTGCTCATATCCGCAATCTCGTCCCAGTATACCTCTTCGTCTGTATTCTCGTTGTTAAGGTGTGGCAACTCCTGTTCTCTGGAATCGTTAACTGTTGCCCTTCAGAGCCTGGGCGACTAGTTGCCTCCTCTGTGTACATACGGCCGCGCTTCCGCAAAAGGATTGGTAAGGCTTTTGGGCGTGGACTTTGATTGACCATCCCATGCGGCACACGGCCTCGTGTACCTGTTAGAGTCGCAGGAGGTATACTAATCGACAATAAACCGGGCACGTGCTTCACTGCGCTCGCACTGTTCTTGCCACGTGGAATAATGTCTTCGATGGTCGCATCGTGTGTTGGGAACGTTGCAAGTAGGTGTAGTATTGGGTGACACAGCGTTTTTGATGCTTCTGACCAGAGACAAGTTCAAGATCGTGACCGATCATGCAATCGTGAGTTTACTTGCAGCTTTCTTTGAGCGTGGAACTGGCCTAGCCTCTGTCTGGTCTTGATGAGACTTATCATGCTCCGAAGAAACAAATCCCTCGTGATCAACAGCTAGGAGCTTGGATTGTAGCGTGTTCTGGTTCTTTAGAGAAATTGATGACGGAGCTGAACAGCTACTCGCATCGCGCCTCCTTCCTTGTGCTTGCCGCCCAGCGCGGGGCCCCATACTGCTTCTCACTACCACCTCAGTCAATAGCACTTTGTTCCATGTACGGCGTATCAGGGTTTGTAACAGTCCACTGGCTCTGTGGTGTGCTGCCAACAACTTCTTGCGTTGGGACATCTTCGTGAGTCTGACCCATAACCGTACTGGCAGGTTTAACCCATAATTTCTGGTGTAGGTCCAAAGCTTCGAGGGCGCTCATATACACGAACTATTCGTGGATACGGTGTTGATTTATGATTATCAATTCGGTGCATGAGAATAAGTCATAGCTGAAGATCGAAGTGATTCTTTATGGGGTGTCAGACTTCCAAGCGAGTGGTGGTAAATGTAAGAAGCAAATAACGCTGCATGGAGCCGTGCCGACCTATCATCTTTTGACGTGGGCTCAAACCTTATACGATCACTCACACAAGCCGACTTACTGCGAGCAGTCATGTCCACCACCGCGCGGTCGGACGCCATGCACAAACATTGGTACATGTTACACGGCATGTCCTTTGCTGTAGTGTGGGAGGAAACGCTTCAACAGCCTTAAAATATGGACGACAGTTCGATAATATTCCTATTCTCTTTGATCGATGGCCAATTACAGCGGCGCAACAGCAGGGGTTTCACCTAATGTGATGTGGGTGACCAGGGAAAGAAGCGTTGCACCACCGAAAAAACCGCTCACACGTTTCGCGCGTCGTACATAGATCTAGAAAACTACCGTTGCAGTGCCATGCCACGCTCGTCCTCGTAACACGAAGCCACGGAACGTATCACTGATGCCAGAACTGGATTCGATCCGCCGCCTTGTTCTCCAAACGGCGCATCTCCCTGGAACCTCCCACATCGTGTTCTGTCTTTATCGGTTTAATTGCGAGCTCTTCAAACGGACAATTGTTTTCTGGGCCGTTAGCACAATCTTGGAAGCAAACTGATTTTGATGTTAATATTGATTTTGATGAACCTTTTTACAGTCGTGGAGCCATACTTCGCGGTGTAGCACAGGAGCTCGAAGACCGTTCGTTTACCCACAAAGGAGTCTTGGCTTATCTGCATTTATGCAAGTGCGCGATGCAATCATAGGAGTATGTTCGACATCGGTGATAATCGCAAGGGCTGTATTGTCGGTGCTACATCGCCGTCCTGAACGCTGCCAGATGCCAGACGAGTGTCGGCTTAAGGTGAAGCGCACATACAAGCTGATGAACGATCAACCGGCTAAAGGTCCATCAAGCATCAGGATTGTCGTTATGTTCAACCACAAAAGTCCATCAGCGCACTTTACGGCGGGCCCGGCCCAGCGGGGTAATCAGGAAGGACCGCTTCGCATGGTCGACGCTCATGAGATGTAAAGGCGTCGCACCAAGGGGTGCTTCCACGGACTGTAACCTCGAAATCATAAGCCTCTCCCATTGCATCGGTACCGTTCTCTGTAAAGGAAATCTCCGAAATTTAGTTCAACAACCGCTCTCGTATCTCGTATGGCGCCGGGATAAGTTGATCGAAAGATATAGAGCATTGCGTACCGATTGCCGTGGCCCCTTCCCTTGTCGACTTCGTAGAGCAGATTGGTAGCACCAAGTGTCGACATATAGGCGCCCCTCGAACAGTCCGCAGAGATAACTTCAAGCATGATAAAGATCCTGATCGCAGGGGGATCATAGCGGATTTCGGCGCTAATGGTCACGAGGTCAACTCAAACCCGTGGACAGTCGGTGTGGATCTGACTGTAGGAACGATGCTTCGTGCCGAGCATGGCCACCATCGCCGCTTCTCGCAGTCATGCTTCAACTGATCGTCTTAATACAGTACCTTTAGGCGATAAAACGAGAGGAGAGAATGAAGAAGAGCAATGGGCATAGTGGGCCGACAACATTCGGCTTGAAGATATTCAAGTAAGATTGCACAGTAAGCCTATAAAAGTCAAAATGCTTTACAACTACCCTGGGTATCATCGAAAAAAGGCCACCAAAACAATTTCCATCGTAACTTCGGCTAAAGCGACAAGAGCTGCATCCTCAAAATTGGTCATCCTCGAGTTCCCTATCCTTGAACGACAAGAATTGCTCAGGTTCTTCGTTCGTGATTGCCTGCCATATCGCTCGTACCTGGTCGAACACGACATCGTCAACGACAAGATCGAGTGGTACAGGAGGTAAACCGAGGAAGTGAGCTTCCGCGCCATCTCGAAATAGTAACGGCTCCACGGAAGGCATCGCCCGCTGTTCGTACTGCATGGACCAGAGGACCCTTGCCGATGGCGAAACATCAACACTCGATAGCAGGAGGGATGTTGCATGGCGGAGGAGCTCGAAGCCGTGCTTGCCGCTCAAGCTCGTAGATGCGTACAGTACACCTATGAATTGTCAGCTTCTGTTGCATGACCTCAAGACGTCAATGAGAGCTAGAAGCATTGCCAAGATCAGTTTGTCAGAGGATATCTATCGTCAATGTAATTCGGACAATGTAGATAAGTATTCAAAAGATCGATCATCATAATGGCTTGGATGGAAGAGTAGGCAAGGATATACTTACTCTGGCCGGCGGGGCATTCCCCTGAGTCGCTGGAGTGGATATGAATGTGGACAGGGGGAATGTCTTGATGCCCATCCAGCTCATCTGGCAAGGACATAGAGCCCGAGGGGAAGATTAGAATGGCAGACCCTGGCTGAAACGGTCTCTCATCCACCATTACAGGCGGAAACAGATTTGATAGGGCTGAGGACACAATGCTGACTGACTTGCAGAGAGGGCTTTCTCCCGGATCTCGTGAGCTTTCGGCCACCACCCAACGCGCGGTGATAGCTTCACCGTCTTTCAAATGAAGCTTTACACCAGATACATTATCTGCCATTGCAGTCATGGTCTGGCGCGGCGCAGGTTCATGTCCGCTGACTGGGTTGGAATCGATCAAGCCTTTCTCTGTGTGCGATGGGCTTTCAACGGGAATCTGTGCGGTCACCACAAAGCCACTTGAAGTAGCAAGCCCTTTCCCTAGGACGTACACTCCGCCTCCAACTGCACAAGCACGACAGGCGACCTGGCAAAACTCGTCCAATCCGCCATACTTGGGAATGAGCGCGCTGAATTTGCCCAATGTGCCGATGGATCGTAGATGCCGGGCGATCCTAGGCAAAGCGTATTCGGTTGTCACACTCTCGAGGCTCTTTGTTGACATAGTGAGAGCTAGTAGAGGTGTAGACAAGACGGCTGGGGCCTTGAAGACGGCTGACAAGAAGTCGGAGAAAGGTGACGCTCGGTACTGCTCCCATTTGACCTTCTCATCATCATTTTCATAATCCAGAATGAAGCGAAGGATCTTGACGAGCTTCCGCTTAGCCGGGAAGTCAAGGGTATTATTCCCAAACAGATCCTCTCTTGTATTGGGTACCTTTTCAAGGCTACCAGTCTTCTTGCCGTTTGCGGATTCTGCAGAGTACACCCACCAGCTACCGACGGGAAGAAACCCAACCTGATGGTGGGCCTGCGAGGTGACTAGGTAACGCCTGAACGCCGAACCGGAGTATATGATTTCAGGAGCGAGCGCAAGATTGTATTGCCTCCCGGGTTTTCGCGATAGCGTGGCTGAACCCGACTCAGAGGGCTCTGGCTCATAGATGGATGCCTCAGCGAAGGCCGCCTGAAAAACGCCTAAGCCGGCGTTAGCATCGGTCAGTCTGAGACGAGAGGGCGGTCATTACCATCGTTAACTTTGGCTACCCATTCTTCAGCTTCTGCTATGCTGAAGGCGGCTGCAGAGCCGCTGTAATATGGATTCTGATCGATATGGAGTATTTTCTTGTCCGAGCGTGATAATGCTCTTCAAGTGCTGCGTCAGTCAGATTGCGGAACAACAGTATCAAGTGCATCATGCTTACAGGGCGAGCAGAGACTGCTGTAGGCCGGTGCCTGCGATCACGACGTCCCAGTGGGTGTCGTCGAGTGTGTCCATGGTGGATCACGGGGAAAGAGAAGAATGTGACAGAGTGCGACAGAAGTCTGAAAGTCGAGTGTTCGCCAAGCGCTCTTTAGCGTGAAATGACTAAGCACGCGATACGTGAAAATCTGCTGCGCGTGAACCGAGCTTCTCTTGACAACGCGCTCGCTGAGAAACAGTTCTTGATGTGTGGGACTGTTCGCAAGGCACCGAGGCTTCATTGCCTCTGGACATGCGTGGAGAAGAGATTTCTTCGTCCGGTATCTACCGCTATGGATTTTACCTGAATTAGCGGCTCGAATGTGGCGATACATTGTGATATGACTGGCTATGACAACCCAAAGACGAACACGCAGATGCATCATGCGATTCAAGGCCCATATGTTTGCGATAGTCTTAGGTACTTTCGCGCAGTCGCCGTCGGTATGATGATCTTGATGGTCGTGTGGAGGCTTGGCGATGGTATGAGACCGCACTGTGTGCATGCCACAGCATCTTAGCCGCGGAGTGAGCATCCACTATCGGCTCCACAGCAGTACTTTTGAGTGGCTAGCCCCCGTTGTTTGTGACCGCAATATCGCTCGCAACCGTCACGCCCAGTACATATATATTTTTTAATTTGATTCTTGAGCATAAATCACATCTTCCTTGGTCTAGTGGTCATGATTTCCGCTTGTCATTGCAAGATAACGAGCGCGGGAGACCGGGGTACGTAATAACTACACGAAGTATTATAACTATTTCTAACTTAGCGTCAGGTTCGATTCCCCGAGGGAGAGCATATTAGCTATCTTTTTTAAGGAGCTCTGTAGTATATCTATTAGTATTCTAGTGCACTTCAATCTTGTAAGTTTTATAGGTCTAGTAGTCAGGCGTTATACGCCCTTCTTAGTTGCTGCCTCTTACGGTGTTACCTGCCCTCTCAGAATCGGGCTTAGGATGTGTAGCACCTGCTTTTACACGGAGACAGGAGTTCAATTCCCCGAGGGAGAGTTCCTTTTATGTGTGCCTGGTGCTTTTTGGGTATCTTTTTTGTCAGTGGTGAGCTTAGGGGTTGAGTGAGTACGCGCGAGGCCCTGGGACAGGTTTGGGGCATCGAAACGGACCACAGACGCATCGTAAAATATAGCAATCAATTGAGGGTCGAAAGAGGTGCTGACCGAAATCAAAATGACCGCGCTCTGTTCGTGGGTGGTGGAACAATGGCGAAGTGGCGGCAAAAATGGCACGCTACACACCACGGGCATGTACGACTATGCGAGCCCTTCAATCAAAGCCTCAATTCTCACTTTGCGAACCCTTGGTCGGATAGATCTCCCTTTAATGTATGACATAAGTACGCCTCGAGTTCCGTGTTTTGGTCAGGTAGCGGCAACGTGAACTTACTTGCTATGCAGTCCGTCAATGGGAACAGGGAGACGTGCCTCTCTTTACGTCTCGATTGCTTTAGAAGTTTCACGACGAGTTCTACTCAGCCAGTTATTTCCATAGCCAACCAATGGACTACAAGTTGGTACTCGAGGCACGTCACGTGCTTGGCTGGTTCTGGATGCTGTTGCGAACTCATAGAATCCTGCTGCATGTTCCACGCATTCTGGAAGCTACTTAACGTACGCATACCTGTAGGTATGAGTCAAAGGATGCGTAAGATTATCCCATGTACTTAATCAACAGCTCCCATCCACGCTATCTGGGCACAATTGTAGCTCGTGCTACGTCAGTCCAACTGAAGCACTGCTCTTGAACTTTGGAAGTGATCTCTACGGTGCACACATCCACCCTCTACTAATGAGGATTATTGCTTGGTCGCACTGCTTGTTTTTTCTTATTCCTCAAATTCTTACTTCTGGGCAAGGCTCACCAGCTATATGTCGTTGATTCGCATGTCACTTCCACAGTTCCACTCCGCTTTTCACTGGTTTCTTTGATTGCTGTATTAGGCCGTAAAGGTGAGCCCCACGGGAATGCGATCTCTGGTCGAAGGCGAACTTTCGATGAGAAACTGATCAAGCGACGAGAGAGACTCTTAAATTCTGTGGAGCACTCACTGCAGATGCAATTGGGGGGTGATTTTTGGCTAGGTTTTGCCGTGCACATCCTGGCTAACCGAAAGATTGTTCGGGCCTCATTTAGCAGATTTACTGGTCTTGGAGGAAGTTCGAGCAGTAATCCAGCACTGATGAAGCCCAGAGACCTCTCGGAATGAACAGATCATCTATACCTAGGGAAACCTCGCCATCTTGCGGAAGCCAGTCAAATATGCAACAGCTCTGCCCTATGCCTCCACGATCTCGGCCTGATTCGTTTGCTTCTCATCTCCTCTCGAGCCCTTTGACGTGTCACTTATGCCAGGTAAATCCTTGAGCATGTGCACGATCTGAATGCCCTCACCGTTCGGACACCTCCCTAAAATCAGCAAAAGATCCAACAATCGTTTCTTGCAACACCTTACCTCACAATGTCTATCTTCCCGCTCCTCGTATACCCACACCGCTCATACAGCGCTACTCCACTCAGCGTTGCTCCCATTTCCAGCCCCATAAAACCGCCCTCCCTCGCCTTGCCTTCACAATACCGCATCATCATGGTCCCAAGGCCTCGCCTTGCCCAGTCCGGATGCGTAAAAATAGCCCTGATGCTCGCGCGCTCAACCTTGGGATCGCGCGCTTCAGGTAGCCGGTTGGGAGCAGTATCGGCGCCGTATAAGGTGCGGCGGAAGGACCACCCACCGCAAGCGCTAATAACATCGGGAAATCCCAGAGGATAGAGTACGAAGTAAGTGCGGTCCTATGAGTCGAGCATTAGTGCGCTTCGTCCCCGTGCACCTTTTATCCCCCTTTTCCCTACTTTCTTAACACATAGCCAGACTGAATGACATTTGAGCGTGGTCAAACAAGAAGCACTCACATGCAGTAGAAGCGTGTCGGGCCCAAACAAGTACCCAATCGACCCGTCAAGCTCCGCCTGCGTGTAATAACCTTTGCCCAGCGCTCTCAAGGACTCCCCGATCATCTTTTGCAGTGCGGCAACATCAGCGATTGTAGCCTCACGAAACCCGAACCTGTGTGTAGCTTCTTGCGCTTTTGCTGACGCGATAGGATCATGTGTGTGTCCACTCATATCTTAATTCCGATCTTGGTGCTGGCATTCGCTCTTGGTCTGAGAACTCGACCTGTTCCTGGGACAAATCTGAAAAGTTGCGGCCAAAATCTGGCCAGGATCTAATTTATGTGACAGGGCGACTGAATGCTCTGGACAATTTGTAGCAAGTAGTGGTAGCACGACAGTTATGTCAGCGCAATGCAGGTGTCAGCGAGCATCCCGCTTGTGAAGGCGATATCGGGCCAATGAGATGCTTTTCCGTCGGGAAACATTCACGTGCGATTGTTGGCCGCAACTGTAGCGGAGCTAAACTACATCATCTCTCTACTTTGCAAAGTCTTCATACGATGATAGTGGCCGAACAGCCCAGCAATATAAAATGAACTTGATCTTCGATATTCCTTTCACATGAAGGGTCTTAAGTGTTTTCTCTACTAATCTGGGTTCAAGATATGCACGCTATTCAGCTACGACGCCCTGCTCCGAAGATATTCACATACCTTCCCTGTTTATCGGCTCAACTAGGCCATATGAGATAATTTACCCATGTCAACACCTTGACGATTCGCCACTCTACTGAGCAAGAGATGTTTACAATAGTGTCATGGCCCCAGTTACTCTCTCAAGTGAGCTCACTTTTTCTTCGGCTTGCTCGGGGCACCCTTGGCTTTGCCTCTGCCCTTAGGCTTAACTCCTTCCTCGCTCTCACCATCGTCGTTATCCTCCGCAGCGCGTTTCTTGCCACGAGGTTTTGTCGCCGCAGTCTTCTTGGCCGCTTTTTTCTTAGGCTGCTTCACGTACTTGTCTTTGGATATATCGACGTCTTCGTCTTCTTCCTTGATCTCATTGACAACTTCCTCCTCGTCGGATTCTTCTATCGCTTCTTCAAGATCTGGTCTCTCCTTGGTCGCTTTCTTAGGCGCAACGACATTTGAGGCTTTCATAAAAGGGAGCGGGTGGGATTGCTGGTTGTAACTGTGCATCGTATTAGTCATTCGCCAAAATAAAAGCTGAGGGATGTGCTTACAGTCTAGTGAAGGTTGCCTTGTCTTGGGAAGCGATCTTGACTTTCTCTTGTACCATGGGACCTACACCCAGCTCCACAATCGCATCGAAGTCATCTTTTGTCAGGAAGTAGCTGTCCATAAGTTCCATGATCTCCGGGACAGCCTCTTTCCCTTCTTCCTCAAGCCGCTTGACGAGCTGCTGCCAGAGGACAGGAACATACTGTTGCCGGACCTCGTGTCGATCGCCCGAAGAGCGTAAACGCATATGAGCCTGGATTTCCTTGACCTGGCGCGTAAGCTTTCCTTGAGAACTATTTTTGCCGAGCCAGGTCGTGAAACGAGTCTGATGACCAGCTGTACTTCCAGCGACGAAACTGGCCGGCCGTACGAAACTGAACACTGCATGCGTTGGCATTAAACTCCAGTGCTGTTGGGACCCATGGATCATGCGATCGACGAGGTCTCCGTCGCTGATGCTATCAGCGGCATCGGAAGCTAATTCCAGCAACTTCAGTTTCTTTTCCGGTCCGTTGTATTGCAATGCCTGGATGGGATTGGTACCAAGATAGTTCTCCTGGAGCATTAGGGGGCTGAACTCGTGGTCATTGAAGTAGAGTTCAATCTTCTCGTTCAAAGTAGAGCTGCTGCTTGCAGCAAACATGCCGCCCCCGAGAATCTTCTGCGTGATGTCCCATGGTTTTAGGATGACGTGTTTTTGCCATGCTTTGGACATTTGCTTGCCCTTGTTGAAGTCCATAGCTTCTTGATCGAGTTTCGCTGTGGATATCATGTTTACGACTTGTCGTATGTCGGCATGGCTGCCCTCAATCAAGGCGTTGATGACTGGCGCAGGCATTTTCAATCCCTCTCGGAAAGCAATAGTCATGATGCGAGAACGAATCTGATCGACTGTCGGTCGTCGAAACGGCAAATCAAAGGTTACGTAGTCGAATGGCTTCATCTTTGGTAGCCGTCTGTCGTTACATATCAAGATCATGGGGACCTCCGTCTTCTTGCAAACGGCAGCCAGAGCTCCTACACCACCCCGGTCGCCTGCAGACATACCGTCGACTTCGTCCATGATCAGAACCATCTTCTTCTTGTCCGAATCGACCTTCTTGCCGTCACCTGCGAAGTAACCATGGAGTGAGTTCGTACTCAGAACACCGCGCAAGCCCTCCTCCACAAGTTTCTTACTGCGCGTATCACTAGCGTTGCTTTCAACGATGTCGTACCCTTCCATTTTGGCCACCAAATGCGCTGCCGTAGTTTTCCCAATGCCAGGAGGACCGTGTAGTATGACTGCACGGAAGGACCCGCTACCATCAGGTCCGGCTAGCTTGAAGTTGGTCTTCAGGCTCTTTGGAAACCTCTGCAACCACCTCTGCAATTTCTCCACCGTAGCTTTGTTGCCGCAGATCTGGTTCAGTGAAGATGGTGCATACTTCGTCGTCCATAACCGTGAGTCTACCGCTGGCTCTGAGCTTTTGCTAGAGGTAAAGGCACCGACCGAAGAAGCATTGGGATTTTTGGTGGTCTCTGCGGCCTTCAATGCTTTTAGCCTGGCTTTCTCTTCCTTCTCCATCTCGGCTGCTTGTGCTTTGATCTTTTCTTCCTCTTTGCGTTGCTTTTCCTTGTATGCCGCCTGTGCCTTTGAGTCACCCTGATTGCCAGCTGCTGTAAGCTTTTCAATAAGTGCGGTAAGTCCGTCCTCATCGATCGTTTTGATATTCAATTCTTTAATCTTCCGCAATTTGCTTGGCCCCGCGTCCTGTCCGAGAACGATGTAATTTGTATTCTTGCTCGGCTGTCCGGTGACCTTTCCGCCGTGACGTTTGACAAGCTCTTGAGCCTCAGTTCGCCCCCATCGCTGCAGAACGCCCGTAAAAACGAAGGTCAGACCAGCGAGACATGTCTCGCTTCCGGATGGCATGGACCCTGAATCACCGCCGACAGGTGCGGCATCTGCGTTCCCGCCGCCGGCTTTTTGTCTCCAGTCGAACTTCGCAGTCTCATCTTTTGGGGGAGGGGTTGGTGGCCGGACTAGGGGTATGCTGTCATAGATGGCTTGTATGTCCTTGTTTTCGACAGCATCCTCCTTCTTAGCCTTCTTCTTCGGAGGCGCCTTGGCTGATGTATCCTTCTTCGGACGAGCGCGTTTCGGCTTAACCTCATCTTCCTCATCGTCATCCCCGCCCTCATCAAGTTCGGGCGTCTTTCGTTTCTTCCCTGCAGTTGATATCTTCTTCGGTATGTTTTTGGTCGCTCGTTCATCCTCATCTGGTTCGACGAAGCTGTCCTCCGCGTCCACATCCTTCATGCCAACATCCACATCCTCTCGGTCAACATTGTCGTCATTGTTGACCGCCGTCTGTTTCTCTACACGCTTCTTGGTCGTTACCCTATGTGGGAGACCAATGGGTAGATCATCGCTGTCGCTAGCTGCTACTTCAACATAGTCGTCGTTTTTGCCTCGTGGTTTGAAGTCATCTCCGAATATATCGTCCGCTTCGTCGAGATCGTCGTCCGGGAACTCATCTTCGTCGTTCTTTACGGAATAGGAGGTGACCTGCTTCCTCGGCCTGCCTGTACCTCTACTGTTTGTCGCTGGTGTCGCATTCTTGGATGCCTTTCCGTTCGCCTTCACGGGTGTTGCCTTTGGTGTAGATTCTGTGGGCTTATTCTTGACGGCCTCCGACCGCTTGGGCTTGTTCTTGCTAGCAAAGAATTCTGACGTCGTTGTCTCTTCGAGCTCGGGCGACGCTTCCTTCTTGGTTTGCTTGGGCAGGGGCTTTTTTGGGGTAATCTTCTTGGGTCTGCACATGCTCAGATGAGTTGTTTCAAATTGTATCCGAATCAGTCTTACTTTGCATCTACAACATCGTCGTCGTCGTCGGAATCGTCTACGACCACACGGCTGGCACGACCGGGCTTCTTCGGTGCTGCCTTCTTCGACGCCGGCTTCTAACGGAGCATGTCAGTCTGTTGATATCCCAGTGTGGCCATGCGCTGGTGCGCGCCTTTGATTGTATGACTGGTTGACGCACCTCGTCCTTTTTCTGCGAGCCCTGGCTCGCCTTTGCTCCGCCGCCAAAGAAACTGCGGATATCCGTCGGCATCGTTCCCGCTACTGATTGGTAAAAGCTACACAGCCAATGCAGCAGGTGTAGTGCGGGCGGGTACAAAACAATGGGCGCCGTGCAAGGCCTGTACGTTGACAGTGTGAGGGCCGGTTGATGGGGACAAGGCACCAAAACGCGTCTATGACGGGCAGGGCAGTCGCGCGCCGTCGCGCTACGCGGTGACCCTTTCCCGTGCCCGCCCGTCAAGCCACGCACGAGCCACACGCCAGGACTTCCATCAAGATTGACCGCTGCTGGCACCACAGATAGGCACCACAGAGAATCATGCCGCCGCCCAGGATAGCCACCATGAGCCTGGTCGCTCAGTTGAGCCGGATGACCCTCTCCGCATATCGTCCACGACGTAAGGACTGCCTGCCCTCACTCGCGTCTCAAAGCGTCAGTGTGCTAATGCGACCAGTGCTCCCGACCGTCGTAACCCCCAAAGTCGGTATACTCTCCGCCCGCGCCTTCTCCTCCACGCCGCACCGCTTCAACTGGCTTGCTCCCAAGGCAGGTGAATCCCGCAAATCGCGGAAAGGCCGATGTCGCGTTCCCACTGGCGGTAGCATGCGCGGCACCACTGTCGTATGGGGCGACTACGGTCTGCGCATGCGCGACCACGACCGCCGCATCTCGTCCTCCCAGCTTCGCATCGCCGAAGAGACCATCAAGAAGCGCCTCCGAGGCATGAAGTTCCGCCTCTACGAGCGCGTGTCCGCCAATATTGGTGTCTACACGAGCGGCAACGAAAGCAGAATGGGAAAGGGCAAAGGTAGTTTCGACCATTGGGCGACGCGGTTGGCCGTGAGCAAGGTCGTCTTCGAGATCAAGGGAGATTTGCACGAGCAGGTTGTAAGAGATGCTTTTCGTTTGGCAGGGAACAAGCTACCTGGTGAGACCCGTCTGGCTTGAGTTGATGGACATTGCTAACCCTAGTAGGTTTGTGGGAGTTTGTGAAGAAGGGCGATGCCCCCAAGATGGGCATAACAAAGGTGGGCGTTAACGGCATTACCGCTGAAGATCTCAGAAGACCTAGGAGGAAGCTTCCTCTTGAGCCTCTGGAGGGAACGGCTGCCCGCCTACCATCGGCCTCGCCCTCGTAGATCTGTTTGTATACTGTACCATTAAATGTACACAACCTCCTCCTGCTGTCTCCCATTGCAGAATCAACCTGGTCTAACGTAGACCCGGTGAGCATGTGTTCAGTTTGCGAGGGTTCGAGTACCAGTCGTCACCAATTGTCTCGTGCAACAAAGCCGTCTCCATCACTTAAATGTAGTGCTTGATACCAGAATATTTACCAACTATATTCCGTCTTTGGATATATATGTACATAGAAACGGTGTTACCTTTCAAGATCACCCGTAATGAAACACGTGGCTGCTCCGTGGACCCAGGGCCCATGAAGATCGCCCAGAGCCATCGTTGAGGGCGGTAAAAATCTGAACCCGGAATGCTGGCACACAGGCGTATACCTCTTATGTTACGTACCATTATGAGAGCTATAGGGGTTTGCCACGTTAGTAACGTGGCTAATAGGCCTCTACTTAGTTGTGACAGAGTGTCGCGGAGGCTGAGGCAAGGATCTCGAAATAATGTCGAATTTGATAAAATTTACTTATGAGGGTCTCTCTGTGGACTGAGCTGAGGCGACCACACTAAAAGCTTAGGCGACTAAGACAGAAATACACACTAGTAAATATTAATAGGCTAATAAATTTTATAATAAAGTATATAGTCTCTTTAGTTACCTTAGCTTTTTTTTATTTTTTTTATATCTCTAAATCTCTACTAGTAAGCCTAGTTTATTAGTATATTAATAATATATCTTTAATCTATTATAATATCTTTTTAATATTAAAATAGATAAAATTTATATATCTAATATATAGAGAAATAGTAATAATATAAATAAAAATAGGTTAGTAAGAGGTTTTAATTAGGTAATTATATTTTTAGTAATTCTATACTAGTAATAGGAGCCCTCTTTTTTTAGAGTAAAGCTATAATTATAACTACCTAATAGTAAAGAAATAGCTAGCTATAACTATATAGATCTATAAATAGCTTTTTATTATATTCTATATATAATAAGATAAGAAGATAAGAAAGGTATACTTTATAAGGTTTACTATAAAGTTATTCTATTACGAGATAATAGATTACTACTAGGTAAGCCTTTATTATTAATTTATAATATAGTTTTCTATATTTAGTTTTTTTATAAAAGATTACTCTTAAGTCTTTAGTAATATATTCTTATAGTAGTAATTAATTAATATTTACCTCTTTTAGAATTCAGGTATAGGGCAATATAGTTCTACTATCTAGAGTAAATATAGATATATATTTCTAGTATATAAATAGATAAATTACTATTAGAGTAATTTATTAGCTTTTAGGTTATATACCCCTTATAGTTATATAACTATACTAGTCTAAGATATAAAGCCTTTAGTTATAATATTATCCCCCTTCTAGAGATATTTTTACTCTAAGAGTATAGTATACTATAGACCCTACTAAATTAGGTCCTTTTAGGTTCTAACTAGCGCTATTAGTCTACAACTAATAGCATAGATACCTATATAATATAACTTAGCTAAGTTAGGTATAAGCTTATATTAAAAGTTATAAACTATTTCTAACTAGTATAGGGTAATATACTATTATTCTATTATATTAAGAATAGCTCTAATACTTAATAGATTATTAACTAGAACTCTATCTTTTACTTACTAAGTTTATTCCTTCTAGAAGGCTATCTCTTACTTTTACTTATTTCTAATTAGAAAGTAATAATCTAAGCATTTATATACTAATAAAAATAGCTTTTTATAAAACTTTTAGAGCTTTTTCTTCTTTTCTTCTATACTTTAATTACTAATCTTAGTAAGTTTGTCTATTTCTATAGAGGGCTATATAATAGTAATAGCTAATCTTTATAGTATAGTAGAGTAATATTCTCTTAGTTTTATAGCCTTTTATACCTTTTTATGCCTATTAGAGCTCTTTTAGATTACTTTACTACTTTTTAGTATTATATATGCCTTTATATATATAATATCTATAATTTTAGGTATTAAGTGTCTTAGTAAGCCTTTTAGATAATAAACTAGAATATATAATACTAACTAGTATAATAGAACCCTACTTAACCCTATAAGATATTAACCTCTATAGCTGTAAAGTAAGCGGCTTATTAGAATACTAAGTAGTATAATTTAATATATCTAGAGTACTATAGTAAGATTACTAGTAGTAATACTAAACTCTATACCTTTCTAATTAACTTTAAGCCTTTTAGATTCTAGATTAAGAGAGATAGTAATAGTAAGACTACTTATTTTATAGCCTATACTAACTGCTTTTTTAAGAACTATATATACTATATAGTAAGTATTATTTCTATTCTATATTAATTAGGCGCTTTATAGCGCTAAGTAGTATAATATAGCCTATACTAACTCTAACAGTTGCCCTTAAGTAACTATAATAACCTTATAGCTATAAAGGGGGCCTTTAATAGCCTTACTACCTCTATACCCCTAATTCTAGATTTAGTAGACTCTAAGGCAGATTCTAAAGAGCTAAATAAGTATACTACTTAGCTTCTATAAGCTTATTAGTATTAGAAGTACCTATAAAAGTAAGCTCCTAGCCTCCTATAGTAGACTACTATTAATATTTATAAATAGGCTAAGATTCTAGCTTATAATAGTAGTTTTAGTAGCTACTTTTAACTTTATAATAAAGAGTACTAAATTAAGACTTATTATACCTAATTAGAAATTATAAAAGAGAATTATAACTTATCTAAGTATACTATTACTTAAAAATGCTAATAAGAAGAGAATTTTATTATAGGTAGAATAAATATATCTTCTAAATGTCAGAACCCGCGGTGATGAGGGGCTATGAGCCTCGCATAGGCCCGAACTGGCACCGGAAGGAGGGGCCTAACGCTACTAGACCCTACTTCTAGTATAAAGGACGATATGCTGGCAGATAAAGTCTGACAGCGAATTATCTATCTAATATATTACTTCCTGCTCCTTTCCATACTAATATCTACGTTGCTATGTGCCTAGAACCCTAACACTAAAAAGGTAAGGCTACTAAATAGGTTCCTTAGGTATTAAAGAGTATAAAGTAGCACTAACTAATTTAAATATAGGCTAAGGTCCCTACTAAGATTATTTTAACTAATATTAAGCTTAATAGTTACCTATCTATCTAGAACTATAGTATAGCGGCGCTAAACCTTACTAACTAGTAATAAGAAGAGATACTAGAAAAGTCTCTTTATAATAATAAGTATAAGTCTATTTCTATAACTAATTCCTTTAAAGGTGTTAATAAGAAGAAGAGAGGTAGTATATTTAGTAGACTACTTAAGAAGATAAATAAGTATACTTAAATTTATAATATATTTAACTTTAAGTAGATTTCTAATAACTATAAGTATAAATATTCTACTATAGGTAATATACACACTGCCTTAGAAGATAAGTAGTAAAAAATTATTAAAGTATATAGAGTTAGAAATATATAGCTTTAGAACTACTTAGTTCTTAACTAGTATAAATTATTATAGGCTCTTACTATAGTATATAAAAAGAATTTTCTAGTTTAGTTTTTCTCTTTTCTTTAGATCTCTAGCCTCTATAGGCCTCTATAGGCACTAACTGGCATTCCCTAGTATAAATAGGTATAAATTAGCTCTATTTTACTTATACTAAGACTAATTATTTCTTAATAATATAGGCTCTTTAGCTACCTTTTTCTTATTCTTAAAGACTTTATCTTATAAGATTTAAAATAGAATATTTTATTTCTTATATTTTCTTAATTTAGTAAGTTACTAGTTTACTTACTACTAGGCAGTTTCTTCTAAATAATACCTATATTTTCTTTAAGATTTTATTAGGCCCTAATAGGTCTATATTAGCGCTAACTAGTATAGATAGGCAGCTATTAGCCTATTTAGTTAATTATTCTCTTATTTTACCCCTACTAAAATACTCTACCTTAAAGGCTAAGTCTTCTGCTAAACTCTCTATAGGAGATATATAGGTACTTTTAAAAGAATAAAAGAATTAATAAATTACTAACTAGTTCTTCTCTAGAATAGCTAATTTAATATTATTAGGTTTTAAAATATTTTATTATAGAGTAACTATAATAAAGTTAGGGTAGCACTAATTAGTATATAATAGTCTAAAATAGCGTAAAGTAGTCCTAATTAAATCTACTTAGTATATTTTTATTTCTTTAAGTTATTACCTCTTCTCTTAGGAGGTTGCCTTTAACCTCTTTAAGTTTATAGTAGAATTAATATAGTAAACCTTCTTAGTTTTATATTAAATTTCTGCTAGTACTCTTTTAGTATATTTCTACTAATAAAAGTACTTAGTTTCTATAAGTTTTCTTTCTCTTTATAACCTAACTATTTAATTAGGTATTTCTACTTACTATCCGCAACCTACCGCCTATCTATAATATAGTTAATATTATATACATTATTACCAAACTAGTATAAAGTATTCTTAATTAAACCTTATAAGTGCAAATTATCCCCGCGTAACGTATAAAGTTCTAATAAAGATAGGTAGAATACTAGGTATACCTAGCTAAGTATAAAAAGGTTAATTTAGTAGGCTATTAGTAGTATTCTAATATATTTCTTAATAACTCTAAGTCCTAGAAACTTCTAGTCTAACTTTTTACTTAGTCTTATTAATTTTATATACCTATTTAATACCTAAACCTTATTACCTATTTTAAGTTTAAAAGGTAGGCGCTTCTTATCTTAAAGTACCTTTTAATATTTCTAAATAGTTTTTAGCTTTCTTCTAGTATTTATATAAATCTAGAGGAGCTTTAATACTATTTTAAACCTATTAGAACTCTTACTATTATCTAGTAGCTATTAGGGCTAGTCTAGATTAGATAGGTTATATCTAAAATAGACCTAATAGAAAGTATACCTAGTTAATAAGTATTTACTATTATTATATATAAACTCTACTAATAAAATCTATATAGCCTAATTATTCTATTTAAGGGAGTAAAAGATATAAAAATACTATTCTAGAGTCTAATTTTAATACTTAGTCTAACTATTAGTCTAAGGGTAAAACGCTAATATTAATACCCTTTAAATAATTAAATAGTAGTAAAAAGTATTCTAATACTTAGACCTTATTACTAAACCTCTATCTAATAGTACTAACTCTAGAGTTCTATAAAGCCTAATAACCTTATAGATCTAAGCCTAAGCTAGATTAATACTATTCTAGTCTATTTTTATAGGTATATAATAGGCTATCTTTAAAAAATAGTTAATAATAACTAAGATTATATTAAAAGTTAACGCTATAAAGCAACTTAAGGGCAGATTAGTAATAAAGTTTATTATTATATACTACTATAGGCAATCTAGAACTAGTAGGGAATAGAGAAAACTATATAGCTTATATCTCTTTATATTTACTTTTTAGTAATACTAATAATCATAAATATAGTCTAATATATTTTTAATTATCTAGATTTAATAGTATTTCTGCTGTATATGCTCTAAGGTATAAGTTATACTAAAATATCTAAAAAGTAGGCTATTATAGTAGCTTTTAATTACAGCTATTTACTTTAAGGGTATTTTAAGCTATTCTAGCTCTCTTTATTTTAAGTAAAGCTAATCTAGCCTATTTTATACTAATTTATTATTTTTATTACTTAATAAGTCTAAATTCTCTACTTTTAGCTCTTCTCTATCTTTAAATAGTAAAAGGTTACCTAAACTCTTTCTCTTTATCTTCTAGAAATACTAAATCTAAGGCCTTAGCTCTAAATTACGCTTCTAGTTACTACAGGCATATATAGTAACTATAGAAATAAGAATTTTATTAATTTTATACTTAGATAAGATCTTAGTAAGGGGTTTAATAAAAGCCTTATTAGACTTCTATTTAGACTAATATACAGCCTTTATATAATCTAGTTAATATAATAATCTATCTACTAGATTTATTAACCTAGTTTAGTAAGTTATAATAAAAGTTATACTCTAAAAGGGTAAGGTAAGACTAAATATAATATATAGTAAGTATTTTAGTCTCTATAAACTACTATAGATTATAATAATTTATAAGAACTTTAAAGAATTAACCCTAGAAATATTAGCACTAGTATTTAACTATTTTAATAATAGTAAGTAGCTTCTTATTATATATATTATAATAGTACTAAGTTGCGTTTAATTTTCTTAAAAAAAAGTTAATAGATTACTATATACTCTTTCTATTTCTACCTAAAACTAGCTAGCTATAAATAGCACTAATTATCTCTTTTAAAATATTAGTCTTAATATATATTTATCTTCTATTCTTAAAATATATAAGTATTAGTACTTTAAGAAAAGCGTCTTTTAGCTCTTAAAATACCTTATAACTCTTTAGTCTAAGGTTTAGTACTATACTCTCTTCGCTTTATATAGCCGGCCCCTAATAAGTGCTATTTAGACCCTTTTTAGTTAAAGTAGTTAGTAGGAGCGTAATATAGAAGAAATTAGTAATAAAATATCTATAATAGTTTATAAAGCTAATAAAGACGCAAATATTATATATATAGGTTAGTATAGGCTATAACCTAATTACTTTAAGTTAATCTAGATTAATTATAAGTTCTTTAGTAGTAACTATAAAGCTAAGGTACTCTATAGTATTAGTATACTATTTATATTTTTATAGGTTAATAAATAGCTTTACTTTATATAAGTATTATAGTACTTTCTATATATACTGCTTATAGTTACTAAGGTTATCTAAAAAGATTAATATATTATCTAGATATACTATATAAGTAATATTAACTAGACTAACTAGGGCCTATATAATTAGTTCCTAAAACTATATAAGAGTATTAGTAAGGCTAAAAGGTATTACTATATACTTAAAATAACTATATCTAGTTCTAAAGGCTGTCTTCTATTTATTACCTTCTATAATATAGATATAATAGTAGGCCTCTTTTAAGTTAAGCTTAGTAAAGACCTTTACTTACTTAAGGTAATTAAAAGACTTAGTAATTAGTAGTAATAAGCTATAATTCTTAATAGTTACTTTATTAAGTTCTCTATAATTAATATAGAGTTATAGGCTACTATTCTTCTTCTTAGTAAAGAAAATTAGTACCCCTATAGAAGACTTTAAGTAGTATATCTATTCTCTTAATAAATATTCTATAATATACTTCTATAGGGTGTCTAATTCTATTACTAAAAGATTATATATAAAGAAGTGTAGTAGTTATTTCCCTTTCTTAATATTAATATAAAGGTTATAATCTATATAGTTAGGTAATACCTTATAGTCTTCCTTTATAGTAAGGTTAGTAAAGTTAAAATAATACTTTAGTATTTATACCTTTTTAGTTCTATTTAGGCTATTTAGAGCTAGTTTGTCTACGCCTAATATAATATAGACGTAAACTACTATAAATAGGTTATATAGGGTATAATTAAACTATTCTAGATTCTCTATAGTAACCTTCTTATATAAATATACCTCTTTAGTAGGTTTCTAATAAAATAGTATACGCTAGCTAGTAATATTAAGTTTTAGGTTAATATTATTAAACTAAGGTAAATCTAAAAATATATTATATTCTAAAATATCTACTACTATAAAGAGAATTATCTAAAGATTCTTATATTCTTTTAAGTCTATAAGCTCTACTTTAAGTACTATAATACTATATATCTATATTTTTAAGCTATTAGTAGCTTTAGCTAGAACCTCTATTAAAGGTACTATTAAAACGCTATAGTCTTTTACCTTCTTTAATAAGAGAAGGTTAAAAGTAGACACTAAATTAATAAGGGTATTAATTAATTCTATCTAACTCTTATTTAAATAGTTACTATTCCTTTAGGGTAATAATAGATAAAATTAAATAGGTTCTCTACTTTATAGACCTTTAGAATCTAGTTAATATAGTTTATAATTAAATTAATATAGATAAATAGAGTAGCTAAGATTCTATTTATCTCTAGCCTTTTTCTAACTTATATAATTTATTTCTATTAAAATAGGTATTCTTTAAGCTAGAGGTAGTAGGCTTATCTAAAATAGAATAATTAGATTTAATATACCCTTACTTATTATAATAGTAGTAAGTTATTAGCAGACAGGTCTAATTAGCACTAGTTAGTAATATTTTAAACTAGTTTAAGCTATTACTCTACCTATATTTTTTTTAGCCTTCTTTTAAAGTTTTTTATCTCCCCCTATCTTAGCTTAGGCTAGTGTATTCTAGGTTAATTAAGAAGAGAATTTACCTTCTTTTATTTATATTTAAGTTGCCTTTTTAGTGTAATAAATAATTAAAGCTTATTATTTAATATTAGTAACTATTATTTTTAACTCTGTAGATACAGATTAAAGGTATTACTAAATATAGGGAGCTAGGTATTCTATATATTTAAGCTTTTACTATTTATTATTAGTTATTTCTAACTTATTCTAGTAGCCTTAAATATAGTCTAATAGGTTTAATAGAGATTATCTTAGCCTCTACTAGTACCTTTTAAGCTAATTATATACTAATAGGTGCTATTTTTTAAAAAAGTCTAAGGCTCTTAGTATTTTAGCTTTTAATACTTTTTATATTAGCTTCTAGAAGGCGTTTTAAGATATTTAGAACTAAACTTTAGTCCTCTATACTATTCTATAGATATTATTAATAAACTAGAGTATATAGTTAACCTTTTATACCTTTAAGTAGAAAAACTCTGCTAAAGACTAAAAATATAAGTTATAGTTATTCTTCTAATAATTATATTTATATTAATTCTTCTATATATATTTATATAGTTGCTTCTAGGTAGAAGGGCGTAGAGATAGTAACTATTAAGCTACTACTAGTACTATTATAGCCCTTATTAGCTTAAAGAGTGTATTAACCTCTTCTATCTTATAATAATACTAGATCTTTTTAATTTATTAGAGTTTAATAATATTTTTTTAACTATTTAGCTATCTCTTAGCTTTTTCTAGTTTATTAGAGATAGTTATACCAGATTAATTCTAACTAAAAGTAGATAACTCTATTAGGTTTAAAATATTAATAAGTAGTACTGCCAGGCATTACTTATTAGTAATAGCTATAATATACTCTTATATATCCCCCATTAGTAATAGTAAAGTTAATTACTATTTATTATTATCTAAATAGTTAGCATTATTTATCTTTTATATTATAAGGGGTTCTTACGTACCTTATCTAGGCCGGTCTTATAGGTATTTAGTAGACAAGGGCGAATAGGTAATAGGGGGGTAAGAGAATATCCTAATCTTACTATAGAAGGTAAGGTAATAATTATATAAGAAGACTAATAGATCTTAGTATAAAAGATATGCTTTAATTTTAACTATAGAAAGTTAACTATAAAGAATAGAAAATACTTAAAACTCCTTCTAAACTATATACTATTCTTTCTAGTTCTTTTAATCTCTTACTAACCTCTACTCCTTAGAAGTATAGCCTTAACTTAAAAGTAACTTCTCTGCCCCTACTAAGTCCTTCTACTTTTAGAATTCTATTATCTTAGCGGGATTACAGTTATATATTTACTAACCTAACTCTTTAGATTTCTTAGTATCTAATAATATATTAGCCTCTAGTCTTATTAGCTCTATTCTACTAGGTGCCTTTGTCTTCCTGCTGTTATTTTATAAGATTATAATATTATCCCTCTCTTTAAAATTATTATTCTAATAGCCTATAGTAATTCTGTAATCTCTAGTAGCATAGTTATAGGGTATAAAGGTAGGCGCTTTCCTTAGTACTTCTATTATATTATAACCTTTTCTTAGCTTCCCTAACTATACCTAAGGTACTAAAATAATTATTAACTAAGCGGCACTATACTTATACTAATAAGGTACACTTATATAGTCTAGAGATACTAGTAAAGTATAAGTATTATATAAAGAAGAAGATTCTAAAGTATTTTATAGATACTTTAATAGAGAAGTGTACTATATATATTATAGTCTATATAGAGTGTAGTCTCTAGATTTCTAAAAAAGAGTAGGAGCGCGTTTAGTTTAAAAAATATTAGAAGAAGCTTACACTTCTTTTTATAGAGACTAAGGTTACTTATCTTTATTTTAAGATTACTTAGGCAGAGGAAGAGAAGTAAGCCTTTACTATATATAATATTTATATAGCTAATATAATAGAGAGTCTTAAAGGGGAGACTCTAAAGAGTAGAATTACTAATACTTTATTTACTCTACTACTATCTTTACCTTTAACTAACTTAGGCTAGTTATAGGCTAATTCTTCCTTCTTTAACTTCTTTAGTTTTTTATCTAATTTTTCTCTACTAGGTTTTAATATTTATTCTTTTAGTAGTCCTAAAAGTCCCTTAGCAATTTCTTACAGTTTGTAAGGTTTTTTATTAGTTTCTATATATTATACTACTCTAGCCATTTTTTCTATTTAACTAGGTATTTCTACTAACCTTTAATTATTTTTAGGTTCTTAATAACCTTAACTTTATAATTATTATTCTCTAGCTCTAGCTAGGTCTTAATTAGGGTATCTTATAGTGCTAGTTTTAAAAGGTTTTTATAAAAGGTATTATATACTTTAGTACCTATAGGTAGAAGTAATTTATTTATAACTAGTTCTTTAGCCTCTTAAACTTTAAAGAGGCCTACCTATAGGTAATTTAGTTTCTTACTCTACTATTTAGTTTTTAAATTTTTTTATAGTAGGAAAACTTTATCTCTCTTTTTAAAGATTAGTCCCTTAATTCTTTACTTATTTATGTTCTTAGATACTGAGAGGGCCTTCTGTGTAATTCTTTTATATAGGGTTTTATAAAGTTTCTTTATTTTCTAAGCTTTATTATAAGCTCCTATAGAAAGACTTTCTATATTTCTTAGATTTTAATAAATAACTAGTTTATATCTATAGTTAGTATAGTATAGGGAGTACCCTGTTATACCTAACTTAGAGCTATTATATACTAATTACGCTGTAGGTAAGAGTTCTACCTAATTATCTTATTATTTATTAATATAGAACTGTAGATACTATTCTAGTATTTAGTTAGTTTATTCTATCTATCTGTCTATCTAAGGGTAGAAACTTATAGAGAGCTTTCTATATATTTCTAGTATTATAGTAAACATGTCTTAGTATTTAGATATAAAGAGTTTATTATAATCTATAATAAATTCTTCTAGTAGGCCGTGTTCTATAAATAAGGCATTATTTACCTTATACACTAGTTTCTCTGCTAATATAGATTCTTTTATTAGTTTAAACTTAACGGCCTTTATAAGTTAATTTACTATAACTATAATAGTATTATATATGCATTTTATCCCTAGTTATGGTAATCTTAGGAGCTTTACTATAAAGTCTATTATTACGCTTTACTATAGCCTTTCTATAGATGGTAGTAGTTATAGGAGTTTATAAGGCTTATATCTCTTAGGTTTATTCTTATAATATGCTAAGCAGTTACTTATTTCCTTTATAATTTTTTACTTAAGTTTTAGAATAGCATATTTATTCGCAATATAATATATTATTTCTTTAATACTAGAGTATTTCTATTCTTTAGACTTATATAGCTTCCTAATTAAGACAGGTATATATTAGTTATTTACTAGTATTCTTTGTTTATAATCTCTTTAAGTTTTATTAAAACTATTTTAAAATAGATTATACTCCTCTCTCTGTTCCTTAGAGAGTTAGGAGTAGTCTTAGAAATTATATACCTCTAGTCCTATATATTAGAAAGAGGCTGCTTAAGCTTTAATTTTTAGCTAGTTATATTCTAATATTCTATCTTTACGCGCCTATAACACGGCGTTATAAAGGTTAGCCTTATCTTCTATTAGGTTTAATCTTCTACTTAAGGCGTCTACTGCGCTGTTAAGCGTTCTAGGTTAATAGTATATAGTAAAGTTAAAGTTTGCTAGAAACTCTATCTATTATACTTATTATTAGTTAAGCTTTTTAGTAGATATAAAGCTAGTAAGGTTCTAGTAATCTATTTATACTTTAGTTTTAAAGCGTACTTCTATAAGTTAGACTTTCTATTATTTAAAGGCACCTACTACTACTAGTAGTTTCTTATTATAAATATTATAGTTAAGTTCTACCCCTAAGAACTTTTATAAATAGTAAAATACTAGTCTCTATTTCTTATTTTTATCTAGTTATAAGAGAATTGCTCCTATTATATAATCTAATATATCTATTTTTACCCTTATAGGTTTTCTTAGGTTAAATATCTAGAGTAGGGGTGCTGTAAGGAATATTTTCTTTAACCTCTTAAATAACTCTAGAGGTCTACTAGTTATTAGCTAACTAACTTTATTATTCTTTTTCTTTATAAGATCTATTAGTAGTGCCGTTATTTTAGAATAATTCTTAATAAACTTTTAATAGAAGTTAGTAAACTCTAGGAAGAACTAGATATTCTTTACTAACTTAGAAACTAACTATTTTTATATAGTGGCTATCTTCTTTAGGTTTATAGACACTCCTTTCTTTAAGATAATAAATTCTAGGTACTCTATTTTTATAATATAAAACTTATATTTATCTAGGTATAGAAGTAGCTTATACTCCTTTATTTTTTTAAGCACCTTTTTTATATATCCTATATACTTCTCTAGCGTCCTGCTGGAATAGATAAGTATATTATTAAGATAGGCTATATATAATATATTTAAGTATTTATATAGCGCCTTATTTACTATAGCCTAAAATATTATAGGCGCGTTTATTAGTCTAAAGAGTATAACTATATATTTATAGACGCCAAACTAGGTTCTAAATACAGTCTTCTACTTATGGCCTTTAGCTATTTATATATAGTAATATCTATTATATACGTTAAACTTAGTAAACTACTTAGTTCTATAGAGTCTATCTATTAGCTTTGTTATTAAGGGCAACAGGTATTAGTTCTTAATTATGGTATTATTTAGCTATTTATAATCTATATAAAGTTGCAGCTTACTATTCTTTTTTAGTATCTATAAAATAGAGAATGCTGTAGGGCTCTAACTATCTTAGATATAACCTCTTACTAGATTTTTCTTTAAGTATTCTCTTAGTTTCTATTTCTAGTCTATAAATATTAGCCTTAGCTATTCTAGTTATAGCTTTATACCTTCTTCTAGTAGTATCTTATAATTCTATTTTTAGTAATTAGGAAGCTCTTCCCCCTTAATTTCTTTAAAGAGTTTTATATACTTCTTATATTCTAGCAGAATTATAGCCTTTATTATTTCTTCTTAGAGGTCTAAGTATTATACCTAAATAATTCTAGCCTATTCTAGGCTTTTCTTTAGAATTTTAGCTATTTAGATAGCTAAGATTTTCTTAGTTTATCTTTTAATCTACTTATTTAGAGCTTCTAGGGTTATAGGTTATACCTATTTAGTGTATTAAGTACTAGTAATTCTTAAGATCGCACTTTAACTTCTTATAGTTTATTTTACCTAATTTATATTAGGGTTATATTTAACTAGCTAATTGTATCCTATAATAGCTTCTAGGCTTTCTAAATTTATTATAGTAAAGCTATATTAGCTTTTAAATCCCTTAATTCTAACTAGTAGTAGTATTATTTCTAGGCGTAGCTAGCCTCTACTATACTCTTAAGAGAGTGTACTATCTGCTATTTTTAATTAGACTAGTACCTCTTTATTTCTATATAGTAGATTGTGTTTTTTTACTATTTTTAGTAATATTAGACATTCTATTGCGCTAGGGTCTATTAAAGCTTTTACTTAAAATTCTCTAATTATAATTTATTTTATTATTTATAACTTTATAATACCTTTAGCTTTTACTCTATAAGTTTTTAGAATACCCTTACTAGCTTAGCTTCTTACCTAGTAGTATTCTAGTTTTTTAACTATTCTTATATTTTATTATATATACCTTTATAGTAGTATTATTTATATAGAAGATAGTTTATTTTTAGTTATTTTAGTACTATCTTAAAAGGGTTATAAGGTTCTCTCTTTCTCTATAGGTGTCTGTCCTTTAACCGGGCTTCTAAGGGGCTATAAGAGTATTATATTAATGCCCTTTACTAGTATCTTTCTATAGTAAGTATTTAAATATATTCTAATTTTTTATCCTTTTCTTTATAGTTCTTACAACCCATAATTATACACTCCTAGTATAGTATAAATTTATAGTTTAGGTTAGATAAATCTCCTGCTATAGATTTCTTTTTACTAAGGTATTCTAGGTACTCTTACCTTCTATAGTTTATCTATTTCTAGGTTTCTATATAGTCTATATCTTTTATAGTAGGGCATACGTTTGTACACTTATACGCTGGGGTTTTATTATATTATTTTAGGCCTTATAACTAGTTTTCTATTAAATACTTTTACTTCTAATAAATAGGGTATCCGTCTATAAAGTATATGTTCTATAATAAGGGTCTATAATTTCTTATCTAAATATTAAACCTATATATATAACAGCTTTAGTCTAGATACTTATTCTTAGCTAGCTTATAGTATTTTTTATCTTTTTAGTTCTTTTATACTAGAATTCTCTAATCTTAGTAATAAGAGCAATCTATAGTATAGCATTACTAAAATTCTATTTATATATAGTTATCCTTTATTCTAAGTTACTAAGTTAGGTTTTATATTTTCCCTTATTAAGCTATTGCCTATTTGTATATCTAGTATATATCTAGCCTAATAATTTAAATCTTTCTGTAGTAATCCTAAGCCTAGTATATAGACTTACTATATACCTAGCATTACCTTTTAGTTACTTAGTATATAATTATACCTCCTTAGGTAACCTAGTAGCCCTCTTTATCTATACTTTTATTTAAATTAGCTAGCTAAGTTTCCTAAGATTCCTTCTTAGAGTCTAGTATTATAATATTATTAGAAATCTCGCCTAATTCTAGTATCTCTAGTTATAGTATTACTATAGCTACCCTAATTATATTAGCTTATTTGCCTTATTCCCGGCGGTCTAGATAATTAGCTTTAAAATATCCCTATTTTCTATAACTTAGGCACGCCTTATTCTTAAAGTATTATTAGTAGACTTTATTCTACTTCTTTTATTATAAAGTTTACTTCTTTCTTATCTAAGCCTTATTTTCTATAATTATATTACTATCTTTATCCTATTTATCTTTATTATTGCGTTTTTTCTAAGTATTAGGCTTTTAGTAGTATATAGTCTTAGTTACCTCTTTTTTCTCTTAGTTTTATTTATAGAGGCAGTTATCTACTTATATAGCTAATTCTATTAGAGCCCCTAAATCTTTAAATTCTATATAGTATACTAGGCTATCCTTTACTAATTCCTTTAAGCTGTTATAGAACGCTAACTAGAGTAGTATATTATTTTAATTTATCTTAGCTTAGAGTTATTTAAATAATAAGGTATACTTATCTACTAATATTGTTTATTTTAGCCTCTAAATATATTATTTGGCCTATTTTACCTTATTAACTTTTCTAAATATAATAGTTATCTATTCCCGGAACAACTTCTAATCTTTAAAGACTAACTTAGTATTCTTATAATATTTCTTAATATTATTCTTATTTTCTAAGTAGTTGTCTGCTAGGGGTTACATCTATCTAGTAGCCTAGCCTACTATATATATTTCTGCGGCTAATATTTAGTCTTATTTCTTAACTATAGTAGCTTTATAAGAGTAATTATATAGTTCTATATTAGTAAGAAACAGTTTTAGCTTCTCTTAATCTCTATTAAAGAGCTCTAGGACTTTAAACATTTCTCTTACTAGAGTAGTAACTATTACCTATTTTTAGAATTATTTTATTAATTATGCTAGTTACTCTTAGAGTTATTAAATCTAATTAGTCTAATTAGCTATAACTATAGCTGCACTAGTTATAGGCCTAGAAGTAGAGCTTTCTATTACTACTCTTAACACTTATAAGCTAGTTAGTGTTGCCATTATATCTTATACCTTTAGGTAGTTAAAGTATTATAAGGGATTCCTACGCACCTTATCTAGGCCGGCCTTATAGGTATTTAGTAGATAAGGGCGAATAGGTAATAGGGGGGTAAGAGAATATTCTAACCTTACTATAGAAGGTAAGGTAATAATTATATAAGAAGACTAATAGATCTTAGTATAGAAGATATACTTTAATTTTAACTATAGAAGGTTAACTATAAAGAATAGAAAATACTTAGAACTTCTTCTAGACTATATACTATTCTTTTTAGTTCTTCTAATCCCTTACTAACCTCTACTCCCTAGAAGTATAGCCTTAATCTAAGAGTAACTTCTCTACCTTTACTAAGTTCTTCTACTTCTAGGATCCTATTATCTTAGCAAGATTATAGTTATATATTTACTAACCTAACTCTTTAGATTTCTTAGTATCTAATAATATATTAGCCTCTAGCCTTATTAGCTCTACTCTACTGAGTGCCTTTATCTTCCTGCTATTATTCTGTAAGATTATAATAATATAGTATATTCGGTATTCGGCTTCTATTTATAATATAGATAGAATAAGCTTTATTCTTAAGCTTTAGTTAAAGTTCTACTTATAGTACTACTTCTCTAGATATAAAGTTTTCTAATATACCTAAATCTAATAGTACCTTAATTTATATTTTATTAAGCTAAACTAGTAGCTTAATTAATATTTTACTATTAATAGTATTTAGTTCTTTAAAGGTATCTTCTTATCTAAGTATTAGTCTTTAAGAGTTTTCTAGGCCTTAGGGGCTAGAATCTAGTCTAAAAAAGAATTATACTCTTTAGAAGCTAGGTAGCCTATATTTTCTAATTATTATTTTTTTTAATTTTACTATATCTTTTTTCTTCTATTATAGCTCTCTTTTTACTACTATTTTTCTTTAAAAGCTTTACTATTTTCTGCTGTACTTTTTTCTATATAGATATTAATAACTATTTATAGAATATTAGAATTATTACTAAATCTATAGATATATTTATTATTATAGTACCTCTTATAATCTATATTTAAGTAAGTCTACTATCTATTCTAGGTATATAGATTATTATAGAGTATAGTAGTTACTATATTTTATGCGTTATTTATATTTAGAAAATATAGTTATTCTTATTTGTTCTATAGATGCTTATTATATTTATTAATTAGGTAATTATACTATTTCTAGTAGTATTATTACTTATACTATAGTTATTTACCTCTGTATAGTTCCTTAGCTTAATAGTATACTAGGTACTAATTATATTTATAGATAGCCTATTAAATACCTATATATAATAGGTTTTAGTGGTCTAGGTAGTACTTTAGTAAATAATCTAGGTTTTTATTATAGAAGTCTTTACTTAGATTTTAGTATATATAATAGTAATCTACCTATTCCCTGTTCTCTTTTATAATAATTTTAAGTCGGCGTTTATTATAGTTTTCTAGTAGTATAGAGAATAGTAGTAATATAATTATAGGTAAAAGTATTATATCTCTATCTCTTAGTTAGATTAGTAGTTTGTCTAGGTATTTCTATATATTTACTTTATCTATAAATACTACTTCTTTACCCTTAAAGTATAGATAAAATATTAGTATTTATTTAATAACCTTTTTATTTTTTTTTAGATTATTCTTCCTCTATATCTTTATAGAGTTATAAGTTAACTAATAACTCTAATTCTAACTTATTATTAAGTATAAAATTACTAATAGCGTCTATAATAGTCTATTCTTTATCCTTAATTTTCTTTATTAGGGCGGTAAGTATATTTAACTACCTAGTAACCTTATTCTTAGATTTACAGTTTCTAGTAATATAGCCTAGTTTACTATATATAAAATATATATAAGTCTTAGTTCTCTATAATTAGGTTCTATCTAAGATACGTATATTAGACTTATAAAAGCCTATTTCTTTTTCTTTTTCTTTACCTAAGTAGTTAAACTAGATATCTTCTATTAGCTAGTATCTATAGAAATCTTATAATATATATTAAGGTCCTTTTAGTAGTATCTTATAAACTATAGGTACTAGTTATCTAAAACTAATATTTCTTAGGTTATATTAGAATTTCTATTACAGAGTAAACTATTCTCTGTTAATTCTAATTAATTTATTATATAACTTATTAAGATTACTAATAATTCCTCTACTATATAAGAGTTCTTTATATAAGGGTTTCTTAAGACCTTATTTATATATTATTATTAGAGATTTATTATTCTAGTTAAGTTATATAGTATTCTTACAGAACTCTATTATATACTTAGCTACTAATTATTTTTATATAATAGTTTAGATGTTTTATGCTATAATAGATACTTTATTAGCAATTCTAAATATTTACTTTAGATATTTTTTAAAGTTATTATAGTCTTTAATAATATTAACAGCATTAGTATAGTTATCTATATAGTCTTTATTAGTATTATTATAGTCTATCTCTAGATACTTAGTTATATAAGATTAAATCTATTTACTAGCATTATCTTATATATAGGTAGCTATAAAGATAACTTTTTATTTATCTTCTAGCTACTTATTAAGTTTAAAGAAATATAGGTCTAACTAAAGAAGCTAAATATTAGTATGCTTTCTATTACTATAATATAGATTAGGTTTATATACTTTACTCTTAAAGTTGCCTATTAAAGTAATAATAATATTATCTAAAGCTGTAAAAGAAGTAAAAGTCCTTATAGTTATATTAAGAGTGTTTAAAATGTTAAATCTAGAAAGGGTAGCTAGTTCTAAATAGGTTAGGGTTAGTTCTTAGGTAAGACTTATAGAGAGAAGAAAGAGAGATTCTTATTAATATAGAAGTATCTTATAAAGTATAATAAGTTAATAAGGAGGCCTAAGTAAATCTAAATAATAGATTAAAACTTAGGTTAAATATAAGTATAGAGAGACTATATTTATGTTTCTATATACTAAAGAAATTTCTACTTACTAGTAAGTAGTATACTTACCCTAGAGCGCTTACTAGAGAGCGCTTACTAGAGAGCGCTTATATATAGGTAGTTATATAACCTATTATAAGCGCTAGGTTTCTTAGTAAAACAGTACTGCCTATTATATACCCTATAAATAGTTAAGTATAAGATAACCCTATTAAGCGTATTAGGTTCTAGATCCTAATACTATTATTCTTAACTTCTAACTCTATATAGACTTTCTTATTAGGGAGGTATTCTAAAGGGCTCCTTTAGAGAGCTAATTAGTATAGTAGATAATTAAAGCTTAGAATTTAATATTAGTAACTATTTTTTTTAGACTTATAAAGATAGTCTATAATCTCTAAAAGATTTATAGGTATAAATATCTAATATAATTTAACTTCTACTATTCTATATCTATTATCTCTAACTTTTTCTAGTAGCTATAAATATAGTCTAAAAGGTCTAATAGGCTCTATTTAAGGTGCTAATAATAGTATTTTAACTAGTTATATACTAACTATTACCTTTCTTTTAGTAATTCTAGGGCTCTAAGTATTTTTAACTTAAGAGCCTTCTAAGTCTCTTTCTATAATAGATCTTCTACCTATCTAGACTAAACTTTAGTTTTCTAGGTTATTTATAAAATATTATTAGTAAATTAAAGAGTATAGTTTACTTTTAGCTATTCTATAGTAAAGTAGGTACTAGAAGACTAGAAATAAAGTTTATAGTTATTTCTCTAGTAGTTAAAATTATAATAGTCCCTATAATTATACTTATAGAGTTACTTCTATATTAGTAGGCATAATAAAGGTACTAGATACTTAGAATAGGCTAATTCTAAAGACTTTATAGTTTTAATTAGAGTGCTTAGGTCTCTAGCTTTAAAATAGGCCCTTATAGCATTAATATACTCTAGTTTAATAGTATTTTTCTAGTTCTTAAGCTACTTTTAGGTATCTACTAACTTTTTAAATAATTCTAGAGTAGGTTAGTCTAGAGTAGTAATATTGGGTAGAGGCTTATTTAAGTTATAGAGAAGTAGAAAGAAAGGTAATTCTTCTTTTTCTATTAGTATAAGTCTCTTTTTATTAGGGAGAATATCTTTAACTAAGTAACTTAGGGATTCTACTTCTATAATTACCTAACTATCTAGGCTACTTATAGTAATAGAGAGAGTAAATTAAATATTAGAGTTCTAGATATATAGTAATATAGATATTAGTATAGAGGGGAGTAGAAAGTAATATATTAGATAAATAATTTACTAGCTAACTATACTTAATAGCTTATTATTCTTTATATTAGAAGAAAAACCTATTAGTATTAGGCCCTACCTTTTAGTACCTATTTAGTATAGATGGGCGCTATTAGCCCTAAGGCACCGTAGGTTGTAATAGTAATTAATTAATATTTATACTATATATAATTAGTATAACCCTATACACTACTCATCTCTTACTAGAACCCTAATAGGGCCGTGGCTAGTAATAGAGTTCTAGAGGCCCTATTATATAGAGAGTACTTACTAGTAAGTACTTATAGATAAGTAGTTATGTAACCTACTATAAGTACTAGGTCTATTAAGAAATAATACTATCTATTATATATTCTATAACTAGTTAAGTATAAGATAATCTTATAGAGTGTATTAGATCCTAGATTCTAATATATATAAACTTTTAGTAAAAGTCTAGCTCTAATATAAAAAAGGTTTAAATAATACTAAAAAAAAAAAAGGCCAGTAGTAAGTTACCAAAGTGAATAAAATGCCGGCTATAGATACATCTGTCCTCAAATCTTCTACTCCCTCAAAGGTGGCAGTCCACACTTTGGTTAGATTCCTAAATGTTCGAGCTTGCCCTCTGCGTCTGACGATGCGATAGATATCATCACACGAAGCGATATCTGCACGTCCCTACCTGATAAATTCTGGTAAAGTCTCACAATATATATTCATTCCGACTACTCTTCTATCCTGGGTGGGGGTGACGAGGCTCTCTCCATTTGCGCGGAGTGGTACTCAACGTCAAAGCGACTGATCTCCTTGCGGGACTGCTCTAAGCAGTATGGGCAAAGTTACCGGATGCGTACGAAGCATTTCGCAATTTGGTGCCAGTGGCTACTATACCAAACGCAACGAATGGTACAATATATTCGCTAGCCGTGGCAACTGCATCCGGTCCCGACGCTCATGCTAGGTAAGCCCTGTGCTTCCATGATGCACCTGATCTATCGTACTAATGTCTTTGCATTAGGCGAAATAGTATTGGAATCACTCATAAGTTCAATCCACAGCTCTATTACTCGACGTACCGGATATGTCTCTCGCACGCAAACCTCAATGGTTCAGTAACAGCAGGGCTCGCCTACACTATCCGGCCCGCGGCGGATGATGTTGCTGCGTGACAACAGCGTAATGGGGGGAACCTGCTGAAAATTTTCTAGTTGCCCAAGACTGTAAGTGCTCAAGTACTCTTCCCGATGATCTGGGTAGATGTTGAGCCATTGATTCCACTAGGGATCGTCGCTCCTATCGCTTGGGGACGCGCGCTCGATGACGCTGTTGCTGTTGGAGCAGCAAATGCCCTGCGCTCAGACATAGAAGAACACGCAGGGAATAGTGGAGATCTTCTTGAGCTGATCTTCATGAACGACTCTTCTACAGACCTCCAGAACGGTGAACCTTTACTCTATTATTCCCATGGGTCGAACGGAGTATTATTTTGGGTTCTCATAACCCTGACACTTGAATAAAAGTCAGGCTATCTCACAATATCTGTCACATCCCAATTGGTTGCATTCATCCTAACAAACTCTTCTGCCGTTGATTATTAACCTAATTGCCCTGGAAGCATACTCGAGGTCTGTAAGCCTACGCCGTCTAGTTTACGCCCTTCTACAAATTCAACAGGAGGTGTATATCTTGTTTTCCCGTAGAAAAGGTATACTAAAGCTGACAGCAGCAGCATTGCTACCCATACTAAGGGCGCCCAGTTTGCTGATCCTAAGTCGACAGGCAAAGCTGTTGGGAAACATGCCATGACGATGATAAAAGCCGAATATAAAACCGCAAAAGCGTTGATATAGACTCCGAATCTCCCAAGGCTCCACCGCGCGTGGGGCAAGTGTTGCCCTTTCAATTTCCTCCACAGGACACAACTAATCGAAATCATATATGTCGACAAGAGACCGAGTACAGACAACGAGACGATAATGTTGAATGCCAACGTCGATCCCAGCTGAATAAGACATAAGATACAGCAGATAATAGAAGTCGCATACACGGCGTTGAAGGGAATGGCCCACTTTTCGTCCATGTGCCCGATCCACCTCGAAAAAGGCAACCCTTGATCTCTTGCAAAGGCGAACATTTCGCGGGCGCAGGTGGCGAGTGCCGTGATGTTGCCAAGATATATGAGCAGGAACAGAATGATATTAAGAGCCATGGAGAGTGACTTGTTTCCAGTGCGACCGAACAGGAGCAGGTATGGAACGCCGGATTGGATGACTGGATCGAGAGGACCGATGCAAAACCTTATTCGTTTTCGTTAGTACAAAGTGCCTAGGAAGCAGGTACCAGTACTCACAACATAGTTATCAGCATCACGATACCGGCTAGGACATTACCAACGTATGACCACCACATAGCTCGTGGCACGACTAGCGAAGCATTCGCCGTCTCCTCCGAAATGTGGACTACACTGTCCGAGCCCAAGTTGCAGTACATTACATAAACCTGGCAAGTGAGATACGCGGCGCCCATGTTATTATATCCCGATTGGTCCACAAATGTAGTGAAGACATCTTTCGCTGAGTTCTTCTCACAGAGCGCCCATAGAGGAATCAGAACTACGAAGAATCCGGCGACGTGACCGATAAGGCTGGCGGTCTCCAGCTCCGGAAGGACCTCGGCGCCATACGTGTTGAATACAATGGTCACGGCAGTGACTGCGACCATCATCAGGGTGATCTGCCAATTTGTAAACGCGTAGTCTGGTGTGTTAACGTCGATGATAGCTTGGATTTGGGTTGCGCAAATGTATACGCTACTAGCAACAGATGCTAGCCAGCCGAGCGTGCTCATCCAGCCAGAAGCGTATGACAACACCGCCTGGTACTCTGGAGGTGAGAATTCGGACACCCAGTGGTATTGACCGCCCGAGGTTGGCGCCATGCTCTCCATCTCAGCGAGACTAGCCACGATGGTAGCATAGCAGAGTACGGTGGTGATAAAACACCAGAAGAGGCCCGCGAAGCCACCATTGGTGAAACCAACGGATAGAGAGACCAGTACAAATTCCCAGGTTGCCATGTAAACGCTCACGAACCCCAGGGCGCTCCAAAGGCCAAAGTTCCTTTTAAATTCCTGTGCCTTTCCAAGACGCTGCATGTCGCGTACGTCATCAGACGTGTCTCCCCACATGTCTTCGCTGTCGTACCTCGGAGAGTTGTTGGGACTTGTATGTGATGCGGGCTCGTCCAAGTTGTATGGCGCCTTCATGATGTAGATAGCCTCTATTGCGAGCGCTGGTACACGGAATGACGAAGTGTTTGAGCCAGACTACAGTTGCGGTGGAGATAAGCCATGCGCTCGGGCCTCCTTACGACGAAGAGGGCATAGCCTTTGCCCGGTTAAGTAGGCTAGCGAAGTTTCCCCTCTCAACCTCTTGCGAGACGTTTTGTATGGTATAATTAACTCTGGATCTATATTACATAACAGCAACTAAACATGGACGATTTTTAAGAAGTAGAGAGACGCATGAAGAGCGAGATCATCTAGAGACTATTCTATATACCTAAATTCAGGAAAACCCTAGAGCGAAGCTTTTGCATAATCCAGCTTACAAAGATATTTTAACAGTCCCATCATGTTGAGCAACAACTCCATATCGTGTGGTTGCAAGGCTATGACATAGTTAGAGCCAGTCGGCTGAAGCAAATCACAACGTGACATACCTCCAGGCTAGGTTGCCGGTGCACATATATCTGCATCCTGTTACCAGCTTTTTCAAAGCCTCCACGATCTCAAGCCGATCTTCATAAGCACTATAGAGCCTCGCTGCACAGATCTCGTACTCTGCTGAGCATTTTGCAAGAAGAGCCAGTGCTCGCTCAAGTGCTCCTTGAAGACTGCCAGTCTCGGCGTATAACACGAATAGGATGTTCGAGGACGATGCACCCGCGGCCTGGAACAATTGTCAGCACTCTACAGGCAAGTATAACAACTTTACATGTGGAACTCATCAACCCCTTCTGCACAGAAAGTAGATCGTTCATACTGGGGCTTTATGGGCACTCAATTCAGTTGGCCATCAGGACAATCCGAAGACTCACATCGAGGTCACACCATTGCCAGCCTCGTATACATCATCCAATAGCTTCGAGTCCTGAAAGTCTGCAGGAAGCTGTACTTTGCATGTGTAACTGCCAATAATTAACGCCTAGTACTTTGACAGTAGCAAAGCTTCGATCGCAGACTAACAGTAGTGCTGCAGTGGTATTTTTCACAGCGCTTGTAGCCATTCTCAAACGCCAATACTCTTGGAGAGTCGGCAGAGACTAGTCAACACGTAGACCCTACTCGTATCCGACCATGTCCAGGTACATGCGAATCTGTTTAGCAAGGTTGTGTCGTTCGTCTATGCATTGTCATAATTTAGTCAACGTTCTGCGTTTAATTCCGAAAGGTTTTCTTACAAAGTGTCATATCCCTACAAAGTCTTTGCCAGACATCCTGAGAAGTCTCCAAGATCGGACGAAAAGACGTATTGACTGTCTTGTATGGTGGCAGATCTAACAACTCCCGTACAAAATGTGTGATATCCTCGCGGCATTTCTGGGCGTGCTCGTAGTCAGAATTGAACTCTCCTCCTGCTTCACCAATCTCTGCTTTTCATGAGTTCATGCTGGTCCAAACGTGGAGCTTTGACATGTAGCTCACCATCGTCCCAGATGAACAGCTGCATACTGTCATTTGATGTTATACAAGCAATAGAACAGGGTTCACACCCAGGTGCATAGATCTGTACATGTCTCCATGCGGTCATAGTCTGCATACGGCCACCATCCTGCGCCGAAGCGACCCAGATCTTGCGCTTCGACTTTACGAGGTCCTCGCCGCTTGCTCGGAATGCGCTCGACCACCCTATCAGGTGTTCAGTGTCAGTCGCTATAAGCTGTCTTAGGTTCCAAAGTACCACTGAAAACGTTCGCGAACATGTTCGCGGAGGCGCGGGATATCTGAGTGTAGATTGACTGGCCAGTCGTCGGCAGGCATGTACTGCCACAAGTCAGGCAACACGAGCGATTGGCCTTTCATTTCAGCGGTGATCTCTCGAGCGCTAGTATGAAGCCTTTTCGCCATGACTGAAGGTCTCAGAATCGTTTGACAGATGCGTCGTGATCCGCACAAGGCTCACTGGAGCAGATGCGCAGGCTGTATATACTTCCAGCACGCCGCTCTAGTCGATTCCCTTCCCATTGCAGTGTGATCAGTAACACTCAGCTATTTTGAATCAGTATGATACCAATCGCCACTACAACCCAGGTGTACTTCGCGCGTATCACTAGCGCGTCGCGAAGGAACCAGGCTGCTGCAGCAAGTCCCATGGCTAAAAAGATATATGTGTCGCAACAGCTACAGGCAACGTGGACCAATCAGGGGATCTCGTCTCTACATGCCATTGTGTGATTTGCTGATGCAGTAAGTGATAATTTTGTATCCGGCTGACTGAAGCGATTTGGTGTTGCAGTAAGCCCTGCTAAGTTTATATTCGGCTGACCTATCGCGGACTGACCCGCCCCTGGTATTGAACAACAAAGGCGGTGGAATTATACTAAGCGGTCGGTAGCGAGACGTATTGTCTGTATATCATTTGCAGTAGTAGTTAGATAGTATGCCGTAAAATGGAACATCTAGTCTGGGTACTAAAAAACAATTATCACATACCTTTCAAATCGTTCTCGATTACTGGTTTTGTACGACAGTTCCATGTGTACACGCTATTTGGCTACAAGTCGCTCTTCAGTTGTTTCCCCTCCCTTCAAAGTACACTATCGTCGCATCGCGCGACAACTTCTGTTCCATCAACAATACATCTTGAAGTCATGGCTTTCAGCTTCTTCTCGTCCGCGGGTGCTATCAGCGCGTCTGCAACATACGCTACAGTGGGACCAGAAGTTAGCTGAGCCAATTAAATTAGTTGCCTCTTACCGTCACTTCTAAGGTGCCCGCCAAGGCTGCTGACCATTGATTACACACCTACCAGACTCCTTCAGGGTACAGTCGTCCAGGTGCTAGTCGTAGAGCTATCGGATTTAATTTCTCATTCGGTGCAAGATATTCTTTGATGGACGACCATGGTTCGTCCTGTTCATATATCTGGTCTTTCCAACCGCCTCGAAGTCGGCAAACATACTATCCGCAGCATCATCGCGGCCGGGCACCCTTCTGATCATCTTCGCACAAGGTAAATTATCGATCATGCCCTCGAAATCACTTCCATGGTGGGTTTTGGTGCCGATAGCGATCGTTGTAGTGGCCTACTTGGTCCATCGAGCTGCCATACCAACCCCGCTACCTGGCATTCCGTACAAGACAACGGGCGCGAGCAGAGTATTTGAAGATCTTCCAGATATGCTTAGTTACACAGCCAGAACCAAACAAACTGTCTCGTTCTTCGCTAACCACTGTGTCGAACTGAATTCGCCGATTACCCAGATATTCATCCGACCGTTTTTCAGCAAACCTTGGGTAATAATCACAGACAGTCGCGAGTAGGTGTGTGTAATCAGTTGTCTCGGTGCAGTCATTGACATTGAAACCAGAGCACAGAACATTTTGACCCGCCGCACTCGCGATTCGACCGAGGCGAGATCTTTGGCCATCCATTCAGGATAATGGTACCCCACGCAGGAGCTGGACACCGTACTACGAGTCACTGGCGAGAGAGTAGACGACTGATGGCAGATACAATGTCTCCCGGTTTCCTACGGAATGTTGCGGGTCCACATAACCACTTCAATGCGAGATCTCTTATACGGCTGTGGAAAGCGAAGGAAGCTGTTGCCAGAGGCCGACCTTTCGACATAGCCTCAGACTTGGAGGAGATGATGAACGACAGTATCTTCGCGGTTGCATTTGGTACCTCACGTGGTGGGATAGACATCAAATTGGAAGCACTATATCACCCGCCTGTGAAGACCATTGTACGCGACGACGAAGTCATTGACTTCCCAACAGCCAAACGTTCTACCGTGTACGAGTATATTGGCACTGTATTGGGTAGCCCAGAGATCGCGCTGAAGTCTCCCTTTGGTCCATGGCATCTTGCGTTTGCACTTAGGTTCTACCCAAAACTTCGAAAGGCTGTCAAGTGCAAGGATCGCTTCATACAACAGATGCTTGATGAGGCATGGGATAAGTTCAACCAACCCACCAGCACTAAGACCGAGATCAAATCAGCGGCTGAGTTCTTGATTGCTCATCAAGTTGCACAATCAAGGAAAAGTGGTAGAAAAGCACAATATGACAACCCAATGGTGAAGGACCAGCTTTTCCTGTTCCTGCTCGCTGACTTTGACACAGGCCCTACTACTGTAAAATGGGGTACTGCTTTTTCCTGGTCGTGAGTAAACGAGTTTCTGGCTGACTACTCGCAGGCTTTAAATTTCTGACTAGACATCAAGAAGTCCAAGCTAAGCTAAGAGGTATTTTGTGCGAACCTTTGAAGGATGGTTGTGAGCAAGGTGAGCTGCCAACACTGGATGCCATACACGAGACCAAGATACCTTATCTCGATGCATTGTTGGAGGAGATGACACGATTGTCTCATACCTCCTTGTCGAATGGGCGGATCACCACACAAGATGTGGAAGTTCTGGGATATCACATCCGAAAGGTATTGAAAGATGTAAGTCGTTTCCTTTGCGACCTCCAAGAATAGCCATACTGATGCATGTCCACAGAATGTCGGGCCAAGCCAGACAGCTCCACCCTTCGATATCCCGAAGAGCAGACGCAGAAGCGATACCGCATCAGAAGCACCGAAGTCACCTTGGACTGGAGCTTGGGAGCCGCACAGCCTGGCCGAATGCAGGCCGGAAAGGTGGCTTCGCAAGGGTGAAGATGGCACTTATGAGTTTGAACCACAAGCAGGTCCAAATTTATCTTTTGGGATTGGTCCGAGAGGGTGCTTCGGTAAGTGTCACTTCCAGACGTGGCAGTGGACTCGGTGGGCATCAGTACACTCGCTGATATATCCGAAAGGGCGAAAACTTGCCATGCATACTATGAGGACGCTTTTTGTGCTTGTACTCTGGGACTTCGAACTGTTACCGCTTCCTACCGAATTGGACTCTTTTGCGCCAATTGACTTGCTCACACACCAGCCGCTAACTAACTACGTTCGTCTACGTTCACATTTACTACAATAACCACAAGACCTTGGCATTCCGAGGCAGTATAGAATTAGGGGAAGATACGCTGCACGGAATTGCGCCACGCTTTCCTAGGAAGTTTTAGTGGTAGCTCTTTGCTTAGCTCCTAGATCTGTAGGCTCTAATCCATAACAAGGATATCTAAATATTCAGAGCAGTAGTAGAAGCTTCCCTTTATGATATCTTGATTTCATTCGACCACCTGAATGGCCGAGTAACTGAGCAGATGGTTGCTCATATTGGGAGCGTTTCTTTTTCGCTAATCTTCTCTGCTTTTACTCCAAATGCCATGGAAATGATTCGGCGTCTCGAACAGATCTCGATGGTCTTCACGTGGTACTTTCTGGATTGTTCCCATGCATTTGCTTCCACTCTGAGATCAGTCCCACATAGTCCCACCGTCCATACGGCTCAAATAGCTCCTTGAAGAAGCTGTCCTTTCGCCGAGTCTCTACGCCCACATCCTTCAACAACATGTCCAGATACGGCATAGCATCAAAGGCAAAGTCTGGTAGAAGAGCACCGTATCCATAAGGGTGCCTCAACTTAGTGAACTGCGAGTGCAGCACCGCCTCCCAACGTGCGCCTTCTTGTGAAGCGAGCCGGTCTAGCCTCCCATCGAAGTACGCGGAGATCCAGAGGCCTTGAACCTGAGAAGCCACAGCTGTAGCGAGGCAAGAGATCATTCCTGCAAAAGCGATGTTTCGCTTTTCAAGCGACGAGGGCGGGACCATGAAGCGGTAAAGGCGGAAAGGTTGGTTTGGAGATCGATTACCCCCGCGTTCCATCATACTTACATCGGGCTTGTCCCTCAGACGGGGAAGCTGTTTGAAGATAGTCTCGTCCGCCTGGGTCACGAGAGGATCCGACGTCTGAGAGTAGTGTGGTAGACCGAGCTGCAGCTCTGATTCGGCAGGAAGAAACTTGATAGGAGGAGCGGGCTTCCAACCAGTCGCACAGAGAAGCAAGTCTACATTGATGCTTTTTCCATCAGAGAGATGGACTGTCTTCTCTGATAGTCGCATGATGTCGGCCGTATGGACGCGAATACTCCTTAGTCTATTTTTTAACCTACTTATTTAGAGCTTCTAGGGTTACAGGTTATACCTACTTAGTATATTAGGTACTAGTAACCCTTAAGGTTATATCTTAACTCCTTGTAGTCTATTTTACCTAATCTATATTAGAGTTATATATAACTAGCTAGTTATATTCTATAATAGCTTCTAAGCTTTCTAAATCTATTATAGTAAAGCTATATTAGCTCTTAAATTTCTTAATTCTAATAGGTAGTAGTATTATTTCTAGGCATAGCTAGCCTCTACTATATTTTTAGAAGAGTATACTATCTGCTATTTCTAACTAGGCTAGTATCTTTTTATTTCTATATAATAGATTATATTTTTCTACTATTTCTAGTAATATTAGATAGTCTATTATGCTAGGGTCTATTAAAGCCTTTACTTAAAATTCTCTAATTATAATCTACTTTATTATTTATAGCTTTATAGTACCTTAAACTTCTACTCTATAAGTCTTTAGAATACCTTTACTAGCTTAGCTCTATATTTAGTAGTATACTAGTTTTGTAATTATTCTTATATCTTATTATATATGCCTTTGTAGTAGATTATTTATAAAGAGAATAGTCTATTCTAGGTTATTCTAATACTACTTTAAAGGGGTTGTATAACTTTCCCTTTCTCTATAGGTATCTATTTTTTAACTTTACTTCTAAGGTGTTATAAGGGTATTATACTAATGCCCTTTACTATTATCTTTTTATAGTAAGTATTTAGATATATTTAAATTCTTTATTTTTTTCTTTATAGTACTTATAGCCTATTATTATACACTTCTAGTATAGTATAAATTTATAGTTTAGGTCTAATAGATCTACTGCTATAGACTTTTTTTTTACTAAGGTATTCTAGGTATTTCTACCTTTTATAGTCTACCTATTTTTAGGTTCTTATATAATTTATATCTTTCTTTATAGGGTATACATCTATATACTTATATTATAGAGTATTATTATACTACTCTAGGCCTTATAGCTAGTTTCCTATTAGGTGCTTTTACCTCTAATAGATAGGGTAACTGTCTATAAAGCATGTATCCTATAATAAGAGGCTATAATTTCTTACCTAAATATTAAATCTATATATATAATAGCTTTAGTCTAGGCATTTATCTTTAGTTAGCTAATAGTATTCTTTATCTTTTTAGTTCTTTTATACTAAGGGTCTCTAATTCTAGTAGTAGAAGTAATTTATTGCGTAATATTACTAGAACTTTATTTATATATAGTTATTTTTAATTCTAAGTTGCTAAGTTAGGTTTTATATTTTTCCTTATTAAGCTACTACCTATTTATACATCTAGTATATATCTAGCCTAATAATTTAAATCTTTCTATAGTAGTTCTAAGCCTAGTATATAGATTCCCTATATACCTAGTATTACCTCTTAGTTACTTAGTATACTACTATACCCCCTTAAGTAATCTAGTAGCCCTTCTTATCTATATACTTATTTAAGTTAGCTAGTTAGGTTTTCTAGGACTCCTTCTTAGAGTCTAGTATTATAATATTATTAGAAATCTTATCTAATTCTAGTATCTTAGGTTATAGTGTTGCTATAGCTACTCTAATTATATTAGCTTATTTACTCTATTTCTTATAGTCTAGGTAATTAGCTTTAAAGTATCTCTATTTTTTATAGTTTAGGTAAGCCTTATTCTTAAAGTATTATTAGTAGACCTTATTCTACTTCTTTTATTATAGGGTTTACTTCTTTCTAATTTATATCTTATTTTCTATAATTATATTACTGTCTTTATTCTGTTTTTTCTTATAGTTATATTTCTTCTAAGTATTAGCCCTTTAGTAGTATATAGGCTTAGTACTTTCTACTTTTTCTAGTTCTATTTATATAGGTAATTATCTATTTATATAGCTAGTTCTATTAGTACTCTTAGATTATTAGGTTCCTTATAATATATAAGGCTATCTTTTACTAATTCTTTTAGACTATTATAGAATACTAACTAGAGTAGTATATTATTCTAGTCTATTTTAGCTTAGAGTTATTTAAATATTAAAGTATACTTACCTACTAATATAGTTTATTTTAGCCTTTAAATTTATTATTTTATCTATTTTACCTTATTAACTTCTCTAAATATAACAGTTATCTATTCTTAGAATAACTTCTAATTCTTAAAGACTAACTTAGTATCTTTCTAATATTCTTTAATATTATTCTTATTTTCTAAGTAGTTATCTATAAGGGGCTATATCTATTTAGTAGCCTAGCCTACTATGTATATTCCTATAGCTAATATTCTATTTTATTTTTTAACTATAGTAGCTTTATAAGAGCGATTATATAGCTCTATATTAGTAAGAAAGAGTTTTAACTTCTTTTAGTTTCTATTAAAGAGCTCTAGAACCTTAAACATTTCTTTAGCTAGAATAGTAATTATTACCTACCCCTAGAGTTATTCTATTACTTAGGCTAGTTATTTCTAGAGTTATTAAATCTAATTAGTTTAGTTAGCTATAATTATAGCTATACTAGTTATAGGTCTAAAAGCAGAGCTTCCTATCACCGCCCTTAATACTTATAAGCTAGTTAGTATTACTATAATATTTTAACCTTTAGGTAGTTAAAGTATTATAAGGGGTTTTTATATACCTAATCTAGGCTAGCCTTATAGGTATTTAGTAGTTAAGAGTAGGTAGATAAAAAAGAGTTTAGAGAATATTCTAATCTTACTATAGAAGGTAAAGTAATAATTATATAAAAAGACTAATAGATCTTATATTAAAGATATACTTTAATTTTAACTATAGAGAATTAACTATAAAGAATAGAAAAGATACTAAAGTCCCTTTAAATTATATACTATTCTTTACTATCTAGAAGATTCTACCTAGACTCTAAAGTTCTAGGGCCTACTAAGGTCCCTAAGACTTCTAAGGTCCCTAGGGTCTCCTAGTTATACTAGACCTTATTATATAATAAATAATATAAGCTATTTAATTAGCTAGCCTATAGGGCTTAATCTAGCTTACCTTTATTACTAATATTCTAAGTATAATTCTCCCCACTTACTTTGCTTAGTCCTGCTATAATTATAACAGCTAATAGTACAGATATCCTTAAGTATCTAAAGAATATACGTTCTATTATAATCTACTACTATAGCTAGAAATATTATAATATAGGTATTTTCTCTATATTATAGGTATATTAGTATTGTTACTGGGTGAAGGCAGATCTCTAAGATCCTCGGCAGATCCTTAGGCCTTAGCATCTCCCTAGCGTTGCGCTAGAGGCTTGGCGGCCTTGCACCTCTATAGAGGCACCTGGCTACCCTAGTTAGAGCTCTTTATTATAACTATCTTATATTTAAATTCTAACTAGCCTATTATCTTATATCTCTTATAATGTCCTATAGAGCCCTTACACTATAGTTGCGATTGTTATAACTAACCTAGTAGTTGCAACTACCTACACTTTCTAGAATTCTAGAGTAGACAGCTTATAATGCTAGATAAGTAATACTATATAGATAACTATATAGAATCTTTAGATATCTTATCTTTTAGAGCAAAGTGCTTACTAATAGAAATAGTAGATAGTATCTCCTTAAATAATCTCTTATATTAGATAGATATATAATACTGGCAGAGCGCGTTTAGCCTTAGAAAAATATAAAAGATAAGAAGAGGCAGTAGTTATACCTTTATAATAATAATAAATAGAGGTAGCCTTCTTATAGAAATAAGTAATTTATTACTTAAGGACTTTAGCTTAGAGCCTATATAAGAAGTACTATTAGATAAATACGCCTTTACTACACTATTACTTTATTAAAGCCTATAAAGCGGCCGCTTAATAGATGTTTATTAATTCTTATAGCTTCGCCGTTTACAGCATCTATTATTAACTAAAAGTTAAATAGCCTTAAAATAATAAGTCTAACGTTATAATATCTAGCGCGCTCTAAGAAAAGTATATAAAATACACCTCTTATAGCCTTCTCTAAGCAGAGAATTTAGAAATACTATAACTTAATAAAATTTACTTATTTACGTAGTAGTAAGATAATTTTATGCCCCTAGAAACTTACTCTAGTGTATATTAGTAATAACCTTATTTTTTAAGGCAACAGCGTTACTCTATATATATTTATAGTATAGCCTATTTATCTAACTATATAGGAATATTAACTTAAGAAGCTGCGCGGAAAACTCTTTAAAGGTTAAAAAAAGGAGAACTTAGTAACTAATAAAGATAGGAGTGTACCTTATATAGATTATATACCCCTCTACTTAACTTACTCCCTTACCTACTTACTTATAGTTAACTCTCTTCTACTAAAGAATAAGCAGTAGATATTAATTACTATAGTAAGTAATAAATATAATAGCCCTAGCTATACTAAGTACAGACCTAGTGCTTTCTCTAACTTAACTACTTACCTTAACCTATACTAAGAAGGAGGTGAAGACAACTATTATATTACCCTACTAAACTTAGGTAAAGACATATAATATAGCAGACTAGGTATATTTTACCTATCTAGTATATATGTGCCTTAAAACCCTATATCTCTACCCCAGCACACTGTGTTATTTAGTCCCTTAAATCTTCTTAGTAAACAAACACGTAAACCTACTTAACTTACTAATATAGGCGCCTTAACTATAAACTAGCAGTGTTGCTATCTAAAGTCTAAATACGCTGTAGACCTAAGCGCCAGATTTAGCAGTAGTAATAAGTTAGACGTTTTACGCCTGTTATAAGAAGAGTTAGTAATAGTATAAGGAGATATATAGACTTCTACTTAGCTATTTAGTCTCTCCTAGCTATCTAAGAATAAGGACTATAGCCTAGATAAGATCTTTAAGCAATCTTAGGTGCAGAAGAAGCGTATAAATAAGAAGACTAAGATAAAGGCTACACCTATTATATAAGTTATCCTACTAAGTAATAATTTGTCCACATCTATAGACGTCTCTAAAGATAATAATAAGAACTAGCAGAATTATAAGCTGCAGTGCTAGTAAACTCTTTAATAAGCTGCCTAAGAATAATAATAAGCTAGCTTACTAGTTACTTATCCTACTCTAGCCGCCTATAAAGAAGACGCTACTGTAATAGAAGACTTTTACTACCTATAATAGGCTAAAGTACAATAATTAGAAAATAAGCCCCTAGTCCTTATATATAGCACTATTATTAATGGTAAGCGTATTGCATAGCACTAACTTAAGATAGTAGATTAGCTTACTGCCCTAGTAGTAACAGATAAGGAGTATATATAGATATTATTAATTACTATTACTAATACTATGCGCTAGTGCTTTTAATAGGTGCAGCATACTATAAAAGATAAGAAATATTTAGAAGAGTAACTTAACTAGCTTTAGATAAGCTATAGTATTCTATAAAACAAGCTTAGCCTTAAGAAGGAAAATATTAAGGGCTTTAAAGTTTAGGTCTTATAATAAGCTAACTAATTAATTAATCTTATAAACTTAAATAAGAAACTCACGCTTAACGCTAAATATGCCACAGAGACAGTTTGCCAACTTAATAATAAAAATAAGAAGCTGGCAGATAGCCTTAATTAAATAACTACTAGACATATTAACGCGCAGTTATTTGCCTATATTACCTATAAGTAAGACTAGGTAAAGAATAAGGTATAATATCTTAAGAATCTATTACTAATAAATATCTCTTACATAAAGTACAACAGCTGCTAAAATAAGTATAATTATATTACTAAAGAGCTGGATACTATTAAAAAGGAACTCTATATAGCTAAAGCTACTATTTGCTAACTAAAACCCTAAAGTGTGTGTGTTATTACACCTAGAGAGCTAATTAATTAAGAGCAGTTCAGCGCTGCATACTACTTATATAAGTACTTAGATTCTACCTACTTTAGTATAAAGAACCCTTATGCGTCTCCTATATCTAATCTATAGTCTATTTGCTAACCGCGCATTAATATTAATATACCTTATAATTCTATAAACAACCTATTTACTAATCTCCTATAGTAAAACGGCTTTAGTAATACTACTATTAACCAAAATAGGTGTTTACACTTGCTTAAGCCTTCTGCTATATACCTTACTAATTCTAAGTTGCAACGCTATATTAAGCTTCTAGATTCTAGCACATATAATAGCAACGCAGATATAGATTATAAGAAGTGGCAATTAAAGCTATTAGATAAGCTTTAGATAATAGATAAAGAAGAGACTACACAGATTTATTACTTATGCTTATACCTTGCTAGCAAGGTGTACCAGATCTATAAGAATAAATTCTAATATATATATACAGTAATGCAGGTCCTTGCCCCTCTTAACCAAATTAGAATTAACTATAATAAAGTCCTTAAGGCCTATAAGAAGCTCTACACTAATAAGTTAATATAGAAGGCTGGTAAGAACATTAAAGACTGTCATCTTTAATTTTAGGCAGTAGTAATATATTTTTAAAATCTAATACTATAGAGCTTACAACCTAGACAGATTAATTTCTATAAGAATATAATTATTAATTATATATACTACTTTCTAAACCTAGGTCTTATTAAGCAGCTTAATACAGGTAGAGTTTCTAATAAGACATTTAATAGCTTTATGTAATAGGCGTCCTATATTAACTATTTAAATAAATAAGGTAACCTTAGACGCACGTCTACCAATTCTCACCCCTATGTAAAGGCCATAGGTAAAGCTACTATAACCACAGCTGCTACTTCTAATAGTTTACGCTTTAGTACCAGCCGTACTACTTAATAAGACTTATAATACATAATATCTATCCTATCTACTAAACAGGTCTATAGCCGCACTAGCACAGAATTAAGAAAATTGGCATTATTAAACTACTACTTTAACTATAGGGGCCGCGATCATCGCGCTAATAATAAATTGGCCCCTTACTATAGTAAAGACCCTAAGCTATTAAAAGATATAGATTTCCTATACATAGTTATAATAGCTGGCGTAGGATACTCTAATAAGGATAACCCTAACACCTTATATACTATTTTTAGTTATAATAAGGCTTAAGAGCCTAAATTAGATAACTATAATAGTAATTAGATACTGCCTACTGCCAGTAACAGGGAAGATAATAAGGAGTTTACCTAGTAGGGTTTTTAGCCGCTTCTAGGCAAAACCACATACAGGAGCAGAAGCAGTATAATATAAGAGATACCTTAAAGAAGCTTAGTAAAAAGATCTATAACTTAGAGAATAATATTATATTTTATAAGGCTGAAATTAGTTTAACAGCAGTTATACACTAGGTCTCTACTACTTTATTAGATGCTAACCTAAAGCTTAACTAAGCTAAGCAATTTAAGTTCTCCTGTTATATTAAGCTTTAAGTAGTAAGGAAATAGGCTAGAATATAGTAGCTTATAGATACTAACGCTAGCGCTAGCTTTATTAATTAGAAGTTTACTGCTTAATATTAGCTTAGACCATACTCTATTAAACGCCCTATTACTCTGGCACTAGCAAATAGTGCTAAGGTGGACTAACTTACCTAGGCAGTGAACCTCACTATATAATATAAGACCTATATCTATTATATAGTCTACTACCTAACTAATATTAGAGCCTTTAATGTTATTCTAGGTTGCAACTAACTTTATAAGCACGACCCTTAATTAAGTATAAAGTGTTACTCTATAATATTTAACTTAATGTATTGCCTCTCTAACTGCCTATAGTATACTAGGACTAAGACGGTTTACTTGTATAGGTCTCCTAATAGTAAGAAATGGACACCTATATAATAGTAAAATGTAGAAAGTATCTCTGGCCTAGCAGCTTATAAGATGGCAAACAAATACCCTAATTAAATAGTATAGATAGAGCCTATAGATTAGTCCCGCCTAGAAACGCCAGATTCTAGAGGAATAGACTATACACCTAAAGCCTTTGTATTAGTAATAAATCTTATAGCTATTAGTTAAGCAGATTACGACAAGTATATAGATAAAATAATAAAGTTACCTTATACTAAGGCAGATATTGCTAAACTACTCCTAGATTTATATAAGAATAAGGTTAGATTATTTAGTCTAAAAGAAGCCAATAAGCTCCTACCGCGCTAACTAGGTATTAACTATACTATCTAACTTACGGAGAACAAAGTGCCTTGTCTATATATTTATAGACTCTCTAGGTTGGAAGCTATAGCGGTTAAAGAATATATTAATAAAATAATGGCTAAAGGGTTTATTTATTAGAGTTGTTCCCTGTTCGCTTCCCTAGTTCTAGTTGTTAAGAAGCCAGGAGGTGGACTTAGAGTCTATATTAACTATAGGGCTATTAATGCTATTACTAAGAAAGACTAAAATACACCTTCTACTTAGAAAGAGACTTTAGCGCGCATAAATAGAGTTAAGATTATAATAGTACTTAATATAATTGCAGCTTTTAACACTATACAAGTTAAGAAGGGTAATAAGAAAAAAATAGTATTTTTTATATATTATAGCTTATATAAATATATAGTAATACCCTTTAGCTTATGCAACACGCCTAGGACCTTCTAGAATTTTATTAATAAGGCCCTTTAGAAACACCTAGATAACTTCTATACAGTATACTTAGATAATATCCTTATCTATAGTAAGAATAAGATAGACTACATTAGACATATTAGATAGATTATAGGCTAGATAGAACAGAATAGGTTATATCTTAATATTAATAAGTCTAAGTTTCACACTACTCGCGTTAAGTACCTTAGTCTTATTGTCACTATAGAAGGCATTAAGATAGACCTAGATAAGGTAAAGGCTATACTTAATTAGACGCTGCCGCAATACTTAAAAGACGTATAGGCCTTTTTTAGGTTTACAAACTTCTACTGTTAATTTATATTAGGGTTTAGCAAAATTTGTAAGCCCTTAATAGAACTTATACATAAGAATTTACTTAGAGGTTTATTTCTACTTACTATAGACACAGCTGCTAGAAGAGCTTTTAAGTTACTTAAGAAGGCATTTACTAAGGCCCTAATACTTATACATTTTAATGCCAATAAGGAGACTTGGCTTAAGATAGATACCTTTAATTTTATTACAGTAACTGTCCTGTTGCAGAAGAATAATTTAGGCACCCTATGGCCTATTATCTTTCTATTATATAAAATAACGCCAGCAGAGTGCAACTATAAGATCTATAATAAAAAACTTCTGGCTATTATATAGGCATTTAAAGAGTGGCGTATAGACCTATTAGGCACCCTATAACCTATTAATATAGTTACTAATTATTAAGCGCTACAGTATTTCATAACTAGTAAGTGCCTTAATTAATGCTAGGTGTAATAGGCTGAGTTTCTTACTAAGTTTAACTTTTAAATCTACTACTAATCTGGCACCTAGGGCACTAAGCCTAACGCCCTAACTTACTATCTAAGTAATCTACCTACTAATAATAATAACGCACGCTGTAAGTATTAAGTCTAAATAATTCTACGCCTAGAGCTGTTTAAAGGGGAAAGATTATATAAAGCTATTAAGTTTACGCATACATTAACTTGCTTAGTAGTTCTAGAAGGCACTATATTGGCAGCTATGCTATATAATATAAGTAAGAGTAATGGCGCCTAGCTAGTTACTAGAGAGGTAGAGGCTGTTGCCTTAGAAGACACTAAGAAAAATAATATACTAAAAGTAGATATTAGAGAGGCGCTTAAGCGTAATAAGTATACACAAATACTTATTAAGGCTATTTAGTTAGAAGCTTATAGACTACTGCTGCGCCTTATTTATAAAGAAATTAGGGTAGAGCTACAGTACTACTATATTCTAGACAGCCTACTCTACATATATAATTAATTATATATACTAGATAGTAAAGAGTTACAGTATTATATTATTAAGATTAATTATAACACTACGGTTGTAGGACACCTAGGGCAAGAAGGTACTTATACTAGGGTAAGTACTAGATTCTACTAGCTATGCATAACTTTAACTATTACTAGATATATTAAATTCTGCGTAACATGCTAGTGCTTAAAGGCCTTTTATAAAGCTAAATATAGCCTACTTAATTCTCTACTAGTCCCTAACAGGTATTAGCAGAGTATCTTTATAGATTTTATTATTAACCTTCCCCTAAGTACAGTTAGCACGTAAACCTACTAGAATATACTTATTATTATTAACTGCCTTAGTAAGAAGAAGAAGTTTATTACTATAGATAAAATAATAGCTAAAGCAGTAGCTTACGCCTTTCTTATATATATCTAGTAGAAGAAAGGTTATTCTAAGAAGGTTATTAGTAATTATGGCCAATAGTTTATCTCTTACTTTTAGAAGGAGCTCTACTAATAACTAGAGAGTAGACTAAAGCTCTTATCAGCTTACTACCTAGAAATTAATAGCTAAATAGAAAACGCAAATAAATAGCTAAAATAGTATTTATACTTCTTTATTAACTACTAGTAGGATAACTAGGCAACATATCTGCCTATCACTAAATTTATTGCCAACTCTATAATTAGTAAATTAATAGGCGTCTCCCCGTTCGTCACTACTAAAGAATACTAACCATGTAACAGAACGCAGCCGCAGGCGCCTAGATAGATTAACTTAACTAAATAAGATAGGTAATAAAACCTTAAGATTACTAAGCTAGGTAGTAGATAAATACTAAAAGGCGCACCTACACTAGCACCAGAATAATAATTACCTATACCTACCTACCTTAATAGAGAACGCGCCGCCCGCTTTATTACCTTACTTACTTAACTCTGTAAGTTTCTATAAGATAACTTATAATAGGCATATATAAAATAAGCCAAATATATAGATGCGCACTAAGCACCTTTACTATAGTTTAAGATTAGTAATTATGTTATGCTAGACACACATAATCTAAGGATAAAGTAACTAAGTAGCTTTCTTAACTTTAAGAAGCGCAGCCTGTTTACTATTATATAGGTAATTAATAATATAGTATATAAGCTATTATTACTATAAAAAATAGGACATATCTATAATGTATTCCATCTATAGCTGTTACACCTCTATAAAAGTAAGCCTCTAGACAGTTAAGAGCAGCCTACTAATTATATCCCTCTAGCATAAGAAAATAATAATAAGAAATATAATATATGCCGTATTATTAACTACCGCCTTAACTAATATAAGCGCGATTAATACTGCAACAATACCTAAGGGGTGGTAGAATACCTAGTAGAATAGTTAGACTATAATAGCAAACTAACCTAGGAGCTATACTACAACTTAATTAGCAAAGAAGAAATGCTATGCCTAGTAATTAGTTTTTACTACGCCAATCTATATAAGCCTGCTATGCCAATTAACTTTAAAGAACTAGTTAAGAGACAGGAGATTATTGTAAATACTACTAAGTTGTTAGATATAAGTAATTATATAGTAAACTCCTACGATATACTGCTAGTTAACATTAAGAGTATAGGACCTAAGTTAACTACTAAGGGCGGCCCTATAATATAGTATAAGTAATAAAGAAAGCTTATATAATTATTCTATAGTAGACTAGAAGGCAGACACCGCCTAAAGAAAAATAAGGCAGTTGCTAGACAATAGTAAGTTACTATATAAGTATATAGATAAGAGATCGCACGGCGTGGGGCCTAAGTTAACTACTAAGGGTAGCTATTATAGGAACAAAATATAGCCTATCTTACTATACTTATAGTTATTAAAATGTCTGACCTAAACTAACAACCCTTTACTAATAGAAACAGCAATTATAGATAGTTAGAAGTTTAAAGGCTAGATAGGTAATTAAGATATAATAAGTGTACTTAACTGTAATAGCGCCTCTGCGCCTTAGTCTATAATAGATGTGTGTATATAAGGCTATTTACCTAATTTGTATTTTAAACTCTCTTTACTATTTTATAGTAATAGTAGCGTCCGGAGCCGCTGCTCTAGAGGGGGAAGTAGTATTACTAGGTGGAGGCAGATCTCTAAGATTCTTAGCAGATTCTTAGGCCTTAGCATCTCCCTAGCGTTGCGCTAGAGGCTTGGCGGCCTTATACCTCTATAGAGGCACCTGGCTACCCTAGTTAGAGCTCTCTATTACAACTATCTTATGTTTAGATTCTAACTAGCCTATCATCTCATATCTCTTGTGATGTCCCATGGAGCCCTCACAAGTATATAGTAAAATAGGTATATAATATATATTAATAAAGTAAGCTCCTAGTAGTGTACCGTAGGTAGACGCCACCTATATAATAATCTAGAGTATACCTAATTAGTTAGGTGCTTAGCCTCTTAAATATATAGTTTTATATATAATAGAGTAATATTATTACTTTACTATAGCAGTAGAGAGCTTTACTTCTAGAATTATATTATTTTTATACTATACCTACTTATCCCTATACTCTCTACTCTGCACTATAGCCCTGCCTTATAATAGATTTCTAATTCCCTAGAGAGAAGAAAGAGATAGTATAGGTAAATACTATATACTTTAAAATAGTAACTATGCCAGGGGGAAATAATATATAAGGCTAGGCCTTAGGCAAGAGTATAAAGAAAGAATATAAAAATAGATTTAACCCTAAGTATATTTAGAAAATATCTAGCTTCTATAGAAAAAGCACTAATATAGGCCTAAGTATAAAAAGATTTATATAAAATTATAATAATAGTAGTAAATACTAATAGTAGTAGACCTACCTACCTAATTAGAGTAAGTAAAGAGAGGCCGAAGAATTAGTTATAATAAATAAAGAACTGCTATTATAAGAACTAACCTTCTTATTAACTACTTAGATATTAAAGATAAGGAAGAATTACACTAGACTAGTATACTATATAAAATTATATATCATCTTAGATAGAGGTTTACTAAGATAATTAATATAATAGAGCTTAGTAAGACTATTATAGAAAGAAGCGCTAGATATAGTAGATAGAGAACTACTACTATTAGTAATAGAAGTTAGGCCTATATAAAAGTAGAAGAAGAAGCGACCTAAAAAGAGATATTAGAATATTACCTATTACTAAATTATCTTATATTTTTAGAAATCTTTAGAATTTTCTATCTTTTAGTAAAATATATAGACTATCTATTTTAGCAAAAGTAGCTCTTAAGTGTATACTATACCTAAATTCTATAAAAATAGTAGCTATTCTTTATACTTATATTTATTATTACATAGCTATTATCTATTATTTTTTTATCTATTTTTTCTATACACCTATTAATCGGACGAACTACTACTATAGCTAAGTACTACTTATTTGCCCTAAATAATATACTGTTAATAGAATTCTAAGGTACTACCTCTATAATACCTATAGCCTTATTTTTATTACTATACTAAGCCTAACTATATCTCCTACTATAATTGCCTACTAATGTACCCTACTTTATAGAGGTAAATATAATAGAGTTCCTAGAGAACTATAATTAGATTATAGATAACTACTAAGTAGAGTTAGATATATAACTAAATATACTCCCTAACTATTATAACTATAGAGCTTATTATATTATTAAGTTTTTAAAAAAGTTTAAGATAAAGAACTAGAAAGGACTATAGATAGCTATAAAGAAATATTAAAAGAACTATAATCTATTTTAAAAAGCTACTAGTTATTTATTTCTAGAGTAGTACTACTAGAATATATTAGTAAATATATTTTTAAGTATTACTTAGTATTATATAGAGTTTCTAGTTTACTCTAAGGCCTATATCTAGAGAAGTTAAATTTAGAAGTTAAAGCACAGCTTCTTCTTCTTTTAAGAATAATATAAAGAAGATAAAAAATATATACTTCTATATATAAGGGATAAGCGGCTGACTACTAATAACTTTATAATATATAATATAAAGGTAATCTACGCCTATATATATTTCCTTATAACACAGAGGTAGAGACTAATAAGTTTTAATATTAAGTTTATATATAAGAATATAGTATAAACACACGTACTAATTTAGGCCTAAAATAAAGCTATAAAAGCTAGGCAACCTATTACCTTAGTACCTATAAATTTATTAGAAGAGTTAATATATTGCACTTAAGTAGAAGAAGTAATAATAGCTAAACTACTATAGCTAACGCTAGAGAATAATAAGGAGATATAGTAGCTATATATAGACCTAAAAGGTATATCTTTAGATACTAAGAATATAGTAATAATAGTAGAATATGCTAGGTATAGATACCTATAGTAGATATTAAATAGAAGCTATAACTTCTAGTTTCTATAATACTTTCTAAGTTATATATTAATAGTGGACAATTGCCAGGCGTAACCTACCTAACCTTAATAGAGATAGCTATTAGGGCTACTAGCTAGATAGAACTAATACTACTATTATAAGCTAGCGCAGTAGTAGAATAATAATCTAGGGTATTAGTAAGGTAAATATAAGAATAGGTTCTAGTAGCTAACTACTTAGAACGCTAACGTGCACGCAGTTAAATATTATAGTTATAATAGTAAAGATTATATAGTTTAATACTATCTCTAGATAAAATTCTTATATAATAATTACTAAGTTTATTAGTTCTTTAACCCTACTGCTAATACTGTGTACTTCCAGTTTAGACAAGTAAACTATATATTAGAATAAATTACTAAAAAACCTCTATACTTATACTAGTACTAATAGCTATTATATAAGATTTAAGAATAATTTAGTATCTTAGAATAAAATATACTTACTTAATAATATTTAGCTATTTATTCTAAGCTATAAAAGAATATATTAGATAATATACTAATAGGTACTTAAGCACAGGGAAATATAATTACTTAGATTATTATTAGAGTATCTTTAGTAGCAGCTAGATAATAAGACCTAGAAAGAAGCGCTAAAGTATTTAAGGTATAGTTTAAGTACTAGAAAAAGAATCTATATAATATAATAAATATAATTAATAAGTATTTTCTTCTTATAGAGTAAAATAAGGTTCTAGTAATAATAAGGTTATAAAAATAGCGCAGCAGTTCTAAAAGTAGAAGTCTAATAATTAGTCTATTAGTGCCTAGTTAGGGATATATAACTCGGCCTAGGACAGGGAGCGGATTAGGGAAAAGATTAGTAATAAGAGACTAAGTAATTCTAAAAAAGAAATATAAGTAGTTATAGAATAATAAATTATAGAGAGAGCCGCGTATAGCAGAGCTTAGAGATAAGAATATAATAAATATAGTCTATCTTTTAGTAGAACCCTAAGAATAAAAATAGGCCCCCTTTATACTAGCTAATATTAATTAGTTATCTCTAGGGCTATAGAGTACCTAAAGCTTAGTAAATCTGCTTTAAGAATCTCTCTAAAATACCCTAGTGTAGAATACTCTAACTAGAATTCTTAAGCAACTATTAGACTAATTAAAAGATACCTTATAACTACTAAAGAGAAGTAATAATAATATATTAAAATAGATATTAGAGTAGAAAGTAAAATACCTAACTATAGAAAATTTACTCTAATACTTAACCTTTTAACAGCTGCTCCGGCAAGTAATTAATAAAATTAAAGAAATAGAGTATATAACTACTATATAATTAGTATAGTTTAGTAAGGCAGCTAAGAGAGCTTAGATAAATATAGTTTTTCTATATAATAATAAGTTTAGTAATACTAGATTTAGATCTAATTTTCTGCTAGGGCTAGCTAATTAGGCAGTAGACAGATTACCTATCTACTATATAATTAGCTAAACTAATACGCTAAGCTTAGCGCTAAGCCTTAATATTTAGGCTTAGTATTTATTACTAATAGACCATCTCTACTACTTACTAGAGGTTATAAACTACCTAAGAAACTATAAGATTACAGTTAACTGCGCTATTAGGCCTAAGTAGGGAGGAAATTACTATTTAGATTTTTACTAGCTAAGTAGGGTTAATATTACAGGCTATAGCATTGTAACTATAGAGACTAACAGGCTGTTATATTCTAATAATATAGAGAAAACCTAGTATAATATTATAGGGTAATATAATACCTAGAATAAAATAGCTAATAATAATAATAGTTAAGTTCTATAGAATTATAAGCAAGGAGCGCAGCTAGTAATTACCTTATAAAAACTTTCTACCTACTAGGCTAAGTTTAATAGTAACTATAGGGCTAATTATTATATTAACACTAGCTTATAGATTAACCTTATAAGATTAAGTGCTGCTAGGTCTCTAAAAATTATATATAAGAAAGAGAGCCCTAGTACTAGTAGAGGTATAATAGCTACTAATAGTAGTAAGATACTATTTCTTAGTACTGTCTATAATATTCTAGTTTAAATTAGCCCTATAAAAACTATTACACACTTTCGAATAGTACTAGACCTTACCTAATTAGTAATACTAGGCGCCCTATAGTACACTACTATAAAATTAATTATATATTTTATAGTTTATAGATAAACTTACTATTAGATCTTCTTAGCAGATGGCGCTAGGAATATAACCTTTATTATATTAGATTTTGTAAAAGAAAGCCCTAGATATATTACCCTATATAAATAAGGGGAAGCAAATATAATTATAGTAACTCTAACTATTTATAAATAGATATATAATAATAGTTTTAATAAAAGGTCTCTTTCTAAGTTTAGAAGGCTAGAGAAGTTAAAAGAAGTAGTAGAAGTTAGCTATATATAAGCTAAAATACTTATAGAAAAGAAACTTTAGTATAGAGAATATAAGTTTTTATTCTTAGAGACTAACTATAAGCGAGCTTATTAGTAGAATACTAAAGTAAACTAACTAATAGTAAATAGAGATATCTACAGAACTACTTACTAGAAAATAAAATAATACTAAGATAAAGTATAAGAAAGTATATACTACTCTCTATTTATAGAAGTTTAGATATAAGAGCAGATTCTATAAAAAAATAGATAAAGCTAGTAACTAAAATAGGTTAATATAATATATAAATAAGTTATAGATAAAGTGCACCTAGTAGATATTTTATATAACTATTATAATACTATAGACCTAAAAGATCTATATTAGCAGAAGTATTAGATCTAAGAGTAGCAACAGCTATATCTAATAAGCCCTCTTAACCCTAGACTATATAATTATTTATTTAAACAACACTATATAATATTTATAAAAGAAATATATCTAACTCTAGTGTAGCTAGTAGCTTCGCATTTTAGACCCTAGTTATTAATATAGAAGGTAGAGCTTATAAAGAAGATAATATTTAATTAAGAAGCTATAATTATATTTAACTTTAGTAAGGTAGGTTAATTCTTTTCTAACATAGTACCTCTGTATTAGATTAAGACAATTCCCTATAAAGTATAGCAGAAACTAATATTCTGCCCTCTAAAGAAGCTCTTTTAAAAAGTAGTCTATATAATATAGAAGTAAGTATAGTAAGGAGTATTAGAAAAGTATAATAGTTAGTATTATAATCTATAGTTCTTAGTTCTAAAGAAAAATAAGGGCTACTAGCTAATTAATAATATATAATATATTAATACTATAACTATTTAGAATATACTTCTTCTACTAAGTATAAATAACTTCTTAAAATACTATATAGGTTATAAGATTATCTCCCTTATAGACTTCTTTTTAAAGTATAACTAGATAGAGTTATATAAAAACAGCTGTAATATTATAGTATTTATAACGCCCGGATAATTAGTGCACTAATATATATTACTAATAGATATAATAAATGCCCCTATAGCTTTTCTATAAGCTGTAACTAAAGTTCTCTTCTACTATTTCTCTAATAATTATATACCTTTTATTAATAATATCTATATTAGAGGTACTAAGTATATTGCCAACTAGTATATAGTTCTAGGCTTACTAGGTGTATATAAATATATTCTTAATTATATTTAGCAGCTTAATAAAATTCTTATAGATATTAAGTAGATAGGTAGTATAGTCTCTAGTACTAAGTATTTCTAAGAAATAGATTAGCTTATTATTATAAAATATAAGGTAGATAGAGATAGAAGATATTCTTAGGTATTAAAGGTAATTAAGATTTAATAATGGCCGCCATACTAAAACCTAAAGAAAGTTTGAATATTCCTTAGTATTATAGTGCACTACTAATAATAGGTATTTTATTTTATAATTATTACTAAGCCTCTCTTTATACTGCTGTAAAAGGAAGCTATCTTTAACTAGGTAAAATTATAGTAAATAGCTATAAATATACTAAAGAAAGCTATAATATCGGCTTCTACACTAGTTGCCCTAAACTATTAATTAGGCTGTATAGTATTCTTAGAAGTTAATGCAAGTTAAGAAGGTATAGGCACTATTATTAAATAGATTAGAGCTAATAGAAAATATTACTCTATTTAATTTAAGAGTACTATTTAGTTTATAGAATAGTAGAAATAGTACTCTATAAAACTAGAAGCTTAAGCAGTCTTATAGGCGCTAAAGAAATTCTACTATTATCTATATAGGGTCTACTTTATAATTAAGATAGATGCCTAAATCCTTATTTATTAACTAAACTAAATAGGTACGAACGTGCCTAGATCACTAATAAACTATTAGTTGGCTATAATACTAATATAGAACTTTAAAATTAAGTATATAAAGGGAAAGAAGTATATAGTTATAGATGCTCTCTCTTAATACCTAAAGCTAGAAGAATAGGTACCTTTACTAGAGTTAGAGAATAATCTAGACTAGTTTATTAACTATACGCTATATAAGAGTGTGGAATAATAATTAGTAAATACTACTTTAGATAGGATATTAACCTAAATACTAAATAAAACCTTTTTAGATAAGTTAGAGGAGATTATATAGTATCTATACTACTAGACTACTCTAAAGTATATACTAGCAAAGAATAGGTATAGATAGAAAAAGTAATATTCTAACCTTTTTTACTTATAATAGCTTACTCTTTAAGAAAGCTGCCCGAAATATTACAGTATAATAAGTTATTAATAATATATTAATATAATATATAGTTATATCTAATATTTACTTATAGCTTAAATATTATAGAGTTAATAGTATAGTAATAGTAGTAGCGCAGCACTATTAGTAGCTAGAGCTATAGGTAGATATTAAGCACTATATTACTATCTATATAGAATACTAGCTCTATTTATTAAGGTGCACCTAGCATATATTAACTATAATATATAGTTAGGTTCTATAGTAGAAAGTCTCTATAAATATAGTCTATATACTAAAGAGTAGGGGATACTAGTTTTTTATACTAGCCTAAAAATAGATTATAGGGTGGTCTAAAGAGAGAGTATTAAGAAAAATAAGTTTAAAAAAAATTACTAAGTTCTTCTATAAGAATATACTTTGCAGATAGTCTTAGATAAAAGAAGTTATAATAAATAAGGGCCTAGAAAATAAGAAGTGGCTTAATAAACTTATAATAAAATAAAATATCTAGAAGGTAATAACATCTATATAGAACCCCTAGGTAAATAAGTTTATTAAAGTTAAATATATTTCTATTATAAAAGAATTGGCAAAGCTTAGAGAAGAATAGGTAAATAACCTCTCTACTATACTACTAGTAGATAGAGTCTCTGTGTATAAGCTAACTAAATACCTACTAATATAACTAATAACTAGTTAAAATCTATTACTACTAATTAAGTTAGAAATTTCTATCTAGTAGACTCTACTATAAAATTCTATAGAGACTAGAGAATAGCTTCTTACTATTAGAGTAGCGCAGCTAGACGTCTAAAATAAAACTATTATAGAGTTATAAGAATATACCTAACGCATCCGCCTCTAATATAAGAAATACTAGAATAAGTATTATAAAATCTTATATAAAGATATTTAAGTTAGAAATATAATTCTTCTATAAAATTCTCTCTATAAGATTAATATATCTTAAGATAAAAAGTTAGATTAAAAGTAGCTAGGGCTGTACTAAGTTACTAAAGCTATATAGGACTGTAGCTATTATTAACTAGTAGAACTAGATAGAGTTAAGTTTATAACTATAACACTAGGCTATAAGCTAAAGAAATTCCAGCAGCTTAGAACTAATATTCTTACTAATATATTAGCGCTAAGAATATATAACCTAGCTTAATTCTAAGTTAAAATCGTGCCTTATATAATTTTGGAAAACACTAGAATATAGAAAAATAAGGCACCTATACTAAAAACCTATTATAATAATATCTAGACTAAGTAATTATATTACCTAGAGAGTCTCTAACCTTAGAATTATAAGCTAATAGAGGCACCCTAATAGGCCTAGCTAAGAGTTATTATTTCTATAACTAATATTAATTAAGATAACTATTAGTTTTACCTTAACTCTAATAGCTTTAGGTTATTTAAGAATAACTAGTAGGGTATATAACCTATAGTTTTTTTTTTATCTTCTAGAAGTTCTATAGCGTATACTTATTTTTCTTAGTAAAATCTATTTATAATAACTTTAGCTACAAACCTCACGTTTCTTTATTAGAAATAATAATTTTTTTAGTTAGAGAGAAAAAGATATATATACACAACTTAAAAAAGCTGCTTAAAAAGGTGTCTAGAATATACTAGAAGATAGAAAATAGTGCTAAGCCGGTAAAACTTTAGCCCTACTTATCTAGCTAATTATATAGTGTATGGGTAACCTATATACTATCTAATTAACTATAGCTATTACGCTCCTAGCTTCTTAGTAAACTATTCTAACTAGAATAAAAATTTAATAAATAAATATGCATATGCATAGAAGTTTTAATTCTATATAATTTTAAGGTTAAGTTTCTAGAAAAAAAGAACTCTTTACTATAGTAAACTAAATTTAATAGGCTTAGTTAGCAGTATACTAATAGTTAGAAGATAAATATCTAATAGTACCTATATTTTATTATTTTCTTTATCTATTTTCTTTACCTAACTAATTACGATGCACCTAACTAGGTTATACCTTTACTATTATTATTTTCTATAGGTTTTTTTTTACTTTTACTTACTGCGTTAGCGCGCGCTATAAGTATATATAATAGAAATTTTTACTTTATTATAGCTAATCTACTTATTTTTATATTCTTTACCTTTACTTTCGTTTGTATATAGTTATCCTAATATAAGGTAAAGGCAGAAAATAGAAGAAGGTAAAGTTAAGGAGCTAGTACCTATAAATATAAGTATCTACTACTCTTAGAAACTTTTTCTTCTTAAACTTTCTTCTTTTTACCTTTTAAAGGGTATACTTTTTACTTATTTACTAATTTACACTTTCTATAATCTACTTTTTCTAACTAAAATAACTTCTCTAAGCTCGGCTTATTAATAGAATAGCTATACTACTAGCCACCTACTTAGAGTTACCTAGTCTATATAAGACCTTAGAATAAGGTATAAAAGATAGAATTAATACTAAAGAACTAAGTAGCTCTATATACTAGTATAATAGTTAGTAAGTATAGTATAACCTTTACAAGACAGCCTTACTAACCCTATAGAAGAAAGAGTAATTTAGTTTATTAAATGCTTTTAAAATTTTACACAGTATGTGCTACTTAGTAACTCTATTATACTTAGTTAATATATTATCACGGCCTAGTAGTAATCCCTATAGGTTTAATAGGCTACCTATTAAAAAGTTCTATATACTTACAGCCTTAATATGTATAAGTTTATAACTGTTATAAAGTAACTATCTAACTATATCTAGTAAGATATTAATATTATAAATATAATAGAAGGTAAAAAATAGCTTCTATATAGCTACCCTTAGCTTAAAGAGGTAGAAGAACTATAAAAGTAATATACCTAAGAGATTACTAGCTCTTATTATTATATTTCTTAGTAATAGGGAATAGAGAAGCTAGATAGTATATATAAGTCTATTCTACTTATAGATGCTATCTGCCTACATTCGCCTTAGCTATAGATATAGTAAGATAGTATTATAAATCTAGCCTATATTATAGAGTAAACTACTAATATATACTAAGTATACTAGGTTCTCTCTAGTTAAATAATATATTAACTTCTAGATAGCAAGAAGAAGAGATTATATTAAAGTAAGGTCTAAAGTCTAATAGTAGTAAATATAGTAGGTATTACTAATATATTTTGTTGTATTTAGTCTAAGGTTTACTTAAAAGAATAAATAAACTTTAATAAGAATTCTAAGTGTAATAGGCTGTAGAATTTCTAAGAGTAAAATAGAGACCTACAGTTTATACTTCCTTTTAATAACCCTAATAAGAAGTCTTATATAAAGCTAGAGATTTATAAAGACTTTAAGAAATAGTTTAGACTAAAACTTTATATAAATAAGCTACCTCTCTTAGTCCTAGACCTAGAAGTAGGGAAGACTAGAGTTACCTAGGTAAACTAATATAGTAATATAATTTTCTATAAATAGAGTGCTACTATTTAGAGTAAAGAGTTTATATTATAATTAGTATCTACTTCCCTAAGGGCTGAATAGATGTAGAAACAGATTAGGTACCTTATTTAGAGTAATAAAGTAAGTATATATAGGGCTAGAATATTATAGTATTTATACTCTATTAAGAGAGCTTAACTATTACCTTTAGTATTACTTTTAAATAGTATAATATTTACAGGAGAAGCAGTAAGCGGACTAAATATAATTACTACTAGTATTAAGAATATATAACTCTTAGAGTAAGTAGCGCGTAGAGCCTAAATAAATATATAGAATATTCTCTTCTATATAGAAGAAACTAGGGTTTAAAACCTATAATTGCGTAACTATTTACTACTACTGCCATACTAGAATGTAGTAGCTGCCACTCTAGACTAGAATAGTAGAATAGGTATAGTGCTATTTATAATATTTAAGTACACCTAATATAAGGTTCTAAAATAGATTTATAGTGCCTATATTAGAATAGCCAATAATATAGAATAAAAATAAGAGAATAAGTTAAGTGTCTATAACTGCACTATCTACTAGAGTAGTAAGTATAGGTATAAGTAATAGAACTATATATATATTAGAAATATCTAGACAGCTCTTAAATAACTTAGCCTAAAAAAGAAGCTCTCTTACTTAGAGTAAGTAAAACTTCTTAAAAGCTAGTATTAAGTATACTGTCTAGAGTCTTACGCTACTTCTATAGACTAGAACTATAATAATAAGACTAAGTAAACTATCTACTATAAGTATTTAAAGCTAGTTACTAGCTTTTTAGGGCTAACTACTTAAAACAAGAACTATAGCATACTAAAGTAAATACTTCTAATTTTGTATACTTAGCCACAAAAGTAGGGAGATATAAAAGCAGACCCTATTACTTATATTTTATAGTAAAAGAGAGAGTATAGAATATAGGTAATAAATAATCTAAAGTTATATTAGTTTTTTTTAGCTCGCACAACAGTCAAGATTAACTATAGTAATATTATTAAGGCCCTTAGGTAGAACTAGGCAATAGTAAAATTTTATAATAAGGGAACTATTATAAAGAATATTTTTAGCTAGGTATTTACAGATCTATAGCTTAGAAATATTATAAATAAGTTATTTAAGATATACGACTACCACACGCACCAAATAAGTAGAAAGTCTAACCTAGAATAGTGCTATATTATATTCTATTTAATTATCTAGATAATTATCTGCACTAACCTAGAGTACTATACTATATATATACTGCTTTGCTAATAGTATAAACTTATTAGCTACCTATACTATATAAAGTTTATAAAGCCTTAAAATTAGATCTACTTTTAATATATTAATCTTAACATCTATAAAGCCGTATATAATAGATAGAGTATAGAGATAATTTAGGGTTTTATATCTTTTAATAATAAAGATAAGAAGAACTGCATAGAGATACTAGATAGATTTTACTATTATACTAAGGAGTACGCTAAGTGGCGTAAGAAGAGAAACCTATAAAAAGGAGAGAATATAAAGAAATAGAAAGATTTTAACTTTCTATCTAAGTAGAAGACTAATCTAATAAAATAAGGTATAAGATAGACTAAGTACTCTCTTAGGGTAGAAGATATATATATCTTATATCCCCTTCTACCTTATAGGTCTACTAGGCCTACTATCTACTAGCGACAAACAATTCTACCCTAGTATATATAAGTTTAGAAGGATGAATAGACTATAAAGAACCCTAAAATAGGCACCTATTAAAATCTAGTATAGATATACTAGAGCCTTACTACTGCCCTAAAGACTCTATCTAGGCATTTAAATATATTTAGTAGTATAGAATAGGCTTTCTCTAGAGACTCTTACCCTATTCTTAAGAATACTATTATAAGGGCTATTATCTATTAGAAGCTATAGACTAGCCTATAAGTTAAATATAATCTAAACCAGCTTCTAGAGATAAAGACCTTCCTATAGTAGAACTAAAAGAGAATTATAAAGGAGTATTATGCTAATATTAAAGTATAGGCCTTATATGCCTAGAATACCTGCTAGGCAGCTAAGTAATAAGTATTTAGGTTAGATACTTATAATAATAATACATAGATACCTAATTATTTCTACTTTAAAAATTAAGGGAAGTACACTAGTCTAGCTAAGTTTAAAAGTAGCTTTACTCCTAACAACACAGTGGCCTTACTGTATAAGTAGTAGAGAGAGTTAGAGAGAGGATAACTTACTAAGAAAAAGGAGACTACTAGGTATATATAGAAAGAGAACTATATATAGGTATAGAGATTTAGGTATACTAATTTCTATATAATACTTTCTATAGAGAACTTGCCATAAGGTAATAAGTCTTAGTTAGAGAGGATTATACTGTAGGTAGGTGCCATCTATATAATAGTCTAGAAAGTACCTAACTAGTTAGGTAATTAGCTTCTTAGATATAAGGTCTTATATATAATAGGGCAATAATATTACTTTACTCTAGCAGTAGATAGCTTTACTTCTAGAATTATATTATTTTTATACTATACCTACTTATCCCTATACTCTCTACTCCGCACTATAGCCCTGCCTCATAATAGGTTTCCGATTTTCTAGAGAAAAGAAAGAGATAGTATAGGTAAATACTATATACTCTAATAGAGTTAAGAATCTATAAATCTATAAGAATTTATAGGTAGAGTCTACAGAGCTATTATTAAATAGTAGTATATAGAGATAATAGGTTACTATAGGGTAAGCCTTTATTATTAATCTATAATATAGTTCTCTACATCTAGTTTTCTTATAGAAGATTACTATTAAGTTTTTAGTAATATATTTTTATAATAGTAATTAATTAATATTTACCCTATATATAACTAGTATAACTCTACACACTACTTATCTCTTATAATAACTCTAATAGGGCTACAGCTAGTAATAGAGTCCTAGAGGCCCTATTACACTTTAATAATTATATCTTAAGAGTCTCTATAGGTATATACCTAGGTTATTAACACTAATAATGGCTTCTATAGTAAACTAACTAATATTATTAGATATAATAGATTTAGTCTAGATAAAGAAATAACTTAACTACCTAAATAAGAAAAACCTTAAGGCTAAGGAAGCTTATAAGTAATTAGTTAAGTAAGTAGTAGTTATATTAGAAGCGGTAGAGGGAGAAATTAATAATACTATAAAAGAATAAATTTAGTAAACAAAACTCTAAATAAGAAGTAGACTACTAAAGCTTATAAATCTAAAAAAGTTTAATAGCACTTAAACTAAGCTTAGAGAGTTTCTAGCTTCTATATCTCTTTATTTAGATTTAAATTAAGAATACCTTAGAGAAGAGGATTAGAAGGTGGCTTATATAGTAACTTACTTTATAGAAAAGGTAATAGACTAGTTTAATAGTTATCTTATAGATTAGAGAACAAACTAAGCTAATAACTAAGAGATAGAAACTAATTTTATTTTTATAAGTTATACTTACTTTAAGTAAAAACTTTAATTAACCTTTAGTAATATTAATATAGAATATATAGCTAAATAAAAACTTTTAAAGCTCTAATAGACTAAGATAGTAGCAGCTTATATATTAGTATTTAAGTAACTGGCTAATAAGGTCTTAGACTATAGAGAAAGAGCCCTAATATAGAAGTTTTATAAAGAACTAAAATTAAATATTAGATATAAAATAATTAGAATAGAGAAACTAATAACTCTATCTATAATAATTAAGTAAGCTGTCTAAGTAGATAATAAGTTATTTCTATAGAAATAAGATAATAAGGGAGAAAGTAGATATAGTATAAATAGCTAAAACTATAAAACTTATAATAAAGGGGACCCTATAGTCTTAGATATTAATAAAGAAAAAGGATTAAGTTAGAATATAATAAAAGAAAAGTAATATAAGAAAGGCGCCTACTTTAGCTATAGTAAAAAAGGTTATATAGCTAAGAACTACCTAAATAAGGGCTAGAATAAGTTTATAAAAGGTACTAAAGAGAAACTAAAGAAATAAGAGACCTTAAGAGATACTAAGAAAAAACTAGCTAGTAGTAAAAAATATAAGGTAACTTATTAGGCTAAGTGTTTCTAGAATATATATATATTATATATAAAAATAAAAAAGAATATAGAATACTAGCTAATAGGTAAGAAGCTAGTAGTAACTTAAAAAGACTAAGTAATTTTATAGCTTAGGGAATAAAATGCTTAAGTCCTAGGATTCTTTAATATAAGTAACTTAAATAGTAAGTTAGAAGATAAAAAGTAGAAAAGTAGTTTAGATAAATTAGTTAATACTCTATTCTAGTTAACCCTTTAAGAGGATAAACTCTTTTTCTTATTACCTATATAGAAAGTATCTATATCTTCTAAAAAGAATATCTATATTAGAGAAATTAAATACTTTTAGCTAGAAGGGCCGGCTTATAAAATAGCTAAGGCTGTTAGAATAGTTAACGCTTAGTAATAAATTAGGGATATATACTTCTACTACTAGAACTTATATAGGGAAATAATTTATAAAGTCTATAAAAACTAGAAAATTTAATTTCTAAGAAATACTAAGTTTACTAGCTTTAATAAATAGATTAAAAGAAATATAATCCTAGTAGCAGAAATGCTAGGTAGTTAAATATAAGCTTAAATAGCTAATAAAGTTAGATAGGTAAATAAAGTATATATACCTTAAGTTATAATAAAATACTAGATTCTAATTAGAGAAGAATAGTTAGAGAATAAAGTTAAATTTATAAAAAAAGATAATCTCTAAATGCTAACTAAATATCTAGTGTATTATAAACTCTTATAAATATTATATATAATAGATAACTGTCTAATACACCTAGCACTAAAGAAGAAATACTATACCTTTCTAATCTAGATAATAGATAACCCTTATAATAACCTTGTCTAAAGAGATAAAGTATATAGGTAGTATCTAGAAAAAAAAGTTAGTAGATACTTAGTATTAGCTCTAGAACCCCTTCTACTATATAAGTATATTAAAGGGTGACTATAGTATAAGTGTCTAGAAAATAAATATCTAAAATATATAGTAATAAAGATCTAAACTAAGTATTAGCTAAAGAGGAAGAAAGCCCTTAAAGGGATACTTAGACTATATATAATACTTAATAGGGAATACTAAAGAAGACCTATCTAGGCTATAATTAATAGTAGAGTAACTAAGAACTTTATATTAAAAATTTTTATAAAAGAAGAAGGGCTCTGTTATATAAATAAAAAGAAATAATAGACCCTTTATAATATTAAGGGGCTACCTTTCTAGAAATAAATTAATATAGAGATAACGCCGAGTACCTTTTTATTAAATAGACTAGTAATTAATAATTTTATTATAAACTTAGCTAAAATAGATAACTAATAGAATATAATCCTTAGAATACTGTAGTTAAAGTAAGTTAATCTAACTATCTACTAAAAAACTAAGAGAATTAAGTACCCCTATTAGTTAGCTACTAGTAAGAAACAAATTTTAGGTATTCTAGAATAATACTAGAAGTTCGCGAATATCTTTAATAAACTAGAAGGCTACCTACTAGAATATATAGGTTAGAATTGTAAAATTAAGCTAGAAGAAGAAAAATAACCTACCTAGGGACTAGTTTATAAAACTATAGAAAAGAAATTTAAGGTTACTAAATAGTATATTAAAAATAACCTTAAATAAGAGTATATTTAACCTTCTAAATCTTCTACAGCCTATAGAGTTATATTTATAGAAAAGAAAGATAACTCTAAACTATAATTCTATATAGACTTCTAAAAAATAAATGCTATAACTAAGAAGGATTAATACCTACTACTACTATACTATGGGTGGGCGCCACCCACATAATAATCTAGAGCACACCTAATTAGTTAGGTGCTTAGCCTCTTAGATATATAGTTTTATATACAATAGGGCAACATTATCACTTCACTCTGGCAGTAGATAGTTTCACTTCTAGAATTATATTATCTTTGTACTATACCTACGCATCCCCATGCTCCCTACTCCACACTATAGCCCTGCCTCACAATGGGTTTCCGATTCCCTGGAGAGAAGAAAGAGATAGTAAAGGTGAATACCACCCGCTTCACTACTAATATTAGATCTATAAGATTAATTATAAGATGCAAAGATCTTTATATATTTAAATATTAAAAATATATACTATTAAATTAGAATAAAGAAAGGTAAGAAATAGAAAATAGCCTTCTAAACTAAGCTAGGACTTTTTAAATATAAGGTTATACCCTTTAGGCTTACAAATGCCGTAGTAGTGTTTTAATCATAAATTGTTCCTATTCTAAGAGAATACCTAGGAGAGTACGTAATAGTATACCTAGATAATATATTAATTTATTTAATAGATAAATAGTAATATAAAGGGTATATAAAAGAAGTGCTTAAATAGATAAGTAAGGCTAAGTTATACCTTAAACTTAAGAAATATAAGTTTTATGTAACCTAAACTATCTTTCTAGGGTTTATAGTTAAACTAGGGAAACTTAAGATTAAATAAACTAAACTATAAGAGGTTTCTAAGTAGGGAACCCCTAAAAATATTATAGATATATAATTCTTTCTAGAATTCTATAATTATTATAGAAAGTTTATTCTAGAATAAATAAGAATTATAGAACTACTTATAAGGTTAATAAAAAAGAAAGTCCCTTTTAAATAGATAGATAAGTATTAATAAGTAATAGATTAACTAAAAAAAAAATTTATAAAAGAACTAGTCTTATAAATCTTTAACCTATACTACCTAGTAATACTTAAAACTAATATATTAAACTTTACTATAGGAGCTTATTTACTCTAATAAGACCTAGAGATAGATAAGAAACACCCTTATAGCTATTACTTAAAAAAAATAAGTTATATAGAACTAAATTATGATATCTATAATAAGAAAATACTAGTAATAGTAAAAGTATTTAAGAAATAGAAAATCTACCTTTAAGAAGTATAGTACTAGACGCCTATATTTTTAGACTATAAGAATCTAATAGGGTTTATAATAAATAAAACCTTAATAAGTTAGTAAGTAAGGTAGGCCTAAACCTTAGCAACCTATAATTTTAAGATTATATATATAAGGGGAACAGATAATCTTAGAGTAGATGCCTTAAGTAGAAGACTTAACTTTTAAAAAAAAAGTAGAGGTTTTTAGAGTATTATTATATTTTAATACTAATAGAACTATTATCTATAATATATTAAGATTAGTAGTAATAGTAGAAATATAAGCTAGTGTATAGCTTAATTAAATTAAGAAGAAAACTATAATTAATAAAGAGAGTATAAGCTATTTACTAGTAGAAATAAAGTATAAAGATAATATATATAAGGTTTTTAATAGAATCTTTATTCTAGTAAAAATCCAGAGGGAATTTATATAATAATTCCACAAAGTACTAGCATACAGTTATTAGAGAATAGAATAAATACTAGAATAATTAATATAGAATTATTACTTTCTATAAGCTTAATAAATAGTTACAGAAGTTCTAAAGAACTGTATAAACTACTACAGAAATAAACTAGATAGGTATACGCCTTATAGATAACTGTAATCTATAGAAGTACCTAATAGACTATAGGGAGTTATTATAATAGACTTTATTATAGGTTTACTAAACTCTAAAGACCTAGATAATAAGGTTAAATATAATAGTATAATAGTAGTTATTAATAAAATAACTAAGTATGTATACTTCTTACTATATAAGAAAGTTAGTAAGGCAGAATATATAGTATTCTAATTTACCTCTATAGTAATTACGCAATATAGTGCTCTAGATAAAATTATAATAGATTAAGATATATACTTTATATTAAAGTTCTAGTAAATAGTATTTACTCTTATAAGTATTAAATATAGTATATCTATAGCTTACTATCTATAAATAGACAGTTAAACTAAAAGAATAAACTAGATAGTAGAATAATTTCTTAGGTATTACTTAAATTACTAATAAAATAACTAGGTAGGGTTACTCTCTATAGTATAATTAGCCTATAATAGTTTATAATATAGTGCTACTAGAGTCCTACTATTCTTTATAAACTATAGATTTAACCTAGTAGTATACTAAGTACCTAGAATAATAAGGTCTTAGAGTATAGATAGAGAAGATTAGATAAAGAAAATTATATAAATTTATACTTAACTCTAATAAGATGCTATATTTCTACAGAGAAAAATAGGTAAATATTATAATCTTAAGTATAAGCCTACGCCTACGCTAGAAAAGAGAGGAAAAGTCTAGCTACTATAAAAAAATAATTACTAGTAAATAACTATTAAATAAACTAGACTACTTAAAAATTAGACTATATAAGATTCTTAAGCATATTACTCTAGTTTTATTTAAACTATAACTTCTAAATAATATAAAAATACACTTAGTGTTCTACGTAGCCTTATTAGAAAAAGTATTATAGAATATAGAACCTATAGTCTATAAAATAGATATATATAGGAAACTATAAGAAGAATAGAAAGTAATAAGTATTAATAGATACTAACTAGTAAATAGTTAGAATTACTATAAGGTTAAATAGCTAGAACATAATAAGAAAGAAAACCTATAAAATAATACCTAGAAACTAGAAAGTAATCTTAACTACTTTAAGAAGTTAGAAGAATTTTAGTTAAACTAATCTCTTAAAAAAAGCCTAGAGATATTAGACTAAAAATTAAACTACCTTATAGTAAATTATAAAGATTACTACTATTAGAGAAGATATAAGTAGTATCTTAAGAGACTACTTTACCCTCCTTAGAACTATTTTATAAACTAGCGGCTTTTAACTCTACTTCTTTTTAATTTAGCTTAGTCTCTAAAAATACTAACTAATAATTCTTCTACTTATTAAGAAGCTCTTTCTATTTCTATAACTATATTATCTTTAAGTAAGTATTAGCTAAGCACTAGGCAGTAGTAGTAGTATTTAGAGTATCTTTCTAAGCTTTCTTAGCCTTAATAAGTTTAGCTTAAATTTTAGCTTAGGAATAACTAGTACTGCGCACTATAAATAGTTAATATAAATAGAACTATAGTAGTAGATAATATACTCTTAGCTACTAAAATACTATTAATATTATAAGAGCTATAGATATTTAAATAAATATAAGCTTTATAAGTAGAACGTTTAGGTATATTATTATATAGGGAAAGTTTATATAAAATCTTTAAGTAATTATAGTAAGAATAAGGTATAGTAAGAAATATAATAATTAATTTTATTAGTAAGCGTAAGTTATTTATTAGTTTTATAAGAAGGTATAAAGAGTAATAATAACCTAACTTATAATAGGGCTTACTCTACTAATATAGCTCTACCCCTGCAACGGATTAATTCTTAGACTAAAGACTTAGAAGAGGGAGATAGTATTATAGCTACTATACTGTAATAGAATTATAGAAATTATATTAATAATAGTAGTAACTAATTAGATTATATAGGGGAAGAATATAATTATAGGTTAGATACTAAGTATAATATAGATATATAAGAAGTTATATAATTAGATCTATAGATCTGTAAATACTAAGAATATAGAATTATAGAGCTAAGAATCTATAAATCTATAAGAATCTATAGGCAGAGCCTATCGAGCTATTATTAAATAGTAGTATATAGAGATAACAGGTTACTATAGAGTAAGCCTTTATTATTAATCTATAATATAGTTCTCTATATCTAGTTTTCTTACAGAAGATTACTATTAAGTCTTTAGTAATATATTCTTATAGTAGTAATTAATTAATATTTACCCTATACGTAATTAGTACTACCCTATATACTACTTATTTCTTACTAGAACCCTAACTAGGCCGCGGCTAGTAATAGAGTTCTAGAGGCTCCGTTATAATAGCTTTTAATTACAGCTATTTACTCTAAAGATATTTTAAGCTATTCTAGCTTTCTTTATTCTAAGTAGAGCTAATCTAGCCTATTTTATACTAGTTTATTATTATTATTACTTAATAAGTCTAAACTTTCTACTTCTAGCTTTTCTCTATCTTTAAATAGTAGAAGATTATCTAAACTTTTTCTATTTATCCTTTAGAAATACTAGATTTAAAATTTTAGCTTTAGATTATACTTCTAGTTACTATGTATATACGTAGTAACTATAGAGATAAGAATTCTATTAACCTTATACTTAGATAAAATCTTAGTAAGGGGTTTAATAAAAGCCTTATTAGACTTCTATTTAGACTAATGCGTAGCCTTTATATAATTTAGTTAATATAATAATCTATCTACTAGATTTATTAATCTAGTTTAGTAAGTTATAATAAAGTTATACTTTAAAAGAGTAAGATAAAACTAAATATAATATATAGTAAGTATTTTAGTCTCTATAAACTACTATAGGTTATAATAATCTATAAGAACTTTAAAGAATTAGCCCTAAAAATATTAGCACTAGTATTTAACTATTTTAATAATAGTAAGTAGCTTCTTATTATATATATTATAGTAGTACTAAGTTACGCTTAATTTCTTTAAAAAAAAGTTAATAAATTACTATATACTTTTTTTATCTCTATTTAGAACTAACTAGCTATAGATAGTACTAATTACTCCTTCTAAAGTATTAGTTTTAATATATATTTATCTTTTATTCTTAAAATATATAAGTATTAGTACCTTAAGAAAAGTATTTTTTAGCTCTTAAAATATCTTATAACTCTTTAGTCTAAGGTTTAGTACTATACTCTTCTCCCTTTATATAGCTAGCCCCTAATAGATGCTATTTAAACCCTTTTTAGTTAGAGTAGTTAGTAGAAGCGTAATATAAAAGAAATTAGTAATAAAATATTTATAATAGTTTATAAAGCTAATAAAGACGTAAATATTATATATATAGATTAGTATAGGCTATAACCTAATTACTTTAAGTTAATCTAGATTAATTATAAGCCTCTTAGTAGTAACTATAAAGCTAAGGTATTCTATAGTATTAGTATACTATTTATATTTCTATAGGTTAATAAATAGTTTTACTTTATATAAGTATTTTAGTACTTCCTATATATACTATTTATAGTTACTTAGATTATCTAAGAAGATTAATATATTATCTAGGTATACTATATAAGTAATATTAAGTAGACTAGCTAGGGTCTAGGTAATTAGTCCCTAAAACTATATAAAAGTATTAGTAAGGCTAAAAGATATTACTATATACTTAAAGTAACTATATTTAGTTCTAAAGGCTATCTTCTATTTATTACCTTTTATAATATAGATATAATAGTAGGTCTCTTTTAAGTTAAGCTTAGTAAAGACCTTTACTTACTTAAAGTAATTAAGAAACTTAGTAATTAGTAGTAATAAATTATAATTTTTAATAGTTACCTTATTAAGTTCTCTATAATTAATATAGAGTTATAGGCTGCTATTTTTCTTTTTAGTAAAGAGAATTAGTGCCCCTATAGGAGACTTTAAGTAGTATATCTATTCTCTTAATAGATATTCTATAATATACTTTTATAGGGTGTCTAATTCTATTACTAAGAGATTATATATAAAAAAGTATAGTAGTTATTTCTCTTGCTTAATATTAATATAAAGGTTATAATCTATATAGTTAGGTAATACCTTATAGTCTTTCTTTATAGTAAGGTTAGTAAAGTTAGAGTAATACTCTAGTATTTATACCTTTTTAGTTCTATCTAGGCTATTTAGAGCTAGTTTATCTACGCCTAATATAATATAGGCGTAAACTACTATAAATAAATTATATAGAGTATAATTAAACTGCTCTAAGTTCTCTATAGTAACCTTTTTATATAAATGCGCCTCTTTAGTAGGTTTCTAAAGAAATAGTATATACTAGCTGGTAATATTAAGTTTTAGGTTAATATTATTAAACTAAGGTAAACCTAAAAATATATTATATTCTAAAATATCTACTACTATAAAGGGGATTATCTAGAAATTTTTATATTCTCTTAAGTCTATAAGCTCTACTTTAAGTACTATAATACTATATACTTATATTTTTAAGATATTAGTAGCTTTAGCTAAAACCTCTATTAAAGGTATTACTAAAATACTATAGTCTCTTACCTTCTTTAATAAAAAAAGTTTAAGAATAGATACTAAGTTAATAAAAGTATTAATTAAATTTTACCTAATTTTTACCTAAATAGTTACTATTCCCTTAGATTAATAATAGATAAAATTAAATAGGTTCTCTACTTTATAAACCTCTAGAATCTAGTTAATATTATTTATAATTAAATTAATATAGGTAGATAGAGTAGCTAAAATTCTATCTATTTCTAGCCTTTTTCTAACTTATATAATTTATTTCTATTAAAATAAGTATTCTTTAAGCTAGAGGTAGTAAGCTTATCTAAAGTAGAATAGTTAGATTTAATATACTTTTACTTATTATAATAGTAGTAGGTTATTAGTAGATAGGCCTAATTAACACTAGTTAGTAATATTTTAGACTAGTTTAAGCTATTACTTTATCTACACCTTTTTTTAGCCTTTTTTTAAAGTTTTTTATCTCCCCCTATCTTAGCTTAGGCTAGTATATTCTAGGTTAATTAAGAAGAGAATTTATCTCTTTTAGTTTATATTTAAGTTATCTTTTTAGTATAATAAATAATTAAAGCTTATTATTTAATATTAGTAATTATTATCTTTAATTCTATAGATATAAATTAAAGGTGTTACTAAATATAGGAAGCTAGGCACTCTATATACTTAAGCTTTTACTATTTATTATTAGTTATTTTTAACTTATTCTAGTAGCCTTAAATATAGTCTAATAGGTCTAATAGAGATTATTCTAGCCTCTACTAGTACCTTTTAAGCTAATTATATACTAATAGGTATTATTTTTTAAAATAGCCTAAGGCTCTTAGTATTTTAGCTTTTAATACTTTTTATATTAGCTTTTAAAAGGTATTTTAAAATATCTAAAACTAAACTTTAGTTCTCTAGACTATTCTATAGATATTATTAATAAACTAAAGTATATAGTTAACCTTTTATACCTCTAAGTAGAAAAACTTTACTAAAAACTAAAAATCTAAGTTATAGTTATTCTTCTAATAGTTATATTTATATTAATTCTTTTATATATACTTATATAGTTGCTTCTAGGTAAAAGGGTGTAAAAATAGTAACTATTAAGCTACTACTAGTACTATTATAGCCCTTATTAGCTCAAAAAGTATATTAACCTCTTCTACCTTATAATAATACTAAATTTTATTAATTTATTAAAGTTTAATAATAGTTCTTTAGCTATCTAGCTATCTCTTAGCTTCTTTTAGTTTATTAAAGATAGTTATACTAGATTAGTCCTAACTAAAAGTAAATAACTTTATTAGGTTTAAAATATTAATAAATAGTACTACTAAGTATTACCTATTAGTAATAGCTAAAGTATACTCTTATTTATCCCCTATTAATAATAGTAAAGTTAATTACTATTTATTATTATTTAAATAGTTAGTATTATTTACCTCTTATATATATTTACTATAAGTTAAATATCTATCTACTATAGCTATGTAACTAGCTTTAAATAGTAATAATAGAACTAAACTACTCTAAAATAGGTTTAAGTAATTTAAATATTAGAATTTAGATATAGAGTAATATAGTTCTACTATCTAGAGTAGGTATAGATATATATTTCTAGTATATAGATAGATAAATTACTACTAGAGTACTTTATTAGCTTTTAGGTTATATACCTCTTATAGTTATATAACTATACTAGTCTAAGATATAAGGTCTTTAGTTATAACAGTTAGGTTCTTAATATATAACTTTACTAAGATTTAGGGAGTACTCTAAAAGGGCTATAGGCCTATATCTAGCTACTAATACCTTATTTTTTTATAGGGGGTAGATACTTACTTTTAGGGTCTACTTACTTCTCTCTCTTTTATATTTTACTAACTAAATCTTTAGCTTCTTTTATTACTTTCTTTTCTTTACTTCTTATTATTTAATAAAGTATAATATTATAGTTTAGATATAGTCTTTCGTTAAAAAGTAGGTTACTATTTTATAGTAGTATAATTATATACTAAAAGGTTATTAGATAGAGGTTCTAATTATATTACTATTCTAGGTTCTATTTTTACTATATTAATTCTTATTATTTCTTTTTCTACTCTTAATAAACTCTAAGAGCTTATTAGTCTCTTATTCTACTACTCTATTTTATATAATTTCTTATTAGGGTAGATATTTACTTTATCTAATATACTCTACTATAATAGGCTAATTTAAGATTAGGTTACTAAATATCTAAATAGGTTATTAAAAATCTAGAATAGGTTACTAAAAAGTTAAACTTATAATTAATATTTTATAGTTTTTACTTTATATATATAAGAGTAAAAGTAGAAACCATATAAGTAGCGCCTTACGTGCGCTACCGTAGCGCAGCGCTAGTAAGGTACAGTAGATAACCTGCTAGGGGTATAGAGAAACTTTAACAGAAATTAACCTTATTATAACCTAAGTATTACTTACTGCTATATAAGCCTAATAATTTTAATTTCTCTACCTACTTATAGAATAGCAGCTTAGTACCTTAAAACTAATATAACTGCAGAGCGGCAGTAATATAATAGATTTTTATAGCCAGCTACACAGAGACCCTATGCCTATAATAATAGGGGACTAAGTACCTACAGCTATTAAAGTATAAAAATAAAAAGCTGCAATGCAGCTAAGAATAGTAGAAAAATTAAACCTAGGCCCTATAAGGTTAGTGTTGCTAAAATAAAGGTAAGATAAACTTACTAAACTAGAGGAGATTTATACCTTAGAAGCTAAGATTAGAGACTGTAAATAGTATCTAGCAGCTATAATACTATTATTAATAGGTATAGAAATTATATCTACTATCTCTACTGTTACAACTATAAATAGTAAAGAATTAGAAGAACGTCTAGTAAGATAATAGTAATTAAGTAGTAGTATAATAGCGCCACCCTATTAAGGCCCTAAGATTAAACCTATTCTAATATTTAAGGGGCAAAGTATTAGAAAATATAATAACTTTAAAATATGCCTCTAAATTACTTTCTACCTAGATCTATAGGCGTTTATAACAGAAGACTAGTGTATTACTTTTACCTTATAGTTACTAGAGACTACCCTACGCCAACTATGGCTATAGAGGGAACTAGAGATTAATAGTAATATACTAAATTAGCACTAGATAATAAGCTTTCTTCTTAACTAGATTAAGAGCCCTATTAATAGGGAGCTATAGATAACTATACAGTATTAAAGGGCAGTCTAAAGAAAAGGCTAGTTAGTAAATAAATTTATAGCGCACCTAGTAACCCTAGAAAACTAAATTAATCCCCTATATAAATAAAAATACCTAGTTATACACCTATATAGCAAACTACACTAGAAACTAAGAATAGTAATTACTAACTATAATAATTTTTCTAAAACTAGGCACAAAATGGTTAAGAGGGTAGTAACTCTAGAGAATAACCTATATAATAGTAGTACTCTAATATTATAGCCCTACTACCTAGTTAGTAGAGCTACTAGAGTAAGGCTAATAGCTCTAAGACTACTAATACTATCTTAGTTCTAACTTTTATCTACTCTACTAATAATATAATATTGTAATATTATAGTAATACTAATACAACGCAATACCTACAGACACTATAGAAAAATAGACTACTAGAAGAAGAACTACTAGGTAAAGTAGAGATACTTAGCCTACTCTAACGCACCTATATTAGGGGTTAATACTATAGTAATAAAAAAAGGGTAAGCCTAGAGAGAGAGCTCCCCCTAATAGGTATATAATAAAGGGAGCACTTTAAAGTGTAAGAATCTATTTAAAAAGGTAAAGATAAAATATAGATATATATTTTTCTTTTTAACTCTACCGCAGATATAAACGTAATTAATAAGAAATTAGCAGTTTAATTAGGGCTACCTATAATAGAAGGGGCAAAGCTACCTACTATAAAGATACCTAACTTTATAATAGTAAGAAGCTCTACTGCCTATAATATTAGTATTATTACTACTAACTCTTAGGGCACTAAGCGGCAATTAGACACTATTATATATAGAATAATTAATATGGCGAACCCTATTATTATTAGAATGCCTAGGCTCTAAGAGGCTAGTGTAGTTTTTAACTATAGTATAATATAGTAGCACTAGAGAGTAGAAGTAAAAGTATTAAGAGTAGAGAATTAGTTCTAGTTTATAGAAATATTAGAGAACTAAGTTAAGGTCTATATAATAGTAGTAATAGACCTAGGGAATAAAAAGAAAAGTCCTATTATATTACTAAAATAACTAGAATAGTTTATTAATATAGCTAGCTAAAGCGCAGCTAAGGCGCTGCCGGAATACTATAGAGCTAACTACGCTATTAAGCTAAAAGAAGAAACTATAGTATTCTTTAGGCCTTTATATAACCTGTCTCTAAAGGAGCTGAAAACCCTATATAATTACCTAGAAAAGGTATAATACCTAGGTTAAATCTATAAGAGCACTAGCCCTATAGGCGTCCCTATACTTTTTATTTTTAAGAAGAACGGCACTCTATACCTATATATAGACTATAGGGGCTTAAATAAGGTTACTAAGAAAAACTGCCTAGCCTTACCCCTAATTAGTAAGACTCTAGACTAACTATTAGGCTCTATTTATTTTACTAAGCTAGATCTAAAAGATGTCTACTATAGAATATAGATCTAGTAAGGTAATAAGTAGAAGACGGCATTCTAAATATACTATAGCTATTTTAAGTATACTATTATATCTTTTAGCCTAACTAATGTACCTACTACTTTTTAGGGCTATATAAATTAGGCCCTAGTAAAGTATATAGATATCTTTTGCGTAGTTTACCTAGACAATATACTAGTATTTATAAAAGAAGGGGAAGATTACTAGGTATAGGTAGTAAAAGTACTTTAAAGACTGCACTAGTATTGCCTATATATTAACCTAAAGAAATGCGTATTTTATACTAATAAAGTTAAGTTTCTAGGGTTTATTATATACCTTAACGGCGTATAGATGGACCTATTCTAGGTAGAAGTAATTAGGGAGTAGCCTAAAATTAAGTTAATTAAGAATATATAAGTGTTTATTAGGTTTATAAACTTTTATAGGCGCTTTATTAGGCAGTTCTCCCTTATTATAAAACTAATTACTAACCTTTTTAAAGGGTAATAGAAAGGAAAGGGCCAGAAATTATTTATATAGCTAGAGGTTATAGAGAGGGCGAAGCGCTAGCTATATAATACCTTTTTAATAGTATCTCTACTCTAATACTATAACCCTACTCTTTCTTCTAGATTAGAAATAAATACTTTAATAAGGGGCCTAGTAGGCGTCTTTTTCTAGAAGTTTAATATAGGGAACTAGCACCTAATTACCTTCTAGTTAAGAAAGCTATCCCCTACTAAAGAAAACTATTATACCTATAATTTAGAGCTTACTGCTATTATAGAGGTAATAAAGCACTAGTAATACTATATTAAGGGACTATTATATACTCTAGAGGTATTTATAGACTATAATAACCTAAGGGGCTTTATAAAAATAAAGGCCCTATTATAAAGATAGGTAGAATAGGCAACCTTTCTAGTAACCTATAACTTTAAGATTAAGTATAGAGTAAAAAAGACTAACTTAGCTAATAGGCTATTATAATACCTAGTAGGTAATAGTAGAGTATTAGAACCTCTAGGGTATAATATATTATCTACTTTATACAGTATTTTTTACCTAGAAAAAAGGGAAGAAGTGTCTATAGAAGTTAGTGCTATTATATAAAAAATAATAAGTTAAGGGAGTGGCTAAGAGCTAGCCCTTTAAAGTACTAATATAGTACCTAGAAGTAGCTAAGAGCTAGTTCTTAAATATAATATAAGTATACTTTTAGTACTAAGATTAATAATAAAATAATAAGTATAAAAAGTAGTAAAAGACTAAAGGGTCTATAAGCCTATTACTAAATTTCTTCTTACTACTATTTAGAAGTTATAAGCGGCGGATCCCTTTATAATATATAAGTAAGCTAATATTGCAGTGCTAGCGCCTAGAGAGTGTAGTAAAAGTAGGTAACTAATATAGTAGAAGCTAGGAGATAGGGGTATATTACTCTATAGTAAGTAAATATATATATCTAATAACCTACTGTTAAGAATAGAGATTCTATAGTATTACTATAATAATCTACTAGCTAGTTACTTTAGCAGGGCTAAGACTCTAGAGCTTATTAGCTGCTAGTACTTTTAGCTAAATATAAAAGCTATTATAAAGAAGTATATAGACTTTTATATAGTATATATAAAAATAAAGGCACCTAAATAGTTATCAGAACCCGCAGTAATAAGGGGTAATAAGCCTTACACAGGCCTAAACTGGCACCGGAAGGAGGGGCCTAATGCTACTAGACCCTACTTCTAGTATAAAGGATAATATGCTAGCAGATAGAGTCTAATAGTAAATTATCTATTTAATATATTACTTCCTGCTCCTTTCTATACTAATATCTACGTTACTATATACCTAGAACCCTAATATTTAATTTGCTCCCTCTATTGCTACAAGTAGCCTAGATAGTTAGGTAATTATAGAAGTAGAATCTCTAAGCTACTTAGTTAGAGATATACTCTCTAATAAAGGGGGATTTATACCTATAGAAGAAGAAGAGTTGCTGTTCTCTCTACTTCCCTATAACTTAGATAAGCCTCTACTAAACATTGCCACTCTAGACTAACCTACTCTAGAACTATTTAGAGAACTAGCAGATGCTTAAAGGTAGCTTAAAAATTAGAAGAATGCTATTAAACTAGAGTGTATTAACGCTATATAGGCCTGTTTTAAAGCTGGAGACCTAAGTACCTTAATTAAAACTATAAAGCCTCTAGAATTAGTTTATTCTAGCTATCTAGTGCCTTTATTATGCCTACTAATATAGAAACAACCCTATAAGTATAATTATAGAAACTGTTGCAACTTTAACTACTAGAGAGATAACTATAAACTTTATTTCTAGTCTTCTAGTACTTATTTTGCTATAGAGTAGCTAAAAGTTAACTATACCCTCTAATTTACTAATAATGTTCTATAAATAACCTAGAAAACTAAAGTACAGTCTAGGTAGGCGGAAGACCTACTATAGAAAGAGACTTAGAAAGCTTTTAAGTTAAAGATGCTTAGAGCTTTAGAATTACTAGAAGAAAGGCACTAGTTAGTATATAATTAGCTAAAATGCTACTATTAGCGCCTAGAATAGAGTCTATTAGACCTTTTAGACTATATTTGTAACTGCTAGAAAGAGTTAGAGATAATAGATATAAAATAGTAGAAGTTAGACTATACTAGATATTTATATCTATAAATCTACTAGAGATTATAGACTGTCTCTATAAGCCTAAAAAAAATAGTTGCTAATATTAAATTCTAAGCTTTAATTATTTACTATACTAAGCGGCTCTCTAAAGGAGCCCTTTAGAATACCTCTCTAATAAGAAAGTCTATATAGAGTTAGAACGTGAAAATAATAATAGGGGAAGATAAAAGACTCTAATATAGGTTTAAAAAGTATAGTAAGTAGGGTAAGAGTCTAGTTAGAACTAAAATAGCGCAATCTAGTATAAATATAAACACTAGTCTCTTAGTATACTACTATTATAGAAAGCCGGACTATCTCTACTATAATTATCTAATACTAGAGAAGCCGGCCGCTCTAGGCTCTAGAGATATAAAGTAATTATAGAATAAAGAAGAATAGTTAGAAAAAGAATAGGGGTAGAAGATATAGTGGCTACCCTATCTACCTATATTTAATTAATTATAAGCTATATTAGATAAATGCTAGAGATTATTAATTATAGTAAACTATTTAATTAGTTGTACTATTATTCTAAGGGGATACTTATAATACCTATAAGGCTCTAATATAGTACTATTAAGGCTTTAGTAGATTTAGCCTTAGCTTTTAATCTAATTATACAGGAGCTAGCCTCTAAGGCAGGTAGCCTAATAAAACTACTAGAGAAGCTACCTATAAAGGTAGTAAATAGTATTAGACTAGAAATATATAGGACTATAGTTTTTAAAATTAAACTTATAGACTCCTGCAGAAGGAAGTGCTAGGCCTTAATACCTTTTATAGTTAAAAATATTATTAGTTACGAAATCTTCCTAGGGCTACTATAGCTAGATAAGGTAAACCCTAAGGTTAACTTTTTAAGCTAAAGATTACTTTTTAGGTAATCTTTTCTATAAATAACCTTAAAAAGAAACTTAATTAAGATAGAGAATACTAAAGACTTTAATAAGAGTCTTTATAATTTTACTGCAGCTATCTATGTATACATAGTGTTAAACACTAGAGAAATAATAATAATAGGTATAGATAGAAATAAAATAGTGTAAATCTCTAAGGCCTACTCTAAGTTTAATAATCTTATATTAATAACTAACTATAAGGTACTGCTAGAGTACATAGAAAACAATTTAAGAATCTAAACTAAAGAAGAGATAGATTCTCTATATTTATCTTTATATAACCTTTCTATTATAAAGTTAGAGGCCCTTTAGAAGTATATTAAAGAATACCTATTAAGAGAATAGATTTAGTACTCTAAATTACTAGCTAGTGTACTAATTCTCTTTGCAAAAAAGAAAGACGGCAGCCTATAGTTATATATAGACTATAGAGGCCTAAATTAGATAACTATTAAAAACTAAGGTCTATTACTACTAATTATAGAATTATTAGATTATTTAAAGTAGGTAAAGGTCTTTACTAAGCTAGACTTAAAAGATACCTACTATTATATCTATATAGTAGAGGGTAATAAGTAGAAGACTACTTTTTAAACAAGATATAGTTACTTTAAGTATATAGTTATGCCTTTTGGCTTAACAAACGCATCTACGCAGTTTTAGGGGCTAATTACCTATATACTAGCTAGTCTACTTAATATAACCTATATTATCTATTTAGATAATATATTAATCTTCTTAGATAATAATAAGAATTATAAAGACTATATAAAGAATATCCTCTAAAGATTAAGAGAGTCTAAGCTATATATTAATCTAAAGAAGTATAAATAGCATACCTAGTCTATAGAGTATCTAGGTTTTATAATTACACCTAAAGGGTTAAGTATAGACCTAAAAAGATTAGAGGTAATCTAAAACTAGCTAAAACTAATATATATATAAGATATTAAAGTGTTTATTAGCTTTATAAACTACTATTATTAGTTTATTAGGTATTTCTCTTAATTAGCTCTACCTTTAATAGTGTTAATCTGAAAAGGGCCGAATAGCGCCCGTTAGGGGCCGGCTATAAGAAGGGAGAAGAGTATAACACTAAATTTAGAATAAGCAGCTATAGAGGCGTTCTAAAAGCTAAAAGATGCCTTCTTAGCAGTGCCTATTTTAGCGCATTTTAAGCTAGAAAGAGAAACTTAATTAGAGATAGATACTTTAGAAGGGGTAATTAGTACTATTTACAGCTAATTAGTACTAAATTAGAATAAAACAAGTATATAGAGACTAATTAATTTCTTTTTAAGAAAATTAAATACAGCTTAGTATAACTATAATATTTATAATAAAGAACTCCTAGCTATTATTAAGAGTATAAAATACTAGAGATACTATCTCTAAGAATATTACTTTAACGTCTTAATAGATTACTATAACCTATAATAGTTTATAGATACTAAGATATTAACAGCATAGCATGTATAGTTATATTTAATACTATCTAAGTATAACTTTAGTATAAAGTATAGAATAGAAATAATAAACTTAGTAGATAGGTTGTTTTATTAGCCTAACTACATGTAGGAGGTTAAAATACTAAAGTAGAAAAGTTATAAGGCTTTTATATAGCCCTTAGCTAATTTACTATCTTTTAGTAATAAAGGCTTAGTAGAGGTCTATATAGTTATAATGCGTATAAGAGATAGATAGAAAGGCAATAAGAGCCTAAAGATAGAAATCTAATAGTTTAAAAGACAGAATTAAAAAGATCTAGATACTATTAAGATATTAGAAGACTATAAGAGCCCAGAGATCTAGAAAACAGACACATTAGATATAAAATCTAAGAATCTAGTGCAGAGTAAACTAGAAGGCTAGAACTTAGAGCTAGAAGAGGCTAATAAGCCCTTTATAGTAGAAAAGTTACTAAAGGCTTCTCTATTAGAGCTGAGAGAGCTAAAATAGCTTAGATTAGTAGAAGAAAGGGTAGAGGTAATATAGAAGTATTATAATAACTCTTTTACTAGTTACTTTAGTATAACTAGGACAATAGAACGCACACGAAGGTATTATTACTAAATAGGTATATTAAAAGATATATCTAACTATATTTATAACTATAAACGTTGCTAGAGGGCAACTTTAAAGAAATATAAGCTATATAGTCTCTTATAACTATTACTTATTCTAGATAGCCTATAGTAGTATGTAACTATAGATTTTATTACAGATCTACCTCTAAGTAAGTTTACTAGAATAATCTATAATATAATACTAGTAATAGTAGATTACTTCTCTAAGATGGCGTATTATGTTCTAGCTAGAATAGATTAGAATAGTAATAACCTTACTAAAGCTTAAATTAGGGAGGTAGTATAATTATATAGTAACCTAGAGATAATACTATTAGATTAAGGCCTAGTAATATAATCTAAATATTAAGACACCTTCTACTACTATTTAAACTTAAGAAGGGTATTAACTTCCGCTTTCTACCCACAAATAAATAAATAGATAGAAAGATAGAATTAAACCCTAGAGTAGTACTTTTAGATCTTTTATAGTCTTAAGTAGGATAATTAGGTATTATAGATATTATTAGTAGAGTATACTTATAATAATAGTAAATACGCCTTAACTAGGTATACTCTGTACTAAGTATATTACGGCTATAACCTAAGAGAGCCAAATTAGCCCTAATAGAGTCTAGAAGATAGTAAGAGCCCTTAGGGCTTTTATATTTCTAAAGAGCTTCTTAGAGTTTAAGTATAAGCCTAAAATAAGCTCTAAGTTATTTAGGAATACTAAAAAAGACTTACTAATTAGAAGAGACTTTTACTTAACTTAAAGATAGAAGATAAAGTCTAGGTTAATAACTAATATATAAAAATAACCTATCTAAGCAAGAAATTAGATTAGAAGTTTCTTAAACTAAAGAAAGTAGTCTAATATATTAGAACCCCTTTAACTGCTTATAGAATAGACCTCTCTAAACTAGAAAGTATATATCTAGTTTTCTATCTATTCTTATTAGAGCTATTTATCCTAAGAGGGATAATTTCACACCTATAAAAGCCAATTACAGATATATTACACTAGATAGGAGATAATATTTTTAAAATAGATTAAATTATAAAAAGGCAAAAAAGACAGGACAGATAATAGAAATACCTTATTAAGTAGAAAGACTATAAAGAAGAAGCAAACTCCTAGAAGATAGAAGAATCTATTAGTAAAAATATATTATAAGAATTCTAGTCTAGGCTTAAAATTAGGCTAAGGAGATTAAATATTAAGATTTAGCTATAAAAGAGGTAAGGTTAGAGACAACCCCCTAAAAATAAAAGGGGTAAATAATATAACTTAAAAAGCCTTATATAAACTATATAATAGCAGTGGACCTTTTTAGGACTCTTTATACTAAATTAGACTAAATAGAACTAAGGGAGACAGAAATAAGGCTTTATAGTACTATTAGAACCTTTTAAATCTCTCTTAGGACCTTTTGCGCTAAACTAAACTAACTAGAATTAAAAAGGGTAAGAATAAATCTTCTTAAGATAATTAGAACCTTTTACCCCTTAATCCTCTATATATCTTCTAAAGGGAGTTTAGTAGTGGGCAAATTCACTAAGTAGATAGGATATTTTAATAGGACAGTTAAATTAAGAAAATAATTAAGAATAAGTATTATTTAAGCTTAGTCTATCTAAAAATTTAGAAGAAAGCTCTATCTAGTTACAAAAAGCTATAACTTAAACTAGAAAGTAGTAAACTCTGCTAAATTATACTATATAGGCACTGCTTACTATATAAAACTACTAAAATTTTTAAGACTGCGCTAAGTTGCGCCTAAGTAGAACTATTACTAAATAATTGCACCTATTTAGTCTTATTAAAAGTACTACAAACTGTATCTCCCTTATTAGTAAATATCTCTATAAAATAGGTATTAAAGTAGGCTAACTGCTCTAAGTTAGTACTATAGATAGGGATAGGTTCTAGGTTATTAGAAGTTAGACTAAGTAACCCTAAAATAGCAGTATATAGACCTAAACAGGCAGGAATATTAGGATAGTAGTTAAGTTAAGGATAGATAGTTAGATTAGATATATTTAGAATCTTATAAGCATTCTTTGCAGCCAACTTAGTATTAATAGACCTAGTTTAGACTTTCTAGGCCTGCTTAGTAGTTAGCATAATATAATAAGGGTAACCTAGAACCTATAGTACTAATTAGTGCCTAATTATACTAAGTAGTAACTAATTATTATTATACTAGGCCTTTAAGCTTACTTAGTAACAAAAGTATCTCTTTCTTATTAAGATTATACTAACTACGCTTATATTTAACTTTTTAGGCTATACTAGAATAAGTATAACTATATACTTAAATACTAGACTTAGCCTTGTTATTCTAGAATATAAGGGCACTATTATATAGCTAATACCTCTTAGCGTACCTACTAGCTCCCCTATATAATAATTAGTAATAAATCAAACTAAGTAGGGTTAGAAAGTAGACTTACTTATTTAATACTGCTAAAAGGCGCCTAGCAGTATTCTTTATAGCCTTATTACGCTTACGTCGCTTATTATAGACTAAGATATAGGCGTTATTCTTATTCTAGGCTAGAGAGGGAATAGGTTTATCTATATAGCATATTTAGCCCTTATTAACTAGCGTTGGTTTCTTAATATACTTAGGATCCCTATACTATATTATATACTTTACTCTATCTTTCTTATATACTATTATACGCTCTTTGTGGTCCTTTAGTGCCCTCTTAAGCCTATTATAGGGATTATAGTCTAAAATGGCTATAACTTAATCTTTAAGGGTTATTAGGAGCTTACAGTAGGTATATAAAACCTAATTATACTAGTTAGCACCTAACTATACTAAACTGTACTAATTTAGTACTTACTATATAATATAAACTATTCTTCTTAAAATATATACTATAAAGTTTCTAAGTATAACTATCTAATACTAATAAATCCTACTTATTACTATTTAGGTTAAATTGGCAGCACTTATTCTTATTAACTATACCTTATTTTATATAGACTCTAACGCACCTAATATAGGGCTACTAGGTATAAATACTATTATCTTAGATTCTAGTAATATAGATGTTCTTTATAGTACGCCTCTTAGTATAAGCTATAATAAATAGTAGTAAATTAGTTAAGATTATAATCTATTGCAGCAAAATTAAGTAATATAGTATCTACTAGGCTAATTTAACTTCTCTATTAACTATTAGTACCTGGTGCTGCTAATTTGCGCTAAACTATGCTAATATTAGCTAGAAATAAGAAAAATACTTACTAGGGAATGCAAAATTAAGAAGTAGAGAATAGAAATAATAGAGGTTTTAGGCAGTTTTATTCCCTAGTATACTAGTGCACTAGTAAGTCTAGCGCTAAGACCTATTAAATTAGAACTAATTAGTACTAACTTTAGCTATTTTATACCTTATTATACCTTCTTATACCTTATAGTAAGGAATTACTCTTCCCGGGACAGAAAAGGACCTAAAAGAGGGGTAATATTAGAATCTACAGTAATAAGGGGCAATAAGCCTTATATAGGCCTAAACTAGCACTAGAAGGAGGGGCCTAATACTACTAGACCCTACTTCTAGTATAAAGGATAATATACTAGCAGATAGAGTCTAATAGTAAATTATCTATCTAATATATTACTTCCTACTCCTTTCTATACTAATATCTACGTTGCTATATACCTAGAACCCTAACAATAGTACTCTACTAGTAAACTAAATTTACTCCTAATTCTAAAGGGGCCCTAGTAAGAACTTACTATAGACTTTATTATAGGCTTACCTCCCAGCCGCTATAATAGCCTTACCTATAATATAATTAGGGTAATAGTAAATTAGTACACTAAAATGGCGTACTATATTCCTACTATAAAGGAGGTAGACGCTGCTAGTCTAATAAATCTATTTATAGAATAGATAGTTAGGCTATTTAGCCTACTATAGGGTATAGTCTTTAATAGGGGAATAGTCTTTATTTTAGTGTTCTAGGTAGAGTTTTACTTTATAGTAAAGGTAAAATGCCGGCTTAGTACAGTATTTTATCTATAAATAGATAGCTAGACTAAGCGCTAGAACTAAACTCTAGAGTAGTACCTATACTCTTATATTTAGAAAGACTAAAAGAACTAGCTATAGCTACTACCTTTAGTAGAATTTACCTATAATAATTCTATAAATATAATAATAGAAAGTTCTCTTTTTTTTACTTACTATAGGTTTTACCTGCGCCTTAACTATAAAAGGACAGTAAATAGTAAGGTATCTATAATAGTTAAAAGATTATAAACCTTATAAAATAATAGGGAGGTAATAGAGTAATAATAGCATTATACCTTAGAGGTATAGAAATGCTACTATAACTGGCACTATAGGCCTTAGATATTTAATAAAAAGGACTTAGTTCTGCTGTCTACCTATAACCTAAAGCTATAATACCCTAGTAAAAAGCTAATAGTAAGATATATTAGGCCCTTTTTAGTAGTAAAACCTATTAGAAAGTAAGCTTATAAGCTTTACCTATCTACTAAATTAAGAATTTACCCTATTTTCTATACTAGCCTACTAAAGCCATATAAGGCTAGGGAAGGTAATAATATTATAAACCCTAGGCCTATTTAGCTAGATAAAGGCAAGAAGTAAGGGGAGCAATATATAGTTAAATAGTTATTAGATAAAAGAAAGTAAAAGGGGGTAATTTAGTACCTAGTTAAGTAGGAAGAATAGGTAAAAGACTATAACTAATAAGTTTTTAAATATAATATTAATAAGAAGCTAATATTATAATATAGAAAGCTTAAAAGAGAAAAGTTTTAATTTTTATAATAGTTTTAGGGCTAAAGCCTAGTACCTTACCGGCATAGAGACAGTACTTATAAGGTAAGGCTAAAATACTTCTTAGGTATAAAGCTAGTACCTACTAAAATTAACTACGCCCTAGGGGCTATTCTACTACTACTACTACTACTACTACTACTACTACTACTACTACTACTACTACTACTAGTACTATAGCTTAGCTAGTACTACTAGTCTCTCTCTTTTACTCTACTTCTTCTTCTACTTTTTACTAATAGGGGCTATAGGTGTATTACCGTTGCGCTCCTTATACTTAGAAGAAGAGATAGAGTTAGTAGACTAGAGAGTAGTAGGGGGCACTAAGCTAGTAGTAGTATATAAAATAGAAAATAAAATAGGCGTCTTACTTTTAGTAGAACTAGCAGCATTTAGTAGGTCTTTTAAACTACTAAGACCTATATTCCCCTACCTATCTTTAGGGGCCTAGTTATAAGTAGAAAAGTCTATACTCTTTTAATTAGGCTTAGCCTTCTCCTTTTTATTTTTAGGGCGGGACGCTAGTGTAGAGGCAGTAATATTATAAGTTAGAGTAGTATAGTAAAGATTTATAGTTATAGTATTAGCGCCTTAATAAAGAAAAACTAAAGGGGATAGAGAGAAATAATAGTAATTAGTAAGTATAGAAGTAGTATTAGTTTCTAAGGTATTACCCTTAGTAATCTTAGTAGAGGAGCTGTAAGTAGATATATTCTTAAAAACTAGAATATTACTTTTAGCCCCCTTAGTAATATTACTTACTAAAGGCTCTAAGTTATTACTACTACTACTACTACTACTACTAACTAAAGAGCATTCTAAAAAAGCCTAAGAGTTATTTTTATTCTTTTTTTTAGAATTAGAAACTATACTATTAGATAGTATATTAGTAATACTTAAGATAGGTAGCCTAGCCTACTTAATATTAATATAACAGCGAACTAACAGCCCTAAAGAATATACCTTTAATCTAAGAATATCTAGAATACTCTTAACTGCACTAGTAAGGTAATTAGTAGCCTTAACTTAGAGTAATACTACCTCTACTATAGTAGGCTTCTTCTTAAGACCTTACTATTATAAGGGGTTTCTATATACCTAACCTAGGCCGGCCTTATAGGTATTTAGTAGATGAGAGCGAAGTGGGTAATAGAAGGGGTAAGAGAATATTCTAACCTTACTATAGAAGGTAAGGTAATAATTATATAAGAAGACTAATAGATCTTAGTATAGAAAATATGCTTTAATTTTAACTATAGAAGATTAACTATAAAGAATAGAAAAGATACTAAAATCTCTTTAAACTATATACTATTTTTTACTATCTAGAAGGTTCTGCCTAGACTTTAAAGTCCTAGGACCTACTAAGGTCTCTAGAGTCTCTAAGGTTCTTAGAATCTCCTACTTATGCCAGACCCTATTATATAATAGATAATATAAGCTATTTACTTAGCTAGCCTATAGAGCTTAATTTAGCTTACCTTTATTACTAATATTTTAAGTGTAATTCTCCCTACTTACCTTACTTAGTTCTACTATAATTATAACACTTACTTCCCCTTCTTATACTAGAAAATATTAATATCTAAAGTAAACTAGCGCACTAACTTCTATAAGATAATAAACTTTTTAGAGTTTCTATTTAGCTTAGTGTTAATACGCTAGTAAGTATAGAGTAGGCTATTAACCTTCTTAATAAACTTTAGGGGTATATTATTATATTCTTTGTGCAGTTTACTATAGTAAGTATAATTATATAGTCTTTTCTTTTTATAAGGTGCCTACTTAGTATAGCTAATCTACTTAGTATATCTTAGGTAGTAGGGTTCTACTAGTTTATATATTAGGGCTTAATATTTAGTAATAGGAGTCTATTTAAAGGGTTAGCAATAGCGAAATAACAGCGAAATATAGGCCTATAATTAAAATCTAGATTAGAAAAGCCATTACAATAGGTATTTAATAAGTAAGCATTTAGTATGCATATATAAGGTACTAAATTTCTAAGGAGAAAGAAAAAGAGAAGTTAAAAAACTTTATAAAATATATCTATATACTGCTATTGCTGTATTACCTATAATAACTATTACTATAGAGTTACTATCTATTAGGGGGATTATTTACTTTTTGCACCCTTTACTCTATAATATAATAAAATATATAATAAATAATAGCGCGGATGCGTTATAGCGTAGGTAACTATGCAATATAACTATAATAGTATCTATAAAATATATAACTAAGGCGGTTATATAAGGGGAGGGGAATAGTTATAAGAGTAAAAGTAGAAACTATATAAGTAGTGCCTTATATACGCTACTATAGCACAGCGCTAGTAAGGTGTAGTAGATAACCTGCTAGGGGTATAGAGGAACTTTAATAGAAATTAACCTTATTATAATCTAAGTGTTGCTCGCTACTATATAAGCCTAATAATATAGTAGTACTTAGAATTATATTTTAACTAGTATACTATCTAGTCTTTACTAAGTATAGATATAGTACTATTAGAATATATATAATTAAGTAAATATTAAGCTATATTTTTAAGCTATAGTACTAAGTAGAGTATACCTATAGTATTATAGTAGTATATATATAGCTTAAGAGCTTTATCTTATAGTTCTAATAGATAGTAATTAGATATAGGGTACTTATAGTAACTTATTCTTCTCTTGATATATATATAGAGACGTATAATAGACATATTCTAGAGATATACTATAGCTATTATATTAATTTTTTTATTACTAGAAAAGTTCTCTAGGTATCTAGAGATATAGTCTTTAATTTTATAAAATATACTATAATATTTAGATATAGTAGTAGTAAGATAATTAAAATCTAGTAAAAAAGTTAACTCTAAAGTGGCGTTAAGCTGCGATATTGCGTTAGGCTGCGTAGTGCTAAGGCCTGGGCCTTAGCGCGTTGGGCGGGTACATGCACATCGCGACATCTAGAGCCGAAGGGTCCACTCAAGGCTTAACATTAGCGCAAGCGCCCCTCCACCCTCTTGCTCAGTCTGACAACCACATTTCCCACTCTGCACTTACGCGTACTGCACCTTTGAACATAGATAGCCAACGATATGCCATTCGACACACCACTTAGCGCTGCATTCCAGAAACAGGACCCTGCATATGGCTTCTGGCTGACGTAAGCGCATTTCATCACATCATGTTGTACAGGAACGCAAACTCCAGAGATGAACCATAGCTAACCATCATGTTTCCAACTCAGGATCCCCAGCGCCGGTGTGGCAAAGACGATATTACGGCCCAGCCGTGGACAGTTCAGCTGGGTTTTGATTGATGCCGAGCACGGCTTGATCAACGACACTCACTACTATGAGCTCGTGAACGCTGTCGCTTCCGAAGGCGCGAGCCCAATCATTCGTGTGCCATGGGGTGAGGAATGGATGCTGAAGAGGGCTCTTGATGCTGGTGCGCAGGGCATCGTGACACCTATGTGTCATTCGGAGGTACGCGATTCTTGAAGGCCAATGCTTCGAACCGGGGACAAGATTGGGGGCGAATCAATGTTGGCTGACTTATGCGCCTTCAGGAAGATGCGAAAAAGATTGTGAAGTACTCTAAATATCCTCCTATCGGCACTAGAGGCTACGGTCCAATGTTTGCACACTCCGTTCCAGGCGTTTTCGGTGCAGAGTACGACAACAATGCCAATGATAGCCTCCTCGTGGTCGTTCAGATCGAGTCCAGGCAAGGTGTCGAGTGTGTAGAGAAAATCGCTGCAGTTGATGGCATCGATATTCTGTTCATTGGTGAGCGCTTCCAATGGCGACTCCGCACAGATCATCTCTAATGCCCCGCTTGCTAGGACCTTTCGATCTTGCGAAACAAATGGGTGTTCAGCGTGGCGGCGAGGAACATGAGGCTGCGATTCAGCGAACACTCAAAGCAGCGCATTCTTCAGGCAAGAAGGCTGCTATTTTCTGTACGTCTGCGACATATGTTCTTCTTAGCTATGACGCGGCGTTAACGGATTGGTCTCTAAGTGGAGAACCGAATGTGAAGCTAACTATTGGCCCAGGCACAAATGGGGAGGACGCCAACAATCGCAGGGCACAGGGCTTCGACATGATCTCTGTCATCACGGATGTGGGGGTCTTAGCAGAAGGGATGCTACGCGAACTAGGTGTCGCAAGGGGTCAGACGCAAGAGAGTAAATCGAGGGAGGGTTACTGATAGCCTCATGTAGTGTTGGTGCTTCATATTTCCGGACATATTGTTGTGTAAGAAATTTTGAGAGGATTCTTTGGCGGCAGTCCCCTCGCTCTCTTTAATGAAGGCTTCCGTCGCTGATTATGTCGATGCATTTTCTCCCAGTTGAGTGCTTCGAGCTCCTCGACTGTTGCACCGCCACCGTTCCTTGAATACAACACAATTATCCGTCCCAAAAGACGGTACTTCTGCTTGTTGTCTCTAATTCGGGGTCCTAGAAGCTACGCAAAATGTAATACATGCAATATATAACAATCTCACGGTCTACGGTGGGAAATGTCAAGTTGGCACTAGTTATGCTTGCACGCGTGCCTTAATAGCACAGTATTATACTATCTACAAATTGAACAAGGACTGTAACCAAAGTTTGTTTACAAGCATCCTGCCTTGTGTTACACGTCAAACTGTAATATACATTCGCCTCGTGATATACCTTAGTACGCTATGAGCTCTGCCTAGGAGCTTCCCGTCATCCACTGCTGCATTTCGAACGAGAACACACGACGATGTGAAAGAAGGATCAATTGCTTTTTGTCTTTCAAGCTTCTAACGTAGCGCCGTAAACAGGTGCGTACGAGGGCCGGTTTCTTCCAACCCACGGTCCCACCGGGCCGACCATTTCCGGCTTCAGATCTCCAATAGTGTTTGCGCCTATGTTCCGCATCGTATTTGTGATTTCTTCTTGGAAGACTGCGGAAATCTCAGCGCTACTCAATTTTAATCGTTTCAAGTACTCTCACTCTGTAATACTCTCGCTACACCGTCCTCACCATGTGTTCCGTTTGCGTATAAGATCGGTCGTCCAATTCCAACGGCTTTTGCGCCTAAAGCTATCGCTTTTACGACGTCGGCCCCGCTGCGTACACCACCATCCACCATGACTTCGACCTTAGAAAAAAGGTCTGGCCGTAATTCACGGAGCTCATAGAGCACATCAATAGGTGCCGGGGCGTAATCTGCTTGGCGACCCCCATGGTTGGACTGGACGGCAATTTCAGTAAAGGATCCCTCCAGGACGCGAGTTCGGGGCCAGTGCTTGACTTACAATAATGACACCGTCGGCGCCATGCTCAGCACACAACTGTACATCTTCTACGGATTGTACGCCCTTGATGATAATTGGCAAATGCGTGTGCTTTCTGACAAAGCCTATGTCGCTCCACGTCAGGTTCGAATCTTGGTACCCACTAATCACTTCTGAAACGCTTTTCTCTTCCGCCCGAGCGACCGGTGCAGTAGGTGATATGTGTGTATGTGTATCATTCATCTCTCTTAGTTTTCCTCTCACGTCCAGCGTCCGTTTTGACTGCCAACATACATCTACCGTCAAAATGATAGCGCTGGCGCCAAGCTGAGTAACACGTTCGATGAGTGCGGAGGACGCAGACCGGTCTTTGTTGAGGTAGAGCTGGAAGACGAGTGGCTGGCCTTCCAATCTCGCACCGAACAATTCTTCTAAGCTACAGCTCGCGTTCGCGGATATTGCTTGGACAATACCGGACGTGCCAGCCGCTTTGGTCAGATTCACTTCTCCAAGAGGATGTCCCAGTTTGGCCATTGCAGCAGGCGCGATGAATATTGGCATCGAGGTCGGCACACCAAGAAACGCTGTTGCGGTTGAGCCGTGTGACATATCTCGTAAGATTCTCGGTCGGAAGAAATATCTCCCCCAGGCTTCGCGATTGTCACGGAACGTAGCTTCCTCATCAGACGCGCTTCGATAATACGCCCAAGCTGTCGTGCTGAGTACGCGCTCCGCCCAGTTCTCAAACTCTTGCACCAGGAGCATGTTCGCAACTGGAGGCATATCCTCTCTTGCCTTTGCCTGCCGTGTCTCATCTTCGCTTGGCTCCCGTTCGTTCGATGCCGGAAGAGTTTCAGGATCAATGGGTCCAACGCAGTATTCTGGGGGAAGAGTTCCGATGGCATCGGGCGGATGTAAAAGCGTGAATTTGGTACTCGCATCTCTTCCTGCCTGTTGCAATATGGCAGATCGACCTCCTGGATGCGCTCCTAGGAAGTTTGTCATGTTGTAGACCATTCCCTTAATCACTCAGCCTACCGCCTCTAACCCTTTCGATGGATTCTACTTACGTTGATGATAACCCAACAATCATCCTCCGTGGTGTGTTTTTGTACTTCCTCATATGAGACCAAGGACGGTCGTTCATACTGAAGTGGTTTTTCAGTCTCACATTGTACAGCCTGTTGCTCGTGGAATAGATAGCCGACGGCGATAACCTACAACAAGTTTTAGCAACTGCATGTAGCCTACAAAGTCCAATTCGCGTACGGATGCAGCGATAAATACGCCGATTCTATAGCCTGAAGAGGGAAATGATCCAGGACGATCGCCTGAATCTACACGAGTGGTCGTCCTTCGTGTTGTCGTCGATAATGTGCGAATCGCTTGCCGTCGGCTTTGTGTTGCGGGTTTGATGATCTCAAAGCTCCTCCGCGCATGCTGCCATACCGTACGTGGTGAGGTCATGGTGACTAGAGAGTGAAGGAATCTTCATGGAATAGACGGAGCATCCAGCGCATAATGAACGGGTGCGGCATCTCAGATTTCGCCGTCGACCTCGCGCCGCGCATTGCGTCAAGCACAGCAACGACGCGATTGGAATCACAGGTGCACCGGGCTGAATTGCTGAACTGGGACATGTTGTGGGCTGTGTACTGCAAAAAGAGCAGTCGATTGAATGGGCTCCGCAATGCGACTGTACTTGACCAATTATCAGTCGTGTTCGGTCCGATGCCGGCCTCGACAGATGCCGCAGTCAGTCGCCGACCGGCTTTTGATCTCGAACATAGACATGGCCTCGTCCAGAATATTACATTGATGACGTTCAATAGCGTAATGGTCTCCTGTGTGAGAGCGGAGTCGAATGCTAATTGTCGGTTCTTTCATAAGAATCTCGCTGTGTTATGCGAAAAATTGGTGTCTGTGCTTTCCATAAGTTTTGTGCCTAGGCCCTTGGGTCAATTTATGGTTTCTGATCATCCTATAAGGCCTCGTTGGTTGAGCTTACTACTAGTATATGAATGATTGGTTGGGACTACTATCGGTATATAAGTGATTGGGTAACCTTCTATCTATAAGGTCTGGTTGATAGCTACCAGTACTACGCATCTAATCACGCATCTATCTACCAGAGGTAAGTGACTAATCACTAATATACTAATAGTAAGCTCAATCAAGAAGACCTTATAGAATAATCAGAACCCACAAATTGAAACCGTAGACCGTGGGCACAACACTTATGGAAACGACAATAATAGGCTTGCCATATGTTTGGAGGGAGCGGGCCTGAGATGTTGAGGGACATCTACTTCAGCACGTTTCAGTGCAAAACATCGAAAAGGGTAACAGAGTTCTCCTCTAGTGCTTGTGCTGTGGCACTGTGCTCATACCAAGGAGCCAAACGTTGGAAGGTACCTACCATAGGTACGTTGACTCTAGCTGCAACCCTGCTGAAAACATTAATGTTATGAGAGTTTGTGGTGACACGTGCCACACGTGGAATGATCAAACAATTTGCAATTACCTGGATCAATCGCCATCTCGTTCGAATTAGGTGATCTCTATCAGACCACCCCTGGGCATATATGCACGGACTTTGTGCTCGAGCGTTAACGATACAGTGCGACAAATGTTAACGTCTACTGATGTTGCCTAGTAGGAAGATCGCGGCTTTGCTCTGGATGCCTATAATGTGGCGGCTTTATAGTCGTCAAACATCCAGAGAGATTAGGTGGACGAAGGACTGAGGCTTTCCATCTTTGATAAATATCAATAACACTAGCTGCGCATCTCGCAAGTAAGAGCACGAAGCTGCATGTCAGCCAGGCCTAGCTATGAGCCTCAATGGAATGTAATCGGCCAAGAAATGTGCCAGCATTAGGAGCTCGTTTCAGATTTGCGGATAGAATGATGTAAGTAGGCATCACACCGCCCGGGAAACAGCTAACCTGTGCTAACTGCTACAGCTGAACAATAGCTTGGTACATGGACGTATGCATAAAACGTATAGCTATTACTGTATTGGCATTGGGGCTCTGGGATAATGCGATTGGAGTTTCAATTAATTCATCAGAAGCTCTCTCGCTATCATACGAGCTGACAAGGTTGACACTTGTCGCTACTGAGAATGTGGCGAAATACAAGATAAAAGGAGCCAAGACAGGTGCTTCTGAGAGAATCATTGGGATGTGATCAGATGTGCTCGTGGGGTCGGATAAGATAGTCTCAACGACGTGACGGTCGTAGATGAGAGAAAGGTGGTATCGTAGTCATGCTTTTTTGCCGATGGCAGAGACAAGCAAAATTTGTATTGTAAACAATGGTGTAAGCGCGATCTCAGAAGTTCTTATCACGTGTTCCTATCGCTATCATGCCTGACGGTCTCCATCATGCATTCCCCACGTGTCCTCTTATCTGAAGAGGTCCATTCCGAAGGCGTGTATCCATGTCGAACAGGACTCCGAATAGGCCTATGCATGTCACTAATCGAAGCCAGTGTTGAGAGAGCTAATCCGGTGTTCGCCCTCCTTTCCGGTTCCTCCGTCATATCAAGGATAGACGTTGTACAGCTACTGTAGAATCTGCCGCCCTTCTCAGCCTACCTCATCGTTTCGAGGGACGCTTGCTCTTGCGCATGACTCATATGTGGGTATCCTAACGACTGCAGCACCTTTGCTGTTGTTCAACGCTGCTTTTCCCTGACCTCGTGATTGGGATTCTTCGTTGGATTGTTGTCGTCATCTCCATCTTGCCCTGGGTTCGCCAGCTCATACTCCAGCATTTTTATGAACTTGTAGAAGCCAATAGCGAGGAGACTGCCAATCGCGGGTCCGACCCAGTATATCCAGTGTTCGGTGTCGTACATGTTCGTAACAACGCAAGGACCAAGACTTCGTGCTGAGTTGAGTGATCCACCCGTATAGTACACGCCGACCAACTCTGCAACAAAAAACGCTAACCCTATCCCTACAGGCGCAAGAAAGTGTTTCTCCTTGCAAGTATGAGAATGGTGAAGACGAGCTCAGCAATTATTAACGCTTGATGAAAACACTTTGGGTAAGGGAAGTACCCTCTGAAAGAGTGGTACGGACGTTCAACGGCGTGGGAAACATGGCAAGGACCAGGGCTGACGCAGTGATGCTGCCGATTATACGTGACGCGAAAAGACAGGGCCGTGGTCGAAATAAGAACCGTTGGTGTCCTTAGCGGCCTCGTCTGAATGGTTGTCCATGTTGTGTATTTGCAGACTGTTGGTCCGTTTAGGAACAGATTTCTTGCCTAGGTAAGGTGACCTTGAAGTCTTCACGGTATCTAGTGATTTGCGGATGGTATCATCGGTGATGGATGAAGCAGAGGGCGTCACTCGACGGGTTGAGGCTGGCGGTGTGTTCAACATGGGCGTTGTGGAAGGCGTGCCCAGCGTAGGTCGCTCCTGTGCAGGCTGCACTGTATGTTTGGTCGCGCGGCTCGGAGACCGGTGGGCAAGATACTGTGGCTTCTCACGTGGTACTTTTGCAGTACGCAAGGTCAAGACTGGTGGTGTGGTCGAACGGCTGAAAGCTAGGAAAGGCGACAGAATCTATTAGACCGAAGTCAGCCCCGGACGCTTATCCACTACAGATTTCTACAGTGATGTGAATTGACGGCCCGTTTGAACAAGGTTTGGCATCCGGTCGGAGCAGCCATTTTGAAGGGGCGTGTAAACGCGATTCTGGTCAGACAGGAAGCGACGGTTGTTACGGATGCCGAGAAAGGCTTGAGAGGCGCCGTCACCGTCACCAGGCTGGAAAGCTGGGCAAGCTCGCAGCCTCACATTATATGGATAGTGCTAAGGTATGGATAGTGCTAAGGAAACGTTTTTATGCTCGTTGGACGGTCGATGCGGGCGATCCGTCGATCTGTTCAAACCACCCGATTCGCCAATGGGCCCACGGCCTGTTTCAAGCCTTGCGTCAACACAGGCCCGATAGCTCTCGAGCCTAGATGCATGTGAAACGCTCCAGAAGTTCTGTCGAGGACTTCCATGCATCGTGCCTCATCGCTCTCCAGAGCTGCATGTTGCCATGGTGTTCGAGACCCCAATCTGCACAGGATGTTCATATGCTACAAGCTAATCACCGACTACGAGCTTTGCGAAAGCCCTATCCGGTGTGCTTCAAGGATTCCAGGCATGTCAGAATACCGTCATAACACTGGACGAGTATCCAGATGCCCGTCTTCGATACGAGTGTTGCTACCCACGGCACGTGCAAACAAGCCGGAAGGAACAGCCAGGCTGCATTGGCAGCGTGCACAGGGACGAGAGGCTATCGCTATTGGCGTAGCAAGGCGCGATAGACGAGCCAAAGATGTACATGCGAGTGGGATGCATTGACTACAAGAAATGCTCTCACCGCTATCCCATCACTGAAACCTGTGCTTGGCTTAGCGATGCCTTCGCCCACGGTTTCCACCACTTCTCGATGCCCTCCTCGAACTGCCATCCGTCCCACTCATAGTTGGTAAGAGCCCAAGTATCGGAAACGCCCTGTCCACCGCTGCGTATCCTATAACTTCCAGCCAAACTCCACATAGCCCAGCTCACATTATTCTTTGTAGTGAACTGTTTAAGACAGCCTTGCAGTGTGTCATTGAAGATTGACGAATCTTGGGCTGAACCAAACTCGGACAAGATGACGGGCGTTTGTCGTACAGCTTTTGGACAGTCTTTTGTGATGTTGCATGCGGCCGGTGCATTTATGCCCAGCGCATTGAAGCCAGACTGGTAAAGCTCGGCTTCAATGATAGGGCAGCTGCCTGTGTCGAGGTTTTCGGACATGCTGTAAAGATGCAGTTCGTAGACGACTTTGTCACCCCAGGGGTGGGAGCCGAGGTCGAAGACGACTGGCTTGCGACGGTAGCCATCACGGATCGCGTCGCCTTTGTACAGCGGTGCTGTGTTGAGGTTCCGCCCAGATGTCCTGTCGCAAGTTTGCGTTAGCAGTCGTACACATTGGCAATATGAGAGCAGCTTACAATGCTGACAAATCCTGGTCGTACTGCAAGCCGCTCCAGGTCACTAAGATATCAGGGTTCACCGAGTAGATGGCATCCGTAGCCGCGGTGTAGTTGCCCATAAATGTCAACCAGTTGTACCCGGTTGTCGAAGTTGGAGCGGTACTATTTATGGCGCGACGGAGCTCGTTGCGGAGAGACATCGAGACGACGTTCGGGTGTTTCTTCGCCCAATTGGCAACATACTGCAGTCCGCGATGCCAATTCTTCACAGGGAAGTTGTAGTCATCAAACCACGCGTTGCCGTCCGTGTTATTACAGCACCATTGCGCTTTTCCCACATGGACGTCCGGATGGATGTACAATCCCCTTTCAAGTGCCGCTTCAGCGATGCGATCCCAAACCTCGAAACGACCAGTGTCTTTTGTCCAGCCCTTGTTCCTAGCAACGATCTCGTTCGTCACCTTGGTACCGTTCTTGTAACCAAGACCTGTGATCATGGCGACCTCAAGCGGAACATCGCTGCCGTTGCGCTCGTAGACTTGATCTATCATCTCAATGGCGTATGTGAGGCGGATGAAGTTGAATCCAACGCTCTTAACCAGGTCGAGGATGTCTTCAACGGAGCTCCATTCTACACCTTCAGGTACCATGGTCTCGCCGGAACCTGGCCAATTGACGCCGGCCCAGGTCACTGCTTCGCCGCGAGAGTTAACGATGTCGCGGTCTTTTGTCGAAAACGGTCCATAGGGCCAACTGCCATTGACTGCAGGCTGTCGCGAAAAGACGCCGTCTGCAATGGCAATTGGTGAATGAGCGGCGACAGCTTGAAAAGCTGCTGCAACTGGCAACACGAGCTGTAGGAAACCCATCACACTGGTATCGACGTGAGTTGGCGCGCAGACATGGCAGCAAAGCCCTGGATAAGTACCACCTCGCTGGACATTGTACCGCTGCCCGCTGTACCTAGTCAGGTACCATCGTTAGCTTGACCATGGCTGTCACCCCGCGAGCCCGGTTATGGCCACTTATCCGATCGGGAAGATTCTCCACGAATTGATCATCGTGGGTTGTTCGGTGGTAGACAGGCGTGAGAGGGTAAAGACGAGACCGGCCGGTGCGACGGCTACGCACCTGCTTATTTAGGAATAGACGGACCGGGCATTTCCCCGCAACACGTGAGTGACGTAACTGATTAGTAGTTTGGTTCTCATAAGATGCATGTGTGCGTGGTGGTGCTGTGATGATGATTGCATCTGGCAAATGCTGCATAGAAACATTGTCCTCTACTCTGATTGTCTATTGGAAGCTTTCAGCCTCCTAGTATCTCCGCTCCCTTCACGTGTATCCTATGCATCCATGGATGCCAACATTTGTCTTCTGGGCGTCAATGGTCCTTTCATGCTCATCTCTACGATTCTCCCTAATTCCGACCGACTTCAGAACTATGATGTTATATCGCTAGCGGCCTGCGCAGCGGATGTGCCTCTGTATTAAAAACATATTCATCTAGGCTTACCAGGCTAGGGTCCGAGAAGATGAGATAGAAGTATTTCAAAGTCTCCGCCATCCAAAAGCTCTCGCACTCGTCGATCTTTTTCGTCCCTTGAGCTTGCTTGACAGTAACATCTTCGATGGCGGAATGCGCGATGGCCGTCTCAGTCGCATTGGTGATAGCGGTAAACATAGTCCACGCCTCGTCCTGGAGAGTCGAGTCACCAGTTATACGGTACAGGATGAAGATGGATTCGATAGCCTCTGGTCGCAGCAAGAATCTCCTGTCTCCTATTTTGGTCATCCCAGGCTGCAGCCCGTCATGCTCAATAATTTGTGCTGCGTCTTTGTTATTATCAAGCACGTGCTGATCTACAATGCCACGGTGCCATCGCTCCTCGTTCCACTCGCAGTCATTTGGGTCCCGGCAGGGAATGACGTGGAATGTTTCGGGCATGATGTTGATCGGTGTGGAGTTGTAAGCCCAGATGCACCCGTCCACCAGTTTCCGTGCGACATCAAGTTCGTCGGTGCGGTTGAAAATTTTGGCGGCGATGCCAACCATGCCGCCTGCGAAGCAAGCGAGATGCTGTGCCTCTGGGTCGAGCTTGACCATGCCCAGATTGCTCATCCGTACGTTGCCTGAGATGAGAATGTCTTGGTTCTGAGGGGTCAGTGGGCGGAAGAAGAGATGCTGCTTTGCCGCTTCAATGGCATGTTGGTACAGAGTGCGATACTGTTCCTGCCGCCCGCCAAGCATCAGAAATTCTTTAGGAAGATATTCGTACAGCGAGTCGGACATGGCGCCGAACGTGAAAGTCTTATATGCGGTCAAGTCGTTGTCGACGGGACTCACGGTGATAGGAATGAGTCCTGGAATTGCAGTGGAGTTCTGCTGCTTCTCGATCAGATCCGATATCCTCTGAACAGCATCGTAATACTTCGCATCACCTGTTAGCTGCGTGAGGCGGGTAAATTCCAAGCTCAAAGAGCCCAGTTCCGCGCTCAGTGCGCTCATCGGAGCTTCCTGATCCACGTGCAGTGCGCCACTGTACAATGTCAGCCCAATTGTCTAGATGCGACGGGTATCAGGACACGTACTTGACCCAGTCCCAGCGGGTAATGGGAAGGCGGTTGGGAGTATCGAAAGCTCCATACAGCATGTCGCCGAGCTGCACTGCCTTTTCCAAAAGCACGTGGTGTTTCCCGTCACTCAGATCATAGGCACTCAACAGGCCACCGAGATATCGGATGTTGGTCTCGAACACGTTCAGGACGGGTTCTGCTGTCGTGCTGAAGTCAATCTTCTGTATCGCCCTAAGGGCCAAATCGAAATCTTCCTCTAAGCCCATGATAAGCAATGTGTCTAAAGCATCCACCAATGTAGCAGCACGATTTCCGAAAGTGTTTCTGAAGCTCGCCGAGAGCGGAGTGACTTCGTCCTGTAACCATGCATGCTTCTTGTAGCCGTCCCAAGAATGCGCGAATGCCCCCTTCACTGCAGCCTGCCTATGGAGCCTCTCTTGCCTGTTGTTCTCAGTTTCGACGCCGAAGTGGTGTTGGACCCGAGGGATGGGCAAGGGTGTGCCCTTCGGTAAGGGTATCATCGAGGTAACGGGATATCGTTGAGGCATGTTTCTCCAGACGATCGGGCTAGTGATCAGGGACGACGAAGTCCCGTTGGTAGGGAGAGGCTCATTTCGTAGGGCGAACTGACGGTAAGCTAGAGACAGCAGGGTAGTGATTGTGCAAGCAATGGCGAAGCGACGCAGGAAGAAGCCCATAGCCAACATTCAAAGGAAGAAAAGCGTTCAAGAATGGATCGTCATTGGCATTGATTAGCGTACAGCTCAACAAGAGAGACCACCGGCTGGGAACAGCGAGTCCTGAACAAAAGTGCGTGATGTCACAACAAGAGAGAGTGCAGGTGGTCAATGTAGGTGCTGAACGATCGAGCTGCCCCAAGTGACAGGATAGAGAGCGAAAAAGAAGATTGGACCCGCGAGCAGTGAGCGGAGGCGGTAAGGAGGTCATGTCTCAGTGATGGGCTGGGGGCTTCCTGTGGGCCTGCGTTGCGCGGCTTGCTCTGGCATCCCCGAGCTCATTATCGATAAAGCCAGGGAAGGCGCGACGCGTCGAGGGCGGGCGGGCGCGCTACGAATCCTCCCCGGCCGCCGTCCTTAGCGCCCACCATACCCAAACGTCAACACACCATTCTCGTCATGAAGTATCACGGGTATGTGCATCCTACGCAGAAGACCACCCAAAGTCGTCGACCCCGTCGGTGCCCTGGGTCGCATTGTGCCCCGTTCGGCATTCTGCGCTGCACTTTTGCACCCTACTTTGACTGACCCATACTTGCAGCTTATACTACATTCCCAACCAGGGCGCACAGCTCTCAGCGTCGCTCGACTTTGTAAAGGCCATCGTGGCCGGCATCGAGTCCAGCTATCCTCGCGCAAACAAGGCGGGCGCCTGGACACTCTCCCACCGCGTGCTGCGCGACGTCCCTCCGTACAGCGAAACCCCCCAACCAGACTACGCCCATTCATACCAACACCTGCTACACGTATCGACTATCAGTCCAGACCGCACATATAGTCTTATTCAACACCCACCTCAAACCGACCCGAACGGGACGTGCGTCGCCCCGCTGCAAGTCGCCATAGCCTCGATCCCTCTGAGCCAAAGTGACGCGCATTTTGCTTTTCTGGCCAACCAGATGCCGCTCCTCTGGAGCCCGCAGCGTATGCTCGACGTCGCAAATGGCAAGACCTACCAGGCTGGCGACTTCCTCATCTACATTGGTGAGCTTCGGTCCAGACGCCAAGTCCAGACGAGTACCCAGACTTCTCCGGGTGTCGTAGTCTGCGTCTCTACACACGCTGGTGGCCCGGACAACGACCATCACGCCTCGTTTCCACTAGTAGATGAAGGCACCGTAGACTTCGAGTACGCACAGGCTTCGATACGTGAGCTCTGGAGCACCATCAAGAAGGATATCACCTTTGGTCGCTCCGAGGTCCGCGAGAACATGCAGCTTGCTCAAGACTTTGGCGATGATGAAGAGCAAACTCGCGAGGCGGTTGCGCGGATGTGGTGCGAGGCACTGAGCCCAAGATCGTAAAGTCAGCTATGGATGCTTGAACGCGCTCTCACGAAGTCAATGTGCCAGAGATTGCCATTGATGGTACCGACCGTCAGGGTCACGCGAGCTCAACCCCCATCCCCACCCGCTCAGCCAATACCGTCAACAAATCTGCGCAGCATGACAGTGCTTCAATTCCTACAATCAGCCTACAACAACACCCCTGTAGTCATTCATGGCTAAGCATTCATTGGAGGCGACCTGCACGACCCGTCGGTGCTCAATGCTGCAACACCGGCCCCGTCTTCAAGGCTCCACATGAACAGGTGCACAATCCGTAGCTGAGTCATCATCAGTCACTGTCTCTTGGGTCCATACGCGTATGGCCCACTCTTTGCTCCCACAAAGCAAATGCCCGCCGCTCTGCCCACTTCACGGAGACCATTGCATTAGTCTCGACTGCCCGAACGAAGTGAACCATAGGAAACAGAAGCTGCACCGTCTACAGCTAGACGATGGTCCATCAGCACCGATGTCGTATACTGCTCGTTCGTTTGGTTCTGACGTAATGAACAGCCTCCCCAACATATCGGATGCACAAGATCTCCAATCGGCCTCGACAGAGAGAGCCTCGCCACCTCGAACTTCGCTTCTAGCTTCAACCTGTCAGGGACATATGCCGTATGATTATCCAACACTGGTCGCTGAGTCTCCGAAGACGTTCCGAAAAGTCTTTAGGCTGACATCAGATGAAGCAGCAATTGAGATACCATCAAAACCACCCGCGGAAACAGTCACGGCCAAAGTTGTTCCCACAGTTGCAAGTGACCGGACGCCACTTGAAGATAGGTCAAAGGGACTGGATACAATGGCGCAAATAGCAGCCCCCCCACCTGCACTTTTCGAACCAAATAATAATTGTCATACAGACGGGGAAGTGAAAGATGATAGCACGCTGGAACCAGAGCAAGTTCTAGCCTTGCAAATCTTCCTTCGTACCGCTTCTTCGCCACATCATACCCGTGCAACTGATCCATTGAGTCTCTCAGAAGCGGTTGAGGAAGAAGGAAAACGGAACCGCAAGCCTTGGGCCGCCAAAGGCGCTTGGCGGGACAGAAAGAACTGGGAATGTACTTGCGGTATGCAATATACCCGCAGGTTCGTGACTTTCAAAAAGCATTTGGCAATCTGCATGCATGCTAGTGCCGAGCTTCTTCGGGAGCATGGTGTGAACAGTTCGGTCAAGCCATCCCCAAGTGGCCACACATCGCTTTTATCAAAGCTACCTCTGCCACCTGTCGCATTCCCGGAGGTTCCACTCGTTAGCCCACTACCGGCCACAGAAATTCGCTGCTATCTCTGCTCCTACCGCAGCGACGTGTTCTGCGACTGGGACCCCGCCTGCCGTCTTGTTTGCACACCCTGCCAGATATCTCGGAAGCCTTGTCGACCGTATGGATCGACGAAACGACGACCGCAGTATTCTAGGTGCCAGAATTGTGCGGCACTGGGAATGTCTGATAAGGCGCCTTGCGATGGGTTGATGCCGTTCGACATGAGGCCTTGTACTATTTGCGAGGACAATGGAGCCATTTGCTTACCTGTTGCAGAGGCTGTGGGTTTTTACCAGTTGCATCAGAGGTTTGGGTTGCTGATATGAGGCCGGACAGAAGGTTGAAATGGTTCTTGGATGTATAGAGGAAGGGGCGTTTAGGACTATAGTAGATCTCTCGTGCGTAAGGGAAAGGAAAACATGGGCTTCATGCACTAATCTAGAGCGCAAACTCAGATGTCGTCAAGTTGCCAGTAATCCCCAGTGAGGCACTCTAATCGTCACATGGCCCAGCCCTAAGGCTTAAAACTTCTTTCAGGTCCAAGATGGAAGAAGTTATGGATGGCGAGTCGATCGATTAAAGTCGATGTACGTACTACTACAGTCCTACCTAATCATGTAGCCTCACTCTCTGTTCAAATTCATTGCTTTTTAGTACTTCGAGTTGACTGCTCACTCCTGCGTCACGACAACATTCTGCGAGAGGTCGTCGGGGCGGCCCGGCCTCGCCTGCCCCGTCACTCTGATACTGTGCATCTCATGTCTCCCAGACTATTCGATTCGAAATTCATACTACTGTCTTCAGCGGACACGTCTCTCTTCGCCTCCTTGTGTTCATCGGTTGCACATCCACCTGTTCCCATCATCTGCTGATCCAGTGTGATCTCTTCATCGCTACCCCATTTAGTCGTAGCCGTCAGAGAAGGAGGGTGCTGGTATTTCCTCTTTTGTTCTCCTCGCGACTACCAATGGTGATCAAGTTGTCCACAAGCTTACCCCTCCGACCTTGCGAATCAAACTGGTAGCTCCCGCCCTTTGATGATTTCAAGTGCGCCGATGCCAAATCAGTAATCTTGTCGAACCAGCGTCTGAACAGGTTGACGGTGGCGTTAGATCCAAGAAGGGTGACGCAGCGGACGATGCCGAAGGTGACGACGACCCAGGAAAGGCTGAATAGGATGAGGGAGATCTTGGTTCGTGTTTCCAGGCACGCTTTCCATATGTTGTGTGGTAGAGTTAGTGTAGTGGGGAGCGCACCGGAGTGGAAGACGAACCGGAATGGGGATCGCCATTAGATAGAGATCTGTTACTGTGTCGAAGGCCGTGAAGAAGGATAGTTGAAGGAGTAAGCAGGTTGACATTGGTCTATAGAGGTGGTTGTTAGCAAGTCATGCGTGCACCCAGTGTGGTGATAGCTTACTGCCTGGGTTAGGGTCGATCTGCCGATTCTTGTTGAAAGGACGACACTGAAAGACGATGACGTAGACACAGGCGAGGAAAGTGGTTGCAAGAAAAATCCAGGCCATTTTGATCCTAATATCCATCCTATGAAGACCATCCCTAGCATTGTTTTAGCGTATTTCCTGGTAGGTTGCTCTTGATGTTTTGAAAACGTTCGTCATCCTCGAATAGTAAACCGTCCAGCATGACTTCAATGACCAGAAGAGGCAAGTGTATGTGAACCATCTAACAATATTCATCTTGGAGCCTTTTACTCTACCCGCCCACTCAGTGGAGTGCGGGTCCCATATCCATCCAAGTCACAATCATATGCGCTGCTGTCATCAAGAAATCTTCACAGGCCAGCTTTCGCCAGCCACCCTGTGAAACCTTGAACACAAATCGCAATAAAACGATACCACAAATTCCGACGTAGGACCATGCCTCGTGGAAGAAGTTCACCATCATGATGGAGATGCATGGACCAGGTTACCTGGATCCGAAGAAGGAACAGGGTGAACAAAAGAAGCCGCGTTAGCAATGAGCAAGCGACCAGTACGTTCAAGATCGTTGAAGCAGAAGGATAGCATGCGTTCTGCTATGAGGACAGGGCCATCTCTTCAGTGTATCATGCAACCAGAGTCCTCAGGCCCATGTTCAGACACGTTGTAGGGGGCATCTTCACTTTCGTTTGGGGGCTCCAGGGGAAATATTGGCGGTCGCCATGTTCATGCCACCGTGCCACGCGGTGCGTGTGCCTCGTAGCATGAGAGCTTGGCATTCCTTTCCCGATTCATCAGGAATACACGTATGTTCCTGTAGAGGATTCATACCGGAGGAGTGCAAGCCGTCTCGCGCACACCGTTTTTGCATATACCGACTCGCTTGCTCAACGGTCTTTTCGAACGGAATCTACCGCAAGATCAGCAGTATTGGACCTGGCTACTGAATCGTGAGCTAGTGATTCGTGCTAGATATGTTGGTGCAACTTACCCAGCGCCAAGCCTAGGATAATTGATTGCTAGTTAGTGACAGGACTATGGGCTTATAAGATGATGGACGTCCAATGTCCAGTTCGGTCAATGTAGCCTACAGGTAGCATGATCAGGAGCCAAACTGTCCGTCTGCGTGGGGCCAACACCGCGTAGCATGCAACAGGTTCCGGCATTTGCACAGTATCATCAGCCCAAGATGCGCTTAGAACTCCGCTTCTCCTCTCGTCTCCAAACGAAACCCTTATAGTTCACGCACCTCCTCTTGTTTCCGAAGCATGATGAAGGGCAAAGAACATTGAGAATGAAATGGGCAATGATTCCTATGCGACTGGAAACTTAATTTTCCATTCTTAGCATGCAGTTTGGACTTCCTTCCAAGGGTATGTTCCCTGAGAGCCGTGGGTATTGGAAAATGATCTCAAACCATAGTCAGACGTTCTTCTAGCAGTAATTTCCCGAAAAGCTCTCTGCACTTTGTTGACAAATGGTTGGTTTGACTAGCCGATGTCAAAGACGTTGTTCGAGTCATTTAGCCTGCGGGTCGGCATATTCCCATGCTGTCTTGTCACTGCAGGAATCGAGACTAACCTAGCGAGGATCATATCTCGATACTCCCAAGAATTATGTCATTTTGATCGGCTTGCGCGTGTCCTAGTTCGCTGATAGAGCCCCCATTTGTCAAAATGAGGCTGCCGTCCCGTGCTTGACCACAGACAGTTTGTTTCGCATTTTACCTAGCTTAGATCCTCTTTTACTCTACGAAACCAATCTGATTCGACCAACCAGTCTACCACGTTTCCATCGCAATCGAAAGTAAACATGCCCAACTTCGAAGCCCATCCTTCCACAGAGGAAGATATCCCTCACTTCCTTGAGATCATCTCTGATGCGTTCGTCCACGATCACGAATATGTTGAAGCTGTTTTTCACGAGCACGAGCCGCCTAAGGGACGTGAAAAAGGAATGGAGCAAATGCTTATAATGTTTCCTCACGACCCCAACGGTCACTTCCTCAAGGCCGTTGACACAGAGAAAGTTAAATGATCGGTGCAGCAACATCTGCAAGGCTGAAGAAGTCCCTCATCAACCTCAATTGGATGGTCCTTATTAGCCAAACGAAGAAGAAGAAGGATTTGCGAAGGCAATCTTCCGCGCGTTCTTCAGCCTCGTTCTGAGCCTTCGACGACAGCCTGGATGAGTCAGTTCGGAAGTGTGCTCCGGTGACAGACAGAGGGGGGATTTACCTCCACACCCAATCGATCCCGCATGCGCTGTGCCCCACTTGACCAGCATCCTCCCTGCACCCTGTCTATGGTAAGCCGAATCCACCATGAGTATTTCGAGCGCTTTCATGCGTTCAAGGTCTGCGGGGATGAGATTGGTATCTCAGAGCCTGGCGACGTACCAACCAAGCGACCGTTGTTATCCTCAAGAATCCTCTGTCTCGGCGCGAAGACTGTTCCAGTCAGAAGGATTTGATGGCCCGTTGTATGAGGTGCCGGTGCCCGAAAGTTCCGCACACCACCGCAAGCAGGTGTTCTACATCATGCGACGTCCAGCGAAGGCCGTGGCCCAGAATCTGCCACAAACGGGGATGATGAATGTACCGGCGAACGGATCAGAGCATAACTATGATAAAACGCAAGGACTGCGGTCGACACCGACGTTTAGTTGCAAGCCCAACAACTACGCATTGCATTGCTTTTTTCGTTCTTATGAAGAGCTATGAACTGTGGAGTGTGCGATCTGTGTCTGAATCAATCGAATAATTTGAAACCTCCAGGCACTTGACTTTGAAAAATACCATGCGGGTCATACTTCTTTGCTACATGGCGCAGAAAAGCATCATTCTGCGCGCCATAGCTTGAAATTGGCTTCTGCTTGGTGCCCGCATAATTTGCATAAACGAATTCCCGCAATTGCCCCATCTCTCTTGCGGCTGTATTGATCTTGCGCAATACCTCTTCGAGCTTCGCATGTACTGAGGAGCTTGCATCATGGTCAGACCACGAAGCTGAAAACAGCAGGATCATCGCATTTCCGTTCTCAGGGGATGTTCCAAGGACGTTGTCATGTACACCTGGCGAAACGAACACCATAGGCAGCGGCTCGAATGTCGCGATCCATTGGAGGGATCCAGCGACATTGAAGTTGTGCAAGGTATCATTGCAGATGCCGAAGATACGGTCAAGGAGCTGAGTGGAAACTCCGTACGTCCCAGTAGAGAAGAGTTGGTTTGTCTGCGCGATCGCACTTTCGTTCGCCAGGGTATGTAGCTGTGTGACTTTCACAGTGTTGGATATGCTGGGAATAGCAAATAGTTCAGCGTACACCTTGGGATTCGTCTGCGGTTTCGTGTAGATGGGTGCCGAGAGGAGAGTCCATGCTTTGGTCACCGCGTTGAATATCGCGGACGTGGTGATGGAAGCATGTACATCGTACGGATGTGCGTCCGCGATGTTCCTGAATGCATTAAAAACTTCACTGCGATGTGAGATATCGTTCACCACACGACCACCCAAAATTCCATCCATAGGTAGGGTGTGGAAATCAATCCTGGTGACTACTCCAAAATTGTTCAATCCGCCCTTCAGTGCGCGGAACAAGTCCGATTGCGACGAAGCGTTGGTCTCGACAAGCTCACCGTTTGCAAGAACGATTTCAAAGTTGGTTGCCGAATCGCAAGTAAAGCCTACTTGAGGCGAGAAGTAGCTGATACCCCCTCCGAGCGTTAAGCCCCCAACGCCTACCCCACCGTTCCTGCCTCCAGCCACTGTTTTGTTCAAAGAATCAAGATGCGCGTAAACGTCCAGCCAGCTTGCGCCAGTTCCAACATGAGCAATAGAAGCATCTTCGCTCGTTGTAACAGCATTGAGTCCCGTCAAGTCGATAGTGATGCCCTTGTCAATGTTTGCAAAGCCGGCTGCGGGAGCATGGCCCTGCGATTTGATGGCAAACGAACAGTTCTGGTTGGCGATGGTCGTAATGATGCTGGCAACATCGCTGGATGACCTTGGCTTTGCAATACAAAGAGGATTAAGCGAAGCCTCTTGTATTGACCAGTAGGCGCTTTCCGTTGCAGCGTATAATGTACTGTCTGGGAAAGCGACGTTGAGGCCGTCGATGGCACTCAGTTGCGTACACTAACATGCGTCTTTAGTTTAGGACCACACAATGAGCGTTCATACTTACGCAAGGAGCAAAGTCTCGCGCCATGTTACCAAAAACCGAAAAGTGAACGACTACCTCAAGTCAAGCTTTGGGGAAGCTAGACTTGGCGAAGCTTAAATACATAGGAGATCCGGCCCCCACTATGGTTTCAGGAAATAAACTAGCACACTAGGGCAAGCGCTGTCGACTATGATAGTACCTGCCTGAATCAGTAAGGTCATCGTCGTTGTACTACTACCCCGCTTCCTGTTCTTGAATATTGAATGACGATACTTCGCCCATAGCCGCACCACTAGTGTACGATGCTCCGTGATCGTATTTCTTCTGCATGTCCAAATAATAATTGTTCGTGTCACACAATCAACTTCAGTCCTAGACACCCCTCCAATTCCCTCGCTACATCCACAATCACCCCTCCTAGGCCACTCGTACTGAGACCACACTTCTGCATTGGCGCATAGCTCTTGATGTGCGGTTGCAGAACCTGAGGCCATGTAGTGTTACTTTGTGCTCCAACTCCCGGCTCCACACTCAAAAAGTAATCCCCCCAAAGTGGCCCAGCGGCCCAGTATGTCCAACCGACGAATTGTGGATGAGCCTCCAACCATGAAAGGGTGTCATTGACGGTTTGGAAACATGCGCTGTTTGCGCCAGCCCCGAACTCGGAGAGGAACGTAGTGTAATTATGTTCTTGCAGCCATGTTGTTGTTGCGGCGATGTTTCCTGGTGCTGCGGTAGTGCATTCGTTATGTGTACCTGACGTGTCATTGTCGAAGTACAGATGCATGTCAAATGCGAAGTTGTTGCCTGAATCCTTGATAGCTGTCAAAACGTTGGCGCTTGGCTGGCAACCAGAGCAGGTAGAGTTGAGCCATCTTTGTGCCCCAGTGAAACCGTTCCCGGGAACCAGAATGAGCTGCTGGGCGCCAGCTTGTCGAATTGAGTCAATCGATGCTTGATTGTTTGACAGAATCAGCTCAGTAGGCATGTCGTGTGGTTCGTTCATGAGGCCTAGGATCACATTCGGGTTTGTGGCGAACCGTTTGGCAAGTTCTCCCCAGAATGTGGCAAACTGTGCTGTTGTGGAGGCCTTGGGATCGGTGGTGTTTCCGATGACAGATCCAGACGAGGGTTGAGAACTAGGGTCGTTATAGCGGTAATAGTTGTGTGGATCAATCACTGCATAGCCACCCCGCATCGTTATGTAGTTAACGGCCGTCTGGTACTCAGAGAAGTATGTTTCGTTAAATGTACTTCCTAGGCCAGCCGTTAGAGGGCACATGCGCTCCTTGAGGGTCAATCAGCCTATCACTTCCCCAACACTTCCCTAATTTGATCATCATCCCGAGTAGTCACTTACGAGCAAGAACGGTAAACGAATAGTATTAGCCCCAGCATTGATGAAAAAATCGATTGCACTTTGGTTAATGAACTGGTAGTCAGTGCCAAAGGCACCAGGCAGATTTTGTTGCGCAAATTCGCCACCAGCTGTAAGCTTGTCAACGATCCTCTATAGAAACTTGTCATGGATTGATGCTCATACCAGAGTTCACACCGGCGTAAAGGATCTTCGCCGAGCTCGTTGCTGATAAACAGAGAGCAGTGAGGCCGAAGCTCACCGCCCTCACGAGCGACATGACGAACGAATTGAACTAAAGTGAATGGGTAACCTAATAAAATATTTAGAACGAACGAAAACAAAGCCGTAGAGACAAAGGAACCACGCCTGTCACGCAAGGCGGGGGATTGTGAGCGTTAAGTGTGCCCTAATACCCCCATTATTGTGATTATATCGGAGAGCAGACCCTACACTCTTCTCACACTTTATGCGACTCCGTTGCTATGAAGGGCGGGTGCTTGCATTCTCCCACAGAACGCATCGTGCCGCGCAGCACGCTCGATTGGCTGGCGCAACACAGCTGCATGACGAGCAGCCCTACGAGACGTAAGGAGATGCACAGGCTAAATTGACGCGAACGCTCTTTTGAGTGGTGCGCGTCGAACGAGTAAATTTTGAGCGATGCGCAAGTTACGCATGAAGAATCCTGAAACGTGGGGTGGAAGAATGCCGAACAGTATAGCCACGGATTGATGTTATCCGCTGCAACAAATCTGTGGGGCCGCAGTGGTCTGAAAAGGCAATCAATATACAGCGATTGTCGTCTTTACAATAGTCGAGAACATCTGGACTTATATGAGTCTGCGAAGTTATCTGGAAAAGCCAACATGAGATAGAGCAAATAGGCGCAAACAGGAAGAGTAAAAATGCCGCACGATGAGTTCAATTTCTGGTTTGGCTAAGAAACTCTTCGTTGCAGTTTTCCGTGGGGTGCCATGAAGCACGAATAAAAGAAAATTTCCTGAACTCGTGCAATGAACATCTCTTGCAAGCCTAAAGCTAAACTATGAACTTTAGTTTAAACTCTACGTCGACATACGTGACCTCTTATATGACTGTATCGCGTATTATCCAGATTGGTAACATCATAGTAGCAGGGTTAGTTACCATAGGTACAAAAGGTTCCCCACCTATTTCATGGCAGTACGTAACTTCTCCCATACAGTCTTAGCTAAGTTATGTAAAAGCTAGTATCATAAGTAAGTAGGCTAATACTTAGCTATCTGTAGTACGTAAGTTGACTGAAGATTGATGGAGGATGTACCTGAAGCCATAGAAAGGCGGGAAGCAAGGTTGATAAAACACAGATGTTATGTTTATTCACTTCGGTGTATACACCATTATACGCAGCAATCAGCACGTCTCCGTGACCGGAGTTAGCGGGCTTGTTTCAAATGTTACCTATGATCGCACGATCCTCACTCCAGGCTTCGAGAACTACTAAGTTGAGGGTATGCTGGACCCGACGAAATCTGTAAAGTCAAAGGACGGTCGTGCGGGTAGGTCAAGGATGATATCTACGATGATCCCCATGATATTCCTGCCACGGTCTCACTCTTCCCCCTTGTACCTCAATCTGCGCCCCAGGACAAAGTGACAGAGAAAGATGAGCGCTATATGTTGATTATATTATTCATAACGGGGCGATCAAGCCAGTTTCTGGTTCTAGCTACGTGGGTGACGACTATTGGCATGAGGACGGTATCACAGCGATGATCCAAATACTGTTCAAAGACAAGGTCAAGATCAAGGGCGAGCGTAACGAAGATGATCTCTTCAAGCACGCGATGCAATGTCCTGCTGCCGAAGATACAACTCTTTTCGGCAGCAAGGGCAATTCTCCAGAGTGTCGTCACAATCCAGCGGAGTACGGCTATTGCCTCAGCTGCACAGTCCTTAAAGATCACGTACCCTGCGCCAACATATACAACACCAACAAGCACCCCAGCCGTGAAGCTACGAAGATGAATAAATGTCTAGTTCTATTGGAATGGACACAGAATATATCAACCCGGATCTCCTATTCGAAAAGATAAGCTTCAGGCATCCAGGATATCAGTGGAAGATATGGAACAATGAAAACAAAACATCAGTTGTAAAAGTGCTCGTTCTACAAGCCACCATGGGCACCCCATTAATCTTGTTTCAAAATCATAACAGGCAACTAATCACAATGCTAAGAACAAGGACTGCGGCCAAGGCACTGGCGAGACGCCGTTTTTGGTCGTCAACTTCCCCGGCGTGACCCGATAATGAAAATCCCAGGTGTGAAAAGTATCTTCTGCATCGCTGTACATGTGGCCGCAGAGAGCACTCGTTGTACTGCCCCGCTGGTAGAGACTGTTGCCAGCAAGCACTGCCCTGGCCACTCATGCTCTTCAAATTTGTGCAGCATCAGTATCGTGAGCCGTATCGGGGTTTTGATGGCTTGAGGGTACGATTGCCAATGCGTAAGTATAGCTGCAAACTGCAGGATTACTTACGAAGATGGGATGGACATAAGTTTGGATTGCATATCGAAGAAGTGTATAAGTGTTGAAACTAGACCTGGGAATCAGTTACATGGTATCGTGCTCTCAAGTCCCTTCTTGTCAAATTTGACTGAACTTCGCCTGTCAACACTCGTAATGATATTTCACACCCGTTCCTCAAAAGACCTACTCTAGCAATCCTCTCGCCAGCTTCCTGAGCGTATTTGCTCGACTTAACTCTGCATGTCACAATCTTGAATCGAACCAAGTTGCAGCCATTCTGATTGCTACATCAAGCCCGTTCCACTAGTCCATGGTAGTGTTCTTATCCACGCGTCCTGATATTCTAAATCCTACGAACTAGTAACAACGCTGTAATTCCAGCCGATGACCAAGTAACGCCTACCAGGGTATCTCCGAATCCTAAGCCCAAAACGCCTCGTCTACCCAGATGTCACCAGATCTCTGGACCAAGAGCTCCATTATTCTTCCAAAATGGCACACTGCGGAAGCACACCAACCTACGATGCGCCCACACTCGCCACGCTGCCCTTCCTTTGTGGACCCGGCCCGGGCAACTGCCCCGGCGCAATCATCCTTGGGCCACCCACGGTACCCATGTTGATCGCACTCTGCCTCCTACTCCCCGGAGCCTCCAGACCTCCGCTTAGTGGTGGCGCGAAATTGCTCATACCACCTGCGCTGTTGGGGAAGTTTTCGCTAGTGGCGCTACCGGGCAACATCCCATTAGACATAGCAAGACCGCGCACAGCACCCATGGTGGTGGAGTCTTGAGGGTAGACAGAGCTCCCGGGAGGGTTGCCGAGACAGGAACGTAGCATGTCTTTCATACGACGATGCTGATATTTTGTTTGGAGTGAGATCGGTGTGTATGTGACCACGGGCCGGGGACGGTGGCGGGCAAGGGCGGCCATGATGGCTTCTTTCTCTTCGTCGGAGTCGACGGCGCCAGATGGCTCCAGATCTTCGGGGAGTGGTGCATTGGCATCGATGGCTGCACCTGTGACAGTATGAGCATAAGATCCCGGGAGTTGCTGAAAATATACTCACGCTGTTGTTTCGCCTGATTCTTCTTCTGATATTGTGCAAGCAACATGTCGTACGGCAGGCTCCGTCCAGGCACGGCCCGCTTGAGCCCCATACTATGACTCTTGCACGTCAAACTACGCGCGCAGAAGCCGCCGTTGGGCAGCGCAACACCGCACTGTTTCTCGACATCCACAGGTCCTTTGGGCTTAGCCGTCTTCTGCTTGGGTTCATCTTTCTTCTTCTTCTTGGAACCGGGCTTTCCATCGTCTCCTTCGAGCTTTCTCTTCTTTCCTTTCTTCGCGCCCTCTCCATCGACAACTGCGCCCTTGATTGCCTTGCGCGCATTCTTGCCAGTATCATCGTCCTCGCCCTTCTCTTTCCTTGCGGCCGCGTCCTTGGCTTCCTTGGCCTCCTTTTTTTTCTTCAGCTTCTCCTGCTTTTTGCTCAGGCAGTCGCGAACGTGGGTCGCGGCAGAGGCGCGGAGTACGGGGCGGCGACAATGCTTGCATTGCACCGTGTCTACTTTGTCTTCTACGGGGCGGCCGCTCGGAAACCCGGCGATGGTCTTTTCTTCTTGACTGTTCACGATTGGGGAATTGCTTCCTGTGGTACGTGTATCTTTATCTATGCTTCATTAGCAAACAGTTGCATTCAAGCAGGAAAACGCATACTGCTAGCATCGCTCTCTTTCCAATTTCCCGGTATGGAAGGCTTCGGCGCCGGCTTCTTGAGCTTCAAGACCACCTTATCCTTCTTTTCGGGCATGGCGTCCTTGATCACGTCTGAATCGATCAGGCTGTTCTTCGCGGACGCCGGGGGTGCTATTGCACGTTAGCTATGGTCGTGTGTCACAGCTCTCTACGCGGTTTGGTGTATGGAATGCATGCGTTGGAGTGCTGCGCGCCGCATTGTGTACGGATGCTTGTCGGCGATTGCGGAGGTGTGGGGGGCGCCGCAGCCGAACTCACCTTTGCGGGCAACGCCATTAGCAGCCATCGTGGAGGTGCTGCAGCGGCCTTCGGAGCGTTTGATAGTGTCGTAAAGACGCTGCTTAGCGGAGAGAGCAGCACAGCGGTTGCAGCGGTGGTTGGCGACGGGGTGCGTTGATAGCGGCTGCCGTGTCGTGTGCACTGACGATTCCCACGCCCCAGATTGCAGGTGCGGCCTTCGTTTCCAAGGTTCCGGCAAGGTCACGTGATGTGCTAAATCGACGCGGAGAAGTTGGTGCTTCTGACGTAGGAAAAGAAGCCCTGAACTTTTTCGAGTAGGATGAGCATGATTCACCGTGACATGTTCGGTGAGTGAGTAATGTTACAAGTTGGCATTTAAATATGGAGGAAATTGAAGGCAATTGAAGCCAACGGTCAGGCCATACTCTAGACTACACGATCACACTTCACGTATGCAATAGATCCAGACGTTTGATTTTAGACTCGATGATAGTTTTGTACAAATACATACACACTCACGATGAACAAACACGGCTGGGGTCCGCCCATTCAAGTGGTATTGCCTTTCTACAGGCCGAAGCTCACAACCCCGCTACGAAAACACACCAAGCCATACGTTAACACGCAAACGTACACCATATCTATGTTCTAAGCGCCGTGATGGATGATTTGATCCAACTCCGAGAAGATGCACACATAACCACCCCAAATATCCGAGACCCAACAGGTGGGATATGCCGTATACGCCATGTGCCGTCGTAATTCGTTAAGGAAAACCGAGGGAGCCATCGGGAGCGTAATGGGTGGTGTCGTTTATGGAATTTTACTTTCGACCCTTGCTTTTGGTGACTTTCGCGGTACCCTTCTTGGCTCGCTTTGGAGGCTCGTACTCCTCGCTGTGGTTGTAACCCTCCCGCTCGCGCATCATGCTGTTCGTCCAGAGCAAGCACCTAGGCTGTTCTTCCTCCGCCGTTTTCTCAGCAGCTGCGCTTGCCTTGTTGCGGGTCGAACGCGTAGTGGGAACCTCCTCCTCGTCCTCCTCGTCCTCCTCGTCCTCGTCCTCTTCCCTTTCCTCCTCCTCCCCTGATGCTTCTAGATGCGCCTTCATCTTTTGCATGTACTCCGCAATCCTATCCCGGAAAAGGAGAAGTTCCTTGCGAAGAGCCTTCTCACGGGTACCGCGCTCGTCGAGCCACGCCATGAGTTTCTCGATGTCCTCAGGGTCATCGTAGTAGCCCCAGTCGGCGGAACTCTTCAGATGAGTCGGGCCTTCTTCCCTCTCTTTCCGTATAGGAACTGTCCAGCCGAACTCAGCCATATCCTGCGACAAAGCGGGCTCCTCCAAGTTGGGTTGGATCTCAAGCTCGTCCGGTCCTTGAACCCATACACGTCCATTGGCGTATCCGTACTCTGCCGTTGATGACTGCGGCACGCCTCCAAAAGGCATGCCGTTGTGCTCGAACCAGTAGTACTTGTTCAAGAAGCGGTCCTTACCCAAAATCTTAGAGCGATGCACCGAGGCTTCGCGTAGATCATCGTCCAGCTCGGCGATGTTAGCTTCGCACTCCCTGAGCTCCTCTTTCTTCTTTTCGATGTCGTCCAGAAGCTTTTCCCAATCTTTCTGCTGTTTCGTCTTAGCAGCTTCCGCCTTGGCCTTCTTGGCCTTTTCTTTCTTTGCCACTTCGCTATCCCGCTTGCGCTTCGTCACCTTCACGGCTTTGCGAACTTTGCGAGCATTGTTTTTTGCCTCTACTGATGAGTCGCTGTCTTCTTCGTCTTCTTTGACATCGGTAATGCCAGCCATAGACACATCCGGTGTAGCTTTACCATCGGTTGGCGACGCTGGTGTATTCAGAGGAAGCGCGATCTTCCGCTCAATGTCGAGCTTGAACATTTCATCGGCCCTAAGCACGGATGAGTCATGATTGATAACAGGTAGTTTGTGGTATACATACAGTTCCTTTCGCTTTCGCTGATACTCTATCTTCTCTTTGCGAAGGCTGGTCATGTCTTGGGCAGCGTTCTGTAGCTGATCGCGGAACTGTTCTGTGGTAACTGTGGGGCGCAAGGCCATGTCCAACGCAGCAATGCGCAGATTGACATCAAGATTGAGATAGTTGGTCGCAATATTCTCGACGGAAGGTTCTGTATCGGGAGAGACGAGCTTGGAGAGGATCTCATCGCAGTCTTCTTTGTGCGATGGGTTGTATGACAGTTGGTGAAGCAGTCCCACTAGGATAGCTTGCCAGCCGCCTTCTCGGAAATTCCTCTCCTTGCACATTTCCACCCAGTTGAAATCCGTCACAAATTCGGCAGCCTTATGAACTTCTTTTAGTGGTTCCGGGGTAGGCGTGCGCGGCTTTTCCACAATCTCAGCGATTTCCGATCTCCTCAGGCTGCTGCGAGTAGTTCGCTTTGGCGGCTCTGGCTCAGGAGTTGCTTCCTTGCTGGACTCTTCCTCGTCTTCGGACTCTTCTTCATCGATCATACTGGGCAGCTGAACTTGTAGCTTGCCAGATTCATTGACGTATTGCTTGAGTACAGCACAGTGCACCTCGACTAGCAATTCACACTCTGGATCTTCCGATGCATACCCCATAGCTTCAATAAAGTCGTCTATCGTGAATGAATCGAGAGAGTAGATGGTGTCATGGACGTTGAGGGTTTCCCATATGGTCAACAAAGGACCAATGCTTTTCATTAGAATCCCTGTCTTCTTATGGTCCTCTGGTGGGTCAACACCATCTGGAACATCGTCCGATAGAAATTTCAATGGGGGCCGCGTGACAGTGACGCGTGGCTGTCGGATTCTTAGATCGTCGATAGGATATTTGATCGGTTCAAATGGCTTAGCAACAGGGGCTGAATGATAAGGAGGCACATTCAGTGGTTGGTTCGCGAGTGTTTGATATTGCATGAAGTTATTTTGGAAGGGCAGACCGATAGGTAGACCATTACCTTGTGGCGGAACATGCTGCGTGAGGTGGGCCGGTAAGTTAGAGCGTGCCTGGGTAGCTAGATGAGGTGGTAGATGTGAGTTTTGGAGGTGTTGTGGTCCATTGAACTGAGAAAGCGAGGGTCCACTGTAATGTATAGGCAATGGTCCGCTATATTGCATTGGAGGGGGCCCCGAGTACATGAGTGGTGGTGGACCGGCGACGGGGTGACCAACCAGCTGACCGTTCACATGATGAGGATGGGTTGCTGCATGTGTACCCATGTTGATATGTCCATAATCGTGCGGCCTTATACCATTCATCTGGGGGTGTCCGGCGTTTGGGTAGTTCGTCGGAGATGAAGCATCGTCTAGGCGTTGAGCAATTGCTGCCCTTTCTGCATTCGCAGCCTTTTTTGCAGCTATTACGGCCTCGCGCGTCTTAGCATCCGGTAGTTTGGTAGGTATGTTATACCGCTTCGCTAGGTGATCCTTGACCATCCATGGGGCTCCGTGCCATGGTTCCCGTGAAACAGCACCTCGCAAGAACTGCTTCAGGATAATCTTGGAATAGACCCTTCGATCCCGCATGAGTTCGGAGGCCTTGTAGCGCGTAAGCTCTTCCCCGTCGTCCATTTGCATAATGTAGGTATATGAGCGGAAGTCTTCGTTGAGTTGACCGTTGAACATGCTGTGGAGCCTTGATGTGTCGGTCATATTTTTGATCACACCGTATCGGCGGCCGCCTTCTGTGTCCAAGGCTACGCGATCACCAACATTGTAGTGTTCACGAAAATGCTACAAAATCACGTTAAAAGTCTCCAACAGGCAGAACAAGACCCAACTTACATCGTAGACCTGATTGACTATAATTGAAGTCAGTAAGTGTCGACCATGGAACATGTCGCAAACTTACCCAAGTCGTCCATGCGAGGAGTAGTCTCAAATTGGACAAATGCCAACACTCGCGACCTGAGGCCCTCCGGGAATATGCTGTCGATCTCCTGGGACGCTTCTTGCTGTGGCGTGGTTATGGTCACGCTCTTGAGGACCTCTTCCAAGGAGCGACCCGGACGTACCTCGCTCTCCATTGCTTCAAAGAACGTGTAGCCGGAATGGCCAGTTGATTCGCACGTGAAAACCCGCTGTGAAAGCGTTTAGTATAACCATGCGGAAGAGGGTTGACACAAGGCCGGGACGGGGGGACTCTAACCTGTAGGTAAAAGTCGCGCCTATCATTCACGTTAGCAACATCACTCCACGGGCCTATGACTGGTACTTACTTATTTAGGAACTTTTCATAGTCCGCGAAGACTTCTCCAGTCTGTTCAATCTCCCATACCTGTCAAATGCGCTTAGTAGCTGATGTAAAAGATATATGAGCCCCACGGGCGCACCTCGGTATTGTCATCGATGAACGGCGGCAGAGGCTCGGTCTTGACCGGTTTCCGTTTGTATTGAACCTGCCAATGTCAGTGACATGTATCTTCAGAATGCCCTGACCAATTCTTCACCATCTTGCCCCTGGTCTCAGCTCATCGGAAGCTTCTGAAGTCTACGTTGTCGCGTCGCAGGGTTCGGCACCGTCGAGGGCACGTTTCTGCGCGATAGGAGGAGCTTAGGGGGCGATGTTCCGTAATATGACACGTCGACCACCTCTTCGGAACGCGAGGCAAAGTTTGTCGAGCTATCCCGCGCGTCAGAGGTAGTCCTAGGTAGAGTCGTGGTATTCCGCAACCGATCCAAAGAGCGTTCCGAAACGCGTCGAGATGCGCGTTTCGCGTAGTTTGTCTGACGGGGTCGTCTGCGGGCCGTGGTGGGGAGACAGAGGACGGTAGGGCGGTGGAAAAGAGGAAGTAAGAGACAGGCGATTGAATGAGGGTCGAAGGGTAGCAGTTCAAAAATGCCCAGCGGCGCGGACGTCCCTCGGACTAGGCCCTACTGGGACAAGCACCCTAAACGCTCCTTCTCCCACTTCGCCGCCATGCGCACCTCTGCGCTCGAAACACCAGCGTATTTGGACTCGTTTGGAAGCTTGGAGCTGAGGCATATTGTTCATATAGTTCCAGGAAGAAAACAATCTGATACAATCGTGAGATATTTGGGTTACGCGGAGGGTCTCCTACACATGACGCCTCTATGCTTTGAGCCACCCCAGACAGCAGCCTGACCCACTTCCACGACCAAACTACCCTTACCGCGTAACTGCCCGCATCCGTCCACACACGGATAAATAAAGTATATAGACTTCATGTACCATCCAAACTTGATGTTCTGCACTATCAAGACGGGTCAGGGGCAATTATCTCATCATGAGATGGTTGTCGATCGTCCTCCCTCTCGGCCTTATTGTCCCTGCTGGGCCAGGCAATAACCGAAACATCCGCGACGTTGCTTACCGCGACATTAGGACACGGGATGAATTGTAGGGTATCCATATCAGATACTCACTGTTCAAGACCGCTCACCAGTGTCAGGTTTGATAGGAATATAGGACCTAGAGAAGCTTGTTGTCAAAGGGGTACGATGGAATTTTCTCAAGATGAGCGATAGACAACAGTGGCTCCATCCCTCTCGATACAATTCAAAAGCCGCAATCATAGTCTAAGAGTCCATGTATACTACCGAAAACCCTATCCAGCTCCCCACCACTCCTATAGCGGAGTATGAACTGATGAACATTAGCGGCAGGAATTCGTACCTCGCACCAAAGACGATGCCATGTATGAGCGAGCAGTACGCTATCAAGGGTATGGACAGAGCGATATAGTAGAATGAGAAGCGGTCGAATAAGAATACGCGGAGCTGCGATGATCTGCCTTGAGGTTAGTGTAGCGACACAACGAGAAGCGTGCACTTACGCTGGTGCGAGTCGGTCGAAAGCTAGTAAGAAAGCTACAAGCCATAATATCGTGTAGACGGTCTTGACTGGGAATTCGGCTGGCGTGAAGAGAAGAGGAAACAGTGATACGTGTCCCGCCACAGCCAAGGGTCTGAATGCACTAAAGTATCGACGATCTCTGAGCGCTACCAAACTGAACGGAATGATCACAAGAAGGATGGCCTTTTCGTGAACATGCCAACCGAAGAGGAACGATGCATAGCCACAAAGTGCGACTGCACCGATGAATGTCTCCCACGTGGGTCGGCAAAGGAGCTTGATGAGAAAGGGCTATGTGTGGTAAGTAGGTGAATATGGGATACGAAGCGACCGACTGACTATCTGAAAGCCCACAGTGAGCAGAAAGCAGGTCAATGGCACAACCTCCGGGAGGACGGCGAAGGAGGTGTCGCCAACGAGCCCACGCGTGACGCTGTTGATAGCCTCTCTGTCAACATCTAGACTAAGGTATGGCGCCACTGTAATTGTTAGTCACGACCAAATCCATAGATAAAATTCTTACAGTATATCAGCAGTCGATCAGTGAAGGAGTACAACGCCCAAATGTTCGGTGCCCAGTAAGCGTGACACAGTCCTCTGGAGAAAGGGAATAGGCGACGGAACACCTGCTCAAGCTGACCCCAGAGGGCAAAAGGTCCAAAAGCTGCGGCAATGACGGAGATGATGCCAAGTCCTAATTTGATACAATTGAAGAACCGGATGCGGAAATATGGGAACGACGGGCGATCCGCCAAGCAATAGGTACGGAGGAGGAAGACAAAGTAGGCGGGCGCAATGTACATGTAGATGTGCTTGAAACACAGAAGCACCGCAAAAGTAAGGCCGCTTAGTAACAGTGTGGATTGGTTGCGTGCAAGGACCAAGGAACAGACCAGAATGCCGTACATGAATCCGTTGTACTGGAAGTGGATGTGGTCGATGATTAGTAGTCCAGGAGAGAGCAACACAGAGAGGGCAGCTGCATGTGCAGTCGCCTCTGTTTTTGACCCTTTTACATAGCTGGAGATGTCAGTGACTTGAAAGCGGCAATCTTTGGAAGGCATACAGGTGCAGCGCATAAACCAAGACTAGTTCGGTAAGAATGACGGTCGCGCGCTGGAAGTAGACTGTCTGCCAGCTATCATAGTTCAATGCCGTAACATTGAGCAGAGCAGGTTCGAGGTAGACAGCAGCCTGGGACAAGAGCCATTCGAAGTAAGCAAAGAAGGGCGGGTAGTCGAGGGTCCACTCTGAAGTTTTCTGCCGGGCAGTAAGCACACTGATGCATGGTGGGCGTTGGCGCGCAGATGGTTACCTCGTAGTACCATTCTTTGGTCGGCAGCGAATGGGTCAGCGCCAGCCAATTGCGATGCACTTCAAAGTCGGTCGACTTGCTGCCAAAGCAAGTCAGCAAACGGCGGGCCAGGGATGCAGGAGAAAAGGTTCACGGCTGGACGTACTAGGCGGGAAAGAGGAGAACCTTTAGCGCCGTGGCCACGACAGCGCACTGCGCAATGGACGGATACAGATCTGACATGAGGACGACGGCTGGGCTGGGGGACCGGATGGGCGGTGCGGTTATTGTGGAAGGTAGCGGCGCGCAGTGAGGTTGCCGGCACGTGACGCGAGTAGCGAGGCTAGCTTGCGCCGCGATTGGCCACGGCGGCCTCACACGTTTTGGCCCTGGCCCGGCCCGCACGCTCGCTCCCACGCAAGTGTTCGGCTGCCGTTTGCCATTGCGAACAGACAGTGCCTAGTACTGGGAGCACTTGGACAGGCGGCGTTTGGCCGGTAGCGCGTGCAGACGGGTGCATGGCGGCTCTGCCCCTGACCCAGAGGGCACCTGGGCCCGTGGTCGACGGGTCGGCACTAGATGGCAGACGGAGTGGGCAGTAGTCAGGTACGCGACGTGTGCTGCAGCCCTGCGCCGTCTGCGCGCCTCGTCGAGTGACACGGCTGACGGAGCGCCGTTGGCCTGCGCCTGGACAGCAGGCGTGTGGCGCACCGGCGTCTAGGCCTGAGGCTCGCCGCTTGTGTGCAGCTGGTGGTTTGGATGATTTGGGATGCCCATGGGCACGCGCGTTTAAAATAAGCAGGCGCGCTATCCCCAATCGAGGCGGCCTCATTTGCGCCTGCCTCCTGTCTCTGGGCGGCTCCTTCGCTTTTCTCCAGGGCTCGTCCTCTTCCAGCTCCCAGCCTGCTGTTCTTCGATCCCATCCGCTCATTACTTATCCTTCTCCACAGCATCGAGGTCGCGGACAAAGATCACCTCCCTGCGCCTTCATTATTATTGTGGTGTCGTTCTTTCAGCCTCTTCGCGTCTTCCAAAACAACCCCCGAGGCCCGTCACCTCCGCACGCACAGCTCCCCGTCCCTAATTTGGCCCTCTGACGACCCGCCGGGATTTGCTGCTGCTCCCTTCACCTCCAGGCCGTCTGGTAGCCGTCTACGCCTGCTCAGCTTGTATTATTCAGCGGCATTGCACCCTCGGCGTCACCCAGGTCCACCGACAGCCGACCGACCTGCTGGGCCCCTTTCATCTTCCCTCTGGAGCCTTGTACCTTGTATTGAGTGCCGCATTAGCCATTGAGTTGCTCCGTGAGTCTGGTTCTTGCATCTTGTACCACACCCATCGCTGACCATGCCAGCTTGTTCTCCACAAGCTTTAATACCCGTTGCCTTTGCATTCGCCGTAGCCGACCTGCACGGTTGCCCGTATATCTTCTGCTTTACATACTTCACAGTCCGGGACTCGTACAGCTCCGGACGCAGTAATACACCGTCGCCACGGCTGTCCTACCCCAAAACGCGCGGGACAACTTCGTCCTGCCCCCGCACCTTCACGGAATGCAGCACCTCGACGGCGCCCCATCCGCCCCCAGCGGACCTCGCCTTCAGCAGAGCTTCCAGAAGCAGATGAACGGAAACACTGGCTTCTCGCACGGCGCGTTTAACACGAACCAGCCTGGCGGCTATGCCGACAGGCACCCCGAGAGATCCAACATTCCTAGCATCAACACTGGCAGACTGGCTCCTGGCAACCACAACACCGAACTGCAGACACCTGGCACTGGCTTCGACATGAACTTCACCCCGCTTTTGCCCTCTCAGCTGCTTCTCGGAAGCCCTTTCCAGCCTGGCTCCCCGAATGCCTTCACCTCGCCTCAGTTCCAGAGCTTTGCCAACTTTGCCGGACAGAATCAGATGCAGCAGCAGCAGCAGAGCCAGCAGAACGCCATGGGCAGCCCACAGATGCAGCAGGGCCCCCTTTCGCCCGGTCTGTACCAAGGCCTCGTATCTCCGACGAGCGGCTTCTTCGCCGGCCCCCAGTCGCCCACTGGAGGGTTCCCCGGTTATGGACAGCAGGGCCTCGGCGGTCTTGGATCCTCCCTCCCCATCGCTCCTGGATTAGTTTCTGGCACGAGCAGGACGGTCTACTTGGGCAACATCCCACCGGAGACGTCTGCTGAGGAGATTCTTGGCCACGTGAGAAGTGGCCAGATCGAGTCAGTTAGGCTCCTCCCGGACAAGAATTGTGCTTTTATATCCTTCCTTGACAGCAGCTCGGCCACCCACTTCCACTCTGACGCAATCTTGAAAAAGTTGTCGATCCGTGGCCAAGACATTAAAATTGGGTGGGGCAAGCCGTCGCAGGTACCGACATCGGTTGCGCTTGCTGTGCAGCAGTCAGGCGCCTCTCGCAACGTGTACTTGGGCAATTTGTCCGAAGATGTGACTGAGGATGAGCTGCGCGAGGATCTCAGCAAGTTTGGACCTATTGACACTGTCAAAATCGTGCGGGAAAAGGCAATTGGTTTTGTTCACTTCTTGTCTATCGGCAATGCGATCAAGGCGGTCGCTCAGCTTCCACAAGAGCCCAAGTGGCAGGCTCCCAGGCGCGTCTACTACGGAAAGGATCGATGCGCATACGTCTCGAAGACGCAACAGCAGAACGCGGCACAGTACCTTGGCATTGCCCCTGGATACGCTCACGTTCTGAACGGCGCCGATCGTGACATGATCTCGAACGCTCTTGCTCAACAATCGGTTGCAGCTGCAGCGGTCGCGACTTCCGCTGGAGGAGTAAACAATCTTGGTAACCGAACCGTTTATCTGGGCAACATCCACCCTGAGACCACCATTGAGGAGATCTGCAATGTTGTCCGCGGTGGCCTGCTTCACCACATCCGATATATCCCCGATAAACACATCTGCTTCGTAACATTCATCGACCCTACCTCCGCTGCATCCTTCTACGCGCTGAGCAACCTCCAAGGGTTGATGATTCACAACCGCCGTCTTAAGATCGGATGGGGTAAGCATTCTGGTGCCCTTCCTCCCGCCATCGCTCTCGCTGTGAGTGGCGGTGCATCGCGCAACGTTTACATCGGAAACCTGGATGAATCGTGGACCGAAGAACGTTTGAGACAGGACTTCTCTGAATACGGCGAGATTGAGTTGGTCAACACCCTGCGCGAAAAGAGCTGTGCGTTCGTCAACTTCACCAACATTGCCAACGCTATCAAAGCCATCGAGGCTGTAAGAGGTCGCGAGGAGTACAAGCGATTCAAAGTCAACTTCGGTAAGGACCGTTGCGGTAACCCGCCTCGTCAGATGAACAACAACCAGGGTCAACCCCAGCACCCGGGTAGCGATGGCATTCAGTCGCCCTCACCCACCAGCGGTCTTCACCCCAACCGCAGCAACACTGGCCCATCCGTGTCTCCGACTGGATCCGCCGCACCTGTCTCTGGTGGAAGCACCAATGGGCAGTTCCCCAATGTCCAGGCGCCTACTCCTTCTACCATCTTGAACACGGGTGTGAACAATCCTTTGATGCTGTATCTCCAAGCCCAGCAAAGCCAGCAGCAGCAACAGGCCGAAGTCAGCATTCAGCAACAGCAACAATCTCAGCAGCAACAACAGCAGGGATATCCTTCGCCTCAGTCAGCTTTCTACAGCGCCGACCTGAACCCGTCGCCTCAACCACACGCATCTCATGGCGGCCATCAGAGCACGTCAAGCTTCAGCCTCATCAACGGAACCTCAGGCCAGTCTGGGGCGACCACCGTCGGTGGCCTTTTGGCTCCATCGAACCTAAACGCTCGCGCTCAGCACTCGCGTGCAGTCAGCCTGCCGGTCTTCACCCAGGGACCCTTCAATCAACCTGTACAATCATCGCAGGCTCCTCAACAGAATACCTTCGGTAGCTTGAGCTCCGGTATCGGTGGTTTCGGCAGCGGAAACGGTGGCTACGGCCTCGCCATCCAGGGCGACGGCGGTCTTCCCGGATGGGCCGAGGAAGAAATTGGTGCGCAGTAAGACGGCCGGATGTGACGGATCGGATTCCTTTCTCTTCCCTTCCACTGTGCGATACTTTCACCGACCTTACTACCTTTAGTGTCGTGGTTGCCGAACTCACAACCCACCCTGTTGCTTACGCCACTTGCCTACCTTCATTTTTATATTCCCCTTTTGCATTATCTGGGTTTACTGTCATCTTTGGAAATGGTGTTCTGAGTTACTGTACTCTGTTGTAATTGAAATTATTGCGATTTGAAATGTTTACACTCACTTTACTCCCTAATACTCCTTGCTTCATTCACTTCCACTTGTTATTGAGAAGATTGTTACGAAAGTCAGGCTGCGAGCTTGTCGACTGAATGAAGTTCGGCCGCTCGATGTAGTTCTAGATACCTGCAAGGATGAGGATCAAGTAGGGAATGGATGCTCAATGTTGAATACCAAACGGCAAAAGAGGAAAGGGCAATGGCTGATGGGATGGTATAATAATATGATTTTGTTGTTCACATTGCGGTGCTTCATCTTGGCGTACAATGCTTGAGCCTTCTTTCCATTTGAGCACATATCATGACCATGTCTGTTGGAAGTAGTCGATGGAATCATATGAAGGCATTCTGAGCCGCTCATATAGGTGAAAAGCAGGTGTTTGAATATGATTGTTGATGGCTGGTGATCAAGCAGTCCGCCGCTCACATAACACTGAACTAATATCAGAAGATCTTCCATAGCTGTACAACCTTCATCACAAAACATACAGCAAGGTGACTATCGTTCATGCAGTGGGCGCACATTCTCTGCCCGTATAAAGCTCTTAGCTGCACCCCCGTGTGCTACTTCTCCCCCGTGCTGTTATTCATTGCTACCAACCAGCACGCCAAACATTCGCACCCCCTATCATACCGCATATAGACTTGATGCCAACCTCGCTGCTTCACACCCTCTCCAACATATGACTGTACATACAACTTCTTCCTCCAAGCATTAGTGCAACCTGAGTCTTTAAAGATAAACTCCACGTAACAGGCTACATAATCATCCATCGCCAATTCACCACCCGCATAGCCCCCATCTACGCCATCAGCCAAGACTTTTCCTACGCCCCCGAGGCCTCCTCCCTTAAGCACTTTCCCGCTGGAAGGAACTGCATTTTACGACCGGACTTCACCACACTCAAGTACATCATCTCAAAGAGCTTTCAGCGCGTCAACTAGATACCAGACTCTGCCAGTGCGCAGCCCGAACTCGCGAAGCATAACCCTAACCCTAATCTATGAAGAAGCACTCCCCTGCCTTTACCAATTCGTCAGGTTCGCCCCTGCAGATCACCAGGGTATCTTCCCACTATTCCTGGACTCCCTTTCGCCTTTTACGCGGTCGCTGATTCGACACAGTGAAGACAGTCGATCTCGAAGAGGAACAGAAATCCAGCGATGGCCGCGCTCACTACCACGCATCAGACCGCGACTGGCGGGACGCACCGGAAATGTACGCCGAAGAGCTGTCCAATGTGCGACAACACCCCGACCCAATATTTATCTCACACCAACGTTCCCCCAACACTTTCGAGGGTGCGAGAGAGTGTTTGGAGGTCTAATGTACGCATATATATTGTCTTAATATCACTAGGAGGTTTTGTTTACTAGGAAGATTTAAATCTGGAGGTTGAGTACTGTTCCCAAGCACCTATGACCAAGAAGGTGACTAAGGAGGCCCGTGCATATACGCATGTGCGGGAAGAGTCGGGTCTTAGAATGCACCAGATGTATGTGCGGATGAAACAGAGAAAGCTGGTGGGCGGGTTTTGTGTAGAGGGAGGGGCCGTGGGGCGTGGAAGTGATAGGATGTTAGGAGAAGAGGTGTCAGAACTTTGCATGGTCATGGGGACTAACGGATTGAAGTTCTTCGATAGAAGTAGTAACAAAGCATTCCCGTCGGAGACACAGGAACACGAAAGGAAACCCATCCAAAGGTCGACATGAAGAGATGACACTAAGCTACGTCAACGAAGACGAATTGCTTATCCTCCTGTTCGGCACAAGCTTAAGCCCATACCGGTTCGCTTACGCGTATACCATGGTCCACAGAACACCAGCACGATGCACAGTAACACATCTTTGTCCAGCAAAGGAGGAGCACGTGATGTATAGACCAAACCGGATAGCCAGGAGATCAAGGATCGCAAAACCTCGAAGCTGTTCAAGTGGGGTTACACAGTGCCCTTAGGCTTTGATCCTGGCGTTTGGGCGTTCCACCCGGCGATCTTCAAGACTGCCTCCTCTGTGCCGTACACACGCAGCGTGTTACCGAAAGTCTGCCAGAATTCTCCGTCCCATGCAGGGATCATCTCCTTAGGTTTGCGTTGTTTCTGTTCGATTGGTACCCAGCCGCTTGTATCCGGCTCGTATACCTCGTCTTGCCATGAGTGCATAGTGTCGGAGTTGTCAACAGCGACTCCGCCCTGATCATCTTCCGAAGGTGATGATTGGTCATCGAGACTCAGCTGTTCGAAAGCATTGCGAGTCTGAAAGCGACTTTGTGCTAGCGAGGTGTTGTTAGACTTGCCCTTGCTACTTTTGGTCTTTTGCGTTTTCTTTTTTACGATTAGTATCTCTGATTGCGATGATTGCTGGCGATCTGGTGATGGCTGGGGTACTGGAAACTTGTTGAGCATTGGGGGCTTTTTATGTCCATTTGCCTGCTCTACTGCAGTCTTTACGCTTGCTTCCGAAGCGCCATCTGGCTTTTGACGGTCGGCATTCAATTTGGCTGAGAGGCGCAGGAGGATGGTTGCCGTCAGCAAACTGTCGTAGCCTGCTTCATGGAACATGGCTGCCTCATGGTACTTTGGGTGCTTGAGGTGTGTCGCTGTGACGGTAAGCATGATGATAGCCATAGAAGGCCATTGAATTTACCAATGTCTGGAAGTGGTTGATTCTCGAGGCTTTCAGCAATCTGTTGCAAGGTCGGAGACGCGTTCAGATCTCCCTCAGCGTGTGTTGCAAGATATTTCGTATCGACAATTCTCGGAAATCTGTACGCATTAAGCGATTGGTCTCATTACTTTGATTCTAGTCTGCACAGGGCAAACAACGATGAGACAGAAGACTTTGAGCAACCTTCTAGTAGGTACTTACATCTGATGAAGCGCCGAACAGAACCCGTTAAGTGTCTCTGGCAGATGGCCTACGAACGAGCGATAGAAATATACGAGGTCTGTGAACATGTTGTGGCCTACTAATACAGGCTGATGTTTCTGGAGACGATCGTGAGCCCGATCGAATCTTTCCTTGACATCGGTCTCATCCTCAGCGATGATCGGCGTGCTGGTGTATCTCCCAAAGTAATACGGATCTGCCTTATGTAGGTCACCATCAGCTGCGAGAGCTTCGAATACCCACCGGAAGCCCGTCTGTTTGGCGATTTGCTCCTTTACACGATTTTTGATATGGCGTTTGTTCTCTTCGTCCCGCTGTTCGTCATAGACTATGATCCGGATGCATTCCTGCCTCCCGATAGTAACGAGATCTGGAAATTCGGCTCGAACTAGCTGGTGGACCTGAAAAGCGTGATTAGTATCGTCGGACAGCGCTGAGGTTGCCTGATCCAAAATCATTCACCTACTAAGCGTTTTTCGAATTGTGATATGGCCATATTCAAAGACGGATTAAGGAGTCCAGTATGCGTCGTGATCTCTAGTCTGTAGTCATCCTTCGATGTCTTCCATACGTTAATGGCCTCCCTAACACGCCTCACAAAGTCCAAAGACTGGACGTCTCCTGGCTTCAGCTGCATGTCCTCAACTTCGGGCTTCCTGTCCAGGCGTTCGTTCATCCTTTGTTGAGCATCATGCGCTTCTTCCCGCGAAAGATACTGCACTCCTCGAGCAAAAGAAGCTCCTAGGTCGAAGCCATGATTAAGTAGGAAGGTGGCAGCGCCGCTTTGTATGTGGATCTCACGCTCAATGTTGAGCTTGAAGTTCTCATTGAGCAACGGGCTGAGGGATATGTTGTAGGGCTTCAGAACGTATTTGTTCTCGACATAGTCGAAGCGTGCACAAGTCAATCCAATTTGGAGGATGTGGTAGCGATCTGCAGCAATCCTAGTCTCCTGATACCGATCCTCTAGCGTCTTCCTTCCCCTTCCCGGATGAGACTTCCAGGGCTGCTTTCCGGGTAGGCGTGAGGGGATACCGGTGAATTCCAAGTCGAGCGACACGAAATCAGCCTCTGAGATGCTGATTAGTAGGCCCAGTAGCTCGTGAGGGTACGAGTCAGCATCGACGTCCATGGCTGCCAAAACGGTACTGCGCTCGAAAAGGCACAGTACACTTTGTTGCTTTCGAGGTGGGCGATGCAGAGGACTGCGGAATATTTGCGGATCTTTGGGTTTTGGCAATGGAGTAGGTGGCGTTGTAGAGCAGGAAGTCTTGACGTGGGCAATTCGCTAACAAGTAGACCCAGAACGTTGTCTAGCGCAGGGCCGTGAACGATTTAGTAAGAGACAGACGTGGAGAGACTCCACGAGACACGCGCCCTCTATTACAGCTGTAGCGATACTGGTCAGTCTCAATGGTTAGTGAGATCAGCACGAGCGGAGCAAGACACTAGATTGCTCGTAGCCCCCCAAGCTGCGTTTGACAAGCGCAACAACCCCAAGTCAGAGTCTCAACTGCGCACGGTCAAACGACGACTGGAGCCTCATCGTGCGATGAAAGCCGTGGTGTTTGCAGCGTTGCGGCGTGATGGTGGCTGGCGAGCGAGGAAGCGCCAAGGCTGGGGCATCGCGACGCCCGAACCTCGGCTGCCGGCCCATTGAGCTTTCACATTCCGCTGGCAGGCGGTCAACAACACCTCAGGACACCTCAGACATGGCTCGTCTAGCCGTCGCTGCCTCGTCCCAGTAGCTTCACCTCCATCGACACTCCTCCCGCCGCCATGGCTGCCATGTACGAGGACCTGGGCAGCTCGCGCACGCTTGGGGCCTCGGTCTCGTCACTGTCCTCGTCTCGGCAACACTCGCAGCACATTGCCAAAGCCTACCGCCAGGCCGCTCAGCTGTTTCTCACGCGTCGCCTGCCCGAGGCGCTGTCCACGATCGAACCCATCGTCACTCCTCCCGCCCAAGACGACGTCAATGGCACCCATGACGGCGACCTGTCCGGCTATGCGCCCATAGCAACCGCGTCGCGGGGCACGCGGGTCAAGGTGTGGAGCTTCTACCTTACCTTCCTCAATGCCGTTGTCGAGCTGGGTGCCGAGGAGGGCAAGCTGGCATTTGGCAGCACGAGATGGAAGCAATTGGTCTCCAAATGCCGCGATGGCAGCGTGTGGGACGATGTTGCGCGCGATGGTTACGCTGGCGTAGAGGGCGATGTGGACGCCGAGGTTGTCGTCAACTTGTGCGTTCTCCCTTCGACCTTGACAGCTCGTCTAACAGATCGCAGGGCAACTCTACTACTCACACATTCACCGTCCCAGCGGCTGAACCAACACAAGTTGGAGACATATCTTTCGGCCTCGGCTAACCCTACCTTTGACATATCCTCACACATGTCCTCCTCTGCATACCTCCAGCGCCGCCCCAGCCAGCAGAACAATGGCACGAATACACCACGGGACCTCAACACCCGGTTGAAGCTCCTTGAGCTGTACACTCTCCATATACTCCCGCGCAATGACGAGTGGGATTACGCCCGAGAATTCATATCCATGTCCGAAGTGCTCGACGACGAGCGCAAGGAAGCTTTCTTGCTTGCTCTTCACTCGCTCAAGGAAGAGAAGGAAGACGCAGAGAAGCGCGAAGAGCGCTTACGTCAACAGCAACAAGAGCAGTTAGAGCAACGGAGAAAGGAAACTGAGGTTCGCCGACTGGAACAGTCTCGGGCAGAAGACGAGCGAAGGAAACGCGAAGAAGAAAACAGGCGGCAGCCCAGAGGCTCTGACGAAATGTACCGAAGGCCCAACGCCCCTCGCGAAGCACCTTCCACGTCATCGCGAGCATCCCGACCAGCCAAGAAAGCGGTCAGTCCACCACCCGGCCTATATCACCGCGCAACTGCCCTATTGTCGTCGATGCAGACTATGATTGCGAACACCGCGCACTCGATGACCGCGAACCCCATGGCGTTCTTCCGTTCTCTACTCTTTCTTCTTGCTTTTGCTCTGGCGTTTGGTCGAAGGGACCTTCGGGAGCGCATCATGCGCATTTTGCGAAATGGGCTGGACAAGGTCCGCCGCACCGTGGGAATGGGCGTTAAGGTCTCGTATATTTGATGATTTACTGCGATGAAGGCATTCCCCTTCTTGTACCATAACTAGAAGCTTGAGTCACGGCTTAAGAAGCTGGCTTATTCTGCATAATATCGATTACTAAAGTACTCTGCCTTCTATATCACCCTTATTACAACCGTGGCGTATAGTCTCACTCCGCCCATTAATATGGTCATCATGGGTAAATGGGCCATCACAGGGATGGTCGATACAAGGCGAAGGATCAGTGAGAAGCCTGCAAGGGGGAGAGGAGGATCGGATCCGCAACCTCGCCAGTGTCGCCAAGCTCGTGCAAAGTTGTACAAGAGGTGTCGTGAGATCACGAACCTTTGCACGACGGACGAGGCGAGGCAGACAGTGTCGCGCTGAAGGGTCATTTTGCGGCGCGGAGTATAGTGGAGAGTTGAGTGGTAAGTAGCGCGATGAATCGTGCCGGGCGAAGAGGGCGACGAATTTGAGGTGGGTTCAAGGCAACGAGTTACTAGGTTGGGAGAAAGACCTGAGGTTTGTGGAGTCTTTAGTGTTGATGCTTGACGAAGGAATAGAGGACTGTCCACGGGGACGTAGCCCAAGTTATCGTCGAAGTTGCAGAGGATTTTTAATGTCAGTGTGCACACAAAAATGGAGATGGGGAGATAATAAGATCCTATATCTAAAGATAAAAACACGCTAACAATCAAGACACTGTACAGAATACACTTCGGTCAAACGCCGTCCAACCCCGTTATGCATCCCAAGAGGCCACTCCATCACAAACTTCCATGCACTATGTTCATTTGTTGATCCTCTTCATCCTTGCCCCATCCCTCCACCACTTGCACTCCTTCATCCTGATGCCTTTCCTCTCCTCTTCCATCACGACGCCGCCCCTCTCTGTATTTCCTACGGCTAATTGCCCACTCCCTTCGTGCCAATAGCGATCCCACTGCGGCGCCTTTGCAATCTTGTGCGTATTCGGATTCCCGCTGACAACAAAACTGGCGTAGTAACTGTGATATATATCCGCAATCTCAGGGAACTGCGTGTTGCGGTGTCCGTTGAAATACCCGTGATCCGACGCATGCGGGACGCCCATATGCGGCGCTGCGCCATTGGGAGTGTTAAAGCGCGCTTTATATACGGGCGCTCCGGCGGCGGCGAGTCGATGGGCGGTTTCTTGCACGGGGCAGATGTACGAGTAGTCGCCGTAGGCGGCGCTTATGCGTTCGAACTGTGTACTCACGAATTTACCTACGTGGTCTGCGTACGGCCCTTCGCCGTTACTTGGGTCGGGGTAGAGTGCTTCGAGCTCGGCGAGGTCTTTTCTGGTGAGGCCGGGCAGAAGGTTCGCCATGAAGTTCACAAACTGCGTGTTGGATTGGAGATCTTTGGGCGCGAACATCTTGCCCTCATCTGTGACGGCGGATATGAGAAGAGGGATTTTGTAGAAGGTGCCATCGATCCCGGATTGAGAGCCTGATTTCTCTAGGAGGGGACCCGGGTGGCTGGGCTGCCATGGCCAGGTGATATTGTAGTTTGATGATGTATATATCTTTCCTGACGCCAAGCGCAATTTGCGCATCGGGACATTGCGGAGACATTCGAGGGTTTCGGCATTGGTGCTGTTGACCTTGTTGGGGCATCGAATGTAGGTCATGAACTCATCATAATAGCGCTCGTTGAGTGCGTACGAAGGTCCGGGGAATCCTCGTGCAGTTGGTGCCCCGGAAGCAATAATGGCCTGGCTGAAGAGCTTCTTGCCTTTTGTGTCACCGTAGTCGTGGAAGAGATGAAGACCAACTGCATGCGCTCCTGCGCTCTGACCCCCTATCGTGACACGGTCCGGATCGCCCCCGAAATCCGCTAAGTATCTTTGCAGAAATTCGAGTAGTTGCCTCTGATCTCGCATCCCTAGGTTCAGCAAGCCCTCCTCTTCGAACAGCTTGCTAGGCAAGCTTCCAAGGGCGCCCAACCGGTATTGTGCCGTCACTACCATGAGTGGTTCTTTACTTTTCGAAACGAACGTCGCGCCATCCAAAGCTTTGCCATCCCCAACCACAAAAGAGCCCCCATGGAAGAAGACAAAGACCGGCAGCTTCTGGTCGAACGCAATACCTTGCGGTCGGAACACATTGAACGTCAAGCAAGCCTCTGAATGGTGCTGCGGATTCCAACCCCAGTTCTGCATACATGCTTTCCCGTACCGAGTGGCGTTCCTCGTCTCGTTGAATTCCTTGGGCCAATCTGGCACGGCAAATCGTGTCTTGCCAACAGGCTGTGTCGAGTACTCGATGCCCAACCATGCATTGATGGGATCGTCGAAGGCGATGTTTTTCCTATTCTTGATGACTTTCGTTCCTTTGAAGTTTCCATACCCGGGTAGCTTGACGACGAGCGATTCATCCGGAAGTCGCAAAGTAGGGTCGGCTTTCCGCTTGGCAGGCGCCAGGTAGCTCCCAAACAAGGCCAGCGCGGCCGCAATGAAGGTCCCTATGAGTATCCGCCGTCGGTTCCTGACCCAAAAACTCCGTCTTCTGTAAGTGAAGTTCTTCATTCGCGGGGTGGCCGGCTCGTCTAAAGGCAGCAACGGTGCAGAAGACGACGTCGAAGCCGCAAAGTCTAGCGTAGGCGTCTCTCGACCATCGTCCTCTTCCCTAGGCGCCATATCGTCAGGCTGAGGTGTATTCAGGCCGGATTTTCTCCTGTACAAAGAGGGAGATCGAGACGAAGACATGGCACAATTGCCTGAAAGGAATGGCGGAATGGAAACGGAAGTTGGCGTCAATACGTTTCAGCTAAGCCGCCGGGCTGTCAGCGCTTAGCTCCTCTTGGCAAAGGCTTAGCAAAAGCTTGACTTGTGGTTTCCGGATGTCTGGACGGGTCTGTTGAAGGTCCGTGCTGCACGCAATGTAGGCGACTCTGGTCCAATCGGGCGCTGGGCGAATATTGGCTTCCTGCAGCAGGATGTGGCTGGCGTAGATTAAGGGGCGTAGTGAGCGACGTGAGGATGGGAGGGTCCAGCATGCTGAGAGCAGTGCGACTGTCAGCGTTACCTTTGTGAGGTGCAATAGGCGCGAAGTGGGGCTCGTCAATCGATCCTACCATCTCCACATGACGCGTTATGGGCTGGGGTTCTCCACCCAAGGTGAATGTCACCGTTTGGCTTGTGCCAGGGCAACGATATACAGAAACAACGTTTCATTAACACGCACGACCCCTTGTTACTCGTCCACCCTCAGATGCTGTGGAGCCTGGTTTGCCATGCACGTTCCCAAGCCCTCGCTCCTTCCAATCCTCCACCTGGACTTCCAAGGTCGACTTGATTAATTCCGACTTTTTGGATGGGGCTCACTACTTCCGACCCGAATTTGTCTGCGCGGCTTCAACCTCTCTCACCTGCCGTCTTTCAACTCCTCGTCAACCGCATCCGCCAGGTCGGACAGCTGGTCAAATTTCCAGTTGAACACAGGGTCATCTCGGTTTCCCAGGATGGCACCCGGCCGATAAATCCAAGCGCTTGTGATGCCCATGTCCTTACACGTATGATGGTCGTGGAACTGGCTCTGCGCAGTCTGTAGCACCTCGTGCTTCTCCACGCTAAACTTCTCCCTCACCGTCTTCAACATGTGCTCGAAATTTTTGGGATCGGGCTTGTAGCTGCCGATATCTTCAGCCGTGAGCACCAAGTCCCACTCGAAGCCATCGAGAGAATTCGCATTGTTCGCTCCGAATGATTCATTGTCTACGTTCGACAGCACCACCATCTTGTACGTTTTCTTCAATCGTCGCAAAGCTGAAACACTGTCTTTGAACGCCGGCCAGGTGCCTACACTGGCTCCAAATGCTTTACTCTCTTCGGCCGTAGGCTCAGGTAGACCGAGCTCCTTACAGATCTGAGGGTGGCATGTGGCGAGTAAATCCGAGTACTTCTTGCGGGGGTTCTTGATTTGCTCATCCTTGAATAACGGCTGAGAGATCTTGAGTATGTACTTGGGGTCCATCTCCGTTTGGCCCGCTTTCTCGAGCACGGGCTGTAGGTTTTGCAAAACACCTCGCTCGTAGTCGATGAGAGTGCCGTAGACATCGAAGGAGAGAAGTTTGAAATCGGTGAGCTTGGACATGATGCTTGTCGGGTACAGTGGTCTTGATTGGGCCAGGCGTGGTGCGCTGAACAGTCTGCGAGAGATTTTCGAGGATATAATTTTCCTGAATCCAGACAATCAGATTACCTTTTATTCCCCCTGAATATGCAGCTGTCTACACACTGCGGGGTCCGGATAAAGCATCGTTTTCCTCATGTGGTAACAGCCCCACTCTTACCAAGGATTACCAGATGACGTAGCGCATACGCGCCCTATTGTCAACACTACATCTGCTTTCTGTCCGGGGGCTCTCGAGGAGATAGGCGCTGCTTTTGCAATAATTAGTAAGATGATGTTTCGTGACGCTGTTTAGACATACGCAGCATCCGCTTCGGGTTTTGCGCTTCTTTGCTAGGGCGCAGTCACGCCCTGTTGTACATGTCGCTACAATCAACGATAGTAGAATGAACTTCCTCTTGAAGCAAACAATAGGACGTGGAAACATGTGAATGTGTCATCGATCATTACAAAGCTAGTCCCAAATCACAGATATCTACATTGTATAGGCCAAGTTCCCAATCTTGCCCTCCAGTATCTCCTTCGTGAGCTTCCACAGGTTTGTAGACAGGGTCTCGTCTTTCGCCTGACTTGATGGGTCTGTCGGCTTGCGGTCAGGTACGATATATGCTCCTTGAATCTGCTCAGTCACAATATCGGGACTCGTCGTAGCGAACAGCGCCGGGCGACATCCCTTGTCCACAGGGTCGCCCAGCAACGGACGCACAGCCCTGACGCCAATCTTGCCGATGATGCCGTAGGCCTCCTCAGCTTGAAATTGCTGGTCGGTCTTGATACCACCAGGATGCGTAGAGTTGATCCAGGGTAGACCTTCAGCCTTGGTGACTCTGCCAAATTGACCCGCTTTTATGCGCTTCAGTAGTTGATGGGAGAGGAGGATCTGCGCGAGCTTGGTGCGGTTGTAAAGGTATGTTGCACCGATATCGGTGTTGATCTCGTCGATCGACTCAAACTTGATAGAAGAGGGTGCTGCGCGGTGTAGGTCTGACGACTGAGACACGATGCGGGAGTCCTTCGTCTGCCGCAGCACCGGCAACAAGGTCAATATGATGTGCGCTTGCGCAAAGACATTGACCTGCATGTGTGTGTCCAGTTCGTCCTCAGATTCGTTGTATGGGCCAACGCCTAATCCCGCGTTGCAGACTAGGCCATCCAGCCTAGTAAGCTCTTTTGCTAGGTTGCGCGCTGTCTCGTCGGTTTGTTTGAGGGACTCGAGATTGCATTTTCGCCATTCGACCTTGTTAGCGTCGCCCCATCTCTTTGCGAGTTCTTGTTGAGCTTCCTCAGCGTGTTCGTCTCTATTAGAGAGGAGATAGATCTTCTCCGGGTTGTGTTGGAGGAGATGCGCGACGATGCCAAAGCCGATACCTGCGGATCCACCTGTCACTACATAGACCTAAAAGATATATTAGAAGCACATATGCAATGTGAAAAGCAGTCGGCCTACTTTGCCGCTCAAGTCTGGGATGTCTGTGTTCGGGTTGAACTTGTTGTCAGTCAATGCAACCATTTTAGTCGATTTGGTGGAAGAATAGCTGGTTGAATGACAAAGATGGGTTTGCTAAGGTCATTTAAGCCACTGTCAGCGCTGCATACACCCCGCTTCTCTAGACAGGCCAGCAGGCATATGATGTGGTCTTGTCATGTCGTCATAATGATTTGAGGGCGGTGGCTCTCCGCGCGTGCAGCTATTAAACACGAGCGAGCACTGACCCAGAGAGACCAAATAGAGCATATTATGACGGTCTGTACATAGCGTCCGAATTCACAATAGTACAGCGAAGTTTGTTGGTGAGATGGTGGGGATCGAGCTCAGGCCAAGCGTTCTTCGGGGGAGGGTTCTGCCGAGCCGAAAACTGGTGGCTGCTGTTGCTGTTGGCACCTGGATCCTGCAAGTCGATGCTTTTAAAGTCCTAACGTCAGCTCACCGTGTCGCCGTCGATATATACCCAAGATTATGACGCGCTCAGTTCCGTCTTCGTGCCGCAGCTAAAGTAGAGCATTTCTTCCGTTATTGGAATCTTCCGTAGGTGGGAGGCTCGTTCGCTGGCCCCCAATCTCTCGTTGACCATTGGTCTCAAATACTGCAAATCATGCATTCACAATACACGTAGTAGGCTCTATCTCCGAACTTTACTACTTTGGGCCCGTGTGAGGCATACATAGCACGCGTCGAGCTGGATCCCTGACATATATGAGAAAAGCCCGCCAACCCCAGGCCTGTCAATCCAGCATCCTTCTTTCCATGGCAATTGATAGACAGTATCACCCTGAGCATGAAAACGCATCTTGGGGGGCCAGGGCATCTCCACAGGGGTCGGCGTCTAAACCTTGGGTGTGTAATATATATCGACCTATCAGACCAACTGCAGTGGGAGGCATTGGGCCAGCGCGCATGCAAGGCTGTGTAAGGCTGCCTTGATACTGGGCGCCTCTTTCTAGTGATTACTTGGTTTCCCCTCTAAAAGAGTCATAGACATTGCGTCCTAGGCCCGCAACGCGGCTGCTCCCTTGCCGTCTCTAGGTGTCATTCCGATCCTGCAATGATGAATATAACGAACCCTAACATTACACCTTCTCAAACTCCTCCCTCTGGATTCACATCGAACTTTGAGAACCCGTACAACTATATTCTACTGGCTAAAGTAGTGTTGGGTTTGTGCCTGGCTTCGAGTTCCTTGTTCATATTGATGCGGATATGGTCACGATTCCTAATTCAAAGAGCACACGGCTGGGACGATTGTCGGTCAGGCCCACTCTGCGTCCTTGTTCTGTGCTAATGGCATTAAAGACTCTGTGATCATAGCCTGGGCTAGCAATGTCTCCTGGATCGGTCTCTGCTTCCATGCAACTCGCTACGGTGCTGGTGTTTATCACCTTTGGGATATTTCACTCACTCATCTGTTCATTTTCTTGAAGGTAAAAATTCATCGACTTGTAGGACCAGCCTTCGGGGCCTCTGACCGCTGCGCACACAGATAGCCAACGAACTCGAAATCATCTACAATATCTCTATCTTTTTCACGAAGCTTTCCATCCTTCTCCAGCTTATCCGCCTCCTCTGTCCCCACCGTAGCGGCTGGACGTACTATCTGCTATGGCTGCTTATCGTTTCGGACGGGCTCTTCTACTTTGCTATTAACATCGTGACGATCTGGTCGTGCAACCCGAGACATAAGATATGGCACCCGCTCGAAAAAGGCTCCTGTATCAACCTGGCTGCGATGCTTATAATTGGAGCAGTTGTAAACTTCATTTCGGATGTGAGCATCTTGGTGCTGCCAATATGGAAGGTCTGGCGGCTGCAGCTCAGCACAGCGAAGAAAATTGGTGTGACGAGCATATTCGCCACTGGGCTATTGTGAGTCCATCGTTCATGTACTTGAACGTAACACGCTAACGTCAATCTCGCAGCGCATGCGTAGCCAGTATTATGCGGCTGGTAGCCACCACACGCTTCATCGCTATCCAAAACGATGTCACGCTGCTGGTCCCGGCCGCCTTATGGGCGTGAGTGCTCTGTTCATGATCAACATTACATGACACTTACTACATTCTAGCGAAGAGGAAATCACTAGTGGTATCATCTGTGGTTGCCTGCCATCAGTTCCCGCCATTTTCCGTTCGTTCGTGCCTAAGGTAAAGAGCTATCTAGGAAGCCGATCTACGAAGAAGACTTGCTTGCCATCGGAGAGAAAAAGTGCTGTAGATGAGTACGAGTACCGGTATAATCCCTATATTGAACTCGAGGAGAGATCGAGAAGTCAGTTTGCGAAAAGACTAGATGACGACGGCAAACCTAGTATAGTCCTTGCATCGAATGCCAACGCCGCGCACACTCGAATCACAGCTTAGAACTGAGAGTCGTGAATGGCTCATAGGCACAGTCATGGCAAAACACGGTGCAGTGTCCGAAACAATGAGGCTCGGGCGATGCAAGGAGATCAAGTCTTCATGTTGAGATAGGCAATACCGTGCACGCGTTGTCTGTCCACGCGGGAGACTCAGGAAGACTTGCTACGATAAAAAGACCTCCTGTAACTACATATGTAGGATCTTCCCACGCGGCGTTAAGAATAGAAATCATCTCAAAACCCTGCGTAGCACAATTATCGCCAAGTTAAGCTACAACAGGGTACCTATTAGACAGCAACGAACAGCACTCTTCCAATATCGCTTAACCGCCTCGTTCCCACTCAACTTTTGCACACTGGCACCCTGAATTGAGCCTGTCAGCATTACCTCTCATGTTGCGATTGGCCCACTAGGAGTCAGAACTATAAGACACGAAATCTGATTGGCAAAGCTACACCGAGTAGTTTCTCGCACTAATGGCAAAACGTAGTCAATAAACAAAGAAAAATCCTATTCCGGTCCCCCCTCACGGGATTCTACCCCTAAATTAGAAACGGTAGTCTATTGCTCCGAAGCTGTGTAGGCACCTGGCAGGCCGCGCTACTGGAGTGTAGCGTTAGCCGTACCGCCTCTGCATTCCCAATACGGTCTCGCTCCACTATCAGCTCAACCTTGGAACCGTCATTCTCCCGTGATCGAGTCTTCAGCCGCCGGACCAGAACCATCCCCCGGATAGGACTGCGGGCCAAAAGTTGAGAAAGAAAACGCGCAGCAACTTGAGGCCGAGTGTCTCGACGTGCGGTGAGAGCACGGGTCTCATACGCCGTGGGTCAAATGAACCAGCTCTAGCAGTCCGGCTAAGAAAAGCGCAATGATGTAGACATCTCTACTACGCAGCTCCGCCCACATGCTTGCGGTAGATACTTCCTTAGTCGTTATGGTTCCACGCCAGAACTCCTTATTCGCACCTTTAGTGGCTAGCTTCGCTGCGCATGTGTTATACTTGCGTGATAAATGTCGAAGCAGTGGTCGCTACCGTAGTGTGGTATCTCAGCCTCAACGCTTTCTATTGTTCCACGTAAATTCGGAGGAACTATATGCGCAGAAACGTAGTAGCTTCATACCACTGTGGCAATACGTATATTAGCTCTCAGGGTGTCCTAGATCGATTATCTATATAAGACGGGAGTGTCAAGCCTAGTGCTCTTATCCAGCATCACACGCTGCAACTTCATCCTCTTGATACATCTTCATATTTGCTTATTTCCTCATCTCCTTTGTCACTCAACTCATCTTTATTTTCTTGCACCCCCTGTCAAACGATCTTATATCAATACCGATAATTATCATGCAATACACCATCACGACCATTTCGGCGCTCTTCGCGGCCACTGCCTACGCACTCCCAACCGCTCAGGATTCGTCTGCACCCGCAACAGCAACAGTGTCTTTCATTAACGACCAAACCGGCGCTCATGCTCCTGTGACCGCACCACTCGACGGCACCGTCATCAATCTCTATAATGCCCTGACTGGATCACCTGTCGGCGTCCCGAATCGAGTCTTCGCGTCGAGTGCCCAATTGATCGCCTATCCTCAAAACGTTGATTGCACCATTAACGGTATCACTGGCACCCAGCTCGGCCAACTGACGGCACGCAAAACATACGCTGTTTTGCAGCAAGGTGGCATCAACCTGGACGGTGCGACACTCACGTGCACCCCTCTGGTCCTATAGTGCAGTGCCCAGGCGCGAGATCGTTTCCAGGGGTGCTCAGGGCTATAACATCCTTGCAACGCCCTCTGTCATTTCAGACTGTGGAATGGTTTGGCTCCGGATGCTCCCACAACAGCAAAGAAGTGTGTCTAGTCCTAAGTAGGGATTCGTCTATCATCAATTTGTGTTTTTCGTCTGTCGGCTTCACTCTTTTTGAGCGTGTTCTTAGATGGTATTGGCAATGGAGTAGTATGTGTTCTATAATGTACTCCATTCTATCATTCTATCAGCAGACACTCTTACGTATGAGCCAATCTTGTCCGAAGGATTGCACGGCGCCTTTTGACCTTCGAAATGCTATAGTTCCGTTTGAATCTTATCTTTATACTAACGTATACTCTGAGTGAAATTCCATATCCAAATGTGACCTTGCCACTGAGGCAGCTATTAGGTAGATATCCTGCGTCTAGAGAGACATATTTGTGAGATCAGAGTCAGTACCACATTCACTCATACTCTCATTTTCACGCTTTAGGATTGTAAGTGCGCTTAGTATTAAGGTACAATTTGAGACTTAGAGTTTGGGGGCTGCAGGACGGTGGTCCACTCGAAGTGCGCGAAGGGAGGGATCATCTGGGGGCCAGAAAACAAAGCTGGGGCGCACAGTCAAGCTAAGTGGGCTGGGAAAGAACATGACAGGAGAAAGCCTACTATAAATTCTTGGTCAATTCACTATAGCGACGCGTCCAAGGACTATTGCCGGGTTGTTGGCTAGGATGAAGACTGCAAGGCGCTTTAGGCAGGTGCAAGGCCAAGCGCTGGGCCAACACGGAAACCGAGCAAATGCTACCTCGCCTAGGGCCGTGCAACGCTATAATAACCAATCCGCAGCGGCGCATATTGCGTGCTCGAAGGCACCATGGCGAGAGATATTGTCAAGCTTCGCGCGTCAGCCATGAAGCTTCCTTTCTTCTCTTCGCTGCCTTCGCCCTCCCTTCCTCGATAAAATCGATTCGACATGGCAGACACAGAAAAGGGACCGTATTATGAAGGTGCGCATCCAGCGGCACCGGAATACGATGACTACCATCACGACCACGAACATATCGTGGCTGCGGACAAGCTGCGTCGCGCGCTTTCGCCTCGACAAGTCCAAATGATCGCAATAGGAGGCACGATTGGCACAGGCTTGTTTTTGGGAACGGGAAAATCTCTTGCGACGGGTGGCCCCGCCTCGCTGGTCTTGTGCTATGGGATTGTCGGGGGGATCGTCTTTGTAACCATGATGTCTCTGGGAGAGATGGCCGCCTTTGTTCCGGTTGCTGGATCTTTCTGCACCTTTGCTGGTCGCTACGTTGATGACGCTTTCGGGTTCGCCCTCACTTGGAATTACTGGTTCAACGACGCCGTGTCAACAGCCGCAGACCTTGTCGCGTTACAGCTCTTGATGGATTACTGGACCGAAACATTCCCCTGGTACGCGTTGGGACTGATCGTTTGGGTAATCATTGTGGCGGCCAACATCATCAACGTGCGAGCATACGGCGAAGTGGAGTACTGGCTCTGCTTGCTCAAAGTCGTCACCATCATCATATTCATAATTCTCAGCATCGCAGTCAATGCAGGTGGCAACACGGCGCATGAATACATCGGCGCAAGGAACTGGAACATTGGCGACGCGCCGTTTGTCGGCGGCATTGGGGGCTTCGCATCTGTTTTCGTGACGGCATCCTTTGCCTACGGAGGCACCGAATCCATTGCTATCACGGCAGGCGAAACCCGCGATCCTGCACGACAACTGCCACGCGTGGTGAAGAATGTATTCTGGCGCATCCTGCTGTTTTATATTCTTTCGACCATCATGATCGGCTTCAACGTAGCATACAACACACCAGGCCTCAAGACGAAGAGTACGGCTACGTCTCCGTTCACCATCGCTTTCCAGATGGCTGGCTCCAAGGTCGCAGGATCATTCATCAATGCTGTCATCCTGACCAGCGTTATCTCGGCTGGGAATCATGCTCTGTTTGCGGGAAGCAGGCTCCTCTACACTTTGGGGGTCAATGGCCATGCGCCCAGCGTGTTCACGAAGCTGACGCGCTTCCAAGTTCCCTGGGTCGCTGTGCTCTTCACGAGTATCTTATCCGGGCTTCTGTTCGGAGCGAGCTTCATTGGAGCTGGGCAGCTCTGGACGTGGCTGCAGAACATCGTCGGCGTGTCCAACCAGCTGTCATGGATCAGCATCGGTATCGCGTCTCTCCGGTTCCGGGCAGGTCTCAAGGCTCAGAACAAGGAACACCTGTTGCCTTTCAAGAACTGGACGTACCCCTGGGGACCGATCGTGGCGGTAGTCCTGAACAGCTTCCTTGTGCTCGTACAAGGATGGAGCTGCTTCAGCCCAACATTTGCACCGGTAGACTTTGTCAGCTATTATATCGAGCTGCCCGTCTTTGCGCTCATGTTCGTAGGGTGGAAAGTGATCAAGCGGACCAAATTCCAAAGGGCGCACGAGATGGACCTGGTGACAGACGTGTATACCAAGGATGATGTGGAGCCGGAGGACCTTGAAAAGAGGGGTGTGAAAGGCTGGGGAAAGAGGGTCGGCACCTGGTTCTGCTTCTAGGCTCGTCGAGTGGTTTGATCAAGAAGCGTTACTGGATGATTGGCCGAGTCCATCATCCAAGGAATATTTGGAGCGTCTGCTGCGTGCACATCAGATGATCTGATGTTGCTGAAAGGCGTAGCCCCTGGACGTCTAGACCCATAAAGTCTCATCGAGCTCCACAAGGCAGCAAAGTAGACTGGTCGACGACGATATGGCGATAATTGATAATGCAGCACAATATATACAAACTTGTTGAGACGCAGGCTCAGTACGCCTTTTGACGTGCCAAAACCCAGATTGTCTGTGACCAATTTCCACCAGCCTGCGGTTGCACCGCGAATAGACGGACCAGGTGCGCGACGTAGCACGGCGTCTGCTCCTCCACGATGGTTGCGACTTTCCACAAATCCACGCTGGGTTCTCACGACGGGCAACAGAGGCTCCTCCCAGGACTACGGGAGATCCGCCCGGCGCTACGCCACGAGGTGTCGGTCGCCGCACCATGGAGCAGACGCATGCGTGCGGCCAATGGGCAGCTGGCGCCTGTCGAGTGTTTGATTTGGCGGCTCTGGTTCGGGCTAGGGGCGGCTCGCGAAAACTGGGGGATCAACCAAACATCCAAAATGTTTGCCGTGGCTGCGAAACACAGATCAGAGCATTCGACGTGCCTCGACTGCCGCTTTGTACTGTCGCTTTGTACTGCCGCTTATTCTGGGAACCCCGTGGCGGCGCCCTCGGCCTCATGACCAACGCCGGGCGCCACATCGGGCCTTGGGGCGAGGAAAGAGGTTGCGAAACGAGGAGAGGTCAATTTGCCTTGGGTACACGACGCTGCTGTGGCTTGCGTCGTTTGCAGGTTTAGAGTAAGACCGGACCTTGGACCGGTGGAGACAGGCAGCAATTGCTGCAGAAGACGCGCGCTACAAATTTCCCGAAGCTTTCGGTCCTGTTGCTTCGCGCCTTTTGTCTCGCCTAGCCGAAACAAAGGCAGAGTCCGTCCGCCCTCTAATCTAAGCTCACATGTGCATCTCTGGGCCTAGCCCCCATCTCATCTCACCTCCGCTTCGCACCCAGTCGCTAGCTGCCTATAAGTACTGCCATTTCCCTTTTGGTACTTACCCATGTAGCCATCCCTCTTTCCGGCTTCACAGTCCTTTTCTCGTCGCTCCTTCTCGACACACTCTTCACGCATCTTTTGCGTAGCCATTCCTTTCTACCTACAAACAAAATGAAGATGCACTGGTGCACTCCGCTCCTTGCCCTGGCAGCGCCAGTCCTCTCCGCGCCCATCGTGGCCCCGCGCTCAACAGCAGGCTCTGAACGCGCCATCTGGCTATGGAACTCGGACATCATCCAGGATGACTCCCAGGTCCAGACCTTCCTCTCCCTGATGACCGACACCGAACATCCGTTCCAGACTGTCCTTGCCCTCATCGACCGCGACATGGGCAACGCCCCCTGGCAGTCCTTCATCAAAAAGTGCAATGCCGCAGGCCTCAAAGTCGAAGCCTTGATGGGTGACAAGCAGTGGATCGTCGGCCAGACGAGCGAGGATGGGCCCACTCTGCAGCACGAGCTCGACTGGATCAAGAAGTACCAGGCAAGCGCCTCCTCTGACGCCAAGCTTGCCGGTATCCACTTGGACGTCGAGCCCTGGGCTCTTGACGGTTTCGAGTCGAACCAGGCCGAGTACGTCTCTTCCCTCGTCTCCATCGTCAGCCAGGTCAAGCAAGTTGCTCAGCCGCTCAACCTTCCCCTTGGCGCCGACCTTCCATTCTGGGCGAACACTGTTGCGTGCGAGGATTCCACTCTTGACACCTGCCTCTTGAACAACCTGGACTACGTTACTTTCATGACCTACCGCAACACCGCCAAGTCGCTCCTCGGCATTGCCGACCCGGTGCTCAAGGCCGTCAAGGCCGTGGATTCTTCCAAGCCTGTGTGGCTGTCTGTCGAGACCAGCAGCGAATGCTCTGATGTCAGCTTGATCAGCTATGCCGGCAAGACTTTGAACACCATGTTGAGTGATTTGGTGACGGTCGCCACGAGTGCAGAGAAGAGCTCAGGGAACTTTGCCGGTGTTGCTGTGCACAGCTACAAGGACTTCTTGACCATGAGTGGTTAAGCTCTGATTCTTACCTTTTACTTCTTGAAAAACGCATTTGGAGAGGCGGATTGTGGTTATCTTACGAAACTGCTGGTACGGCTTTTCGTGGTCTACGAAATGATCGATACGAGTTTCGTTACGTACTAACTGATTGATGATTTACGGTACTTCTTTTTTCGTATGCAAAATTCTCACGATTTGCACATAGTCGGCCTTCATGTCGAGCAATCACATCTTGGCGGGCCTTGCGCCTGCCTATTCACGTGCCTGTTTTCCATTATCTGCAATCAGTCACAGTTCCTGCAAAACGTTCTCAATCTTCGCCCGACTCTCGTCAATCGCATCTTGAAAAAGCTTCAACGCATCCTCCAGCCTCGCTACACTCACCGGATCCTTCTTAATAGCCCTTTCCAGCTCCGCGCCATTGTTGGCAAGATAATCCACATCAGTGCTCGCCAACTTTCCATCCCAATCCGCCGAAGCGAGCGGATCCATGTGCATCAGCCTCTTCAACCGCTCTGGTGCAGGTCCCGGATTCTGATATACATGTAGCGGCTTCGGCACGCCCATTCCGGGCTGCTTCGTGCCATCGTAAGTGAGCTTTGACAGGGCTTCGATACAAGTGTGCGACAGGGTGGCGGAATGGCAGCCCATTTCGCCGCTTGCCATTGCTTCTTGAGGTGAGAGAATGCTTGCGTTCTTCAATAGTGGCTGTTCCTTGCCCGTCTCCTTGTACAGCCTTCTGAACGTTTCCAAGATTTGCCAGATACGCGCTGAGTTTGGGTGCTGCGTGGCTGGGTCCTCAACATCTGGCCACAGACTCGCATCACTGTGCGCGCGGACCTCGTTCAGATATGGGCTGATGTACAGCATCTCCGCCTGACTACACGCAATCGCCTGCGCAAGGCTGAACACCGCCGTCCCCAGCGTTCTTATCCCTTCAGCTTCCAAAATCGGCGCCGCGTTCAACGCCGGTCCCGTCGCAGGGATCTTGATGAAATATTTTGTCTTTGGGATGCCCGCTCTGTCGAACTCTCTTGCATACGACCGTGCATGGTCTAACACTGCCTGCGTGTTGTACGCCTCGTGCGGGTTTATTTGCAGCGCGACGCGACCTTTGATGTTGTCCATGTTCGCTTTGCACATGCCCACGCAGATCCGATCGTAGATGGCGAGCCAGCCCTGGCCCTTGAGTTCTCTGGCAGAGGTCTTGATTAAGGCTCTGTTACTAGGGTGCGACATCTGTACGTTGGCCCAGATGTTGTTGCTGGTCATATCAACTGGTACGATGCCGAATTCGGTGGCCATCCGCTTAGAGAAGGCGGGGTCCATCCAGTCGACGTCGACGTTCACTGCATCGTTTAAGCTTGATAATGAATTGGAGCATGCGATCGGAGGGCTTACACTGCTCACCCAACTTCTGCAGCCATGTCTGATTCTGAGCGCTTCCCATATTGCCTTAGCACTGTAGCTATACGTTTAATCAAATTCAAGAACAGTCGGCGGGTCACTCAAGTCATCACTATATTTATACCATGACTCCCGGAGCACAGTCACCCGCATCACATGAGGTTCTGTATCCACTAGAGTCCGTTCATCCTGGTGGGGTTATATAGAACAAGTAGGTAATAGCTGGGCCTGGAGTTGTGACACTGACGCGTCTGTGAGGTTCCATCCAATCAGTGGGCACACGCGTGAGGTTTGCCGGTTTGGGTTACGCTGCCCGGCATACCTTCCTCACGTTGAGGGTGCTGTACGCTGTATCCACTGAAACTTCATCAAGCAGTCGCCATCTCTTTGTCTGAAGGCAATCTGTGTGTAATAATGGGAACCGAACCAGGCTGTTACTCAAAGAGGTCAGGTGTCATCGTGTGCGGTATGTATCCGATTGACAGGCTCGTGAGGTGTAATGCAACTGCATAACAATAGTCGATGGGCGTCTGCTCCCAGTGTTTATGCGTGCTGGGAAGCAGCTTTGCGGTTACAAGACTCTTGCCAGTCACTATTTGCCTTCCACAATCTAGTGTTTCAGTGCGGTGCTCTTGCTGCATGCATTCAAGCTTCTTCGGCACCAAACGTGCGCGCAGTCAAGAGCATCGGTGGGTTTACATGCCATCAACACAAATCTTCATCATTATTTCCACTCACCAGTTCAAGATACCCCACTGAGCGCATTTATGTACTCAAGGGGGACCGCAAGTACACACACGCAGCTAACATGGCCATGAAGGTCTCCATCCTCGTTGTGGCAATCTTAGCTCTTCCACCCCGGCACATTCCGTTCATGAACACGCCAAGTAGGGTGCGTCTACAGGTGCAGGATCGATGATGTTAGGGCTATATTAACCAAGGGAATGTAGACAATTGTGATCAACTACTTTGCAGTGATGTATGGAGAGTAAGATTGTGTAGCTGGAACGACATCTTGATTGTTGACTCAATAGATACGGTAGCCGTGATTTTCCCGAAAGGACGAGCTGGACGTTGTTTCGGTTGTTGATCGGATCGACCGTTGGTGCCCTTCAGGCTGTGTTCATAGTGTTTGAAATGGATGCGTGTCTAGGATATGGCTTCGTGGTGAGTTGCAGCAGTACGGTAACTAGGTTCTCTTGTCATCAAGTCGAGACAACTGCTTTACGACCATGTGCATGCTACAGTCCATGAGACATGCGCATGATATGTAGGGGAAAGACAACAATCCGGAGTCGTCGGATAAACAGCGTCGGAATCACTTCTTTCCGAACTTGGGTAGACCTCTCGTATCGTTTGGAGCGTTTCGCTTGATGCTTTGTAACAAATTGTGGCTGGCCGAACACTCGATGTCCCAGCGTAGGTAAGAAAGCATTTGGCTCCTGGATTGCGGCACATTCTGCGTAATAATGATTTTACTTGTTGCCGTCACTTAGCGCGTTATGAAGACGCAATACAATCATCGAATGCAGGCGCCTCGCTGCGTCCTAGGCGATGCAAACCTCCCAGAACAGTAGCATACAGCAGCGCATGAAGACAACGAACGCAATCCGTTTCCAACAGCAAACACATATTCAAAAACAAAAACGTTTCAATGTCCTTTCGCCAACTTCGTCACTCGACACTGCACTTCCCTCCAGCAGTAACAATGACCAACGTGACTCACAACTTCGGCTACGCCATCGTGCGTGCCGGTGTATCCAGGACAAACGACTTCCACATTCTGTCCGTCTTTCGCTCCCTCGAAAAAGCACATGCGGCCATCACTGAATTTGCCAACAGCTCTGATTTTACTTATGCAGCCAGTCGCGCTCCGAGTGAACTGCGCGAGCTGGACGGCAGCATCCCCAAGTGGTGGAAAAGCTACGTTTTGTTTGACGGATATTTTCCTGTAGGAAGTGTGTACATCGAGCGGGTGAACATGGAGGAGTAATACGTCAGCACACGGTGTTGGGGGTGGAAGACGATGTAGAAAGGATGGGCCTGAACTAGTCGGCGCGATAAAATCACCAACGTAATATTGATTACTAATATCTTACACCTCCCTCACATGCTGTGAACACATGCAGCCTCTGCAGTGGCAGTCCTGTGCAATAAAACGTCGAAGTCGACGGAAGAAGAACCAGCCGACAATGTCGTTATAAAGCTATGCACGACTATTTTTGCGTGCAGTGAGCGATTGATATGCTGTTCAGCCGCCTCCCCTCGGTAGACCCACACATGTTACTCCGCTCGTACGGAACGGTTATACAAGGTATAAGTTGAACCATCATCGCACAACCCAACATATAGGTAGTCGGTGATTCCAGCGCCGTTATCCTACCCCAGGATACTGTCTCGTGGGTATTGAAACGAAACAGCAATACGAAGATGCATCCATCACACGGGAAAGATCCCTCCCAGCCAGCAGGTGCGATGGTGAATGATCGACGGAACTTCTCCACCCTTAATTCCGTAACTTATATCTGGAGAACGCTGGGACTGCCTGAGAACGCTCTGAGATCGCTGAATCTCATCGAGGATGCCAGTATCTTCTCGTCTTCGTTCAGGGTCTCCCACCTTGCTCACGCTTCCATCTCGCTCTCAGCACTTACGGCCGCCTTGATATGGTCTATCCGAACGGGCGAGGCGATACCAAAGGTCTCGGTCTCAAAGGAACACTCGTGTGCTGAATTTATTTCTGAACGATTATACACACTGGACGGGAAGCGTCTCGGTTCTCCATTAGGACTACTCGGTGGTCTTCATAAGACTGCGGATGGGCATGTGCGCATGCACGACGGCTTTGCACACCACCGAAACAATGCTCTCAAGATTCTAGGTCTACCAATGGACGCCAGCAGAGAGGAAGTAGCTACGAAAATGCTGGATTGGAGCTCCGCAAGGCTCGAAAGTGCTGCATTCCAGAATAAAGCCGTCATACTCGCGCTTCGTTCATTTGAGGAGTGGGATGTCCTCCCCCAGGCCAAAGCTGTCGCGGACTTCCCGATTACAGTACGGAAGATCGGTGGTGAAACTTCGCCTGTTCTCCTACCCTTAGGTTCACAGGCGCGAAAGTATTGTCTGCAAGGGGTGCGTGTTGTCGAACTCAGTCGCGTGATAGCTGCGCCAGTTTCTGGTAGGACTCTGGCCGCACATGGTGCCGATGTTGTCTGGGTGACATCACCGACGTTGCCAAATCAACCAGAGCTCGATATCGACATGGCCAGAGGAAAACGAACAGTGCAGCTCGATATCAAGAACCCTCGAGACAAAGTGCAGCTACTCGAACTGATACGCACCGCTGACGTCTTCCTTTCGAGCTATCGTCCGGGCAGTCTAGCAGCGCAGGGGTTTTCATCAGAAGAGCTCACCAAGACTAACCCAACCTTGGTAGTCGCTACTCTGAATGCCTGGGGAGAGGAAGGCCCTTGGGCAAAGAACCGTGGTTTTGATTCGCTTGTACAAACAGCGTCGGGATTAAATGTTGCAGAAGCAGAAAGATATGGTGATGACGTGCCCTCACGAGTTCTTCCTTGCCAAGCGCTTGACCACGGATCTGGATATCTTCTAGCAACAGGTATTATGACCGCATTATACCAACGGACAATACTTGGTGGCGCTTATGAGGTACACGTTTCACTTGCCGGTGTGATGAAATATTTACGGTCTTTGGGCCAGTCGCCTGAAGAGCTGCTTCAAGACCACGGCGTTCCTACCTCTGAGGTAGCCGAGAACTATATAGAGTCAAGATCGACTACACTTGGGGAGCTGAAAGCTATCACACATTCGGCTTCAATCAGTGGAGTCAACGTGGGATATGAAATAATGCCGAAACTTCTTGGGAGTGACGAACCAGTGTGGCTTACTTCTACCGAAAGATAACGTCCTCCAAAATCGAAACATCACTGTAGTAGCAGAACTATGTAGCTAGCGTCCAGTTATTTGACTGTAAAACTTTCCCATGCACACATATCAACCGTGGCGGTGCGTCGATAAGTCAAAACCTCATCAGCAACCTATGGACACGGCGCATACTTACCAGATCTACTTGATAGACATCGCACTTCAACTGGGGCTTCTCCAACTTGGTTCATGCTTTCCTTTCACAAATCGAAGCTCTCTTATGCTTCCTCTACGTGACCAGAGTTTTGTCTTTGCTGATTAGAAGTACTATGGAAATCGCCTAGCTAACTTCGTTGAATCACTAATGTCGTTTCCTGTTTTCGGGTCCGTATTTGAAGCTTCCACATCATGCGGGCCGTAATTACCCAAGATAAACGTGTGGAACGGAGTTAATAGCCACTACTGAAGTTCCAAATGTTGCTAGTAGACTGGCAAAGGCGAGGCGTTTTGGTCAATATAGAGAGGGGAACAGGCAGAGCATAGGTACCTGCATTAGCGCTACTAGCGTTGGATCCGTGGACTAGAGGGTAGATGCCCATGGTCGACCTGTATTTCCACTGAGAAGCTCCGATTAACAACTTCCCGTGATACTGCTTGGAAACAAATGATCAAGTGAGACGCTGTACAGGCTGGAAAGTGGTCCGCGATTTCAGACACTGCACCAGTGTGACGTCATTGACTCGCACCTACCACATCTCACTAACACTGCTCGCGGCCAGGTGTCACCGTTACGACAAAACTCACCTGAATTGACGACACTTACCTTGAGAGATCACAACTTCGCATCTTCTCATCGGACAGACATATCAAGATCGTAATGGCTGAAGTAGCAGCGGGCGCCGGCATAGCCCTCGCCGCCGAGGAAGTCCTCTCAACCACACTGCAAGCCGGAGTTGCAACATACTTCTTGACCAAGCCAACGCAGCCTCTCAGCGCAACTTTCACGCGCATCGCCGTCGCGCACGACGATGAGCTGCACAAGCGATCGCTGATCCGTTCTAATCATACCCTCACCATCATCGACTCCAAGGCCTACATTTTCGGCGGCGAGACTGCCGACGGCGAGGTAGCAAGCAATGACATGCACGTCGTAAATCTGGCGCCTGGTGAGGATCAAGTGTGGGAGTATCAGCTGATCCCTGCGCTTGCAAATGATGAAGGGGGTAGAGTGCCTCGTGGCAGGACGAACCATGCAGCATGTACGTTTGAGGGCGGCGTGGTTGTGTATGGCGGCACCTCCTCGACAGGCCAACCCGCTGACGACGGAGCCGTCTGGTTATACAACCCTTCGGAGAAGAGCTGGTCGATCCTGTACTCATTTGCCTCGGACGGACCCGTTTTGCGTCAGGAGACGGAAGTGCGCATCTTCGCCTCCGCGTCCTGCCTAATCCTCCTCATCGGCACACCAACCGATGGGATATCCACTATTTCAAAGCTCACACCTTCCCTATCCTCGGAAGCAACTTCAACTCCAAGTGCCTACGAGACTCTCGTTCCCCCACCAGCACCCACATCTCCCTCCAACGCTAGCTTCTACAATAACCACCTCTACCTCATCTCCTCCACAGACCCCATATCCTCCCAACTTCACATCCTGGCCGTAGACTCCAAAGACCCTAAATGGACGACCCTAAACTTCCCCACCAACCCCCTGGCCCCCGGCCCCCGAGCCCGCCACGCAGGCGCCCTCCTTCCTATCACCACAGGCTACGGAAGAAACTACCTCGTCTATCTCCTAGGCGAACGTTCTGAACACACTGCTACAGCTGCTAGATCTACAAGCGCAACTTTTGCAGAGCAGAAATTGTCGTCCATCACATCCGACAAAGAAAGCGAACCCCCAGAAGAGCCTACCCAGTGGAGTGACACTTGGACGCTCCAGCTTCCCTCTAGCGACCTCTCACCCCAAGCCAAGCTAAACATCAAAGATGCAATCAAGCCCGCGAAGATCAAAGACGCGATACGCTCGGGCGTCGGGGCGAATAGCGGGAAGTGGGCGTGGGCGGAGGTAGAGGTGCGTGTGCCGGATGATCTGGGGGATGCTGGAGCAGGAAAGCTGCATCCAGGACCACGTGCGTTCTTTGGCGCAGATGTCATGCAGGATGGTAAGAGCGTCGTGTTTTGGGGAGGGAGTGATGCGGAGGGCGAGAAGGTGGGTGATGGTTGGGTTGTTAGACTGGAGTGAGATGTGGGTGATGAAAAAGGTCGCCTGCTTTGGCGGCTTTGACTCGTATAACCTGCAGAGAAAAAGCAGTACATCAAGATCTAATATCTTTGTGTAGGAGACAAGAGTGTCAAATGAAGCAATAACGGATCATTGAGCTCTACGAATATTGTCCATTCGCGCCCTCTAATGCATACAACGCCGCGAGCCCCTTCCCCCAAAGCCCTTCCCAATCCCAATCCAATCCACGTTACTCATGTACATCTCCGTCTCTGTGGCGTGTCATCGTATATCTAGGCAATCGTAGTTTTAGTGCCATGCAACGCAGTGCAATACACGTTAAACGGCTCTCAGCAGATCCACGTAAAGGGTATGGGAGAAATAAGCAAATACTTTTCCTCCTGAGACCAAGAAATGCATCAAGAAAGGAGTGACCTGATCGGGCCACGACACCGCCTAGTCCTCCTTGAGTCGAATCTCGGCCAGTTCAGCATCGTCGACTCGTACAGGTGTAACATGTTCCATCTCTGCCGGCGAGCTGTTTCCAGGCGCGAAACTCATATCTTCACCAAAGTCTTCCGCTATACGGTCTCGATCCTCTTCGTCGTAAGCTACGGCGTCGCTATCACCATCTTCACGGTCTCTGTCGACATTGTTGAAGCTCCAGTCAGCTCCTTGATTGAACCGATTGTGCAACGGTGCATATACATCTTCGATATTTGTTGGGTATGCGCCCGCAATGTCGTCATCCGCGTATCCTTCATCGTAATCTGGCGGATTTTCATCATCGAGGTTCCCTGCTCCGACTCCGTTCCGTAGAAGGCTCCCGGCTGCCGAGTCCGAACCACCCCCGCGCAGGGCTCCGACTACCGCTCCGGTCCCGGCTCCGAAAGCGCTCGACGACCCATTGCGGGACGAGCCGCCGAGGCGCAAGCCGTTTCCCGAAGGCGAGACGTTGCGTGAAGTAGGCTCGTCTTCTGAGGCGCCGGCCGCTTCAGAGTCGGGATTCCGCCAGTTGTTGACGATGCTTTGAAGTTCGGGAGGACCTAAAGGGCCGGCTGAGCGGCGGCGGTAGAAAAGGAGATATGCTGCTGTCGAGATGACTTGGTTCGGATTGGATTTCTTCGACACACTAGAGTCTGTGCAATGTCAGAAGGAACAATCATGTGCAGAAGATGGGCGAAGCTTACCATTATACTCGTACCACTGCCCGTCGAAGAAATTCTTGGCATAGGCAGTGTAGTGGCCTCCACCAAGGCCGCCATAATGATTATCAACCGCGAAAAGATCGTATACCAAGTCCTTGCCTTCGTGAAGCCCAACCCTCTCCGACAGATCCAGACCTTCAATAGGGAAATCGACGAGCGCATCTACCTTGTCTCGGAAAACGCGATGTGAGCTGAACCGCTTCAGATGTACGACAAGGATATCGGGAGCAGTCCAGATCTCGAGTGTCTTAGTGGCGCGGCGGAGCTCTTTACAGCGGTTGCAGTACCACGCATTATCTTCTGAAAGCACCTCGCTCTTGGATGTTTCAGCGAAGCATTCTTCCAATGTAAGACCATTCTTCTTTCGAGCAGCGCGCTTTGCCTTCTTTGCCTGGAGCTCCTTGTCTTCCCAGGTTTCCACATCAATCATGGCGTTTCTGCCCCGTGAATCCTCGTAGGAAGTGGCACCGAACAGAGCGTCCCAGGCATCGGAATCCCAGTCAAGAATGATGCATTCGCCCATCTTGATTAACCGCTCGTCGTCTTCATCCTCAGGCTCATCGTACGATTGAGACGGCTGCTCCATATGATATGGGTTTTTACCTTTCTTGCCCTTGTTGAAGTTCTTGTTCCGCATGTGCTTGCGTTCCTGCTTTGTCATCTTCCGCGACTTCTTGTTCTTTTGTCGCCCACCGCGCGAGAAAGTAGGAGGTTCTTCGATAGAAGGTTGCATGTCCTCGTCGCTGCTCTGATTCGCTAATTCTATCGAGCTTTGAGCATCGGCAGAGAACTGTATATTCTCATCTTCATCTGCGTCACTCGACGTAGCATCGCTACCAGCCTCCATGGACTGGACTGAAGAGGCACGAGTAGAGGGAACCCGAACGCGCTTCGAGATAGGGTCGTAATTTTTATTGACATCGAGGCCGCTCCAACCGGTAGGAACATACTCCTTGCCGGAACGTGCGTACTTCATCTCGAACAGATTCCGGAAAGAAGGCGGCAGGAAGCTGTCAGATCGGAGCACCTCAGGCAGGTCGTTATTAGCTTTCGAAATTCCTGCGGGGGCCTCTGAGGGCTCAGTCATAGTCACTTCTACCATGTCTTCGCCTTCAACTGATCCGTCTTGGATGCGAGGATCGTCGTTTGGAGATGCGTCTTCCTCTGTCGTCACGACCACATCTGACCCAGACCCGGAATTCGTCAACGATATGTTGCCTTCGGCGAGAATATCGCGAGTAGTCGTCTGGGCAACTTTGGCCAAAACCTTCTTGAGTATAGCATCATAATCCTTAGCCTCGGCTCGGTTGACTAGTATGTATGACGGCCATAGATCCAATGCCCAACCTTGTGCTCGATACGAAGTGGATGTAGGCCTGCGATGAAATATAGGTACCATGACTTTATCATGGTGCGCGTGGTCAGCCTTGGGTATATCGACGTCAGAGTCGTTGCTCCAAAAGTTCGAGGTATACTTGTTCTTCTTCTTGGGACTAGGCCAGTTGGTTGGGACATCTTCGAGCTCAAAGACAAAGATATCGTCCCGCGCAGTAATATTGCATTCCGCAATGGTATCTTGATCATCCAGATGTCTGTAAAATTTATGACTGTAGACTTCGGATATCATCAGACGATTTCCCTTGATACCAAACCGCTTACCCACATACTCTTTCAATTGTTTGATAGTCGCGTTCTTGTCGATGTCGATCTCAACCTCCCATAGATTTCCATGCAGGGGAACAAATCTGACAGTGTGTTGCCATGTTTGTTCGATGGGTAGTTGCAGGGTGACCAGGCTGTAGGGATCGAAAGTGATGCTAACTTTGTTGCAATCGGGACATACCATGGTGTTCTTGTAGAAGCCGTTGAACAAGTCCATGGCTACCGAGTCATTTCGAGAATGGTGAATAGCGCGAAACTTGTTGCCTAGTGCCTTTATAGCTTCAGGGTCATGTACAGTGTTATCGTCGGACTCAGGATATTCGGTGTAGGGTTTCTTTTTGATCCTGTTCAAATCCTCGTGTAAGCCATCCACGAGAAAGCTCAGAAACTCCTGCGAGTCTTGTTGCCCATATCCTGAGAATATCGGGGCCGCTCTACCCAAAGTATTCTTGAAATTCTTAGGAGCGAATGAAGACTGCCCAGCCTCATCGTAGATGGAAGCAAGGAGACCTGCATACGTCTTGGCAATCGCACCACCGTGCCCGAGAGGGTTGTCGGAATTGATGTCGCGTTTGTATTCGCCAGCAAGGAAATAAATGGCTAGCTCCTCGACACTACGGATACATTGAAGAGCAGAATTCATGTAACAGGTGTTTCCCAGGTTCGTTAGGCCCGTGGTTCCTCGTGTCTTTCCATTCCGGGTCCGACCTCGCGTCATAGGACCTAATGGAGCTGGAGTGCTTCGACCGCTGTTCGGTGTGCTCTTCGAGAGTCCAGTCTTGTTGCCTAGGTTACTCTTTTTGGCAGGCTTTGAGAGCGTTCCTGTGATGTACTCTGCGTTCTCATCTTGTTCCTCCAATACGAGTATTTGGTCCTCTGCAAGCCCCGCTCCACCGAGATTCAGGTCATCGTTAAACGACTCGTTGGCCAACTCATCTTTGCCAGTCACTTCCTCCCGTTGAGTGCCAATGTCTAGGCTAGTCAGGCTAGCCGCGTCAATGACGAGGGAAAGAGTCGCAGAAGGAGGAGGGGACGCATCGGGTGTAAGTATACCAGTGGAGTGAGGAGCCGCTTGATCTGAGGCGGCAGATGATGGGTTGAGTAGTCTCCATATCCGAACGTTGTCTTTTGAAATACCAGCAGCCTGCTTCGCTGCCCTGATAAACTCGGTGAAGCTGTCACTTCTGCTTGCAACGATTTTCTTGGCAGGTTCGTGTGTCGAAGGTAACGTTTTGCGGACTTTGCGGATTGTAAAAATAGGTGGATAGATTTCGTATTGCAGGTTCTCCGAGAACTCATTGGAGCTAGTGTTGTGGACATAACGTCGAATTACTGGTGTGCCCTCCTTGACCCCGTACCACGTGATGACCAGCTCCCAAGCCTCGGCAGGGAGGATCTCGTAGTCATGCTCGTACACAAGACCGAGACGGAGCGGGATAAAATCTTCGCCTTTCTGGTCGGCCAGATCTTGGGACAGAGCGGCTAGAAAAGATCAATACATAATACACGAGCATCACATGTGCTCTCAGAAACGTACCTGTATCGACGAGGTCAGAGTTATCTACAGCCCCGATCTCGCCCTCCAACGCAGATTTGCTGAACTCGTGCTGCTTGTCGGCATATTGAGGTGTGCGTGCCCATACGCGCTGCAACCACTTCTGGGAGACAACATAGCCGACCTGGCGATCTTGCAGTGGCTTCCGGGCCAAGGCAAGTACCTTGTCAACCTGATCATTCAGGCTGGGCACGTCTGCAGACGGCGTGTTGGATACGCTGGTGGCTGCCGAGTCCGCGTTCGAGGCCAGTGTCGAGTCGGAACTGGCGGCACTGGCACCATTGGAGGTTATATCGGCCATTTCTACGGACGTCGATCGCAGGCTACGAGCTGAGGGTGCCGGTGGTGGTTTCGCGGCTAGCGGGTTCGACTGGCCGCTGCCTCTTCGGGCGGGTGCGGCCCCGTCAACGTCCATGCTGCTGTCATCCATGTCTGAATGCAACCGTTTTGCTGGAGAGGAAGCCCGGGGGTGCAAACGCTGCTCAGAGGAGCGGTTGCCGTCTGCGTCGTTGTCGCCGTCGAGCGTCATGTTCGCGTACGCCTCGCTCGGAGAGCTCACGGAAGGTGGATTGTCGCGGGTTGAAGTCGTCGAAGGCTCGTTTGCCGCGTCGAGGATCTCGTTCTTCATGTGTGGAGGTAGAAAACGAGGCGGTGATGTTGAATTGCGCGAGGTGGTCGAGGCGGGGAGTGGAGACGAGCGCGGCGAGTCTAGGCGGGTGCCCTCATGCGGTGAATGTGAAGTCGTGCCCCTCTCCTGGTCGTGCGGTGAAGTGCTGTGCAGGGCGCCTGTCGCAGTCTTCCGCTTCTTGGAGGCCGTGGTGAACGCCGGTGTGGGCCTGCCGGAGCGGAAAGCTCACGGGCAGGCAGACGGGCAGCGTTTGCGTAGGTGACGCGTGACTGCACCAGCTGACTATGGCCTGCGGCTTCGGGGAATCCAGCAGGCTTGGGACGTCTGTGCGGCGGCAGCAAAGTTTCGTGGGGAAGGGTGTGGGAAGGGTGCGAAGATTTATTAGATTTGGCGGCGCTACCGCCTTCAAAATGAACTGCACCTGGCTTGGCGTCACCAGCGTCGATGAACATTCCCCACAAACCGCCACGCGCTCAGACCCTTGCAAGCAAACTCAGCCCAGGCACGGTGGTGTGCGGCATAGCAGAAGTCGCTCAAACGCCTTCACAGACAAGTCAACCCTCGTTGAAAGTACCGCCCAGTGGCCTGGTGGCAGGTTGTGAACGACTTAGACGCGCGCTTATACTTACCTGGAACAGCAAATGTCACAGATCGCGCCGCCACCATCATATTGTGATCTGGCGGTGGAAATACAGCACTACTTATGTCTCACTTGCATGCGGTGCGGCCCGGGTGCATAGCATGTAAAGCCTGAATCAGGACCACAACCGCCGTTAGTGCCATTGCGGTGAGTGCCGTATCAGTGATAAAGTGTTTGGTCGGTGGTGCATGGTGCGGTACACTCTCACTGGGACAGGCACATTTGGAACACTTTGGTAAATGGTCTTTGTTTCTTCATTTGGACTGAGGTGCAACATGCCCTCGCGATCATGACGCAGCTTGCGTACCCAACAAATGCTCGGGTATCTCATAACAGACATGCACATTATTCGGATTGCCCTCATCTAGAGCCTCCAGTATTCAGCCACGGAAAAGCGGAAGCGCCACCCACCGGGTTAGCAGACCGACTTTTCGCTAGACCAGGTATATTCTCCTTCGGCTTCTCTCCCGACACTGACCGCTTAAACGGTGGCATACTGCCCTCGCTTTCGTCTGGGATTTCCTCTCTACGCTTTCCATCGTCGAAAAAGCGGGACTGGCCAGTGGCAGCAGAGGGTGAAGCGCCGTGCGATATGCTCGTAGACAGCGTGCGCGCTCCGGGCTTTTTCAAAACCTTGATGCCAGTATCGCGCCGTTGGTAGGTCGGAGCTGGAGGTTTCCCCACATTTGCCCAATCCGTGGACCCGGATTTCTCTGTATCACGTCGCCAATTGCTCCAAATAGCCGGAGAAGACCCTGCATGTGCCACAACACCGCCTGGACTTGACTCCTGCACATCTTTGGATTCTGTTCCAGAACTCGTTGAGAGGCCTAACCGCGGACGTTGTTCGAGGCTTCGTCGACCTACCGAACCATCGTCGGAACCGCTGGTAGTCGCGGAACTGGTGGCCTTGAGAGCAGCCGTAGCAGACGTACTCAGATTTTCTGTAGGCAAAGGGTGACCTGGCTCTTTAGATAGTGAAGACTTCGTAGGTAGCGTTGTGGGATTTTCCATCCCGAGCTGCATCCGGGAATGATCACGGGGTTTACTTGTAGTGTATAATGATTTGAACGTATGCTCGTCTTCTGGACGAACCAAGGGGATACGCAGCTTACTTCCATCGTCGTCATAAAGAGTAAGCTGATTAGAGGAGAGCAAAATGTCTGCATTGTGAGCTCGTAACATGTCACTCCCAAGGAAGATCTGGATCGCTTTACTGTCCCCCTCGCCATTGTGATCCTCAACAACAATGAATTCGATGGTCAGTGAGGGCAACTGGGGTGCAGGACTGCTGGCATGTGACGATGCAGATACTGGCACAGCCTCCGGCAGATACATGGGTAATTTGATCGTACGGCGGTCATCGTCGGTCCTTGTAACGTGGTCTTGAAAGCCAAGTTTCTCAACAAGTCGAAGATCGAGGAATGATGCGTAAGAACCACTGCACACTGCAGCGTATAGCATAGTGTCATGCTTGAACGTAGTGGTGAGCCAGCAACGGATTATGGCAGGAGCCGAGCCAAGATAAAAAAGACCAGGAGCCAAACCGGGAGTTTCTGGCGCGATCAAGCCGTAGCCCGTTAGGCTATTGGCCCGTCCCGATGTTGCTGAATGGACAGATTGACCTGCTGAGCTCTACAAGAACGGAATCGAGGTCAGTACAGCTCGAGTGAAGGACAATAGACATTGAGAAGCATCCAGTCTCCGGAGCGTGGAGCGAAGCTTTGTCACTAATCATTCCTTGGGGTCACGTACCTGGCCCCCAAGCGACTTATGTGAGTAGCTGCGCTCGCTCATTGCGTGGCCACCCATACCACTGCCGGTACGAGTTATGAGCTCCATCGACGGCCGAGACCAATGGCCATGGTTCGCCGTCTCATCGAAGCGCACGCTGTTCGCACGTGAAGTTGTTCCGAGACGGCGGGGCTCTTCGTCGGCGTCAAGGTGCAGGTCATTGATCAAAGCGGACGAGTGATCGTCGAAGTTACTGAATCTCTCCGCTGTCGGCTGTTGCAAAGGAACTATGGCACATCAACATGATGCTACGAGAGGTTATACAATCCCGCATCGAAGATTGGAACGACATTGTGGCCTAGGCTCCCCCAGGCAACACAGTGTGAGACTCAACTAGGACGCAGGACTGTACAGGTGTCGCACCTTGCTGAGGCGTGCCTCCTAGCACCGAGGGGAATGGCGATGCACCGCCCCAGACATTCTTCAGGCGCAAATCCTCCTCATTCCGGCGCTCCAGGTGAGAGACACGATCCGACAGCTCCTGTTGGGACTGATGCATGCGGAGCATATCGTCTTGTAACCGCCAGAAGTCGTCGCGAGGCTGGAAAGCGGCGCTCTCAGGATCCATCGCCAGGTTCTAGCATCCCTCGGTTGACATGCACTGTACGGGGGAACTCCTGCCTTCCTCCACCGCCACCACCAAGTCCCGTCGTGGTATGCACGACCACTCGCTACTAAATAGCGCACTCAGTATGGTTTGCCGCAATGAGCGTAGAATGGGATTGCAATTAAAGGGTGGACGTGTGTGGATGCGCAGTTTGGTGACACGTAAACGAGGTGCCGATCCTGGTGTCTGCGTATTGTGAGGCAAGCGGTATGCCAATGGTGTTCGATCGAAGTTATGGCAACTCAAGTCGTTCTCAGGGCAATCGCCGCCCGCGTTCGTTCGACTGTTGACTTGACCTCTTGTGGTCGGCCAATAGCGTAACTTTGGAGTTTGGTCGGCGAGCTGTTGATAGGTATCACGAAGAGCTCTATGGATGGTCATGAACTCTCTCAGAAACCTCGGTAAGGTGTCGCAAACGTGTTGGGATTACGGGTACAGATCAGACGTGAACGTCGCCGCGGCGAGGTGATCGATGAAGTCGCAACGGCCGCCCGTGCACTTTCCCCGGAGCGCGCTAACACGTGATTGGCCTGGTGCAGGTCAGTTGCGCAACTCTGGCGCTCGGTTACCCGCATTGTCTGTACGCATCCTACACGCTCGTCTGATTAGGAGGATGTGTACCATCTAATGAGGCTGCTATAGTAGGAAGCACCGGTATTGAGCTGTTGGCTTGACGGAAGAGGCCAATCGCGGACCGTAATATCGACGCTTTGTCACAAGCTCCGGCTTTTATTGATTCATGAAGTGGTTACCATTGTATGCATTTTAGAGCATCACTAGTAATTAACTTTGGTACACTCTATCGCAAACCATCTCTGCACCGAGTTCGATACCGGTTCCATCGTGACATATCAAGTGCCGCAATGGTCTCCAGCTACTTGTGCGCAGCATCCCACGCCGCCCAAGCCTCGGCGTCATTCCAAAGTGGAAGCAGCAAAGGTATGTTCTCCGGCGCTAATTCTGGAATCTTCTCACGTAGCACCTTCAGAAGTTCCTCTTGAAGGATCTGATAACCAGCCGGGTTGAAGTGGAGACCTTAGACTGATTAGTTTCGAACAGGGCAAGACCTCGACCATACTGCACTTACCATCATGCATTAGTCTCACCAACTCTTCACTCTGTGGTATCTCCAGGGATCCAAGAATCGGCTCATCCTCCTTCCATTCTTCCTCTTTCCACCCTGTCTTCGCCATGAATGCTTTCCACAAATTCACTACTGGAACGCCTAGCTTCTCTCCTAGCCCTACGGCTGCCTCGGAGTACTTCTTCAAGTCGACGTTTCTCCTGGAAACAGCGGCTCTTCCCAAGGTCTTATCGTTGGCCCAGACTAAGTGCTCATTGATGGGAGCTGGGGCAACGAGCACCACCTTTGGATTGTGAGCCGTGACGGAAGGATGCGTAATGATCTTCTCGAGATTGCTGACGTATTCTTCGAGAGGAACGTGTTGATTGTTTTCTGCTTCGGGGCGAGAAGCATCATTTGCACCGAGAAAGACGACGAGGAGGCGGATGCTGGCCGCCGATGTAGAGGGAACAATGGTTGGAAAGACCTTCAGTGCTTGACGGGAGGTGTAACCGCTGTTTGGTCAGTCGAGGTCGGATTTCTGGGGCCGCAGGTTTACCTGAAACCACGATTGAGGACATCCAATCGTCGTATGTACTCTATGATAGACGGGCGTTAGAAGCACTAGGATCATCTGGCAAGAGGGGCCTGCCCACCATGCTGCAAGCCCGCCGAGAAGCCAAATCCTCGCTGCTGATTGAACGAGTCCTGGGTGATAGAGTCGCCAAACAGGAGGATCTTATCCCAAATAGCAGCCTTTGGCCTAATCAACAGACGATCTTCGGATATAGTTCGGACAACTGCCCCTCACTGCACTTACCATGCCGGCGTCTCAGCTTCCTATGCCCTTCGCAAGCCGTGCAGTGAAGATGCCTTGAACCTGCAGAAGAAGAGACTGCTCATGTATGGAGACACGGGGAGTGTTTTGCGGTGCCGGAATAATCCTGCTCCGTCTGTTACCGCTACCAGTTCACTCGCGAATGGTGGGGGGGATTGGGGGGATAGCGCCGCACTACTGGGGAGCGTGGGCAGCTACGAGGGACGCAACTGCCTCAAAGTAGGCCGCATTGTCGGCTCGACGACTGCCTTGGAGGACTTGAGCCGCAGTCGGTCAGTCCATCTGCAGGCAGAACCGTGATGTTTGCGTGAGTCTTCGCGAAAGTTACTCGGCCCTGGCCTTGCGCGTAGCGTGCGTTCCGCGGCATGCTTGCATCAGATACTGGACCCTGGATCCGCGCAACGTCAGGCGCGCGCCCTGAATGACGAAAGTAGCGACCGCCCGAAACCACCTGGGCATTGTTTTGAACACGGGTCACACGACGCCTTGGAGAGCCGCCGCGAGTCTCGTCGAGGCTACCTTCTGCGCCTCAGCATACGTCCATATCACGGCTACCTTTCGGCCTTTCTCTAGTGCGTGCTGTTTGCGGGACGCCGAGTCCAACCATCCACTCGCTCCACCTGTCGACCAGGGCATCCTACATCGCCAAGACTACTGTTGTGGTGGGATGGGGCACCTGCTGGGCACCGCCTGCGCATCTTGACGCCTCACACCGTCACGCTGCCACCGCCAAATCACTCTCCCAGCCCCAGGCCACCTTCATCCTGCACCTTCACGTCGCGTCCTTGACCGAAGCGCTCCGATAGAGCCCCTGTGTGAGCTCTATGCCTAGTCGACATGCCCAAATCCATGATATCCTACCACAGCGTCGACGACCGGGACGAAACCGACGACGCCGATCTTGAGCAGCAGGAACGACACGATACCGTTAGCAGCGCAACACCTACCTCGCCGACGGCCACGTTCCGTCCACTTCGCCCGAACCGAGCTTCCGACAACGATCTCACCCATCACAATGTGACAGAACGGTCGTCTCTGTTGGGAAACACACATAATGCGCGTTCGTACGCAAGCGTACCCGCTACAGTGCCTGGCACGCCCCGGCCGCCGTATGGTGTACGGCAATCCAGCCAGCTTGTCACCAGCACCCGCTTGCGTCACAGCCGTCAAGGCTCCTTCAGCCATAACTTCTCCCAGCGACTCGTCAGCGCCTTGGGCGACCGGCCGGGCATTACCCGAGGGGACAGCACGCAGGCCCTGGAGGCTTCGAAGCTCTCTGTCTTCGCCGACGATCGTGTATGGTATGACCAGTTCACCTCGACCGACTGGGTCCATGATAGTATTGCAGACGCCTACCGGGTCAAAGCCCTCCGGAGCCGCAAGGACTTCCGAGGCAGGGTATCCGCGTGGTTCGACGGCGCACAAGCTTGGATCCTCGTAGCCATCATTGGCTGCTTGACAGCACTGGTTGCATACTTTGTCAATATGACCGAGAATACCCTCTACGATTTGAAAGAGGGTTACTGCACAAAGCGGTGGTACAAAAGCAGGAAGGTCTGTTGCGATGGAGCAAGCATGTGCGAGGGCTGGCTACACTGGTCGCGTGTCATTCGCAGTGACCGCCTCGACACCGTGACCACCCAATTCGCTGCTTTTGTGGTTGGCGTCATCGTGCTCTCCTTGGCATCTTGCTTTTTGACTCTGATTACCAAAACAGTCGTTCCTTCTGCGATATCAATAGCAACGCTAGATGAAAACTTGGGTGCTGAGGTGCATCACGCACTGCATGACGAAGATGATGGGAAACCGGATACGACTCATGAGGCACGGTACAGCGAGCTCCAACTACGCCCTCCGATGGTATACTATTCAGCCGCCGGAAGCGGCGTGGCTGAAGTCAAAGTAATTCTAAGCGGCTTCGTTCTACATGGTTATCTAGGTGCGCGTACCTTGGCGATCAAGACGCTGGGTCTTATACTCAGTGTGGCATCTGGCATGTCCCTTGGCAAAGAAGGCCCCTACGTGCACATATCCACGGCGATCGGAAACATCGCTTGCCGATTATTCAGCAAATATAGCAAGAATGACGGAAAGCGGCGCGAGATCTTGAGCGCCAGCGCAGCCTGTGGTGTGGCCGTCGCTTTCGGCGCTCCTATTGGTGGTGTTCTTTTCAGTCTGGAGGAAGTCAGCTACTACTTCCCATCGAAAACACTGTTCCGTACCTTCTTTTGCTGCATTGTAAGTACGTCCTTTCGTCTGTCTCAGTTGCATATCTGACGTGGTAGGCCGCTGCTCTATCGTTGAGGTTTCTCAATCCTTACGGCACCGGGAAGATTGTCTTGTTCGAAGTTCGCTATATACTAGATTGGAAGTTTTTCGAATTGGTGCCCTTCATCCTCACTGGAGCGCTGGGTGGCCTCCTTGGCGCGCTCTTTATCAAAGCATCCCGCATCTGGGCGCGTACATTCAGACGCATATCTGTTATCAAGAGGTATCCCATGTTGGAAGTTCTTCTCGTCGCCTTGGTCACTGGACTTCTCAGTTTCTGGAACCGATACCTGAAACTACCGGTTGCAGAGCTGTTGTTCGAACTCGCTAGTCCGTGTGACACTTTCACCGACAGCGGCGATGGGTTGTGCCCCACAAAAGAACACATACCCGAGGTTCTTAAAGTGTTGCTCGTAGCCTTCGTTATCAAAGCCGGCCTTACAGTTATTACCTTCGGTATCAAGGTTCCAGCAGGTATCTACGTGCCGTCTATGGTCGTTGGTGGCCTTGCGGGCCGCATGGTCGGCCACGCAGTTCAGCTGTTTGCTCTTCGCTTTGCAGACGCAGGTTTATTTGGACATTGCGACCCTTCAGGGCCGCCAGGATCCTGCGTCGTGCCCGGGGTATATGCAATGGTCGCAGCTGGCGCGACGATGACTGGTGTGACGCGTTTGACAGTCACATTGGCTGTTATCCTGTTCGAGCTTACTGGCAGCCTCGAACATGTGCTCCCTTTTTCGCTCGGCATCTTGGTTGCAAAATGGACTGCCGACGCCATTGAGCCCCTTAGTATCTATGACCTCTTGACAGATATGAACGCATATCCCTTCCTCGATAACAAGGTGCGGCCCATATTTACCTCAGAGCTTGGCGACATTACCCCCCGGCCCCGCGAACAACGCATTATAGATATCTCGGATTCCGCCCTTGTTCCAGCGTCCGAACTCAGGAAAAAGCAGCAACATCTCCAGATACTTGGCGAGATTGACGGTGGTCTTCCCATCCTCAAGCACGGTGTCCTCGTTGGCCTCATCCCGGCACCAGACCTTGAATTTGCCCTCGATAAATTAGAAGATGAGGATAATACCTTGTGCTTGATGTCCCCGCTCGTGGATTGGGCTGCTGGTCGAGAGCACCTGTCCGATAGTAGTGAAGAGATCGAGAACAGCGATTTCACGCCGTATATTGACCCTGCGCCTGTTGCACTTGACATACATTCTCCAATGGACCTTGTCTATGAATGCTTTGTCAAGCTGGGGCTGAGATATGTTTGCGTCTTACGAGATGGCAAATATGCTGGACTGGTAAGTTGTGCACGATATCGACTCCACAAATTTGACCGGATGCTGACCGTGGTAATTGTAGGTTCACAAGAAAGCCTTCGTCAAATACATCAAAGAGCTGGAAACAAGTGAGAAATAACCTCTACAAACTCCATTATCAGCATTGTGTCTCTTTTGAGTGGTTATACTTACTTTCTTTATACATTCGCACTCTGGAGCATTTGTTTTGGATATCCCTTCTGCATTATCATTACTGGAGCATGATGACGGCGTTCAGGGACACGATTTTTTTCGACCGAGCTTTTTCCCACTAGAGGAAGGAAGGGCAAGCGCCTGAATATGCATTAGATCGATGTACATGGAAGAATTAGGGTATATTAGGTGGTTCACGCAAAATAGATTTGGGTCGGACGTGTACATGGGTAATCAAATGGTACCATGCAAACCGGCACGAAATGTGAATGTACTGACCAGCGACCTATCGAAGAAAGTTGCGAGTATAACGTCACACCGCATCTTGCAGATACATGTATCGCCAAGACAAGGACAAAATATGTCCTCTGCGCCTGCGGGAGGTTGATAAATCGGGCGGGCAGGGGCGAGGTACGCCTCCACAAGCGAGCCACAGCCTTGTACGACCATGCCCCAATACTTATCATGGCGTAAGTGACCGCTGCTACCGCAGTCTTCCCGCTCACCTTTCGTTGTTGGGTCTTTTGCACATTAGTTTCGGATTGTTTACCTTTACCTTTTCTGGTGTTATAAGAGATATCCTTGGAAATCATGGCGCGGACAGCCTTGGACGTGGGCATCGCCTTGCTTGCCCTCAGCGTTACGGGGCTGCTGGGGCTGCTGGTGTTGCTGACATGGCTGTTAATAAGTCTTCGATAGCCATGGTGTGACATTGCTGGGTGGGATTCAAGCAGTACTCATAGAGATGCAGAAAATACGCCGTTGCAGGAACACCGTACCTCTGGCCCCGCGCCGCCTGCACAATCGAGTTATGGGAGCTTGGGACGAGTCCTCGAAAAAGATATTGAACAGGCCGATGAATGAGTGTTCGACACTATCAAAGCGTCAAGCGGACAGGTATCAGACAAAAACAAGGATGGTTACAGGACCAGCAAAATTGCGCAAAGTACCTCGACTCTTCCCCAAGAGCCTGGTTCACGAAAGTGCAGGCATATTTCGTACAAGGCTAGGAGGGGCAGATCTGAAAGAAGAAGAAGACTAGGGAACCAATCCCGCTCGTTTCTGAGGCTGATGGATAGGAGGCATACCCTTATTTCTTCTGAAAGAATGCCGGAGGGTCTGAAGCCGAGGCGAAAGACCTTTCGAACTACTGGTAGAAAGGACTGTGATCAAAGGGCATGACAGCCCCTATTTGCACCGCGCTCAGGGTCCGTCGCCACAAAGAAACCGGAGTCTACTTCTACCGAACACTACTACCAGCTCGCGCAAGGATGTTCAGACGAGAGATGTGCTGAGTCTTGTGAGGGATGGACATTCGAAATCTCTCATCCGATAACTTCAGCGAGACTTGGAATCGCGAACGAATCCCTCGTTGGGAAATCCGTGTACGCATATCTTCGATAAACAGCGACGATGTATATGCACGTCGTCTCCCGGAAGCTGCATCGTCGGAGAGCGCCTTGGCAGTGAAAAGCGTAAGCGAGAGTCATCCATCAACTCCAATGTCCGGCGTATCATCACTGTCGGAGAGTCTACACATGACAGGGACCCCCAGGTTTCTGATTCGACCAACGCAATCGGATCCTACGATACTGCAGAGGCTGATGCGTTCGAAAAAACGCACCTGTTTGTGTTGCCCAGATATCTTCTTAACCGAGACTACCTTCAGGTATGGTCACTTCGCCTCAGTTTAATTACATTCGGTGCTACCTTCCCTCAAGTGAGCACATTAAACGACCACGATGCCGCTCGTCACACCTGCGGCTCATGCACGGCCAGGTTCGCCTTCAAGACAGATTTGCACCGCCACCTGCGACCGTACATCGAGTGATACAAAAGGAGTCGGAGATATTCATATGCAGTAATTTGTGGTGCAGTGTTCGTGGTAAACAGTCTCTGCGGATGCAAAACTTCGAGAGACATTACCGACTGTGCGTAAAGGAAGCCCTCTTGCTTGATTCAACATGTCGGAATGATGAGTAGGCCTATGCGTTCCTGCGGGCATGACAACCAAGTTGTAGAAGACCAACTTGATGTTCGCCGCAAGGCAGCTTCCGCCGTTCCATTTCGGGTAGATTCCGCGTTCTAAAAAAGGTGGATACCCTATGATGGTCAGCAATACGAGCCTTCAACACAGCTGTACAACGTTCGAGGAAATGAGCTGCGCCGACAGAACACCATGGATGCAGAGAACGAGAGGTTGGGCCCTCTTTCTACAGTACTCGGGGTCGAGCAAGGCTTGTGCGCTCAAAGATCCGGCCAAGACAACGTCAGAGCGGTTCAAGATGCTTGTGAGTCAAGGCACGGCATCGTCATCGTATTTGGACTTTTGCATGTGGATTGCTTGTAGATCGCGCGATTTATCTCGGATGGTACGTACTCTAACACGACCAAAACTATTACATCGAAGAGTCACTCTAATTCCATCTACGTGAAAGAGGCAGTCACGTGTGAAGGACGTTCATACGAAACTTTGCGTTTCCAAACTTCATTGCAGACGCTGTAAAGAGAAGATAATCCACGGGAAAATGGGCGCCGAGGAGATCCGGTTACCCAAGCCCTACTAGTGCGTTTTCAGCATACCCAACGGATGAAGGATTGAACGAGGCTTCAATAAAACATTTGACAAAACACTTCGACAACAGGAATCTCGACTCGTCATCACTGAGTTTAGACATTCCGAATCGCAATCCATGTGTACGTCACATAAACCATCATGGAAAGACACACCTCTATTGTACGCAATACTGAGTTGTCGGTCCCCGTAGGGCAGGCTCTGGTCACGCAGCGGGGCAGTGTCAGGGATATGCTTAATATACCCAAATACCCGGTACTGCCCCTAGCCACCAATCATGCTCTAGGTCCAAAAAATTTGGTATGCCTCCCAGTCCAGCCTTGCGCTTGGGCCTCTCTTTACCTTACCAGTCAACCCATATACATTTTTCCACCCATTCCCCAGAAGACTTCTTTCCAGTTCCATCGCCAGCATGTATGCGAAAATGGGCTCCTAGTCTACAAATACATGTATATTTTCGCTAATTGGGCAATCGACTGTGAAATTTCAGTGACTGGTTGAATATAAATACCTTGATCTCGGTTGGGTATCAATACCGTAAACATGGACTCGGGTCCTGGACCTCCCCAGCAATCTCCGGACGACTATTCTGCAAGAGAGAGACGGGAGAGGACTGGTGTCGCAGTGGGAATAACTATTGGCGTGCTCGTTCTATTTGCTGGGCCTTTGTGTCTTCTCTGGTATGCAAATTGGAGACGCAAGCGAAGGATCAGGAAGGGAGAGCTACGCGATCTTGAGGGCACAACAGCGATATCTCGTGACGAGAAACATGGCACTAATTCTTTCGAAAATACCGCGGCCACGACCCTCACGGCTACTCTGACAGCAAGCGAAGAGCCCACTCAAGCAGAAGTGGTGCGAGGGAGGAATGTCCAGGATAACCCCACCGAGACGGAACTTGAAAGACTGAAGCGAGACCCGACGTCTCCCCTGAATAGTTTGCCGAAACCTATAGAGCACGCCACGCCAAAAGAGGTACTCGGCCTAGATAAGACCTCTTACCTACGAAACTTGCCGGTAGCAACTAGCTCACCCTCAGTTCTCCCGTCACGGCTTCCTCATGAAACAATCGACTTTGCAGGCGAATCAAGTAAGCAACAAGAAGGAAAGGATAATATTGGGAAGTGCATCAGTCCGTGGGCGGTCGAGCACGAGCCTAACCCAGTAATCTTCAAGCATTTGCTTGGGCCGAGGGGCGAGAATCTTGGTCGTATAGAGGCTGCAACTCAGGCAGACGGATTCATCCACCGGAATGAAGTATCTCCCGAGCGTAGGACGGTCATTGAAGGTACGTTCTTTAAATCAAAACGCTCAGCCCGCATTTACTTGAAAGCCATGTATAGCTTAAAGGTTTCCTTGATGTGATGAAACTCAACTGATTAGTCGATGCAGTAACACCACAACTGGACGAAGGAATGCAGCATGCTGTACACAATGAAAGTTCTGCACGGGCAGAACAGCGTTCAAGGGAAAGTAGCGCATTGGAAGAGCCTTCCGGTTCGTCACCATCATCAAGCACCAGCTCACAGGATTCATCGAATCCTCTTCTGTTTGAAGGGTCTACCAAAGGTCACTCTCAATCTCCTACTTCGTTTAGACTCCCAGATCTACACCAGCAAGTGACGACAGGTTTGGGAAGCGGTTCGCAGATTACACAGTCAGCGAGCAAGAGATCATGTCAACATTGTGACCGCACTTTCATCACTACCGGGCAGCTCAAGTAAGTCATGGGATCTCGGCTCGGTTCTTAGCGCCAATATTCACTTACATTCTTCCCAGTGCTCACATTCACCGCAAACATGTTCGCCGTTATTCATGCGCCATCTGCCCTAGCACTTTCCACCTAAAAACCGATCTCAAACGTCATGAACTTACCGTCCATCGAAAAGATGTTCCTACTGAATCACGTGGCTTCCGGTGCCCTAATCAAGGATGTTCCATTCCTAAGAAGATCTTCCTAAGACGTGACAATTATGAGAGGCATGTCACGAGATGTTCGCGGCGGCAGGAAGATGAAGAAGGCCAGTAGATGAGCGAATGATCGAGCACAATGCAGATCTACGGCACTCTACAACCGAACTATTCGTGCAAAATCGCTTCTCGTCAAGTACCCAAGTCATCAAAAGCGGAAAACAGAGTGGAGAAAAGGCGCAATGGACACGCGGAGAGTTAAGGCGGATAAGCCTTACCAAAAGGGATCCCGGAGAAGGTTCTGGATAGAACAGGGTCATCACGCACTATGTATGATGTACATTACAGGTGCTACAGAGAGAGTGGTTCTTAGTCAAGTAAATTTCACATGGCTTGAACAGACCAGGAAAATGGCACCAAGAATTGAGGTGTTGGTTTTCCATCACGCAGAGGACAGAGAAAGACATGACTAGACAAGCTGATCACGAAGCTGGGGCTAGAGAGGTCTGAGAACCTCTCCTCCGCTTCGTAACTCTCTAAATCCCAAGCATAGGTACATTTAGTACGCCTAGCTTGGCACATTAGTACTGAGGTTGGATTTCTCGATACTGGGAGAGCAGTCACTCGATCCAGGGGACTATAAGCGGAAACATGAGAGTTGCGACTGATAATCAATCGACCGAGAGTGGCGCAAGTGAACATTGTATCTTCATAACTTGATTGTGCATTGTATACGAGTAGGTCTAGCCCATAATCCGAAGCCAATGTTAATGCTGGGAAGAGCTGACTATCTCTATCTTTTCACGCTTGGGCATCCCAACAAACAGCACCCGATAGAAAGAAAACAAAGGAAAACAAATGGTCGCTCGACGTAACTTCTACCACACCATATGACGGGTCGGTACGTGGACTCTCTTGTTCCCGTGTAGTACCGTCTGGACAACGGTCTACAGGGGTAACGAATTCAAGAACCAAATGTAGGATTTGACCCAGTGTCGTTCATTTGCTCTTCTAGCAGAGTTCTCCCGAGTTAGGTGGAAGACCTTAAAACTCATCCATCAGGTGATCATACGAGGTGAACTGCGTATCATCCATATCCATGAAGTAGGATGGAGGGACTGAGGGGTCCGTGAAAAGCTGCACTGAAGTCTCCAAAGTTGAGGGTGCGTCAGGGCGATGCAACGTAGGAGCCCCGTCAAGACTATTGTGAAGCTCTGGCAACGTAAGAGCCCAGTCGAGACTATTTTGAAGCTCTGGACCATCGCCGACGGTAGACGTATCTTGGCCATATCCATTGTCCGTAGGGAAGGACATGAATGGCTCAGGGGGACTGAACAAGGCGGTAAGAGGGATATTGCCAATGCGGCCGTGTGCTAGGACAGGGTAATGTTGCTCTTGGCTAGCATTACCAGGCGATTGATTCTCTGGCTCGCTATTCAACCAAGCGCGGGTTTCCGTCAAGAGCATACCAATATCAAAGGCTTGGTCATAAGAGTTGCCCTCCAACATGCGATCATCCTCGGGGTATGGCTGGTATGAAGCCACGCCGAAGGGAAAATCGTGTTCCTCGATCGCCGGAAGCTCTTGTGCGCGGAAAGGCGGCGTCAGCGGCTCGACGACAGGCCTTGGTGGAGTAGACGGACGCATCGGACCTTGGAAAAGTTGTGCTTTAAAGGATGTCACCGGACGCACAGAATAAGGCGAGCGAGAGACACCCGGAATTCGATGTTCGTCCTCGAAGCTCACCGGCTTGCCCTTTTCATTATCATGTGCCGGGGCGATATGATCGCGGTCCATAGAGTCTAGGAACGCAACGTCGTAGCTGCTTGCTTGTGAAGTGTTTGAGATGACAGGCAGAGCTCCGGACATCACGAAGTCCTCATCTTCGGGCATTGATCCACGAACAAAGTCGTAATCGTTCTTCTCAGCGTTCTCGAAGCGCACGGAATCATCTTCCAGCCGACTAAATTGAGGCTGATTGGCCAGGACGACTTTTCCGCGAGGAGCGGGTGCTGAGTCTTCCTTTGGCAGAGTCTTCGTGATCTTCCGGATTCGAGTTTCTACAGCAGCAACAGTGCGCTGAGGGAACATCGCGGCAATTTCACTCCTGTCGATGTTTGCAGACACAGCATCTCCAACCTTCTGGTCATCCTCTGGAGTCCAGAGGGCAGCAGCTTTGTTAGAACGACCAGCCTTTAGCGTTGCTATATGTTGTGAGCCCTTTGTCTGAGCATCCTCCACAAGTAGATCTGCGTCCCGGGAGTTCATACCTTCTAGGTTGCGATTATAACGATGCCGCACAGCATCGGCGGAGCGTTCAGGAAACAATGTCCGAATGCGTGAGAGGTCGTCGCCGTTGATGATTGCTTTATCGAGAGTCTCATCTTCCATAATGGTCCACGGACGGCCACTCTTCAACTCTTGAGTTGCCGTCTTGGGGTCGATGGGCTTCCCCGTTTGAACAATTCGGCGGGCCTTGGAGATTCGGTGTCGCACTGCTTCAGGAGTACGAGAAGGGAAAAAGGCGCAGATCTGAAGAAATTCAAGACCGTCGCGGACTGCATCCTCAATCTGTGTGTCTTCTTCAGCACGCCAATGTGCGCCACCGTGCGTAGCTGAACTATTAGGCTTCATATCGTCGAGACACTGCCAACCAGGTAAAGCTGCGTTGCAGTTTGAAGAAGGACTCTTAGAAGTCGGCCCAGTCGAATGGATGTAACCCATTCAGGGATTGATCTCGGTTGCGGTTCGAAAAGGTACTGGTTGTGGGTTTGAGTGTGCTTTTGCTGCGAGTGTGTGCACAGGGGTTTATATGGGATAGATACCATGTTTCCTTACATTGAGCGAGCACTATAGTTACGTGAAGACTCAGATGGTCCTCTTTGCGCGCCAAGGTAAACACTTTCACCGATGAAATTGTGTCGAAGTCACATGGCTTGCACTGAACTGGTTAAGAACCTACACAAGCCTCATTATGAGCTTACAGGCTCACAGCCATATCAAAGACTTTGTAGACGCACTATTCTTGCAGTGGTCAGATGCTGCACGAAACACCAGACTGCCGCGGTTGAGTGCCTCAATACTATCACCAACGGCAACATTCACCGTAGCTTTCCGAAATCTGTCTCCACTAACACAAAGTCCTCAACTGCCCAACGTGCCAACCAAGTCGTCCCAGAGACTTGGTGCAGTATATACAATCTCTAAATCGCGAAATCTCGGAAAAACCCTGTCCTGATGAAGGTTTCGTACAAACTACTCAATGAGCACCATATGAATTTGCGCTGTTGCATCGATTTTGTAGATCCCTATCCAAATGTAAAACAAGTGAAAGTTATACGCCCTTTCGAAATTCTTGCAGCTAAGTGAAAACCTTCTTGGAAAGAATTCAACCTCTCAGCTTAGACCCTCTGCACGGGTGATGCACCGGGCAAAGCGTTAGTCGTATTGGGATGAGCGTCTTCGTTGGTAAGATAAGGCCAGAGGGCTCTCGATGGTCGATTTCTACACTCTGATTAAGACATCAACGCTGATCTGAACAACAATTTACCAGATTCTTCAAGCCATCAACTCTTGCTTATACCGCAAAGGTACATTACACAAGTTTATAGTCATTCCATGGTAGCCAACACTGAAAGAATAGATCACGGCAATGTTCTCTTCCGGTCTGAACCCAGAGAACTCTGACAGAATTGACCACCGCACATGGCCAGCTGTCGGTGATTCCCAGGACCATGTACTAAATGGCCAATGTACGATTAACGATGGCACGGTGTCCGCCTTAGGCATTGTTCCCACCTTTCCGCAGAACCCATCATCCACAGAACAGGCTCACGGCACACTGTCAACTTTCTGGCATCCCATCCTGGCACTCGATGCGGACCAATCCCAGCAACATACCTCAAAGGAAAACGAAGTCAAAAACGCCAAAGCCGCCGATCGTCGTCAGCGCGCTCAATACCGCACTATACTGAAGAATTCTGTTTCACGTAAGCAGACCAATTACCCTCTTACGCTCGGATATTGGGGCAGCCTAAATTGTGTACCCGACACCTCGCAACTACCAGTCAGCACCCGCCGAGCACCGAAGCCAGCACGTCGGGTCCATTTCGTTGATCAAACAGAAGTGGAACCGCATGCACCTTTCTTCCCACACCATCAGCATGTCTCGCAAGAGCAGGGATACGAAGCCGGGATCACAGGCATCCGTGAACAAGCTCAGACTCCTTCGAAATATGAGGTGATCCCTTCATTCGAGTACAGTTACGAGCCTGTTCAAGGCCCGATCGACGAAGAACGAGATCCTTCGCCATCGGACGAACAAATACTTGACCCCAATATTGATCCTACCTTAGACTCTATCGTGTTCCCTTGGCAACTCTACACCAACGGGAAGGCTGGATAGCCAATGGTAACACCTAGACTACCTCAACGTTGTGTGAATTGCGAGGAGGATCTTTGCATGGTGCTATGATCGATAGCCTGGTGGTAGAACCAAATCTCGAACGGGGAAAGGAGTGTGCTCCACACATGGTTGAGTGGTTTCATGAGCGGACATTAATTTCGGTACTTTGATTACTCGATAGGTAGGAATTGGACTCTTCGTTCAATCATATTGGCGCAACTGGCCATAGAAGAATTATCTAGTAACCTCGATGAAAGGATGCGCGGCTCAAGGTTTCGAACACTAAGAGAGGGAAGAATTGATCATAAGCCTATTGCCAGCGGTTGTATGGTGGTGGTATTTATCACTAATTTCATGATACCGATACGAACTGATGATCATAGCGTCAGTTACTCCAGTCAGATTCGCTGTCGCTGGTAAAGAACACAAGTTAAATCTAAATCCGAGATCCTTGGGGAACTCGTAAATATGAGCACATCAGTATCTGCTTTACGCCAGCCACAGTTACCGTGCGTCAGGTTCTGTCTTCTAGATCTGGATGTCTTAGCGCGTGGTCGAATGATGCGTGGTGTGAAGTGGGGGTAACCCTGATGAGAAACGAGGGTGAAAGCCTCATATTGCACACGAGATCAATACGGGCGTATACTACTTTCATCTGAACGACCGAGGAAATTACAGATGACAATACTCATACAAGTCCAGCAATATAGAGTCTATCTTGAAAGGTACGGTAGCACAACTCTCACTCGATTACAGAACGAATTCTGAGGTCGAACTCCCATGCTGTTCTACTGTGAGCACCACTCACATCACATGTGTTCGAACTTTTTCTTTGGTAGCTTTAGCGCAAAAAAGAAAAAAAAAACAATGCAAAGGTATCGGCCCACGAACGTCATCAAGAGCCACAGTCTCATCCATCTGAGCTCGGGGGTGAAGAGACCGTAGGGTAAAACAGATCCAAAACTCAATGTGCGCTCCTAGCTCGGACGAGTAGGTGCATTGAGGTGTACAATCAATGACAAGTCTGTATCGCTTTATTGCAGTAGCTTACGAAGAGCAAGCGCAACAATACAAGCTTTGCTACTTCTGGATCCTTTTGAAGGCATTTTGCAGCCTGTTATAGCTTTCGGTATTTCGTACTATACTGACTCTCCAGGATCCTTCGTCAACCATGGCACAGTTGCGAGACACGTCCGTAGTACATTACCAAGACAGATCTAGAACATGTCCAAATGCACGTCAACAGTCGTACAAGGCTATTCGTCCCTGTGGTCCCAACAGTGCGCATCTCCGTTGCGCATGCATGGTGCATACCGTTCGGTGGCACTGCAGCAGAGGTGCGTTATCGACGTTTGCTTGGCAGGAACACGAGGGGACGGATGAATGAAGCGGAATTGATCAGCCACAGCGGATCGCTGAGGGGTGCATCGAGAGCGTCCGGGTAGCTGCATTGGCCCACGCCCTGTGGTCCGGGAGTGCTGTGGCATGTGAACAGCAGAAGGCAGCGTGTTTAGCCGGGTCCACGGGGCGGCGAAGGCCAGGAGGACAGCTGTGTGTTTTGCATGCAGATGAAGGCCCGATAAAGGAGGTTGTCGGGGGGATACAAGAGGGAGTTGCAGGTCGTGAGACGGCCGTCGTCGTTTTCTATGGAGAAGCGGGCGTCCAGAAGACGATAAACAGCTGCACTTCTCCAACGCCCCACCTTAGTAAGCCGGGCTCCCCCACTACCGCGCCTGTGCAGCAAGGCAGATCGTGTGCCGATTCCGACCGAGGCCTAGGGTGCTTGGAGAAAACAGCACCCCTCCTGCACACTGCCCTCGCTGCGCTGAACAAACCGCCCTCGAGTCCGCCATTGTGCCGCCTGCTTCGCCCCGCTGGAGCAGCTTCAGCCCCACGTGAGCTCGCCGGCGCATCCTTTGGCTCCCAGAGTCAGAAGTATCAGGTACGACAGCCACGAGCCGAGTCCGGTGACCGCCCCATTCACCAAGACCCTTTCCGCATGCGTCACCAGCGGTACATGCTGCGCAGCGCAGAGGCGGCAGCCTGCCCACGTCGCCGCCAAAGCCGACTGACACGCGCGCAGAACGTCGCACCCGCCGCCGTGCCGTATACAATAGCCCGAGTGCTATTCGCCGCGCACCCGTCCCGTGATCCCGTCATCAGCCCACGCCTAGGTACCCGCAGCAAATGCTGCACGTCAACCCGCGCCTCGCCGAGCTCCCAGGCTGCTCGACGGAGCAACTAGAAAGCCTCGCCCGCAGCATTGAGTCCAAGAAGCAGCGCCTCGAGGCCGACATCAATGCCTACATGAAGCAGAAGCAGCACGAGCTGGACATGTACCAGCACGAGGTATGCATCTTTTGGTATTTAGCGAGACAGGGACCGGGCTAACTCGGTTAGCTCATTGCACAGTACCGTGAAATGGAATGCGGCGAGACCAACGAGGCCGCGAACAGGAGCCAGCCATGTGCAGACTCACACAAATCGAGTGCGGCGTCGGATCACGCTCTTCCCTCACCCGCTCAATCCCCTGAACTGCCTGCTGAATCGTTGAAGCGGGAGGAGAAGGCGAAGCGGACAAAGGTGCACAAGCGGGAGAAGGAGCTGTTTGGGCTTGTGACGCCCATCTTCTTGCCTCTGCTCGACGCCAGCGAGACCTCCAAGGAGAAAGAAAAGAAGAAGCGGCATAAGAAGAAAGACCCCGCTGACGGGAGCTCTCCACCGAAACAGGCAAAATCGGAATCATCAACGGGAGATGCTGAAGAGATACAGCGCGAGTCAGCATCTTCGAGTCGCTTCAGCGACAAAATGGAGACGGAGGGTGGCAGCAATATGAAGGACCCACAGAAGGAAAACCAGCCACCAGAAGCCGCCAAGAAGTCGAAACGCCCGACAATCAAAAAGTCCTCGCTGCGACACAGCGGAGAGAAGCGCCGACGGAAGCGCGTGAGCCTAGTCATAGATGGCCAAACCGTCTTGCCTGCGGACCAAGTCACCGAGTCCCAGCTCATGTCGCCCAGCGAGACCACTGCCTCCAGCGCCTCCAACTCGACCGTTTCTCTCGAAGACACGATAGACCCGAGACTGATGGGTGGAGAGGACGCTCCCATACATATTTCGCACCAAGACCCCGTGCACCACAGCCTCGACCTCCCCTCCCATCTCCCCAGCGCCTCGCCCACCAAGCACACCGGCCATACCCTCCCCGGTTCGCCGCGGCACTCCCCCATCTACCAATCGCCTCCGTCTCACACACACCTCGAATACGAGCCTCCCCAGTCCACCACACGAACCTACCTCGATCCCTCACCCCCCAGCGACCCGACTACGATCCCGCGCCACGCCTCCGCAGCGCCTATTTACGCCGACGCCCTCGAGCTCGCCAACGAACCGGAGGAGGAGTTCAGCACGTACGTCGGCGGGATTTCAGGATCGGGAGTCGACGATGTCGACCAGACGGGCAGTCTAGGGTATCCGAGCAGTCTGGGGGCGAGCTACATGGAGAGTTATATGCAGAGCCGGCCGTTGAGCGTAAGGATGGCGGCGGCCGAGAAGGCAGGGTTGAGTGAGGGGGAGAGGAGGAGGTTGGTTAATGGGAAGGAGAGGGAAGAGCAGGAGAGGAAAGAGAGGGAGGTGAGGGAGGTGAGGGGGAAAGAGCAGATGAAAGAAAGGGATGATGATGATATGGATATCATCGGAAGTATGGAGGACTTTTGAGACGGGGCACCGAGACGAACGGGCCACCATTGCGTGCATGCTCTGGGAAACGGGGTATGCGCGAAGAGAGCACGTTGATTCTGATTAGTCAACGATAAAGCGCTCCGGTACCAGGCGTTAAAGCCAGGAAAACGTCATGTTACTGGTTGGTTTATGTGCTATGTTGCGCTTTCATGAATTGCTGGGTGGCTTTCTGATATATGCGCTGGCATGTCTTTGGAAGTACCGGTGTGTAGTGTTTGTACATAGCCGATGGAAACGGAAGCGGAAATGATGATACGCTAGCATTCTAAAAAGGCACCACAGCGCACGTTACAATACTGTATGTCATAGAGCAGGTTTTCAGCGTACCGCCGACATTCAAGTGAAGAGCCCATCGGACCTTTTCTCTAGCCTAATCATCGCGGATGCGGGTATCATCCTGTTCCCTGAACCTTCATAACCAAGTTTGGCATCCAGAACACCAACTACCACGGTGGGAACGCCGTTGCAACCCGAAGCGATGCTATATAAATGCCCATGCTGTTAACGAAACTCTCCGCATCGATGTTCTCTCTGCCTTTTTACCAAACAACGCCTGCGCTCTCAGACTGGCCGGACGCCGTTGTGCAGCAACTTGCAACATATATTCAAAACGCATCGCACTGCTTTCGCGGACGGCTCTAAGCCTGCCCCAAGGGCGCGCCCATGTTCATCCTCGGCTTCTTGAGTAACACGCCGTCGAAAACCTCATCGGGCGGCGTCTTGCGGCTTTCTTTGGACGTCCGCCTGCTAAGCGGCATAGCATCGTCCTCATGGCCAACCTCGCGCTCCGACTCTGTAGAATTACTACGGGAGCTTGTGCGTTCCTGGGCAATCCGTAGCTTCTCCAGCTCCTGGTCCAACACGTGCAGCGGTATGGTGTCGTCTGCGCCGTCTCCTGGCTGTGGAGGGAGGGTGAGCGGGCCGCTTAGGTAGTCTTCGCCGGGGGAAGAGGGGCCTTCGGAAGGTGGGAGGGGCGAGAGGGCGCGTGGTATTATGGGTGTGTGGCCAGCGTAGAGTTTGTTCGCGGCGGGAAGAGGCGACATTACAGCCTCGGTGGGCGGTGGTGATCGAGGGTTCTCGTCGAACATGGCTGGACCGGGTATGGAGATGCGGGCTTGCAGAACGGGGCGCGCTTTGCGCTTGAGGAGCATGCTAGGCTGCATGTTGCTGGCGTTGTAGTCGCCGGTTGCTGGGTATGAGTTCGGGGGAGCGTCTGGTACGGGGAACTGCGACTTATCAAGGGCCATGTCGTCGGGTGGTGTAGGTGTGCCTGTGACGGCTTGAGGCGAGACGAGGGCCTGCGGACGAGGCGCCGGGTCTTTGCAGAGGCCCTGGATCTCGGTCTGACTGCTGCGAGAGACGTAATGTTCCATCGTATGACGGCTGGCTAACGCACTACCGGGCACTAGGAGGGGTCTTAATTATGCGTGCGGAGTGAGCTACTGCGGTGCGGGTTACCGTGATTGGGGTGACGTGCGGGAGCGCGATCGCGATACAAGTGAATGTGTCGGGTGGGATCGTGAGTCGACGAGCGGCAGTTGGCACGGCGGATCGAGGGCGCGCGGAAAATTAATGCTGCACGCGTGCTGGGTTGCAGTATCGCTGCGGAGGCTTCTCCAGGTCGGGTGGGCGCTGTTAGGGAGCGGGCGTGTCACTATGGGGAGTGAACTGGAAGCAGCCTTCCCCACGGACGCGACGTCATCGAGCGGCCGCATATTGTGCCTGACGGTCGCTGATCGCTGGCACGTCTACATCTGGGTGTTTTGACATGCCACGACAGCGGCATCACACGTGGGGCATCCGGTCGCGTTACGGCTTATCGGAGCGCTGCTCCTCCGCTGCGTGTGAATGGCAGTCGGCAGTTTATTGCAGGTGTGCTTGCGAGCATGTGATTGTTGTGTCTCGAGGGCTGCATGCACCCCGGACTGTTTGCGACCCTTGGCATGGCACGTCGTGAACGGACCAGCCCCAGGAATGGGATAGTCCAGGCTCAGGCTGCATGGGCGTTCGCAGACTGGAGGTAAACATTGGACATGGCGTTGTACTGTTTGATCGTCGGAGATCCACTCTGTATAGCCTCAAATCCCAATCCTTTTCATCAAGCCCTCCTCTGTACGCTGTCCCAGTACCTACGCATCAACCGGCCGAACCTGTTCACCTACAAAAAGAACCTAACAATCTCTCTCCGCGTAATCTCAGGTTTCCTGTCCAAGTGGCAGGCCTGATAGACCTCCTGAGCACTATTGGCTATGACGGAGTGTACAGAAGGATCTGCCCCCGCGCTCGAGCTTTCTGGGTCGCGGGGTCAAGCCTCATGAGGGGCGTGCAATACGATAGCATCACAACCACACATATACTGGCGCAAAGCACGGCGAGCGTGTGGCGTGAGCAACATTCCACTGCCTTCTTTCTGTAGTCTCTGCAATACTATCTCCCTGCTGTACGTCTGGAAACTTCCGACTTCTTCCGCTGCGCATCACTGCATCACGCTTGCTTGCCTAGTCTGCATTTGGATAATTCAACGCCAACAACAGAATTCTCCCACGGCCGTCGATCCAGGCGGTATCAAAATCGCAGTGGTTGCGAAACACATCATGGCACGAAAACAATCCATTATGAAAGAGCTGGGGACTTTAGAAGCATCGATGAGCCGGAAACCATTAACTCATCACTTAGCGCCACATGACGACAACCCATCACTTCAGTCCTCAGAGGAAGACCTACCTCCCTTTCCAGACCCAGAGATATCGTCCTGCATACTAGACGGCAAACCAGGAGCAAAGATAGCCTACACATACTACCCCGCCTCCCCCTCGCACCGGCCCAACCCCTTCTCCAAATCCCTCGTCGTCTTTCTCAATGGCATGGTCCAGCCCCGCGCCTCCTGGGACGCTTCTCTGCAAAAGTTCCTCGAAAAAAGAATAACAAATCGCCTTCCCTATCCAGCGCTCTTGACATACGATCGTTATGGCCAGGGAGACAGCGACCCCGACCCCGACGACCCCTCCCAAGAAGGACCCTCCCACGGCCACGATGCACAGAGCGTTGTCCACTGTCTCCGCCAGTTCACCCTCCAAATCTGGAAAGAACACCTTGATACCTCGAATCCTACCGCATTTCCGTGCCTAATCTTCGTATGCAACAGCATCGGGTGCGCCCTCGCACGTCTCTTTGCGCAAACCTATCCTGGCACAGTGCTCGGTCTGCTCTTCCTAGACAGTGTGATTGCGAACACGGATTTCGTTTCGATATGGCCGGATCCCGACGCCCCGAGTTTCGATAGCAACGTCTTACCCCCCGGGACGAAGAAGGAGGACGTAAGGAGCGCAAGGATCAACATGGCGAAAATGTTTCACCCGGATGTGCCCAGCCGCGAGGGCCTCAGCCGACGCAACCTCGCCACTCTCTTGCCTCACGCAGACTCCCCAAAGCTGGAAGGATATCACGGGGAAGGACCTTACGTGACGGTCGTGGGTCACGACTGGGAGACGTTCGCCGACCAAACGGAGCACGGGGTATTGAAAGTACCCAAACTACTCACAATGACATATGTGAATCCTGTGTGGCAGCGATATAACGAGGGTTTGACCCGTATTACGGACGAGGGAAAAGCGATTGGCCCGATCGTGGCAGTGGGGAGTGGGCATTTTGTGCAGGTTGATAAGCCAGGGTTCGTGGCGGATGAGTTGGTCAGTTTGTTGGATAGGGTGGTGAATCAGGTGAAGCAAATTCACATTAAGGAGTATTAGGCGGGTGGGACGGATGAACGGGCTTGACCGTATTTGTTCTAGTTCCGATATTGCACTGTGTAAGATGTTGTGGACGACATGCAGGACGTAGTATCTTCAGCTACTCGACTCGAAAATGCTGTATTATGAAGGGTGGATACGGGACTATCCTGTGGTCTTGTATTTCCTATGGAGTGAACCCATAGTTATCATTGTTACACAATCTTTTCGGTAAAACGACGAAGCACGTCAATAGATGATTGTGATGGGCCTAGCTGGCATGAACCGACAATATTTGGGAAAGCTGTGCGTTTGTAAGGGGGAGCTTTAATATGATTGGGTTGGACATGGCTCACTCGCGATAACACACTTTACGCACGCTATCATCTTGAAGAGCCATGTATCACATGATGTTGCCCAGCACGAATACAGCATCTTGAACGACCCCAATATGGGTTATAGACACATAAACGAAAGCTAAGTGCAGGCTCCATACTTGCCTATCTTAATAGCCTCAAAAAATCCACCAAATTCAAATCCGAGATACAACACTATAGCCCTGCCAGAGTCCCTCACTCCAACCATTTCTCATCCAATTCCTCGAGGAACTTTAGATCAACTCCGACAAAGCTCCTCCAAAAATCAATCTCCAACCTCCAAGGTTTCGTCGTAACCGCCCAGGTAACCCCCTCACTCAACCGCCTACATTCGCCTCTATCTTCACCCATCACCAGGATCAGATCCCTTGCCACAATTACCTTCTCCTTCTTCAGCATCTTACGCCACGGTTCCAGCCTTAGACTCAGTTGCTGATGCACGCTCCACTCGCTATACGGCATGTCCTTGGGAATGAACTTGAATTCCCAGAGGCGCTCGCGGTCGTCGAGGAAGGCGACCATCTTGCGCTTATCGATGCCGAGCATGAGCGGGTAGAAGTGCGGTGCGGACCACATGCGGAGTGCGGAAAAGCATGCAGAAGGATGTTTTTCTTTGAACTTGCGCGCTATGTCGAGAAGGTATGCGCGGTCAAAGGGTGTAGGGTCCACGAGGTGCGAGAGGACCTGTGCGCGGGGCATGTTCATGCGCCAGTCGATGTAAAGGTCTAATGGGCGTCCTGGCTCAGCAGCAGCGGTGGCAAAGCCGTCGGCGCCCTCGGCGTAAGAGTTATGAATGATGCCGGCCTTAAAGAGACGGATTATAACGGGACGCATAGCTTTGCGCCACTCGAGGGGCATAATGTCGTAAGTGTTGTCGTCTACCTCGCGGTTGTTGTCACGGCGGAGACGGTCCCATTCTTCCCAGAAGGATTTGGGCATTGTTTTGTTGGATTTATGGGTGCGGCGGTCGGGGATGTGCTTTGCGCGTTCGGCTTGGTCGAGGAGGTTGGAGTCTTTGAACATATTGCCCTTCTCCGAGTTCAGGAAGGTTTCGGTGTCGAAGAAAAGCGCGACTGCAGCGTATGCGTTGAAAGCGTCGTCGACAATTCTTCGTTCCTGCGTGAATAGAGAAGCCATGTTCATGAACTTGCAGAGTTCGAAAGGTCCGCGATTGAGACTGGTCATGACGATGTCATCCATAACGGAGGCCATGAATCGCCAATGAACCTCCTTCCTCATAGCGTTGTGTGATAGGTCGCCTTGGTGCCAGCTATGTTTGAATACCTTGGAGTGTATGTCAGTGGGGGTAATGTGTTATAAATGATCGAGGGATTGTATCACCTTTGATTTCTCACGGTCAAGCATCCCCATGAAATCCGCTTCCATGGCCTCGTCATCAGAATGATATTCTTTAACTCGCCTCATGCTCAAGCGCATGGTTGCCATAAGGTCCGGGGGATGATTCCTTATAGTCGATGGTATATGATAAGCAGAGGCAGGACTCTTCAAAATAGAGAGGAAATAATCGGGTTCGCCTAGATGGTTGAGCGACATTAGCAGCGTGCAGCGTTCGTTGTATTCGTCATCTGACATCTCTGCTTGGGCTCGAAAGTGCTAGATTTACGACTTGTTAACATACCTTTGGCATATATTGTCTTGGACCTAAATTGGTCCTCTAGGGTTTCCATCGCAGCCTCCACATCCCCTGTGTTTGCAAAGGAGTAATCGAAGTCACCGTCGGAATCTTCGTCCGATTTGTCCTCATCGGTCTCCCAGTCCTCGTCACCATCGTCATCCAAGGCATCGACCCCAGAAGCGTCATCACTCCATAGGGAGTCGTCTTCCGATAGCTCCTCATCTGAGTCGAGGTCCCTCGCAAAGCGTCGAAGGTCGATCGTGGGCTTCTTCTCGAACATCTCCAGCAAGCTCGGATTCGCTCGGAACACATTGTCCTTCATCTCACCGGTACCCTCTTCTGGGAAGAGAATTGAATCTTCGATTTCATCCGCCTCAGTGTAGACGAATGTTTGGTCGATCCCTTCGTTCATGGTTTGCGGATCCTTATTGCCAGGATTGTACCGAAACGCATGCGCGTTGGCTCTTAAGAAATCCCACATTGACTGGACCTCTTCCCCGGGTTTAATCGAGCGCACCCTCGAGGTGCCCTTCTCGATTGTGATTGATTCAAAAATTGGAGCGCAGATCTTGAACATGTCCTTTACGTCCTTGACGCGGATGGCTCGAGCCAGAAGCTGTGCAAGTTAGCATCAAGTACTGGTGCTGCACGCCATCCAGGTGACTAGGGCTAATTGCACAACAAGATATGCATTACTTACCTCTTCAAGTCTGCGCTGCAGTACAAAGTAAGGTTTTCCAGGCTCTGCATCCCAGACGTAGACATCATAGTACTCTTCAAAGCCGAAATGCCACTTCCTGGAGTTTTCCACGGTTTCAAAGAACTCGGGACCGATTTCGATGGTATTCTCATATTCATTCTTACTAGCGCGTCCCCAACCAGCCTTCTCGCGGAGGAGCCAAAATTCCTCTTCTGGTGGTCGAACAAGGATTTTGCCTGTCTTTCGGTCACGAACCAGGGCACGTATTTCCCATGTCTCCATGGATAGGTACTGAATGAAGCGACGGCTGACAGCATCATCTCTTTTGATGTTTCCGCAGATGAAATTTCTCATCTCCGTAAATTGATGAGAACGACGAGCTTTGAAGAGAACGCGCAGGTTAGCAACGTTGCAAATTGTCGGTTGCGGATACACATACCCATTCCACGAGAGCCAGTCTGGAAGTAATGAGTCACCTTTTCCGCGTGGTCACTCACGAAGTACGGGATGAACCCGAGCTGTAGTAGCTGTTGGCGCATAATGTCGCCCACGAACCTAGTCCACTTAGGCGCCGGAAAATAATGATGCAGAGCAAGGATGTTGAGTTCAAAGAACTCATTCCAATTGCGACAGAGCTCAATTGCATCGAACAAACTGGAGTCCTTCGCGATAACGGAGAAGTGGTACCATCCACCGCGACCAAGGGCCTTCTCGGATGGATAATTATACATGTAGCGACCGCACACTTTGATGCGCGTTCGTTTGCGCTCGTAACTGGTTTCATCCACGTCATCGTCAAAGTCCACTATGGCGTCTTTCTCCTCATGACCAAAAATCTTCTGCTCTATCTTAGCATCCTTGGCAGCCTTTTCGCGCTTTGTCTGGTACTTCTCTGGGAGACGGGATTTATCGCGGAATTGGAGAGCATATTTATCTGGGATTTTGCTTTTCTGATTGTCGTCATCGTCTTCCTCCGGTCTGACTGCGTTGGGCTCTTCAGATGTTCCGTCCTCTCCACGGACAAAATCAGCACAAGCATCTCGGACATTTTGCAGGCCCGGACGCTCAAGCTTTAGGCATAGGTCACGCAAATGTTCTCGAGTAACATCGTCGTCAGCCAGAAAATCCTCAATACTGTCCGATCGAAGTGCGATTGGCAGTAGAGTCGCATGAGATAGCAGGAGTCGGCAAAAAAGCAAATGCTTAACCTCAACAACCTCCTCGAGTAAAATTTCGAGCTCATCCTCGGGAATGGGCTTTGTCTCGGCGTGTATACCGGCGGATCCACCAGACGAGGGCGTGTAGAATCCCATGGGCCGCTCATACCTGACAGGCTTACGCAGCCTATCTCGCATCTGAGATTTAGTCTCCATCTCAATGGTTTTGGGCCCCTTCTCGTCAGATGACTGTTTGGTAGGGTTCTCAAGTTTCTTCTGTTCCGCATTGGCTTTCTTGGCTCTCTTCTTCGCGCTCTTAGATAGAGGCTTCTCCTTATCAGGCTCGGACGTACTGGGTCCAATTGCGGCAGCGGGGTCACTATCTTCCTTCGCCGCAGTCGAGGAACCATGGTCTTGACGCATTAGGAAGAGTTTGATTAGGTCGACGTAGTTGGCGCGTTCGTAGCCGAAAATGTCCTGAACTGGATCCCAGTCATCTTGCTCCTTTTCAGACATCTCAGACAAACGTTGCTCGAATGCCCCATGTAGGTACTCCTCTTCGCGTTTCTTGTCTTCTTTGGCAGCGATCTCCCGCTGTTGACGCTGGAGATCCTTCTCGTGGCGTTTGAGCAGCAGAGCTTCTAGCTTGATCTTTTTGCTCTCATTCTCACGCTGGCTTTCTTCTTCCTCTTGGCGACTCTTGACCCACCCGAGCCACTCTTTTTTCTTGTGCACAATCTCTGCACCGCGTTTACCGAGGCGTTCCAAAGCTCTTGCCATCACGTGCTTGTCATTGAGAAGCTTTGTTAGGTACTTTTCGTGGCCGTAGTCCATGTCCACAGCGTAGAAGTGACTATGGTGAAGCTTGCGAGCTTTGATGACTCTGTCGAGCAAGACATACTTCTTGAACAGATACTCGTGAAGTTCTTGGAGAGTGGCTTCGTCTTCGACATCTTTGAAGTCTTGCACTACAATCGATGTCTTGGTGTTGGTGAGGTGAGGCGGCTGATTATCGTTAAGTACATCGAGCTCTTGGTTGCGCTTCTTGTAGCCGCGGTACATGGCCTGGCATTGTCGAGAGTGGAAAGCGCAAAGACGACCGTCCAGAGATGTTGCTTCTTTGTCGCATAGAGTCTGCCCAGACAAGTCTGAGAGCAGGCGCGCCCGGCAGATAGCTGGATCAGCCATGGCGAGTTGGATGTCACTCAAACCGATACTATGAGAACGTGTTGCAGAATGCTCTAGGCGGATTGAGAGTTCGACTTTATCCCGCAAAGGTGTTGCGGCGTAGGGTTTGCCCAAGCTGTGATTCACGCGTACTGTTGAGTTCTCGCCTTAGTCAAGATCCAGAGGTACAAATTCATCTAGCGGGAGCGGGGCAGCACAAGAACATTGAATGAAAGACCATAAGTTCCAAAATACCTAAGCATGACGATGCGCAGTTGGGACTGAATGCGGTCGAAATGCGGCTGATGGACGGGTTTCGGAGTTCTGAACTAAGGTGGAGCAGGAGCTGATGCCATGACTCGTGGTGCGGGTGCCGTTCACGCGTTGGCGATCAAAACAATGCGAACTCCCGTGACGACTTGAAAACCTTCAAGATCGCTACTCACGCTTTACCATGTTAACACAAGATTTTGGTTGCATTTAGCTCTATCGCATAGGCCAGGACCACAAGACGTATTTTACCTGTTTGAACGGAATGGTTTGTCAAAAGTAAGTGCATGTGAACGTCACCGAACTGCCTATAGCAGGTCAAGGTATATATTGTCAACTATGTTCACAGCGTGCCCCGAATCTACTGTCTTCAAGTCGTTTTAACTACTCCAAAGGCTTTCTCTGAGCCTCCCGAGACCTTCGTGCCTTGGAGGCACCTCGACGACCAACAGACCAACCTTCCGATGCCTGCAATGACCCTTGGGGCCGCATAGCTAGATGGAGGATACGTGTACCTCCCTCGCAATACCGAGGTTCGCGAAGATATCGCTTGATAGTGCATTATGAGCGCGCTCTGGTCCAGGGATTCAATCACCCTTCTCCGCTTCTTCCGCTTCAGCCTCAGCCTTCTTCTTGTCCTCCCATTCCTTCTTTTTAGCGAGCAATTTTTGCAGATTCTTCGCCCCGTTGAAGACGCCGTACGTCTTTGCGCTGCAATTTGCGCACGTAGGATCCTTGCGATACCGCTTCAAGGCACATGCTTCGCAGAAATAGTGCCCACACTTTGTGATGATAGGGTTCTTGTACGGTTGCTTGCAGATGATGCATGCGAATGGTATTTTTTCCAGCATTGATAGGTCAATACCATCCTCGTCTTTCTTTCCGTCGCGATTTGCCGACGCGACAACAGTACCACCTGGCTTTTTTCCCTTGTTTGACGTTTCCCATTCCTTGTCCAGTTTCCATCCTGCCGCATAATCCTCGCGAGCGTGTAGAAACTTGCAGCCGTCTCCAAAACCGCAGAAGCCGGTCTGCTTATAATCCTTGCACACGTCTGGTGTGTAGTCGACCATAGTGATTGTGCGTACGTTGGACGACGACTTTTGCGGCCCGACCTTGCGCTCCGGCGCGTTTGAGTCCTTTTCCACCAAGGACTGTGGTTTCGAAAGCGAGCGTGTACTTCCGAGCAGGCTCTTGGAGCTGAGCGCATCGTCTGCGTTATCGTTCTCGTACCAGTTGGAAGCTTTGGTGGCGTCGTCGTTGGCTTCTATCACGGCGGCGCGGTTGGCTTCGTATTTCGTTGTGCCTTCAATGGCTGTGTTGAGCGGTCTGTCTGCGGTGGAAGCCTTTAGCGCATGGTCATTAACCTTCCGCCTCTTTACGACGCGACCGTCTTCGCCTTCGTCGTCTGAACCTGAGGAATCCGAGTCGGATCGTGGTGGCGGCGCTGCTTTTCGGGGTGCTGCTTTTGCACCTCGCTTCTTGAACTTGACGATGGGTACCCCTGTGTCGGCCATGATGTGGTAAGTGTTAGAGAGGTGTGTACGCCCAAGTGTAATTGTAGAGGTGGTCGGCGTATATGGAAAGTTCGAGCCACGCCTGTGGCTGACGGATCCATGCACATGACTAAGTGTGGCGTCGCCGCTGTTCACCCCCGCCGATCTGCCGTCCTATGGTTGATAATCACTTGTATTTTGTCGAGCGGGTTTGTGTGTAGCTTGAGCGGTATGTTTGCGAGGTGCAGGCAGTATGGAGATTACATACTTGCATCCCATCTAGCAGTGTGATCAAGATGGCGACCGAGGCGCGATGTTTCGATCCGTCGACATGTTGCGGTACCATGACCTACCTACGTTGGGCGGCACCTGTACAAAGCGTTGACGTGTCTCGGCTCGGGCAACAGCGGGCAGACAGACGACGAGGTCGTTCGGCTTGCGGACATGTCGACGAGGATGGACTGCTGGCGGCCCCTTTCCAGGATGTTGATTGTGGTCGCGTGGAGTGGAGTCATCAAACTAGTTCGTGTATACACGTCGTTGTTGATCGCGTCACACCAATAATAGCCGCGCTGGAGGGCTCTCTCCCTCCCAGGCGCCTCGAAGAGGCCTATGGCGTAGCACCCCACGGATGGCTCAGCGATCGAAGGCGCAAGGAAACGGCCGACAGCCAATTGATGCTGCATCGGCGGGTTGTTTTGGTGGAGCTGCCGGACCTTGCAAGTCGCGCACAGACGCTCATCTCGTCCATGCAAAACAACACCCGTTCCGCGCTGATTCTGCCGCTGCTCTGCCGCTGCCTTGCCCTCGCCGTTCCTTTCTCTCTTTGCCCGTCTAAGCGCTGCGGGGGACGCGATACAGTTGTCTGCCCTCGTGTGACGGCGACGCGTTCCAGTGCTCCTCGAGCAACCGCGGCGTCGGCTGCCCCTGCCCTGCGCGTCGCACCCGGCCAAGCAATCAGACCGGCCTACACTCTTTCACCTTTACCCACACGATTCACTTCGCCCGTGGCACTGCGACGGCAGTAGCAGTACCAATCGCTCGCCGTCTCTTTGCTTTCGCTTCCTTCCTCTGGCGCCAGCCGTGGTCATCCTTTGCTGCCCGGACCGACCTTCTTGCAGCATCCCCGCTCCTGGGTTGAGTGGCCATCACCACTTCGGGCGATGGGCCGCTAAGCGCAGGACTTACAGCACTACTAATGGCAACAGCGAACCCTCCTCCCGGCGCCTTTGCCGTGGAGGACCCCAACGGCGCGGATCCTTTCGTTTCGAGCTCGCACGAGGCCCAGAGGCATAGATATGCCGCATTCGACAACTCATCGCTGTACCTGGGCGGCTCACCTGCGCAAGCCGAGCGGGCACTTCAGGCCCATCTCGCGGAGACCACACGCAGGCTACAGGAAACGTCACATTTGGGCAATGCGCTTGTCCAACAGAGGAAGGAGTTGGAAGACAGACTGAGAGAGGTAGCAGAGCAAAAGCAGGCCAATGACATTGGTCCCGAGCTACGTTCGAAGCTCGTCGAGCTGGAAAAGGAGTTCAACGAGGTTGGCAGAGAGACTGCCCGCGCATTTCTACCAAAGTCTAGGGTACCAAGTGGAGAAACGAACACGACTGCAGGTGCTTCGGAATTCACTAGTGAAGGGCACCACTCTCCGACAAAGGTCAGCGTTCCGTCTCGAAAGCAGAGAAATCAACAACCGAGCCGGATCAATGATATTGCCCTGGCTACGGAAATCTCTACCTCGCTTCTTGCGCAACTGAAAGACCTACAATCGGTGCTGCTCGAGAAGGATGAGGCTCTCAAGGCCGCCAACCTCGACAGGTCACAACTTGAGATCGAGGTAGAAGGGTTGTCGCAACGCATGCGCACTCTTGACGAGAGTGAATCCAGGCTCAAGGACGTCAACTGGAACTTAGAGACCCAACTGCGTGACTTCGAGATGCAGGCCAAGGCAGCTGCGGATAGAGAGCAGCGCTTGAATCACACCCTAAATCTCGCCAGGTCCGAAAAGGCAACTCTCGAGCGGGAGTTTGAAGAGTTGAAGCAGTTGCACTCTAAAGCCACTGATGACCTTGCGCTCAAATTCAAACAACATGAGACTGAGCTGTCAGGCTTACGGCGAAATGTTAGCATGGGGGAGACGGAACGCGGAGCTCTGCAGCGTAAGATGGAGGAGTTGGCCACACAAAACCATGAACTTGCGCGGGCTGTCCAGCACCGCATGCGCGCGGAAGAGCAAGGCTCGGCTGAAGATACCTCTCCGGACGAGAATCCAGATGGCGGCAATACTATAACACCTGAACACTCGCCTCCTCCGTCCCCGATCAAGCCTACGCCTCGCCATGGTCAACTTGAATCTGAGACTCTCAAGCACTCTCTCAACCACGCTCATCGTATGATCCAACAGCTTAAGAACAACATCCACCGAGAAAAGACGGAGAAGATCGAGCTCAAGCGCATGCTTCAGGATGCTCGTGATGAGCTTGAGTCCAACCGCAACACCTTGAACGCTCCCGGAAGTGCTAGTAAGCGCAGGAAGAACGATAAGGACGTCTTCAAGAAGCCTCCAAGGCCGGATCGCCTGGGTGCTCTTCGGCACGGAAGCCAAGAGGTTGTCATGGATGATGATGAGTGGGAAGAGCACGATCATGTACTTACCACGCCAAGCAGAGCACCTCGACCAGTTGAGGCTGTGCCAGGTGCTTGGGGAGGCTTCAGTTCGGCTGCAGAAACTAGTGCCAACGAGGGTTTCGAAACTGCCAACGAGACCTCTGATGCCGCATTCGAGACCGCCAATGAGCGCGATGGAACCACTACGGAGACCGACGCTTTCCAGACTGGAGCAGAGACCCTGGATGGCGATAGCAGTGACGATCTGACAGAGACTGAGGCTGGACCATCGACTACGGGTACGATCCGACAACGACCATCCTCACTGGCGATGTCACACCGCGACTCATACGAGAGCACGGCTTCTACTTCTGGTGACGAATGGGACGATAAAGAGATGAGGACGCCTGTGCAGCCTCAAAGCTCCCGCTTTAGGGTCAAGTCTCGCTCAGGTGCGTATCGCAGATCCACACGACGAGCAAGTCAGGAAATGTTCCCGGACTCGTCTCCAGCAGCAAGGGACTCGCCTTCGAGTTTCGTTCAGAGCAACAATAGCACCCCGGCTCAGGGCAAGAGCTTGTTCGCCGAATTAGAAAATATAAGCGGAGGAGAAAGTGATGAAGGCAGTATTGTGGAGGGTACGCCGAGTCGATCCAGTTTACTGTCACCAGAATCATCTCCGGAAGCCTTCAGAAAGTCCGCTCTGCGCAGTTCGCCACTGCATTCCGTGATACTATCCAGACCGCCGATGGTCGATTCTGGCATGATGACGGAACCTTGGACACAACCTCGACCAGTAGAAGCTAGCAATGTCTCCTCTATATCCGCGCAACACACCGAGCCCCTGAGCGCGCTTCTGCCGTCGTCCACTATGTCAAAGCTTGCAACCCAGGGCACAGAGCCGCAGTCTGCGCCGATCCCATCACTTGCGATGTCAACCTACGCTACCCAAGGCACCGTACCGCAGTCGGCACTTTTGCCATCATTTGCCTTGTCTACGCTTGCCACTCAAGGCACGACGCCGCTGACCATCCCTGCTCAATCCTTGGGCATGTCGCATATGGTTGCACAGGGAACAGAGCCACGCGAGACGTCTACTGTACCGTTACAGCTGTCTATGCTATCCGAACAGGACACCTCCCCTCGGCATAATTCTCCGCCTTCGTTGCAAGTGTCCACCGTTTCGGCACAAGACACTCTGCCGCGATCCTCTCCTCCACCCTCGCTCCACATGTCTAATGTGTCAAGCCAAGGAACTGTTCCAGAATCTCCTTTACCGCCATCACTCAATATGTCATCGTTTGCGGTTCAGGACACCGACCCAGTATCACCTGTTGTCACACGACCAGTTCCCCCGGTATTCGGTGTGTCGTCTATTGCTAGGCAAGCAACGGAGCCGGTGGAGTCTCGCTCCCCAAGCGGATCGTACGCATTATCATCTCTTGCCTCGTCCATTCCTATGCAAGCGACAAAACCGACCGAGCCATTGGAAAGCCATGAGACCAGTCCAAGGGACGTGAACGCGGTGGAGAGTCCACAAGTTCCGCTGAGCTTGTCTTCGCTGTCCAGCCAAAACTCTATCCCTACAGAGGCTCCACAATTGCCTCCTTTGAAAATGTCTGGATTGTTCTCGCATGGCACAGTCCCAGTAGAGTCGGCGCGACCTGCACACTCGCAGCTGTCAATGGTTGCGGCCCAAGCCACAGAACCCCAGGATATCCCCCGTCCCACAGCATCGCAGCTCGTACCTGTTGTGCATCAAGCGACAGTGCCAATCGCTTCAAGACCACCGCCGTCAAGTATATCTTCTCTGTTCCAACAGCATACGCAGCCAGCAGCACCGGAATCAACACCGTTTCAGTTTTCGACATTGTCACATCAAACTACGGAGCCTTCGACCGCCGCCGCCTCGACACTGTCTCAACACTCGTCTGTGGCCACTGAGCCCGCACAACTGCCGCATGCAGCTCTCCCGCAACTTTCCCTTGTGACCCACCAGACAACTGTACCTCATGAGCCTGAACGCCTACCATGGGGTGTTGGCGCGATAGCTACCCAGCACACAGAGCCTCTGAACGCACGGGCACCTCTTTACCCCGAGCATCGGTTCTCCGATGTCACCACTCTGCACAACACACAGCCAGAGTCCCCAACATTGCCAGAGTTCCTCCCAAGTCCGAGTAGACCATCAACCGCAAACCGCGTGCCTCCTACGATATCTGTTTCTGCTATCGTTGCTCAAGAGACGGAGCCAGACGTTCCTTCGAGACCACAGACAGCCCACCGCACAATCCCTATCCCGATAAACGCCTCTTCGCCTGGAGCACAGGCCGGAGATACCCAAGCACAGCGTCCAGTTAGCAAAGAGGGACGCGTACCGTTAGGCCAGATCTCGTCGAACGTGCAAAGGGATCGCGGCGTTGAGGATGGCTACCCCTTCCCTAAGTATTTCAAGGGTGCAACTTCTGATGAAGGAACACAGACAATGGTATCTGCTGAGCAAATCGATAAGCTCCTCCTCGCTCGCAGCCAGCGACACTCTGGCACCATTGCAGGGGCTGGTGTAGAGAAAAATATGTCTCCTCCTGCATCGCCTGGCAGGCGGAACTCTAATGAAGTTGGTCGCGCTCCCCGACGTCCGGGCAGTTCTTCTAGCATGCGTTCGCGTGCTGGTACTCCCCCGCCTCTTCCACCAGATCACAAACAAGTCATTGCTGCAGCTGCTCTGAAGTCGCCACCACCGCTGTTGACACCCACTACCCCAAATGCGCCGGGCACTATGGGTCCGCCAGTAATGCCAGCCTCGGCTTACAAGAACCGGCCTTCAACCCCGTCAATCAGGACGAAAGCCATTGCTGCGAGTCCCAGAGCCGGTGGTACTACACCTCGTCCCAGACAACCCTCACAAACCCGGAGCGGCGCTACTTCGCCAGTCACACGTCGATCTTCGATGTCCTCGTTCAGCTCTGAGATTGACCACCGGTTCAATATTCCCGCCAATATGACCTTTAGCCAGACCGGTTTAGATCCCAGCATGACAGACCCACGCATGATCCAGGCCATTACGCAGACTATGTGTGGTGAGTTCCTTTGGAAATACACGCGAAAGGCAGGGCGTGAAACCATGTCCGAGACCCGTCATCGTCGCTTCTTTTGGGTGCATCCCTACACGCGTACCTTGTACTGGAGCGAACATGACCCGCAAACTGCTGGACGAGCGCAGCTGAAAGCAAAGAGTGTGGCTATTCGAGAGGTACATGAAGTTTCCGACGATAATCCTCTACCTCCAGGCCTTCACATCAAGAGTCTAGTAGTTGTCTCACCCGGGCGGACTATCAAATTCACTGCCACTACCAGCCAGCGCCACGAGACATGGTTCAATGCCCTTCTTTACCTGCTCAAGCGAACCGACGATGGTGATGAAGGTCGCCCTTCGGAACCCAACGAGATACAGAGCGAATTCAACGGAGGATATAGGAGTTCCTCCCGTCAGACTGGTCGCTCACGAGCTTCTTATGCTACGTACGACACTCGACGCACTTCTTCTCCCTACCACGCTGAGGTACCGACGCTCAGGCAGCCCCATGTAACAAGTCAACGACCTGCATCAACGGAACCCGGACAGAGCTCAGTTGTCGGACGATTTAGTACTATGCTTCGCTCGAGCTCGGCAATGCGGGGCTCGTTCTCGAGCAGGTACAGCCGGGGAAGTGCACAAGAAACTGCTACATACGAGGAGCCCACCAACTCGGCTGCAGACCTTAGCCGAGAACTGGTCGAGTCGAATGAGCGTGCTGCAGACCGCTTAGTGGACGTGAGAGCTTGCTGCGATGGTGAGTTCCTTACTTCAGTAGGTAAAGACTCATATGCTAACGTGCTACAGGCAAACATCATCTTGGTTCACTCCACAGTCACACTGTCAAAGGTCGCCATGGCAGCTTCCATTCCAAGCCCTCGTTCATCGGTTCCGTGAGCTCCCGTTCTCAATCACGTGCCGAATCGCGGAATGAGCAGATACGTCACCAAACGGAGCTGGAAGCGCAGCACTCCTCCGTGGGTTAAGACTCCTCGCCGATCACCTCTACTCCCTAGAAGGCATCTCTTGCAACGTATTTGTTTCTTGGCAGCGCCGTATTCTATTATACCTGTTGACTGACAGTCATATATCTCCTATAGTCACTGCAAACCCCCCAAACGAGAAGCTTTTGCGCCCCCGTCTCCTTTGTCGTTATCACTCCAGCTCTCGGTCCTAGGGTGTTGTCTCTTAGTTTGGCTTCGATTTCGAGGCTCCCGACAGTGGAAGTAGGAATTCCAGGGTCCGTTCTTCTGGAACTGGCGTTCGGTTGTCCGGAGCTGGGCTCAGAGGGTAGAATGGGGATGGAACTGGTCTTCCGCTTTTGCCTTGCCCTTTGCGGCAAAGAAGCATGACTCATGATTTTCTTACATCGTGTCTGTTTTGCTCTACTCCTTTTTAGTCTACTGGCAAACCTGTCATTAATCTTTTCCTTTCTAGCTTATTTTCGCTTCGAGTCTGTCGTTTACTTGTTTTCGTGTATTGTTCTTGGGAGGTGTAAGGGGAGAGGGAGATTTGGTAATGTTGTTCGAAGGGTGGAAGCGGTGACTGCTGTGATAGAAACGATTGTCGGAATAGTGGTCGAGATGAATGAGAAAGAAAGGTCTAAATTGCAAACACATTTCGTTGCAAGCAGTGAAGCCGACTTCAGTGAATACATATGAGAGCAGTCTTGTACCGCCATTTCCCATGGCCTACATATGTAGTCTCTGGGCAAGTGTAGAGGTAATCTTACAGACATGTCTTAGTCAGGGGTTACGAACGACTGCCACATCATGATCGCAATCAGAAGCAGATGACGTGTGGCGCATTGCATGAACATGTGCACCTGATCTAGTAAAGCGCCATTTGGAAAGCATGCGCGCAGGGTCAAATGAACACCAGTCGTTTCTGCCCCGACTGACCGCCCTGCGCGCTTGTTGAACTTTCGCCCAACCGACTTCAACGCGTCGTCACCACACAATCCTCACATCAAGCTACCGTCGCCGTCCACACCGGCGCATATTTCTTTGGGTTCTCGGACATTACTTCTCATTCGGCGACTGCAGGCAGCGACTTTGTGTTCACACAATTCAAAAGGAAAGAGCGAGACTGGGAAGAGGTTGGCTTGCTGGGAAGGGCAATAGCACGGCGTACATCCCCGACGGAGCGAACGCGATCGTTGCCTAGCACGCACCACACGCCGAGCGACTCAATCGCGCAACCTTACACACAGCCCGTAATCCACCACGAAATACATCTAGCCCGGCCTCCTTAAGCCCACCGCAACCATGGCCCGCAACAGCGAAAAAGCGCACTCGATGCTCTTCCGCTTCCGCGCAGCGCAAGCCGCCGAAGCAGGCATAATCGACATCTCGCGCACGCGGCGCCCCAAGCTCATCACAGGCGTGACCTCGATTCCCGTCTGCGAAAAATGGCGCGGACAGGTCCTCAAGGAAATCAGTCGCAAAGTGACCAAGATCCAGGATCCTGCACTATCAGACTACCAGATTCGCGACTTGAACGACGAGATTAATAAGTTGATGCGCGAGAAGCACATGTGGGAAAGCCAGATACGGAACATGGGCGGGCCGAATTATATGCGTGGGGGACGGGTGCTGGATGAGGAGGGGCGAGAAGTACCTGGTGGCGGGAAGGGCTATCGGTATTTTGGAAGAGCAAGGGAGTTGCCTGGTGTGAAAGAGCTGTTCGAGAGGCAGCAAAGGCCGGAGGACGATGAGGGCGCGGCGAAGAACAGGGAGAAGAGGAGCGAGCTGAGACAGAGGGTGGACGCGGGGTACTATGGGTACAATTTGGATGAGGAGGATGGGACGCTACTGGCATATGAGAGGGCAAAGGAGAAGGAGGCGTGGGATGACTTTTTGGCGCTGCCCGATGACATCGGTGCAAAACCAGGAAGGGAGCTAAAGCCGTGGGAGGATCTGCCTGGCGACGCGGGAGATGGCGTGCGGTGGAGTGTGCCTACGCTCGAAGAAGTCAACGACGAGCTCATCGAGCGCCGAAAGAGGAAGTTGTTGGAGAAGCTGGGTTGAATGACGACACTCAAACCGGTCAAATTATCTGCATTTTCGACGACTATCTGGAGTTTTCAGGGGATTTACTGCATTCCCACACGAAGGGACCAAAAGCTGAACAGACTGATACCCTTTCCTTTTTACGTGGGTTGGAGAGGGTTTGAAGACTTTCTTTCTGTATAAGTAGCGCGCCGGCGAAACAGATATAGTCGACGCCCAAGTGCAGTATGAGACGGCCTGTCTTCCAGAGTGGAGCTAATTCTCCTTTGTAAGACCATAGCATGAATGTAATGGATTTAGAATTTTCATCTTCGATCCTGTATCTATGATGACTTGAGGCTCAAGCTTCCCCTTCACATTGGCTATTGAAGCACTGTCAATTATTCGCTTTCGTCTCATTCACCAGCTCAAGCCCAACGTTGCTTCAGCGTGCAACGAGTCTTTCTTTCATCGCAACGATCGTGATCATCGATAAAGGTTATCATCATATACATACCGCAAACCTTCTTATTCCCCCTTTTAGTCATCATTATCCCAATTCCCCTGCTGCGCCTTGCCCGGCATTTTAGGCCCACCCGCCTGTCTCGCTACAATGATCTGATCGACGCTCAATACTGTCCTCGCTGACTCCGTCGCCAACCGGATAGCCCAGCTCTTGCTCACCCACAGATCCAAAATACCTTCGTCCTTTGCGTCCAGCGTGCCCGAGCCGTCATCGTTTTCAATGTCCACGCCGACAGTCCACTCATCGTTCTTTTTTTGCGCGGCGTGTGCGACATACAGGCGGGCGAGGACCTCGGTGGCATCGAGGCCGGCGGATTCTGCGAGCGTGCGCGGGATGACTTCGAAGGCCTCGGCATACTTGCGGATGCTGTACTGGCTGAGACCTGGGGTACGGTCCGCGAGCGACTTGATACGCTCGATGAGCTGCATTTCAGTTGCGCCGGCGCCGGGGACGAGGCGCGGGTCGCGGGTGATGGCCTTGACTACATTGACACCATCGTCGATAGCGCGCTCGACGTCGTCAAGGTGGTTCTGGGTTGCGCCGCGGAGTACGATGGTGGCTGTCCGGGTCTGCTCGTTCTCTTGTCTGAAGACGGTCACGCGGTCGCCGCCGATCTCAAGAGTCTCTACGATGTCGACCGAGCCCATCTCGTCGGGCATGGGGGCGCCGAGGCGGGCGAGCGGTGTGGCGCCGACTACGCGGCAGAGGCGGCGGAGCTCGAATTTGGAGAGGACCTTGATGACAAGGATGTTGTACCGGTTGAGATAGTGTGCAGCGAGCTCGCCGACTGTGGAGCCTGCTACTATTACGCGGAGACCAGAGTCGTGCAGCTCCTTGACGATCTGCTCGATCTGTTGCTCCTCGCCCTTGGTGAAATCCAGCATCTCCTTCGCATTGTGGAGGAGTACCGTGCCCTTGGTCTCCGTCTGAGAGATATCGATGGGGCATGAGAACACGCCGACCTTGGCCTTAGTGGCCTTTTTGATGTTGCCTTCGGGTTCTCGAGCAAAGACCATGCCCTTGACGACCTTGCTCTGCTCCAGGCTGCCTCCCATGATCTTGACCACCCGAATGTTGTCCACGTTGAAGTTGACAGGGTTCTTGGGGAGGACGGCAAGGACGCCCTCGGCGACGAGGTCTGCGAGGAAGTCTTCACTGCCGGATTGTTTGGCTGCGACGACCGTGCGGATTGCCTTGCTAAGCTCTGCCTGTGACCGGATGTCATCGACCTTGTCGCATACGAGCTCTGAAACGCCGAATTAGCTTGATGCCAATGTGTGCGCTCAAAATGAATACCATACCTTCCAGAACCTGCAGGGCAGCAGTTTGTGCCTTCTCGTATCCTAGTACAATGTCGCTAGTTTTCAGACCCATCCGTATCAACTCCTCCGCCTTCTTCAACAGTTCGCCAGCCAAGACGATTACCATGTTCGTCGCATCCCCCATCTCCGCCTCTTGCTGCTGTGACGCCATGACGAGCAATTTCGCCGCAGGATGCACGACCTCGAGCTCCCGCAGTATCGTCGCTGCGTCGTTCGTTAATATCATCTTCTGCAGGTGATTTATGACAATCTTGTTGCGACCATAGGGTCCGAGCGAGGTTTGAACGGTCTGGGCGATAGTTCGGCATGCGTCAATGTTGCGAATGACTGCTCCATCTTCGGCATCGTAGCTGTTGAGGGGGACGATTAGCTGTGTATCAAAGCTAGATGCGAGCTATTGGTGAGGTGTACTTCTGGTAGCCCTGCTTGAAAAGCCCGGCGTTCGGAGCGTTCGGTATTGAGAGGGACATTTTGGGGGGTGTGGAGGGGTATCTGAGGGGTTGCGGTGTGGTGCCTAGGAGCTTCGCGGGACGCGTTCTGTTTCTCAAAAATTGGTCTTGGCGTCGGCGTGGACTTTCGCCGATCTATACAAGACAGAACTGGAGATGGAGACCGGCGGGCAGTTGCATTACGTCGGTTTCTTATAGGGTGCTGACATTACGATCATGTTCAAATCAATCGTAGCTCCGGTAGGGTACTGTTGATTATATCGCAAGAGCTCGAGCGTGTACAGGCCGCTCATCCACCTCTTTTCCAGCGCTGTCAACTGGATACACTTCCAAGGTTTCACCACCAGGTCGTGACATGCACACGGGCATGATACTTCTGAGAGCACGATCATATTCATGAGAGGACGATTAACACGTAATATGGCTTGATACAAGTAGTTTATCCAGAAGAAAGGCGCGTGTCACGACGCTGATTTGAATGTGAGCAGGATCTATCTAGCTGTACACCTTAGAACAATTTTGAAGGTACGGCTAGCGAAAAAGACTGTTCAGTTGTTCTAGGCACCGGTAAATGACCAACATCTCATTTCTGTAGAGTATACTGGGGATAAGGATAGGTGCCATGAGATTGAAGAAGAGAGCGTTTCGCGCTCGGCTCAGAGAAAATAGAGTGATGCCGCTGACTAAGGAGCATGCGCTAAGCCCAATGCACCTCCGCCCCGAAACTTTTCGAGATGGCATACCAGCAGCGCATTCGACAACGCGACACGGTCATGCCCAGATGAACGCCGGACACCAGACGACAAGGCGCCTTGCCGCCAAAGCAGGTATGCATCTCAATTGAGGCTTTTGGAAGCTGTTGCTGATGGAAACAGGCAAACCAATATGCCGCTCATGTAAAGACACGCTCTCCCGTAACTACGCATCCACAGCCGCAGCCGCCGTTCAGACCGAGGATCAGGTCTCTCAGCATATCCTCCCCGTCGCCCAGACGTCTTCGCAAACCGCATACGGTGTTAATGCCGGTGTCGTATTATCTCGCCCTCCCCAGATCACACGCGACCTCCACCCCTTCGAATCTGCTTTCTTCCTCTATCAGCGTCGTCTCAACGAGCGTTCAGCATTGCCCTTCACCAGATACTTCTACTACAAGGATCGGACACCTGCAGATCGAGAATGGAAGCGGAAGATAAAGCAGCGGTTGACACCCGCCAGGGACATTGGTCGGTACAAGGGTTACGGCGAGGAGGCATGGAACGATGAAGTGCTCGTCGGCGCGAAGGAGAGCGAATTCAACTGGCAGGTGGAGAGGCTACTAGAAGATGCTGAGACTACCGGTGCCGAGGACCAGCCGCCAGGGTCAAGTGAGACCACGAACAGTGCTGTCACACAGAAGAAGGTCGAGCACGAGGCAGTCGAGCGACCCATGTCACGAATCACCGAGGCCGACAAGAAAAACGATGTCAAGAGCTTGAACCGGGCGCTGCAGAGAACGCTGTATCTGCTTGTAAAGGACAAGGAGGGGCGATGGATGTTCCCGCAGGACAGGCTACAGAAGGAGACGCTGAAGGAGGTATGCATCGTCGCACCTTTCACACCTTTACTCCAACCAAGCTAATGGATTATAGGCGGCGCAGCGCGTTCTCGAGTACGCCGTAGGCGTGAACATGAACACCTGGGTTGTTGGCAACGTCCCCATCGGCCACTACCAGCAAGACTACGCTAAGTCGCTCAAGACCGACGCGGGTCTGAACGAACTCGGTCTCAAGACCTTTTTCATGAAGGTCCGCATCATGGCCGGACAAGCGAACCTCAAGGAGAACCAATTTGGTCTGATGGACTTCAAGTGGCTGGCGAAGGAAGAGATTCAGAAGGAGGTGGAGCAAGACTACTGGCGCTCGATCAAGAACATGTTGGCTGAGCGGTGATCCAGCTCGCAATGCACGGATTGTATTTTAAATAAAGTTCTTGTAGAAAACTGTACAGTATCTGGTTTGGTATGTCATTTTGTCTTGCATAGCAATGCATTGTCCAAATTTTGAGCCCGACGCTCCGTACGTATCATTCGCGTCTTTGCCACTGTATATATCACTCACTAAGCGGGTAAGAATTATACGGCCACTATCTCCTCCTTTGAACACTTACAAAGCCTTGGGTTTGTTGCTGCTTGCTGATCACTCCCACGTGAGCACCATCCAAAGAAACTTTCCGTACTAGTCTAGCCCGTCGCTTAAACACAAGATCATCGACGCTGTAGTCAAGTTACCTCATTGAGAATGTATCGGAAACAAGTCTCGTGGCTGACATTCCGGCAATGAGGCGCCAGACGGCAGATGGGCAAACGGCCGGCTCCCCTCATAATCCCCTGTTCAGCTTAGAACCGAAAGTCTAGAACCTGTGTGTACAAGTACCCTTCGTGCGTCGTGAATCGCCAATATATTGTAATCGAAGTCCTAAACATCTTAAGATTTAGTTGGTGTTCAATTCGGCTAGGTACTTCGTAGGTCGCGTTTGTCGTAAGTACACCCCAATCTCCTAAGGAAATAGGGTCATAGACCGCTATCTCTTCTGCATTTTCCTTTCTACCCTTCTCTAGGGACCCGGCCGAAATTCCGGATTCCTCGCAGAGGAATACAGCACACTGACTCCACCTCATCATGAGATCACCTGCCTACATCGGCTTGCAGCAAAATAGTATGATGTGGAAGACGCTTGAACGTGTATAAGAGGTCGATCACTGGTATTGTGATGTTTATCGGCATTTTTTCATGAGATATCAGGAAATTAAGTCAAACACAATTGGTATTATGAATGCCGCTGGCCGCATGTGAGTGCCATCCCTGATTACACACGCAGTCTCTGGTCGCCTCGACCCAGTAAACGCTGCAACAGCACCCCATCAGAATATCTAGTCACTGCTCTTTGCATAGTGACTATAGTTCAGACTGCAATCGTTATCACAAGAAGCTGTGAAGCCATGTCAGATTATTTCACATAGTGGATCAGACCTTTATTGAGATTCCTCATTCGGAAAATGCCAAGGTCGTATAGAGTCAAACCAAGAAATCCACCGCTACGCAGCAGATGTCGTGTAATATATCGCAAGTGGGTGTGGCCTACAGGAACATTCCGAAGTGAAACGCACAGGCGTCTAGCCCCCAATCATTCACCATCCAGGCATCCAAGCTAAAACATGCGAGAAGAAAAACACGAGAAGCTGAAACAAAACAACAAGGTACTGTCCGGTAAATGGGGGCCAAGTAGGCTCTTCTACCATTTTACCTGCACGCCTTCGCCTAAGGCTCTGCCCACACGATATTGCGACCAGGCTACATTCATACGGCCGCCTTGGCAAGGAGTGAATTCCTGGCTGCAGTCGGTGTAGTCCATCTGCTGTGCATCAGCCATTGACATCCTTTATACCGTGATGGCAAACTTACAAAGTTCTTCACATTAGCGGGACCTTTGCCACACTGGTCCTGAGCGGGACAGCTGCCCAAGTCTCCAGCGACAGCCAGAGCGCCATGGCTAGGTTCGTTCTGCGGCGCCGTATCGTCGCAATAGTCGCCATCGCCATCGCATCCGCCTTGGAAGGTGTGCAAAAGACCGAACCAATGCCCGATCTCGTGAGCCAACGTCCCGCTGGTCGCGCTTCTGCCTACCTCCAGCGGCACAAAGCAGCCATCAAAGTCAAGTAAGTCTTGCGTAATGGGGTTGCCAGAGCCGTCTGGCAAGGAACAGACGCCGCCACCCGCACCTTCAACCAGGTATATGTTCAGCGTCTGGTAGTCGCCCTGGTGCAGAGAACGCATCTTATTCTCCTTATCGACATCGATGTCCTTTGCCCACTCTTCGCTAATCACATAGGTCGTGAACTTGAGGTTCAGGTGGTAACCCCAAGGCTCGTAGTGGGCATTAAGGAAGTCGACCTGGCTTTGGATTGAGGGGCCCCAGTCCTCGCCTTCAGGGTTCTTAGATACGAGGATGTGCCAGTACATATCGACTTGCTGGAGGTCTCTTGTGCGGAGGGAGTTGAGGGCGCGTTTGGCGGTTGCGGTAGAGATGTTGAGAGGATCATGGTCGAAGTCTTCGTTTTGGCAGTCTGCTGCGAAAGCGAGAGGAGCCAGAGCGGCTAGAGCGAGTGTAAAAAGCTTCATGGTGCAATGAATGACTTGAGAGAACGAAATGGGATATCTAGATGTCACAAAAACGAAGCGAGTGAAGCTGAAGAATGAAAGACGATGATGAGATAGTCATGGAGAGGAGTATCTTCATCTTATAAACGGTATATCAGGCTGGAGGAACTCACAGCCCGCAACGGAAATGAAGGCAAAGTGAAGGCCTACCATTTGGCGCTGTCACGCTTGGCCACGCCGTGTTTGGTGTCCCTGGAGACATCCTCATACACTGACTTCGGTCACGGGCCCATCCGTGGCTTTCATGCACGTTGATAGGTAGACCTGGGGGCGGTGTTAGCCAAGAAGTCGTGGAATTGCCTGACCTGAGCAAGCGCAGTAGCAATTCTTAAAATAGTGTAAGTGCGTAAATGTCCGCTTTTGCGGGTAGATCAGAACATGATGTACGCCGGGATATTGCGTGGTGTACATTGAAATGTACCGAAAGAAGTAGACCGTCTTTCGAGTTTCACAGCGAAAGCTCTACTAAGAGAGGCCGTCATTGTGTAGAACTGATGTGATGCAAATCGACTCAGAATCCTAAGCGTGCCCACGGATGTTCTGTGATGAACGAGCGGACAGGATTTGAAGGCTATTGAAGTTCCACCTCTTGTCACGGACAATCCGACCCAAGCCCCTAAACATCAGCAGCCTCTGCTTGGCAGCTTCCGCCTTCAAACAACCCACCATCGCCAGGTAGCAAGCCAAGCCCCGGATTGAACCCCCTAACCCCGGGCACGTGGAACAATCTTAAATTTAAGCATAAGCAAATAGTGGTTAGTGGTGCGGAGACTAGATTACGGCCGCTGAGGGTAGTAGTTTTAGGAGCCGCGGCGGAGTTGAAACATAGGTACGGACTTCAGCCTGCGCGATCCGGGATCAAGCCCTGGAGGGCTCTCGTATTGTGTTTTAGCGCAGGAACAGCTGATATTATATCTTTGGGGACGTCACTGGTGAATATCGAGTGTATCGAGTGATATGTACTCGAGCAATCATTGGAAGCTGGTGTGGTTGTGGTGAGCTCGAGGTCGGAGCTCCAAGGCTCCAGGGCTCGGGCTCCAGCTTCAGTCCAGTCACATGACTAGTGCCGTAGGTACCTAGCGTGCCTAGGTACCTAACGGGAGTGGGTCACCGAGATCCACCGACTATTTAGCGCATGGATTTTCTTCAGTTCGACACTCACCTTTCTCACCATCTTTGACACCAAGAGGTCTACCAGCGCCTCGCAGCTGGCCCAAACGTGGCTGTAAGTATACTCTATCTCTACGGTACTGCCCACCCCCTATGATGAAAACTGTTCCACATTCGCAGTTTCCACGCTAGCTTCACTTGAACCCATCTTGGAAGTCGATGAGCGCATAACCTTCCTTGGATGTCTGAGGGCACCATTTTCGCTATCTTTTTCAGACGAATCCAAAAAAAAAAATACAATGCTGACGAATGCGATAGGAGACTTTGCGTAGAGAACGGCGAAGATGACGCGAAGTAATTGAGGCAGGTGCCATAGATTGTGGGCATTTCGGAGCCTTCACGCAGAACAGCAGGGTCTAAGTCCGGCGGCTCATGCGTATCTCTTTGCGTCGTGGAGTTCCTGTGGTGGTCGTATTGAAGCGTTCGTGGTAGACTGTCAATTGCGGACTGAGATGCCGAGCAGATTAGATGTAACTGCTACACAGGTGCCTAGTAGGATAGGAACATAGATCACAGCACGCGAACAATGAAGGACCTTTATTCTTGATACTATCAATTGTGTAAGATCGCATGCAAAGAGGCTTGGCACAATCTGTCTACAAGGGCACGGTTGGAGACACATTCTTGCAGCTACTCACATACCTTGAGACATGGTAAAAACGCTCCTTTCGTGGACTGCAAGAACACACACTCTTTGGAAAGGAAGAGATGTACCTTGCTTATTGTTCAGCGCTAAGCATTTCTCCGCGATGCAGCCCAAGAGCGCCATGGCCGCCCCGCAGGCTTATGGAGGCTTGACACATGACGTACAGCCAGCACCTGAACATTCGCATCGCAACGAGTATTTTGCCTTCTACCGGCCAGTAACGACCTGATTGATTCTAAATAATAGCGCCACCCGTGGCGGCTGCGCCCCTGCAGCGCCGTTGATCCCCATAATAGGCGCATAACAAGTGCCCTGCCATGCCCAATCGTGAAACGTGCCGCGCGCTGCGACCCGCTGCTTCGTCACCTTTTCGCGCCTTCCTCAAAGCCTCCTTGTTAACTTGATTCTCAACGACCAAAACCCACTGGACCCCTTGCGAGCCGTTGCCGCCGCATTGTTTCCGTTGCCCTTCTACACACTCCAAACGTGAAGCGTACGCTGCAAACGACCCGCGTGATTACGAAGCGCATACCTTCCTGCGCCGGCTTACGCGCATTCCTCTGCCGCGACACCGCTTTCTTCACGACCGAATGCTCTACACGCCCTTCTACAAGCATGGCTACCCGCATATTCGCTAGAGAGGCCCCCGATCCTCTTGAAGCAGCACCCATCATCGGCTCTTTTGCTAGAGCAGCGCACCAGCTAGGCAAGCGCCTGGAGTGTGAAAGTGAGAAGCTCGAACATGAGACAGGTTAGGCGACCCGATATTGCACATGGGGATGCGTGGACTGACAGCATCGTAGTCAGCGTAGAGGAACCACTTTGGAAGAGCCTCACTTTCCACCACTTTGGTCTAATTCTTTCTGCGACATTCGGCGCACTCGCACTCGCAATAGCCTTCTTCCTGATCTTGCGGCATGCGACGCACTACTTGAAACCATACGAACAGAAACAGTGTGTATGATCTCATGGGCTACAAGACCTCGACTGACGATAATAGCATCATACGGATTTTACTTATGATACCCATCTACGCCGCCGTCTCGTTTTTGAGCTACCTATACTACCATAAAGCCGTATACTTCGAGGTTCTACGCGACTGCTATGAGGCATTCGCAATTGCCAGTTTCTTTACCTTGATGTGTCATTACATCGCACCAAATTTACACGATCAAAAAGACTACTTTCGGAGCGTGCAACCAAAGAATTGGGTATGGCCAGTGACCTGGATGCAAAAGTGCACAGGCGGCGAGGATAAGGGTTGGCTGCGCAGACCCCGAAGCGGGCTCACCTGGTTTAACGTAGGTTAGCGATGAAAGGAGAGGAAATGATTTACTGACAGTGACTAGGTCGTTTGGCTCAGCATCTTCCAATACTGCTTCATCCGTCCGTTCTTCACCGTTGTAGCCGTCATTACCCAGCACTTTGGCCGCTACTGCCAGAGCTCCAAAGATCCACGATTCGCATATATCTGGGTTGCGGGCTTCGAAGCCGTCTCCGTTACAATCGCCATGTATTGCCTAATCCAGTTCTACGTCCAGCTAAAGGAGGACTTGGCACCCCACCGACCTTTCATGAAGGTGCTTTGCATCAAACTCGTCATTTTCTTCTGCTTCTGGCAGAGCTGGATTATATCTCTCTTGACTGCCGATAGCGGGCCTCTTAAAGCGACTAACAAGATAGCTGGACCTGATTTGAGGATCGGTATCCCATCAATGCTGACTTGCGTCGAGATGTCTGTCTTCGCGGTTCTGCACCTGTTCGCCTTCCCTTGGAAGCCCTACGATCTTGCACGACGTCACGAGCCTCTCCCACAAGCGGGTGAGGAACAGGTTCCTAAAGCACCGAACAAGTACGCTCACGGCCCGGCTCGTGCTCTTATTTCAACCTTCAATCCGTGGGACGTAGTCAAAGCCTGTGCACGTGGATTCCGCTGGCTTTTCGTTGGTGCACGGCATCGCAAAGATGACCCATCCTACCAAACGAAGCTCGACCCGCTGTCAACCGACACTGGGTATCATAGCGGGCCTACTTTTGCTGGGAACGGAGAACCTGCGACCGAAACGGCGTTGGACAAGGAGATAAGCGTGCAACGGTCTGACCACTCTGACCGTGCAGGCCTCCTATCTAATGCACAAGCTAACCCGACTTTGTCAAGACAGGAGTCGGACCCGTACCACCGCACGAACGACCGATATGGGAACTCGTATGGCCATTCCCCGGCTGCGACGCCTGGACAGGAATACGGCTTAGTGTCGTCAGATATGCAGACAAATCGATATTATGATCGTCAAGAGACTCCATATCGTCCAACCCCACATCAACAACCGCAACCGACGTATAACAACAATCAAGCTTGGGATATGTTCGGCGGTGTAAACGGACAGAACGCTCAGAACACTGCACCACCCAGGAACCGGCCCCCACCCGGAAGTCATTCTCCAGATGGGTTCATTTGAATGGGAACTGCTCCATCCACTTGGCTTCCTGTAGCGTACAGCAGTTGCGGTTGATTTCTTTGATCATTGGTACATTGCATTGCAGGCGTTAGGTTGGGTTGAGGTCCTGGCACGGCCCGGATTGCATTGGGATACCCTCATGAGGATTTTTATGGCTAGCAGGTTCTGGTACGACATGTTTGAATAAGATGTAGGATTATAGGAACCAGTTCTGAGCACCAAACTCGTGAACTTACCATTCAAATCATTACTGTTTTTCGTTACTTATTCGCGCCCGGATCCACCGAGATCTGCACGTGTGATGATTTGATTCATAACAACCCTTTAGGTCCAACAAAGCAACTTAGACCGACATTGCATGCATGCTTGCTTGCTTTCACCTTCAAACGGTTGGAATGGGCGAAGATCGTTGTGGCGCAAAGCGTGGCTTGCCCATGCGCTAATGCAAGCCCAGCCGTTAGCGCACCCTGACGCGCTGCCCCAGCTTTGTGCTTCAACTCGCCGAGCTGCATCCGTCACAAGCTTTTGAGCCTTCTGCGCGACACAGTTCTGCTTCGGACCCCACGTTCTTTCCTCCTGCACGACTCTCAGGTTTCCTGTCAATCACCGCTCGCATGCGACTTCGCTGATCTCTTACAACCTCGCAATTGGTTAGCATCGCGACGATGTCGGATTACAACAAAGAAACCGTCGCAAAGCTGCGCCAAGTGCTCAAGGACAGGAATATCCCGAGCACAGGGCTGACAAGGAAGGCGCAGATCATCGAAAAATTAGAGGAGTGGGATGCTGAGAATGCGACCGGAGGAGAGGCTGAGAATGCGCCGGCCGCTGTGCAGGCTGAGGAGGTGGAAGAGGCAGCAGGTATGTTGGAGGCGCGCGTGTTTGATGCTCGGAAGATCTTTGCTAACATAACTGTAGAACCTACGACAGAAGATGCGTCTTTAGAGCCGCCCGAGGCGGGTGATGAAGCTGCTGCGGCAGCGCCCGATCCTACTGCGACCGAACAACCTACAGAGGCGATGGAAGCTGCGCCGGGAACGAGCGCGTCAGAGGCTGCACAAGAAGGCGCTGCAAATAGCGCGTCTCAGGAAGATGCGCAACCCCCTCCAGTAGCCGCAGAGCCTGCGCAAATACCCACAGAGTCACACGCAACCGACTTCGCAAGACCAAACCAGACCCCTTCACCAGCTCCAGATGAGAAGCCTTCAATAGAGAAGCCAGAGCTGCTTGCTAATTCCGAGCGATCAATGACCACGACTGCGGATCAGTCGAGGTTGAATACAGAGGAGCTTGAGGCTGACACTAGGAAGCGTAAGAGGAGGAGCTTGACGCCCGAACTTTCAGCGCAGGAAATACGCGCGAAGAAGCCAAGGCCAAGTGAAGATGCTGCTGTGCACGTAATTGCCCCAGCCATAGATGAAGATATCACCATGGACCAGCGGGCACCCGAAGAGGCAGAAAAGGAGCTCGACGAGAAGGCTATGGAAGAAGAGGCGCGCAGCGGGCAACCAGAAGTCGGTTCCAAGAAATCAGAGACATCCCATTCGGAGAGGAAGGAGAAAGCGCCTCGCTACCGCGAACTTCTCGAGCCAACCTCCGAACCGCCCTTAACAGACGCACCAACAGATCTCCTAGACGACCGTTCCATAACTCCAGCCCTCCACCCCGCAACTCCCTCTCTCTACATCCGCAACCTCATGCGGCCCCTTCGCCCAGAACCCCTCCGCGCACATCTCGTCTCCCTCGCCTCTCCTCCCTCAGCAAGCCCAGACCCAAACATCATATCTACCCTCTTTCTCGATAATATGAAAACTCACGCGCTCGTCCGCTTCGCCTCCACGACCGCGGCTTCCCGCGTTCGCGCCTCCTTACACGGCACAACCTGGCCACCAGAGGGAAATAGGAAAGACCTCTGGGTGGACTTCGTGCCCGACGAACAATGCTCTGCGTGGATCCAGGAAGAAGAGGACGCCATAGCTGCGGAGAAGGAAGCGCGTGCTGCGGGTCGGCCTAGTCCGGCGAAGAAATTTGAGGTTGTGTATGAAGAGAACGAAGAGGGGGGGTACAAGGCTATCTTCCAGGAAGTTGGTGCTGGAGCTGCGGCATTCAATCCGCCCAAGGGCCCGCGAAGGGCGAGCCACCAAGTTGCAGCGCCTGGGGCAGCGCCTACGCAGGAAACGAGACAGAATGCCGAGGCGTCGTTCAAAACACTCGACGAGCTGTTCAACTTCACGGTCGCGAAACCCAAATTGTACTTTCTTCCCGTGTCAGACGAGCGTGCGGACGAACGGAGAAAGGACCTCGAAGGGGAAACCAGTCGTGATTGGGCACCTGAAGAGAAGCGCAAGGGTCGCGGTATTCAGGCGAGTAGGCTCGATCAGAAGGCAAGGTTTACGTTTGATGAGGAGGACCGTGTGGTCGAAGCGGGTGGGGACTTTGGCCCATGGACGGAACAATCGGACTTCAGAGGGGGACGAGGGGGCGGTAGAGGAGGGTTCAGAGGTCGTGGAAGGGGTGGCGGCTGGCGAAGCGGGCCTTAGGCGGTGCAAAGGTCGTGTATATCACCAAAAAAATTCGGGGGAGGGAGACTCGGCAAGACCCCTACCTGAGGTAGATGCATTGTATGTTACTGGAAATATCGAGTTACGAAAGAGATGTACGCAGCTAAAATTTGACTAGGTTTGAATACAGCAATGAACGATAGCCTGAGACCTTTGAGATGAGTGTGACGCGGTGCTGTAGGTGGACAGAGATGTCCACGGCTGCTACTTCGGTTTCGATCATAGTAGTCTCAACCCACAGTAGCGACACCATAGGCGACATTCTCGGAGCAGAATACATAGTCGAGCTTCCACTGTTGATGGGATGAATATGAACCAAGTACTGCTATCGGAAAGGTCGGATGATACATGTATATTGGGGCTGCAAATTTGAGCTACTTTCGATTGCGTGGTCGGTGCATCGAATTATAGCGCGGTGCTGTAGGGAAGGTGATGGACTATTTAACCTCACGTGCCCCGCGAGTGCCGCAAATGCAGCTCACTTCAATAGCGTCTTCTGATCGTCGCCAATTATTTACTTTCCAATAACAGGCGACGAACACCAGCGACCGCCACCATGGCCGCAGTCGCTTCGCAATGCGGGACGGTTTTCAGTTTTCTGGACCTGCCGAAGGAAATACGTCTTATGATGTAAGTCTGCGGTACCCTGCGTACCTCAGGATGAGCAATGTAGTACCCGATGTGGTTTGCTATAGCGATTTAGATACGAGCGCTTGCCAGTGCAAATCAAGCACTTTACGTTGAATACCTGTCACGCGAGCAACAACAATGAGACGGTTACCATCGTGTTTCGATGTCTCCCAATGTCTATCCTTGCAACGTGCCGTACAACGCATGACGAAGCGTACAGGATTATCCAAGCCTTCGCAGATGAACATGTGGCCAAACACCCACCCCGATTGATCTACACCGTACTTGAAACCCTTTAATGCACACTAGAAATGACCATATTATGTGTCCTGACCCGATTTTAGGGTTCTGAGATCAGCCACTGCAGTAGCCCATTCTTTCGCTTTCTTTACAAGGCTCTCTCACTTCAAGCTCTTCAACATCCGGGCGAAGGCTGCGAACTTTCGCCTGAAGTGATAAATAAGTCCCCACGATCCGCAAGAATTTGGTGATAGCTTACCCACATTACAGGACATGAACAAATACCACTTTTCGCCGGCGTTGAATCGAGGGGAATATATCGCCGCGTCCATCGCTGCTGTGGTACATGAGCAGGGTCTTGACAGCCGATTTGCTCGCTTCATCAAGCAAGGAACTGCACAGCTCAGAATGGGTGCAAAGAACTTGGAAGTTGTTGTCGGCATGCGTAACTGTCAGAGAGAGTGGTCATACCCGGGTCTCAAGTGGGAACGGGCACTGATGGGCCTAGATAGAGAAGCGTGGAGATCGCGTCTAAAGAGAGGGCCCGGCATGACATTCGCAGGTTTCATAACGGAGCTAGGCTACAAAGGCGTCCCAGAAACGGACAAGGCTGAGCCCTTTTTCTTAGGGATGCCAGCTCTTCGCCTGGAGCAAATGGATGAAGCTACCTGGAGAAATGAGTGGCTTGATTCAGACTGGCCACCGAGAACTGCGAGGGATGAGAGCTTGCAGAGGCTTCAGCGGATACCACTGGCGGAAGCATAATATGTATAGGTTCTAATGCGGACTCTGGGTCAACGTACATTGTTACAGGTGCATACATTAGCACCTAGCAAAACTTTGGAGAATATTGTCAGTGCGCCAGAATGGCAAACCCTCTACCTCAATCGGAGGGGTGTGGCCTACCTGGAAGGACAAGTGGTCGAGGTCGAGCCATTTGGTCGAGAGCCTTGAGGTGGGCTATCGTCAATGCAACCTAGCCTACAGGCTGTGGGCCATGTCTCTCTGGAAATGTTGACGTCAAGAACACAACGAGCATCAGGTGATAGTATATAGTCCCAGCTAAGCTACCCGAAGTGGACCCATGGGACGGCATCCTTTCAAAGCGTTCTAACCAGGATGCTCTACATTATGTCTAGAGGTTAATAGACGGTATTCCCATGTGTAATCAAAACAAGAGCTCCTCCTGAGGATCTGTGGCCCCCACACTTGTCTCATTCTGTGGCGTTGTTGGATCAATAATGGAAACACGAATGCGAGTGTGGCTTGTTTCAGCCTTACCAGCAGGCGCAGGACCAGTTCACCGAACCACAGAATTTATTGCCGAGGTCCAATCCAGGGTACAGATGGCTGAAACTCCAACAGCTAGAGCTTTTCGTAATCGCAAGTTTTCCAAATGCCAACGCAAAATCGAAGAGCTTGACCCTATTGGGGGATTTGCGCCGAAGAGATGCTCACGACGGCTGCGCCTCTACTTCGTATACGCTCTGATGTTTAGGAGCTGCCCCTTACATATGGTTCCCAAGGAGTTCTTGGCCTCGATGTTGGTCCATTATAATCTCGTTCCCTCTTCACATGCCCTGTCATGCCATTGAGGTGGACTTCAACGTGAAATACGATATTCAACTCTTCTAGATTTTTATCATCGAACCTCTGACCAACGTCGATGAATAAGGCACGTCCTTAAAAGTCAATGTGCTTGTTGAAGGTGCTTGATTTCGAGAAACGATTAACAACATGACCGTTGGACACAAGACCTGCAATCCCAGTACCTCCAGTTTCGCATCATCATTCACCTTCATTGATGATGACGAAGCAGAGTACATGGGACTGATACAGAATCGAGTTCGAGACTTCTTTCCAAATTTTGCGACAGCGATCTCGAATCAATCCGCAGTTGAGCGAGAAATCGGAAGGTGCGCCGTCCTCGATTTCGAACAAGGATGCCAGCCCAGATGTACATCCTTCCAGAACCCGGTGCAGCTTAGGCACTACCTGCTCGATACGTCGTCTGCCTTGGACCTCGGCTCTAGAAACCCAGGGAAACGACGACTCTTCATTCTGGAAGATCTACCCTGCAACTACGTCTTAGCATTAGGATCACGGTTGAAAATACCTCCAAGCTTCTTTGCCGGCCAATACGACGACCCAGCGGTGTCGACATTCAATCACCGGAATCCGTTTGCCCGGTTCACTAGATCTCAGTTCCGCCTGCGCTATGCAACCTCCAATAGAGTTGAAATCGATGTTCCGCTAAAGGCAGAATGTAACACTTCTACGTTCGCCTTCAACACCAATGTCTCTCGCTACCTCAATGTGTACGACCCGAAGGGGCCCTGCTATGATGAACCCCGAAGTCATCATCAGATATCCTTTTGGAGCTCTCACCCGCGCGAAGATGGTTCTTGGGACGCAGTTCTCCTCGTAGATCCTCCGCTCCAAGGCTTCGTCCGTTGCCTTCCTTCGATGCAGCTAGCGCCTCTACGATTCAAGCTGAGAGACGAAGATTCGATGCCGAAACACTTCCTATACCCTGAGACGCATGTTCAAGGGGAACTTCCTCATAAGTTGTCGGAGTGGTCGAGGTGCTACGCGACACCGGAGTATAGATCTTTGTTCGATGATACACTGGATATGATGTTGTCCAATGATGATGACGGCGGCACAGGCGTAACAGACCCGATGTCCGCCGTTGAAATTCCCCGCAAACTCGTTATCGCGACGTTGATCGCTTTTCTGCGACGAAGACAGCTGAACTTATTCCGACTCCAAAAATGTCAACTGCAACAGAATTTCCTTTCCAGCTTCTCGGAAGGGCCCCTGTCAAAATGGCACCACCAATTTTTCGATTTCGTCGTGGGCAGCTGCGCCGCTATGAAAGCTTTCTGTCGCGAAATTGACGATAATATGATCGCACTCGGCCTGCCTACCAGTTCCAACATGCCATTGACTGCAAATATGGGATGGAGGCCACCGCAGTGGGAGATCGACGGTTGGAGATCGGTCCAGGATCTCACGCGTGTGATCGATGGCTTGACAAACTCGTTAGCAACGGGATACCTGCAATACATTACGATCCAGGAAGCGCGCATTTCCAATGGAAATGCTCAAAGCTTATCCAAGATTACCGTACTGACCATGCTCTTTATACCTCTATCCACGGTTGCGGCTATATTCTCCATGGGTGGAGACTTTCTACCAGGAAGTTCAAGAGCATGGGTCTTTTGAATGGTTGCAATCCCAGTTGTCCTCATCCTCATGTTCCTATATTGGCGCCAGCAGATTGTTGTTCTGCTTCAAAGAAGTAAACGGAGTTTGTTACCTATCTCGGAGGCGCAAGTGAGTAAGTCATGAAGTTTAGGTTATGCGCTTTGTACAACATTTTCCAGTATCGCGATTATTTCTTTACGGCCCACCTCACCGGATTTCTTGTATCCTTTTTCAACGCTCACAGGATGTATTGTAATTTTACTGCTTGATCATTATGTATCACTCCAATGTCAGATGGAACGATATGTCCTAATTGGGTAAACCGAGGAAACGGCGTTTAGGCGAGCAGCAGTCGGTTCGCATCGAGGTTGTGCTTGCGCCCTCGAATTGTTAGACTGATGACGGCTTCGCACATGCACATGTGATACAGTGACGACAGCTCGCAACAAATAGCATCGCAGCCCGCATCGATACAGTGGAGTTTCCGAGTCATGATAAAGCTTAGCCAGTTTTGGCTCCTCCGCATACCCCACACTCTGCTTCCCTTTTCGCTTGTTTCTTCCCCGAACCCGAAGACTAGCGTGGCATGTCGGCAAGAAGTGCGGATGTTTCCTCACTGCCGTCCCCTGTTGTTGAATGGATTGACTTGAGCCTCGTTTATATCATTTACTGCCGTGCAACTTTCTCATCTCGCCCTTGTCATACACAAAGATCCCAGAGTCTGGTCCCTGCAAAATGGCCAACCATATTGCGGATGGTGATGACAAGGCCCAAGTGCACGGCATTGAGCACAAAAAAGGTGCTGGGGACGGCATAGCTGCAACTCTTGAAATCCAATTTGCCAATTCGACACCCGAATACCATCAAAACATGACGAAGAAGCTCCTCAGGAAGGTCGACATTCACCTACTCCCGTTGCTAATTTTGATGTAAGTCAGCACGAGAATCCGGCTCCATCCTCCGTTAGTGCGTGGCTGGTAGTGAAAGGAACCATGCTGATCACGACTCATATTATTTTATGCTTGTTCCTATCATACCTGCGTCTAACACAATGACAGGTATCTCCTCAACTTCTTAGATCGAAAGTAAGATTCCAACCATAGACCGTTAATACAGCCCGCTAGAAGAAACGTCAAATAACTAAACATCGATAGCAACTTATCGCAAGCAAGACTAGGCACATTAGAGGCCGATTTAGGTAAGAAATTCGCCGATGATGCATCACAAATGAATAATGTGTTGTAGGAATGAAGGGGACGGACTTCAATTTGGCCACCAGTATCCTTTTCGTCGGCTACTTGTTGATGCAGCTACCTTCTAACCTGCTCATAACGCGTTTGCGTCCCTCTTGGTACCTCGGCACCGCCATGACAATCTGGTAAGAGTAATAGCATCTGATGACCTCGCTTTGGCAGCTAGCTCATTATATAAGGGGAACCATATCCGCATCACAAGCCGCAGTCCACTCATTTAGCGGTCTTATCGCCTGTCGATTCTTTCTTGGTTTCGCCGAGGCACCTTTTTTCCCCGGTGCAATCTTTCTCATGTCATCATGGTATACTCGCAGTGAGTTGGCACATCGAATTGCGTGGTTCTATGCGGGATCCTCGTTGGCGAATGCTTTCGGTGGTCTCCTTGGGGCAGGGGTGCTGGGCAATCTGAGTGGTGCTCACGGCATTGCTGGATGGTAAGGAACCCATACCATATTCACGTGGGACTAGGCTGACAATACCACTAGGAGATGGCTGTTCATCATAGAAGGAGTTATCACTATTGGTGTGGCTATCACAGCAGCTTTCATTCTCCCAGACTATCCTGCCACAACAACATGGCTTTCCGACGAGGAAAAAGCATATGCCCAGTGGAGACTTGTCGATGACATCGGAGAGTCAGACGAGGGAGGCGCCTCATCCATCAAAGATGGGGTCAAACTGGCTTTCAAAGATCCTCGTCTATACCTATTTACCCTGCTCCAGCATACGAGTTTACTGTCGCAGTCCTTTCAGTACTTCTTCCCGACAATTGTCAAAACCCTTGGCTATGGCAATATTGAGACGTTGCTCATCACTGCCCCAGTGTGGATCGGAACGTTCTTAGTGTCCCTCGTAGTAACCTACACTGCCGGGAGATACAACGACCGAAGTATACATATCTTCTGTCTAATGCTAATATCTGTGGTGGGAAATATCATCGTGATTTCTTCACTCAATACTGGTAAGCAGCTCCGCGCTCGTCGCATTTTGTTGCATTGACGAATTGTACTAGGGGCGAGGTTTTTCGCGATGTTCTTGATGCCCATGGGTGCCGTTTCGGCCTATCAAATCATTCTCACCTGGGTCTCCAACAGTTTTCCGCGCCCTTTGGTCAAACGATCAGCATGCATTTCAATCGCTAACATGATCGGGAATTGCTCAAACATTTATGGGCCTTACAGTAAGCCTTTCTATCCAACAGATGTCCAGTATACTATGAAGACAATATATGCTGACCTTGGTTGTTTAGTGTATCCGTCTTCGGATGGGCCAAGATATCTTCCTGGAGGTAGTGCGACTGCTGCGGTTGCCCTTTTTGTAGGTCTCCAACACTCCTCGTCAGAGCAACGTGCTAATGACTATGTATTCAGGTTGCTATATTGGCATTCGTCGTGAGACTAGTGCTCCAGAGAGACAACAAGAAACTTGCGGCGCGCGATATTCTTGATAACGAAGGCAGTGTCGGTGGACCTGGAGGGGCAGCGTTGGAAGGCAGGGCTCTGGGATTCAGATATGTAATTTGATCCCTCCATTACACAAAGTACGGATTGAGGTGGTTATACCCGTATGTAATCGAGGGATAGGCAACTTCGACCTAACGCTTGAAGACCATGGACAAGTTTGTGGAGCCCTTCAAGAGACCAGCAGTGCATTGATGACATATTTGATTGCTACAGAAAGCCTACAGAGTGAGACGCGTAAAGGTCATAAAGTGGTGAAATAACCAACTACTAGTAGTTGTCATCGCGACGTCCACTGCCATAGGAGTCACCCTGACCGTAGCTGTCGCCACCTGTTTGTCTTCCGCTTCCCAAGCCAGAGCCTGTATTGCCACTGCTGAAGTCGTCATCTCTAGTGCGACCACTGCCTCCATAGCTATCGTTACTAGATTGACCGAGGCCACCTGTTGTCTTGCCGGCTCCGAAACTGTCGTCGTCGTCGTTTCTGCGGCTCGAGCCGTATCCTCCTGAGGAAGTGGTCGAATCGCCTCCAAGACCTGTTGATTGTTAGCATGGTAAGTCTCTCTTGTTGTTTCAGTATAGTCTCACCACCAGAGGACGTCACATCACCACGTCCAGAGGATCCGTAGGTATCATCCCCTCCAGTACGTCCCGTGGAGCCATAAGTGTCATCGCCGCGTCCGGATGAACCAAATTTGTCATCACCAGTACTGCCTGAGCCATAGGTGTCACCGCCCGTTTGGCGTCCTGAGCTGCCATAGGTATCATCATTGCGACCGGAGCTTCCGAAGGTATCACTTGTATCGCGACCAGAGCTTCCATAAGTATCGCCTGTATCGCGACCGGAGCTTCCAAAGGTGTCTTTGTCACGACCGGAGCTTCCAAAGGTGTCTTTGTCACGACCGGAGCTTCCGTAAGTGTCGCTTGTGTCACGGCCAGAGCTTCCGTAGGTATCGCTTGTGTCACGACCGGAGCTTCCGTAAGTATCGCTTGTATCGCGACCGGAGCTTCCAAAGTTATCGCTCGTACCGGTTTGACGGCCACTTCCGTACGTGTCCGAGTCGTCCCTTCGACCGCTTCCGTATGAGTCGTCGTTGTCGCGGCCGCCTGAGCCGTACGAGTCGTCGTTATCGTTGTTCTTGCCCACCTTATCCTTCACCTTGTCCTTGACCTTGTCCATAAATCCCGACATGTTGATAGTCTGCTAGGCAGATTCTGAAAGCTGAATCTTTGGATGTGGTAGTAAAGAAGAGTAAGCTGCTTTGATCGAACTTGGAGATAGCTTGACATGCTCCCTCTTTTATAACCTCCCAGCTCCTACCCCTCATCCGCCCCTCCGTCAAAGCCCAAGTGCTAGTCCTAAAACCTGTTTCTAGACCAGAGTGGTTCTACACCATACAGCCCTCTGTGCTCAGCTCGGATGGTGCCATAGCAGCAGGGCATCACCCCGCCGGCGGCATTTTCGTCACACCAGGCCGAGTTATCGCCTCGATACCGCACGTGGAAGTAGCACCGTGCCATAGCTCTTGTTTCTATTCGCCAATGCCCGACATCTCGCGTGGGCCGTCATGTTGCAGCAAGCTTGCGCGGTGTTGACGAGGAGGCTTGGCCAGATGGAGAGTAGCATCAGAACCACCTCAGCTGCCGATAGATCGCAAGTGTGCCTGTCAGTTGGGCAAAGGCAGGCTTAGCAAAAAGCATGTTTGTCTAGCGTACGCGCACTGCCACACATGGCGTCACAAAGAGGGGTAGATCGCCAAGAGAGGAAGGGCATGCGCCACAGGTTGCGCGATTTCCAGAGGCGATTGATACATGGTCTGGTGGTTGGGCTAGGCAAGACGTGGAAGTTCTTTGAGCGAATGCGGACTAGAGCTACTCTCAGCCACTGCGGTACCAGATCAATGCAGCTGAGACCCCCTTGGTACATAATCTAGAGCTTGCGAACAACCTTGCAACCGAGTCTGGACAGGTGCCCAGATGTGAAGACCAAGATCAAGTCTCGCAAAGGCATGATCACGCAAGCCTAGATCGTTCCATCCTCCCCACACTCGTTATGCAGTTGGGTTACTAATATACTCTTTATGCAACTGAATTCTACCACACGCTTCATGCAATTAGAGTACATCACACTCTTCATAAGCTGATGTAAATATTAGCTTCAATTTTCTACTCGGCCTCACCTTGCATGGTTGTTGTACTGTCCTTTGAGTTTTCAGCTTTTAGAGCCAGAGCGACCAGCCATATCACTTTGCAGGCAGCCATTATAGACGAAGCTCATGCATTCTCGCACTTCAAACTTAGGATGTTGGAAGGCTGTAGTGTTGAGTGTAGGATCCTTGCCGAATGAGTCGACATTTATGGCTCGTTCTCCATCTATAGCGTCTTATTGATGGTAATCATCATCATTATCACAGCTCCTCAATAGTGATCGTACATCTGTATCGACATCTCCATGGAACTCAAGCCGTATTACTTTTGTTTCCGAGAGCGGAGGCGACACGCGCATGGTTGGAAAGAGGGGCATCTTAGAAAATGCATGCGTTCATCTTGCGAAGAAATTTAGAGCTGCAAGTAGATGGTGTGGGGATCAATTCCTTAGAAACAAGCCCACATTTATACCTTCACGCCTGCGTAACCCGATCATTTGATGCTGAGCATCATCACCAGCACTCCTCCTCGCTGACCATGCCAGAGCCGTCAGCAACATGGCGCGGAGTGTTGGTTATATCAAGACAGAATCCAGGAAGTACTCCAATACCAGTTTTTGATTTCCGCATAAGAAAAGATTGTGCAGGACAAGAGCCTCCCAAAAACCGTAAGTCTATACATCCACAGCCGTTCAAACCCGCCATCTGATGATGGATATCATCATCCATTGTCCATGAATTCACTCAGACTATAGCAGCCTGTGGCATTGGTTGTCTCTCCCGCAAGTTTAGACATGCGTGTCGTATTCGGACTGTTTTTAGCTTTTAGTGTTCAAGAGACGAAGTGTGCGAAAGGAAATATTTCCCAGTGGATCGTAGTTCGCACGCATTCACAGCCCCTCTGAATATATATTGAAGGTGAATATCATCTGCGACCCTCCGCTTGTTGCTACAGAGTACATAGCAATTGCGAAACAACATGTACGTTCCAATTGTGTTGTATACAAGACCCATGGAAGTCGGTTCTCATTCTTTTCAGAGTCAAGAGATTTCAGTGTCAAGAGAAGTAATGTGCAGCATAGTGCCCTGCCTAGGCCGTACTGTTTCTATGTGGGCTGACTTGTCTGCCGAGTGCGTGATGTTGGACACCATCATCACTCCCAATAGTTCACTAATCAACCAAAGACAAAGCACCCGGAAACATGACTCGATGGTATTCATGATTTTGGCCAAATCCCATTGCTTTTTCATGCTATCACTTCTCGTCTCCAAAGAAAGTAGCGTGCAGAACAAAGATCTTCCGGTTCTCATCTGTTCATATACGCACCTAGCACTTATGCATCCCGATGATGATCATCACCATCTCCCAGTCCGTCTAACGGCCGAGGTCACACATCGCCTAACCACTGTATTCTTACCACGTTACTAACGACTGTTATACTTCTCCAACGCCGCCGCAATCGCCTCCACCAGCGCGTTCAAACTCCCCATCACCAGCTTCTTATGCTCGATCTGCTTCCCGTTGTAATACACCGTCACGCCGCCGCCGCCATCGCTCAGTTTCTGGTCCGTCTTGTAGAAGCGGACTTGGTTTCTTTGCGCTGCATCTTCACTACGTCGAACATGAGCACTAGAAACGAGAGAGGGAAAGGGAAAAGTACAATTGTTTGTAAAGGTTGTTCTCGATGTCGGCGGTTTCTTGGGGGTCCGCAATGTCGACGTGGATGAGCACGACGTTGACGCCGTCTTGGTCGACGTACCGGGCGTGCTCGGCCATACTGTTTCCCCTCCGTGTTAGCATATCTCATTTTGATCTTGCGCCGAGTGAGGTAAGTACGTATTGATTGTTTTCCAGCCTGACATTTTGGTTGCGTGAACGGAAACGAATAGGGGTGATGGTATGGGTACGTTCAATTTGAGCGTCAAGCAAAGATTTTAAAGCAGGAGGAAAGGGTGTGTAGAAATGTAAACGTAACACACATATTGAAAATGTGTAAACATACATGTAGCCTGACGTCGCTGCGCGCCACACCCACAGGAGCCCACATCCGCGATCGCGGCCTGTCTGGTTCGTCTAGGTACTCTAGTGGGGTTTGGATCAGCACGGAGCCCACTCCGCATACCCTACGGTTGTGCGTTTCCCTGTTTTGAACAGCTGTTTTTCCAAATGGGGTAGTAGTCAACGCGCCACACCACAGAATAGGAATGGCAAGTGGACGTGTGCTTGCGTGACATTCGGAGGGTGGATCCAAACTGCGTGGAAGTGGGATGGGAAGACATCACCGACAGACGTACGAGGGATCGATCTTCCACACTGACTTTCCTTTTGTTTTTCGATCAAAATAACTACTACCGCATCCAACACACGTCATTCGTGTAATAAAGAATCCAAGCCCGAGCTCAGTAGAGAGGTTCTTTTTGTCTAATGCCAGAAGAGAGGTAAAAGTGGCGGGGAAGAACAGAAGCAAACAAATGAGAAGGGATATACAAGCCCCCAACGCATAGCTAAGAAGAGCAAAGGGGATATCAAAGCGAAGTAAGTAGAAGATACAAGGAAGCAAAGGTTGAAGCCGACCAAGCAAAGGCGAGCGTGTCCAAGGGCGAGTGACCAGACCAAGAGTACCAAAGGCGTCCATCCCATCCCGTTCATCGTACCGTGTCCCGCCGCCCATGGTATCTCATTATGTCCCGTCCTCCAGCCCACCGATACCTGACCCGCCAAGTGCAGACCTCCTCTTTCCAAACGAGAAACGAAACGAACTCAAGGAAATCTTAGTCCCCCTAGGGATTGCATTATTAATACATGGTTTCCATCGCCGAAAGACGGTGGTGTTGCCATCGATGGTGGTAGGCGATGGCGTTGAATTAGGAGTAAGGAAACCTTACTAACGATTACCTGACGTTCATGTCGGGCGTGATTTGTTCCGACTCTTCATCCTCAATCCTGCGTCTCACGCCGCCTTCCACCTGGATGCCATTCTGCACCCATTCCATCTTTTCAATGTCTTCAAGGCTCTTGCGTCCTCGTGACACCTTCTTCAGGAGACCCTCCACGCAAGATCGGGCGCCTTCCCACTCTTTGCCCTTTTCGGTGTCCCACTCGCCGTCATCGTCACCGAACCTGATCCACATCCAATCGCATCGTGCGATACGATGAGCAGGCCGGCTGCGTGCAGGCTTGCCAGGTGGCGAGTCGAATGGTAAGCGACCTTCTATAAGCGCATAGAGCAAGACACCGAGCGCCCAGGCATCGGTTTGACGGCCGTCATATGGTTGGCCTAGGAGTATCTCAGGTGCAGCATAATCTTCACTGCCACAGCGAGTAGTCAAAAGAGGTGATTCGGGAGGGGCAGGAATACGGCGCGAGAGACCCAGATCCGTAAGTGTTGCAATGGGGTACGGGTGTGAGCGTGGATTCTTGAGGAGAGGTACTGTAGAGACGGGAATATTAAGAAGGACATCTGTGATCGATTAGTATAGTGTCGCTTTGCGCAGAACTGACCGGTGTGATTTACTTTCTAATTTGATGTCGCGGTGCACAATGAGCTTGTCATGAAGATATCGCGTAGCACTGACCAGCTCAGCGAATATGCGCTGCACGAGGTTCACACCTAGTAATTCACGGTTCGTGCTGGCTACGTCGAACAGATCACCACCGGGGCAATAGGTCAAAACAAGCAACGCTTGCGATGCACCATTATCGAACGCTCGAAGATGGACGAGCGAAGGATGAGAGACGGAGCGGAGCATCTCGACTTCCCGCTTCAGGCTTAGTTCCACGCGCTCCTCGTCCGCGCCGCCTGCCGGACCGTGCTCTACGATCTTTATGGCGACAAGCTTGCGGGGATCGAGTGTGGTCTCATCGAGTGGGTCGCTGGCTGGACGCTTCTCGCTTGTTGCTAACCAGACCTTGCTAAATGTTCCCTGACCGAGCTGACGAACTGGGCGCCAGAGCTTCTTGACCATCTGTGGGCCCTGTCTCACAGTTATGTAGTCAATCTTGTCATCGTCTGCAACCTCTTCCTCTTCACTCTCGGTGACGCTCCGATTGCTAGCCGGTGGTGTAGGCAGACCTGCAGGAACTGTAGCTGGCACCAGGCCACGCTGTGCGGCCAAATATGCCTCGCGATGAAGTCGAGACTCGAACATTGTATCGGGCTGAGATGTTTGGGGTGCTACACTTGAGATGGTGACATGTCGCGAACCGATATTGTGCATGGTGTCGGGCCTGAACTCGCTTACGCTCCTGTTTCTCTCGCGATTTGCCTCGTTCTTGTGCTGGGTCTGCATGCTTGCATCAACCGCTTGTTCTCCAGCCGTCTTCAACTTTTGATATCCTTTCTTTTTCAGCGAGGGTGAGGGCGACAGCGTGGCTCCTCCTCTACTAAACATGGCGAACGAGTCGTCTCGTGACGAACCTGACGCGCCTCTTGAGCGAGGGCGAAAGGAAACGCCGCCCCTAGTCCATGATGCCGGCGAATCGCTCATTACCAGCGGCGAGGGAAGCGGGGTGAGGTCGACCAGAGCGTTCAATGCGGGTGACGAGAGTGCTGAGCCAGGCGACAGCGATCCGGTCATGCTCCCCGCAGAGAATGTGCTTCGCAGATAGCCCTCCTGTATTGCAATGGGCGCAGTGGCCGAGTGTCGCAGCGAGTCCCCCGTGCTGCCCTCCTCGTTGGTCGTCGACTCGTTCGTGAGGCGCTCAGCAGCCTTCATGAATAGTACGTCGGTGTTCAGGGAGAGGCCGTGGGCGGAGGGGTTGCGGATGTGGAAGCGTGGCAGCGACGGGTCGGATGAGTCGTCGGTATCGAGAGGCGGGAGGTGCGCGTTCAAGTGGCTCGAGGTTGCATTGGCGGAGGAGTGGAGCGCGATAGAAGCGTTGCTTATCGCATTCTGCGAGGCGGCGGGTGACTCGCTGCGCGCTGAACGAGGGGCCGCCAGGGCGGAGAGTTGGGTGGGGGACAGAGGGCGGCCCTGCTGCGAAGTCATCTTCGCAGTGTTGATGGAGCGCTGCGGCGGCACCGTCGTGTTTCGCTCACCGCGTGGACGGTTCGGTGGCGCCGCAGGTCCACGGTTCGGGTTAGCCGCGAGCAAAGTGCCTTCCCGCACGCCTGCCTATTGCGATGGCGCGTGCAAGCCTATCTTGATATCTCGATGTCGATAGTCTGGAGATAGCTTTGTGCTGTGACCTGCAGATGCACCTTCGCTGCGCTCGCTCGCGCACTTTTGCCGTCTGCAGTGCCCTCCAGACCCTTCTCTCTACCCCTACGGCTGTGCAACCCAACGTTGCTCCCATGCCCTCCACCAAAAGCGTCTCAACCTATAAGATTGCTTGATTCGGGCACGATTGCTTTCCGAGGCTAGACTGGTGGGCCAAGATTGGGCGTAATATGCACGTCACGTTCATCTCCATCCACACAACCTCGCCCAGGGTTGCATAGGGGCATTCTGTGGTAGACTCATCACTTGCTATGCACTCCGTCTGTAAAGAAGAATGTGCCGCCCGCATCTTTGCAGGCATGCGCCATCATATTAGTGTGAATCGAAATGTACCCCAGACATCCGTGCCCTCCACCAAAGCTGACGCCAAGGGTCCGCGTCGTATGGCCAACGCTACTGTTGTAGCGTCGAGACTTGATAAGAGACGCCATGCCTTCTTTTCTCCAAAGAAATTATAATCCAAATTTTTTCGTGACCAAGACCGTCCTCCGGTATACGAGACTGTCATCCGCAATAGAATACAACCCGACCGGATCCCATACTGCTGTAATGTCGGCCTTGCCCAATGGTACTCAGAGCGCGCGCTGTGTTATCCCAGCATAGGCAACACAAACGTCGGCTTTGTGTGTCCAGGTCTGATCATCAACAAATCTTCTCGTGAAGACTTACAGTAATGGAACCAGTCTTAGCCCTGCAGCAAGCTCACGACTGACCAAACGTTGTCCTTCCGCCGTCAGCATTGTGCAAGCCATTGCTTGTAACTTCTCACTTTGGCAGGCCTTGGTTGTAGCCATAGGACTGCTGATCATGCACCGAAGGGTAATTGTTCATCGGCTGCTGGTACCCTCCTCCATAAGCATTGGGGAACGGAGCACCCGCAGAATGATAAGGGTTGCCGATACTGGGAAACGCGTAGCTGCTATTCTCCCTGCTCTCGCGACTATAGGCTGTACGGCCAAGCTGAGTGTTGTTTCCGAAACGCCCAAAGCCAGGTGGACCTAGGGGCCCTGGAGGAGCGGCGGGGCTGTTGGGGTCGTAGAAGGGCGGGAAAGAGGTCTGCGAGCGCGAATTGACGAGCGATTCCTTTGGCTACACGTCGAGGTCAGTAAAGGTGAGAGTGTCACGGCACAGGAGGTGCATACCTGGTTGGGAGAAGGATACACGACTGTAGATGCCTGGCTCTGTGATTGTAGATCCTGTACCGCTTTTTGGAGTTCCTTGATGCCATGGTCCATCGCGTTCATTTTCGCTGTTTGCGCAGTCAGAGGCTCTACGACCTCAGCCTTAATGAAGTCACGAAGTTTGTCCAGCTGAACGCTGAGATTGTGACTCTGGTTGCCGTTGTGATCGGCCTTCTCGCCGACAGAATTGATCTGCGACTTGATGTCATCAAATCGCTGCTCAACAGTGGTCCTGAGCTGCTCGTGCTTAAGCGATGCTGCCTCTCTGGCCTGATTGTTGCATTTTGACACCCAGTCGTATATAGACATGGCGATCACATCGATATGCTCGTTGGTCATGAAGAAGTGGTCGTGTAGGGCTATGCCGGCCCTCGGAGGAGGCGGTATAGGCGTAATAGGAAATGCGGATGGAGCCTGTCCTGTGTTGAGTATGGATACGTTGGTGGCGGCTTGTTGAGGGCCCATTGCGCCTTGAGGAGCCTGTGGAGTCCTGTGCAACGGACTAGGGACCGCGCTTGACGAGTCGTATCCGTGAAAGTCAGCCCTGCTAGGACTCACACCGCTCAGCATATCTGTAAGTTGCGAAGATGACTGCTCCGGTTGAAGGGGGCCATGTGTGGGGGCTGTCGCAGGTCCGTCATTGCGAGGTTTGATTCGCAGCTCCTCCATGATGCGCGCGGCAAGATCGGGCCTAGTAACGTTGTCGTATGTTCTGGGAGCAAGCACGGGAGGTGCACTTGCAGCGTTTGAAACCGACCTCGCTGTAGCAGAAAGTGGATCAATTTCGCTCAGGTCGCCCTGGAAGACAATTGGGATTGATCCACGCTGAGAAGATAGTCTGTGAGTGTCGGATCTCGGTCGATCAGCTGGCTGGAAGGGATCCTCGGTCTGCGCCATCAGTCAGTTGGAATTGTCAATCAAAGTCAGAACGGTAAGCGGAGGAACGGGAAGTTGTGCTCAAGTTGCCAAAGTAAAGGCAAGCACAGTGGCCACCTGAAGGGAAGGTGAAGGTGCAGCACCTGTCGCTTCCGCCGTGAAGGAAGGCACGACTGGGAACACTTACCTGCTGGGCCGCACGCCTGCGGACTGAAGTCTTGGGTGGCGAATAAACAGTAGGAAGAAGGTATTCCAGCTGCGGAGAACGTTGGCCAGGCGGGGTGCCCTCCGCTTGGGGTGCCCTGTGTTGGAGCCCGCCGCTGGTTGCAGTTATCGGGGTCGCTGGAGCACTGCGATGTTCAGCTCGCAAAGCAGAGAGCGGGGCTTTATCCAGTGACTTCAACGGAGCGCTATGGGTCGCCTCGTCCTCCTCTTCAGTTGTGTACGCAATGTCACCGTGGGCCGAGAATAGTGGTTCGCCTTCAACGAACTCAGGCTTGTCAGCAGTACCTGGAGGACAGTATTTGCTAGGGCTTGTACCACCTTCCGAAGGAATAGGATTCATCTCCGGGACGGAAGGAAGAAACAACTTCATGCCGCTGTCATGGAAGTCCTCCGGTTCCGTGTCTGGTGATGGCGGTTGAAGAAGCTGACTCATGGTGCGCGTCTGAGACAAGGCTTCCATAGCTCTAAAAGTCTCGAGGGTGCGAGTCTCGAAGGAGGAATCAAACTCAGGGAACTGCCGAACATGCGGAGGTAGTGAATCTTTGCGTGGAGGAATGGGTGGAACCTCAACCTCCTTCGAGCCTGTCAGCGCTGCGAGTGTCTGCTCATGTGAGAAAACCGTCGCTTTCGCCGGAGACTTTGCCGGAGACGACCTGTGGCTTGTTCGACCCCTAGGCGACGATTGCACGGGGCTACGTCGACGACCGTGACGAACGGGTTGATTGAATAGCTTCGAAGGAAGAGACTTGGATGTATCCGATCGTGGTACGGAAACTCCAGCTGCCATCTTTGCCAAGGGGGAGAACTTCCTGGTCTTCCCAGATGGACTCGTTCCCATCAATCTAGCCGCTTTCAGGGGCATGGGCGGTGTCGGTGCATTGCTTACTACAGGCCTTGAAGAGAATGGTATGCTCACGCCAAAGATCTTCTTCTTTGGGCTTCGAGTGACAATCTCTTTTTCCGAATGCTTGCTCACTTGAGAGACCCTGCCCTGTCTCAGGTCGTTGATGCTCACATGGTCGCCCAGCACGGGTGCAGCGCCTTCCAATATTAGTGTGAACCTTCCATGCCATTCAGAATGACTTACCGTCCGTCGGTGTGTCAGGCACTTGTCCCATCATCTTGAAGAGCTTGCGCTCCTTCTGTGCTTCGATCTCAGCCCTTGAAGTGGGTTCTTCGCTGAGGCCCAAGAATTGTCTCTGAGTGGCTGTGAAGCTAGGATAGTTTCGGTCATTATACCTAGATTGCACTGTTGGTTCCTGGCGGCTTTTTACGGACGCTGACTTCTGCGAGTGTCCTAACTTCCGCAGCGAGTTCGAGTGTGGGTCTCCTGAGCTTGAAGGGCCATCAGCAGTGGACGCTCCCCATTGTTGCTCACCGCCATAACCTGATGTGCTCGGGTGAGACACTGGTTGTTTTTGAGCGCTCTCTGCCCGCCTTCGCTGCTCTTCTTTGGCGGCCCGCTCAGCAATTGCGAAAGCATTGGGGCCTGGAACGATCTGGCGTTGCGGATACGATCTAGGTATCTCAATGGGTGGGGGACGCTTCTTCTGCGTCTCATACGGCGACGCCATAGCTATTGCACATACAGATGTGCGTACAACAGCAAAATTTGCAGCTCTATTTGTTAGTATTTGAAACCTAGCAGCAGAGGCGCGAATGAAGGGCGCTCACTCGAAGTTTATATCGGGAGGCCTCGGGCGCGAGGTTGAGATACACCACCACAAGAGCGGCAAAGCTAGGTTCTGCACAATAGAACAGGTGTTAGCAATTATCCAAAAGAATCGCAAGAGGGCGGAAGAGAGTGTCGCGGTGATGTTCGTAACGTTCGCGAAGTTATTGTCTACTCCCGCAAGATACGCTGTCTTCACTAAACCACCAAACAACCCTCGTCCAGGCAACCAACAACAAACGGCAGGCAGGCACGCGAGCGCGCGTAAACACAGGTGCGACGGAAAACAATGGCTAGAAATGACATACGCATTTTCGTCCGAGGTGAAAGACGCCGCACTCTCACCTTACCTCGTCGAGTGCAACGGTCACCCGGCACGCATCATTTTAGACCTGCCCAGTAAGCTAGAACGTGATAACGACAAAAGAAGCGATGTGTTTGAGTATCTTGAATTGGAAGAAGGATAGGGTGCAAGTTCATAAATAAGAAAGAAACATCGCTACTCATTGGCTCCGGCCGCAAGGTATCCAAAATCACGCCAGGCCTTCAAAAAGATTGGTAGAGAATAGAAGTATCATCAACGGTTCATCTTCTAGAGGATAATGCACCCTTTGCCCTTCCTCCTTCCCTCTTTTTTGCCCCCCTCTTTCGTTGTAGGAGGCTCGAGCGCTGCCACGATAGCCTTCAGTGACATTAGCATATCAAGAACTGAAATGTCAGTTCAATGGGAAGCTCACCTCATCGAAAACGTCTTTCAGCTTATACTGCGTCAACGCAGAGCATTCCACATATTTGACCGCGCCCAGATCCTTTGCCATCTTTTCGCCATCCTCCCGTCGTACAGGTTGCATCCGCTGTTTAGCGAGCTTCTCTTTGACTGATGCATCCTCTCTCAAATCTACCTGTGTGCCAACGATGAGGCACGGAACACCAGGGCAGTGGTGATGTACCTCCGGAAACCACTTCTCTCGGACGTTCTCAAACGACGCTGGCGAGGTGACGGAGAAGCAGACGAGGAATACATCAGTCTGGGGGTATGATAGCGGACGCAATCGATCGTAATCTTCTTGACCGGCGGTATCGAACAGTCCCAAAGTGTACGGCTCATCACCGATCCTACCAACTCAATCAGTCATTGCTCCACGATGGGGGGACTGCTTTCATGCGCCACTGTTGTATGCAGCAGGATGAGGGAGGATCGATTGCAGGATCTCGAGGGTGAGGCTCACATGACAGTAACGGCATAGTTGTCGAACACGGTAGGAACGTATTCCGAAGGGAACTTGTTGGTTGTGTAACTGATGAGGAGACATGTCTTGCCGACAGCACCATCTCCAACGACGACACACCTAATCCGGTCAGTCAGTGATTATTCCTGCATGCGGACTTTCCTCTAGGACGTACTTTATGGTTGCGACGACCATGTTGTGAGAGGGGGGCTGTGCTGTGGGAGAATGTCGGTAGGAGTGTGTCAGGCGGCAGCTGTGGGAGGATGGCTACAGTCGCGTGCGAGGGTAATAGAAGATGCTGGGTAATAATTCGGCGGCTGCAAAGGCTACGGGTTGGCTATCCAAACGAGGGGTGTGGTGGGCGAGGGCGCCTGGTGCGAAACAGTCAGTATTGGTCACGCCGCACAGCAACGGGTGGCGTTGGCGAACAGCGGCAGCATACCTGTGAGTCTTTCCAGGACCACAAAAGGCGCGTGCTACGTAAGTTTGTAGTCTTGAAACTCGCAATGTCGGAAGAGTCGCGGTTTCAAAGCGGCTGCCGAGGGCGTTTGGAACAAGGAAGCGGGCGAGGCGGTGCCAACAACGTGACGCGGCGATCGACCGGAGTGCCGATATGGAAGCTGAAGGAGTACTTTTCGGGATTCGCGCTGGACAGGGCTTGCCTTGTCGCTGCGAGGCGCAGAGAGTGAACGATTGAGAGCTGCAGTACAGCGGAGGTCGAGCCAAGCAAGATGCACGGCCGCTGAGGCTTCGGCGGGACCCTAGCCTGATGTGCGCGCTTCATAAATCGCATCCTCCCCGCGTGCCTCCTCATCTTACGCGTACCAGCAAGCACCATGGCAGCTACGGCCAGCTGCTACCCGTTTTTCTAGTGCGACGAGCTGAGCTGCACGAGTTCAAGAAAACACGGAAGTAAAGGCAAAGTCGAGTACCACGCATATGTATGTACATAGTACAATGTATAAGTGTCCGTGCATGGCATACCGAAAGAGAAACGAACAACCTGTGGCTGATGCTCCAACTTGAAGATGAACAAACTACCGCGTGTGTGACAGCTCGGGGTATTTGAAGCTGGAAGTCGGATGCTGTGATGGACGTCTGAGCGTGGGACGATTCGTATTACGGGCGTTACACCGCGGCGTCTGGCAATTTCAAGAGGCCTGGGGCGTCCTGGCTGCGTGATATGCGTGCGCATACGATGCATTCGACAGCCTGCTCCTTTGTACACGAGCACATCAACGATCCACGTCCTCGATGCTACCTTGCCGCTCAAACGCCCAAATCCATCGAAGCTACGGAACAGCGACTGCGTGCAGCTGGCATCCGAAAATTGTGAAAAGGGACTTCTGCTAACGCACGAGCAGTTGTGAATTGGCCAACTTAGTTTAGGTTCCAGACCCTGATTGCCAGCACGGCTCATCAGGCCCACGCCTCAGCCATCGCCTTCCGCGGCGCACCTGCACGTCTCGACAACCCCAAAGCATCTTGCAGCAACCTACGTGGAAAGCACCATGCAGGGTTTCTACGTCTAACTTCGTGACAATACCGTCAGGTTCGCTGTCCGATCGTAGAGAGGGCTCGGTTCGGAGCTTCTTTCCACCTAGTGGCTTGGCATTGGAGCTCATGCTTTCCTATCGGCTAGCTGCTCGATCCCAAGGAATTCCCATCGCGTCAATACGAAATGATAGACAATCCGTGCCATTGACGAAGATTTGAAATACCTTCGCGCCGTTATGGACGATCTTGAGGATGAACTCGATCTCCGCTATCACCGCGCTTTGAAGCCCGACGTCTATTACCGCTGCCCATCCTCGGAGGTAACAAGTCCTCCCGGTATGCATGCAGTCGTGGCTAAGTCCATTTCAATATAGTCCTTGGATGGCGCTCTACGTAACGAGCTTGAGAAGAACGCAGCTAGTCTGATTCCCGTGGACATTGTAACCGAGTTTGTCTTCGGCAAAGCATCCACAATAACAGTGCCTGTGACGCAGCAGCCACACCTTGATACCCTGTTCGAACCGGCCGATTACCCCCAAAGCATCACTGTCGAACATGCACTCTGTTATGGAATTGAGGGCAAGGAGAGGCTCAAATTACAAAGGGCCATTGCTCGGTACGGTCACGTGCATCGTTCTTTGTTAACATCCATTGACTGTTATGCAGCTGCTTTATCGAGACGATCCAGACAATCGACGGATTCAAATACGCCGAGCGTCAAGCCTGTAATAAAGAGGGATCCAACGGTGTGAGGTTCAAATACGTCTGCCTGGACAGTCTCCAGAATCGTGACCGGAAGAGCAACGGAAAGAAGAAGAAGACCAGTCCAGAAAACGCTGATAGCAGCAATATTCAGGAGACGACAAATGGGTCAAGTGTACCGACATACGACTGTGGCGGTGCGATACACGTAAGATTTTCGACAAAGCGTGAGGCTGTCAATGTGATGTACGTCCACAATCCGATACATCGAGATATTCAGAGCCGTCCAGCAGATCACGATAGGTAAGTTTTGTTTCCTTAGGCTTAGAGATGGCGGGCAGAAGGACATTTCGCACGATCTGAACTACTCTCCTATGACGACCGAATTCGACCCGTAAGCTCGACGCCAAGCTAATATTCACACCCAGTCAATTACATGAAACTCTATCGAACAACGGCTCAATCGCCAACGGCACGCAAAACGGTGCCAAGCCAAAGAAACGGAAAAAGAGCAAGAACGATCATCATATGGAGGCGGACTCTGCGTTTCACGATCTAGGGCTTGACATTTCTGCGTCTTCCGAAGCCTCAAAAGTCTCTGCGAAAAAGAAACGAAAGAAGGACGCAGCTCAACCAGAAGCAAGCGGGTCTGCTACAAAAGAGAAAACGAAATCCAAGCAAGCGAAGTCACCCTCAAAAGCGCATCAAAAGGCTCCAGTGGGAGACAAAACCCCAGAGCCTGTGCAGCCCGTCAAAGGCAGATGCCTTCGTTGCCGCGAGAAAGGTATAAAGTGCAATGAAGCGAAGCCCACCTGCAACCAGTGCCTCAGGGGACTATGGACGTGTCAATATGAGGCACCGGGTCCGAGAAAACGCTCGAAGAACGGGTGTCTCAATTGTCGGTCAAGGAAACGCAAGTGCACAGAAGAGAGACCATCGTGTGCTTATTGCCTGAAAGTCGATGACGATTGTATGTACGGAGAATATGCGTGAGCTATTCCGCGCTCTACTGTGTAGCCTTCGAAACACCGACCATACCGAAGTCGACATACTTACCACGCCTCATTTGTGTTGAGAACAGGGTATCCAGTCCAGCGTTATCATCAGGCATGGTAAGTGTTGATAAACATGCGTACGTTCACACGACTAATGCTGAAGTAGAATGATGTCTTTATCTGCGCCTAGTTTTCTTCCATCAAGATCAATGATGGCCTATTACGAGAATCCATTTGGAGGCTGGCCCTTGAAGGAAGACAAGTATAAGTAAGACAGATGAGTTCCTAGTTTCAGCTTCACGGGACTCTGGCTCTACTTTGTCATACTCAAACATCAGCCTTGTGCTAGTCTCAGTGGCCACACAACCCCAGCTCCGCATTGCATCGATAGAATGTGCATCTGCGGGAAGCGGCAGAAACATCAGATTCGTCGCTTGATCCTGCATAGTTTAGCGGGAATATCAAGCGGCGACACAACGCATGCTAATGAAGAACAATCTTACTATTACTCAGTCCCTGAACTGGTGACGATGTTCATTCGTCCTCAATACAGTATGTTCAGATGACGTCTCTTAGCCGTCGATCGTATATATACCGACCCCTGTCAACCAAAGAAATCCTGGAGCATCGGGCCGCCACAAGCTTAAATCCATACGAGGCTTCAATATACCCAGCCAGCGACCACCATCATCGTAATATAGCTAATACTCAGCACCACAAATAGTTTCTTAGAGATTTGAGCCGCTCAGCATATGGTCACTCAGGTTTCGGTTTTGGCCAAGGGGGGCCAATTGTTCCGTGCAATAATGTCGGCGTGTGGACCTCCGCTCTTGAGTGACCGGTTGGTACTTAAAGTGTTGAGCCCCATGGCGCACTTGCAGTTGTGTGCGAATTCGACTCTGAAGGGTCTCGACTTTGCTTACATACAATGCGCGGGTCTTTGATTCCACTGCTGGCCTTGACTGCAGTATCGCGAGTTTCTGGTGCGGCGCGGTTTGCTTTACGATCGGGCATTTATCCTGTACTAACACTCAAGTAGCTCTGCCATCTGATCAACCATCAAAACGAGCAACTATCAGCTGGGACGATGCATACGCGAAGGCGACGACCGCTATTGCCAAGCTCTCTCTAAGCGACAAGGTCGGAATAGTCAGCGGCACCGGTTGGCAAGCTGGTAATTGTGTTGGCAACACGAAAGCAGCTGGTTCGATCGGATACCCATCACTTTGTCTCCAAGGTAAAGCGTACTACCGGTGAAGTGACTGAAATAGATCTTACATGATGCACCAGATGGCCCTCTCGGCGTCCGTTACATCAATGGCGCCACCTCCTTCGCAGCCGGTATCCATGCAGCATCAACCTGGGACGTCGATCTGATTCGTGAACGTGGAACTTTCCTGGGGCAAGAGGCGAAGCAGCTCGGTATCCATGTACAGCTCGGTCCTGTCGCTGGACCGATGGGCAAGATTCCGACCGGTGGACGAAACTGGGAAGGCTTCGGTGCTGATCCCTATTTTGTCGGAATCGCAATGAAAGAGACGATCCAGGGAATGCAAGAGGCTGGCGTACAAGCTTGCGCGAAACACTACATTGGTAATGAGCAGGAGAGAAATCGTGAGAGCATGAGCAGCGCGATTCCGGACAGGGTTATGCATGAACTCTATCTGTGGCCGTTCGCAGACTCGGTGCAGGCTGGCGTGGCAAGCGTAATGTGCTCGTGAGTACAGATGACACGATCATCAGTGCCGGAGGTCCTAACATCAATCTAGCTACAATAAGATCAACGGCACGTACGCCTGCGAGAATGGAGGAATCATGAATAAGCTGCTGAAGGACGAGCTCGGTTTCAAGGGTTATGTCATGTCAGATTGGAACGCCCAACACACGACGGCCGGCAGTGCGAACGGAGGACTAGATATGACCATGCCTGGAAGTGATTTCAACAAAGGCAGCGTTCTCTGGGGTCCAGGTGAGCGACCGATTTCTGTTGTTTGCCTTTCAAGAAACTGACACCGGTAAAGCACTCCAATCTGCAGTTTCAGGTGGCCAAGTTCAGCAATCTAGGGTTGATGACATGGTCAAGCGCATCCTAGCAGCCTGGTACAAAGTTGGGCAGGACAAAGGATATCCTACTGCGACATTTAACTCATGGAAGATCGGAAATTATAACGTCGGCGGCAACCACAAGGATAATGTGCGGAAAATGGCGCGTGATGGCATCGTCTTGTTGAAGAACACGGACAATGCGTTGCCGTTAAAGAAGCCCAAGAGCATCGCTGTGATCGGCAGCGACTCGATTGTAGCGCCGAAGGGTGCGAACGCATGGTAATGCAAATGTCTCTCTATGATTCAATTTCAAGCTAAATAGCAACAGTGCTGACCGTGGATGCAATGATGGCACTCTTGCCGTAGGATGGGGAAGTGGAGCCGTAGAATTTCCTTACCTTATTGCACCCCTAGATGCTATCAAAACGCAAGCCCAGAAAGATGGTACCACTATCACCACGTCGACGACCGACAATGCACAGCAAGGCGCTTCGGCTGCCCAGAACGCTGAGGTGGCGATTGTGCATATCAATTCCGATTCTGGAGAAGGGTACATTACTGTGGAAGGGAATGTTGGCGATAGGAAAGATCTCAACCCGTGGCACAACGGCAACGACCTCGTGAAAGCTGTTGCAGCTGTCAACAAGAAGACTGTTGTTGTCATTCACAGTGTTGGACCCCTGATCCTCGAGCCATACATCGACACCCCGAACGTCGTGGCTGTGGTCTGGGCTGGACTGCCAGGTTGGCTTAAATCCATTGCACCCTAAGCGTAGTACTGACTTTTAGCAGGCCAAGAGTCAGGTAACGGCCTGGTCGACATTCTCTACGGTGCCACATCCCCTAGTGGCAAACTGCCTTACACAATTGCAAAGCAGGCTTCGGACTACGGCACCGCTATAACGAGCGGTGACGATGCGTCATGGGATCTGTTCATCGACTACCGCAGGTTTGACAAGAACAACATCACGCCACGTTTCGAGTTCGGATTTGGTCTCTGTATGTTCTCCTCTCCAGCATCTGAACAACGCTCTCTAATTCTCAATAGCGTACACGAATTTCACATACGACGCCCTCGCCATCACTGGTACCCCGACCGCCGGCCCCGCCACAGGCGCCAAAGCTCCCGGCGGACCAGCCGACCTCTTCGAGACCGTCGCAACCGTCACCGCAAAGATCACCAATAGCGGAGGAGTAACCGGCGCTGAGGTACCGCAGCTTTACATCGGATATCCCGCAAGCGCGGGCGCACCGCCGAAGCAGCTTAGAGGCTTCAACAAAATTAATTTGGCTGTTGGAGCGAGCGGCACGGCGACATTCAGTTTGAGGCGGAGAGATCTGAGTGTATGGGATGGGGGACAGTGGGTGGTGCCGAAAGGCGAGTTTGAGGTGTTTGTGGGGAGCAGTTCGAGGGATGTTAGGTTGACGGGAAAAATTACTGTCTAGTTTGAGATGGCAGGGTAGGGCAGAATATTCGGGAGTGGATAAGGAATGAATGTTCTTCGGGTTACTAGGTTCATACCAACGGCTTGCCCTTCCTCTTCTCGACATACCTTCTTCCACTTTGCTTAATTCTTAGGCGGATCTTGGTAGATCCAGTTGAAGCTGGTGGCCCACTGAAAGCCTGGATCTTGACGTTTTGCTTCAGCTTTCGCTTCCGGCTGCTCGACACTAGCATCGCGTGTTGCTCCAGCCTTCACCCCAGATGCGGCATCTCTGGCCTTTGGAGGATCTTGATAGATCCAGTTGAAGCTAGTAGCCCACTGGAAGCCTGGATCCTGGCGTTTAGTAGCTTCGGAATTGACATCCCGGGCTTTGGGAGGATCTTGATAAATCCAATTGAAGCTGGTGGCCCATTGAAATCCTGGGTCCTGACGTTTGGCTGCTTTAGCCGTGACAACATCTCGTGCCTTCGGCGGATCTTGGTAGATCCAGTTGAAGTTAGTCGCCCATTGGAAGCCGGGGTCTTGAGGGCTTGCATCGCGCTTAGCTATCCCTTCTTCGCTCCTCGCTTTGGGAGGGTCCTGGTAGATCCAGTTGAAGTTGGTAGCCCACTGAAACCCGGGGTCCTGGCGCTTGGTCACGTCCCCGGTGGCTGCAACCTGAAGGTCCCTACGCTCAAACTTGGTCTCGCAGTTGGCACACTGGAGTTCGTGCGCCGGGCTCGCATTGTGTCCACCTCGCTTGAGCACATCGACCATCCACTCACGAGTGTGGATGTTGGCTTTGAGTGCCTGTACACACTGTTAGGTCCGCGTTACATCAAATAGCGTCTCACTTACGTTGTCTACGAAGTCTTCCAGGCCACTTCGCTTACCGCATCCCTCACACGTTGCCTTTGGGGCTTTGACGAATGTACCCAGGATGTTTAGTGAACGGAAGTCGATGTCCAATAGCTTGGACAGGCGGTCTTTCTCATCTTCGTCGATGGGCCAGTAGTGGATACCCTCTGGGATATCTTTCGGGTCCGGTGCAGATACTGGCTCGTTTGAATTGGGGACAGGTGCTGCGTTGACAATGCGCAGGGCAGAGAGGAGGATAACGAGCGCGTTGATGGGCTTGGAAAGTGAAGGCATCGTGACCTTTGATAGTCGACGTGAATGAGGTTAAGGAGCAACAAGTAGTAGCACTGCGAGGTCGGTCTGCTCCATGAAAGTGGACTAAATAGTACGACAGTCTCATCTCAATGGGATGGTAGACTCCGAAGGGCCGAAGTACCTAGCGTAGAGCTCAGAATATCTCTTTCAGGCATGATCGAGCAATATGGTCGAACTTGGCGGGCGCCTCCTACGACAAAGGATGCAAGCACGACTTGGAGGCATCTGTCCCATGCACATGCACACAACGTAGGATGCGCTAATAACGGCTAATAGGCCTCGGTACTCTTATATAGTTTTAACAGTTCATAGTAGTCCTCACGGTTAAACTTGACATGCTACTTACTATCCATGAGCAGTCTATATAGACATCTAGCTTGCGCGTCGCTGGCTGTTCATAGATTTCGGCGCTCCTAGATAACGCTGATGTGGTACAAACCGTCTGTAAGCTGGCTATGGACTTCTTCCACTCTACAGGTCAATGCCTAACGGCAGCCCAAGCAGGAAGTCAACTAGGAGCACTGATTGTTTCTCGCGCGTGTTGAGCGTAAACAGTAAGGCTGGAGAAGGATTTAATCTAAGACATCTTGTCACATTGACTGTACTTGAGGTGCATATTAAACATGGGGGTAGGATCTTCGGTCTGCAGAACTAGCGTAGCATATACGTGACAGCACTCCAACTCGTGGAGGATCTCACGGACTGAACGGCTGGTACATACTTGTGTCAACAGTTGAGCGAGCTTATGGCCATTTCGAGCCGATTTCTAAGCGGGATTATAGAGCCAGCGCTTCCAGGATAGTGTATGTCTTGCATTTCGAAAGACTAATCTGTAGGGTTGATCCATTTGTTCTCCTCAACGAAGTCATCCAGAAAACTAATATCTCTGCACTGCCTATTCCCTTTGCTCGTAGCCATATCTTTCTTCGGCTTGATTTTCCCTGGCGGCCACTCCAAAGTAGTATCCACAGTACAGCGGATCGCCAGTCTAACATAATTGAAACAATGCCCAATGTGATACCAATCTTCCCAAGTTTTGTTTTGGCTCAAACCATGGACCAAGCCTCTCTTATGATCTCCATCATTCTGTGAGAGTGAATCATCATAGACGAGCGCTCGGAACATTGCCTGTACATGTTTAGCAGGAATGATCATTTGTACAAAGTAGAAGGGTGAGTTTACCAGACAGTGAAGTTGATGATATACGCTGATTGAGTAGAAGTTAACACCATTGATGTCTTGTTGCCCGGGAGGTATGCCGTAGCTCTCAGGATCTCCGATTTGAATGAACTTGTCATCCGAGGTGATCTGGTACAATTCGGCCCAAAGTATGTCAGACTCTTTGCCGGGGCCGACCCAAGCATGATCCTCACTGAAGACATTTGCGCCAGGTTTGATAGGGACTACAGTCGTCAGTGGGAAAAAGTTGGTGGTGACGATGGTCGTTCACATACCTGTAGGGATAAAGCCAGTTGATTGTGTACCAAATGTTGTTGAATATGTTCCAAACAGGTACGAAATGAGCATAAGTGCGAGAACTAGAATGCATTGGAGGATTGGCTTCATGAAGGACCTCGACTTGCCTCCGAGTGAGGTGCGTTTTTCACCACCACCCGCTTCCTCGTTGCTACTACCATCACTATTGATAGGGGCGTATGTGCCACGCCTAAATCTTGTAAAGAATTCATGTAGCTTCGCAGACATTCTTCGCAGGTACAAAGAGGTAAGTGAAGAGCATCCGTCAACATATCACTCAGCTAAGCCGTTCATTACCCCGCCGGCTAATATTGGCTTTGCCAATCCTTAGGTGCTAGTGTACTTCTTGTAGGATTCCCGTACGGGAAGGATCGCAGTGTACAGCTGTGCGGACCTTGGCGAGACTTAGGTAGACCACACCGGTACCTAGTCTCCTGCGGGGCATGATGGACCGGTTCAAGCAATTTTGCATTTCTACCCACTACGCCGCTTCGAGATTATACAAACAGCATCAAGAAATGAAGCACTCTTCTGACGTACCAAAGTATTACTTATTCGACTTGCTACGTTGATGGTATCGTGCCGCGATCAACGCGGTGCGCGCCAAGTTATTATTCTGGGCCTTTTACGCCCCGTGAGAAATAAATACTTAGATAGGCTTTACTATCCGGGCTCGCTAGTAGATCCGAGCGAACTCGTATCCTTCTTCAAGCGAGGATCCTAGCAAGATACCAATCCTGGTCTACCATACCTGCTTAAATATATGTCCCCAATCGAAATCATCTGCAACTAAAATGGTTGTACAGAGCCCAAGCATGGGGAATCTTCCAACGTTGTGAACCCTTTGCGAGCTGTTAATGTGGTATAGCTGGGACAAGGTGTACATTAACAAGACAACCCTAAGGGTCAGAAACCTTCCAGCAAAAATTATACTCGGCATGTGATTGAACAAGTAGAACGAGGAGGAACAGAATCTGTTTACGATATAAGACATTGGATCTACTTCAAGATACTTTATTTTTGAGGGGTATCGAAAGAAGACTGACGAAGTAGCAAATACTCCTGCACAATTTTCATCTCTAAAGTCGAAAAAATTATGGGCACACATCTCAATTTCTCAACATCAACCCTCTTCAAAACAACCATGTAAGTCGCCGCTGCTAGCGCTTCACCCACTTCACCATATCCACCCGTATCGTTGAAGATCGACATGATCACCTTGCCATTCTCAATAAGTTGGTTTCGCAAGTGCTCGCAAACGCACGTCAAGCTGAAGAGTGAAGGCGTGCTGACCGGCGTAATCCAAAGTGAATAAAGCACTGGTGCCGGAACTTTCGGGATCAGACTTGCGCAGTCAATCAATAGGTGTCCAGGGGCATGTGATGGAGAACCTTCGGGCTGGCGAGCGTACTGCTGAAGGATTTGCTCGAGGGGCGAAGTGGTAACTTGAAGGGGTAGTGTGAGTTGAAGCACATAGCAAGATTTCTTATGTGCTCGTCCTTCACTGGCGGCGACTGTGGGGTTCCCGGAGTCGGTCATGGCTGCTAATGCAGAAGGATATGGATAGGCTGAAAAGCCAGGGATCCGGGAGTGTAGTCCGAGGAGAAGCTAGGGGTAGGGTAGAGATGTGGTGGTCGGACAAACGAAGCGGATTGTTCATCTAATATACGAGTTCGATATCTTGCATGTACACTTGTTCAATACTTCGTTCGGATCCTATGACATCGAAAACAGCATTATAACATGTAATTCAAATTACCAGTGTCCTGCCTGATGTTTAGTCATGACGTTGGACAGACAGTGCATTTTGCTTGAGTACGTGGATGTATTCTTCTTTGCATGACCAAACGGACCTACTTGATGCCAACCACAACACCGGAGAGCCGGGCCGCAAAATGCTACGAACTTTCAGAGGAAAGCTTGGCCTTCGTAGGAACAACACTTTCCGGTGCATTGCACTGCGCATCCGCGGAAGTATTGAGCTTACTATTGAGACGACGCTTTAGTGTTCCCATCCTTCGAACTAAAGGAGCTTTCTGTGCGAGTGACCTTGTTTGTCGATATAGTTTGACGATTGTGTGCGATACAAGTGACATTACTGCGCAGTCCCCGGGCTTTTCGTGCGAGACTACCCGCTCCGTCAGTACCTGCATCATGCGGAGTATACACGCACTGGTAACCCAATCTTGGGACCCTGTCATTATCTCAGTGCTGACAGGCAACCATGTACGTTAGGCAGAATGCTAGCGTAGGAGCGGCATCTTGGTAGTACATTTCAGATCTACCGCATGTGGATGGTCACAATGCAATCAGGCATAGCTAGCACACCAGTCCCCAATCGCTTGGAAAATGTTGTTCCATGGACCAAGTCGTTGCTGTACGAGCGAAATACTTTTGTACGTTGAAATTGGATTTCGACTTTATAGTCTGTACACTTGATAAGTTATCACCATATTCGTGTCAAGCAAGAATCTTTCCATGGAGAGCTCACCAGATCATGATGTGGTTTGAGAAGCTTCGACAGGACGAAGAGCATCGCTATGCACCTTTGGACCGAGCCAAAAAAGATCAGCCTCGGGGCTCGTCACGTACGATATCTTTCCTGCCATGGCTTCCCCTTGTTACAGGGTTTGCCATCATGACTGTCGTCGCGGTCATCTCCTTCATCGCTGGCGCGTCCTTCGCAAGGCAAGGAACTCGTGGACACCCTGATTGTAAGTGCTTCTCCAGTCCTAGGGCTGGTTGTTGTTGTTAGAGTTATTGGAGACTTTCTGTTGCATATCTGCGCTCGCCCCGACCTCATTCTTGCCTTTTACTGACTTCAGGCGCAACGCAGTGCCTGCCGTCCGAAAGATTTTGCAACCAGAAACATCCTTCATGGTGCAGCCAAGTAGCTCCGAAGACCATACATGGGACACGATGTGGCCGTCAACAGGGACTTTCTTCCCACACCCCGACATCACCCCGGAGCGCGGCACCCTCTCCGTATTCCATCAACTGCATTGTCTGGTACGTCTCTTACCTTCTCCTCTTCTTTCCTTACTCTTGAACAACTCAACTTACTCCCACGCCAGAACGCGATCCGTCACATTTACTGGGCCACAGTTGACTCAAAGAACCACAAACGAGACGGAAGCGGGCCCGGCGATCCTGCGTTCGATAAGTGGCACATGAACCATTGTATCGAGCTTTTGCGGCAGAGTCTGATGTGTACGGCGGACCTTACGCTTGAGGCGACGAACAAGACTATCGGGGGTGTGACGGGCTTTGGGACCGAGCATGTTTGTGTGGATTGGGGACGGTTGCTGAAGTGGGTAGAGGACACGGAAGAGAGTGCTGTTGATAAGACGGTTACCACCCATCCTTAAAACTGAGTCTGTGAGTTACGATATCTGAATCAAACACAGCCTACTGCGATCACGCAGAGATCGGAGGCACGTAACGGGGATAGCCAACGGTCTGTTGCGGTTGATACCCGCTCCTAGCATGCCAGGGATCGACTACATTGAAACGTCATCTCTACGCATGAATGTATCCTCTTCCAACAGCGGTTGACCTACGATAGCGTATATGGGCCAACGCGTCACCATGGGAGAAGAACACATCAATGCTGTGTATGTAGGAGTGTACCTCGTAACAAGCAGGCCCGGAGAAGCTCTACGATACGAGTTCTGCACCCCATGCGATGTGCGCTAGCATTCCCCACAATGAAGACGCCAGCATTGGACAATTCGACATCGGAGGGCGCGTGGCATATCAAAACGAAATGTCGGGCCGGTCCCGCTGCAAACAGCGTCCAATCAAGGAGACGCTAAAGGGGTGATGGCGGATTTTACAGCAAAACTTTACGAATGACGCGCAACGCTCGGGCCGCGCATTGACCTGGCGCGAGGGTTTATCTTAACACACCGCCGGCGGGGTCTGCACACTCATTCACTCTTCCTCATCGCAAGCTCGCGCTCATACTTCTTTATAGGGTCCATCGTGCCCGCCCTGTCCTGATATACACCATCTGAGTCTCTGCCGCGCTTATGCGTGCTGTTTCAATCTTCACTTCCCAGGTACGTGAACAATGACTCTGTCGTCACTCCCTTATCGCGGATCACCGCACACCGTCAATTCAGCGCCTGCGCCGACGGCCACCGCTCAATGATCGTCCACCTCATCATGCATCTCTTCTTTTCCTCTATGAAGGCCATGGCTAATTGAGTCACCGCAGGACTACATCTCTGGTATGCCATCGCCAGGCGAGTACGCCTCTGTGGCACAGACTAACGGGTTTATTAGACCACCTGTGGAAGGCCTCAATTAACTAAGAGCTTTCCCCAAGAACCCGCTACAACATCCAATCTACCTACAACAACCTCGAGTCAAGATGATGTCGCAGTTCTTCAAGCCTGCCGCGGTCAGGTCCGCTGGTGTCCTGGGACAAGTGACAAAGAACCGAGCACAACAAGCTCGCTTCTTGGCTACTGTGCAAAACAACACGGCCCGACAAGTTCCCACTCCTCACCGGAAGGCCACCCCCATTTCCACTGAGAGGGCTACGTTCACAATCAAGGTATGGATTTTCGAACATGGATATCATGCACGCGTCACTCACCGCCAATTAGAATGGACCCATCTTCTCTGGAAAGTCGTTTGGCGCCAAAGTCAACATGTCGGGTGAGGCTGTCTTCACCACCTCGCTCGTCGGATACCCCGAGTCGATGACCGATCCTTCCTATCGCGGTCAGATCCTCGTCTTCACCCAGCCCTTGATTGGCAACTACGGTGTGCCCTCCTTGGCCCGTGATGAGCACGGCTTGCTTCGTCACTTCGAGTCGCCCCACATCCAGGCGTCTGGAATCGTTGTCCAGGACTACGCTCTGAAGCACAGCCATTGGACCGCTGTCGAAAGTCTTGCCGAATGGTGCGCTCGGGAGGGTATCCCCGCCATCTCCGGCGTAGACACCCGTGAGGTTGTCACGTACCTCCGTGAGCAGGGATCTTCTTTGGCCCGCATCACTATTGGCGAAGAGTACGACGCAGATGAGGACGAAGCCTTTGTTGACCCCGAGGCTATCAACCTCGTCCGCAGGGTCAGCACCAAGGCTCCGTTCCATGTGAGCTCGTCACTCGGCGATATGCACGTCGCTTTGATCGATTGTGGTGTCAAGGAGAACATCCTACGCAGCCTCGTTTCCCGCGGAGCCAGCGTCACCGCTTTCCCCTTCGACTACCCGATCCACAAGGTCGCTCACCACTTCGACGGTGTCTTCATCTCAAACGGACCAGGTGACCCAACCCACTGCAGCTCCACCGTGTACAACCTGCGCAAACTTTTCGAGAGCTCTCAGCTGCCTATCATGGGCATCTGCATGGGTCACCAGCTGCTCGCACTCGCTGCGGGAGCTAAGACCATCAAGCTCAAGTACGGCAACCGCGCGCACAACATCCCGGCTCTCGACCTCACGACCGGAAAGTGCCACATCACCTCGCAGAACCACGGCTACGCCATCGACCCCACAACCCTCCCCGCAGGATGGAGGGAGTACTTCACCAACCTGAACGACCAGTCCAACGAGGGCCTCATCCACAACACCCGCCCTATCTTCAGCGCGCAGTTCCACCCCGAAGCCAAGGGCGGACCGCTCGACTCTGGATACCTGTTCGACAAGTACATCGAGAGCGTCAAGAAGTACAAGGACCAGCAGGCTATGTTCTCCGACAGGAACAACAAGCCCAGCCCGTTGTTGGTGGACTTGCTCAGCAAGGAGCGTGTTGGCGTGCACCCGGCACACCCTGATGATTCTGAGGGCGGTCACACTGTTGGGAGTCTTCATGAGATTGCCATGGATACGAAGGGCACACCGGCTCCTCAACCGATCGCTGCCGCTGCGTAAACCTGTCGGCGATTGGCTTGCGTAATCTTGGCGATGGCTTTTAGTCTTCTGGGAATCTTATTGCCTTCAAGGGTTCGGTCTGCTTTCTTAGGTTTCCTTTCGGGCGCAGGGGGACTTTGTATATAGTAGCTATGCGCTCTTCAGAATGATCATCCATGATAACCCAATCACTTTCAAATGCTTTGCACTTGTGACTCCGCCGCTATGAGCGTGCCTCGAAAATATGGATACAATTGCACTTAATCTAGAAGGGTATCATAAGCTCAACCTCAACGCCGTATTCATCTAATGCAAGCTTTGCTTTATGCCTTTCCAAAGCCTGGCTCCTCCGTCTCGACCACCTCTTCTTCTTCCTCAACCTTCTCGTCCTCCTTGGCTCCCTCACTCGCCGCTTTCGTCTTCGCAGCTCTCTTCTCCATATCCCTCTTCCGCGCTCCAGCCTTCAGCTTTTCCCACTGGTCCCTATATCTCCCCAACACCTCAGCGTTCTTCTTGTTCTCCCGCTCCAACTTCTCGTTATCCTTGGTCAGCTCATCCATCTTCGCATTTCGCTCCGCAACCTGCGCTTCCAGCTCCGCAAGGCGTTTCGCGAGGTGCGGATCTGGTTGTGTCGATGCGGAGGAGACAGCTGTTGGCGACGGTAGCGGGTGTGGAATGGCGTTGGCGCCCATGGCGAGGGCTTGCGCGAGTGCAGTAGGATCGGAAGGTGTTTTGCGGGCGCGGAAGGATTGTGCGAGGGCGTTGTACGAAGACTGCGAAGTAGTTTCCCACATGGAGAGGCGCTTGGCTTGCTTGTCGACGGTGGCTTTGAGCGTTTCGTTCTCCAGGCTGATTTCCTCGAATGTTTTGAGGCCCGAGCCGCGGCCTGCGGGTATGGTTCGCATAGCGGTCACACTCGTGCCTGTGCTAGTGTGTTCGCGCGAGCGAGGACGGCGCGATGCTGTAGGCGAGGGCGGGCCTACTGTTTCGCGGGCGTCGACGAATTCTTCGTGTGAGGAACCTCGGAGACCGCTGGACTCGTTGTCCGCTTCATCAATAGAGGCGAGATGTGGGTCCTGGGCTGCATGATGTGGATGGCGCGGTGCGTTCGGGTTTTGGAGTATATTGGCATAGGAAACGGTGCCGCCGGAGGTAGGGACAAGGTAGAAGGATTCGTTCGGCCTTAGAGGGGCGCTGCCGTCTTCGCGGAGGGCGCGGAGAGCGGGTTTGCTTATGAGGGCTGCGAGGTCGGGTTCAGAGGACTTGACGGTGCGGACGGCTTCGGGAGAGTGGTTTCTGCTCCTTGATTTGGAATGCTTGACTTCCTTGATTGGAGGTTCGGGGTTGGGGGTCGTAGGGGAGAGAGTTAGAGGGAGGGCCGTGAAAGCCAGCGGGGGCGTGATAGCGGACATGACACTGCCAAATGCTGAGTAGAACCGTCTGAAGCCTTCTTCGGTGGCTGAAGAAGTACTTTGAGTGGTAGTAGCCGCTTTCTCTTGCTGCTTGGGAGACGGTTGGGACTCATTTCGCTTGGTGGTTTCTGCTTTCCGCGAGAGCATGTCCCGCACTGGTGTAGACGCATGCTCGTTACGACCAGCTAACGCATTTGTAACAGAGACTGAGGCATTACTGGGTGTACCTCGACGCGGACCTATGCCACGCGCTTCAGCGAGGTTGCTGGCGATGGACGACTGTGGCAGGCGGCGACGGGATGGCGCACGTGTTGGGGACGTAGTCGAGGCAGGTGGGGAGGCAGCTCGAGCCGCGAGGTTCTTTGGCGGTGGTGAAGCGGTGGTAGGATCTGTAGGTTCACTTGTGGCCTCGAGCTTTTTCCTCTCTGTCTTGCGCGGGGGTTCCTTGACCCGTCTGGCGTGCGTACGATGGTTGTTCTCGAGAAGAGCGATAAGGCGCAGGGACTGTTCGTAAACGTGAGCTTGAGCGCAGTATGGATAGCATGATACACACCTCAGCGTTGGTCGTGCAGCTCAAGCTTTCGTGAAAGGCAGCAGCAGCAAGCTCATGTTCTTGCCCCGCGCGTGCGAGATCACCGGCATACGTCGCTGCGGAGGCGTTGCGGACGTGCTCCTGGGCTCTGATAAGGGGCGCAGACTCCATGGCTGTCGCGGTCGAATTTCCTCATGTCGCAGTAGCTGGGGGTTCGCTTGGCGAAGTGTTTGGGACTTGTGACAGTTGGCGTTCGGTGAAGCCGTGGTTCCTGGGGTCCGAGCGAGCAACCCATGACGAAGATCACGCCTGCGATGGCACTTGCAGCTGTGGCACAGCCTCGCATCCTCGCACACTTGTGCTGGTAAGCCTGAACAAGCCCGACATGACCGACCCTCTCTCTCTTTCGCCTTAGGCGTGACTTGCCGCACACGAAGGAACTGCACCTTTACACGCACCTCTCTCGACCCTCAGGGGTGGTTCGTTCGAGCACCGGTCATCGATCGCTATATTGATTTCCCCGCAACAGCACCGCCAACCACACCGTCTTACCCCAGACCCGGGGACCCTGCACCAATATACTTGCTCCTGCTGGACAGAGTGCGACCGATCTTTCTCTATCTGTTGAGTCCGATTGACGCTCGCGCGAAAGACCGCAAAACATCATATACAAGCCGTACGAAGTCACTCGACTTCACTGAGGACAGCGATCCACGAAGCTGCAACCAATCTATCCTACACCGCTATGTTTGCATGGTAGCCCATACGTCGCATACTCTTTGAGCTCAACCTTTGCGCATTGAGCCAACAGTAATACCACACAATGGCAGCCGTTGAACGAGCGCGCAGCACGACGTCATCCATGGGTCCCAACAGCAGGGACAACTCGCTCGCTGCGCCCGTACACCGGGCCGTCTCCAAAGGCAACGTCAGTTCCTCTGCGACATCTCTCACAAGCAGCGACGGCCACGGCGATGCTGGCAGCGACCTGCAGAGTTCCGGCGACGGCGCATTTGACAGGAGGAAGAGTCGCGGCTCCGAAGACGCCAACAGTGAGACGTCTACGCACCGCCGCAAGCTGTCGAGAATATTCAAAGGTCGCAAAGGACGGCGCAAATCCATACAGGACGACATCTCTCCGGGAGAATTGAACGAAGACGTGCCGCCTCTGCCGGACGTTCCCATCATCAGGGCGCCTGGTGATGACCCGCGGTTTCAGAGCGAGGAATCATTGGGGCTTCACAAGAGTGTACCGAGCAGTCTCCTGATCGAGGACTCAGATACCGAGTCGTAAGTGTTTCCGTGCTATTTTGGTTCTCTCCTGTTCGAAGTCGCGGAAACTGTGGCAGGTGCGTCTCGGGCGAAGCCAAGTGCAGGAGCTGCAGTTCGGCAAGAGCTTTGACACATTTCACCAACAGCGTTCTGGCCTTGTTCCACTTCCCCACATCGTCACCGCAAGCATTTCCTACTCAGACAATCGTTTATATTTTCTACCCTTTATAATTCGCTCCGTCCGGACATTGCACTCGCTATCGCTTTGTTCCGAGACCTACGCACTCGGCTTGCGCGTCATCACTAACACATGCTAGTCCCCAAGTACGACCTGGTATATCACCACACCCCTCCCACGCCGGCTATCTCACGCTTTCTTCGCCATTGATCAATTCTGAGACCCTCGATTCTGTGGCGCAGTCCGAAGCCACACTTATAGACTCTACCGCCTCCTCCGAGGAGCCGCCAACCCCACGACACGCTCAGACCATCGACATCGCTTCAGCCAAGCGGGGCACTTCACCCGTGAACAAGCTCAAAGAAGCTTTTGTGCCTACACGACGGTCGACGGCTCCAAAGCCGCCGTCTGATACAACTGAAGCTGCGCGACCGAGCACTAGTGGAGGCCTGGGGGCGCTTTTCGGAGGAAAGAAGCGGGACACCAGGCTTGTGGATGATAGTGAACTTCAGGCATCACCACCACAGATCCACGACAACAGGGACACTCAGTCTACATCGTCATTGCCAAAACCTGGCCCCCAACGCATCTTCACTCAAATCCCTGCGACCCCACCAAATCTGATAGAAGCTCCCACCACCCTAGTGACACCTCCGACACCGACAGATGTCCGACCTGCTTCCCCTGCGTCAACCTCAAGCGTAAAGAACGGGGGTAAGCACGGTTCTGCGCAGTCAAACCCGAATGTGGTCGTCTCACCCTCGGGTAATATGATATCGCACAGACGAGCGCGCTCAGCCACAAATCCCCCCAGTAAACTGTCCAATTCCATCGCGGCACCTTTAACGCCCACAATAGAGGAAGCTAAGACCCCTGGTGGCACTGCCGTTCCGCCTCAGTCTCCCAGTGGATTTTTTTCCTCCGTATTCTCAGCAGCACAAAACGCAGCCAATACCCTGGGCACTACTATCGCCAATAGCGCCAACCAAACCAAGAACAAACCCACGACCCAGCCGAAGTTAGACGAGAAAAAAGCTGAAGAGACAGGCGGGGAAGAGGTCATTGGATCTGAGCACGCCCAGCCGACGGACAGTGCTGGTGCTGAAAAGCGAAAACTCGCTGTAGAAACGCTTGGGTCCGGAAATCTGAGCCTGGCACACCTTGGGATCTCGGATAGCTCAGATCCAAGTCCTATGTCTTCCGCGACACATTTGCCTTTGAAGGGTGACGAGGCCTCGGCGAGGGCAGCAGATATGGCTGCAGCTCAAGCGGTATCGGCTGCATATGCTGCAGAACCATCGACAGCTGTCAATGGCGATAGACCCCGGTCACTCACCACAAACTCAGGGTTAACTACAGCCTCAGCAGGGGCTATGTCCCCACCGCGACAAACAGAAGTTTCTGATTCTCCAGCGCCAGCGTCCATACAACGTCAGGGCAGTATTCGAAGTCGCATCAGTGGTGGACGAAGACGACGGCATAGGGGCAGCTCCGCCACAACTGGTAATACGATAGCCGCTGCAATTGGCGCCAGCACACACACCTTGGCACCGCAAGCGTCGATGAGTGGACAGCGCCTCAATGGAACTGGATTCGCTGTTGCTTCTTCCAAACGAAACAAAGACTTTCACGCTCTGTTTAAGAGTGTCCCCGAGGATGATTATTTGATCGAGGACTACAGCGCCGCTCTCCAGAAAGAGATCCTGCTGCAAGGGCGCTTGTACGTTTCGGAGGGTCACCTGTGCTTTTCAAGCAACATTCTTGGTTGGGTGACGAATTTGGTGATCAGTTTTGATGAAGTGGTTTCGGTCGAGAAAAAGTCGACTGCAGTCGTATTTCCAAATGCGATTGTGATTCAGACCCTGCACGCGCGCAACGTCTTTGCATCTTTTCTTACGAGAGATTCGACATATGATTTGATTATCGGAATCTGGAAGATTTCCCATCCCAACCTGAAGTCGTCCCTTAATGGCGTCGCACTCGATGGATCAGGGACAGGGGACAAGACAGAAAAAGCCGAGTCTGTCGTTAGCGATGAAGGCTCCGATCAGGATTCCGAGGACGAGGTATATGATGAGGATGAAGAAGAAGACGGCATTGGTAGCTTTACTGAAGCGGGCGAAGGAAGCGTCGCTGGCAGTGAGCGGGAGTCTATACATGGCGAGAGTCGCAAACCCAGCGCCACCGTAGCGCAAACCGTCAGTGGGGGCACTGCTAAGCTCGTTGATACGACCGAAGTTGTAGCAAATGCAGCACCAGCTGCTCAAGACTTCCCGGGCGCTGCAACCCATGCGCCCACCGACTGCGGCGACAACGATCAGCACTACGACAAGCTCCTCATTGATACGACTATCCCCGCTCCTCTCGGCAAAGTATACAGTCTCATGTTTGGTCCTGCTTCTGGGGCCTTCATGAAGAAATGGTTGGTTGAGGATCAGAAATCAACCGATCTGCAGCTTGAAGATGACGGGAAGGGATTGGACGACAATCACAAATCAATGTCCTTTTCATATACCAAGCCCCTCGGCGGTGGCATTGGGCCTAGCAAGACGAGGTGCAACATCAACTCGACTTTGGAGCAGTACAATTTGGAGAAGGCGGTCACTGTACTTTGCAGCACGCAGACACCAGATGTACCAAGCGGCAACGTGTTCTTGGTGAAAACGAGGTATTGCTTGATGTGGGGACCCAATAACAGCACAAGAATCATCATGACGTTCGCTGTGGAATGGAGCGGTAAGAGTTGGCTAAAGGGTGAGTTTGTTCATACAGCCAGGTTTCTCCAAATTTAGCCATACTGACTGCATGTAGGTCCGATTGAAAAAGGCGCCAACGACGGCCAGATGACCTACGCGACTGCACTCAGCGCCGCGCTACGCACAGCAGTCGTCAGAAACGCTGCTCCAAAAGCGTCCGGCAAAGCTGGCAAGGGAAAGAAACGCTCAAAGACCCAGATTTCTGATGAGGCTGCCATACCAATACCGGCAATTACACCGGCCGCCGCTCAACCTAAAGAGCCGAGCTGGGGCCCATTGGACCCTCTTCGCAGCCTCCTCCCTGGTCCTCTTGTCAGCGTTATTGACCTTCTCTTCACTACGCAGAACATTATCCTCATCCTCGGCGCTCTCCTCATCTACGCCTGGTTTTTCCGCTCCTCTGCTTCGCACGTCGGTCCGCACACGCATCTTTCAACCGCACAGCGGCAAGTAGCCTACGAGCAGATATGGCGATCTGAGGAAGCGGAACTGTGGAAATGGCTCGAGGAGCGGGTTGCACTTGACCGCGTCCATAGCTCCGTGGTTTCGGGAGGCGTGTTGCAGGGCCAAGAGATCCAGAATCGCCTAGTCGCCGAAGGGATGAAGGAGCGCCAGATTGATGAGGCGATCAAGACTACGGAGGAGAGACTGCGGGCGTTGAAGGGCGCGGTCAAGCGAGAGAGAGAGACAGGGACGAGGAGTCCACGCGAGGAGCAGACCTAGGAGTGCTTGAATTGCAGCGGTGAGCCTCTTATGGGGAGCTCACCGGAGCTCCGACGAGGAAGACCAGGGCGATGTACTGACCCTAGCTGAGTGGAACTTCATCTTAGTGCGATTGGCGATACCCGAACCTTGTATGGTTTTACTGCCCTTGTTTGACTCTTTGACTGGGCTGCAATTTGTATAGCGTTGGCATTGTATAGATACGCATGACTTGCATTGGCTGGGAGTTCTTTTCTTTACGTTTTGAGAGCATGTCGGGAAGACATCGTCTGGGCCATACGGCACACTTTTCCATAGCGTTTACACCAAATCTATATATTTTGAAGAGACACTTCCGCGTGGTTTCCTTGTCTAGAAAGCATCAGAGCTCTGTAGCGTTGTGCTATATTATGGGCCATTCCGTCGTCGGCCTACTCTCCGCATATCTATCGGGCTCCCGCGTCTCACGCAGCTCCTCCATCGCAAAACTTTCCCTCCTCACTGCTCTCCCATCGTATCCGCTCCTGAATACGTTACTAACCGCACCTAACATTTGACTCATTCTGTTCGCCCGCGGCGGTGGCGACTCCGGCGGCGTGATGACGATTTTAATAGGCTCATTCAATTCCCTGAGATCCTGATATCGGAGGTCGGCTAGGGGTCGGTCTTGGAGCCCTACGGCAGACGATTTATCTGTAGCACCGGCGGCTTTCCTGCGCTTCGCGCGCTTTTTCTTGAGACACCAATACATATAATACCCCCCAGCACCCATAAAACCTATTAGGAACCCGCAAGGTGTAAGCGCGACCATGCATAACATCACCACCAGCGCGCGATCTTGCCACCGTTCCACACCTTCGCTGACGCCAGTAGCGATACGGTGCCAGAAACGGAATTGCCACCGGAACGCAAAGTATGCGAGGATTACGACGGGCGTTATGGTGCAAAGCACGATTTTCCGTGTCTTGATGATGTTGTTCTTCTCGGCTTGCTCTGGCGTGGGTCGGGTCACGGGGGCGGCGGGCATGGTGATGCGGTAGAGGGCGTGAGCGAGGCAGAAGAGGCAATGGGCCTTGTGGCCACTGTGGCCGGTGGGGAGAGTGTCGGGCACGGTATTATGGTGCTGATTGCATATGGTGCATTCGAATGTTTGGGGATCGTTGGTAGACATATTGGGTGGTGGGATGTCGAAGGCTTCGAAGCTAAACAAGGGAGGAGGAATCCAGCTTTTGAATAAAAGGGGAGGTGATTATAAGTCAAGGATAGTGATGTTAACTTGAAGATGTCATATCAACCTCCCTCTGAGTATGAACGTGAAGAGCATATTGAACGAAGGCCGGTGAAGAAAGGTCATTGCGAAATATTTGTCAAAATAGTTATGCATATGAGTATAAAGACTCTAGCGCGCGTTGTGGAGGTCTACCGCCCACAAAGGGCCTGCATTAAGCGTATATGTAAATCATCTACTGTACAAGGGTATATAATATGAGCGTGGTCACATACCGCATCATCCTGCAACACCACATTATTACATCAGTCTCGAGCCCTCCCCTCCTCTAGTATTTAGACCTAATATTTAGAGGCATCATCCGAGCCTGACCTTCTTCCACATCCTTAGACACTCTTGCAAATCACCCACCACGCTTCCCGAAGGCTCACTGACCATGTCGCGCATTATGGCCAGCAAACAGCTCGCCAGAGCAAACGTGACTTGATCTTCCTTCACAGCTAAGTAATGAGTCTTCGTCATGCCCCCCGATTGTGCCCAACTCTTCCATAAGTCAAGCATGACACTGAGCCGCTGAGCGAAAGCCTTGTCCTGACACATGCCGTACAGAATATGCTCCACAACCGAGGCAACTGTGGGAACGGAGCCGAGTCTTAGTTGCTTTTTGAGAAACTTTAAATTAGCAGCCGCAACGACTCCAATGGGCAGTTTCTGGCTTTGAATCGCCTCCAACATCTCCGCCTCTCTTCTTTCCTCCTGAGCCACCATCCGTCTCCTGAAATCGTGGTGAAACTCCATGGCTTCTCTCTGCATTCTGTCTCTTCTTGCTGCATCCCTCTGAGCAGGGGGAAGCCGGCCTTCTTCTAGCAACGCGTGGCTTTGTTGCTGGGCTTTGAGTTGCCGCTCGAGGCGTTCGGATAGGTCATTATATGGGGTACGCCATGCGGGGACTTCTTCATCGGTCATTGTGTCGAGGAGGACCATGACACCGCCGGGGACAGTGGAGTGTCGGGCTAGGGTCAGGATGTCTTGGGGGATGCAGAAAGACCAGAGGCCGCCTTGGGGTGCTTGGAAGGCCGTAGCTGCGCAGCAGAACCAAAAACCTGCTGTTGAAGCTGATAGTGAAGATGGCGGAGCAGGGCGGAGGTGGTGTAATTGGAGTTTCTGTCTCGAATCGTTGTCATAGTAGGAATCCTGGATACCTGTAGTAGATATCCTTACGCGGATTGAGTACCACAGCTTTATGTCCTCGCTCGCAGCGCTCGCATCGTCCAAGAATGCACCTTTCTTTTCTTCCGTGGTGCCATCTCCTTTGCTAGCCTCTTCTATTTCGTTCACCCTCGCTAGCAAATCGTCTTCTCCGTTTGGCGCTTTAACTCTGACCCAATAGGGTGGCAGACTGTCTCGTCCTCTGTTGTCCCATTCTTTCTTCCAGTTCAAGTTCAGGCTGAGGATACCGTCGCTGTCATCGCTGAATGCCACACTCAAAACTTCTTCCTCGTCAATGGGGCTGACGAGTAGCCTCGTACCCGCGACTGTCCACAGTCCTGCACCCCTCAAATCCGCCCATCCTGCATGGCTAGGCACTGCGCCTCGATCCAATAAGAACGCGATTAGCGCCTCAAAATCAATCTCGGCTTGCGGCTGTGCCAATTCGTCATGATACTGCAACCTATAACTCTTCACCCCAATCACCATCTCTTTCCATTCAAACAGCGTCCAAGTACCGCCCTTCAAGCGACTCGGCGTCTCGCGCAAGCTAAAGTACTTCGGATCGCTACGATCTAGCGGGATGATGCTCCTCCTCGGCATCTCCACCTCCACGATACCAGAAAGTAGCGCCGAACGCGTAATGGCCGTAACACCATTGCTGTGTAGCATTCGCTCAATCTGGCGAAGCGTCAAGAACGACTTCCATGCTGTGTAGATGGTTGGGAGGACGCCTAGAACGGCTAGCGGGATGCCGACGTAGGTTATGATGTCGACGGCGGAAACCATGGTGCGCGCGTAGGCGCTGAGCGCAGTGTACCGTGAAGGTGCAAAGGCATCGGAAAGAAGTTGTACATGGCGAGATATTGTTGCGGCGCCGGACTACCCCTGTGGGCTGCAGGTGGATGTGGCCGACAGGGGTACGCGAGAAAGCGCGTCCGCATACGAGGCCACGTGATTCTTGGTAACCAATGGTAAGCCGTGTGCAAAACATTCCGAGTGAAGAGACGAGTGTATTGCCATCGATGGAAAAATCTCCGACTTTGTCCGCGAAGGAAGACGTGGGTAGAAGGCAGAGTTCGAGCTGGCTCAGAAGTGATGGTACGATCTCTTTTTTCGCGAGCTGTGCAGCAAGAGAAACCTCTTCTTCCGTACGCCTTCCATTGCTGGCATGAACATGCGAAGTCCAGCCAAGACCTTTTTGAGAGAGCTATCCTCGATTACTTCACTCTACGGCCGAAACTGTTGCCCATTCCTCACGACTACTACGTACGAACTATGCGGACCGCGGAAGGTCTTCCTACCGTCACTCAGCAGCGGCACAAAATTCATGATCAACGAAGTCTAGATGGCTAGATGGAGTATGTGGACAAGGGTGTGGAAGATGAGGGAGGAAGTGAGGTGTGCGATGCACAGTTTGACTGCACTTAGTGCTATTAAGCAGCTACATTACATACTATAGTTCTATCCTAGGCATTACTACTTAACTCTCAACCTCAACAGACCACTAACAAGTCAACACCAAAGCTTTTCGACGAACGTTGCCTAACAGCACGTGATCAAAATGGTGAAAATTTCCGACTACGCAACGTTCTCGGCCAGGTACACTCACCACCGCAAGTCAGCTGCTGCAGAGTTCACGGGCTGATCCCAGTGACTTATATCAGCATGATCTTAATGACGCCTGAGCCAGTCGCACGGGCTGCCACAAGAAAACATGGCCTGGGAGACTTTTAGAGGTATCTATGATTGTGCTTCGCATTCGGCTTAATACTAAAAGCAGTGCAAACAGACCATGCAGACTTAGCAATATCATTCTAGATTTCAGAGGACAAGTCATTGTGTTTGCCAGATCATGATTTCAGGACAAGCTATAGTGTCATAAGGCGTATTTAAGGCGAGTACCAGTAGGGTTCTTGGATCAAATATTCACTAGAAATACTCGAGCTAGTAATTACTCTTTGAACAGCCTTTGTACGGAAGAATTTGTTATGCATGTCGACATTTCGAGTCGGCACCAGACCAGGCCAACCGTCAGCTATGTGAAAGTCTTGGTCTCGCCGCAACATCCAATTCCCATATCAAAAAGTGTAATCGGACATTTTGGAGCAATGCATGGGGCTTGCAATACGCAAGTTTCAGTCTTCAGTAAGCGGTGAAACGCGACTCAGTGGACCAAGTGTGAAGGTGCTACCGCAATTTGTTCGATTTGTACCGCCCTTTCCGATGCTCCGTTCGCTAAATTTCAACAAACAGGAAGTAAAGTTACTAGGTCACTCATTACTGAGCCGTTCATTAAGCCATCTATCAAAGATCAACCGAAGAAAAGACCAACGCGAAGTCTTCGTAGAGAGAGAACGCCGCGAAGAGTGAACGGTTTCGGCACCGTAAGGGTCGACGATGGGATCTCGCGCAAAATGTTGGTTGAAGAGGCTACCGATGGCCCTGCCGTTAGAAGCCCACTTGACAGCATGATCAGGCTGAGATATCTTAGACGCGTCGAGCTCTCGACGTATGTCTATGAGAACGTCATGATGCCATTTTAACAGCTCTGGTATGTCGACTTCCGCGTTGATCATGCGTCGGCTCATGCTTTGGATCTTGGCCATTATGACGTGATAGCCTTTCAAACCACATTTGGAGCCTATGACGTGCTTATCAGCTTCAAGCGATTCGCACTTGCAGCAACCAGCTGGTCCTTGAGATGCCCATGCGAAGGATTCTCCGAGAATCGACCCAAGCCTTCGCACCAGCTCTTGCGAGATCTGCGTGGGTCTCGAGCCGGAGTCGGCCGCAGCGTCCGCGTTTGAATACTCAGGGGTCAAACGAAGAGTTCCAACTTTGGCAAATTCAAGATTAGCGAGCTTGAATTGTACGTCGTACTTGGAGGATCCAGCGAAGGCCAATATATTGGAGGGCTTGAGGTCACCATGACGCCTGTTGGATGATTAGTGAGACAATCATCGCCATATGTTGTGTAACTTACCATCGAGAAACCGTTTCGAGCTCTTCTGAGGAGCCCATGGAATGGATGCGTAAAAGAGCCCGACTCAAACCAAGGAGGCTGGACCAGAACTGAAGGAGGGTATCGTCGGTTGTTGGTGGGCTCGTATTGCGCATAAATTCTTCTAGGTTGTCACCATCAGCGTGCTCTAGTAACATAATAAATGTTTCTCCCTGACTCCATGATGCCTTCAACTTCGTTACATATGGCGCTACTTCCGCATCGCCTTGTAGTGTCTTGTATGCTTTCAATGCTTCCATTTTAGGCTTCCAATGTTCTTCTCCAGCAACTGAAGAATATGTTTTGAGGACAAACGTGTTCGAAGATTGCTCTCGATGCCCGGTCGAGTGGTTATAACCAGGGTGTAGCTTGACTTTGTGCAACACTCCAGAAGATCCTCTTTCTAACTGGGTCTTCTCAACGAAGGGCAGTATCTGCTCACTCGACATATCTTTGTGTTTATCCTGTTCAAAGGTATGAGCGCAGAACATCCACTGTGCACGGTTGAACGCTTCCCATGTCGAAGCGTCGCCAAAGACATTGTGTGAATCTCGGGACCATAACCCGGGCGGTTTCTTTACACCTCGTAGGTCCTCGCAAACAGGTCCTGGATGGCCTTGACAACTCCCTCGCCACTCTTCAGTCTCCTGGGCGAGTGGTAAACTGAGATCAGATAAGCCTTTGTCGACAAACTTCTTGATAAGTGTGTCTCTGCCTATTAAGGCTAGTATGGCAAAGGTTTTGAGGAAAGTGGTTCGGATCATTGACGGATCCAATTCAGGCAGACCGATACATCTCAGCTGTGCTGCCACTCTCTTCTGTGTCAGAATCCTTCGCAAGGTTGGCAATGCGATGAATGGCTGGGCACAGTCATAGTCTGATTTACAAGATTTCAAAATCTCTGATCTGAGCTGGGAAAAGGTCTGCTCGGATTCACATGTGCCGTATGCGCTGGGACACTGATTTGTTCGATCGTCGAACAACCCAGCTTCAGTCCGCGGAGGACAATGTAATGTCGTTGGTATAATTGGAGAATACGTCCTCTCGCTATCAGTTATATCCGGGGTGTCGTAGAAGGTCGGTGTTTCAGTCAATGGTTTCCCAGCCGAATGTGGTCCTGTTTCAGAGACTGGTTTGTGGCCATACGATCCAGGGCATGACTCCACGCTGTGTCGCTGTTGGTGACATTGCAAAAGATCTAGTCTGTAAAATGACTTTCCACAGCCTGACCAATCACATTGAAGTGGGTCTTGAGCATGATTTCTTTGGTGTCGCCGTAAGTGCTCCGCTCTAGTGTACGACCTTCCACAGTGACAGTTGTGAGTCCTCAACGCTCTCTTTGCTTTACTGATGCGACCAGTCCTAGTGTAGCACGGAATGCCCTCTTCAGCGGAAGCAAGCCCCTTTATTTGCCTTTCAGACAATGGCATATAGTCCCCAGGAAGTTTCTGTCGATTTTCGGAAGTGTTTTCGAAGACATAACCCATAGTATCTCGCCCTCTGGTCAATGAGCGTACGCTCGCTAGAGCACTAGGATCCAAGTTGCGCACTCCAGGATCCAATCGACATGATTTCGCAGGCTCCAGTAAAGAGACATTCGCGGTTGCGAACATGTACTTGATATCTTCGATGATGTCCTTTAAAGGTACGACGTATGCATGCTCCATAGGATTAGACCCAACGATGTGGCCATACACCTCGTGAGTCTCTTGATCGATCACTATAGACCCACATTCTCCCTCTATGAGGCCTTTAGTGTGTTAGTTGAAGTCTATGTGAGTTCTCATGATTTCTAGCTGACTCACTATCTATTCCGTCAAATATCAAAGTCCACACTTCGCACATTGCCCTTCCTGGACCGGATCCTAAGTACGCATAATTACTCAAAAGCCGTCCAGTTCGAACGCCCCTCGTGCCTGACAATATGTACACCGGTGCCCGTTAAGTCTGGGCTTATCTGCGACTTTTCTCATTGCATGATGTCGGTCTTTTGAGTCCGGAAGAGAGAAGGTGTTCGGCCGTAAGGTCTCGACGGTGGTATCAAACTCGACGAGGGTGAAGTCGCGATAGCAGGCCGAGGAAGGAAGCTCGAGCAGGGCATCTACCTTGTGACCTTGAATGGCCTCTGACGAACATAAGTGGTTTGTAGTGAATGTCTCTGATGCGTCATCGATGCCATGTCCAACAGTCGATAATGGATCAAGATCCTCCAAGTCATCCCCGTCGGGATCATCCGTCCAGAGTTGGTCTAAACTGATCAAATCGTCATCATTCAGAGTGCGTTGGCTAGAACTGTTCGAATATACTGAGATAGTGTCGGCATCCAAGTCACGGAATGCGGATGGTTCTGATTGCACACCAAATAGGTGATCGACAGTAGTAGACACGATTGTGTTATTCACACGCAGTGTGACGCCAATCTTGGCCTGCGCATTTCCGTAGTTGACTGTTGCTCCACAGAGTTCTGCTCCGGGTTTTATTCCTGCAGATACGATCTGCCATGCTGCTCTTCTATCCACAGCCTTTTCAGTTCGGTAGTATTCCAGCTTGAAGGGTGGCTCTACAGGTGGGTTTTTCTTGAAAAGTTGATAAGCCCTCGAGTTCTTCGCACAATATAGTTTGTGTCGAGCCGGATCGAGAACAGTCTTGAGTCGCTTGACATGTTCGTCTTTGCAAAAGATCACGACAGAGGGTACAGCCGTTCGCGGCGTTATACCAACCATTGCAAGGTGCAGACTGATGTGCCGAGAGAAGTCGCTTAGAGTCTTGTCAGAGAGTACTTTGGCCCAGAGCTCCTTTTGTACATAGCCAAACCTCTCGCTGTACTCATCAGCCTGCCAGTGGGCCGATTGCACGGTTGCTTCGTAGTAGATCTGCTTCCTCCTTTGACTGGCAGGTATCGGACGGAAATGTGCGTATTGCGTTTCGTCAAAGTCTGGCGCAATGTGTTGATTCTGAGGGATAGGAGGAACAAAAGGGTCGTCCAGTGTTTCATTGTTCACTACCGTCGTGCGAGGGCCGTTTAAAATTGTTCTTGCGCGCCGTTTGATAGTGTCAATCACATCAATCTCGTGCAGCCGTGAGCGATCAAGACCCTTCCCGGTTTCTACACTCGATTTAGTATGAGGGGCAACAACGGAGATAATATTCGGGTCCAAGAAGGGCGGAGCGCTGCACTCCATGATTGAAACAGCTTGTTCACCGACTGTCTATACGATGCCTGTGATAAAATTTCGTAATTTCAGAGCAAGATCGCGAAGGGCAACGGTGGTAATAGTGGAAACTTGTGAAGGTTATCGCTACACGTTCCTTCACCAAACGTGTCATAGAGTCAGGTTGGATGAAGCTGAAGGAACCTTGGAATGAGAAAGAAACGCTTCTTCAGCAGTGCCCTCGGGGACGCGCAATGTGGCGGTCATGTGTGCTGACAGGGCCAATAATGATACAACAAATACAATTGAGGCGTCACGACTCGATAAGGCAAGGTTCGTGTAGTTATTGTTTTGAGGCAGTGCTGGCATGAGGAATCGGGTGGAGCTATCCAATTGGGTGTTGAAAGGGACGCCACTACGCGCTCCGAGCACTCTATATCGTTCACCGGTAGTGGGGCTATGCAAACCCCTGATTGGGCTATATACGCGCCCGGGATTATGTTCAGATAAGAATCTGGAGACAAAGTGAGAAAGGACAGGAGCATCTTATATTATTTTGAAATTCTAAGCAGATTCCAGACCTACATTATCACGAGCATGTCTAAAGACGAGCGCGACGCTGCGCTAAGCCTCATTGGGACAAACCGAAGCTTGGGAGCCTGGTGTCGTATGGTTCATGAGCAGCTAGTGACATCGAACCGCCAGATACAGCCAGCTCCCGTGGATGCAAACATATGCTGTCCCGAGATCGTCCGAGTTGTTGAAGTTCTCAAACGCAATGTCACCTTCAGCCGGGAAGCGATACTATCCGCGCTATTTGATGATGCGGACATCAACTTACAAGAGGAAAAGTTGCACGAGGCACTCGAAATCGGGATCCAAGCGGCTTATATGACAGAAACAGGCTTGACCGAAAGACATATGACATACCATAGGTCTACCGGAGGGCAATGGACCCAGGTGGACGACTTCGTGACGTTCATGAACAAAACCTACCGCCAAGCTGTTCATTCAGAAGTTAAGAAGTTAACATTGGCTGACCAGAACGCGATCAGAGGCTGGAAACTTGTCAAGAAGCTTGACATCGAGCTTAAAGGGACCGACAATCTTGCGGATCATCTGCTGTATAGTCGTCAACGGAACACTCTTTATTTTTTCCACCATGTGGGTTTTCTGAATGCCCACTTGCAGGGTAGGGCGCACGACATTCCTTTGGATAGTGATATGAAGATGTGCCTTGAGATGTACGTTATGATGACTATCAGCATAAGGTAACCACTAATTTGCCTGCAGGGGCACTTTGCCACCTTTGCTACTATTTGAGACGATCAACTCTTTACAATCGGTCCTATTCCCTTCAACCGATTTTAAAGCACACAAAATGATGGAACGACTGGTGAGGAAGCAGGATCTTGATCCCGAATGTAATCACTATGCTGGATACAAGCGAAAAGATCTTTCTCCTGGTTTTGACGGAGCACAGTATAAGTACTGGGGTGAACGACTGGAAATTTTGCAGAACCTTCTGCGTGAACGGCCTCCCACAACAAAATGGGAGAAGTGGCTCCAGTGGCAGAGTTCTGACGCGAATGCTTTTGCCATCGCTATTCTGGCTCTCTTGATCTCGATTTTGGTTGGCATTGTTAGTATTGGGCTCTCAGCTTTGCAGGTGTGGATTGCTTGGATGGCATGGAAATATCCAGTAAATTGAGATCAGGCCCCAACATTAAATTTTACTTAACGTTGTGAACCAAAATTTCCTTGGTGTACTATTCCGGACCGCTCGAAAGACCTCACTACGCTCACCTTGTGCCGTAAGCAAACGGCTCTGGGGTTGACGCTCTCACCAAGCACCACAGACTCCCACAAGCCGTGGTCGTCTTTGTTTCCAGAGACTATCCCTACGACTGGATGTGGGCAATCTTTTATGCCCAGTGAGTAGTGGTTAAGGTTAGCATATGGTAGCCGACAGTGTTGACCATCAATGCTTGGGTGATAGATACAAAAATGGCTTTTCAGAGAGCAGTAGCTGTGACTCATTACTAGACTATCTTAACATTCGTGAAGGTCTGCTATAGGAATGCAAAACGAAGCGAGATCCTGGGTAGTCAATCCTAGTGTAGTGCCATACGCCCTAAGAAAGCATCCATAGATATTCATACATTTCAAAAGCACATATAGCGCGTGAGAATTTGATCTGAGTAGCAGAAACAAATGAGATGAATCCATATGGTGATCCCACTGCACACGTTCTTGCTCCGCACATTAGCGGAGCAGCAACCTGTTCTTGACAATCTCATAGAGAGAATGTGCGGAACTAGAAGCCACGTAGTCAAGCGATGCATCCTTATACAGCATATAATGCTGTTGCCTGATGTTTCAGTTGCGTGCCAGGCTCTCTTCATGTTGCCTTCACGGCAAACGTTTTTTTTTTTTTGGACCTTGAACATGCTAGAGATATGCCGTCTTTTTTGTTTCCGAGGAGAGAATAATGATTGGGTTACTGTGACGAAATCTCGGGGGGCATTCAATATCTTCTCAGAGGTACCAAGGCAGACAGCGTAGCTCTCCAGACCCATCTTCGGACTGCATATGAGATGTTTGACCGATGTTTTCTTCCATCTGACCTCGCGCCAAGCACGTCGGGTGTTATCTTCTTTGCTCGTAGAATATCATGATTTTTTATCAGACTATCATCTTCTCCGAGCACATCGGTCCCTCAAATTTGTATTCTGGTTATGACGAAGCGCGCGCTCGGCTCCCATGCCTTTGTTGGTGATTTTTTTCTGGAATACGGCATTATGAGAAGGAGACGATCTTTTTAGTATTGTGTGAGCTGCAAGTGCGATATGAGTAAAGAAGACGCGAGAAGAGATCATATCTTCCAAGAGCCACCAAAACAGATATGTAACCTACTGGACTAATGTGACGACTGAGAGCATGTCGAACCGTAACTTTGTGGTTGGCCTTAAACCGATGAAGCCAATAGATCCATTGTCTTTCATAGCAACACAGCACCAGAAGACATGCTATTAGAATGTTCAGGATTTGTCAAGCACATTCCGAATCGTATATCTTTCGCTGCGAGTTGCGCACCGATCTCCCATCGCAGGTAAACCTCGAAGGTTTTGGAGCGCCTATCGGCGCACTCTTCGCAGACATTCAGTCTACAATTGACTGCAGAAGTGCGTGGGAATGAGGAAGTCGGTAGAAAGACTTTTACACGCGCTGAGAGACACTTGAAGCAGGAATACTGCGGCAGTATATTTCAATTTGTGCCCAGACAATCACATCCCGCTTTGCAAGCCCCTTATGTTGTTGAACCGCTCACGCACCGAACACATGTCTTGGAGCATGGCATCCTTAAGGGTAACTCGGTAACGAAAGACATGGCCTGTCAAAAGCGACAACCTCTGGCGACTACATGGCGTTGTTTACCTGCGGTTTTCAATGCAACGAGCAAAACGCCGAGATCCCATGGAGGGTAAGAAGAAAACTTATAGCACTCCATGTCGGGTGGATGTCGTACTTCTGTATGCTCACTGAGCTTCAAGTGTACTTCCATGAAGGAGAAGGCGAGATCAGGTTTATACTCTCACAGCAGTACGGCATTCGTAAAACGCGCGGCATGTTCTGTTCGACCATCTCCCCGCGAGCACATTATCGATTAGCCGGGCAAATCTGAAATCAGCCTCCTGCTAAAACCATGAAAATTCCTCGTACTAGTCTTTGGTTAAGTCTACCAAGCACATAAACTTTTCCTGTAGTGTGTTGTGGTAGAAATTAGTCAACCGAGGGCCACACCCGGCTTCATGCGGTTGCTGTCAAGAAAATTTTCAGAGAACCCCATACGTTCGGGGAGCGCTTGCTTTAGTGCCCAGAGATGGAAATGTACCCTGAAGTTGAGCACTCAGGTGGGTATTCTACTCTGTGAGGGGTATAGAAGCATGCAATAGGCAGTGATGTTTTTCGAAGCATCTCCATGCGAGCACATGTCGCTCTTCAATCAGGTCTTTTGGAACCAACCTTCCGCAGGGGACATGTTATGTCCTTTTCGACGTTTTGCTCAAGGTCCACCGGGCACATAATGGTATATTTTTTTTTCTTGAACTATACAGAGTAGTTTCAAGTCCAGCACAAGTCTCATGTTGTTGGGCCGATATATCCTTGAGATAACCACATGGTGTGGAAGTGCAGGGTTTTGAAAGCCCACTCTGCTGCAAAAGCGGATCGAAAATCGAAATTAAAAAAGTACTCGTACTTTCCGCAGATAGCGGACACGTAGACGTCGAACTAGCTCGTTCCGAGCAGGTAAAACCCGGAGAATCAAGGTACATTTTGAACCCAGCCTCCCACCAAACACATGGAGTGGTAGTCCACAGATTTTGAGATAGCTCCACCAATTCATAGCTCATGTCCGCATAACCTTTTAGAGCGTCCCATGCGCCCTTGGAAGATCCTTTTAGTGCCAAAGAGCAGAAAGAAGTGTGCCTCATACAGAAGAGTTCGAGGCGGTATTTATACCGTCCTGAAGCACGTGATCATGATGACGATGTGTATTTTCCTCTGGACTCTTCCGAAGACATGTATCCTGTCCACGCAGATTTCGACAGTCTCCTCCCTGGCACATGGTATCGTAGTATCTCGTTTTCAGAGGCAAGTTCCCACAAAGCACATATTTGTGAAGCAGTGAGGTTTTGGATTAGCCCACAGGCGAGCACATGAAAGTAGAGAAACCTTCTTGGCTAGGGCGAGGGACGCACAAGACTCCATGCACATATTCGAGTATCGATTTTAGAGCAACCCACATCGATGTTCTGTCCTTGCTTTTGTGATCGGAAGCCGTGGGAAGGGTGGCTAGGAACGGACGAGTCGAGGGGTAATTTATACTTTCGCCGATGCACAAGAAAGACATACAGTCTGGACGGATATCTTTAGAGCTGCTTCCGAGAACATCCAAGCCGCCAATGATGTTTTCAGAGACTTTCAACACAAGGGCATTGGTTTCCGTGGTGGAAACTTTTGGGACACAACCTTCCACAGGACACATTCCTACCATGGTCCATACTTTGGACCAACCCAGCGGACGAGCACATGAGTTCTTTTGTCGATCAGTTTTGGTTCACGGCGAGAAACGCGCCAGACTGCCCATGAGAAGTCTGAACTTGCCTTTAGAGAACCACATATTTCGCTGAGTTGTGCATTCTAGTGCCCATAAGCAGCAGAAGTCTGGTGTAAGAGCAAAGGGCTCGAGGAGGTATTTATACCTGCTGCAAATCGTGTACGCATAGAGCTCGAACAGCTCAACCGAGGACACCATGGGCTTCCCCAAAACTTTTGGAGGCAGGCTTCCACAAAACATCTCGTTGTTCGTTACTATGTTTAGTACTTGCTCTACGGACGAGCACATCAGTTTGTGTGACAGGTGTTTTGGTCACGAGGAAAGCACCGGACTTCCATCACCTCGTAATCTGTCTAATCTTAGAGCACCCCATAGCTTTCTTAGTAGGGATCTTTTATTGCTTAGAGCAGAGGAAGCGTGGTGTAGTATGGAAGCGGTCGACGAGGTATATATACCCTGTGGCGGGAGCGCGCAAGTAGCAATCGGACGGCTCGACCGAGCACATATATGCTTGTGGAGGTCTCTTTCAGACCCAAGCAAGCACATAGAACTGTGCGTGATGATTTGGGCCAGCGCCACGCGAACGCACATAGGATGCAGTTTCGAGTGTTTTCTTGTCGAGCTGCCGAGAACGCGCCAAACACCCATAAGCTGATAGCTGTGTTGTTTTGGAGGACGGCATAGCTCATGGTCGCTGAGACTTTTGGTACCCGGAGGCGGTAGAAGTGTGGTGTGATAATGATGAAGTTGTGGGGGTAGTTATACCATGGAGAGGGGTTTTAGTGTACGTTCGGAATTAAACGATAGACGAATGCAGTTGTGCGGTTTCGAGGAAGGTACGAGTAGTTTTAGACACTTGCTGAAACTAGGATACGCAGTACAATAGAAAACTGGTGCCCAAGTCCGGCAGTCACTATCAGCTTAAACCCGAATATGTTGATAGCCTTTATATACCGCTATCGGGAGTTATGGATACATGATATCCCCCATATTTTCTCAATCACCTGTAAATGCATCATACCAACACCGCCCTGTGGCTGGCTTCATGCCCCCAGAAAGTTTTACCTCCTCCGACTTTTCCAGATCTTGACGAACTCCGTCTTCTCCCTGACACCTAGGCCCACTCGCTTGACTCTGCCCAACCGTGCTAGATCCTCTCCCACCCTGTCCAACACCTGCTGTCCCACATCTCCCTTCTCCTCCCCATCATGCACTCCATTCCGCATATGCGGACTATCCCAAATGTTCGTCTCGTAACCCATATCTACACCGCTCGCCTTCACGCTCTTTGTGGTACTCGGTGTGTCGATCGAGGGGGAATTGTAAACCGGTCGTGCTATGCGTACACGCATCTGATGTGTAGGCTTAGAGAGGAGTTTCCAGACCCAGTTGAAAGCGCCTCCAGGCACGGGTGTCGTGATATCGCCTGGCGTGTAGCGCAGATTGACGGGGTAAATCTTCGTCTTCGAATCAGCGGTCAAGAGCGCCGGACTCAGCGGGAGTATACCCCGGCCGTTCGTCGTAGTGCTCTCTGGAAACACGCAGATGATGCTGCCGGGATACTTTCTGCTCAGCTCCTTCAACCCCACAAGCTTCGCGCCTTTGGGTGATTGAAGCTGCGGCCGCGAAAACGCCATGCATATCGCGCCCCAAAGCGTGATAACCTGCACGCCCTTTTCTCCAGGCCACGTCCTTACGAAAACCGGGCAGAATATACCAGCGAGGTACAGCGGGTCCAACGGGCTCGTGAAGCTGCTAGCTACGATGTCGCCCTCCTTTGGCAGACTCCCGGCAGCTTGTTTGTCGGACAGGCGACCGCGCTTCACGCCATCGACTTGCAGGTCAACCCACCACACGCCTGGCACCGCGAGGAGCAGCCAGAGGACGCATTTCTTGATGATGGTGGGGATCGGGAGGATCTCGAGGAGGAGAAAGTAGAGGAGGGAGATTGAGAGGACGGGGAAGAGGCGAAGGGCGAAGAGGACGGCGTGTACGGGGGTCCATAGGACGTTGGCGGGGGGCGAGGGGACCGGGAGGAAGGGCGCGATTGCGGTGCCTGTTGAGCTGTCAGTGTGATTCCCTGTATCATACGCAGCTGAGCTTGAGTAACCTACCCTTGTCCCGAAACTGCGAGTATTTTTCCATAGCTGCTGCTAGGTGTCTTTCTTGCCCACGGTACTTCTCTCCAAGCTCTGTCGCTACCGCTCCATGAGCTTCAGCGTGGGGCAAACAGGTTTATAGCAGCTGGGTCGGTCTCAGCGCAGCAAGTGGCGCGACGTCGTATGCAGCTCGCCTGAAGTTATCTTTGTCGCATGGGCACCCGTTGATGATGACAGAAGCGGCGAGTCATGTTTCACCGTGGGCTTGCTACGTGCATGTGAAATTCGGTTGCTGGCGTATGCCAAGACTTCGAACGTGGATGACAAGACATAGCGGGTTTAATCCCCGCCAGTGTCGGGGTGCCCTGCAGTTGTCGAACTGGAGACTACTGATACTGAGTTGCTTGGAGATGAGAGTGGATTTAAGGTTGGTAAGTGTATTCACTACCTACGCGCTGTTAAAAGTCTCCCCGACTAGAATCTTTACTACAAGCCTTCAACTACCCCTCCTATACATCCCCATTGCGCAATGAACACCACCTCTCCAATTAAGAACACAACAACACAAATGATATCAGTAAAGGGCGGCCCGAAACCGATCAAATACGCTCGTTCCGCAGCTAAGAAGTAGGCCAACAATATGTTAAATGCTCCCGCCAGCCATGCTAGTAAAGCAACACTCAGAAGAAAAGGAACGTGGTACATAGGAGATGTGATAGTTACTTGCGACCCTGGAGCGGGTATACATGAAGCGATAATACCAAAATTAGGCAGTCCTTCCCGAAACGCCTTCAGTCCCACCAGCTCCCTCTCTTTTGCTGTCTCCTCTTTTCAAAATGCGACTATGTGTATCAGGTAGGTACTTTTGTATGGACAAAATCGATCTGCTTGGCGGCTGCGTAAGGGTATTGTTTGGTGAAGATGATCGTGTTGAAGATGAGACGCGCTCACAGCACGGTTGAGGGGTGTATCGTAAAGAAGAACGGATGCAATTCTTCCTTCTGCGGCCTCCCAAAATGCTGCATGCATGTCCACTCCATTATGCAGATTACAACTTATTACAAAAGGTACAGTACGGAAAAGGAACCCAAAGGGTACCCCCTTCCGAGGCGAAAGGTAGAGTCCAGAGTCCAGCCATGGCCAGATTCCGGGTACGGGTTTTAAGTATGACGCGGCCGAAGATCAACAGTGGGTATCGAAATGACAACAGAACTCCTACAACGCAACATCAAGCACCAAGCTGACATCGCTGACCTCGGCGCCGGCAAGGTCCTCGAGCACAGGGATCAGATCGAGAAGTTCATTGTCGTGAGCATCAGAAAACCAGCTGCTGATCGGGACGGCGTGTTGCGGGTGGAAGATGTAGGATGTAGGAGAGTTGTCAATAATGATAGTGTCCTTGAGGTCTCGGCCAATCTGGGAGAGGTCCTGCACGCAGTTAGCGTCACGTTGCATGCCCAGCTGAGCATTGGCTTACCTTGACGTAGTTGCCTTGGTGGTTGTAACAGCTCTCTCGGAAAAGGCGGTGGTGCACAACACCGTGGATGTCAAGTATATCAAGGAGAGGGTCACCGTACTAGGGTATATTAGGCCTGTTCGATTGCGGGGTTTCAGTGACGTACCTTGGAGACGGAAGCTGTGAATACCACAACCTCGTACAGCTCGCCAACCCTCTTCATGAATTGATCAACACCTGGTCGCTTTATCACGTAAACATTGTGATATTGACCCTCGATTTCTACAGGTATGGTGAAGTCAGCCTGAGCTAGGATCTATAGAAGATTAGAACCGTGCCATACTGTTTCGACGTCGGGGATCTTACCTTGAAACTGCTGTGCACCAATGTTTCGTCTAGATCCAAAACCAGACATTTCTTTCCCTTGAACTCTGGTCTTATAGGACCCAGAAGGTATTTTTGTTGAGGTTCAGACATACTGATATCTGAGGTCTGATTATGAACGGCGATTTGACGTTGCTCAAGTGGCGGGGGTGGAGGAAGGTCAACTTTGGGCGGGACGTCGTTCTGAGCATCGCTAGAAGCTTCGTCGCCTTCGTGTCGCACTTCAGTTGAGGCAAGAGGCACGTCGTTCATCTCAATGTCCTGATCTTTCTCCTCCTGTGACTCGGTCCGGTCATGTATTATCTGTTGCTGTTCATGGGACGGCCTCGGTTGGACGGGGGTCGTTCCAGGAGTAGGACCTTGAACACTGATTGCTGGTCCAGTCTGCAAAGTACCAGGCTGGTTTGGTAATGGTGGAAGCGGCGTTTCTGCTTGCTTCTTAGACGAGCTTCTTGTTACAATCTTGGGAGGACCGTCGTGGGATGGTGTGTCCGCCGTACCATCACTGTGTATCCCTTCACGGCCTGCACCCAGGGTCTCACCGGCACTCTTCTCATCCAAAGGCTCCTTCGAGTCTGCAGTACTTGACTCTGTCGGGTCACCCTTGTGCACAGGCTGCGAGTTGCGCGAGGGTGGCGCCTTTTCGACTTTCTTGACATTTTCTGTCGTTTCTCCAGCTGGAGTTGCGTCCTTGGGCGCAAAGCACGGCAGACACGATAGTAGACCTCCCGACTTCTTCGCTTTGCTTCTCGTGGAACCCTCGCGGTTCTCCGCTGCCGGGATTGGTGGCGGCGGGTCAGCCTTTTCCGAAGCTACAGCATGCTGCGATCGTTTGCTGCTGGCTGTGCTTCCCGCTCGGCGCTTGCCCAGAAAGCTCCGCTTCGAGCCTCGCCCTATGCTCTCCGAGTCCGCCACGGTTGCGCCGCTTAATCCGGTACCGGTGGGGGTCTGTTCCTCGTTCGATTGCGAGTTGGAGCGAGGAATGTTGAGGAAAGAACGCTTCTTCTTGGGCTGGTTGTCGGGTGCAGATGCTTCGGCGCCGTCGATGGTTTTTGATGTCGTCCTTTGCAGGTTGTCACCTTCCTGCGGCGGAGCTGTTATCGAAGGGGCTGCGGGGGTGGTATTGGATGCTAGATGGGAGGTCAGCGCAAGCTCTGACGCAAGTGCGTGCCGACGCAGCAGTGGCTGCGCATTCTACATACCGGTGCCGTTGGCGTGCTGGGGAGTGACGTCGGTCGCGGTGGGCTTTGCGAGTGACGGCTGCTCGGAGGCGTCTGCAGGAGCCTGGTTGGATGGCTCGTGGCTCATGGTTGAGCTATGGGAGCCTCAGATGCGCAACGGATGCGGTATGATGTTGTGGATGCGGTCGCTCCTTACGTGTAGTCGCGTGGTGATTGCCTCGTGGGGGGCTGATCCCGATCGCAGGCGCAAGTCGCAGCCGCAGACGATGCGAGTCTCGACGGCGAATTGAACTGGGCGTTGCGCGAGACGGAGCGACGGTCGCGGAGGGCGCGGAGGAGTGCAGGACGCGGGTGAAGGTGTAAGGAGCTCAGGATCGCTGCCGTCTTGGACGAGGCTGGGCTAGCTCGCTAAGCGGAAATGAGTGTTCACTTTAAGCTTGTCATCAGCGGTCCCCCACACCAACAGTTGCAATCAACGCAGTGGCAATGTGTGATTCCGGGGAAAGCGCAGCTACGCGGCGACTCGGGATAATGACAAGTTGATGGAGGCTGAGGCGAATCGAGCGTCTTGGTGGCAGCTGAAGGGGTGTGCCACTCCCGCTGTGGCAGGGACCTTGCCGCACTCTTATGGCAGTCTTGGACTCGCTTCTGGCACACCTCATCCTGGCATCCCAGCCGCTGGCCAGGCCTGTGGACACGGCCGCTGCTCCCATTGCGCGCCCCATCGGCCGCTCCACCGCGATGCTGCTCGCGCGCCGTGGTAGCCTCGCATGCTGCCGATTACCTGTTCTGCAATCCTATGCCCCATGAAGAGAGACAGTGCAAGCGTCGAGCCCTGCATTCTGGTGCATAAGGAGCCGACGCCGCGACGGCAAGGCCTCGAGGCCGTCTCTCGGTTTGTGACCGCCTGGTGCAGCCCACGGACGGGCCTCCAGGGCTGTTCTCGTAGCACGGCGGTTAGCCTTGGAGCCATTTCTCGCCAGCCTATGAGCAGGCCCGCCCACTTCAACCGCCGGATCCTGGTACCCGCAGCGATTGTCCCGTCGGTGTGTGGCTCGGTCCCGCAGCCTCGACGACTATCGCGACCGCATTCCGCATCTCACCACGACCTTTGGGTGTTTGCCCATGGAGGCGAGCCTGCTGGGACGGTGTGTGCGGCGCATGTGACAGCTGTCGACGCCAGTGATTCGTCCGTCTCACAGCCTGTGGCGAGTGAGGAGCGGTCCGTCGCACGGCCAAGTCACATGGGGGACTGCCGATCCCTACGCTTCCATGCATCGAACGTCACGAGCTCAGGCTTGAAATGGCACGATGATGGAATGGCCAGGCTACGGATCGTGGAGCCCATCTACGACAGCGCCTCGGGTATCGTCTTGGGAAACCTTGATGAGACATCGCTCTGGACGTATCCGATGTCAAATGTCTTGTTCGAGACGCTATGCTTTGATTCCTTTCTGCGGCTCTTCTTACAGAACCTACCTAGGTACCTTAAGGCATGTATCCACGTGATCATAGTAGTGACACCGCCCACCTGGCCTTGCAGACAGTCAAACGCTTACCATTATACGACACCATCCTGCTATTCTTCAGATTCCACCTGGACCAGTTCGTCTGCATTGTTACCTTCATAGCGTCCACCCTCGATCACACACCAAGTTTTGCAGACATGATGAGTTAGTAAAAGCGTAAAACGCGGGCGCTGGCCGTAAGAAAATCGACGACAAAAGATGGGTTTCCGAATTGTAGCAAAAGCAATCGGAATAGACATAATGGAGAATGTACCTTCCGTTCTCCATGTTCTTAATATTGGTAGGACGGTCAACATGGCGTCCATTCGAGGCCGCACGCATGCGAGCATTCCGAGCAGCACAGGTCATCGAGAGCTCACTGGACTCAACGCAAACTCGTTCATAGCTTACACAGACGACACCAAAGGGCCAGGACATGCATGTCGTCGTCTTCACCTGAAATTGCGGTTGCCCAAATCGTTTTGGGATTAGCCGGCTGCGCTCTTGGCATTGACAGGGATGCAATGTTTACGTCGGAACCGTACCCAAACATGCGATCCGCCAACACGACTACCACCTCCGCCGTCTCTTCGACCGTCGTGCGGACAGGACATGCTTTGCTAATATACCTTATAGTTTGACAGCTGGCTTGGATACAGTCACAATGGATACGGCGACGGGCAATCAGGTATGTACCCCGTTGCTGTGCAACTCCGCCGTCGCTCACAATTGAGTTGCAGACTTTCGCAAAGCCCTCGGGCTTGAAGCCACCTTCGAGGGTACCAACACTGTTCAAAGAAGATCCCACGTCGCCCACAAGTATATCACGCGCAACCGGTCTAAGCGAATTGACAGATGCCGCGCAGAACAGCCGCGGCGCCATGGGTCCACCGCTTCACGGAAGCATTAAACACAAACCGAGTGGTCGTAAGCTTGTTCTTGCATGTTCTCGACCGAAACCTGACGAATGCAGTTCCTGAACCGGATTCGAAGCAGCGGAAGACACTCGCTGAACGCGCTGGCGAGACGTTCGGCTCGAAGATCGCAGCACCTCAAATTTCGCGTCCGAACAACAATGCTGGGAAACACGCCGTCAGCAATGGCAGTCGCGGCTTTTCGAATTCTCTTTCACGATCTGCATCGACCAGGACATCGAAGCACAAGACCGCAAGCTCGAGCAACAGCATCGGCCATAGTTCAAGAGCAGCTAGCGCGAACCCTACGAGACCGAAGTCATCTTACGGCAATCACAACCGTAGCAGGTCGCAATTCCAGCGCCCTGCGACTTCAATGGCGCAGCATGAACCAGAATCCGATCCCCAAGGTGGGCACCCATTTTCATATTCTACAAACCCCAAAGGGAGCCTGGGTATGCTCCATGTGCAGAAGAATGGATCACTAGGATCCGAAAACCGCATGTATTCCCTCAATGTACCTCGGGAGCGACCTCGAATGTCGGCACAGCGGTCCATCTCATCTCCTGCAACTCTACGTCCACAGGATTCATTGCCAGACGAACCTGCCGATACCGACTGCGACGATATCTTGAAAGGCTTTGGAGCGCTCACATTGGGAGCTCCGAGCGATCAAGGTCGTGAAAGTCGTATGGGACGTGGCACAAATGTCGGCAAGAACCTGGACCTTTCTTATCCGTCTCAAATCCCTCGGCATACGCCTATTCGGGCTATGCTACCCCCTCCTCTACCAGTAATCAAGTCTCCAAGAAGGCCCCGGACCCCAAGAACACCGTACCTAAACAAGTATACTAATGACCGTGTTCCAGTCTTCGATGATGACCGCGTAGCCTCACTCGAAGCTCAGTTCGTAGCATGGAAGGAACAAATGCAAATCGACATGGATAAGCAGTCCAAAGTTCAGGAGAGCGTCAAACTCTACGAAACTAAAAGTAAGTGCAGGACTAACTATACTAAGGCCTCGCTCAACTCAGAGCGGAGGCTGGTTCCACACTGTTGCTGACTCAAATCACCAGCTGCTGCGTTGGAAGACAGTATCACCGAATATAAAAGGTTACTAGAAGAGTATAAAACCAACGTAGCCGATCTGAAGAGTCTCAACTCGACAATCACAATGGAACTCGAAAACGTAAAGCGAAGTCACACATATGAAGTAGACGACATCCGACGGAAGTACCAGAATGACATCCAGGATATCTGTGACCGACATAAGAGAGAGGCTGAGCGTTCACGCGACGAGAACAAAGACATCGCGAAAAAGATAGAGAGAGAACTCAAAGCCGAGATTGAGAGGCTCCTCAAATCGCACAAAGATGAGCTGCAAACGTTGGAGAAAACGCTGAAGGCAGAGTTAGAAGAAGAGCGCAGCAAGAGACAGCGAGAAAGGCACGACATTCAGAAAGAGTTCGATTCAGAGCTTAGGACTGCGAAACTCGAAGCTGATACGAAAGAACGCGAGAACCAGCTGCTACAGGGCGAGTTGACCAACACCAAATCCGAACTTGACCGAGAGAGAATATTGAAGAATGCTTTGCAAGCTCAATTGACCGACGCCACTACCAACAATCTAGTGCTGGAGGCGTCAAACAAAGCCATGAAGGAGAAGGTTGACTTCCTAGAGTCGGATAGTCAAGCACAATCTTCAGCGTACAACGAATTGCATCGCCGGATGCAAGAAGCTTTCGCCATCGCCGAAGCAGCACAAGAGAAACTACGTCAGGAAGAGACCTTACGGCGCAAGCTCCACAACCAAGTCCAAGAGCTAAAAGGGAACATCAGAGTCATGTGCCGTGTTCGCCCTACTCACGATTCTGAGATCAATCCCGCGAAGATTGGTTTCCCTGATGCAGACACCGACAGTAAAGAGGTTGCGGTGCAAGGGCCTGAAAAGACCAGCGCGATGGGCACAGATATTACTCAAACATACGCCTACGCCTTCGACCGCGTGTTCAGTCCTACATCGCAGAATGCAGAAGTTTTTGAAGAAATTAGCCAACTAGTACAGAGCGCGTTAGACGGTTACAACGTCTGCATCTTCTGCTACGGACAGACAGGTTCTGGAAAGACCTACACCATGTCTTCTCCCGACGGTATGATTCCTCGCGCCACAACACAGATCTATGCCGAAGCCACACGTCTGCAAGAGAAGGGCTGGCAGTACAAGATGGAGGGTTCCTTCGTCGAAGTCTACAACGAAACATACAACGACTTACTCGGCCGCTCCGAAGACCTTGACAAAAAGAAGATCGAAGTGCGCCATGATGCAGCAAAGAAGCAGACTACGCTGGAGAATGCGGTATCCGTGCCCCTAGACGGACCAGACCGCGTAGAAGAGATCCTGCAACGAGCCGACAAGAATAGGACGGTCGCAGCAACGAAGGCCAACATGCGGTCTTCCCGCTCTCATTCAGTCTTCATACTCAAGCTCGTGGGTGAGAACAGCGTTACAGGCGAGCGCAGCGAGGGCACCCTCAACCTCGTTGATCTCGCTGGCTCGGAGCGTCTCGACCACAGCAAAGCCGAGGGTGCGCGACTCAAGGAGACACAGAATATCAACAAGAGTCTCAGTTGTCTGGGTGACGTCATCAATGCACTGGGGTCGTCGAAGGAGGGCAGTCATATTCCGTATAGGAATTCGAGAGTAAGTCTACCCTCCAAGAAAAGTTGGATGCTGGAAATGCTAACAGGGTGATAGCTCACGTATCTTCTGCAATACTCGCTCGGAGGCAACAGTAAGACGCTTATGTTCGTTATGGTGTCTCCGTTGCAGGCGCATCTTCAGGAGACGATTACGAGTTTGAAGTTCGCGACCAAGGTGCATAATACGCATATTGGAACGGCGAAGAAGCAAACGAAGGCGAGCGGGTAGAGACCTGGCATTGGAATAGGGTCTGGCGTTGGTGTATTTGTGAATTTGACTATACTTGGTGGCGCCACCGTGGCGACTATATGAAGTGTTCAGGTCGCCTGTGCGCATTGGCTCGTGGAGAGTTGCACTGGATGTATTAGCAGGGCTGCACGGTGTAAATGGCGTTAGCGTAGCGCTTCGGCGAGCGGTGATACTTGCTTGCCATTATGAATTTGGGATAAGACCCCTTTGGAAGAATCTACAAGGGCGCACTGCCTTTTCATCATTTGCTGTTCATGGCCCTTGTTGCTTGAGTAAAGTAATTTGATGGTGTGGATGCATACGATGTTTAAGTGTTCGAGTGAGTGAAGAGAACGAATTGGACATACAGGCAGAACAGCCGGCGATGATGCCAGATTGGTAGAGGTGGAGCCTGCTTGTCTGCTAACAATGCCTCTAGTAGTGCTTGGGGGCAGGGACACTCCAACCATACTCGAGAAGAAGCAAACTCTAGTGATATTCGGAAAAGAATCGGTCCATTGTCCTTAGGTACAAGCCTGCTACTGCAAGGTTTTCGGAATACGCAACCTCGCCAATACGACGAGTTGAACAGCTGGAAAGATGGTCAAGTCTAGACTCATTTGATTGAATGCCTAATCGCCGATCTAGCTAGGTCAATGACATCCGTCTCGTACGGCTTAGCAAAGTGAGGCCCATCAGGTGCTGACCTGCTATTTCGCCTGGTGTTCACATTCTGTAGTACGACCTTCGGTAAACCAAGCTTTGGCTCCTATTGGACAACGAAAGGTCAGGAAATCAAGCTTTGGCTTCTATTGGAGGGCAGAAGTGCAGGCTTTGGCTCCTATTGGATGACAAAAGTGCAAGACTGCGCTACTGCAAGCCATGACCATAACCCGCTCACGTGACCTTTCGTTCATCCTCAGTTCTACGACGTAAATCGTCTTTGCTGCGTTCATGCATCGAGGGGGAAGCATGTATTTTGAAGACGATACGTTTGATTCAATGGAAAGCCTTGTGGATCATATTTTGTCTCGAATTGTTGGCTTATCTGCATCAGGGAATTGATGTCCAAATCCAAAATCTTGCGTAAAACAACCAGTTTACGTACTGTGCCAGCTGTATTCCATGACACTCTAAGCCTATGGATCTAATATTATCCGTCTCCCTGCGCCATCCTACGCCCATTTGCCTTTTTTCGAAGCATACCTCTCTTATTGGTTTACCCCCCACCCCACTGTGTCGCCGTAGGCACCATGGGCATTTAAACCGGTCGAGCCGCCATTATCTATTTCAACGATAAACACGCACATCATTATCTGTATTTCATGCCGTCTTGTTTCTTCTTCGGACAAGTCAGAGTATCGTAATCCCGTGCACTGGCCGCTAAACTACTCCACGATATCAACGTCTTTTCGCAATCACCATCCACGAATTCTCCTCGAGCTGAAAAACCACTCTGACTGTTCGCTACAACGCTAATTACGTCCTGACCCTCTCTACCTTTTTTCGCCCACCCTTCAACATGCCGGAAAACATCGAGCTTCGCGCGATCGGTGCACAATTTGCCAGTGATTCGGACAACACTTCTACCAAAGAAGACAAAAGAGACTTCACCAGCAACAGCACGAATGGCGTGGCTGATAAACCTTCTGCTGCTACCGCATCCATCTTAGGCGAAGTGAAGGCGCCTCCACCGACTGAATTTCGCTCCGTACAAGAGATCACCAACACCAACGGTCAGCACCTTCCATGGATTTAGGTACTAAGCTTAGTATCACAGGAACGCTCGACTTAGCTCTTCGTTACTCTACGAGTCGCTCTAGCTCCATGGTTGTCCTTGTAGGCGATAATGGCAACAACGACGATGAGAGTGGTAAGAAGCGCGGAGGATGATTATTGTGAGGAATCATGGAAAGGTTTCGCAGTAGCCTTACATAGCAGAATATGAGCATTGAGTTTCCTTCGTGTTGAATAATTTATGATTGAGAGTGACGTGTATAAAGCGTGCGAGGCGGAAGTAGGCTTTGCTGTAGAAAACTCGACCGGTATTATGGCGAGCTCCTCTATCCCAGCCGCGTTGTCTGCATGACAATCTTCTAGCGCGATGTCTTAAGATCCTTTTACCTTGTTTCTTTCGCGGATTTCGAAGAATTTATGTAGACACTTCAACAGGGTGTCACTGGAATCTGGTACCAAAAGCCTGAAGGCTTATATCGCACCAACTTTGAAGAGCACAAGTGGGCTCTGCAACATGGTGCCGTCAATGTGTGGAACCGGAAACCGTTCGAAATGTTTGTTTTCTTTCTAGAACATACTGCAACTCTCTTTCACGCTCGAAGCACATCCAAAGACGACGTTGGATATTCTAGCCTAGATCACGTGCGTGAAGAACATTCAATGTTCTCCCTGATTTACCGGACTCCAAGTCTCTTAGAACCATGGCTTTCTACATTGTCACCTCCATTACGTTTCTTTACTGCTCACATCGAGTGTGCTCGTGAACATTCATCGGCCTCGCAAAAGTCGCATCAGCCTCGACTGCTCAAAGCTTTAGCACTCCTACTAGGAGCTCGTTTTTCATGAGGATTACAAAGTTAAATTGTTTTAGATAGAGGAAAAGATAGCGTATACGGTCTACTTTCAGCTCCTGCTAATAAGGAATATTGATATTAGTTACCGTGGTTGTAGTGTCGCAATGTCAAGTTGGGGCTACTCCTCATGAAAGACGAGCTCCTCGTAGAGGTGGCAACATCCTCCAGGCATCTGTTTGCAGGCTCATACCATTGACGTCTTATTTAGCATAAAGCTAGCCTCAGCCACGTCCAAAGTCCGGTGATTAACAGTGAACGCACTGCGATACAATATATCCGGCCACACAGTAAAAATCTGCACAGCGTCTATCCTAAGCATCAGCGCATGGCAATCTTCCATATGCGGCTTTATTCTGCAAGAGACTGTACAGTATTGTGCGGGAGCGCATAGTTTCAGTCTCTGAAGGTGAATATTGAACGTACGTCACGTGCAAATTCGACTAGAGTTCATTCACTCTGAGCCGCTCCTGCGCGCTATATGCATTTCCTAGGCCGCTTCCCTCAAGTATATTCATGCAGCGGATACTTCAAATAATTACATACTCACGGAATCATAGAGAACAAGAATCTGGCTGGACAAGGACATACTGTTCTGACAGAAGTAGTTTGCAAGTGGGACCGCAAACTTGTAATGTATACAACCAGCATAAAGGGTGGAAGTGTAAGGCAGCTATCTAGGGCACATATGAGAGGCCATAGGGAAAGGCCATAGGAGAAGGCTTCCGGCAACGACTCTCGACAGATACACTGTGTGGTCACGATAGGTAGATCACCACAAAGCAGACAAAAAACCGACCACGATCCACTTATTAAGCTCTCTACGCGCCCGTCCAGCAATCCCAGGTCCTCGGAACCGGGTCCTTAGAGCCAATGGCGCCTGAGAATGACCCTTCTCTTTGTTCTTTGTATGCCCCACTTCGGATCATGAGCCGTGAACACGAAGCGTAGGAACCTATCAGTCTCTTCAAGCCTCCAACCATACGATCGAGCGATCATGTACTAAGACTCCGGCGTGTTAGTCGAGAAGCGAGGCGTATCAGGCGCTGGTCAGCTGTTGCGCGGAGTAACTTGAAGTGGCCTTAGGCTCTTACTCACTTGTCGACCGCACTAATCGGAGCCGCCCCTAGAACTTCGAGCTTGCTTTGATTGGGTGTCCGGTAACGTTGCCGGAGAGCTCTCACCGCAAGACTGTGCCATCGAGAGCATTAGCGGAAGTAGGCTCCGACCGATGAAGCGCAATGTCACTTAACCGCACGAGATCCAAGCGATTCATGTGAGGAATGTGTGGCCAGGCGTTCATATCAAGTGTGGATGAATTAATTCATGCGTGCGTCTGTAGTTTTACTTGGGTACCGAAGATCATTGTCAGCAGTATATTCCATCTCCTGGATTCATTAAGCAAAGCCACCATTTCAAAAGCGCTGTCTAGTCAGCTTGCCTTCGGCACCGAAAGCGCGGTTGGCCAGCAATCCCGGCGCGTAGTCGTTCGAAGACATACGCCCTACCCCTTGGGAAGAAATGGTTTAAATAGCCAGGAGATCCAGATGCAGTCTTCCTTGATCTACACAGGGTATGATTCTGTGCTTAACCTCATTTTCTAAACAATCGTCACTATCAGCCTTCTTGTTCATGAACATTTCATCAAAGTTCCTCATCCTTCAACATGTCTGAAGTCAACAATCCCACTGCAACATCCGGTGGAAAACCAGCTACTCAACCAAACCATGCTGCCAAACCTGCGAGCGAACATAATGTTTCTAACAACAGCACCAACAGCAATGTCAATCAGGTTTCTTCTGAGACCGCGCCCAGGACTGGCGATAACACATTGGCCCCACCGTCAGCACATGCTAGACAATTGGAGGGAGAGATAATTGACACCAATGTTAAGTAGTTGCTCACCCCACTAAGTAGTTGACTAAACAAGAACACAGGCTCTTTCGAGATCCTTCTGTACTCCTTCCCGAGCAGGTCAAGCTCCATGGAGGTCCTGATTGGCGACGAGAGTGAAAGTGACAGACAAATTGGTGAAAACTAAAAAGGCGGATAGCGGTCTCTTGGGTTCTTTTAGGCTTATGTGGTACTTGTTTAATGTACGTTGGCCAACATCTTTTGGCGTGCCTGGCGTCAATGCATCGTACTGCGATGATAGAAGCCATAGTAAACATTAAGGAACCCGATAGTCTTAGTTTTGAACTTTTTTTTTTAAATCCGTCATCTCTTCGTGCAAATCTGATGTTTTGCATGCAACTACAGGTTCACTAAGGCTGTCGTGATTAAGCATTGCACAGCTTTGTTGAAATAACGCTCCCCTTCGAGGTTCTCACCTTAGCAGTGGTGCAGCATGGGATCTCCATAGTAATCCGAGTCATTGCTGCGTCATTAGAAAATGATCAGGGAGGTCATCGTAATTACCTATAATGTGGCTGCGATGGTGTTAGCATTCACGGGATGCCGTTCACGTAAGTACAGCACGGGACCCCCGGGATAATCTGGGTCATCGGTACGCTACTCGTAGTGATTCGAGTGTAAAGAGGAATCAGTTTTGTGGGGGTGATCGCACTTGCCCCCTGTTGTAGCGTGACGGAGTTTAGGGCATTAAGTCCGTTGTTCTGGTAAACGAACACCATTTGGTAGGCTACTACTATAGTATACCTAGTCAGAAGTGGGGCCCTCGAAAGTCAGAACTATACCTCAAAAAGGTATTACCATGTATGCCTTACAAATCTGCGTCGACAGATGTGCATGAACACAACATACAAATGCGAAAAAAGGCCCTCGAGATTCTGGGATCGATACCTCATCGTGACAGAACATACTTATCGCATCGCAATAACCACGCAAAGCCATGGCGTCTACTCAAGTACCCCCTACAACCTACCGCGCCTACCACAGAACCTCCGGCCCCCTCCCACAATCCATCGAACTCCACACCGAGCCCCTTCCCCATCAACTCTCCCCCCATGAGGTCCTCATCCGCGTGAAAGCGGTCTCCCTAAACTACCGCGACGTCGCTATGCTCAACGGTCATTACCCCACTGACCACGAAAACGCCGGGCGACCCTGCTCAGACTGCGCCGGCGAAGTAGCTGCCATCGGAGGCGCGGTGAAGGACTTCAAGGTGGGCGATCGAGTGAGTCCGTGTTTTAACTTGGACGATCTGGATGGAAAGCAGAGGGATGGGGAGGTGAGGACGTTGGGGGGAAGTGTTACGGGGCAGGCGGCGGGGCCGGGGGTGCTGAGTGAGTATGTGGTTTTTGAAGAGGGGGTGTTGGTAAGGGTGCCGGGGTATTTGTCTTGGGAAGAGGTATGTTAGAGATGACGTACAGAGTAAGGGACTAATGCGTACAGGCGTCTACACTTGCTTGCGCAGGCGTCACCGCGTGGACGGCGCTGAGACGTCCGAAAGAAATCGAGCCGGATACTGCTGTGCTGCTTCAAGGTGAGCTGTTCTTATCATTCATATTTGTAGATCTTGACGTCTTTTAGGTACGGGCGGCGTCTCCATGTTCGCCCTCCTCATTTGCATAGCCGCCAATATTACACCTATTATAAGCTCGTCCTCCGACACCAAACTCTCCAGCATCTCTGCCCTCAGTCCACTCATCAAGGGCTTCAATTACAAGACGCAACCTGATCAAGCTGCGCAAGTGAAACAGCTCACTACCGGAAAAGGCGTGGACATAGTGATAAACAACACGGGTGCCGCCTCCCTGCTCGCTGACCTCGGAAGCTTAAGGAACCGGCATGGAATCGTTTCTTTGGTAGGTATGCTGGATGGTCAGAAGGCAGAGTGGGATCCGAATGCGCTGATGTTGGTCATGAAGAAGTTGGCCAGGATACAGTGAGTGTTTACACGCGTAAATTGATTCGGCGACGCTGACATTGGATTAGAGGAGTGAGGGTAGGTTCGAAGGTGGACTTTCAGGATCTGGTTCGATTTCTGGAAGAGAAGGAGGTGAAACTGGGGCCCTTGGTTGATCGGACGTTTGATTTCGGTGAAGCGAAAGAGGCATTCGAGTACTTGGAGTCGGGGAAACATGTTGGAAAGGTGATTATAAAGGTGTAATATAACTGGTAAGAAGAACTTCTGACAGCTTTTACGAACCATTGAGGTAATTTGAAGGTATAACGAAATAAGACACAAGTCTCCATTTTCGTCATAGTCATGGAACTCTTAAAGCTAGTCGTCCATTATGAAGAGGAAGACGAGATCGCCCCGGTTGACGTCTCCAAGCCGCTAGGGCTGGTCAAACTGGACACCGGGCTCAGTACACCCATCATCGGCGTTAGAATGCCATAAGTGAGATTCTGGATTATGTGAACGCCATCTAGCGGCCGAGGATTCCTAACGGAGCCGCGTAAGCGACGGGAAACAGCACGATAGAGAAGAAGAGATACTCACCACATCAATTCCTCCACGACCACAAACTCCGCCTCCCCACCTATCTTGGTAACCGTGAACGTAGCTGTCTGACCCGGCCTCCTCGCAACTGCAGCCCTCGTGTAAGGCCAGTTGTCAGGAAGCTTACTCAACGCCGCCGTCGGCACAGCGGTAGCTCCCCCTCCCTCCCCTCCACCGGTCCTCGACGCTGTGTTCATACTTGTTGTCTGATTTACCCCCAACCACGCCCACTGATTCACCATAAACGCAACGACCGGATCAAATCCCTCCGGCTGCATGCCCAACGGATCAATCACCAGATCTTTCGCAAAAGCCAGTAGATAATTTGACAGCGCGTACACGGAGGGTGAAGGAGAAGTGCAGAAACCCTTCACCGTCTTCTCGAAAGAGTCCCAGAGGTCGCGCGTGTGGGAGTCGACATCGGAGCATGCGCGGCAGTGGACTATCTGCACTTCCTCGCGCTCCTTGCGCCTTATCGGGTCGCAGAAGATGTCGGTGAATTTCTTGTTGAGGTTAGACGCGGGTACGTTGTTGGGGAGTTCGTTCCAGAGCGTGGTTATGTTGCCGAACATGTCGGCGCAGACTTTGCCGGCTTCAAAGCAGTCCCTGGAATGATCGGCGTTGTTTGTAGTGGTGGAGGCCGCGCTCGACGTGGTAGATGTTGTTTTCTGTGGCGTGTTGACCGTTGTGCTGGGTATGCTGCTCGTGCTTGATGTCGTGCTTGATATCGTGCTCGATGCCCTGCTTGTAGCAGAGCTTGAAGAAGTGGTTTTGGTAGCAGCAAAACAGCTTATGGGTACGACCTGACCCGTACAATCGTTATTCTCGGTGGAAGAGGCGTCAATATCCCGTTTTTTCTGGGGTTCGACATGGTCACTGGATGTACGGCTACCTACACTGACAAGCGTCGTGATGTTAGGCTGGAGCATAGTCTCCCACATATGTACGCCAGCAACCATCGAAGTTACTATCAGAAAAGCAGATTGTAGCTGCATCTCGAAATAGTGAGCGATGAGTGCTTTGCCTACCCAAATGAAAAGGAAAAAACAGCTAGGAAGTTGCAATCCTTTGGGACGTAGTACTGTGTCTGTCAGATAGCAACAAACTCCGTCACTGTCACGCTGGTAGTCTTCCATGTGAATGCCCATCGATGTCACCACCCAGCGACGAACGGCGTGTATGTGAAGAGCAAGGGCTTAGCCGCACGCATCGTAGGTGATACTGTGACGTGCTACGGCCTCCTCCAAAGATGTTGCTCGGCACAAACATGTGCAGCCAGAGAGCAGTCCGCATCGCGTCCCCCTCACAGCTAAATAATTGGAACAAAGATAGTATGGTAATCAAACAAAATACCGAATATATTGACTGTCAGACCGCCGATGAGCAGGGAAGCATGCCCTATTCTCCTAGAAAGGTCGAACTGGAAACACTATGCGCGTGCAGCTATGAGAATGATGAGGTGATATAATGCAACTGGGGTATGATGAGATAATCGGGGGAAGAGGATTCGACGAAGGTGCATGAGAAAAGAGTACCCAATACATACAGCAGAAAGAAAAGGATGCTAAGTAGTAGACAAGGCATGAAGAGGCGAACATTACAAAGAGAATAATGAAGCCGTGATGCGAGGTATCACAACAGCAAGGGAAGACGAGACGAAACGAAGAAAGAAAACAACCGAAACGCAATGCAAGATGCAAAAGCCGCCCACCCACATCTCGTCTCACCGTCCTCGTCCAGTTCCTAAAATATCTCCAACCCCTCAAAGTCCACGCACAAATTTCTTGGACTCGAAGTATACCCCTGCCTCCTCTCGTACATGCTCGTCCCAAAGTTGGCCGGGCGACTCGCATACACGCCCACTCTGACAGCTTTGTCCTCGACGCCCCAGAAGAACCACGTCACTTCGCGCAGCTTCTTCCACCCGGCCAGCTCGTCCTCGTACCACACCCACAAAGCACATCCAATGCGCTCGATCTTGACACGCAGCTCCGGCCGCCGAACAACGTCGGCGCGCGCCCAGTCGGCACCGTCCGATGTTGCGACCACCGAGGTAGCGTGACAGGCGCCGTTGCAGAACTCGAGGCCGACCTTGACCCATTTGGAGGCGGGTGCAGGGGGCATGTACGGCGGTGGAGCTTGTGTTTGTGCGACAGAAGTGGCTACGGGGCCGGGGTGCTGCCCCGCATTCAGCGACGTCGGTGGTGGGCTCGCTTGGATGCTTGGGGCCTGCGTGGGCGGTTGTGCGTTATTACTGGGTGCGGCCGACGGGGTGGAAGAAGAGGGTGAATCTGCGTTGGGTCTGGGCGCAGATGTCGCAACACGGCCAGGTGGCGCGCCTGCGAAGATGACGAGGCCGCCCTGATCCCACTCCAGCTCCCAGTCGGCGGCGACGGTGACTTCGGCGGCGATGAAGGGGTTGCGCAAGGCGGTGTAGAGGATCGGCGCCGTCGATGTGTCTCGCGATGGTGGCTTTCGCCAGAGGTCGGTATTGGGCGGCGCAGCGAGGCTGAACATGCCCATATACTCAGGTAGTACGGCATCGTGGGGGCAGTTTAGCGCCGTAAACGACGAGCTATCTGGCGGCATTGTTCCTGGGACGCGTGCAAAGCGAATGTAGATGTACTGCGCAAGAAGGAACGCGCCGGGCCTGCGGCTTGGGGAGAGAGTCCTGCTTTTGCTTGGATGCGCGGTCGCTCCGTGGGCGGTATATGTGTAGCTCTGCGTCCGGCGGTACGTGGACTTGTCCCCGCCAGAGATGCCGACTGGTGATTGTGGATGTTCTGTACCACGTCGCCGAGTCGAAGATCATTCGCTTCTTCGCTTCGTTGCTAGACTCGTGCGCAAGGATCGCGCAGCAGTAAGCCTGCGCGCTGTCAGCAGCAAATCTCCACTACGCTGCACCTCGCAAGTATCGTGGGAGCCCGAGAGGAAAGAAGCGAGCCAGGTCTTGGTCAGACAGATGGCCCCCGTGCGCTTATGCCAATTCACGTTTGCAGTGCTCGTGCTGGCACCAGCAGCCCGATTGAGGGAAGGAGGGACTGACTGACTGGCAGGGCGTAGCCGGGTGCGTCCACGGACGCGGGAGAGCAGTAGGCGCCATGCTACTGAGCTGTCCCTATATATAAATGCTGCTCCTGCGAAGAAAAGAGCTGGCATCTCCAGCTGCGGCTCCTCCGAGGGCTCCAGGTCAAGGTACGGAAGCAACAGGCCCCTGAAATCGCGTCGCCGTCGCCATCGCCGTCATCCGGGGCCCTTGGGATGGCAAAAAGGCATGTGTCAACAAGGTCGAGTACTGCCGGCACGCCAGCGCGAGGGAGGTGCAGCGAAGAGAAGTATGCTGCCGGCTGCCGCTGCGGGCGACGTGGCAGACGGGCGCTCCCAGCGAAGCCTTCGTCGGCCTTGGACGAGGTACTCGACGCTATGCAGGCAAGAGTGCTTCAGGCCTGGTGCGTCGGCGGTCGGATTGGTGCTGGTCGGCTCTCATGCTGTGCATCCGTGAAGAGCAGTGGTGGCCCAAGATGCCTCGACGTGGCAAGCAAGGTCCCAAGGAGCTGAAATGTCTTGCAGCGCCAGCAAGGGCATGATGCAACCCCATGTTCCCACCTATCGCGTTGGAGGGAAGTCCGCAGGCGTGCACATCATCGCGAACCGATTACGTAGGGGACCGACGTCCGAACGCGGAATAACAACATCGCACACCACCTCGCTTTCTCGCGACTCCACACGCGCTAACACACCTTTTGAGATGCTGCTCAAGCCGCAGATCGTTTGTTCAGACCAACTCGCAGGTGCCAGGTTTCTAACGTCTAGGCCAGGGCACGCGAAGGAGAAGAGCGCTCTGTGCATCCATGCGTGGCCGGATAGCAACATGAGTTGGAAACAAGTGGCGCAAACGCGGAAAGCAGCATCTGGCCCGTCACTCGTCCCTTGATTCGGGTCTGCTGCAAGGCGCTGTTGTACAATTTCGCGCCGTGTTTTGCGCAGTTATCCAGTATGCTGCCAGATACCCTTCCTTGTCTGGGTCGACGTGTACATGGAAGATACTCGAGCGAATATCTCCATGCCATGCCAATCAAGCTAATGGACCAGACTTCGGGTCAGATGGTCGCATCCGTGCGACAGAGGCTGACAGCGATTCTCTTGTGTCGGCACACATAGATCCCATATCGTGCAAGATCCTTTTTCGACCCACACACACCCTGGCCCCAGTATCCCTCGAAGGTTTGCCTACTGTTGCTTCAGATATGTGATGCAGGCACAATGCGCATAGCCACTTCAGGTCAGAATACTGGGATGGGGTCGAACCGAGTATACGGCCGGAAGATCTCGTTTGGTGGTTGTTGGCCGCGGGTACCGTAGTGATGTTACAGCATCTGCTTGCTGATTGCCGCACGACCATCGTGTATCGATAAGTGCAAACCGGTGGTACAGACTCAAAAGAAAAAGAGCTTGGATACCAGCGGTGTGATCTGTGCAAGTGCGTAGCTTCCTTTGCAGGCATCCCTTCGCCCAGAATCTGCGTTCTTCAACGTTACCATTTCTGCCATGCTAAGGACATCATCGGAGCCTCGCATAGCAAGAACCGTGGACACGGTTCGCGGAGCCGGCTTGCCCCATTACCGGGCCTTAGCCTTCACGCTGGGCTACCTTTGCCAGTGCCTGGCTCAGACTGATCAGCCTACTACTTTGTGTAGGCTGCTACCTCGTTAGATACTCACTGGCAAATCCACTAAACTCGTTGGACAGCTTAGGCTCCACGTGGCACACTGCCCCGTAACAAGGATTTTAGAGGATAGGCATAGTCTCTTTCATCGCCCGATCGACTGCAGAGGTACACAGAAATCGGCGTCGTTCGGTTGCACCGACCTGCTTCACACGAAACCCCCGCTGTTCAACCTTTGAAATGCGGCATGCCGAGTGCGGTGCCGGGTTGCGATTAAAAGACATCGGAACATGCGCAGGATCGGGATGCAAGTACAGTGTCGGCGGCGGCGGCTGTCCGGAAACTGCGGTGCTCGAAACCATGTCTTGCTCGTTGTAGTTCAGCATCTACCTGTGATGCTCGCTACCCGCAAGTGAGTGTGGTGCAAATATTAGTATTGAGGCTGAAGTAGCCTCACACATGTGAGGTACGGTGCCGAGAAGTTTTCGAACGGGCGTGCCTTTCATGGCTATTGCAGCATCAGTTTCCCAGGTACTGCATGCGGAAATATGAGGGGGTTTCAGCCAATTCACCAGAGTCTTGTGCCTCTAACCGATTACTGAGGTTTGTTGATCTTGGACGCTCCGGATTGACTAATCTCTCGAATGCAGTTATTGATAGACGGGAACTGGTGGGTGACCGCTGCAGTGCAACTTGTACCTGTGGAAGCCGTATAGGCTTCTCCTATTGATCGGTCGGTCATGGTCGTCTTTGGAGATGCTGCAGCAGCCATTTGAGTCCCCCTGGCAATAACTCAAACCGCTGACACGGATTGCACTGGGCAATGTCCAGTGCTGACAATACGGGGAGTAGGTGGTTGGAGCGCGTAAAGTGCGGCGGCGCGGAGTGAGAGGGGATTGGCAAGTCCCCTGGGCGGCTGTTTCCCTTCCGAAATTCAGGTCAGGAAAGACACGTTCAGGGTCATGCTGTTAATAGACGCTGCCACATATGTTACTAGTTTCGAGAAGAGTGCTTTTTCCCACATGACTGATGATACGCAAACTCCGCTTATACCACCACCCTACTAGCTGCGAAACTTGAATCCTGATACCCCTGATTTTGAGTCGTTCATATTGTACCTTTTCGTGTCAGAATTGCCCGTGTCTAGTTTCCGGGCCGTGTTAACGTCTGAGGTTGAGTATTGACGGTATGTAGAGAGTGCCTGGTAACCACAGATTTGGTTGTTGACCTGCTTGGGTGGCCAGGCGGCATCACGGACAAGAAACAGCCACTTCAGCGGCCCGTTATGCACAATACCCGACATCCTCACTCGGTGAAGAGCTGCATTATAATTACGGTGTATGCTTAATTCCTGCATATTGCAGCACTAGTAGGCGGCGGTTGCACCTTCTTCTATCCTGTGTGCATATTCTCGGGCACCTCAACCAAAACAATGAAAAATGCCGCAACATTTGCAGTTACTTTGGATATTGAGCTTCGTGGTAAGATGCGCCGGAGCGACAAAATCTGCTGCGACGATCGCTGCATCTTCCCCGTGTGCGTCTCGTAAACGCCCATGATGCGGAACATTCGGTTCGATCCACCAGAATTTCCTCTTCGGGAACTCCACCTAGCCGACCTTTGAAATATATTGTTGCACAATGGAGGCTGTTGGTCTGCTTCTAGAAACAGCCAATACTCCCGCTGCTACATATGTTGATCCATATCCCGGGAAAAGAGATGTTATCATGTCGCACAAAGCAGAGTTTTCGTACTTGCAGGAATGCGCGCATGACGCAAGGGTATGTACTGAGAGGCTGAGTGAAGGAGGTGTAGCGGACAACGGAGTTTCACGCAGATTGCCGAACGAACCGAGGCGCTAGATAGATTGAGGTGGAGCTGGTAGGCAGGCTGTCCACTAGATATCACATGCGTTGGTTGTTGTCGATATGTATGCTTTGCATGCACTGCAATGCAGTAGGCGCACACTGCAGCGCTGCCCACAGCTACAAGATCGTCGTCTCTTTCACCAGATGCCTCCATTTGCGGACGTATGATTGAAGGCCGCGGAGCTCGCACATAGTTCACTCACCTTCCGAGTATTGTGGGCACGGCCATGCATGGGACCATTAGATCCCCGACGACGCTATTTGTACTACCTTCAGCTGAGGTCGCCACTGTTCCCAGATCCTGGCGCAAGGCGCGCTAGTTCACCCTCTTGTGAGGGACATGGATATGCGAACTTAAATGACAGACTTTGCCGATCAAATGAACGAGAAATAGTCAGCAGTTTTCAGGTTCGCGTAAGTCAAATTCGATGATCTTATCACAACGAAAGACAATTTTGGTGGCCCTGGGTGCTACGTTGACCAGGGCGATCGTGTGAATCCGATAAACTAGTACAACTTCTGATGTAGAATCAGTGGTTCCCTGACATTCCACGTGGGGGTGGTGGAGAATGTGAAATCCTCCCGGACCGGTAAAACTGAGGCAATGTTAACCGGATAAGGTGCGCTTGAGGACGAGGAGCTCGAGTGTGGAAGCGCTTACCAGCCAAGCAAAGTCAGTCGATCGAAGCGGCACATGATCGCAAGAACTAGTAATATGTGATCCGTGTTTTTGACTTATCGCAAGGTTGACTTGTGGTATAGAAGCTTTGCCCCTGACGTGTCAGTTGCCGGACCATGACTCCCAATAGCAGCATTGCATAAGAGTTAGCACGAGAAAAGTGCCGTGCAAGGAGGTGCATTGGCCGGTTGTTTTGGAAGAAACCTGGGAGAAGGCTAATTAATTCCCGAAATTTATAGATGAGCAGCGTGGTCTTAAGGAGGAAAACTTGGCTCGTGCGACTCAATACCTGGCACTGACCATTGCGGAAGTGCTGCCGCCGTGCACCCCCGCACTTTTATGCTTTGCGGTAGATGGTGATGGGGCGACGTAGTTGATCAGATGTCGCGCAGAGATTGAGACCTTGATCCCGCAATAAGTGTGTAAACGAGGTTTCCGGGCGGTATTTCAAGCGTTCCAGGTTCTTCGCGAAGTGAGGGGCGGCGTTTGGTCGAACTGCCTTTTGATATGAATCCCAATTCTGCGCTTCCAGGATCAGGTAGCCGCCTGATGCGAGCGATGTGCTGCACTTGCGGAAGAAGTTGACCAGCCCCTCGTCCAGGTGCTCGAGATGGATCCATTTTATAACGCTTAGGACCAGGATGACATGGAAAGGGCCTGCGAGCGCCGGGTCCGTCGAGACGACCCAGTCTGCAGCAACAAACTTGACACTTGGCCAATGGGAGGCGGGCTCCGAGGACGCTGGTATGCGTCCGTGACGAAGGACGGCGGACATGGGATAGTAGTCGACGAGTCGCTCAGATGGCTCCGAGGACGGGCGGACACGTGAGGCCTTGAGCGAGTACAGGTCCTCGGCTTTGCTCACCAGGTCTGGGTCAATATCGACGCCCACAACGTCGCTCGCTTCGAAGTCGAAGGCTTGTATTGTATCAGCAGGGAGTGTGTATAGTCGGTTGGCGGGTTGGGCAGGGGTTCCCTCACCAATCTGGGTTGCTACGGACCCGTCGTTGCAGCCGACGTCCAAGCAGCGGCGGCCCTTGAAGGAGACGCCCAGGGCGGTGATCACGCTTAGACGCAGATCGCGGACGTGAATTGCTGGCGGCGAGCCGGGCGCGTGGTTGGGGCCGAGATAGTCTGGTGGGTCGGTCAGTCAGTGGAGGTGCAGAGTGCTGTGACGGAGGCTGAAGTCGGCGCGGCACAGGGCCAGATGCAGATGAAGGCAGAGGATATAGAGTGTGCGGTACTGTGGTAGTTGCCGTAATTGGTGGATTTGGCCGCCATGGGAGCTCTTCGAGGCAGGGCGGGCGGGCGTGAGGGCGAGGAGGGTGCGGTGCCGAAAGGGGAGGTGGTCTCTAGTGGCTGTAGCGGGTTCGGGCAGGTGCGTTGGAGCGCCCCTCCGTGACCACATGAGTTGGGACCGCTGGGAGTTGTGTTTGCCCGCCCGCACCGTCAACCGGCCATGACGGCGATGCATGATGCACCACACGCCCGCATCCAGACACCATCCACCGCAGCGCCGCGCACAACAAGGACCCATGGCGGCCGCCCTCGGCTCACCATCGGCGCGTTCCTGCAGAAGCCCTGTCTGCCGTCCGCTCTCTCCCCATCTAGTGTGTGACTGCGCGTTGCATCCATCTCCACTGGCCCACGGCATCCGAGCCCATCGCCGCCAGTCACACGCCCCTGCGGTCGCCACGGCCTGCGCCGAAGCAACAGCAGCAAGCCCTGCATTGCCGCTTCAGGACGAAGGCGGTGGCCCGTTGCGACCACGCACCAGGATTGCGGAGAGGCAGGATCCTTTTCACCCGCCGCCCGCTGATAGGCACGCCTGGCGAGGATGCTCAGCGCCGTTCGCTCGCCCACTGCGACCACCTCCCCTCCCCTCGCCGTGCGAGCCGTCTGAGCCCCCGGGTTACGCGGGCGAGCACCGCGTCCGGCACGCCTCTTATATCAGGCGCAACACTCCACGGTGCGACAGTCCTACCTGTGGTCCCAAGACAAGACGTACCCAGTCCTCTTTAGCCGACTTCCAACGGCTGCTAAGTCGACACCATAAGGTATAAGCTGCCGCTCACGAGCCCAATCACGCCGCCCTCTGCGAGCAGGGTCCCATCCATGTCGCCGTTTGAGGACAACTCATCCACCCTGTTTCCAGGGATTTCACTCCCGCATTCCCAAGCCATCCTAGTTGACCGTTGTCTGAGCGCCTCTGGGGTCGACGATCACTCATTGCCGATAGAAAACCAAAGCGCTTCCCACGCCACACTCGATTCCTGACTTTGTGTACCCTCTCGAGCACCCCTGCCTGAACACAAACCTCCCAAGCAACCAAATGCGGCTTCTCGCATATTTCAAGGCCCGTGAACAAAACGCATGTCGTCCCGCCCATCTGCTATTCCACCGCTTCATCCACCCCCGCCATTCCGCTCGTCTGCAGACAGTAAAATGACCACGGAGACTCAGAAACCGCCAGCATTTTCCTCTCCGTCCTTTCTTGACTATCCCCAGAGTCGTCGTCTGCCGCCGCTCAACATCCCGGCCGCTGTGCCACCATCGCGGCCCGACTTCCCTTTCCATTCGCCTGTGAACCATCTCCCATCCATACAGCCTGGGCCTCCACGACACGATCCTCACCATCCAACAGCCCTTCCACGGCACCCAGCGCCAGTTGACAAGCTCTTGCATTCGTCTTCATACACCCCGCCAAGATCCGACCCACCCTACTCTCCCCAGCAATATGGCCCGTCAATATCTCCGCGAACAGAGTATGATAGCCGCGGAGCGAGACGACTGCCCGAGCAACGCCATCTGTATGAAGACTTGAGAAGCACACACCATCCCCCTCCGCACCATGAGCAGCCCTACGCCCTTACATCACCCGTGGAACCACCGCAGCAGAGATCTTATGCTCCGCTGCCGTCGCCTGGCTACACGCCAAGTTATGCATCGAGCTCCACTCCATTCCGCGGGTCCGTGGGCTCCCACTCACATCGTGGCTCCGTACCGAGTTCCTTGGGCCAGTTAGCGTATCCAGAGCCCCCCACTACTGGTCCTCCACCTCGGCAGGACCCTCGAGCTGCCCCTCTCCCTGGGTCCATACCGCAGCCTGTGTACAACGACCAGCTGTAAGCATGCCGCAGTCTCGTTTGGGTAGTCGAATCCCGCTGACCTAGATAGGAATCTCAACTACGAACTCGTGGTCCGCCAACAACCTATTGCCGCGCGTGCGTGCGGTTTTGGCGAAAGAGACCGCCGGGTAATAGACCCTCCGCCAATCATCCAGCTCAAAGTAACCAATGCAAAAAACGAACCTGAGGAGGAAGAGCTGCGCTACTCTCTTAATGTGGTGCATTGCACGTTATGGAACGCAGAAGGGACAAGCGAAGAGACGGCACTCATCCAACCCGATCGACGAACGACGCGACGACTGATGGGCCAGCTCGTAGCGTCGCCGTCGGTCGCCAAGGACGAACATGACAACGAGGGCTGTTTCTTCTGCTTCCCGGATCTGTCCTGCCGCACCCATGGCCGATACCGCCTACGCTTTGTGTTGATGCGCATCGACCCAATGAACCTTCATGTTGGCGGGTTCTCTCCCATCTTGACTGAAGTTCTTAGCGACGTATTCACCGTCTACACAGCAAAGGATTTTCCTGGTATGCGACCCAGCAGCGCGCTCACTCGCGCATTGAAGCTGCAAGGATGTAATATCCAAGTGAAGAAAGGCAACGAAAAGGCATTGGCGCGAAAGCGTCTCACACAGGGACAAGAGCACGACCATGACGACGACGACGAACTCGGAAAACGAAGGCGCAAGGAGTAATCCCGATTTCGATATAGGCGCGCGTGTGGTCTTTTGGCAGGTTTGGGCTTCGGCCTCGATAATTTCAGGACGTTGATTTCGACTAGAACAACGGGCGGCATCATGATATTTTGAACATGTGGAGCCATTCTCCGCTATCAATCAGCATCATCACGACGAGACGAACAGTATTACTCGGTGGAGGGTTGAAGTTTTTGGAATTGACCTGATATAAGGGTTCTGGGCGAAGACTCAGCTGTAATGCATTATCATAGCATCGGAAGCACGATACCGCATATTGGCACAGACACAGCGCGTGAGAGCACCACCTATGCATCCTGCCTGCAGACCCGAGTGTATTTGTGTTACCCCGGAAGGGGCAATTGATGTTCAAAAGTTCATGTGAAGTCAAAATTGGCGGTTTGGAGGATGCCGCCTGGCGCGTCTTCGGTAGCGACTAGACTAGCGCCTTCAGTCAGCCCCGCTCCGCCGCCGCCTAGGTATAATTTTCCTTTGGCGGCGGTGAGGATCTTTTCTTCTCTCCCCTTCCCCAACCGCGACAAAGCCGCCGCAAGCAATCATGAAATACGTGCTCGTTTCCGGAGGTGTGATCAGCGGCGTGGGGAAGGTACGTGTAGCATAGCAGCAGGGTGCTCGCTTTTGATCGCCGAACTAACATGCGCAGGGCATCATAGGTAGTCCTGACTGCAATTGCGACGTGATACATGCTGACCCGACGCGTCCACAGCCTCTTCGACGGGCTTGCTCCTCAAGACACAGGGCCTGAAGGTATCCTCGATCAAGGTCGACCCTTACCTCAATGTTGACGCCGGGACCATGAATCCTCGCGAGTGCGTCCTCACCCCGCCATACTTCATTCAACCCCCATTGACCCTTGCACAGGCACGGCGAGGTATTCGTTCTCTCTGACGGTGGTGAGGTCGACCTCGATCTCGGCAACTACGAGCGCTACCTTAACATCACCCTCACACGCGACAACAACATCACGACCGGCAAAATATACCAGCACGTAATTGAGCAGGAGCGCAAGGGCACATACCTCGGAAAGACAGTCCAGGTGGTCCCGCATATCACGGATGCGATTCAGGACTGGATCGAAAGGGTTGCGCGGATACCCGTCGATGACACGAACGAGGAACCGGATGTGTGCATCATTGAGTTGGGCGGCACGGTTGGCGACATCGAGAGCATGCCGTTCATCGAGGCTATGACGCAGCTTAGGCGCCGTGCGGGCAAGAATAATTTCCTCCAGATTCACGTTTCGTACGTGCCGGTCATCAACGGAGAGCAGAAGACGAAGCCTACGCAACAGGCTATCAAGGCGGTCCGTAGTGCGGGCTTGGTTCCGGATCTAGTATGTCGTTCTTTTTGATTATGGATCACCCTAAGCTAACCTTTGCAGATTGCCTGCCGCTGCGAAATCGCGCTCGATCGAGGCGCGCTGGAGAAAATCGCACACTTCTGCCAAGTCGACAATGATCAAGTCATCATGGTTCGCGACATGCCCTCCATCTATCAGGTGCCCATGCTCCTCGAGCAACAGGGCCTCATCACATCTCTCAAGAGGATTCTCGCCCTCGATACCCTCACAATATCCGACACTCTTACAAAGAAGGGCAAGCAGACATGGGCACAATGGCGAGCCCTGACCGACACACAAACCCGCAATTTCCATGATACGGTCGAAATCGCCTTGGTGGGCAAATACACGGAGTTGCACGACTCGTATATGTCGGTCATCAAGGCGCTCGAGCATTCCACCATGCGCTGCAATCGCCTCCTCAAGATCCGGTGGATAGATTCGGAGCACCTAGAAGCAACAACGCAAATATCAGATCCTTCGAAATTTCACTCAGCATGGCATGCCCTGTGCGGAGCAAATGGCGTGCTCGTCCCTGGTGGTTTCGGCACCCGTGGCACAGAAGGCATGATCCTCGCTGCGAAATACGCTCGTGAAAACAAGGTACCCTACCTAGGTATCTGCTTGGGCATGCAGATTGCAGTCATCGAATATGCGCGGCATATCTGCGGTATTACAGATGCTACGTCCGAGGAATTTAACGCGCAGGCAGCCAACAAACTCATCATGTTCATGCCCGAGGTCGACAAGGAGACTATGGGCGCGACCATGCGTCTTGGTCTCCGACCCACGCTCTTCCAAGAGGGTAGTGAGTGGTCGCGACTCCGCGCTCTGTACCACAGTAAGATCGAGATCCTAGAGCGTCACCGCCACCGATATGAAGTAAATCCATCGTTCATCGAGCAGCTCGAGCAGGGCGGTCTCTCCTTTGTGGGCAAGGACGATGCCGGCGTGCGAATGGAGGTAGTCGAGATCAGGGACCACCCCTGGTTTGTTGGTGTTCAGTTCCACCCCGAGTATCTTTCCCGGGTTTTGGATCCTAGCAGGCCATTCCTTGGATTCGTCGCAGCGAGCGCGGGCCTGTTGGAACCTATCACGCAGCAATATCAGGGCGGAGACGCGGAAGTCATCGCGGCTGGCGTCAATGGCCTCGGCCTGAACGGGAGCGGTCTCTTTTAGAGTGTTTGGATACATGATGTTACCCATTTTGGGCACGTAGAGGCAGGATTATGCGAATGAGGAGTGAAGACCTTGGGACTGAGGTCGGATATATGGCGTTTGGCATTGGTCATGCATGACATAGAAAAAGCACTACTCGAGGCGCGTATTGATACCTCAGCTATTGTGATAGCACGAAGATTAAATGTATAGAAATGTCAACACCGCCTTGTATTCAGGGCTACACTCGCATTTTTTCTTCTCTCTTTCGAAGCCATGTATTGACCCTGGTTTGCAGCGTGATCCACCCCGTGAGGATTTTGCACTCACTGCAAGCTCTCACATCTATCAGGATGCCACAGCTCGTACCCGGGTGTGGAGGTGCTTATGTTCAGTATGGAAAAGGCCGATGCATTGTGTTTGGGGTGGCTGGGATAATTGGGATAATTGTACGAATACCATAAAGTCTTGTGGCTTAAGTAAAGCAGCAATATCGTAGTTGAACTTTCGGTAGTGCTCTCGGTAAGGCTATCATCTCGTCTTCCTGAGAGCTGGTGTTGTCGCGGGGACGAGGTCAAGTGTGACGCTGGGCTAGCGGATCTGCATAGTACTGTCTTCTTGAAGCGAGTACCTATAAGTACACATTTATTGACTAATTTCTATATGAATGAAACCGGCTATTAGCTAGTTTCAAGAAAGGAAATTGTGCCAACGCCGAGGGTGAGACAAGCGGGTCTTTGGCTACATGCTCTTGGCGTTGAGCTACCAAGTGAAGTTTAAACGATAGTAAGTTCACCTTTCCAGAACGCATTCATATGGTGAACGGCTGTCAGGAAATAGTATCCTACCCTTCGGAAATAATGCCTCTGAGGTGAGACTGGTTCGAGTACCAGTCCCGCTTCATAAGTACATGTTTGCAAGCAAAGGACGAATTTCCGCTGCGTCTCTTCGACAGCATCCAAGATAACCTCTACGGGCTTCACTGTACGATGCAAACACAGCACATCTCCATAGAGGTATGGTGGGACACCTTTTTGTAACATAATCGTCCATTGTTCCGGATCACGCTCATAACGGGAAAGCTGCCCATATGCACATAGCCCACAGACGGTGATAGCTCCATCTGTGACTGCACCATAGGGCAGTTCCAAGGACGCGGGTGTACATGTAACTCGTCGTATTTCGATCGCGGTCCCAACAGGGGGTCTCACAAAGGTTCCAGGTGACGCAGCCCAAGACCAGGATGGCGCACAATAGGTCTTACTTCTACTGATTTGCGTGCCTCGGCGCCTGTACCAGTTCAATTGTCTGGCTAGATCAAATTGCCACAGCCCTGCATAGTAGTTCGGGCCAAGAGTGCTAGAGAACACTTGAGCCATCCCGGCCAGTGCTCGTAGTCTGTCACTTTCCAAGGTGGTTACCCGTGGGCTGTAGTTGGCAACAAGCTGTTCCCAAAGCTCGAGGGCTTCTGTTTTGGATTGCGGCAGCGGACTCAACATCGCAGATAGGAGATAATCTTCAATTTCAACACGCCGCTTGTACCATGGCTTTAAGTCGATGGAATCGGGCTCCAGAATTCTCTTCCCAGCAGCGCACCGCCATTCTAGGGTACGGCTACCGAAGTACAGCACTCGTTGCGCGAGTATATGCTCCTGCAAAGTCCAAGCCCGTCTTTGGATCGGATCCAAACTCTTGCCCTGGTCATGGTCTTCTGCAAATTGAAGTGACACAGTACCAAAACGGCCAGGGCCGACGCAGAAAGGTACGCTGAATGTCTCTCCTTGGAATTTCCGCTGTCCTAGGAATCCTTTCGAAGCATCATCTGCATTAGCTGCCACTATGGTGACACAAGACTTGCGATATATGTCGCACATAACTGCGATTTCGTGGACCTTGTCGTCTTCATCATTCTGGAGAATACAGAGTGCGTCCACCCAAAGATACTGCATATTGGCGGCTCTGGCGACTAAAACCGCATCCTTGATAGTCTGTGGTAGGAGTGACCACGATATACGGTCTAAATACTGACTTAGGGTTGCAGATGTCAAGATGTGACTGGATGACGCTCCCCAGCAATACGACAGCGCCGCATATCTGCCTTTCCGGTCACCGGGTACTACGAGTCGGACATGCTCGGGATCTTCGCTTGGGTTGAGTTCTATCACGCGTGTTGGTAGCGACGTTTTCGTGGACTGTACGCAACAATCGTGCGCTGCGCAATCCGCCATCCAGGACTGTATGTCATCATTGATCGCGTCCATGCATAAGTTCGCTCGCATAGGCCTTGCTGTGACATGGCGTGCAGCACGATTTGCTGGCGGCGTGAAAGCGATTAGGCCGATCGCATTTGTGGGTCGGTTGATGGCGAGCTGGAAAGAGTTAGATCCAGTATCAGGCCGTGGGCGTGGCCAATATCTTCCATCAGATAGCATTATCTTGAGCTCCCCTGGACCATACTCTGGCGAGAACTTGTGCAATGCTACTTCTATAAGCTTACACCATGAGCATCCTTGCTTAGCCGATGTATGAAGGTAACTCCTGGATACATTATAGGTTGCTGTATCTTTAGATGAATGGCTATACCGCATGCAAACCATCTCATAATCGAATGTGTTGAAGAGATCTGCCCAACAACGCCGGCATATTAACAGGCCCTCGACTACCTTCAAAGGTCGTGTTCTCCCGGCAACAGGAGCGCCCTCATGGCGTGTAAGTGGCTGTGGAGTCTCTGCAGCGAGTGTTAGCTTCCTATTTGGTCCTGAACGTTAAGGCTCGAAAGGTCCCATACGGTTTCCTGCATCGCGATGGAACAAATTTCGCAGCCGTCGTCCAGGTGATTTTCGATGGAACGACTTGTTTGTGTTGCCTAGTGCAAAGGCCATTGAAAAGCACGTCCAGGACGACAACCCGGTCCTAGGCGTTGAGCAGAGGTTCAATCAACCACTCGCGCAAGCCTGTCGTCAACGCCTTATCTGAAGCAGAATACCGAGGTTTGTGAAGCAACAACAAAGGCTGCGTATCATGGCGAGAGCGATAATTTCTGTTATCCTTCGTGATAGGGAAGGCTGTGAAATGCAGACACCGGCAGCTGCGCCACTACTCTCGTACGTGTTCGTGACGCTAACTGTTTGCGGAACTAACGTGATGCACGTTAAGGCATCGTTAGTCTATCTGGTACGCTATGCTCCCTTCATCCTGTCCTACATAATCTTGGTTCCTCGTTCCACCAGACCACAGGTGTGTGGTCTTAGTCAGATGCCGCCTTGTGGCACGCTAGAGACCGGCGATCACTTTCGGCGTAAGCTGTTAGCCACTTGCTTTTGAGAGATATGATTCAGAAGCGGCTACTCAGAAATGCTTTCAAAATTCTGCCTCGTAATAGCTAGACCGCGCAGTAAGTGTGAAAATCCGCTCGACCACCCACCGAACCATTTAACACTCCTCAACTTCCTCATTCTGCTCGGTACTAGCTTACAAACACCAACATGACGAACATCTCGATCCAAGACTTGCGTGCCCTACAAAGTACCCTCAATGCGGCAATTGACGTATACGACACTTCCCCGGACCCAGATACGACAGCAAAGATCAACAAAGCTGCAAAAGCAATCGCAGCGGTGACGCGCGGTACAAGCACCGACTTTATCGGTCTCGGCTTCCAGCCCCTCGAAAACACGGTCATCCGCATCGGAATTGATCTCGACCTCTTCAACATCATTGAGGAAAACGTGACCTTGGATCAGCTCGCCCGCAAAACAGGAGCAGACCCGAACCTCCTAACTCGTATCCTTCGCTTACTGGTGGCTATCAAAGTCTTGAATGAGGCCAGCTATCATGTCTATTCTGCTACACCACTATCGCACATGTTCCGCGTTCCTCCGATCAGAGACTGGATGAAGACAACGTACGACACTTTACTACCTATCTGGCAGGAGATACCGGGGTGGCTCCGTGAAAACGGCTACAAGGACATTACCAGCCTGAATTCCAACCCCACAAAGTCCATGTACGGCGCAAACTTCTTCGACGCGCTGTCTAAAGATCCCAGACGCGAAACAGACTTTGCTTCAGCAATGAGTTTACAAGACAATATCCCCAAAGTTGCAACAGCGCAGTTCCCATGGAACGAAGCAGCTGCTACGTTCGACAGGAGCAAGTCCGATGTATTCGTGGTCGATGTCGGAGGTGGGCAGGGGCAGTATCTGGCTCGCCTGATCAACGAATATCCCGCTATGCCAGGCCGCAAGATCGTTTAGATTCTGCCCACTGTCGTTGCTGGGATAGACAAGTCCACCTCATTTTTTGAACCACAAGCACATGACTTCTTTACGCCGCAGCCAGTGAAGGGCGCCAGATACTACCATCTTTGCGGCGTCTTACATGACTGGCCGGATGAGTCCTGCTTGAAGATCTTGAGGCATGTTAAGGAGGCGTGTACGCCAGGGTATTCTGACATTTTGATCCACACCGTAGTTCTCCCGGAAACTGGTGTAGGAAGGAGCGACGCCGCAAATGATCTATGCATGTGGACTTGTCAAGGAAAAGAGAGGACGAAGAAGGATTTGGAGGCGCTCTTTGCGAAGGTGGATCTGAAAATAGCGCGTGTAATCATGCCAGAGGCTGGATTTCTAGGGTACGTGGAGGTGAAGGTGGCGTGATGATGATACAGAGGTTTATCCACCTGGTTGGAGTTTCGTTATTTAGCAGCGCAAAGCCTGGTGTTCTTGGAAATTGCTGTTCAAGCTAAGATGGTAGATATGATTATCGAAACCGTTGAATCGCTATAAACCTTCTACTCATGAGCGCCAGAAGTTCAGTGGTCGAAGGTGATGAACGTAAAATGAGGAAATCGCCTGTTACATGAGAGAAGCTGATTGTTGCATGTCGCGGGCTACATAGGAGCGTAAAAAACATTGGCGCTTTGAGTGGTTTCTCCCCACTATCCGTTCCGTTTGCTAGGAATCGGCCATCTCCACATATTGCTAGACCGGCAAATACATACCCTGCTCCAACACCACCACACTGCTCGGATCATACTTCAGCTTCTCCACATACCAATGCAACATCATTGGGACCTCTGGATTCAGCGTTTCCACTCTCATCCTGATATAGTCGTCTGAAACTTGAAACGCCTGACATTGTGGCCCCGACTCTTTTTTGACATGCGCCAACACGTACGCCCTGGCCGCAGCCTTGTCATTCGCGGCTCCCTTCACTGACGCTTTTCCGTACTGGTAGTCTTGAGATTCTTTCCAAGTGAGCATGGCGATATTGAGATGGTCTTTCGCCGAATTACCTGTAGACGCAGCATGGTTCTTTACCAAAAATATGTCAAAAGTGGAATTGCGATAATGATCATGGAAGAAATGTTGCTGAAGCTGTGTCTGAAGTTCGGGGACCGGCAGTGTGAGCATCGGGGTAACTTGGTTATAATTTATGGCGCTGAGTAAAGTGTATGGTCTGTTGTTTTCAACTAAGGCCGCTGCTGTCTGATACTCAACTATCACGTAGATAGTCTGCTTGTGGGCGTTGCTGTCGGGAGTGACTTCCTCTGGTTCCATGCTTATAGAAATCGTCCGCGGTCTCTATGATCAATGTGAATTCGAGAAGATGCCGCGGTTAATGTGTGGATTCTGTGAAAATGAGGTACAGAATTTATGTAGAAAGACATGATTGTTGCATCCTACGCGTCATGAAAATCTGGGACACGTGCGCAGGCGTTGTCTACTACAGGTGCTTATGGTTTGTTGGAAATCTTTGTCTTAGATGCCGCTCGATGCTTCTGCAAGTCGCTCTGTTTCATTCTCGGTGCTACCTTTTATGACCTTAAGGTCCTACGCATATGCGGCGTGATCTTCCTGCCTTTTTGCTCACATAACCCAAGCGGGCCTGTATCGAGCTGAACCAGCAGCCGGCACCCACGGAATCTACTTTCGTCCGGGCCTCTTTGGCTTCGCAAACCCCTTCTTCTCCTCTTTCTCTTCCACCTTGAACTCATTCGCAATAACTTCCGCTGTGATCTCGTCCGGATTCGTTGCTTCTAATTTCTTCGCGACCTTCAAGCCACCCTCACTCTGCGCCAGAGTAATAACGTTACTCCGACTCGCCGCATATAACATTCTTTCCTTGATTTTCGCCCCGCTGGGACACGTCGAGATGAACACGATAGATGATTCCGGATCGTTGTGTTTGTAGAACGAAAATCGAGGTTCCTGCTTGTCGATGGAGGACGCAAGGCTCTCAGGTGATGCGGAGGATGATGAAACGAACTTCAGAGTTTCCGTAGGAACGTCCATGCGAAGTTGTACGAGATTGTCGCTTCCACCTTCTCCAAGCTGTCGTAGCGCACCAGAAATCTCTTCATCAGCGCGAATCGCCAGCCTTCCCCCCTGCGCAAGGCTCTGGCCCTGCGTACCCCGGCTCTCCAGCGCCTCCGCCTCCTTGATGTCCTGTAGACTCTGCTCCTCTGCAGTAAGTGGATTCGAGCTCTCGGTGTGTTTGACATGCCTCTCCCATCCCTCAGCGGTCAGTTCCTCGGCCTCGGTACAGAATATGCTCTCGGGAAAGTGCTCGCCGCCGAGCTCTCGGACCAGTGTCAGTCGCGTTGAAGCGAACAACATTTTCTGACGCACTGGCGCGGCGTTGGGGACATATGTGACGGCTACAAGGGACTTGTCTGGGGAGGAGAGGACGTTGTTACGGCGAAGGAGGATGTAGAGCGCTTCATTGGGCTTGATGAAGTCCTTCAGGTTTGAAAGGTCCTCGAGGAAGGTTGCATGCGTCGACGGTATCGGAGCTGCAGGAACGATGGCTTCTTGAGAAATGGTGGCGAGGATACCGCGTTGGGTCGTGGAGGTTATCAGGTTCTGGAGAGCTTCTTGGAGCTCCGCAGAGGCTGAGGCTGTTAGTCAAAGTGATGTATTAGAAGGGAACGACTTACCGGAGATGCCTGATTGCATGATTAAGAGACTGAAAACGGGGAACGACCAGTGGCTTGTGGTACCAACTGCTAAAGTTAGAGATTCGGACGGGGCGTTGGATCGGAGCTGAGGTGCACAGCCATGTTTACGCTGACGTCGGAGGGGTTGTAGTGGGGCAGGTGGGATGAGGGGCCTTGGCAACGGGTAGTTCTATGGCTGGAACTGATCAATATGCACGTGAATCCTTCTAACCCGACGCTTTTGTAATACATGTACGTTAAGCAGGGCTTATGAACACTGAACGTTAGTTGCATGCATGCAAGTTCAACAACAATGATGCTAGGTACATGAGAAAGATGCGGAGTGGTATCAACAGTCCCCCTATGTTCGCAGCCAAATCAAAATACTCCAGTACTACTCTTCATATTGACCACCCGGCAGCATATCTCTATTTTTTTCCAAGACGCCCTTCAAGTACTCGTAAACGGTGAATGTAACGGCTTGACCGGGCGCAACACGCATAATGCGAGGTGTGATACCCTTGTAGAAACTTCGACTTCCTTCCTGCTTCCACATATCGCTTTGCTTTGTTAGCTTTATAAATGCTTATTATCTGCCCATCGATCCATACCTAGAAATCGCCATTATCCGACCCATGGCAGTCTGTCCCGGTTCAGCAGGCGTTTTCTGCAGCCTCGTCTTGATAGTATCAATAGGCGCATTGCTCAACGGTCCCATAGCACCCGACACAAGTCCGATGAACATCGTTTCGTACCCTGGAAGATCAGTTGTCCCATGATACTTCTGAAGCTGAGCCCTGAACTCTGAGTATGCCGTGAAGTTGACAGCCTGGTTTGAGCCTTGTCGGAGTGCCGTTAGTGAGACACCGCGGTATAGAGCGCCAAATCCTTCTTCGCGGACAACGGTATAAAGAGCGTGCGCGGCGTTGCGGTATTTGGGCACATCGAGGGGATCGGCCATTGAATGGTGTTGCGCTTGTAATCGGATCTTCACCACTTCCATGGGCGTTACGACGGCAACAGCTTCGGTCACACCCGCAGACAGACCAGCTGTGTGAGGTCAGGATGATTCTGTATCCATGCTAGGATTGTACATACCTAGGAATGTCGCTCTTCCACTAACGAGACCATCCTTGTCTGCTAATAACTGCTTATACCACTCGTAACTTGTGAAGCGGATAGCCATCTTTGGTACAATGCCGGTGAGGACAGCACCGAGACCTTTATAAAGACCCAACGGAGTTTCTCGTCTGACAATCTCTGAACCCGTCTTCAGGAATCCGCGTTTAGGTGCCTAACACAATGTGAGTGGTGTTCGAGCGCACACGGACCGCTTCAATTGCATAGTTGGACGTACTCCTGGGGCGCGCGCTCGCCGCGACAATTGCATTCGAACCTTGATAGTGTCTATGTATGGTTTTAGCTGACTACGTTTGAACTATAGTACCGGAACACTTACCTAGAGGGTGGCACACGAGCGCTTCCATCATGCCTGCGCCTCCACCAGCTATGCGCGCATCGTCAGTGATCGTTCGCTGAGATCTCCAAGACTTCAAAAGCATGTAGTTCAAGCTCACCGATCAAGTTTGTAGCGGCTGAAGCGGGCTTCTTGCCGCCAGGGCCTTGTATTGACTTCGCAGACATAGTGCGCAAGAGAGCTCGCGCTCGATTGGACGAGAGAGAACCAGAAGGAGAGACTATGTAGTTGACGCTTTTCGCTGAATTGCAATATATCTTGGACCTGGAAAGAAGAGCCAAGTGTCCTTCGAAGCTCCTTCCAAGCTTCAAAAATGAGCTACAACGTCTGGCTGGCTTGCAGAACGAGTATGGCAAGTGCGTCCTTGTGTGTCAAATAAAACAAAGAGACAGTCCGATCGCGAGACAGATCGTTGCGCAAGGAAGACAAAACTTGACTCCTATTCACAAAAAAAGAGAAGAGCAAGCAAGAAGAAAAGAAAAACAGCACTCTGCCATTGCAGTTGTATTTCCCCAGTTAGCCGCGGATGGGAGGACGCCCTTAGCTCTACCAAGTATCCTCGGCTCGGCCACGCGTGAGCCCAGGGCTAACACTGGTCTTGGGGAGCACGCGTCCCGGGCGGCCGCATCGAAGATGGCAAGGTCCTTGGCGCGAGGGAAACCCCAGATCAGCATGGTGGACGAACGGAAGGCATCGTCAAAGGTACAAGCTTCGGCTGGCGATCGGCTACTGGTGGAGGCGTTTTCCGGATGACTGGCCAGAATTCAATCGCGTGCCCATCTTGCCTTTTCGTGACTGTGGATGAGGCGAACGGCACTTGACACGTGCAATCATTGTGATTTTGGATGCGCCTTTGGGTTCATGTGAATGCACTGCTGATGGTGGGCTGGCTTGTGAAAGAGTGACGTTGTGGTTCATCCGGAATGGAGCCGCATAGAATGCGGGGTTGTTCCGCTTCTGTCCGAAGGGTGGCCCGTGCGTGACGAGTAGAAACCGGAATGCCCAACACCAGCCATGAAGTGTAAACCGAAATGGCGCGCTGCTGTCAATCTGTAGGACGCCTTTGCTGTGAAAGTCGGCTACGGTACTTGTGCTCGTGCAAACGCAGATGACAAACATTCGAGCAGCTCTTCCGTTCTGAGAACACCTGAAAACGTTCAATTCGATGGTATCTCGCTGAAATGCTCATATGTAGTCTAGTCATCATCACCACCCCTCAAAAATCCTCCTCCACCTACGGCTCTCCTTTCCATCTTCTTGAACGTAAACCCCTTTCTACCTCCGCGACCCTTCCTATCGGCCTCACGCCCTTTCAACCAGTGTTCCCTAATATTCTTCGTGTCATGGTTGACCTTCGGTGCGAGTAGTGCGTTCCGCTGTGCCAACACCGAAACGTTGACCTTTCCTTTCTTCACATCCTTGACAGGCTTCTCACCACGCTCCAAAAACTTGATATGCCTGTTCATCTTTTCTTTCCTGACTTCTTCCTCTGTTTTGCCCCCGCGAACCGGCGGAGGCGTAGGGGGTCGATGATCACCCGCCGCTTCAAGGATTGAATCTGGCAGTAGATCCGGGAGATTGTGCATGTCCACTTCCATCGATACCCTCCCTGGAGATGAATCTTCGCGTTGCTGTCGGCGAGCAAGCTTCGCTTGGTGCTTAGCCAACTTTCGTGCTTTCTTCTCCTCACGTTCGCGCTTCTCGGCCTGCTCTTGAGCTTTGCGATCTGCGCGCTCCTGCCGACGGTTCTCTTCTTTCGCTTGTTGAGCTTGTCGCGCGCGCGATGTTTCCTCGGCTGTAGCTTTGGCTTTCGACGCGGCCACCGACGTGGTGACCATTTCGGGAGCTTCATCGGAGTCGCTTCCATCGTCTTCAGGTTTGCCTGCTGCTGGAGCTTCCTTTGACTCAATCTGCACGGTGGTCTCGACAGGCTCCTCGCTGCCGAAGCGTCTATGTTTTCGAGGAGGGACTATCGCGGTATCTGGCGCCACGTCTTCGAATGCAATACCAAGTGATGCTAGATCTTGGACCTGATCCATTGATGGCTTATCCTCTGCGCTAGCGCCCTGAGTAGCACTAGTACCCGGTTCTTTAGATTCCAATGTGCTCTCTTCTGAAAGACCAGGATCCACGATCTGCTTTACTGGGGAAAGTGGAGCCTGTTCGCTCTCCCATGTCGAGGAAGGTATCTCTTCCGCCAATTTTGATGCGACAGGACTCTTTTCTGGTGAAAGAGCCTTAGGATATTTCCTCGGTCTTCCCCTCTTGCCAGATCCTTTACCAGATACCGGTGTGGCCTTGGTAGCTTTTGTAGTGGGCTTGGGAGTGATGGAACCTTCCCTGTCTTCGTCATCCGCAGTGGTTGCAAATGAATGTTGCGCGGGTGTGTAGAAAACGTCTGCTTCATCAGCAGATCTTTCCGACGCAGGCTCCGGTATCATTATCTTAGGACTACCGCGACGAGCGACGGGTGTGCTTGCTTCGGCAAGGTCGAGGGATTTTGTGCTCCTAGTCCTGTGCGGCATCGCCTTGGTGACGGAGCCCGGCTCCTTATTCCTTTCTTCGGCTACAGGGCCCTGAACGGTACTCTGAGCCTCTTCAACATTTCCTTGCGTAGCGGGCTCTTCCTTGGACGCAGCCTTCTTTCGCCTCTTAATTGAGGTTGGTGTCTCCTGCACCTCAATCTCTATATGTCGCTTCCCTCTCGTGCTTCTTGTGGAGCTCGCCGGCGTGCTCTGAACTGACCCTTCAGTGCCGGTACCTCGTCGCGTTGTAACCATAGCTTCCTCCTCAGCGGCGGCGCTTGCGCTTCTCGGGATATTCTTGGTAGCTTCCTGGATCTCTCCCTGATATGACGGCGAGCGACTCAATATACGTTTAGCAGTGTCGAACACGTGGGACAACATTGATGACATTGAACAAAATTATTTTTGTAAGGCCGCCAAGCGGGAAAGCGCGACCCACGGTTCGGACCCACGTTTTCCCTAGCGCTGTTTGCGGACCTCCGAAGCTTGAGCTTATACGACGACTACCCCTCTACTTGCAAGCATTCGCAATCTTTCAGGATGTCAATTCGCCCGAGCATTGTTCGGAGCGCCCGCTGGATCTTGAAGAACGAGCCATGTTTTCTTTGCTTGTATCGCAGGCCTCTAAATACACGCAGCTATGCGATAAAACAACGCATAGACCCATCAAAGGGAACGCCGAAAGAGATTCGCGCCGACATAGACAGGCGCAATAGATTTGCATATTATCGCATGCTTCAATTCGACAAGTTACTACCATGCAATCTTAAGGATGCCAACCAAATCATCGATGGATTCTTGGACAACCAGGCCAAGAATATGGATCCGGCGACCAATGTACGCCAGTTAGCAGAACGTAAGTATCCCTGCCCGCTTCAGGATCTACACCTTCTCAACAAATTTCAGGGTACAAGATTCGAGTAGTACATTTACCAATGCTTGCGATCCCGATGTTCCAAATACCAGACGTCAATGACACGGAGCGTCAATTGCCTCCAAGCCAACAATCTACAGTGGCCGCTTCAATACTTCTTGCTTGCAGCGCAGCCGGCGATCTTCAGGCTACGCTGCAAATCCTGTATGCCGTGTACTATAGCAGCAATGCCTACAACATACCCAAAGCCGCGGAAATCGCGCGCCTTTTCACGCCAAAGGACATCAGTGATTGCAGGTCGATGCTGGAGCAACTGGCAGAGGGAAACGATGGGAAACCTGAAGCGAAGGGCGATGCGAACGCAATGACACTGCATGCCAAATTTCTAGAACTGGCTGGCGAGAAACAGAAAGCCAGATATTTCTACGACAAGGCACTGGAGCGGTACAACACTAAGCTTTATCGCGGATACCCACATCCGATGGCGCTACCCTGGCTAACGCCGTGGACGGAACTCGCAAACTTCGAACGAGTGTCCGATACGCCCCGATTAGAAAAAATAGTTGAATCCCTGAGATTTGGCGCGCTAAAAGCCGACGATCCAATGGCATACTACAAGCTCACCACCTTTACAACAGAACATAGTTCCAAATGGCTCGAGTATATGACCAAAGCAGCCGCCTCGGGCCACCCCGAAGCTATGTACAAGCTCGGCCGATTTTATCTAGAAGCGAACAATCATGCATCTGTCTTCTTGAACAGTCCAGGGTTCAGGAAAGCTTTGAAATTCCTAGTCTCTTGGGGTCCTAATGCTACCGCCAAATTTGGCATAGAATGGCTTCAAGCTGCGGGGTTGGGCGGGCATAAACCGGCTTTGATGGAGTTGGCGCAGTTGCATGAAAAGGAGGGTGCGAAAGAACAGGCCAAGGACTGTCTGCGAGCTGTCGCGAACGATTCATTGGGTGACGTCCCAGACGAATGGTCGTACTTAGTGCGGAAGGCCAGGCAACGACTTGCTGCATTGTAATAAATAACCAGGAGCAGAGACGATTGGCCTTGCATGTGTACATTAACCGAGATACCCTGTATAATATGGCCCTCATATTAATACCCACGTGTTTGAGTTCCGTCTCCATGTCGAGCTGCTTGAGAATTTAATCGTCCACATCGCCGCGCCCTCCATTGCCGACAATGTCTTCTTCACGTCCCGAAACTAGGCTATACGCTTTAAGGGTACTGTTGAAATGTTTGCATCAAGAAACTATTTGATCCCCACGATAGCGCCACTGTAGTTCCTCTCAAAGTGAACAAGTAATAGTCGCTAATCGTCATAGTCAATTATTCCGAGTTGAAGATGCTCTTTGTAATCCGAAGTCGCAAAGGAGAATGTGTCGTAGTGGTAGTGTGTCAGCCTCTCCATACTCGCCAGTGTATTCTTCAAGTGGCTCGGCATTAGTACCTTGGATCCGATGCTTCGACAAAGGTATGCTGATCGTACGCTCGTGCATAGCTCTTACACTGCTCAGCTATAGAGGTCGCTAATGCCGTGTAGTCGACTTGTAGCTCCGAATACATGATTTGACTACATAGCAGATGCATGATAAGCTCATTGGCGTCACCTAATGCTGTAGTGTTACCGAGAACTACCACTGCCGCATCTAGTTCGGGAAAAAGAGTGAAAGCGGAAATTGCCCCTGCACTAAGTTTCGAGGGGAGCATGAACCTCATAAAACCCATGCCGTATCTCCGCTCTGATTGGCCATGAGTTGCGGCATCGGGAAGAGCCATCTTGGGAGAAAAGATAACCCCAGGATGTTTGCTCACTGGTGAGCCAAGTCTGAATGAAGCGTGTTTCGCTTCTTCTGCATAGGCAGCTAACAATACTCCCGACCACTTCATCATGTCCACGACACAGCTTCGGATGCTCCCTCCTGGAGTAAATGGAGATTCCTCCCATGGGGGTTCGGGTATCAGCAACGCTGTTCTAGACCGCGACGCGACATATGCGAGGCTGATATTGTCATCAGGAACGTCCATTCGCTCAATGTATGACCGCGTTAAACCGTAAGCTTGCAGTAAGCGCTTCTTTACGAAGTCCAGGTAGGTGAGATGATCTTTGTTGTTCCGCTCTACAGCGAGACCCGCGACAGCGTACATCCAATTGTTGTAGAGCCATTCACTCCGTAGGCTACGCACCCTAGGCAAAGCATTCACCCGTTTTATCAGCTCTGAGTGAGACACGAGAACTTCGCTCCGTTGACCGACCCAGCTCATATCTAAACGAGCATACCCATTCCGGTGAGCAAGTAAGTCAACTAGCGTGGCGTCCTTCTCTTTGAGTTCTGGAAGATAGCTTTTCACTGGGACGTTGAGATCGAGCGAACCTTCCTCAGCCAACAAGGCAAAAGCAGTGGTGGTGAATGCCTTCGTGCATGAGGCTATATTGAACAACGTGTTGTCGTCTACTAGCTCTTGATTCTCACGATCGCGGTACCCTTAGCCTCTTGCGAGAACGACTTGACTCTGGTATAGAATCCCATATGAGAGGCCAACCTGACCCATGGTGTTGCATATTTTTTCGATGATCGGTTGTACGATTTTCAGTCTATATGTCAGGATTTCAATGCTCGGAAGGCTTAATTTGATTAGTTGCGATATTTGGGCACAGTGAAGCGACTTACTTCGGTAAATCACTTAGGCGGGCAAAGAAACTTTGCACAGGTTCCATTGCAGTGTTATTGCTGTTCATAGATTTTGAAGTCGAGATCAAAGATGGGCAAGAAGGCCTTTCTTGGACGACGCTATATCAAACGCTCTCCGAATTTGATCGCCGAGAAATTCTGGCTGACTTTCAAATTAGTAGACACCACTGCCCAATATAGGAGTCGTGACGAGAATCGGTGGACCAGATAATTGAGAAAGCAGTTCGAGAGTCCAGAGGAGCCAGAAAACGTCAAAATCTCTGGATACAAACAGAATTCACGCCGCTCGGAGCGCAAAGTACACGAGGAGGCAGTTCCCCGCTAGACGTGTCACACAAGGCTGAGCAAATCCTCGAAGTAATGATCGATCAAAAGGTTCGTTCCGTCTTGCATAACTGGGAGATTGAACAACTGGACGCTGTTCTGCAATATGATGCGACACACGCAGAGGCCGGTGCCTTGCGAGCATAGCTGTGTCAGCGAATCTTATGACTACCGTATGACACCTCTGTATTCGGAATAGCAAGGTGACCATCGTGCGAATGCTGTGCAAGCTGGGAAGTACAGCCAAGCATCTTTGAGTCATGCTGCTGGACTGTGCAATCTGTGGACCAGCAATCATATGGTCCTGAACCAAGGGGCTCCTGCTAGCAAAACGACAGCAGGCGCATGCTGTGTTACCTATCGCTTCATATTGCCTTCAGTTCGTACCGCCCTGAGCCTATGAGCATAATCAATAAGCTTCTCCATAGTTATACCCCTCATAGAACTCCATCCCCACGCCCAACTCTTCACACCCAACACTATCATCATCAATCGACACCTTACCCAAGCCACTCCACTGCAACCGCATGGATTCACTTCCATGCCCGACCCATTCGCCAGCCTCTCTCATCTTCTGCGCACTCTCCGAAAATCCTCTTGCCTCCAACCATCCCTCCTCAATCTTCATGGTCCCTGTCCTCGCAAACCAACTCCACCAATCCATAACTAATCTTGCAAAAGCAGTGTCTTTCCCATCTCTATCCCTCCACCCCTGCTGCAGGATATTCCCAAAGGTATATGGCACCTCCCCCGCATGACATTTGTAGTACTCCTCGTTATCTGGGTTCTCCACATCTCGGCCGCAGATAGGGCGGGCGGCAGCGTCGAAGCGGGGAGTCTGGTATGTGCGATTGAATTGAAATTCGTAGGCGGCGGTGAAAATGGAATTGCGGGTGGCGGAGTAAGCGAAGGCGTGGGCGAGACAGGTGAAAAAGAGATGCGTGGCTACGATGTTGGTAGCGTTGAAGACGGCAGCTTGTTTCTCTTCCTTTGTGAGAGAAGGCCATATTGGTGACCTCTCAGGCGAGAATGAGGAGTTCGAGAGATGCGTGACGTCGAGGCCTGCAACGGCGGAGATGAGGATCAGGTTGGAGGTGAAGTTTGTGGTAGGCGTGGTGATGTAGTAGGATATCTCGTCGCGGTTTACGCCAAGCAGGACGGGAATATTGTGCTTTTTGGAGAGACTTCCGGAGAGGGGTAGAGCCCGCGTGAAAATGAAATGGTTATCGCGGATTGGGCCGATGGCTTGTGTGCGGGAGGGCTCGGTGAACCATTTGAGGGCATCGTATGAGCGGAGACAGGCGACTTCGTCTTGGACGTCAGAGCATCCGCTCTCTTGGAGGACCTTATTAGTCACTCGCGCGTAGACTGCCGAGGGGGTGTCCCACTGCGTGGTTTCGGCTCCTGGTCCGGTATTTTCTCCTGGCATACTTTGCATTATCGCTCCATGAAACAGGCTCTTTGCCTCAGGAACGGCTAACAGTGACCGGACGTTAACAGCCCCAGCGCTTTCGCCCCATATTGTTACTCGATTTGGATCACCGCCAAAATTCTTAATATTTTTCTGCACCCAACGCAACGCAGTGATCATGTCAGAAATCGCATAGTTGCCATTGTGCACGCCATCGTCGAAAGGCAAAAAGCCCAAATTGCCGAGCCGGTAGTTGAACGTTACAACTACAACATCTCCACGGGAAGCAAGGTTGCCACCTTCTTTCTCTGGATCAGTGCCGGTACCTGCGAGGTTGCCACCGCCATAGAGCCACACCATGACAGCCTTCAATTTTCCCTTGGGAAGTCCGGCAGTAGGCACATAAGGCGTCCATACGTTCAGGAATAGGCAGTCTTCACTCAATTCCGGCCACCGTGCCTCGGGGGCCTGCAAGCATCCTGGACCGTACTTTGTTGCGTCAACTTCGCCTTCACCTTCATAAAGACTCGAGAACGTGAATCGATCGGGTTGAAGCGAGAAGCGTATCCCCCGGAACTGGAAGGTATAGAAGTCGCGGAAGCCTGTGATGTTTTGTGTGCCAGACTGCACGGTGATTTGGAGGGAGGGGATGGGAGAAGATACATTGGCGCTGAGGATAGGCCCTGAATTTGTGCACAAAGCTGGAAGGATGGTATCACAAGGCTTTTGTGACACGATGCCGTTGGTGGCTATTGTGTTGCAAAGGCCAGAGTTGTCAGATGAAGTCGAGATCCAGTAGGGCAAGGAATCATTCCCATTGAGATAGGCTTGGTAGGAAAACGCGTTGTCAAGGCCAAGCGAGAAGTTCGAACGGGTGTGAGACCATAGCACCTCGTTCGCAGAAGCACATCGTTGCTCCGCGGTCGAGTACGTAGATGGCGAGAGTAGAAGTGCTCCCGAGGTCCGACTTGTAATATTGCCTGGGATTGGTCAGAATCAGAGCAATCGAGAAGCAGGCATGGTGAACGGACCAGCAAGATCGTTATCGGTAAGGACTGTAGCGGAACCTAGATTATCTATGTTAGGCACTGCAGCGCTCACCGTAGAAGATCCGAACAAGCCGACGACAGAGACAACAGCTAGTTCGTAGCAGTGCATCACTTCTTGTGTCAATGTGAACATTGACTTGATTTAGTAATAGACCGTGACAGTTGCTTTACATACTTCGAGTCATGTATGCCTCCCTGAACGTTCATGATGGTTGTGGGGAATCCGACCCGTAATTAGCCTAATTTAGCTCGCATTCGTAGGAGTGTGGATGCTGTACATAGGTAAGCTGTGCGCCACTTGTTGGTCGCTTGACTGCCGCCAACCGGAAAGCTTTCGAACACGAAGTTCGGTCAGGTCCATCTCAGTGGTTTTGTATGCCTCTCATAATGCAAAGCACCTGGTCCGGTTTATGCTCTTGGGTATCGATCTTCAATTTCCGTCGCCTCCGGAGTGCGCTAGCAAGAACCTATCCTAAGGCAATACAGTACATACAAGAAAGGTCGCATACCACCGATCGTTTACAAGGCACCAAGCTCTTTTAACTTGCTAATCATGCCATCCACATCATCCACCTTGACACCACCCTTCCGTGGCGGCGGCTCCGTGACCTTGACAGTCTTCAACCTTGGTTGTTCATCCAGCCCATAATCCTTCAGTGTCTTCTTCTCCAATGGCTTCTTCTTGGCCTTCATAATGTTGGGTAAACTGGCATATCTTGGCTCGTTCAACCGCAAATCGGTGGTGATGATCATAGGCAGGTTTGCCTTTACAGTCTCCACTCCGCCATCTACCTCCTTCACGACAGTAACCGTCTTATCCGTAATCTCAACCTTGCTCGCCTGTGTTGCCTGCGGCCAGCCCAACAGTCCTGCAAGCATCTGCCCCGTTTGGCTCGCATCGTCATCGATGCTCTGCTTGCCTAAGATTACCAAATCACTCTTCTGCTCCTCAACGACCTTCTTAAGGAGTTTCGCAACACCGAGCGGCTCCAGCTGCGGATCCTTTTCCTCGACGACGACGTGGATGGATCGGTCTGCGCCCATGGCCATGGCGGTACGCAGAATGTCCTGCGACTTGGTAGGCCCGGCAGAGAAGGCGACGATTTCTTGGATGGGGACTTTGCGCTCGCGGAGACGGATGGCTTCCTCGATCGAGAGCTCGTCGAACGGGTTCATGCTGTGCTTTACATTGGCGGTCTCGACGGCTGTTTGGGCCCGGTTGACACGCGGTTTGACCTGTCGCATGTGTGTCAGCATACCTTGCGTCCAGTCCACTGCAACTAATCTCCCATTGTGTATGATGTGCGAATGCATCACGAGTGCCATTGAGCTTGAAATTAGGAAGCTGCTGATTCTTACCGCATAGTCAATGACACGCTTCACGGGCACGAGAACCCTCAATCCAGACATTGCGAGCTCTGTCTCCTCTTAGATTTGTCAAGCGGGAGTTTGAAGGTGCGCGGACGAAGGTGGGCAACAGTGGGATGGCAGGTTGGAGCTTGTACTGGTCCTCTGAGCCGAGGAACGGCGGGCATTGGTACCGAAGTCTCCACCGACAGTTTCCGGGCATGACATAATCACCCGCCAACCGCTTCTGGTGTGGTGGCAACATTGTGAACAACGCCTTGCACATCACCGAACACAACTCCTAGTTCGCGGCTGTTGGGACCGTGAATTCAGAACGAGATCTCTCTCTATTTGTATGGATGGATCAATTGCAGATCGACTTGTTAACGTTCCATCGAGAAGCCAAATCAACCACCAGGCGTTCGCATGGTTACTGCCACACAGGGCTTAGATGAATCGTATGAACCTCATCGTGGCTTGCAGGGCATTGTGACTAATTCGTGAAGCATTGTCCTTTTCCGAGATGGCAACTCTCTCTTCATCAAGTCTACTGAAATTGCCGGACGAGCTTCTACTTGAAATACTCAACTATATCGACCATTTCGCATACCCATGGCGCACCAATTCACTATATGGGCTCACCCTCGCCGGCCGACGCCTTCACGCTCTGGCCAAACCGTATCTGTATTCGAATTTCTCTTTCTATGCTGGTGTTCCTTACCTGTTCCTCCGCACCATATCCCTCAACCCAGATTTAGCCTCTCAAGTGAAGGTAATCTGTTGGGACTATGACACCAGTGCAGCAGAATTGTTCGTCTACAAGCCCGGCGTCCTTGCAGTGAAGCAAGGGTTCCAGCTTGACGATGCTTGCGACAAGTTAGAAGATAGGGCTGCGCATGGCAACTTGGTTGCCAGGCATCTCGTGGATGGTCTGAAACTAGGACGTCTGTATCTAGGCGATCTAAGAGCACTAGAAGTGTTGTTGATGTTCACTCCCAACGTGGAACACTTGGAAGTGGCTGAGACATACAGGTGGGATGATCACCATTATTGGTTCACACCCATTCTCTGCATACCCAACGACTTCTCACAACTTGTTTCAGCCACCTTACAAGGTCCCATGCGCTCGGAGAACGTTGTAGGACTTATGCTTCTTCCTTCAATGCGACGCCTCGAACTTACTCAGGTCATTGAGATGCGACAAGAGCAGGACCGAACGCTCCAATGGCAGGATCCGTCAGCAGACAAGCTGTTCTCCAAAGGTTTCTTCAATCAGCGGAGCTCGAACCTTGAACATCTCCACCTTCTAGATTCCTACACTCAGCTACATGATATCATGCAAATCGTGCGGACCACGCGAAACTTGAAATCCTTTGTCTACGAGCATATCGTGAATGAGCTAAGCCAACAACACTTAGACATGCCTTACGACAACCTCACCCAACTGTTAGAGTCGCAACAAGATACGTTAATTTCGATAAGCATTTCCGCCAAACACAGTCGGGATCCAATCCCACTACCCGCGCCCTGGGAAGACAAGAATGTAATTTTCAAGACGGTCCAGGATTTTCCCAATCTGACCCATCTCGAGGTATCCTACCCATGCGCACAATCTAGGCAGTGGCCCTATAGGGCACCCAAGTGGGAAGAATTGCCTCCAAACCTGGAGCACTTGACGGTAGACTACCTCGGTGCTCATGAGTATATCGAGGACTCTAGACGCACTGCGGAGCTGGAGCAGGATCTCGAGGAACTAGCGGTTCGTAAAAGACGAGGCGCGTTGCCCAACTTACGAAGCGTGGCTTTTGAAAATTGGCATCCATACTACGGTAGCTTCCCGCGAGATGTATCCATTGGAAATGTGCTGCGTAACGTGGGTGTACAGTTGATCTCGATACCTGCGAAAATTGGTTCAACGACATACATCATGGAGGATATTGGGTGGGTTGAGTTGCAGTCCGAACCGGAATGGGTGGTTATTGAGATATATCGTGTGGACGAAGAGTGACAAGTTGGTCGTGTTGCCCTGCATGTTCTACACGATCACTATCCCTGGCGCAGATCATCTTCTGGCAATTTAGGTGCGCGGTCGAACGGAGTAGTGGGCTCTACGATAATTCACATCATGATTCGTAGGACGGCTTACTTCAGAACGGCGTTCGATGCCCGGTGCGGTTTTTGCGATGGAGAGCTCGCGATCCGGGATCATACAAGCCGGTATGCACCCCACAATCGGTCTAACGCCATATGGAAGGTCGTTGTTATCTCCAGCACAACGGTGGGTGGCGACTGGTCTATCTATCACCATTATAAACACGGAGGACGATTTCCTATCGATGTCCTGTTCTTCTGGTATCAACTGTCCTTCTATTTACACCTACGCAAGCCAGTTCGGGGATTTAGTAACAATTCACTGTCGTCATCAAGTTCCATAACCAAATAGCGTGGCAGGGCTCAACGACGTATTTCATTTCTAGTTGCGACAACCATACCATTTCCTGGGCCAGCGTATTGCCTTACGTGCTTCAAAATCTCGCGATCGCTTGACCGGCACTTCCAAGGGTTGCCGGCCTCTGCTTCTCCAACGCCAATCCTATGTGCATCCACTCACAGACGAAATTCAACTCCTCAGCACACAATTCGATTACAAACCCGCGTAACACGTAGTCAACTCCTCCACCGAACTTTTGTCCCGTCCACCAACATGGCCTCCACCGAAAAGGCCCGCAAATCCCTCATCGGCTCTCCCCTAAACTTCTGGCTTCACCACACAACCCATGGCTTCAACCTGACACACCCTTCCTCCCCAACAGAGCCCATCACCACGCCAACACTAACCATCCAAACCACCACCGCCCCAATCGCAGTCGATCCCTCCAAATCCGCCCTTGTCATCATCGACATGCAAAATTTCTTTCTTTCAACCGCCTTGGGGCGAACACCAGGTGGGCCAGGACACAAAGCTTGCGATAATCTGGTTACCCACGCGATACCTGCGGCTAGAAAAGCGGGTATGAAGGTGGTGTGGTTAAATTGGGGGTTGACAGAGGAAGACTTGAAGACGATGCCGCCCGCGGTGCGGCGCTGCTTTGGGTTCTATGCGATTCCTGAGGGTGAAGATTTTGAGCGAGACTTTAGCGCAGGACCAAAAAGCGTCGGTGTAGACCGTTTTGGCGTCCCGCGCAATCAGCACGGGAAGGAGGCTATGTATCATGGTCTCGGGGCGCCGTGCGGGAGTGTCACGCTCGACTCTGGCGAGACCATTGCAGGGGGAGATCTCCTGATGCGAGATACGTGGAACGCGGATATTTATCCGCCCTTGAAAGAATTGTACAACCACACCTCCGATGTTTGGATCCACAAAAACCGTATGTCCGGACTGTGGGGCTCGTCCACGCCTTTCCAAGCTTTTCTGGAGAAAGAAGGGTTAAAGACATTGTTTTTTGCCGGCGTGAACACGGATCAGTGTGTCGGAGGGACGTTGACTGACGCTTTCAGCAATGGATACGACTGTATTCTGCTTAGCGACGGATGTGGGACAAGCAGTGGAGGAGGGGCACAGAAGGCTTGGGAGTACAATGCGGAAAAGACGTATGGTTTTTGCATGACATGTGAAGAGCTAGCGGAGGGTGCTAAGAAAATGTAGGAGAATTATTGGTGTAATTAGTAAATGCGTACTTCAAATTGTAGTTTTGCACCTGGATGTGTATTGAAGTCCGGCTAGCGCGAGACTTCGACCCAGAACCCATTATTTTGGTTCAGTATGCATCTACCCTAAAGCATGGGTGGAATCCTTCCATCGGTGGCGAGAGGCTAGGTTGCATGCAGCTCTGGGGGGAAGGACCCCAGGCTGTGCCACGAGCCTTCTGGAGCGCTAGTGATGACTGGATGTATCCTGGTTATTACCTGTCGCCAACATTGACATGCCAACAGACGGCACAGAACATGACTGCTGAAGGGCACTTCGGGGTGTTGGCCATCCCCCTACGTTTTCGCCTTTGTGTACAACTACGTTGTTTCGTTGGGCAAGTCAGCTGACGTGACATATACCTAGGTATTCCAGCTTTGGAACCAGCAAGTTCTTTCGCACTTACTGCTCGCCATACTATTCACAAAGGTCGAAGATTGCTATGACTTCCCGTGCCCGACAACTGGTGGAGACCATCTCTCAAAGAGTCCTGGAAATCGGTCGAGCACATCGGCGGAGCTGACAGACAGAGTAACCTTCATGGCATATGACTTCTTCACAGAGCAGCCCATCAAAGGCGCAGACGTGTACCTGATGCGGTGGATCTTACACGATTGGTCGGATGTGTATGCAATCCGCACCTTGCGCACTTTGGTGTGTGCGTTGAAAAGGAAGGCTAAAATTGTGCTGCATGAATACATCGTCCCGGAGCCAGGGGAGACACTGACACTGCAGGATAGAACATTAAGGTGAGTAATTCCAAACTTCCTGCCGAACTTATTAACGAAGTCGTGCGCAGAATCTTTAACACTGCGGTACGAGCCCTAACGAATGGCAAGGAGAGAGAAGTGAACGACTGGAAAGCACTACTTGCCGAGGCGGATGGTAGGTTCATTTCCTGAGCATCGAGAAACCACCCATATCTAGCTTAGGAATTATCGTGGATCAATGGGAAGGGTGAGTCGGTGTGATCATGGGAAGGTGTGCAGCACCCAATGTCCATTTGGGAATAGAACTCGATATCATAATGATAAGTCATTGGCAATCGTTTATAACTCTCTATCATGAGTCCAAACCGCTTCAATTACTGCAAGTATGGAACCAAGAGAACAAGTGATTCTGTGCATTCTGAACCGGGGGTCGGCAGCGGTGAACAGAGATCCCCATTCCTGTGCATCCTCGAGAAGGAAAGTCGTGACCATTACTGACAGTGTGGAGTTTGGCAAAGGGTGCCGCGGTTGTGTAGGCCGAGAGCTGGCCATGATGGAAATGCGCGCTTTCGTACTTCAGGTCTTGACGAGATTTGTCATTAGATGGACACAAGGCCTAGGACAGCTCACTACTAGATGATGGAGTACTTCAACTTCTACGTTAGATTTAGTGACTCGGTGTAGACGTGTATGAAGGATGTTGAGCGACGCGCAAATGACACGATAGTTGCGACTCATCCCGGTTGAGCTAATAAGTTGATGCATTTGCCGGAGAACGGTGTGTCACTAAGCGTGAGTGCTTGCGCTTTGTAGAGAGTCGTCATCGAGTCACTTTGTTCTTCAGCCGAACTCGACTCTGCTCTGTCAATATCACGTACCCTGTGCCGCGGACGTTGGCAGCACGCGATCATAATCGTCGCCCATCTGAAAAGAGTCAACTGTTCGCAATTCTTCCAACCCTTATCTTCCCTGCATCCTCTTCATCCTCTCTTCCGCTGCCCTTGCTCTTCTCTCCCTTTCCATCCGCGCACGAGCCTCAGGCCCCAAACCCCTCATCTCCTCCTCCCTCCTTTCCCCCGCACTCTTTTCGGGCACACCCACCAGCCTCCCCTTCCCAAGCCTTCCTTCTCTCCTCTTCGCATCCTCGGCCTCGCTCTCTTTCCTTAGCCTTTCCGTTTCAGCTTTCCGCCTCTCGGCCTCAGCCTTGTCTTCAGTGGCTTTCTCGGCTTTTTCGCGCGCCTCGCGCTTCTCAAGCTCGGACTTGGAAAGAGGTGAGGGTACGCCGGCGGTATCCCAGGCGAAGGCAGCTTCGCCGACTTCGGAGCGCGCGAGACGAAAGGCGTCGCGGGTTGCGCGGTCACCAGCAAGGGCAAAGGGGGTGCGTGCGTCATCGTTCATGATGGTAGGGTCGGCGCTGGCTTTCGTCAAGAGCGCTAGAACCACCGGAGCGGAGTTCAGTGATGCGGCAAGGTGAAGAGGCGTTGGTGTGTGGTAGTTTTCCGGGACGAATTTGAAGGTTGCAGGGATGTTGTTAGTTTTGAGGTAGTTGAGTAGAGCGGGAACTTTGGACCGCTTGATGATGGACGTGATTTGGGAGGTGTGCAGGGCGGCTTCTTCGTCTTCCTTGGAGAGCTTGGGTTGCTTTTGTGCCTTTGACGGTGTAGGTGCTGCCGGCTCCTTTTGAGGTACATCCAAGGCGGCGAGGGCGGCTTCGTCGATGGTGCTCTGCTTGACGCGGGTAAGCTCGACGTATGCGCGTATGAGCTCTTTCTGCGTGGCGCGTCGGGTAGTGAATGGGAAGCCTCTATTGCGAGGGTCGTTATTCCGAAGAACTTGTCCTTCATACTTGTCAAAAAGGGTCTTCCGGCTAGTACTGCCAGTTGCGCGAATGAAGAGCAGATCAGCTGAATCAATCATTGTCTTCCAGCTAGTCAGCAGCTCGCGCACCTCGTTCGTGAGCGCTGCTTCGTTGTATCGACGCAGTGATGAACCAGCCGAGTGTGCAGCACCTCTCGCAGCATCACTGGTCGACTGTGAGCCACCCTGTTTTCGGCGAGTAGTGTATCTGTGGAATGTCTTGTGCACAACGACGGTCGCAGAACGCTCGTCTACTCCAGTATGGTTTTTTCCCTTCTTTGGCGCAAGGGCGATGATCATAGCAGCAAAGTGACCTCCTCCGATCATACACAGAAAATAATGCGGTCCAATATTAGTTCCAGGTAATGGTACGCCGCCTTCCGACTTGATTTTTGGTGGTATTGCTGGAGCAATCTGCTTTCTGCTTAAAGAATCCACAAGGTGTGCCTCCTCTTCTTGTTCAGTATTGGTGAATATCGCCCTGTACACACCCAGCGACATGTTGTCCGGTAAAAGCGGCGAAGTGAACCACACCAAAGGTGGTTTCCCTGCTCCGCGCTGCTTCTTATTCGATGTGAGCTCGTCGAACCCCGGGTCCACAATCTTAGCCTGCTTCTTCAGCAACGCGCTTAGCGTCGATTCTTTCGGCTTGTTCCCATCGTCCTCATCGCCATCCTCGTCTGATTCCGAAGATTCGGATCCGGATATACTCTCGTCCAGCTCGCCGACAAGCTTTTCGAAATCTGCCTCGCCGACTGGTTTCAGCCCTTTTATCTTCTGCTTCAGATTGTAGCCGTGTAGGTCGGAGCGGACGTGGCTTCGTTGGTCTGCGAGCGTCGCGAAGTTCAAACCACAGAGATTACATGACGTCGCTTTCGCGGGGTTGCCATCTTCGTTTTCGGATCGTTCGTTCGCGTCGCTTTCGGATGGGTGTGGTTGTGGCGGATCAGTTTGGGGTATCTGGTTGGGCTGATCCTTGAGTGTGAGGGTCGACAAGAGCTCTTCCGGGAGATCGAACACTGGGATGTATTAGCAGCAATGACTTAGAAACGTGCGCCGGAGCTGTGACTCACCGTAGAGGGGTCTCTGCAGCAAATGCTCTTCTTTCTGAGCCATGCTTCTGCAAAGGTGTTGTGTGTTGTGCGGCGCAACTGGTTAATCAACTTTCCAGGCTGTTGGCGCGATCTGGTGGGGTCCGGCATGCACGTCACTTTCACCGGCTAGCGCAATGCCAAGACGCTAAAGTGACTAAGAATGCACGTGTATGCTGACTCAGTCGCGAGATGGATTAGTGTGCCTTCACGTTCATTGTTCCACAGTTCCGTATTTGACATCGTAACGTCCAATCCTCGATCAAACCATATGTACTGAAGGAGCGCTTTCGCAGCTGTTGAAAATGCCAAACGTCTTGGTTATGTAATTTGAAGGCTTCTCCTTCTCCTCCCGCCAGCTCTACGAGCAACTCCTACCCAAGCTCCTTTCACGCGCTGCCATTCACGAATCACTTACAATACAAGATGCTATGAATTGTATGCACGATTCCTGAGATACCCGCCATGTTTTCAATTTATAGGACTGATTCCTCATGATAGATATATCATCTGGCTGGCCGAACGTGATACTCGTGACCGACCCGGTCATAGCCGAAGACAATGAGGAGTCGCAAAAGCTCCTAGAAACAGTATCAGAGTACACTAAACAACATTGCTGCACCACTATCTTCATGGGATTCTTCGTCGGAGCTATAGGAACAGAAACATTAGACTACATCTTCAAGCACTACTTTGATCTTAAGTGGAAAGCCTCCCCTGGAGAGCCAACCACACACGAAGCGCGGCTTGTTGCTTCAGACCAATCACTACTACGTACGATGACCCTGGTCCCGAAGATTGTGGCAAACGCGGCGTGGTTGACCGGCATACCGCCGTCTCAGGCAGTGTACTTTGGACCTCTTGAACAGTACAAGGTGTATGCCGCATTTGTGAGGGTCGGGCTGGGAAAGTTAGGATATATTGGGGATACAGGGTTCGCGGATGAACCGGAGAGGTTGGTGTTGGCGATGTGTCATTTGGATCGGCCAGAAGATACGGTGAGACATGACGATGAAGATAATTTTGAGAAGTAGGTGTCATGGCTATTATCTTAATTTATCATGTGATTTCCTGACTACACTAGTGCAGTCTAAGTTTGTCAGAATAAACATATACAATAGTGGGCAGACTGCACCTACCGAGGGTCCATCCACCCCTGGCGCAGTACAGTCATCTTCTTCGGCTCAACATCGCTGCGTAGTCATCTCACCTCAACGCGCCGCATCCAGGATCTTTTGCTGCTCTTCCATGCCCTCCCACTGCGACTCTGTTCCTGCAAGATCGTTCCTCAAGTACATCGACCGAAATCTGCCAATTCGCTCATCCTTCTGGTCAAAGGTCAGCTCTCCTGGATCGTGGATTTCCACTTTCTGGTCGACATTGACACCATTGTCCTTCGCAATGATGTTGATAAGCCCGGGAATAGCCATTGTATGTTTCATACGTTCTTTTACGTTGGCACTATCCGGGGAGCAAAAGATGAAATATAGACGGTCATTGGTGGCATGGCGATAGAAGGTGAAGCTTGGTTTGTCGGTGGGGATGAGGGATGGGATATCTGCTGGGGCGAGGTCCCTGGAGTTGAAGTTACGTTGGAGGACTTCTGTGGAGATATTCACAGACTGTGGAGTATTAGCGGGAGTTGTAGTGGAACTATGAGGGCACTTGCAAGTTGAACGCAGTCTCCGCCGGCAGTGAGATTTTGAAGTGCGTCAAGAGCATCGTCGTCAAGCTTGTTCTTCATTCGTCGGTCACACAGCCGGCACTTATTCTTCTTGTGTCCGAGGTCCAGTACGCCATTTTCAGTCGTCTCGCACTTGTCTGTGCATTCAATGTCGCCGTCGACCCATGACTGCCCTTTCCCGCTCCTTTCATCCCACGATCGTGCGTCTGTGATCTCGCCGATCTCTTTACAGATTATCGACGAAGAGAAGTGCTCTTGGCCCAAGGCCTTGACGAGAGCATCTCGGTTGTCCAACAGCGACGCTTTGAGATCAATGTTGGCAGCATATGGAATGTAGGTGATTGCAGCCAATGACCTTTCGTGCCGCAAGACAAGATATAGAGCTGTACCTGGATTGAGGACCGATTCGAGTTGATTCAGTGCCTGTTGGAAGGTGTGCTGTGAACGCTTAGGGCACGGAACTGGCGATAAAGTTTGCAATGTCCTGTCTGTGACACGCAGCGGAAGCGCGAACAACGAAGAGTTGGAAGTGAAGTCAGCGAAAGCCTCGATGACCGTCGTAGGTACATCTATATATCCAATTATCTTCCTGATCGAAGCTAAGATAGAGCTACTTGCCCATGCGAGACGTGAGTGAGGGTACACGCCGGTGAGATTCTGCGAGGACGTAACCTGAGACCTTCGTAAACGGAAGATGGAACCGGGATTCAATACAGCGGCGATATGAATGAATTGTGCGTTCTCTCAACGTGAACGTCTGTCAGTACCGCCTCAGATGATATCAAGTAGTAGTTTGGCTTGAGAGGAGCCCTATCAGGCAACAAGTAATCCCACAAGTACCTAGGTAGTATACGTACCAGAGTAGGACTGCGCGGTGACTTCAAGTGGTGAAAACTCGTGTGTCTTGTACGAAAATGTTGTTCTTGTAGTCTTGATCTTACTTTTGGGTGCACCGCTTTTGAATACGTTAAGCTCTTGGCTGTTTAGGCGCGGAACTCCGCATATATGCGGAGTTGCATCGTGGTTGCCTTAAACTGAACGCACGGTTCGAACTAAGACATGTCATGCTCTCTCCATATCGAACGTAGTAAGATGCTACTCTAAGAATAGAACATTCGTGCAAGGGCGGCTGGCCAAACAATGTTAGTAGAGAAAAGGGAAGCGCGGATCGGGGAAATTCGCGCCCGACGTCGTAACTTCCACAGCCACAGCTCCAGGGCCCCCAAACCACCTTGCCCACCTTCCACCTCGTTCAAGAAACATAGCACCGGTCATGCACAATATGGAGATGATTACAAAAGCACTTGGGCTGTCTGCAGCATGTATCCCGGATGCTATCGGAACAGAGAGTGCGCATTTAGCATGGTGGGTCCAGGGTGAAGTCGAGCATCTCTTCAACAGCCGTTCACAAAGACGTCTTGGTTTTCCTTGCGCCCGTTTTATGGTTTCATACATAAACGTGCCTCCAGAGCAGCATGTTATTACTTGTATTTCCAACTGCCTTGCCTTACCCAACTCATATCACTCTCTTTGCTGGCCTTTACCTGAGGCGAGCTGCTCCTTAGCTTTCTCTTACCTACATGCTCTCACTAGACATGGTGGCTCGTCAGCTATATAATGGTGCCCTTGTCTCCCACCACCTATGTTTCTTCTCTCTATCCCATTTTCCGTAACTACATCGCGGTAAGCCCCAACTGCAGCCACAGATGGCTTGAAGCTACAGGAATACCTGCTAATTGATATGCTAGACTAAGTGAACTGAACACTCTTTCGCACTATGTCAGTTGAGGAACCGTCAGCCTTGAAGATGAAGCTCCTCTCCGCAGATGAGTTCTCTGAGTACATACAAAAGCACAGATCGGTACCGCGCTATGACCCAAGCCAGGAAAAGAAACGCAGCCATCCTTTTTGGACTCTACCCAGGAACCGAATCGATGCCGACCTCAATGATATTTACGCAAAACTGTCCAACATCCTAGAAGGGATTCCAACAGGTGACCGAGAATTACTGCATCTTCTCAAAACGGTTCACACCATTCCGCAGATCAAGCGCAGCTCAGACCTTAGCGTTGGGCTCGTTGGGGCGCAAGGCGCGGGGAAGAGTATGTTTTTGAGTGCTCTATTCGACAAGGAAGGAATCTCTTGGAGTGGGGCGGATGGCGAAGCTTGCACACGGACCGTTGTCAAGTTTGCGCACTTTGCCCCAAACTCGAGATCCACAGAAAGCGAATCATTTTATGCGGAGATCAAGTTTCTCGAGGACAATAAAATTGAAGAAATGATTCGCGAACACGTCAAAGACCTCAAACACTACCAAGACGATGTCGACGATTCGGATGATGACGAGCCTCGAGTCGCTCAATCGTATGAGCAAGACGAAGTCGACAAGCGACATTACGACACTGCAAAAGAGATATTTACGGTCTTATTTGGCTCCGAGAAGGTTTTCATGCATCACTGGATGTCGTTTTCCACCAAAGAGTTCATACACTTCTGCAAGCTGAAGTGCCGGGAAGCAATGACGGAATGTGGTGCCCTAGAAGGCCAGAACTCCTGCATGCGATCCGGGAATGATGCCCATGAACTGATGGGAAAGATCAAGCATTTTCTTGCCGACGTGAAAGGTGTTGATTGTCTTTGGCCATTAGTCGATCATGTAATCATTCGCTTCGACCACGAATTACTCAAGTATGGTGCCGTCATCATAGACGTCCCTGGTATGATATGTCACAGATGGCTTCGCTCGGAACCGCTAATAGGATATAGGTACCGGTGACACTAATATGTCGAGGGCACGGCACGTTGAAGAAATCAAGAATACTGCCGATATCGTCCTTGTCTTCGCAGACACACTTCGAATCGCCAGTGACAACTCTGCTATAGATACAGTGCAAAGCTGTGTGGTGAGTCGTGGCCGCGACAAAGTGAAGTTCGTCGCCACCAAAATCGACGTATGTATCAGGAAACTGTTCTGACATTCTACTGATGTCTTTAGGCACTCCTCAAGAACGACTTGAAAAATTGTGAAGGCGAAGAGTATGATCACATTCGAAAATTGGTGCAAGATGCCAGTGACAAGGCCAGAGCTTCGGAAGATGAAGGTGATGCCATAAAAGCGATGCAACTTGGACAATACATAACATATCTGGAGCGACAGTTATTACTGCGCTATTCGATTGGTCGTGCTTCGAAGATTACTTCCACCTTAGGTGGGAAATTAGGTGGTCGCGGTGGAGCCGACAAGGTCAACGTTTTTCATATATCGGCAAACAACTACCTAGACTGGCAGGTCAAACCTATGATCAGCTTCCGCGACCAGCCTCCACTGCCGCCTGAATGCACGAACATACCGGCGATCCGTCAATATTTGTTTGGTCTCCTCGCGCCCAGAAATTACGACGACGTGGTTCACCACGTCTACAACTTCCTCCCAAATTATCTTCAAAAGATTGAGCGGGCCATAAACGAATCTGACCGCGATGCAGACTTTGGAAGCTTGGCCCAGGAATTCGATCAAAAGATGGACGAGCTCATTAAGGATCACCTTGCTCAAGCTAAACAACTTTTTCAACAGATTTTGAAAGATACTCTCGTCAAGGTATGTGCTGACACTTCAGTGTATCAGAAGCAGGTCGACGCCAAGATTTGCAACGAGATATGCAAATTCACAAGCCCAACGTTCAAGAAGCTTATGAAGTATAGAGGCACTTTGCCTCCAAAAGCATCTAAGGCCAAAGGGCTGGAAAATGGATGCTCGTACAACCGAGACTTCTCGAACATCATTGCCCCTGCCATCCTCAAATGGGATTCCACCTATGCAGATCGCATGCAGCCTATGAGGCAATCGCTCATTAATTTTACCGCTGTCATGGGTCACACCGTCTTGTCGATGCTCAACATGTCGTCCGCCAACGTGATGGTGGTCGAAAGCGCGAAAAGGAAGTGGAAACCATATCGCATAAAGCTGCAGGTAAAGATGGAAGTTCTCATGGACTGTTTTGAGAAGTTACACAAGAATGCAGTCATTAAAGCTACCATGGAAGACGGTCGACAAAATGGCCTGGTGGCTATGATAACAGACGAACACTTCGATGCTGCTCTTGATGCCGAACTTCCTCAAGACTCGAGTTCTCATTCGGTAAAAAAGAAGTCTCGAGAAACACGGATCAAGTTCCAGAAAAGGACACTCACCGAGCGCTTCTCTGGTCCCGAAAACTATTTCATTGACGATGTCTTCAAATTGTTCTATGACGACTCCAGCAAGAACATCGACAATCTACTGGATAAACATTACCACCAAATTCAGGATATCATGGAGAAATACAGTGCTTCTTTGAAGGAAGAGACACCTATTTCCTACAAGGTTGAGCAGGGTGGTATCGATATCCGAGCAGACATCGCACGAGCTTTTCCTGACTTTGAGAAGACGATAGCAGGCCTTCAAAAACAGCTTCCCAACCTGACCAGGAATCAAGATGATGGCCCGATATACCTGTCTGATATGAATGGGACAAAATCGCTCGCGGAGATCTACGCCGGACTGAGCGGAAAGAGGAAGCAGGGCGCCGAGAACATCGCGGAGGCAAAGGTGAAGAAAGAGAGATACTGAGCATGTACGGGAAAATCGGAGAGGACGATGTTCTGGCCGTGCATTGTCCTCTTGGGGCAACACATGGGACTAAAAGTGACTTCTTGAAATTGCTTTCTCAGCATACTAGCTCAATATGGGGCATATTGGCGGCTGAACCAGTTCACAGCGATATCCTTCTTATTCTCTTTCCGTTCTAGAGAGTCTTTATCTTCTTTTGGGCGTCACCTCTACCGATCTGGTCATACCGTTTCCTTGCTCACACCCTTCCTGCCTGATAGCCGCTCTTACCTTTGCATTCTTTATTAGTCGCAATATGTATTCAATGTATACTTCATCTGTAAGCGACCTTCCATTGCTCCTACTAACTTGAACAGCCCTCCGCCGAAACGGAGTGCCCCCACACCCCGCTGCAACGGGGAAGGGCTCATAGGCAAAATGACACAGCATATAGCTTTCAGCCGCATCAACTTCTTTATAGACTACAAAGTTACTTACCATACACAAAAAAATTACATTGCATGCCCTAACTAGACGGGGATAGATGCCTAGATAAGCTGCCCAGCAAGGTTGGCAGCAGCATTTACGCAAGAGACGCCTTCACAAAGCTCAGCGCGTCCCTCTGCCCAGTATTCAATCTAACTCAGCCGGGTCAAGATCGGATCACGCTGACATTAATACTGCATTCTCAGGGCTGTGCAGGAACGATTTGACGTCGAAGTGAGCGAAACGTCTTGTGGTGGGACGCAAGTAGTGATAGTGGGTTTCGCCGAGTGCGATTTGCTGGGGCTGAGTGTGGCAGGCGGTTCTAATTGCTGATCTACTGCTTCCACCCGAGCAGATTGGGCAGGTGCAATGGCGTCTGTTTTCCCAAACATAAGCCCTTGCTCTCGGTGTTTATCTCGGTGTTTAGCCGGGTTTATAAGCACATACCAAGTATTTGATGTGGTGGGCAATGCCTCCATGGACACTACTGCAGATTGAGATCGCAAATTAGCCCCGACAGAATCAGTCCGGATATAATATCAGAGGAAGATGTTTCCTCACAGTCGACCAATGACTTTTGAAAAGGTCAGAAGTCAGTATGAGACTACTCAGACTGAACGAATTTCTTACCAACGCCAGGGCTTTGGGGATATGTGCGGCAACACCAATATGCCGAAGAGATCGTCTCATCTCCTCGCTCCTGATGGTCGTCATACCAGGGGCAGTCGAAGCGCAATACAGTGGCCAGGCAATAGCGATGAGCTGATTCAACCCACATCCAGCGGTGTGGGGACTCACTCTGAGTGGAGCTGATGGTGTTTCTTTATCCAGAATCAATGTCACAATTGATCGGTATAAGCTCTCAGCTGCCATCAAGGCCTCATGCTGTAACCTTTTGCACTGTCGTGTTGGTTTTCCAACGTCACTCGATTTAAGCAGCTGGTCAAGCTGCAACAGATTGTTAGCTGCAACGATGAGCAGAGTGCAATATTCTATGTGCCTCGTAGGTATGATATCTGTTCAACAAGTCAACTAGAGAGCTACATATAGTAGCTGAGAACGTACTGTTGCTGGCCCCGACATGAGCGGAAACCACTGCCAAATCTCGATACACCCGCTTTACTCTACCTCGGATTCGTTGTAAGTCAATCTTTCGTAGGTGTTCCTTTCTGCGTAGTAGATCTTCTATCTCAGAGACATACGTCCTAAGTCGCAATTTCGAGAGGTCTATTATAAGGAGGGTTCGTTCGGTCTCACTCATGCAATCCTTTTGGCTATGCTCGTTGTCATCGTTAAGGTGGGGCAGATACTGTAAGGCCTTGTAAAGCATTGAGTTTCCGAAGTCGTGGTTGTGTGATACCTGTAGTAGTGCAAGAAACCCTTCCAGATGTAACAGCCACGTTCGATCGCTTTGGTCAATGTTGACCATCATCTAACGCAAACCATCAACTTCAGATCAATCTATAGATCATTCCGTTTAACCGAAATCGATTTGCTATGTGACGTACCTCATACATAGCGAACAGCCAGACAGACTCGAGAGGGGGGTCGCGCGTAGAAGCATGTGTTAACTGCTCTCGCAAGCTGTGTATAGCAGACTGATACTTCTTGTGTAATTTTCTCCGATGCTCGATGGTCTGATAGGGCTCCTGAAGGGATTCGAACAAGGCACTCATGGAGTCTCTGACGGACACGATTGCACAGTTAGATAGCGGACTGCTATAGTTCTTCTTACCAACTTTGGCCGGAGCACAGGGTTTTAACTGCTGGATCATTGCCAACCCCGCAGGTTGAGAAACCTGCTATTAGTTATTAGCTTGGGAGACATGTTATCGGTGGCGTAAGGTTGCACTTGCTGAATGACCAGAATCGCGGTCGATCTCCGGCCCGTTGGCGTCTTCTGGCACATTGCGTTGTGCCGCTCTGGATCTATCATGACGTTTGTATCCCAGACACACCCTCTCCGAGTTGATGCATTTCGCACAACTCGGACGTTTCTCGTCGCATTTGATCCGTCTAACTTTGCAAGTAGTGCAACCGTTGCTTGGACGACCGGGATTGACCATTCTCCAGCACGGATGTGCTCCTGGACCCTATCCGTTCGAGGATGAACATAGGACGATGGATTCATGCAGTGGTGTTCGGTCCTTAGCCCTCTCCCACCATACCGCAAGCGCCTCTTTGTCAGCATACGAATAGAACCGCCTTACGCTAGTTTTCTCGCAAAGCTTCTGATTGGCTCTTCATTAGTTCGTCATTCCCACACTGTAGTGTCTCCACCACCTTTCTCATCCGCTAACGTTCTCGCAACGGCATGCTATCCTCTTCGGTCAATCATCTCAGTCTAGATCTACGAAAATCATTTGCTAGTTGTTTCGCAAGGCTCGTGATGGGTCGCTTGCGTTCCAAGGTTTTCATAGCAATGACGAAGTCACGTCTTCATTCGTAAAATATGCAGGGATAAAGGAGAATAGCAGCTGCCTTGAGTTGCAATGAGAGTAGTGTCTGCTCTTGTTCCGAGGCCCACGACATATAAGACCCATGAGATCTCATTCCATCCCTTTCTCACTACTCAGCAGCTACCTTCGCCAATTCCCATTTACCAAATACCATCAACTCTTTTTCGCAATGTCCATCCAGCCTATCGAGCTCTGGGGCCACTGGGGTGCCCCGAATCCATGGTGCGTCATGCACAATCGCCAGATTAGCAACTCTTTTCCACAAGTGCTAACAATGAGCTCGTAGGAAAGTTTGTATGGTCCTCGAAGAACTGCGGCTCCAGTACAAGGTCCACTACAAAGAGCTTACCGAGACGAAAACCGAGGACTATCTTGAGATCAACCCCAACGGTCGACTGCCAGCAATTAAAGACCCGAATTCTGGTTTGACGCTATGGGAGGTACGTCATTAGTCACGAGTTTCGCTCACAGACTACTCATGCTGATCAATAAATTAGTCTGGTGCCATCATACAATACCTCGTAGATCAGTACGATACAGAGGGAAAGATCTCGTATAAGAGCTTCCCAAGAAAGTACCTAACCCAGCAGTGGCTCGCCTTCCAGATATCCGGTGAGTTTGTACCTACCCCTTCGGACCCATAGACGACTAACGTCTGTTCAGGCCAAGGTCCTTACTTTGGTCAAGCGACATGGTTCGCCCGCTTCCACGCTGAGAGGATCCCGTCTGCAATCGATCGCTACGTAAACGAGATCTTCCGAGTCACTGGCGTTCTCGACAAAGCTCTCCAAGATAATGGCACTGGATGGCTTGTTGGCGACAAGATGACATATGCGGATCTGTCGTTCATCACGTGGAGTTCGGTTGCAGAGGGTTTGTTGAAGCAGCTGGGCAAATGGGAAAATTTTGAGGAGCGTTTCCCTGTGTATACTAAGTGGCTCGCAGCTATGAGGCGCTTGGACTCTGTGAAAAAGGTTGAGGAACAGGTTGCGAAAGGAAGGGCTGCTAATGGCTTGTAGTCGTTGCATATTCAAGCCTTGGACTGTTTCAGGTAGATTCCTTGTGCAAGTGTGTGCGGGGATCTTGTGCACAAACCTCTACAAGGGAAATCACGACCATCGAGTTAACTATGAATATGATCTCAGTTCCCAGTAGACAATAAAGCCGTGATATTTTCTTCACAACACCTTCAAATTATCTCATAGTTCTCATGCCCCATGTGACCTGAACAAGGCTCAAAGCACATCCATCCACCTTCCTGATACTGTCGAGCACAAATCCCCCGTCCGCTTCTTCGAGCAGCTCCCGCCATTGACTTTCATTGCGAATACGACCGTTGAACTGCGTCAACATGATCATATCTAGAAAACTATGATCATAACCGCATTAGCCAAGCAGTAAGCCTCAAGCGCAAGGACTGGCCACTTACCATTTCTCTTGATGACTCCTCGGTTTATCCGCCTTGTCGTCGAAGACGTGCTCATAAATGAGTACTTTAGATCCTACCTTCAGCGCCGGAACCAAGGCCCGCAAGATCTTGAGGCAGTACTTGTCGCTCCAGTTGAGCATGATCCTTGCGAGAAGATACACCCCTGCGTATTTCACAGGCTGTTCGTCGAAGAAGTTGTGTGGCGTAAAGTCTACAGATCCCTGTAACCCTTGCGGCAACATCGCCTTGCCTGCAGCTACTATGTGACCTAGATCTTGAACCGTGAGGTGGATATGCTTGGTAGAAGACGCAAGAAACACCGCCGCGTTACCATGACCGCCCCCTACATCGACGACCCTCATGCCTGGTCTGTCATACTCGGCCCAAGGAAAAGCTTCCAGCAGGTATTGATCATCAACGTGGTGACCCCGTGACATCGCCCGGCCAAAGCGTTTGGCACGCTCGGGGTGCTGTTGCAGAAAGCGATACAAGGGTAAGTCTGTTCCGTGAGCGAGATTGAACGCCGTTTCGTTCGGCTCGATGGACTGCCTCGGGGAATTGAGGGCATCGGGGAGCCGTAGTACGGCGGGCAGCAGATCTTGCAACGATACGCCCAACAGGTCGAAGAGTCCAGGGCCCCTCAGGAGCAGCGAAAGCTCACTGTGTGCGACGCGATCTGGCTTCACTTCGCGGAAGATGCCTCTGGTGATGGCGTAGCGTATGATACGACGAAGTGGGTCTTCCTCGACGCAAGTTCCCGTCTCAGTGTTATAGGACACCACTAACTCATCATAGCTTATGGATCCTGATGGGGGTATGCGTTGTGGGAGGTTAATATTGTGGATGATGAGCAAAGATGCTAGGTCTGCTGGCTGCCGCAGCTATCAGTAAGGGAACTCGGATGACAGTCTCTGTCGATGCGCCTGCTTACGAAGTAGAGAATATCTGAAAGCACCTCCTCAGGACTCTGGAGCTGCTTCTTCATCGCTTCGAGATCTCCAAGAAGTGTTTGTCGAGCTTGTTCCAAGCCTTTGTCGCCTCCTTCAAGCCATTGTTGATTTTCTGGATAGGTGGATTGCTTGTATCTGTCGATTTGGTCCGCGATTTTGCAGATTGAGGATGCTAGAGGGCGCAACTCAGACATGTTGTGGGTCTTTCGAGTGAACTATACCAAGTAAAGGTAGCAATGGTTCGTGCTCTAGGAAAAGAGCGACTTTGATTTATGTGTGCTGTCCCTATTATATGAGGTTCCCGAAACAATAGATAGGTAGTACGACACTTCACAGGTCGGCAAGTGTGATCCCCTCTTCACAGTGCGACCCTGGCGCCCAAACGCGGACCTGCGAACGTGACATACAAGTTCCTAGCAAACCTCCAACCGCCCTAGCATATCGCCGAGTAGAGAAATCAAGACAACGGCTCACGTCGCGTAACCCTACTGTTATAGATGCCACCGGATGCGGTTGAACCTGCGCTCGACATGAAGTATAGATACTGCGCTAAAGCGATTCAGTGAGTATTAGCAATTTCGCGAGATACTAGGAAGTTGGTAGATACGTCATCAGGGCGTGACAGAATTGAATGTTCACGCCTTCGGTGATTTCCAGTGATCATCAGCGGTAAATCATAACTTGGCACAAATTTTGGTACTCTTGCTCGAAACGAGCCTTCGAGAGAAGTATACTCATGCGAGCGCGAATACTAGGTGTGGTCTTCGCGCTCAAGTCTTCTGCATTAGTCTGTTCTCGTACGCAGAGTCCAAATTATTTGACGTACTTTTGAAGTCTTACTTCGTAGTCCAGATTCACTGGCCGTTTGCCTTCTAATCCACGTGATACCTGACGACCCGAGCGCTGGTCTATAGTGTCACTTTTAATTTTGGGGCGAATTTTTGTTTGTATAGGACTCGGGATCTCACTCCAGTCTGCGACTGTGACGTAGGCCAAAGCTGTGCAAAGTATATGAGGTAGCCTCGTCACTGACGCCCTGCTGTATGTCAGGGTTCTGTCGGCACTGCGGCCACGGGGCCGGTCAAATTCTAGATCTAAGTTTGAGCTAAGGTCGTATATGTACTGTGTATGTGGGATGTAATTATTGAGATATATGTCGTTGCGAATGATTGATTGCGACGTGGCGGCACGGGTATAGCCGACCGGTCAGCAAGCTTGACCGGAACTTTGCAGTATCAGGGCGCTTCGAATTTATGAACCATAGAACTTCTTCGTGCGAGTCAATGGAGCGCAGAATTGGTGACTGCTCGCGATTGCATGTCTCGAGGTAAGCCAATAAAGTTCCTCGATCGCGCTCATACACCTTGTTCCTTAAGCCTTCGAGTGGTTGACTGGGAAATGGCGATTGGCCATATTCATGGCGGTGTTGCCGGGCTTATTGGAGGTTTCTCCGCGTCTTTGAATGGCTCGTTACATTCTTCCATGCAAGGATCTAGTCCTATCAACCACGGATACGTTTCAGGTTGCGATTGGTGATGCCCAGACAGTTGGTGGCTTCCACAATCAACCAATAGTCCGTTATCACCTGAACGGAACGGCGTAATTTGCGGGACAATTTTCGAGTCGACGATGGTAGTTCCTAAGCCTATCCTTGACTTGCTTGCAACCGTTGGGGCAGCCGATAGTGAGTTCGGGCGCCACTTAAACGATAAGCCCTTTGGGCTTTCCGAAAAGCTGAGAAGGGATTCGTGGACACGCAGGTAGAGTCATCGAGGCGTGTGTTGTTGACAATCCAGCAGACTCGCACGTCAGGTAAAAACCACATACGTAAACCCGAGATAGAGCTTCTGAGCGGTGTATGATATGACGCATCTTCTATAGCTGGATCGGGCTTTCGACTTTTCTTCGAGGTGAGATCGAACTTTCAACACGTTGTTCACCGGATGGTGGCATCCAATCCTAGGAATATTGCCACGGTTCCCTGGGCGCCAATCCAGGAGCCTGTACCGGCTTCTCGCGCTGCTATGCATACGTCGCATCCATAGACCCACACGTCTGTACCATTGGGATTGAACTTGCGTGCAGGGAGTTCCTCTGAAAGGGAGCCCAAGAGATCGAAGCAGTAAATACACCGTCGGTACGAATACGCTGCTCTTCCACGGTCAAAACAAGAGACCAGATGCCATACATAAATGTATGGTGTCAAGTAGGCGGCATTGAGGGGCTGTTTCTGCACAATATTCCGCATGCTGGAAGGCCCATGCATCATGCATCTGCTTGTTCCTGTACATGATGTGACACCGTGAGAGGCTGTGCCAGTGCACCAGGCGAATAGCGTTCTCTTCTCAACCCATGTTCTGCATGTCGAAGCCTCATGACAACTTCTGCCAATGATGTGCGAAAACGAGGTCGTGACAGAGAGCAAGGCGCGCTCGCTACCCCGCCGCGTCGGCCCTGTGATGCGATCCACAAGTCGTTTCGAAGCACACTCTACGCTTGCGTAAAGAACTCTACAACACAGAAGTGTGCAGCCAGGAACAGCACGATACAACGGAATCGTTCCATAACGATCCGTGACGAATACGGATCCAGCCACGGCGGATCAACCTTAGGATGAAGGGCGGCAGTGTGTTGAAGCATTCGTTGATAATTGTTGGACTGGGTATGTTCAAGAGCGATCGAGCCACCAAGGACAGGTCCAATGCACGGCGAACATCAAGTTTCCACTAACAAGTAGCGTCCTAGGTCTACCCGCATCCGCGACATTCATGGGCCAGTCCTCCGATAATCAAGTGTCGATCGGCGACATCGCTGGGATGGCTGCTTTGGTCGTCGGAATACCGGCGTCCCTTGTTGCTATACTCGCACTCAATGAATATCGCAAACGCCGTCGGGCGGGTTACCGAGGTAGGGGGAGACTTCTTTCCATGAGCGAGGCATATTCTAAATGGTGTGATGGCGATATGGTCTGGTGGGTTCAATAAGTGCGAAGAATGTCAAGTTTCAGCTCTTGGCGCAGGGTGAAAGGGCGGCAAAGCCGGTAAAGATGAGCCTGGAACGTGATAACGCTATGATCTCGCATATGCGATAGAGTTACTGTTAGATTCCATGCCTGCGAAACGGCGATCCACTATGGCTATGGTATTTGCGAGATAGTTGGCATTTCGTTCAGCGGAGTATGAGGCTAGGCAGAGAACAGCCAGATGCGCCAGGATGCACTGACGCGACATGCGGGTGCCCGCAACGTGCCAGATGATCGCACTCGACCAAGCGATTCGATGCTAGACGGTATGTCAGCCATGAACATGTACGCTGTGCAAATATGATGACAAAGCTGAAGAATGTACTCCAGAAACCCAAATCGTAGAACATGGCGTCGAAAGTCATATGAACATCGACGTCCGTGTTCCGGATCAAGCGCATCTTCTACATTTGTCGACAGGAGATAGGGGAACAGGTGTAAGTCTGCAGCGTAATGTGCCGGATACACCAAGTCTTGGTCTGTTCGAAGACGAACGGAGAGTGTGGCAAGAAGAGTTGAATAGATGAAAAGAAGGTTTTGTTGAGAAAAGAGTCGTTGATATGAAAGTCTAATGGGTGGTGCCAGGACTGCAGAAAGAGGAAACGATGCTTAAAGATGACAGAAGGCTCACAAGTGTTGCAAGTAGCCATAGATGGACAATGAAAACCGTCGGTAAAAGCTTATGACCGTGAGATAATAACTTTAATCGTTGGAGTTATTCCGTAGGTTGTGCTATTGCGTGCTGATAGGGAAGGAAGTGAGCAAATGTAGACGGTTCTGGGAGAGGCGACGACAATACCGACAGAGCGAACGAGAGCGACGACTGAACAAGAAAATCACTAACCTCATACTATAGTTGAAACGCAGATAGAGGACATGCTGGTCATTCGAAGAACCGACGTAAATGTTGACTGGAAGATGTAAGGGGCAGATCTGCGTTATAGCCTAGAAAATGGCAAGTTCACAGAAAGGGCGAGGAAGGGCGAAGGACGAGCGACGCTATATGTCAAGTCCTCCGGGACATAACGCACGAACCAAGTCCTTCTTCCCCGTTCGTAGGGCACCAGGTGCGGCAGCGCCCCTCTTTCGTGCCTCCCGGTATGTAGGTCAGCCACTCAATGACACGAAGACCAGTATCATGCATGCACCACTACTGCCCAACTGTCCTTCTCTATGACTGTCTCTGCCCTTGGCAGTGGTGCCTCATGCATGACAGGGAGACCACCTCGCAACCAGCATGACTTACTCAACTTCCTAAGATTGTGTATTCCGTATGTATTTTGTGTCATAGGCGTAGAAGTGTCGTGCGTGGCTATGGCTGTGGTGGTGGTGGTTGTGCACCTCACTGATTGATGCAGGTGGCTCCCATAGGGCTCGTTCATTTCGACCTGTGGCACGCCTGCGGCACGCCGTCGTGAACAGGCGTCCGCCCGTTCACGATTGCTTCTAGAGAAGTGCGACACCTAGGATGATCCTTTGCTGCCATAAGGAACCTGAGACAGTTGATTACACACGACAGTCAGACTCTCAGTGGAATCTCTTTTGCGCAGAGCCGCATCCCTTAGTAAGCCTACGCGCACCTTTCTTCCCAGCGGCCAGGCGGGGGAATCGGTATCGGCGGCAAAATCAAGGTGGCAGGGTGGCTGTCCAGCGCGACGCTGCGTGAGCCAGTGCACTAATGTCGCAAGGATTGCGCATGCTCATCGTTTGAGCTGGTCGCGTCCGACGGCCTGGCGCAGCGTTGCGCGGAGGTCGATTCGACATTTCGCCAACAGTTGGCCAACTCTAGGACGATTCAGGTGCTATTTCTGGCGCTATGTAACGGCAATTTGCAAATGACCAAGTTCCTACCCGCTAATAAGTCTGTGTATGGTATAGACGGTCTAGCTCGACAAGACCTCGATCCCAGGTTGTGCTCAGCCTAGCGCCAGCTCATCGAGTCCTCCGATCGCGATCGACCCTTCTGTTCCGCATAACGTTACAGTCGAGACATGTAATTCCTGTCGAGTTTCGTTTCCTTTAACTTTGTATACTTTAAGCAGGCGAGAATAGTCGAACACTGACTCTCGACTTTTGCGGTCATACTAATACTAGAGATGCGGCTCTGCTGCCCAGCAAACGCTTTCTAGAGCCGTCCACAAGTACTCGCAAAAACAAGGCGGTAGAAATTTGAGGTCTTCTCATTTGCACTTCATGAGAATACCTATTGGAAAAAATTGTATATATTGGGAACATGAACTTTTCTTACTGTTGCACCGCCTCGCGCGTGCTGCTATCCTATGGGCCTTGCTCGTCGTCAACGTGCGACTTGCGTCAACCAAAGGATCGCCTGTTTACAATGTCTATCGCAGTTCGAAGCTGAAAGCGTGAGGCAGCCAGGTTGTTGTGGCTTCGCCTGGTCCTTAGGGTAGTGACCCGCCTTTATCGCGAACACGTCGCATGCGCAACGACACTTCCACGACCGTTGACGTGTAAACCTAGTATTTTAGAAGGAGGTTACGTGTTTTCAAAAAGAAAGGTTACCAAAAGAGTTCCCTGTGGTTTCGAGATATTGTTATTTGTCAGTGACGGTTGGGATTGCCATGAACGCAACCGCCAGTGAAACCCTGTATCACTAATCTTTACTTCTACGTGCCGTAAATACTGGTGTATTTTGTATACCTCATTATATGTCTGGTCGTATCTTTGTTAACACGAACGAAACAAAATTATCGTTGTGCTCAGCCTTGTGCCAGCAAATCGTAGCCCTACCTCAACGATCGGACTGGTTGTAAACCCGACTAATGCCTTCTATTCTCAAACTACTGACCGTTACACTATGAATAACACTTAATATATACCGCCGATTCTTCCCTATGGGGAACTGGTAGGCTTCATTGTGCCAGAACTACATGGCGGAACACCGCAGTTGCAGCAGTACCATAAGTACTATAAGCAATTTTGCTCTTCCGTGCATGTTTTCGCTCATCAGAGAGACGCACGCAGGTATCGATAGAGGAATAACCATTTTATTCACGTACGACGCAAGTGATTGGTTAATACTCCGCAGTGTCGTTTCGACAGTTAAAATTTCACAAACAATCGGGGCACCTGTTCTGAGGTGCGTAGGATCGGAGCACGGATCACTGGTTCGCATCCATTCCTAGATAGCGAGGAACTCGCGGGGACGTACTACGGTTACGCTGAAAATCATCCATCCGATATAGAGTTCAGGATACGAACAAACGTAGAATTGATATCGGGAAACTGCTACGCTTCAAGTTGTTTGAAGAGATGTCTGAATAGCTAGAATGCTTGATGTTAGGTGACAGAAGAGAATCCCTTGACCTTGAAACGAAGAGTAGCATAGTGATCTTGAAGACGATCCTCTTCATTGCAAAGATTTTGCTATCTGATATTTGTAGGTCTGGTTTTCTATGTACTTGACTTTCAGCGAGTGTGCATCGCCCAACATCTTTAATAATAATCGTGGCCACCACATTTCTATCGATCGCATAATGTTCAAGTATCTAGTTCGCGTCTTCTTGGTCAGAAGTTTTGATCATTGTGTCCCTACAATCGTTCTCTATGGCCAGCGCCCAAATCGCATCCACGAAGATTTCCAAGCATATGACAGTCAAAGAAACGTTGCGACTGCGTTGTCTGATGTGGTCTCATGGTGCCGGTGAAAGTCCCGACGCGTGCCCAAATCGCTCCCTTCCGTCACTCACCCGCCGCAATGAGGCGCAGGGTAATCGGAAGGCTGCTAACCAGCACCCGCAAAACCCACTGGCAACAACGACCAGGCAGATCATACACTGTAATTTACGTGCGCCGACGTGATCAGCTCCAACTGAAGTTGCACGACCAACTCGAGTGACGGTAGACGGCGCAGCATTTCCGCCCGGGGCATTCAAGGCATCTTGAAGATGTCGGAGCGTTCTTCCGTAGATGCTTTACGGAAATCACTTCGATCTCAATGGCTTTGGTTTGTGTCGGCAGGAATAATCAAGGCAGCGTGCTGCACGCGTCAGTAATGCTCACACCGTCCTTCATGCCGGTTGTGTCGGTTGTGTTGGCGAATGAGAGTCGTCGCCTGGGACCTCCTTTGCCACCGTTACTGGTGCTCTCTAAAGGACATAGCCCATCACCGATAGAAAGGAGAATAGTGAAAAGGTAACCTGGCGCGACAGGGTCGTCGTTATTTAGCAACCATGAATACTATTGGAAAAGGTGTGTTTTAAGTACTATATCAATGGGTTGAATAGTAGCTAATATGTAGATAATTAGGAGGCGCGCCCATGGTAGTAGCTAGGTCCTCTACGTTGACTATTATATGGCCATGTTCCAGCGCTAGGGATATATAGCCGATTCTAGTTCAGTGGCACCCTGGGTCGTTCACATACAATTCGTACTATATATATACTGATAGTTTGATCCAGAGTCGTCAACAAGACCAGTGATAATTGCTCGTGCCGCTTCTGCTGCACATTTCTGGATATGCCAATCCAATCGATGGATGAAACATTCCAATCGCGAGATTCTTCCTTCAATAACCTAATCTGTCCAAGTCTGCAGTGAGGAAAGGCTAAAGGTGCTGTGTGTCCTGGCGACTTTCACTGGCTGTACGTTACACAAGGTTTTCTAGAAACCTTAGCAACATCACGCCCCCATCAACATATAACAAGTAGAACGAACTGCGCTTTGAATTACGTACATGTACAGTGCTTTGTATAGTGTTGTAGATAATCTGTGGACCCCAAAGACTCTAAAAAGCACGTCTGGAGAAGGTTTTGCAAGGCAGATTCGAGCGATTCTGCCTTGGGGCTGAGCCAATTAGCGAATACACCTGGTTGCTCACCATGCATCGCCGCGGTATGCCGCGGATCACGCCGCGGGCTGCACCAAGCATTCAAGTCACGAACCAGTTTCGAGCCATGCTTTGAGGATTACAGGGAAGCATGCTACCCGCGGTATACCGATGTAAACCATCCTATTGCTCTGCGATCCCGTCACGGGGCTACTGCAGCACTGTATCCTCTGTAAGCACGTTCGCATATCAATGTATCTTTTGAGGTCTTTGGAATTTGTGTACCCCTCAATCCATAGCCTTCACGATTCTTCATCCTCTTCTTTGGTAATCTTTGCACTTTCAGGTTACCTCTTGAATATTGTGTCTCTGAGATCGTTCCCCATACCCGGCGTTCAAATCGCATCCAAGAACAATCCCAAACGATTAACATTGAAGGTAATGCCCACTTCGTTCTCAATATAGACAACTTATCTGGCAAGATGTGACCCTAACTCCTCCATCAACTTCGACATACTTCTTGTCGCTATTGTCTTCTTTACCCCCTACGCCGTACTCTTCCACAGTCCCCTCATCCTCTCTCCTCCCGCAACCAACCCGCAAACTCCCATCCAGCCCACATGCCACCCGGGAACACCGCCCGTCACCCCGCTGAAATGCAGCGCCATCGGGAACCACGCCGCCGCAATCGCCGAATCCATCCACCATCTCCGATCCACCCTCTCATCCTCCTCCCTCACGGCCACTTCACCCTTCTCTTCCTGACTCCTAGCTGCACGCTTCGTATTGAGATTCTGCGCCTCCCTCGCCAGCCTTAGGAAATCACAGCTAACGCCCGCAAGCCAGAGCCTGTACGCTGTAGTATACAGCCTTGCAGTCGTGGGATCTTTCCGGTTTATTCTTGCAATGAAGCTAGCCGGAACGACGCCATGGTCTGCCAACACGCATATATTCTCCAAGATCTGGTACGCGAAATAACTGGTTGCCTGCGCGACTGCGATCCTATGCAATACGACATCGCTGCCCGGTTTCGGTCCTGCCATCAGGCTGCGCAACCAGGCGTACAGTGGGAGGGTTCCGAGGAGGCGGAGGGTTGTGCGGCATTTTGAAAGAAGCTGAGCGAGGGCGGCGAGGGGTGGGACTGCGGAGGGGTCGATAGCGGCGAGCGGGATGGGCGAAGAGGAGAGTTTGAGCGTTGTCAGGAGGCGGGTGTAGAGGGCGGGGACGCGCGGTTGGAGGTATGCGAGGATGTAGACGATGTAGTTTGAGGTGGAGAGGAATGCGGAGAGGCCGCCGGGCGTTGCGATTAATCTGGGGTAAGGTGGGTTAGCGGTGCATTCCGCTTACATTGGCATGGAGTGTAAGTGGGTGAAATGGAGAGACTCACTTGTTCAGCCGTAGCACAAATCTATCCGCCTGTCTCAGCGCGGCCGCTGCATTGCCGCCCACTCCGCCATGAGCATTCACTTCCCGCTTGACGCTCTCCGCTGCTTGCTTAACTTGCTCAACTGCCTTATCCGCAGCTTGCACCGCTTGGTCGGGAAGCTTGTCTGACGACATTTGCAAAGAACACGAGTGGATTATGGGAAAAGGCTCTTGGGTCGGCTGTCCTAATGAAGCAATGGGATGCGGCCTGATAAGCTTCTCCGCCGCGGTGGTTTGGCAGGTGAGCTATGGGGATGGTTGCCGAGGTTCGGCTCGGGCTTTGAGACATGAGACAAAGGTGCGAGATGAACGACGTGATTGGAGGATATTTCTAAAAAGATATGTAATTTGATTGGCTGCGACGAAATAACCACAAACTCGGCTATGAGTTCACGAGCAGTCGGTGGTGAACGCCAGCATCAAGCGATCCTGCGCAATCCTGAACCATCATCTTTGAGGCTCTCGACGACTTCCGTGATAAATGCAAGCAACGGCCTGGGTGACATAGAACCAAATTGCCCACGAAGCTGCGGCAGCCATAGAGTTCTTCGATACTGCTCCCATGCAACGGCGATGTTTCTGGGGCGGATCTCAGGAAAGGCTTCTCGCAATTGCAACTCACATGCGTCCTCCACATGTTCCACCGCAAAAAATATCACCGGCGCCATTACTGCAACACCTGCATCGTTTACTAAGTGGTCCGCCGCGAAGGAGTCGAAGGAACCGCGCGCTTGCAGGTAAGTGCGTCTCTTCTCTCTTGACCATGTCTGACGATGCCCATCCTCGTTTTCTTCCCAAACCGATGTCAGAAAAAGGAGTTCCAAAATGTCCGGAGGGCTCAGGTGAGCCCCGAGCTGTGTGATGAAGTATCCGTTATCAAAATATAGGTCCTCATTCATGAACCAGTCCTGCTCGTAGAGCCAATGGTCCAAAGAGTCTTTGTCGACATGATCGATGTGCTTGCAGAGAAATTGGCAAACGAAATCGTATACCTCTAAAACGTCGAGGCTCTCCTGTAGACCGCTTCGATCGTCGAAAATGTACTGCACTCTCTCCCACAAACAGAGCGACGATGAAAGCAAAGTGTAGGAGCACTGATGGGCGAGCTTTTTAGCCTCAGTAGCAAGCCAATAATTAGTGAGGGCCTTGTAGAAGCGGACAGTCGCTGCAGCAGAGAACGATAAGCTAAATTTCGTCTGGTCAATGTTGCCTACCGCGCTCTTGCCCTTCCTGGCTAAATCCATGATGTTCAGGATTTCCGGGCTGTCCTCTATATTGCCCTCAGTACTGTCCCACATGGACACAAGCGGACTTCCGGAAAATTTGGCGTTCACATTCGAGTTCACATACAGATGTTGAAACTCTCGAAGACCTTGCCAGCGAGCGACGATATCCCATACTTGTGCTTCGCTGATCGTGTTTGCGTTGTAACAGACTTCAAAGTCGGCGATCGATGGGCGAGAGGAGTCAGGCGTAGTATCGCTGTTTGGAAGATGCTCCGAAGCAAAGTTCTTGAAAGCTTCTTGAAAATGGCACAGGCGAATATCGTACACGTGAACATGAGAAGAGAGCTGTTCAGAATTAGAAAGGAATCTCGATAGCAATATTATGGAATGCAAGTCAAGGAGCGCTCACTATGATGTTCCTCAAGATAGGATACTGGTGGGTCTCGTAGACGGCATGTAAGCGCTTGGAAGCTCTTGCCAGATGCAGCGCATCGTCGATGCTGTCAAGAAGCTCATATATATCTCGTAGTAGCTCGGTCGCAAGGTCATGCAGTCGCGCCATTGCTACAGTGCCAGATCAAATGTTTTTGTACTCTTTAGGAGCAATGTAGTGTTTGTATGTTCGACCTAGTAATGTAGTATGATCCTGAGCTGTCGTGATATTCTCGGTGCCCTGATTGCGCACTTTCTGCTAATCGCACGCAGAACACTTTATGTGTAATGTACCATTGCTGTGCCACATCTGATACCCGCGCTAATCTTCGCGCAAGAGCTATCTGGCAAGGGTCTTTTCCAGATTCCGGAAGCTGGTGTGAACAAGTCCTCTCACTGGCGAATGATGATGATGAGCTCGTGACCAGTACTGAGCTAGTTCAGGATGATGATGATGATGATGATAGTCTTCACACTTGATGATAATCCTTCGCACTAGTTTGACCGTTGGGTATTAGGACTGGGATGGTCACCGCTGGTTCATGGTGCGGAGGCAGACTGCTTCGTACGACTGATGCGGTGAAAGATTTTAGATCATCACAACGGCAATTGTTGCCACTGCGTCTGGTGCTCCGCCTGAAATAAACATCTGCCGGTTGACATACTCAACTTTACGTGTCGTAACGAGGACGGTTACGGGTTGCCGCAGGCTTGTGATGACTGCTACTGTGAGAAGCGATCATCCGGAAAAGAAGGAGTGAACGAACGCAACGCAGTTATATGCGCGCGTCTGCAATGCGATTTGCTGCGTTAGTGTGTGTGTTCTGGATACAAGCCGCATTGGTGTTGTGGAGGGGCTGATCGTTTGGGGAAGGGTCGACCAGGGACCGCTGCCAAGGACCAGAGACGGCTACCCTGCAGTTGAAACACAGCTCGACATTCGAAACCCTGCCACAGCCTCCCACCCACACCTGCCCACCTTCTCCTCAGGGGCTTTTCTTTTCCGCTGGAACTCTGTACCATTCTCTAGCCTTCTTGTTAGATCGTACAAAATACAATGGCTGGCCGCTTTGTACGAGCGTCCAAATACCGTGAGTGTCGCACGAGCTCTACGGGTGCTGACAGCTAACATACTGTAGGCCATGTCTTCGGACAAGGCGCGAAAAAGGCATGTGCAAGATATAGCAGCATTCGCGATCATGATGACTGACTGTATGACTAGGAACAAAGCTACGACAACTTGCGCATCTCCAAGAACGCCTGGGACACCAATCTCATCAAGGTCCGTTCATTCCACTCAACACAGAAACAGAGCACGCGCTCACGTTGCACAGGCGAACCCGGAATACCTCTCCGTGAACTGGGAAGCTAGCGGTGGTGGTGCTTTCGCCGTCATTCCCCTCAATGAGAAGGGTCGCGTCCCCGAGCAGATACCCCTCTTCCGTGGGCATACCGCCGCCGTTCTCGACACCGACTGGTACGCGCGCATGGGATGTACGTCGAAGGATTAGCGCTCATATACTCTCAGGAGCCCTTTCAACGATTCATTGATCTCCTCTGCCTCAGACGATGGCAAGGTTTGTTTGCCACCTATACAACGTCATGGGCAGAACGAAACTAATCGACGCAGGTCTTCATCTGGAAAGTGCCAGAGGGCTTCTCCCTCTACTCTGACGCTGAAGAGCCCGCCGACGTAGCTCCTGTAGCCAAGCTAAGTGGCCATCTCAGGTCCGCTTGCCCCTCGCAGTGGACGGTACCAACACTTACATGTCAACAGGAAAGTCGGACACGTCCTTTTCAACCCAGCCGCCGAGAACGTCCTCGCTTCGTCATCTGGAGACTACACCGTGAAGTTATGGGATGTCGAAGCCGGCGCACCCAAGCTCACCCTAAAGCACAAGGATATTGTGCAGTCGCTCTCATGGAGCGCCGACGGCTCTCAACTCGTTACAACAAGCCGAGACAAGAAGCTGCGCGTATGGGATGTGCGACAAGAAGCGCCCGCAATTGAAGTGCAGGGTCACCCAGGAGCCAAGAGCAGCCGTGCTGTGTGGTTAGGTGAGCATGACCGTATTGCTACCACTGGTTTCTCACGCATGAGCGACCGCCAGCTCGCTCTCTGGGACTCACGCAAACCGGGAGAACCCATCGGCGGCTTCACAATCTTGGACAGCATATCCGGTGTGTGCATGCCCTTCTGGGACGAGGGTACACAATGCTTGTATCTTGCTGGAAAAGGTGACGGCAACATCCGTTACTACGAGTACGAAAACGACAAGTTCGAGTACCTTTCCGAATATAAGTCTTCTGAGCCCCAGCGTGGCATTGCCTTTATGCCTAAGCGCGGTATCAACCTTCACGAGAACGAGGTCCTCCGTGGTTTCAAGACAGTCAACGACGCCTACATTCAGCCGATCTCCTTCATCGTTCCCAGGCGTGCGGAGATGTTCCAAAGCGACATCTTCCCCCCCACGACCGGTATCAAGCCCGGTACTACTGCGCAAGAGTGGTTCGGCGGCAAGACTGCACTACCTCCCAAGATCTCTCTGGAATCGGTCTATGAAGGCGAAGGTCCCAAGGAGGTCCCGTCCGATTATAAGCCGCCCCACGTCGCTGAACCCGTCCAAAGCCCTTCTCCTACCAAGACCGAGGCCCCGAAACCCGTTGAACCTCCTGCGCCATCACCAGTAACTCGTGGACCACCTCCTTCCGTGAGCGACAATAAGGTATCTCTCGCGGCGGGCGCCTCTAAGTTTGCTGATAAGGATGAGGAGTCGGAAGACGATAACAGTAGTTTCGAGGAGGTACCGAAGCCTGTTGAACGTCAGTCTGCCACAGCTGCACGCCAGGAGGAGAAGACCCGCGGTCCAGCTTTCAAGCAGGAGCCTGAGCCAACGAAGGCTACCCCTGCCCCAACTACTGCTCTGACCTCTTCTACACCCGCACCCGCTGCATCCACGTCTACTTCATCATCGACACCTACGCCGGCACCGAGCGCTTCGGGTGCTGCAGCTGGGTTGAAGGACTTCCTGGCCGATATTAAGAGCACGGTTCAGCAGCAAAGTGAGACGCTACAGCGTCAAAACCAGATCATGTCCGACCAGTCTGATCAGATCGCGCTTCTGTTGAAGAAGGTTGGCACATTAGAGACCAAGCTCGGCTCGCAAGGTGGTGATCGCGAGAAGGACGAGCGTATCCGCGAACTGGAGCTCGAACTGGAAGAGGCTCGATCCTGAACATTGTGATAAGATTGATAATAGGCAGAACATCCTGGTTCGGACGGGTTCTTCGCCAGCTGTACACTTTGTTGTAGACGAGGCTTCACTAGGATCGTCTTAAGGTATCACTTGCGGTTTCGAACCGCCAGTCCGCGATGTAAAACATGGGAGATTACAAAGGTTATGTTGATATGACCGATGTTGGATATGTTGGGGGTGTTGTCTGTCTGCTTGGTAGCGTTGGGTGTCTCTTCCTCCGTCTGGTAGTTAGCGGCATGTGTCGATATGTTATTCAAATATCTCAATTTCCAAAATGAACATTTCCAACTTCCAAGAACAGGAACTCAGCAAACTCCGAGCGCATAATAAACCAATCTACCACCAGGATGCTGCTGGCGTGACTAGCGGAAAAGCGCGCAGGGGCGCAGCCGAAAATAGCTGGAGGTCGCCAATCTCCGCGCTAGCAGTTCAGGTTGGAACGTGCAACGTCCATCGCAATTTCGGATGGTTCGTCGCGGACAACGAGTGTTCTGGACTTGATGATCTCTTACTCCGGCAATTCGCGCGATGATCTGTTTGTCTGGCCGTCTTTGACCTCCCATCTATCGTTTCACCTGCTTTTGTTTCGCCAGAACAACGGCGTTGCTTGTGCAGACTTCGGCAGCTTCCCGAGTGGGTACCTGCATAGGATTTCTAAAATTGCATGGCCCGGATTCGGGAAAAGGAGTGATTAGCGCATGTCTCAGTCCCAGGAAGGTTTGGGTGGTGAGACCGGTCTGGACTCGCGGTCGGTAAACTATTGGAGAGCTTCTAGGCAACTCTGCGAAGCCGTATAAAGAGCGTTGTCGTCGCGCGCTTATTGTCGCGTCCATCCTCGTCCATCTCGGTGCGGTTTCTTAAAGTCAGTCGTTCTTTCGAACAGTCACTCGCTCAACAATATTCATCTATACTTAATAGTATTTAATACTTACTGGACGATTTCTCGACCTCCTACCATCTATACCAACCAAGTCAAACTGCTCCCTCCAATCCAACCAAACCAACATCAAAATGAAGGCCACATTCTTCACCCTCGCCGCCCTCGCCGCAACGGCTTTCGCAAAGACCGATCTTGAGGGCTGCACCTCCTCCGAGACCGTCGCCTTCGGCGGCGCCTCTATGATCTACTGGGACCCGACTAACGGCGAAATCTGCTCGTTCCTTGACTGTGGTGGCGGCCGCGCACCCCCCAAGACGACCGTCCCTGGATGCCCTCAGTACGAAGGCACCGCCACCTACTCTCCTGATTACCTTCCTGGATGGGGCTCCGCCACCGCCACTTCCAGCGCCGCAGCTAGCAGCGCTACCGAAGAGTCGAGCAGCGCTGAGGAAGCTACGAGTGCAGCAGGCGAGAGCGTCCCCGCGTACGAGACAAAGACTGGCAGCGCGAGCAGCACGCTCGTTACGAGCAAGGCTGTTTTGCCTTCCGCATCTGGCACAGGCGTTGGGGGTATTAGTGGATATGTGACTGGTCTTACCACCAAGGGAAGCAATGCCACCGCAAGCACTGGTTCGCCGTCCGCAACCAGCTCTCTGCCGGTTGAGGCTTCGGGTGCGGCGTCGTCTTTCGGCGTTGCGCAGGGGCTGGCTGGTGTGGTTGTCGGTGTGTTTGGTCTGGCGATGTTGTAAATCGATTGATACCCCTTGATATTAATATTCTCAAAAGCAAAAGTTCTAAATGTCAAAAACACGTTGAAATGACTCAAAGGCTTGAAAACTGAATGTGCCTGTGCATCGTTAACACCCACCACCCCCATCTCCGCCTCCACCACCGCCCCCATCTCCTCCCCCGCCTCCCCCATCCCCTCCTCCATCCCCTCCACTTGACGCCCAGAACCCTGCATATCCCGCCCCGTCCACTGCATACCCACCTCCCCTCCCCCTTCCTTTCCCTCCCGTCTTCCCCGTCCCCTTCTTCGCAACCGCATACCTCCAAACCCCAACCTTCCTCCCCTTCCTCAAATCGTACGCCGTACTAATGATTTCCAGCGCAAAAAGAAGAATCAGCAGCCCGCCCATCGCCATGCTCGCATACGCAAGGCTATCAGCCACACCCCTATATTGCTGGCCGCGGGATCCAGAGCGCAGATTGCGCTGGTAGCAAAACGTGTCGTCGTAGGTGAAGCTGCCCCAGAGGTCATTGTGGCATTGAGTCCAGAAGGCGAGGGTGACGATCCAGCCGGCGACGAGGGTGCATGCTGTGACCAAGCTGTATACTATGGGGATGGAAAGCCGGCGGTAGAGGCAGTTGTTTGTTACTGCGAGGACGAGGGTGAAGGGGGCGGGGAGGTAGCTGGAGAGATTAGCTGTGGTAGGCGGAGAGGAGGCGAGGTGGGATTGTAGATGCTAAGAGACGTCAGAGGGAGCGTACTATAAGATGCCTGAGCCGGTGGCTTCCCATGTGTTGTTTATATAGGACGCTGTGGGCGCTTCGTGAATTTGGACTGCGTAAACGACGGAGAGCGGCACGCAGATTGTGGAGAAGATGATGGCGAAGAATTGGATGGCGAGGGGCGGTGCGGGTAATTGTTTGCGAAGATGGTAGGAGTACGACATCGTGGTAGCTACTTTGTTGGGTGGAATGGTGTGGATGTTTCCAAGGGTTTAGTTATTCCTGTCCTTCACGCACCAGCGCAGCGCATGGTGATGATTCCTTTGTCTTGAAAACTGGATGAGGGGATCAATTGAGCATTGCAATGTGGGATACACCATCGACTTATGGTGTCGTGAAACGGCGCGCGTGGACATTCTCGTGAGGCGGTGCTGCAGACACGAGGCGCTCTTGCGACCGTATTCGCTATGGTTGTCTTGTTTGGGGTTGCGGGTGGAGATCGGTGCCGCATGTGTTTTCTTGGGTTTCTTGGGGGCCAGGGGTCAAGGACACCGGTCACTCGATTGGGGAAGGACATATTCGAGTGGGGCGCAAGCCTTTGAAATAACTGTTTACTTCTATTGTTCGTCTTGTTTGAAGAAAGCCGAGGTGGGATAGAGCCGCAAATGCACCGGGAAGACTGCGACAGGGTAGCCCACCAGTCAGAAGCTGCTCGGCGCCAGCGCTACCGCATCGTCAAAACCCCGAGATTGTGACCAACCACAAAAGGAATGACGTCTACATGAACCCGTACGAGTCGGTGAATTATTGAAAGGTGTGACCAGAAACTACTTATCCGCGGCGTGTCGCAAGATCTTAGAGCTACACAGTGACAGCCGCGGGGCAATTCTCCATTCCCGCGATCCCGCACCAAACCCAAGATATGGCAGGCACAGTCCTCATCACGGGTGCAAATGGCTCTCTGGGCCTTGCAATCGTCTCTTATCTCCTCACCACCTACCCGAACTACACGCTCCTTCTTACCGTCCGAAACCCTTCCCCAAGCGACCCAAACACAGCAAAACTCCACGCCATCATCGCAAAACATCCAAACTCCAAAGTGATAATTGACACCCTAGACCTCGCCTCTCTCAAAGATATAGCAGCGTACTCTCAAAATATCGCCTCGGAAGTATCAAAAGAAACATACCCAAAGCTCGCCGCCATCGTCTGCAACGCCATGACCTGGTCTCTCAACGCCGGCGTGCAATATTCGAAAGACGGACTGGAGCTCACCATGGCCGTCAACACGCTTGCGCATTTCGATATCGTGCTGAGACTTCTCGGTGCGATGGAAGAGCGTGCGCGCATTGTTTTCCTATCGAGCGACTCGCATTGGCCGGGGAAAGCAGGGTTTGAAAAGTACCCGCCGGTAGTGCCAGACGATCTGGAGCAGCTGGTAAAGTATGAGAAAGATGTGCCGGGGGAGGAGGCGGGGAGGGGATTCTTGAGATATGGATTGAGTAAGTTGGTAGGTGTGATGTTGATGTATGAGTTGAATCGGAGGCTGCAGAAGGTATGTGGTGATCTTTGCATACTGAGTATAAGAGAAGACTGACTTGATCGAACAGCAGCCGGAGTTGTCTAAGATTCGCGTCTTAGCCGTTGATCCAGGAGGTCTTCTCGATTCGCGCGCGTTCTCACAGCCCGATGTTCCCCTTCTCTGGAAGTTTGTCGTCAGTATAGCAGGCTTTCTGCAGCCTCTCGTGAAGTGGCTCAATCCCAGGATGAACACTAGCGCTGGTGCGGCAAGAGATGTGGTTGACTTGGCTGTTGCGGAAGAGTTTGCTGGCAAGGAAGGTCATTACCTGGTGAGGGAGCCTGATGATAGCTCACCTGATAGTCATGATGAGAAGATTCAAGGAAGATTGTTCGCTAAAAGTGTGGAGTGGTGCGGAATAAGGCAGGAAGACATAGCGATACCTCTCTAGTGTGGAAGACGAAATCTTTGTACACCGTTGGCGAAAAGCATGGTAGTCCTACAGCGTGAACGAAGAAGGTCATGTACTAGATGTTTGATGGATGGTCTTAGTTGTTTAATATATTTTTGTCAATATATTTATCGTTCGTCCGCTAATGCCCCAACAACTCCAGATGAATTCATTGTCTCATGTTGTGTCCAACGTGCCGTTTACATAACGACGCACCAGCACGATTCGTCGCAGCCGCAGCAGTCGCACGATTCACCGCATGATGGGTTCATGGGCTTCGGCTTGATGATGGAAGAGATGGAGGAGGTAGTGCTCTTCATGGTGATGTGTGCGTAGGTCTCTGTTCGCAGCACCAGTTAGCACATATAACCTAGAAGGAGGCTCCAGGAATGACCTACAATGAGTGAGTGGTGGAGATACGAATTATTGCTGACGGTGGTTGAAGAGTAGTGACTTGGAGATGTATGGACTGAAACCACCAAAAGTTGGCAGCTGCCCGCTTTATACCTGTCCTCCAGGACGCGGGTCCAAGGAGCAAACCTTCCCCATCCAGTGATTCCTCGCGTCTCCCCATTGAGCGTCATTGGACTCCCATCAAGTCTCCCACCCGCACACCCAGCCACACCCTTGCGGTCCTATCTTTCCAGTTTCCCGTCCAACCTGCCACTACTCCTGCTCTCATTCGCCGACTCCCTCTCCTCCGCCTCAATCGGTATGCAAGCAATCTATCACAATCAGCTAAGCCACGTCAGCCACTGCAGTGCTCCACCTTCAGCGACCGTCATTGGCCGCGTATTCGGTGCGTTTGTGACCTGGCGCGTCCGTGGGCGCCGGTATGCAGGATATCGGCATGCTCGTGCAGGGAACAGTCAGCCGCTAAGCTCGACCAAGCTTTTTGAGACGCGCCTTGGCGCCGAAAATGCCTCACAACAGCAAGGCACAAGCTTTCGGCAAGCTTTTAGTCCACTTGGCGGTGAATGGAATGCAGGGTTGATTCCAGGCTTATGTGCCACTGTGGCGTACGTGATGTCGTTGCGCAGCTGGGTGGAGTTGCCGGCAACGAGGGTCCGTTCCAAGGCTCGGGTTGAGGGCTGGTCGTGCCGCGAGTGACGTGGGACATGCGCCATGTTCTGGGAGGAAGTGTGGTTGATATCGTAGCGATATGCGCCTATTGCGGGATTTGGGTTTCAGCCAGGGGGATTTGGAGGGCTCCTGTTGATTCCAAGCCCAATCATGTTGTCGCGCGGAACGAGCCCTGTGAGAGCAGATGCATCTGGGCCTGTCCAGCTGAACAGTGCAGGAGGTTGTGGCTGGGACGTTCACACGCAGTAGCTTGAGGCTGAGCGTGAATAGAAGGTCTTAAAGGTTAGCGTGTACCGTTCCTTAGGGCCGTACAACGTGGCTTCGATTATGCACGGGTAAGCCTTCCCCACAACGACGTCGATTTCTACGTGACCTGCATTATCATTCGTAGACGCGTATAACACCTGATGTTGTTGCGTAACTGTACTAGAAACCCGAGCCGGCAGCGGGACCTGGCAGAAACAGGCGACAAATCCTGACGGACCTCCTGTGCATTGCGTAGGTCTAGATCCACTCGATCAGCTATAAAGAATTAGAGTCCTCGATTTTGGATCTGTTGCTTTGATCCTCCCCTCAATCCAACAAAACTATGCGAACTGCCCGTTCAACGCCATGACTTGATTTCATGCGACCCTCCTTGTCGTCGAAGAATAGTTTGCTCAAAATCCCATATCATCACTGTCGTAACCGGGTTCTTTCCAGCTCCCCCGCCGTAACCTTGTTCCTCACATTGTCCTTGTCAAACAGCTTCAAAATGCTCTGGTTATCGCACGCAGCAGCGACATCCAACGGCGTCATCTTCCGTTCATCCTCCATCACCGCATCGAGGCCTTTATTTACTAGCAACTCAAATCCCGTCGCACGGTACTTGTGTCGCGCCCTAGCAGCAATATGCAATAGTCCTCTACCCTGCTTATCTCTCACGAAAAGATCTGCTCCTGCGTCTTCGAAGAGAGCGAGGGCTTGGGCAGATGTGATAGTCTCTTCTTTTTTGTCTACAAGATGCCTAATGTAGCTCGGCATCGGCTTGTTCAAATTAAAGACTGGAGTTTGACCTGAGGCATTCCTGGTGTTGACGTCAAGGCCGAGTTCAAGCATCCTGGAGAAAAGCGATCGAGATGCTTCGCTTTCTGGCACGCGATATGCTAGGATATGAAGAGCAGTGTTCCCTCGGTTATCCTCCGCGAAAGGATCGGCGCCGGCTGTGAGCAAAGCCTCCGCTGGCGAGGCGTCACTTTGCCAGATCGCATATCTCAGCGCTAGATGGAGCGGCGTATTGCCATATACATCTTTCTGATTGATCAAAGCCGTTGTGTCTGCACCAGAGAGGAGAATGAGCGCCCGATGAATGGGATGACACGAGCGGCGATATCGGTTGGGCACAGCGAGCATGTGGTGTAGGATGTTCCGTCCTTCGTTGTCCACTGCCAGTACGTCTGCACCTTGAGAGCTTAGGTGATACAAGAAGGACGGTGCTTCACTTTCGGAATCTTGACGTTCTGGATCGATCCCGGGGACAAGTGTATCAATCGGTGCAACATGCACCCCCGGTCGGCTTCTACATGCGGCGTGTAATATAGTACGACCACGACAGTCCCTCCGTTGTAGATCAAGATCCAAAAAGGTGAGTAGTATATGGACTAGGCTGCCGTTCTCCAGGAGGTCGTGCAGAATAGAAACAGTCTGGAGCTTCTTTTCAGCACCCAATTCTTCGGCCGAGATCAAGCTTGAAACGCGGTCCGCATCTTCTATGTCTCCATCGTACAGGTTTGATACGTGGTTCAGATTCTCTCTTTCGAACATCATATATGGATCCGCTCCGTGCGCTAAAAGAAGGTTGACGAGCTCAAGCGCAGTGTCAGTAGCCACCCGCTTCTCGCTTGGCGTCTTTTCCTCCTCATTATCGGGTCGCACTGCTGCAACCCAGAGCGGAAACTCCTTCGAGGCGGAAACCCTATAACCATGTCCTTGTGAATTAGACTCAGGTTGTCGGTGTATGTTAGGATCGATTCCTGTGGAAAGGAGTGTGTCGAGAACATCGGCGAGCTTATAATTAATCGCAGCAAACAGCGCATTCGCATCGGCAGTGGCACCCCTCTGAACTAGCAATTTGACCTGAAAACGGCGATCGTTAGTAAACTGCTCTTATATTGGATCATCGTATACTTACCATTTCATTATCACTGCATGCACAAGCAAGGCAGCTCTTTCCATCCTCATCTTGAGCATTTACATCTGCTCCAGCTGAAACCAATGTCCTTGCAGCCTCTTTGTGGAAAACGCTACACTGACTTGGGTTCGCTTGGGAAAGAGCAACATGCAGAGGACTGCGCCCACGATTATCTGCATCTCGGATATTTACGTTTGCTCCATGCGAGATCAGATATGGCAAAGCTTGAGCAACGTGCCACCAGTGAGTACCCCACGCAAGGTGACGCATGACTCCATTTACCCCCACGTGGAACCGTTCAACCAGGAGACGTACAACCTCCATATTTGGCAATGTACTCTTAACTGCTTCTTGTAACAGGGCCGGTATGGATGTAGTCTTCTCGTCCTCCAGGTCCACATTTTTGTGCAAGCCGCGTCTCGAACTGTTATCAAATGCATGCCACTGGCCTTTTCCGAATAGTCGTTCGGCTTCAAGGTCGCCTATCTGCTTCACGAGCGATGCCAAGCCATACCGCACAAAGATGTGCATGTTGGAGCGATGAGTGTACTTTTCGACGTCTTCTAGGAAGCTGACACCTTTGTCGAAGAGAAGTTTCATAGTATGGTACTGCCGCTGGCGCAACAAGTGTAGAACTAGTTCTCGGTTCCGATTCCCCTTCACTACATTGAATTCGGACACTGCGCGAAGTTGAGCTTCTCTGTGAATCGTCGCGGCATGTTCGGGGAACAAAGTATTCGGCGCACCATGTGCGTTGAACGTTGAGGGTTCTGTATGTCGTTCCTTTGCTCGCACGAAACAATCCGCGGTATAGTCTGATCCCGTAGTTCCTACACGTTTGGGATGACTGTAGTGCATTTTGTGTACGTCGGCACCATTTTCAATTAGCATGTCCAGGATTTCATCAAGCCTGGTGGTATCTTTGTATGGATCTAACTCCATATATCTCACTTCTCCGGAGAAAGCGCAAATTGGCCTTGTTGTGTCATCGAGAGTGAGTCCAGCAGCCGCGATGGTTGTGCTCTGTGCTATAGACCAGAGGGCGTTTTCCGTTTCGTATTCCGCACATGCGGTGACTAGACTTCTGTGCGATGCGTCGGCCCCAGCGTCGAGTAACAGCCTGACCGTCTCCGGTCTCCCTGACCTGCAAGCATAGTATAGCGCGGTGTTTCCTTTGTCGTCTTCCAAATCGACCATATCAGTCTTTGCATTATTGCAGGCCTCTAAGAGTTGCCCCACGATATTGCTCTGCCGTGCGCGCGCCGCAAGGTGCAGTGGCGTGAGTCCTCCAAAACTGGCGATCGTTGCATCCGAACCTGCGTCAAGCAGTATCTTCACATGAAGTTCTGAAACAGTACTTGCAAGATGAAGAGCTGTGAGGCCTTCGTTATCCGACATATCGACGTTCTTTGATGTAGATATCAATAGCTCAAAGATGTTTTGATGGCCTGGCACGCTCGAATACGATCGATACGTGTGATACTCGCCTGATGGCCTACTTGCTAGAATGTGCACAGCGGTCCGTCCCGCATTGTTGCGTTGATCGGGATCGATACCTAGAGCAAGGAGCTGCATTGCAATAGCAAGGTAATCGAGTCCACAGGAAGAATGTAGTACCCTTTCCTTCAACGCTAATTCGTGCAGGATTGTATTGCCCCGGTAGTCGACCGCTGTATGGTCCATACCTTTCTGCAACAGGTAGTCGAACTTGACTAGTCGGTTTTGGGAATACCTGTCAAGGCTTTTGCCTTCATGGAAGGCGATGGCAATGTGAAGCAGCGTTCGTCCATCGAAATCGCGCACATTGAGGTCCGCCCCATTCTGAAGTAAAACTTCCAGCTCTTTGTCTTCCGCTCTACAAGAAGACCTGCCGCTTATCGCACGAGAAAGAACGGTCAAACCTTTCACATCTTTTGCATTGACGTCCGCACCCGCTTCAAGTAGAAGGTGTAGCAGTGCTCCCGACTGAGGTTCGTTGGTGCGCATGCAAAGTAACGGTGTCTCACCAAGGCGATTTCGCTCGTTAGGATCGGCTCCTGCATATAAGAGAGCCTTCAAGACTCTAACGTCTGCACTCCATTGTTTAAGAAGAATGTGCAAAGGTCCGCTTCTATCTTTGTCTTTGAGAGTCAGATCTGGCCCATAGTCCAGAAGTCTAAGTGTCGCATCGACATAATAACCGTTCAGCAGGATATATGTCGGCGATTGTCCATCGTGGTACCGAGAAGATATGTTCATGTCCGCGTGACCAATCTCGATCAATAAACTGATCGATTCTGGTGAGGTGACGAGGTGTAACGGTACCTTGCCTGCATCATTGACGGCGTTTGCGTCCGCACCAGCCTCAAGAAGCAGACGGACCGCGACCGGCGTATTGACTGCACAGTGAAGAGGAGTGTCCCCATGATGTTCTTTTTGATTGACGTCGGCTCCTTTAGCAATCAACAACGTGACTAATTCTTGCCACTCCTCTGCGCTGAACCTCTTGCTGCCTTGGTAACGGAATCCTGAGCACAAAGCATGCAGCGCAGTGAAGCCTCGCTTTCCCCGTTCTTCTGTTTGTTCCACGGCGTAGTACTCGCGACCTGAGTCTATACCACCAAATTCGGGACCCCAGTTTTCGCAAAGAACAGTCGGATCGGCTCCAGCTTGGATCAATGTTACAATTGTATTACGGCTCGAGGAGCGACAAGCAGCAACTAGAGCAGTGTCTCCACGTGGTGTGGCGTTCACCTGGATACCAGGGCACTGCAAAAGGCGATGTACGAGCTTGGCACGGCCTTTGTATGCAGACCATTCTAGAGCTCGATGAACCGCCTCCAGATCATGCAGGAATGGTATGAAAGTATTCAGCGCTTCCATATGACCATTCTTACATGCGTACTATCGCAAGTTATTTCGTGAAAGTGCAATGATGGTGGAGTACTTACCATCAACGGAGTATGCCCCACAGACGTCGGTGCATTGCCGCACCAGTTTCCTGGTGAATCTCGCGTCCTCTTAGTCAATGGGTCGACTCCAGCTTCAAGGAGAGCCTTGACAGCCTCTGCGCGATTCTCGGCTGCTGCTTCATGCAAAGGCTTCATGCCATCCTCTTGACTGTCCACATCTGGGTCTGCTCCAGCATGGACCAATAATCTGATGATGTCTGCATGCCCCGAAGAGGCAGCAAACCAAAGAGGTGTCTTGCCGGATGTATCGAGCACGTCAACATCAGCTCCACTATGAATGAGGTATCGAGTGTAGTCGTACAAACCATACCTTGCCGCCACGTGCAGCGCAGTAAGGCTGTGGACCTGACTTCCTTGCTTAGACCACTGCAACTTCAACCACGCTTTTCTTCTTGCAGTATTGTCCAGAAAATTGTGAACAACAGTGTTTATTTCAGGTTGTGGTAAGCCCGCAGACGCAGATCGAGCGACGTGAATATGCCAGTTGGTGGCTGCATACACAAAGAATGGATAGCGCAACCGAATTTGCTGCTCCTCGTGTAAGCAGGTCGTGACATTATCGAACCAAAGATCTTCAGCCTCGACATCTTCCTTTCCCGGTATATCCACATCATCGAGGCATCCAGACTGCAGGTAAGACAAGCACGCAATAGCAAGGCAACCATGAGTGGCACCGGGACGAAGAATCGGGTATCCACCATCACCTTCAACTCTTATTTCAGACTTCAGGTATTCTGTAAAGGAATGATGAATGACGCTGACAGTCTCGTCTGGCAGTATTTCAAGCAGGGGTCCCGTTGCTGCACGAACGAGATTCTTCTTTGCCTTCAGATCCGATCCCGCCTCTGAACGATAGGTGGTATCGAGCATCTCCGCAAGTTCTAGAAGTCGTAGTGGACGGGTAGCATGCGTCACCCATTGAAGGATGAGCAGCTGAATATCCTGCGGCACACCAGACCTAGTCGCATGTTCCCGAAGTAGGCGTGTGTACATGTCGTGCAGATCGGTCGGAAGTGCCTGAAGAACATCGTCGATGTGTGCGTCCGTTTCAAGAAAAGCATCCAGAGCAAGCTTCGCGTACAGGAAGAGGCCGTTTGCCCGGCCCGGGATAGCATTCTTGATAAGCCTTTGGTCGCTAAGCGCTATGTCTGTTGACCTTAAGCCATGCTCGACATATTTCTCAATATCAAGGTCGACCTCTTTCTCATGTAGGCGTATGCTAAGCAACCTTGAGTTTCGTAAGGGTGTTTCCACTGTCGGTACGGGCCGACTTGTGATTAGCACCTTTGCTTTATCAGGCTTCCACTGTCCAAGTCTAGCTAGAGATCGGATAAACTCATCGTTACCCTGATCCATCTCATCGAGCGCGTCGGCGATGCAGAAGACTTGCCCAGGAAGGCCATCGATTGCAAGCTTTAGGTTGGACCAGTGATCCTCCATCGTGATGCTATTGACGGATCGTCCTGATTTTACTAATTCTTTCAACCGCTTTTGTAATGGTGGACTGTGCACAAGTATTTGATCCAGCCAGTCGCGAAGCAAGGCAGCGGGCTCATGGTTCGCGTCAATAATCTGACGAAAGAAGAAGTACAGCACCGTGGTCCCCGATTGTGACTGGGCCAATTCGTTCACAAGATGTGCGGCAAGGACAGACTTGCCCGAACCAGGTATTCCTTTGATCCACAGAAGCCCATCTTTTTTGCTTTTGAGCCATTCGCGATAATCATCGTTTGATGTGAACCATGCGCTGGTACCGGCTAGGTGAGAAGCGAGATGTTTGCGAAACTCTCCGCTGTCGAGCGTGTAATCTGTAGGATTCAACCATGCGCGTATCTTCCGAATCTGCTCTGGAGGTTCTGGAAGGATTTGATCAGGATTGTAATTGCTGATATCGTCCTGTTCAATAAAGACGACATCGTCATCGCTAGTATTAGTTGCAGAATCGGACATAATATTTTGTAGATTTGAGATGAAGAGGGTATGTAACATTGGACAGAAAGTAAGATGCGGCGAGCTTTTGATTGAATTAGGCATCCGCATCGGCCGCCTAATTACGCCCGCGGGCTGGGTAAGCACACATGATCTCCTGGAAGTGAGTCAATCGAGGACCAACACTACAACTGAATTCAGTATCAAGATTCTTGCTAAAATATGCCTGCGGACAACTTCAACACCCTGCATTGTTGTCATGTTGCTAGCCTGGGACGATTTCGTGAGCACACCGTATGACGTCCGCTCCAGAGGTTATTGTGCCTGAGCACGGGATTGGTTCAGGCACCTAAGAAAACGAATGTACCTTAAGGAAGATTTCGATCTCGGGATGCCTTAATTTCCGTGACAGCTCTGGCCGGTGAACTTCAGGTAGACCTTATTTTCAAAGGAAGATAGGACATAACCTAAATGAAATCACAGCGCTTTCCACAAATGTTGCCCAAGAACACGGGATAAGAAATGCCGGAGCATAGGACATGGCCGCGTAGCTGTGCGAAACGGGATAGAAGGCGAGAGCAACGAAAACGCGATATGAGTGCTGTTATTGACACAATTGTGGATAAATGTTCGGGGTCACGAACCTGCGCAAGACTTTGATTGATGGCATAGTGGGAGGTGACACCCCGCCTCAGCCCACTAAACCCATTGAGGTTAGCGATGATCGTACGCACCAGGCAACACCACACAACGTAATTCTTCCTTCCGACATCGACCCCTTATATAAACTCCATTTGTCGAGCCTTTCAGTGCGAATCTCCAAAGCTATGCCGCGCCTTCTGGCTATTCCACGATAGATTCGGGATATGATCTTCGAGGTTGTGATTCTCGCATGTCGTCTGGCGCCTGCTACCCTTGCCGAGACCCATTGGCACCGATATGACAGCGTTGCCTCTGCTATCCATCAACAGACAGATCCATAAGAGACCGAGAAGCTTCTCAATCGCGTAGCTAACGGCTATAGGCTAGACGCAGAGACTTCAAGATCATCGCGAATCGAAACATACAAAGAGCGGAAGGACTCACCATTTGCCCACTAGTATCTCATCGACTCGGAGAATCCAAGTCGGCGTGCACGCGTACCTGAACTCCTGCGCCATAAATGAGACACTTGAGAGTTATTTTGCATCGGCCTCGTTGGCTCGCTGATCACGCAACTTTTTTTTATTAGATCATCAAAAGGTTTGATAGATGCTGTGGAGTATTCTGATACGCTTTAAATGACAGCATCTATTCAAATTACTTGGCTTCTGCCGTATACGGCGTTTCATAAGGTCGCTCCGCCTGAGGAGTGATCCTTGCAAGATGGCGACGCTCTCCAGTCACCCAATCGACAATCGCAGAATGAGAGGTCACCCTGTTGTCCCAAACTACGACCGTCTTCGGCGCCCAGCGCACGCGTGCCTGGTAGTCGATACCGCGACCAATGTGGTCTATCAGGAACTTGAGTAAGTACTCGCTTTCTTCCTTCTTCAAACCATCAATAGAGCGAGTGACTACCGCTGATCAGTCGAGGGGTATGCACAAGAGGAGGCAATTACTCACAGCCGCCATTCACAAACAGTGCCTTCTCACCAGTGGCAGGATGCGTCCTGACAAGCGGGTGAGAGTTCTTGACAGGTTCGCGTCGCACGACGCCTCCATGGCTCTTGCTGAACTCGGCCTGTTCAAATCCAGAGTGGACGGCCGTCAGCCCGTGAAGGCGCTCTTTGAGGGCTGGGGAAAGGCGATTGTACGCCTCTACATGGTTTACGAACGCCGTGTCACCTCCGACCTCTGGTGTATCGAGAATGATCAGAAACGTGGTACCCGGAGGCTGTTCCTCATACGTCACATCTGAATGCCATGCTACACTGCTATTTCGGTTCGCTAGGAAGCTCTCAAACTCGCCGGCGCCGCCATTGCGGTAGACAAGGTGGATCTCTGGGTAGCCTTCGGGTGCACCGCTTGTCTGGCATCGCACTTATGTCAGCGCCTGTCTCGCTCAAGTCCTACGGCCATGCACTCACAGGATGGATGTGATGCCTCCCGAAGTATGCACCGAAATCAAGAGCCTCTTGGATAGGCAGATCTGCAAGGTCCTGGTCTCTAAATGCAACGACTTTGCGTTGTGCGACAAGAAGCGCGAGCTGGTCTTTTCCAGCATTGCTAAGCTTACTTAACTGGACGCCGGTGACTTCGGACCCAGTCGTTGGGGTCAGATGTTGCAGCTTCGAACCGTCGACAAGGAGGTCTTTGAAGCTAAGGTCGGCGTCTTTGCCATGCTCGGTATGGGTGAAGGGTTCCCAGGGTGGGTACTTCTCGCCGTGGTCCCATACTGGCAAATAGTGCGGGTACTCCTGTGGGTCAGTCAGGGACTAACGATATATTGGTGAAGCTTACAGTTGCGGTAGTACTACCGCCCTCTTCATCGATGACGCGGCGAACCTTTGTTTTATCTTGCTCGACGGACTTTGCCTCTTCGGCTGACTTCTCTGGCTCTACAGAACTAACTTGTTCAGCAGGCTTCTCCTGGTCGACTGGCTTCTGCTGTTCAACAGGGCTTTTCTGGTCAACATGCTGGTCTTGCTCGATGGGAGAGTCGGCCCGGATAGCGAGGCGCTCTGCAAGCTCTCCAGGCGTGATGGACGCTGGGACAGTGGTCTCTGCTTGACTGATAACTTCTGTCGCCATGTTGCTCACAGTACGATCTTAGGTGCCGCACTACCGTCAGCAACACACGCATTTATATGACTTGCACCTTCCAAGCGACTTAGATCACAAGACACCATCACTCCATATCCGAAGCCGGCGTTCACGGTACTCGGACGCAGCTCTGTCCGAGTGGTTTCGGACATAAACATGCGCAGCGTCGACCTGCCCAGCGACGTGCCCTTCATCCAAGCGAGTGCGTACATCGATGATAGAGATGTGTGTGGTGTTGTTGCGCAAGAGCCAGCATTCGATTCGCAATATCGCGTATTTCGAGGGGTTGATGACGACGAACTTCAAGCGCGTCGGCGCTACCGGTAGTGCAGAGCAAGCATCAACATGCGGTCTACGGCAAAGACCAAAATATGGAAAGATAGATCGGGATATGCGTACGATTAACTGCAGGCTCTTCCATACCAGACTTTTACTACTGTCGGCGCGGTTATCCCTCAACTTGCCACTTCTGGATCCATTTTTTTTTGGAAAGCCTAGGTACTAGGGTGTCGAAACCAAAAGCGTTCCGAAATCTCGAAGCAAACGCTGTCGCGACCTTATCGCGATAGCATAATATCTTCTAAAACGACGTGATACATCGATTTGCACTACGCGTGGGATGCTAACATCGGGTGTGGTTGCCGCGAGTGTTGCCGCGGAAGCCTGAGCGGAGCCATTCGCGCCTGAGGCGTCGAAGCTCGGCCGTGAAAGCCTGTTGAAAGCTTCACTCCGCCAATAACGACTAGGCGAAGCTTGCGATAATCTTGGGCTGCTTAAGATCATATCTTAATCCAGCAATTCTTCCTGGACACTGGGCCGATTGCGCTCTAGAAGCGCGCCTCAGAATCATTTGCCTCCACAATGGCCCGTCTGCGCACGTAACGAGCATTGTTAGTTTTTCGACAGACACGCATGGCTATGGACCGACTACCGTTCGAGAACTGATATCATCCTTCACGCGATTGGGTGATTGAGTAATGTTGCAATATACATATATGGCTCCGGCAATCCCAGAGGCTCATCCAGCTCGCTCGCAAGAGTTCGGTCAACTCAAACGTCATGGCCAGTGTTACGGTCGAAGATGCGATTCCGACTGCCGCTCAGGCGGACACTGTTTCCATCCAATCCATCGAGAAAACCGGCAACAAGCCACCACAGGGCATCGCGAAAGACGCAGAACTTGTCACTGCGAGAGGAAACATCATCTCCAAAGATGGTGTTGTCTTCTCTTCGAACGAATCCGACGACAGTCTGTCCGGCAACATCTTTGCAGACCCCGAAGTTGCGGCGTACTACAAAGATGTGTATAAAAACGCGAAGTACGAATGCAGACATATCTTCGACCCCACTGCCACCTGGACCGAGGAGGAAGAAAAGAAAGTTATACGGAAGCTAGACTTACGGGTCTGCTTCTGGGCATGCACTATGTTCTTCAGTCTGCAGATCGATCGTGGCAACTTGACCCAAGCTGTGTCTGGCACTTTCCTGAAAGACTTGAAGCTGACCACAAATGGTACGTTAGAGCTCTTTCCCAATCTTATACGAATGTCTTGCTCATTTGATAATAGACTACAACACGGGAAATACTGTGTTCCTTGTGGCATTCTTGCTCGCCGAGCTTCCTTCTCAACTCTTGTCAAAGAAGATAGGTCCCGATCGGTGGATCCCAATGCAAATGGTGAGCTGTTCCACACTGAATCTTGAAATACAAAACTAAAGCTATCAACAACAGGTGCTTTGGTCTATCGTTGCTATGAGTCAAGCAGCTCTAACAGGCAGGGCCAGCTTCTTGGCAACCCGAGCTCTTCTCGCCATTCTGGAGGGTGGTTTTATCCCTGACCTAGTGCTCTGGCTGTCCTACTTCTACACAGGTCGCGAACTACCGATCCGACTGAGCTTCTTCTGGACTGCACTAAGTGTCACCACAATCATCACCTCATTACTGGCGTTTGCGATCTTCCACCTTGAAGGGGTCAACGGTATGGCGGGATGGCGATGGCTTTTCCTGCTCGAAGGACTCATCACCCTGCTCATTGGTATCGCCTCATTTTTCCTCATGCCAGCATCAGCAGTGCAAACAAAGACCTGGTACCGTCCCAAGGGCTGGTTTACCGACCGAGAACTCACAATCGTCGTCAACCGAGTTCTTCGTGACGATCCCCGCAAAGGCGACATGCACAATCGTCAGGCCATTACACCCAAACGTCTCTGGAACTCGATGAAAGACTATGATCTATGGCCTCTCTACATCGTGGGTCTCATATGCTTTATTCCTCAATCTCCGGTAAACTACTATCAGACCCTAGTCCTCCGGTCTCTGGGCTTCAGTACACTCAATGTCCAACTCCTCGTCATCCCCTCTGCTGTCTTCCATATCATCACACTACTCAGTATCACATGGATAAGCGAGAAGCTGAACCAGCGCGCACTCGTCGCTGTCTGGCAGAACCTATGGACATTACCTTGCGTAATTGCGCTCTACGCCTGGCCCGACCTCATCAAGAATCAGTGGGGTACATACGCGTTGATCACTGTCCTCCTGAGCTACCCGTACTGCCATGCTATCAATGTTGGATGGGTTTCAACGAACTCAAATAACGTTGGTTCGCGATCAGTTTCCGCGGCGCTATACAACATGATGGTGCAGTGTGGGGGTATCATCGGCTCGAATATCTACCGTGAGGACGATAAGCCGTATTACAGGCATGGAAATCGTAACCTGATTATCATCAACATGATTTCGATAGCATGGTTCCTATTCGTGAAAGGCTATTACGTGTGGAAGAACAAGGTTCGGGATCGGAAGTGGAAGGCCATGTCGCATGAGGTAAGTCATACGGTTGTGGTCTTTTGATCGAGTTTGTATACTAACGAGTGTATAGGAGCGTATCAATTACATTCAGACCACTACCGATACGGCCAGCAGGCGATTGGATTTCAGATTTGTGCACTAGAGCGGAGAGTCCATGAACGAGAGAACTATAATCTCGACACATCTATATGGATTGTTTTTCGACTGTTAGGAAATGGTAAATCAATAAATCGCTCATGTTATAGCAATCCTACTGGGTGGGACGTAGCCAGTGCTTTCATTCATTTCGATGGCTTCTCAGAGGTCAACCATGTCATTGTTATCAATTCGCATAAGTCTCAGTAAGCTTAGCACTGATACCAAACGCTCTACGCGGGTCTTACCTCTCGCTATTATACTCCCACCCAGCATGCTCTACATTCGCATCGTTACGTACAGACATTTGGTTGAGGATTGTCATGTACTACAACATGGAACATTTCAGTAGGCAGATTTTGGTTTCCAGGAGGATTGGGCAAGAATATGTTGGACACATCCAGAATAGACAAATGAAGTTATCAGACCGCTATATCCAGTAACATCGCCTTCGCATAGCTAGATACCTTTTTGGGACCAACTGCTTTTACACAGAGCGCTCAACTTGGCCGAAATCATACGGTGGTCGACATGCGTAATTTCCTCTACATCAGAATTTTGCGAGCTCTATAGTATAAAAAGAGGACCGTGCTATCTGTCCGGCTCTGCCCCGATACGACGTAGGGATCGAAATGACGCTGCTTGAGTGCCGTGTCTTGAATATGTCTTATGCAAGATCTCAGGAACATGTAAACTGTGATGTATATCAGCTACATACGAATCATTCTCGTGTAATTGCGGCTTCTGAATTCTGTATCTGGTCCTGAGAAACTGATGTGCTCTTTTATAGAACGTTTGCGGGCACCCACAAGCACACTACAATCTCACAGTGGCATACATTCATAGCGCGATAGATTACCAAGCGACTACCGCAAAAAATACTGTCACGAGCCCACCAAAAGCAAACAGGAGCTTGGAGTGCTGTTAGTGACGACATAAGAGGGCCTGTCCACGACCTCACCAGTTGAGATCCCAAGCTGTTCCACATCCTCATCATCCCAGCCTTCATGAGAGAACCGAGCCATATATATTTACTCGTAAGCATAGTCGCAAGTGTGACGTTGATGTAACCATACGAGTCAAATGGTCTGCTTATTTCGTGTAGCATCGCTGCGTGCGAATGGCGAGCCGACACATTTCCTGTTCACTTATACATTCCAAGTATCGATCGAACGCATCTGAAGCTCTGGGATTTCAGTACAGAGGAAGTGAATGAGCCATGAGGTTGACAGAAGCGCAGAACGTTTACTGCCCGAACGGGAAGCCACGCCGATGCCCGTGCAACTACTACAAAACATCCGCAGGCAGAAACAAAGCAGTTGAAATATGGACCATGAACATACAGATGCGTAATTTCCTGTTTCGATAACGCGCTAAATCACAACTTCCATATTGGAACGCAGACTATTCTTCAAACAGACTGGTTCTTGTGTTAGCGTATGCTCTGGCCACCTGCTTGGCTTTCATGCCCAGGTGAAGTCGAAGCCACGGTAACGCTCCCTCAAACGCCTCGCTCGCCTTGAGTCAACAACTTGCGGAGCCTTTCCGGTACGTGTCGATCTGCCACGATGAGCCCCACTACTTACTGAGTAGCTACAGAATCTAGACCGACCGAACTATTTCCATCATCAAGATGTTGACCTTTGTAGTCTTCATCGCGCTGAGCCTTATCATGCCCTTTGTCGGCGCGAGGTCTTGCTGGAGCTCTCAGGGCAATTGCACGGCCGAGGCTGTCAAGCTCGACGAGCGTTCCATGTGGGCGTTGAACGGTAGTCCTGAATCTTCCTGGCCCGGTGGTAAGGTGAGTCTTCGGATGACTTGGAATTCAGTGGTTTGATCGAAGCTATACTGAAAGGGCTGGAACGTCAATCTGATGTATGCCAAGATACCTTACTGTTTCGCCAGCGTCAACGCGCGAACGCAGCTCAGTCACCACGTTGGAGTTGCAATACAGATGTGGATGAATGCCCTCGGCGGTCTAGCTTCCCCGGAAAATGGCCATGGCTTGTCTTTTCAAGAAGTCGTAGACATAAATGGTCAACCAATGTACTGCTACTTCGACGACTACCAGAGCTTCGACCAGCCTGGAACGTGGCACTTCGGAATTGACAAGCATACCCTGAGTATCCATCTCAAGGAATCGGGAGGAGCAATTTCTACAATGGGATACTACGCACAAGGGCAGACAGGATATCATCATGTTAGAGCGGCAATTGAAAGTTCAATAGCTTTGACGCAAACGGTATTAGCGCATGAGGTAGGTCGGATCATAGACAAGTCGCAATTTCGCGCATTTGATAGCATGAGCTGACGCTGCATTTTAGCTTGGTCATGTCATGGGGTTCGGGCATGAGCATCAGCGATGGGACCGTAGGTGATGAACTTCAACTCAAAACCACATAACAATAACTCCTCTAGGTGACAACTACGTCCGATTTAACTGCGAAAGATTGCAAGGCTACCAAGATGCTATAAATACGGCATTACGTCAGAATCCAGGCATGACTATGCAAGACGCACACCTTCGCCTATGCACCGATGCTAGGTTTGCACGTACCTTGGGTTTTCATTCAACGGAATTCATAAAGTACCGAAACCCCCCTTTGTATCTTACAACTTACGACCTTCATTCCATCATGCATTATGACACCAGCGCTTTTATGGACCACCAAATCTGCACCGGCGACCGCGTCTGGTTATGCCCACTCACCACCGTTGATGGATACGGAATCTACAGGAACACTCAGCCGTCGCCGGGGGATGCTCACGGTGTGCGATCAATGTATCCCTGGAAGCCCTGAGGAACGTGAAGATAGAGATTAGTGGGTGGATGTCATGCTTCATCATCATATGAAGCTTACAGTATCCCGCTATACATTCGCAAAAGGCGGCATCAGTGATTTGCGACACGGTCCAAGCTATGGCTGGGTGACGGCTGAAGTTGGGAAATACTCTGCTCGGTTCATCGAGTTACAATGCATAGCAGAGTTGAATCTTGTTTTACTACCTTTTCGCTTTCAAAATACGGTGAACCGACGCGGCACCTGCATTTATTCATGGCCAACCAGCGCATGCGTAAGCTGCATGTTTTTCCAAGAAGGTACGCAAGGTCAAAAGTGCACTTGTTTATGCATTTGTTCCTCTGTGTAAGTCCCAATTTTACGCTTCCCCGTGCGAAGAGTGTTCAGCAGAATGACATCCCACGATTGCAGTGTATCTATTGTACCTCAATACGCTGGGTGCTTGTAGACCGCAACTCAGATTATGGCTCTGTGATAAGGGCGCACATAGAAAACTACGATTTAATATTCTCTATGCTCCATCACTCTCCAGTTCACGTACTGCTATCAATGCCGTGTAGTCTACATCACCTGTTGCCTTAGTATGCATGTGCATCCCCAAAATCCCCATGGTATACTCCATCAACTGCGTCACCCGCTCTCTTTGTGGATCTGACAACCATGTCACGCCCATTGCGCTTTCCAAAGGGAATAGTTGGGCCCAAGCTCTGATCGCGCGTCCGTGGACGCGTGGTATCTGCGGATGCTTGTCATCGTCGTAGTCACCGATGGCCAGCGGGAGGTCATTGCAGATGTTCTCGGCGATCAGCATCATGACTTGGCTCGAACGCTCGACGAGCAAAGCGAAATCCAAGTCCAAACCGACTCCGGCGTCAAGAAGATATGGTACAGCTGAGTTGAGTGCCTGGAGGAGCTGGATTCGTATCGCACGGAACATATTTGCGACGAGGGCCCGAGTGATGATGAGGTATTTGTTCATGTCGTTGGATGACAGGTCTTCAAGATCGAACTCGAGTTGCTTGGGTATATCGGCTGCGCATTCGTTTCCGATCATGCGTGCTAGTATCACCTCGGGATTGGGCCATGACCCAAGAAGTTCTTCGACGATGGTAGCCAGAGTATTTTCCATCTCTTTGCCTTGTTCCAGCAATCCCACTAATTTGGACGTGTGTTTATTAGTGATGGCTTTCTTCACCGCTGACACTAAGACACTGACTTCATGCATCAAGGTTTCGAGACGAGCCACTGGTGTTTCTGGGTACCATTCTTTCATCCAAACAGGATATTCTTCCATGACTGCACCGCCGTCGAAGAAAGATCCGATGAGCTGCTGATGGTAGAGGAGTGTAAACAAGTTGCGTCCGATTTTCCCTGACAGCTGTTGTGGTCCCCTCAGACGTAGCACCGCTAACCGCCCTTTACTATGGATGTCATTCAATTGTTTCTTCCCTGCGGTACCGCTGAAGATAACTGTCTAGGACCTATGTGTTAGTCTGACGTTCCATATGATAGAAGCAGAGACCGGATTTAGCTGATTGGCTTTTTGTGCACCCACCAGTGATTTCGCTTGAACGTTGGACTTACCTCGTATAAGCCTAGCAGGGCGACAGCAAGAAGGGTACCGTCATGCTTTGCAACTTCGGGCTGACTCAACGCACTAGCGAGGCTCCTCAAAGCTTTTCCGTACCATCCCTGCGCGTCTTTCATGACCTCGTAACGTTTGATCTGCCTTGCCATTGTCGCCAATGAGACAGCATGAACTGCACTGTGAAGGCATACGGGCGTTGACGAATCTTCAAACATGGGCGCAACAAGATACAGAAATGGACAGGTCCCTGATGTGTACGCATACTCCATGTAAAAGCGATGCAGGGCAGCATTTTCCATATCGATCGTCGACTGCTTGGGTAATGGACGCTCGGGTGCTAGCGCGCCTGTGGCTTTTACCGGGACATCGCCGCGACGTAACTTCGCTTGCTTCACTCTGTGCACGACTAAACGTTCTGCCCAGTCCTCTTGTCTACGGAACATTGATACATCTTTCCACTCGCATACAAGGCCTAGTCTTGCGCAGGAACGGCATTTGGGAGGGGTTTCGGAGCACTATGGATCTTCGTCAGCACGGCCAATGAACGACCCGTCGGACAATACTTTAACTTTTCTTCGCTTGCAGGCTATACACGCTTTAGAGGGGCGACCGATGTTTGGCATTTTTTAGGAGCAGAGAACTATTACGGTGTGGAAAAGGGTTGTTCTTCCGACGTGCATTCAAAGCTCGGTGATCGTGGCAGTGAAGCGTCGCATCGCCAACCCGAAATGGTTTAGTGTCTGTGCGTTGCTGACATGGCCACGGCGCCGCCTTCGACCACACTGCACCCTCGATCCAATAAAGGGAAGCAAACTACGCTTCTTCGCTCTCAGACATCTATTGGGCCTTTGCTTTTCCGCTATTCCCATTCTACCGAATCTTGTCAACCACGAGCGTCGGATCGAGAGTCTCTTCAGGGTGCAGATGATGGCTGTGGTCGCAGGCATCCAGCCAGTCGAGATGAGGTCCGCAAAAATGAGCCTCAAACTTAGTCACAGATCGTAATGTAGATCTACAGACTGCGACGAGGATTTGACTGTCAGGCACAAGTATATTAGAGATACTGTTCCCTTCTAAGAAACGAGCTCATTGCGTCCGCTGTTCATTCCTTCGTTAACAATGACTTTAAAGGCCTTTACATTCGTCGTACTTCTCTCGCTAGTCACAAAGCATGTCTACGCCCAAGACGTCCCTTTTTCGCCCTGTCCACTCTTAGGACCGCGTTTTCCAATCCCTACACAGCTCTCAGCATCTCCGATATTTCAGTCAGGACTAAAGAACTTGACAAACGCCTTTGACGACTATGTAGCCAACTTGAATGGTACCTTCGGGCCGACGTCGTCCAGCACATCTTTTAGTGTCGCCCTCTTTTCTACCGATGACACAAACTCTACGCGGCCGTTCTTGTATGAGTACCATCACACGGCACCTTCTCTTGTAAATGGGACATCCGGCGCAGTAGAAGTTGACGCCGATACTGTCTATCAAATCGGCGACTTGACGACGCTCTTCACGACATGGCTTTTTCTAATAGAGGCCGGAGAACAACACTGGAACGATCCCGTCAGCAGGTGGGTCCCGGAACTCCGCGAAGCTGCGCACGGCACGACCTCTAGTATCTCAGTCGATTGGGACGATGTAACTCTTGGGGATCTTGCTGCACATTTAGGAGGCATTGGACAATACACTCCGTCCAATGGGACTAGCGAGATTGGCTCCTTGCTCGACGGCTTGATGAACGCGACCATTGCAGCTCCTTGCGAATCTACCTCAGGGTCTTGCGATCGGGCAGACTTTTTGTCATACTTTGGTAGCCGCGCCCCCGTCTTCGCTGCCGGGACAACTCCCATTTTCTCCAATGCCGGATTCATTATTCTGGCCTACGCTCTGGAGTCCATAACACGCCAGCCATACGACTCCATCCTCGAGAGCTCCATCATCCGACCACTGAACCTCTCGCGAACAACCTATCTCGAGCGATCAACGCAGAACACTACCCGTCTAGCAAAACCCTCGCAAAGTGCTTCTCTAAACACAATCGAGGGCCCCTACAACGGGCTTTCATCCTCCGTGCACGACATATCCACTGCACTCCGCGCCATCCTCGCCTCCACACTCCTCCCCCAATCGACGACACGCCGCTGGCTCAAACCGGTCTCCCATACATCCAACCTTGTCAACTCCGTGGGTCGCCCATGGGAAATTTACTCCCTGACTGCGACGCCGATCTCTCCCGTTATGCCGATCTATCAAGTCCGCGGCAACGTGGGCTTGTATGCTTCTCACATTGGCCTGGCACCAGATTACAATACTGGGTTTGTTATCCTGGCTGCGGATAGTGAGGGAAGCCCAGATCTGAATGCACATGCGGATATCATTGCGACGGAGCTGATACCTGCGCTGGAACAGAGTGCGATTGTGGAGGCATCGAAGGTGTTTGCTGGGACTTATGTTTCCGATTCTAACATGACCCTGGTTATTCCGCAAGCAACGGATAGCAGCCCAGGGCTCTCCGTGTCACATTTCAGACTGGGAGATAAGGACATACGAGCAGCATATGCGAAGATAAACGATATTGCTCCAGAGAACCTAAGCTTTCGACTATATCCGACGAATGCGGGTGGCGATGGGAGTCGGATGGCGTTCAGAGCGAGCTTCCAGGACGTGACTGCGCTGGCAGATGCTGGCACACCAACTTGCGATACCTGGAGATACATCGATCAGTTCCAATTGCATAGTGTTAGCTTAGATGAGTTCGTTTTCGAGCTGAAGGACGGGAAAGCTATTACTATAAAGGTCCCTGCGTTCGAGGATACACTCTCGAAGGAAGGGAACAGGGTGATGTGACTTTCCGGTTCAGAAGCGATGCTCTCGGACAGATTTAGATTAGTCTTTGGAGCACTGAGTCTGCCGCTGGTACTGCTCGCTTATCTTGTGCGTAGTAGATGCGGCGATTGCGATATCGAAGCCACTAGATAGCATTCTTCTCAAAACAGACTAAAAGTTCTCTAGAACAAGATTGATATCCAAGCATCTAAGCCGCTTCTGCTATGAATAGCTGCCTTCCAGTTTCAGTCCTCTCCAGCGTCAGATCTTTGATAAAGAACGCCGTTAGTAGTCCAAGAACCCCAGTACCCGCGAGTGTCAAAAAGATGGCCTCGAAGCATTGCTTGTACACCTCAAGTATTGGACGCAGCAACTCCAAATCTAGATCTAGCTCCCTTAAGACAGGAATAAAGCTGACAGCTTCCCGAACATCTTTGAGTAGCACAAGTTCTTGCGGAATGAGAGCCAAAGAAGACATACTTTGTTCAAAGACGTTATTGAAGACTCCGGCGCATATCGCTAGGCCGATCAATCCACCAAACAACCGGAAGGAAACGAGAACACCTGCCGCGAGTCCACAATCATTTGCGTCTACCACACTTGTCTGATTGGGAATGTCAACATTGTGAAGACTGTTCCGATGCCGATGCCAGCGAAAATTTGTAAGCCGGTTGTTTGAGCGACGGATGATTTGAGTAGACCATAGCGCCCACAGTCCAACTCCGCAAGATGCAACCACCCAATTGCAGATAATGATCCACCGGTATTTTCGATATATCTCGACGACGACGGCTGCAAGAATGCTGAAGGTAATGATTGTAGCACTTCCAGGTAAGACCAAAACCGCTGATCTGATCGAGGTGGTCAGCATGACGGATTGGAAATACAACGGAACGTATAACATGACGCTATACAACATCATTCCATGTAGTGCTGCCCCGGCGATTGTTGCTGCAGCTGTTCCGCTAGAGAAAATACGATGGGGAAATATAGGTTCCGTAGGCTTCGATTCGTAGAAGGCGAAGGCAGCCAATGTCAGAAAGCCCAGAGCAAACGGCAATATGGTCCTCCACGAGGACCAAGGGTATAAAACGCCAGCCCAGCTCAGTGGCAGCGCAAAGGCAGTGCAACCAACCGCGAATCCCACCAAGCCTAGCCAATCGAGGTGTCGAAGTCGATCCTTGACAGATTGATCAAGCGGTTGCAGGCGAAGGCAGAAGACAGTCAAGAAGAATCCCAGAGCGCACAAGGGCAGATTGATCCACCCGATCCATCTCCAAGTTGCATACTCAGTCAAGGCGGCACCGACTATAGGCCCGCACACACCACCTCCTGCCATGGGTAGCGCCAGCAGACCAAGATACAGTGGACGTTCTTTCAGCGTCGTGATATCGGCTAGTATCACTTCGCTGAGTACATCTAGGCCTCCGCCTCCAAGACCTTGTAGTGAACGACCAACGATCAGAACTGGCATGCTTTTTGCTGTCGCAAAAACTATGGATCCAATAAAGAATATCGCAAAGCCAGTATAGAAAGGAGGTTTGCAACCAAGAACATCTGAGACGCTGGTGTAAATAGGCTGGCTAATAACAACCGTAAGCATGAAAGAGATATTGGACCAAAATGCCTGTAAGGTCGTCCCATGGAGCTCTCGAGTGATTTCCTAGACATTGTGAGCGAGATTTGGAAAGGGATGTTGGTAAGGTTAAACGTACTGGAATCGCTACTGCAAGTGCTGTGGCATCGAGGGATACAACAACTGTACTGATATTCAAGGCAAGAAACGCAAGATAGAACGACAGAGGTTTTCTCCTTTTCGATGCAGTTGTTTGACTGAGGTGCTCTTCTGCTAAGCGGCCTGCATCATCTGTGTTGTCTCCTTTCTCGCCCTTCGGAGTCTCTGGTTCAATTTCGATCGGCTCTTCCCCATTGGCGGAAGTTCGCATTGTTCAATGGAAAGGGACGTTGCGTAGGCTGTAGCTCGGCCTCGCAGTATTATTGATTTAGTTGCAACGGTGACGTGTATCCCATGGGAACTACCGTGCCGCAACTTTTAGTGGTATCTTTCGCTTGTGACGCAGCCTGCTACCTAGGTAGTTCACGTTTGTTCTTGGCAAAGTAATCCAGACAAGGCAGATCCCGCAAAATCGGAATTTACACCATCCTTCAGCCCCGGAAAATAGTGCACGCCGACATGGCTTTCGATAATCAGCCGATAAGCAAGTACTAGGAAACTGGTTGTGGTTGCCTGATGATAGCAAGTGTCAACTAGCGCGAGGGTGGCACGCAGGCGTGGTCGGCGCTGACGGCGCAAGGCGTATCTGCACGTCGGGGGATACAGCCCGTCTCCCTTGCAGATCCAAACGCACCTCAATATATGATATGGATGAAACCATGTCTCTGCGCATGCCCGAGCATGAACGGCCCTGATGGCTGCATATGGCCCACATATGCCGGATTATTGGATCTTCAGCGTTTTAGGTGCGTACCTTAAATCATTACTGACCTCAGAATAATTTATTCGTGGCATGAGTTAAGTATTTGGAAGATTGCCTTCTCGCGCTCACGCATTTTGACTACTACCCTAGAGGGAAATAAAAGCAGTCCTATCCAAAATTTCAACATTCACCTACCCAACATGGCTCCTATTAATTCGACCCGAAATAAGGTAGGTGTCTTCATCATGGCTTAGCCACGTTTTTGATGTCATTTTAGAATGTTTTCATCACGGGCGGATCTCAAGGATTAGGGCAAGAGTTGGCCCAGATTTTCGCATCGAAAGGCGCTCACGTTACGATATTTGCTAGGAGGAGAGAGCAGTTGGATATTGCACAGGGCGAGATAATCGCTCAACGACAGAATCCGGATCAACAGATCAATGCAGTGTCACTAGACCTTCGCGATCCAGCTGCCGTCGCTTCGGTCTTTGCATCGCAACCCCAGATCCCAGATACCTTAATCTGTGCCGCAGGATGCAACCTGGAACTTGGGTTCCTGGCTGACCTCAATCCCAAAGACTTGGAGACCTGCATGGAGAGTAATTACTTTACCGCCGCATACGCAGCCCAAGCCTTGCTTAAAATATGGATCGATAACGACAAGAATGACGAATCTGCTTCCAAGCCTCCAAACCGGCCCCCAAAACACCGACAGATTGTTTTCATAAATAGTGCTGCAGCATTTGCAGCAATACCAGGCTACATTGCGTACAACCCAGCTAGGGCCGCACTCCGAGCGCTCGCGGACACGCTTAGAATGGAAATAATGCGCTACTCGTCTACGACAAGTACGTACGCCGTTCACTGCGCGTTCCATTCCAACTTTATGTCGCCCCAATTCCTAGCTGAACAAAGCCTGAAGCCTGCTTTGACCAAGCAGATTGAGGGAACGACTGCGCCCATTGATGAGCTTGCGAGCAAGGTTCCTACTGCCAGGAAAGTAGCAGAAAGAATCATTCAAGGCACAGAAAGAGGCGATTTTGCGCTTTGCAGTGATTCGCTGGATGCAAGTCTTCTCTTCGCCAACATGATTGGCCCATCTCCCAAACGAGGTTTCGGACTTGTAGACTCCGCATTGGCAACTGTGATGGGACTCTTTGTTTGGCCGATAGTGAGGCGTAGGTGGGAGACACTGTGCAGGCGAAGCAGAGATCAGCAGTTGAGTTCTGCCCGTGTGGGCCGTAATCTATGCGGGGGCCAACAGACACCGCGGCGCCAAGGGACAAACAAAGGGCAGCTCTTCGACCGAAAGACGGTACCGGCTGCATATTGATACTAGTGTGGCAATCGATCATACGTATGGCTCTGACTTACTGAAATTGAGCTATGGCTGTGGTGACACATGTATGACATGGCCGCCGCAAACGCCGCACACCGATATGCTGGTGAAACCGCCCAAGCCTCTGAGGCGCGTGGGCGCGTACCTGAAGGAGGTTTGGCCCCTGCCCCGCGAAATGGTATTGCCCATGCGACCACACTGCACGACTTGACAGATGTTCCAATGTCTCGAAGCTGCCAGGAGGGGTTCATTGCTTCCCTTTATTCCAAGACTTGATCGTGAGCAGCGCCCAACATGGCGGCCGCTTGGGTTATCTACTATCCTCTCTTATTTGTGGTCTTGCGAGTAAGTCGGCTCACATCAAGAGAGAACGAATTTCCTGACAATGTCCTAGTGCCTCGTAGTATACAGTTATCGGATACTGCTCCACCCACTCGCGAAATTCCCAGGGCCATCTCTAGCAAAGTTTTCCGATTGGTATGGTGCGATTCAGGCATTACGAAAGAACCTTCACTACACCACACTCCAAGATCACCAACGATACGGTCAGTGAATTACATCAATTTTCCTTCTCCTCATCTCATGTCATTGTACAGGTAGCATTGTCCGGCATGGACCGAATAAATTGGTTTTCAATTCGGCCACCGCGCTTCAAGGTACGACCCTAGGATCGTGTATATCAGGACAGGACTAACATGACAGATATCTACCGAAATGAAGCTTTCGCTAAGTCGAAGGCCTATCTGATGACCCAATCAAAACCGGACGTCCACAGTGTCTTTAGTGCCCTGGATAAGCGGATTCATCGTTCCAGAAGGAAGATAGTCAGCACCGGCCTTTCGGAGAAAAGTATCCGTCGCTTTGAGCCAACAATGACGTCTCAAATCGAAATTTATCTAAAGCATCTCAGAGAAGCTGCTCAGTCTTGTCAGCCAGTCAACATGACCCTTGCTTGCAAGTACCTAGCCCTTGACATATCATCGCTTTTCGGCTTTGGGTCCTCTCTGGAGTTACAGATCAATGATCGGAATCGCTTCATCGCCGAGGGAATGGAAGCCGGCATGTATCGCACGAACATCCATATGCAATATCCTTTGTCTAAATATCTCGGTGTTGATGCGTTCCTTCTCCCGTTCCTTTTCTCCATCAAGGAGAGATACAAGACAGCGTTGAGGGCTATGATCGCGGACCGCTTGAGTGTTAGCAAGGACGCCCGAGAAGACCTTTTTTCCTTCATCACAGGCATTAAAGACCCAGAGACCGGGGACGAGATAGGCCAGAACGACCCTTTCGCGGAGGCAGAATTCTTCCTTCCTGCCGGTGGTCAGACTACCTCTTCCGCTATCGCTGCGCTGTTCTTCTATCTTGCTCAAAACCCGGAGTGCGCTTCTCGGCTCATCGAAGAGATTCGCTCAACCTTTACCCGCGGTGACCAGATCAAGCACAGTGAACTAGCTACTTGCCCATATCTCCGAGCCTGCATTGACGAAGCGTTGCGAATGTCTCCCCCAGCACCTGGAACCCTGTGGAGGGAAATACCTGAGGACTTCCAAGGACAAGTTATTGTGGATGGCCATGTGATACCCAGTGGCACAGTGGTGGGGGTCAATATCTACGCGATACACCACAACGAAGAATACTTTCCCAATCCGTCAAGATTCACGCCCGAGCGCTTCCTGCTGGGAAGCGAGACAGAAAATGCAAGTGGAGCGAATAAAGCTACCCAGCTTGCTTTCTCGCCTTTTTCGATTGGTACTCGTGGATGCATTGGTAAAGCATTGGCCTACATGGAGATCAGCCTTGCGGTTGCGAAGACCTTATGGTATTTTGATTTCGAAAAAGACCCTGGTAGTAGAACTCAGATGAGTCCTGGTACTTCAAAAAAAGAGTTCATAATCCGCGATCAACTCATTGCCACGCATGATGGTCCGTACTTGGTATTTCGACCTTCCAGAAAGCTGTGAGTGCATGTTTTGCTAAAGTTACAGATATCGTAGTATAGAAAATAATCAACATGCTGTGACACGATCAGCTATCACACTAAGTCCTTCAATTGTCAACAACGAGATAGAGCTCGTTCTGTTCAATTTTTGTTGTCTTTCTAGGAGTTCCGTGATTGAACGTGTAACTGTCCTTACTTCTCCAGGCGTCTCCTCTCAGAACCTCCCGTCCATTCCCGTCCCCGGCCTTGTATCATTCTTCGTCTCTATGAGGGTCACGAATTCTATGTCTTCACGCCCAGATCCAGCTTGCCTCACACGCGCTTGACCTATAGTAGGTACGTCATTCCTCCCAATGCCACGGCTTCGACTGCCGCTACTACCACTACCAGAAGATCTTCCAAGTAATCCTCTGATCGATGTACCGATCTTAGACACAGTGGCTGTCTTTCCCAACACTCCCAGGAACTTTGGAAGCACGGGCAAACATGCCACAAGAAGACCAGTGGCGACTTCGGGCAAAGCCCAGATGCCGTTGTTGGAGATTTTGTAGGACTTGTCAGACTTGTCTGTCGCAAGGACAATGCCGTAGTAAATTTGCACGCATCCACACGACATTGAACTAGACCTTGCATTAGCGAGAATTTCTGGGTTTAACAAGTATTTTCTTACAAGATTCCGACCAGAAATAGTGCCGAAAGTGCCAACTTCCTCTTGAAGGGTAGATGCAAGCTCCAGATGACCCGCTGGGGAAGGGCGATGATCACAAGATCGGTAGCCACGTTCAACATTGCAAGAACAAACCGAACTTCGGATGCGTGAATGCATGAGCCGCCTTCGATTGTCGGGTCCCACTCCTTCGCTCGCGGGGTACAGGTTTTCAACTCAACGACAACCATCGCAAAGTAGTACGTGACGTTGATCCAGAGCACGATATGACCGACCCAAAATGCCCAGTCTCGCGTATGTGCAGGCATGAAAGCTCGCAGGACCTGGAGTATGATACCGACTTTTAGGGTGGCCATACTGACGAGATAGATGATAATACCATCATAGTATTGCTGTACAACCGTTCACTCAGTTCCTTCAGGTGCAACAAGAACAATCATACCTTGAAAAATTTGATCTGAGTACGGACTGTCATGTCCCACATGTGCACTCCCAGACCTGTTTCGGACATCATGTACCCATCCCCGGTGAGAACAAGAAACTCCACCTAGATAAACACGTTAATGGCATACACGCAAAACCTGTTTCCTATACTGACATATGCTAGAGCGATGACATAATCTTCTGGGTGCAGCTTCTTCTGCACTTTGATCTTCGTATACACCCATATCGCACGCTTACTCGTTCCCTGCAGCGTCGTGCTGCTCAAGGCAGAACTTGTGCAACGTAATGTTGAGAGGAGGCATGAGTCGACATGTAGAAGTCCGAAATGTTTTACCTCAAGGTGAATCGAAGGGTGTTTACGATGCCAGAAGACGCCACTAAAGTTCCAAGGGCTGCAGAAGATTTTTACAGCAATGGGGCTGCTTTAATCAGCCACTTCGTAGTTGATGTGAGTATAAAACGGACTGTCAATTCCGGTTCATTTAGTCACCACGAACTTCTCACGGCTTGCGGCTTCAATAACGTGTTAAAAACTTAGCGTATCTTTGATATATAATTGAATTGCTTTTGCGTTCGTCACTATGACAGTCCAAGCTGCACCGCTGGTGAGCCATTGGCTCAAGCTCCAGAAGCTGAAAGCTTCTTCCATGCAAGATGCGCCAGCTTTCTATCGCAATCTGGAAGAAGCTTTGGATTCTCGCCGAAAAGACCATGCTCTATACTCAATCCACCGAGACACGTGGAAGGACAATGCATCCGTCGATTTTTGCTCGAATGACCTCATATCTCTCGGCAACAGCGGCATGCTCCGGAGAGAATACATGGAAGAGCTTGCACGTTATCCAGATCACCCACTCGGCGCAGTGGGTTCAAGAATGCTTGACGGGAACTACGGATACCTAGAGCAGGTCGAGCAAGAGATTGCGGAGTTCCACAAGTCAGAGCACGCCCTCATCCTTGGATCAGGGTTTGAAGCAAATCTCGCTATCTATTCAGCGATACCGCGAACTGGGGATGTTATTGTTTATGATGAACTTGTCCATGCTAGTATCCATGACGGCATGAAGAAGAGTCTAGCGACCACTCGAGTGCCTTTCAGGCACAACGACATGAAATCTTTCCGCTTACAACTACAAGCGATCAAGGACTCTCATCCTTTGATCAGCAAAGGTCAAAGATGTGTTCTCGTCTCGGTCGAGTCAGTATACAGCATGGACGGGGACGTCTGTCCTGTCAAGGAACTGCTAGCGGTCGGCCGTGAGGTCCTACCTCTAGGCAATATCGAGTTCTTCATTGATGAGTCGCACGCGACCGGTGTCATCGGTCCGCAAGGTGCAGGCCTCGTGAATGAGCTTGGCTTGGAAAAGGACTTCGCAATCAGACTGCATCCTTGCGGTAAGGCGTTGGCATCCGTAGGAGCAGTAATGCTGTGCAACAACACCGTCCGGACTGCTATGTTCAACTTTGCCCGTTCGATCATCTACACGACAGCGCCTCCCTTCACCGGAGTAGCGGCAATCCGATCTGCATACAATCTGATGCGGACGGGCCGTACGAAAGAAGTACAAGATCGCGTCCAGCATCTCGTCAAGCTCTTCTGTACCACCATCACATCCGATCCAATCTGGGTCAAAGCGAACGAGATGGGCATTCTTCGTGTCCCTGTCAGTGAAGGCTGGAAGGACAAGGAATTCTTCACCCATCTTGTGCCCATCTGGACTAAACAGCAATACAACTACTACTTGGCATTTCACCTTAGTCTCAACGGCTTCTGCGCTTTCCCGATCACCTACCCTGTCGTTCCAAAGGGCAAAGCAAGGGTCAGGATCACCATTCATGCGCACAACACCGAAGAGCAGGTCAAGCAGATCGTAGCTGCTATCTGCGCGTGGGCGACAGAGATGGTGGAGATCGAGACTAGAAAGGATGGAGAAATTCCCCTGCCTAAAGCCGCGCAACAGGTCTATGCCTGGATGGCGCAAGAAGCCATTACTGAGCTTCAGGTGGGAGAGGAAAAGCTGAAGGTAGAAGATGACAAACTCAAGATAGTGGACTTTGAGGTAAAGCGCAACGACAGCGGAACAGCCCTGGAAAGTCTTCCGGAACTGTACATGGCCCAGTCCACCGCTGCTTGAGCTACTCCACACCGCGTGGAGATTTTAAGTCTAGATATGTACACGAGCTGTGTCATTTTGTTGTTCTCTTTCTCTGTGCGGGATAGTTACCCCGATGGTCTGTTGGCAGAAGGGCGAAAGAGCGATTGTCTGAGGCTCTCGAGTCTGCTGAAGCATTGTTTGGTTTTGCAGCATATGGCAGAATAAACGTACCATAGCTACCATAGATACTGTATGCAACTGTAAGCCCAACCACTTCACATTAGAGTTATCATGGACCTCAGGGAGTGATAATGTCACACTTACGAAAAGCTGCTGTCCTGAATACAGAGGTAGGATATTTAAAGGTCAGCTATACAACCTATAGCCACATTGTCACAAGACTTCGTCCAAAGATACCTCTTTTATAAGGTAGAATTGGTTATTGTCGAGCAGCCTGCCACGAAAGATGCCTCGGTCGCTTTTATGTCCGTCATATCGCCGGCACTACCCCACACCCCTTCCCCAGCCGAGGTAACTTTCTAAACATCCAACACCGCCCTACACGAATCTCGAACATTACACCGTAGTTTTCTCCCTTCTTTCCGCCTTCCACATATTGTCTCAAACCAACTAGGCAAAAATTTCAGAGCGAGAAGACACCCATCCGCAACTACCCAGATCCAGAGGACAAGAATCGGGTCACCATGGCAGACGACCTCTCCGCCTCCAAGCTCTTCAGCTTCACCTCCCACATCGCCCTCATAACCGGCGGAGCCAGCGGGCTGGGCGAAATGGCCGCCCAAGCCTTCATCCAGAACGGCGCCCGCGTAATCATCGCCTCGCGCAAAGAATCCGAGCTCAAGAAAACCTCCGACCGCCTCAATGCCCTCGGCCCCGGAAAGTGCGAGTACGTCGTCGCAGACCTGAAGGACAAAGCCGGCTGCGTCGCCCTCTGCGAAGAAGTAAAGAAGCGCACAGACAGACTGACGGTGCTGCTGAACAACTCGGGCGCAACGTGGGGCGCAGATTACTACGACTTCCCCGAGAGCGGCTGGGATAAGCTCATGGCGTTGAACGTAAAATCAATCTACTACGTCACCGTTGGACTCGAGCCTCTTCTTCTTAAAGGCACGTCGAAGGAGTTTCCCAGCCGCGTTATTAACGTGGCTAGCATCGCGGGTATCCAGACTGTAGATGTGACCGTGAGCGAGAGCGGCGGACTCGCGCAGCCGGGGACGGGAACATACAGCTACGGCCCTAGCAAAGCCGCGTGTATCCATCTTACCAAACTGCAGGCCTCGAAACTTGCACCGAAGAATATCATGGTGAATGTTATCTGTCCGGGTGTTTTCCCCAGCAAGATGACGGCCTTCGGACTCAGCAAGTTCAGAGATACGCTCGAGGCTGGGCAGCCGACGGGCCGCATCGGGAAACCGAGTGATTTCGGAGGCCTGGTGCTGTTCCTGAGCAGTCTCGGTGAGTACCTTTCTTTCCTCGTCAGGTCATCACCTGTATAAAATTTGATCTAACCCATGTTCGCAGCGAGCGCGCACATGACAGGAAACGTCCTCGAGATCGACGGCGGGCAGAATCTCACCGGCTGGAGGGGCAAGGCAAAGAGCGAGAGCAAGATATAATGGATTGAGCACCCTTGAAATATGATGTATTTATAGAAAGACCCAATTTTGAAGAGAAACACGAGAACCATCTAAGTATGAATGGCTGATGTCGGTCGTGGAGGTAGATGAATGTGCCTGAGGTGAAGGGATTTCTGCAAAGCGGTTGATTGGGCCTGTGTTGAGAATTCAGTGGCATGTAGAGCTTTTCGAGGACCTATGTCTAGAGCATGCTAGCGGAGAAATGGTATAGAGTTCGCTTGCCAAGGCGGGCCTGAGGATTTGTGGCCACTATGTTGCGCGGTGGTTCATAGCGAGCGACGGTGTGCTAAGCAACAGCTCCAGTTCAGGTTATATGCCTTCATTCCATTCAACATCAAAGGTATCTATATGTGCACCCCCCAACCAGCTATTTCCACCCATCCTCAAAGTAAACGAGCAACGCGCTCCGATCAAGTCTATGCATATACAGCCCACGCCCAGGGTATGATCCACCGAAGAGAACAAATGAAAAAAGGCCGTTGTTGCCTGACCTAAACCCCACCTGCGCCGTGCTATCGTGAAAGGAGATGCGGATATCGAAGGATCGTTGGCGAGGAAATGCTTGAAACAAACCTGCCTGCTTTTAGAAATCCAAGATGCAATGAAAATGAAAACTATGCTTCAACGCTCTGTGACTGCGGACCCGTGAGGTGCGCCCTCGAGTGCTCTTCATCGGTGGGCGCACGTTGTGGACCCTCCTCAGAATGTTTGGGCGACTCCCGCTGAGACTCCTCTAGTATCTCGCTCATTTGAGACGCAGTGTCCGGGTCGCTCTCGTGGCCCTCCAGAGACTGCTTGTAGCTGGTAGGTGTGATCGTTTGCGAGGAGACATGTCGTTGCTTGCGAGCCTCGCTAGACGCAGGCAGTCGTGCGGCGTTCTCCATCGCAGTAGAAGCAAGCGCAGCCACAGCTCCCTCGCGCGCGGCCACAGCGCTGACACTGACGACGCTACTACCCCGTTCGTCCGCAGAGCCGGCTTCTTCCATGGCCTCCTGTGCTTGCTTCCTAGTCTTGAGTCGCTCTTCTGCAGACGTGTTTTGCCAATCAGGGCCGAATTGGATGACAGAAGCTTTCTTCCCATGCACAGTAAAGCTTGCATGGGTGCGCGCTAGACCTTCTCCTTCTGATTCATTGCTCATGATGGTCGACGCAGAGTCTCTAGCTTTATGCCCACGGCGATGCGTAGAGTTACCATGCGACTCCCGCAGTGTGCGATGCAGACTCCTACGGACCTTGTTGCGTGATTCGGGCGATCCAGTCGATGCAGCTGGTGGTTGATCGGCTTCCGACTCGGAGTCATTGTCCAGGTGCAGTCCGTCCGTTGGTAGGTCGGGTGTTTTGGGCTCTGGCCTTTGAAAATCTACAGAAGGCCTCTGGCGATCGATCGAATGTGGTGGTGTAGTATACTGTGATCCAGCATCAGACGCGCCGTCGGAACTGATAGCCAACTCATCGGCGGTAGATATGGATGGACGGTGGTCGTTGGGGAAAAGCATAGGACTCTGGGCCATTGAGCTGGCTTTGGAGGGTCGGTGTGCCGATAGTCGAGGGCTGAGATTGAGCGGAGGGAGGGTATAAGGAACCGGCGTCACCTGGGGACTGGAGTGTGTGGTTTCTGGTGGCGTCCTAAACATGTCGTCCCCACCGAAATCCGAATTTCGTGAGGATTTGGTTTCCGGTCGAATGGATGTTGGCGAAAGCGGCGGTTTTGCATTGTTCGTCAAAGAACTCGTCTTCGAGCTGAGGCGCGCTAGGCTGCCAATCCTTGATGCCCTGGAAGATTTGTGATCAGACGCTTGGGATGTGGATGTAGCACGCTCGGTCGGTACCGGAGCACCGAGATGTGGGTGCTTCTCATCCTCCAAAACTTGTGCGAGGATATCTCGATGACACTTCATGCGCCATATCTCGATGCGAGCCCACTTGAGCTTGGCCGATAACCGTCCTGCTGCGTGTATGACAAGTTCCCGGGTCTTCGGCTGGATAGGTGCCAGGATCTGAAGATGCCGAGCGTCCCTCAATCGACCTTCTAGCTGTCTTATTGCTTCGGTGAGTCGCTCTTCGGATTCTGAGATGCGGGTTTGCATCAGATCTTTCCGCGCTTGACGCATCTGTGCTTGAAGCTCCTTGTCGATGGCTCCACTGCGGTGCGTCACTTCTCCAGTCGGCGAAGTCAGTGTCTTTGTTGATGCCGAGGATTCACCACGCCGAATCGCCCGGTTCCTTTGACCTTCATAGAGGTCCCCTTGCAGCCCGCGCGGCCTTACACCAAGTGTCTCGTGGGCAGCAGTGTAGTTGAGCATTGCCAGCCAGTCATTCAAGTCCTTCTCGCTATCCGCGAGAAACGTTTCTTCGCCAACCCTTGAGAACATTACAAACGAGTTCTTGTGTTTCTTGTATGTATTGTCCACGAGCGCGACCGCACCATCCATTGGAATCATATGGTCTTGCTTGAACTCTTGCAGAGGCGGTTGAAAATGTACTGGACTCGTGTCGCCCTGCTTCTCATGCTGCTCGTGCTGGTGCATCAGATTCTTGGCCCAGCTGGAGTTCCGGAACAATGAAAGACCCGAGCGAGTCAAGATAGCGCCCCATTCCTGCCAAGGTGACCTAGTTTTCTTTCGCTTGTTATCCTTTCTCCACAGCACCCCAACCTTAGTGACGGGCATCTCGACAATACCAACCGAGCTCTCTTGCGGGTTGTCCTGGCTGTCTTGAGACATGAAAGCTTCCGGTCTGGACCGAGAGGATACAATCTGAATGATACCGAACCTCGAGAATGACCTCCAGAGAGTCTTAGTATCTAGCGTAGGTGCGGTTCCGAGATAATTGTATGGATCATCTAGATTCATCACGTCTTTGATGTTTGGCCGGAGAACGTCCAGCTTGCCCTCGAAAATTAGAGTATATGGATCGATGGGCTCGCGTGCAGCCTTTCTCGCTGGGTCGTTCATGGGGCCCTTCAAGACGGCGGTTCGTTTGCTTCGTTTCGAAGAAATGGTTTTCAGATCAACGTCATCTTCAATGTGAATGAATGGGGTATACACAACATTGTCGTAAATGCATCCAAGCACGTCTTCCGAGACACCATCGCAAGATGAGTTCTTAATGTAATCACCTCTTTGCATCTTGCGCTTGTTATTTTTGTTAAAGAAATCAGTATGCAGGATGATGACGGAGAACGAGATGAAATAAGCCTTGTCTGCGCTCAGTTAGCGAGCAGACCTTACCGGTCGATGTATTGCACATACCTGGATTGATATATATCCCGGGGTTGCATTCGTGATAGCGGTCGGAGAAACCCTGTAGAACACGATCGATTTGCTGTGTTTCCTTTGGAAGTTCAACCTGCATGAGTAGCTTCCGAATAGCCATGTCGATCGGATCTCCGAAGAAGGCAAACTTCCGCATGTAACTCCGCAGAACAGCGAGCAGGAACGGATCTTCAGTTTTTGTCAAATATGCAGCGATCGCGCTCTTGCCAATGTTGTTCTCCTCCATGCGCTCCAAATAATGACCTGGTGTCTCGCCTTCCTCTCGCTCCGGCATGACCAATGCTTCGCGGCTGATGTTCAATGAATTCTGATGGGACATGAAACCGGGGGTGCCTACACCACCGTGAGCGGGAGAACCATGACGGGGCGAATGCGGTTCGGAATTCTGACGGAATCTTGAACTGAGCCCGAAAAGATTGCTGAAGCTGCTCCTCCCTGCTGTGGACGTCGAATTCCTTCCGCTGGTAGCATAGGGCGGTGTAGGGGGTGGATCGTCATCGGATAGGCCACCTAGCGAACCCATAGTGGACGAGCGGCCCCGCAGACCCAAAACTTTTGGTCTGGGCGCATGGGGCGAGGAGCGAGCAGAATGAATGGATCTTTGAGAGTCGTTGCGGAGGAGCGCACCTGCTTGAGGTGAGGACAGATTCATGTTCGCAGCAGTCAAAGCCACTTGCGACGGGGAAGGCATCGGTGATGCTCTCGATCCATTCTCCAGGTGATGGCGGTCATGGATGGCGGTAAGAGGAGGGCTTTCCGCGCCGGGAGAATGGTGAGCAGAACCGCTGCTGATGCCGCTTGTTGACGCACGTGGTGTCGCTGGTGCAGTATCGGGGAACTCGGGAGGGATGATCTTCATAGGTAGAGGAAATAACGATGCTTGCTGTTTCTTACGGCCAAAGAAACTACGGCCAGAGTGCAACTTGGGCGTGCGCCGCGGCTTTGGCGTGTTTTCAAATGAGACATGGCCGGTTGAGCTGCCGTCGGATCGGGAGGAATCTGATTGCCGTGGAACAGGAAGCGACAACGAAGACTTGCCTTCCGCATCTTCGTGAGCAGATTCAGCAAGCGTGTCTGGCCGCTGGTTAGTGGACAAGCGCCCCGGCTCCTCGACCAGATTGTCCTTGCTCTTCCCAAAACCAAATGCCGACCTCTTCACGTCCATGCTGCTCTTTTTGTCCCCCGACTTCCGCAGAATGCCGGGCCTGTCCACGGAACTTGGGTCGAATGAGCGTCTGCGCAAGCTCAACTGCTGGAGCCGACCGCGCTTTTTGGGCGCCTGCTCCGCCTGCTCCTCGGATATAATCATGGTTGGTGCGGTGGTGATGATGGCGGGAGCTGCAGGAACATGTGTCAGTACGGGCTGCGATCGCGCTGCGTCACGGTGATACACACTGTTGGAAGCATTCGCGGGCACTGCTGGAACGGGCGGCGCATCCTCTGCAGCTTGCTCCTTCGCGCGCGTGGACAATTGCGAATCGGAGGCGTGGCGGAAGCGCATCAGACTGAAGCGGCGGGTCAAGGGCGTGGGTTCCTGCACGGGCGGCGTGGGCGGGCGGTTCTCATCGTTGGCTGACCACGACTCCCGCGGCTCGTCGACACGGCTGCTCGACTGCGGGCGGGCGCCGCCGTCCTCGGAGGCAGCATGGCGCGCATCTCCCAGGTACTCTGCCGACTTGTTCTGCTTATCCCCCCGCTTGAAGAGGCCGGCGGGATCGAGGGTGCTCCGGCGCTTGAGGTCCTTTTCGCTGCGGTTGGGTCGGAGGGGGCGCAGAGGCATTGCTGGAGCGGTCCTAACAGCTCATGTACGCAGGCATGCGGCGTGCAGCGCTGGACATGGCACACGGATTCTTGGAACGAGGGTCGGGGATGCGGACGGAAGAGGGTGGATGCGGTGCGGTGCAATAAGGCTGAGCGCGATGGATCAGCCCAGGGCAAGATTACGGCCAGGCGGCGCGGACGAGTCACGGTCGCTGCGATGAGGCAGCCCGCGGATGCAGCGTGTGAATTTGGCACCCTGAGGGGTTGTTTACAGCTAGAGATGTAGCAATGTGGTCGGCAGCTGATGTGTCTATGAACGGCGCGGCCCTATTCCACGGCCCACGTTCCACCCGCCTGGGATGCGCCGCCAAGAGCCTCAGGCAGCTACCGACAGCGCCCCATCCACCGGCCCAGGCACGCGACATGCTCTCCACTATCGTCGCCAGCAGGCGCATTGTCGTCTGAACTATTGCACTGTTTCTTTGGCCGTCGTCCTTCATTTCCCTACCATGCGCCGGCCCACTTTCGCCGTCTTGAGCCTGCTGCTCCTCTGTCCCTCGCTCATCGCCGCCGCCCCGCACGAATCGATACCGAGCGACCACGCTCCAAGCTACAGCCCGCGGCCATGGCGGAAGCTCTCAGATGCCATTATTAGGAAGGTGTGGGGTCTGGAAGACCCACAGAAGAGCTTGGGTGCAGATGCTGGAGCTGCGAGAGCGACACCCGGCCGTTCACTGATTGCGCGATACGGCGAGGACATCGTGTTGCGCTTTACCATCACCACACCGGACGAGGCATTGGCTCTCGCCGAGGCCGCGGATATCCTGTTTCTAGATGTGTGGGAGTTCAATTCAGACTGGGTCGACATCAGAATAGCCAAGGATGTGGTATGTTGTTCTCGCCCTACTCAATCGCTGCCTGTTAATATCACCAGTTGCCTTCCTTGCTCGGTCTCCTCCCAACCTCTCTTCAGAAGGCCCACGTCCCTCTCATGCAAGACCTCGATCTTGCCCAAGCCATTTTCTCCTCTTATCCATCACCGTCCGGAACCCAATCACACAATGACGATCACTCATATTCGCCGAACCTCAAGCCCTCACCCCGCTTGGGAGGCAAAGGCCATCCATTCTTCCAAGACTACCAACCCCTCTCAGTCATTACCCCCTGGATGAGCCTCATGGCATCCATGTTCACCACCCATGTCCGCCACATCAATGTCGGTGTCAGCTACGAAGGCCGCGACATTCCCGCCCTCCGCGTCGGCGTCCACCCCACCAACGCCCAGCAAAGAGTCCTCCCTCGCCGCACTGTCCTCGTCGCCGGCGGCTCCCATGCCCGCGAATGGATCTCAACCTCCACCGTGAACTACCTCGCCTGGACACTCATCAACTCCTACGGCAAAGATCGCGAAATCACCCGCCTCCTCGAGCAATTCGACTTCGTTTTCGTCCCCACGCTGAATCCAGACGGCTACGTCCACACCTGGGAGGTCGACCGCCTGTGGCGTAAAAACCGCCAGCCTACCTCTCTCCGCTTCTGCAAGGGCGTCGACCTCGACCGGAGCTACGCCTTCCAGTGGGACGGCGACTCCAAGCCTACGAACCCCTGCTCTGAATCCTTTCCCGGTGATACGCCCTTCGCCGGAGTCGAGGCCCAGCAATTTGCCGACTGGGCGAAGAATGAAACGGATAACAACAACGTGGAGTTCGTTGGTTTTCTGGATCTGCACAGTTACAGCCAGCAGATCCTGTATCCCTACTCTTACACCTGCGACGAGGAGCCGCCCAGCATCGAAGACCTTGAGGAACTCGCCATGGGACTGGGCAAAGCCATTCGCACGTCCCGCAAGGGGCACGCCTATAAGGTCACCTCTGCGTGCGAGGGCAATGTTGCTTTCGCCAAAGGCGGAAAGAAAGTCTTCCCGCGCATCGAATCCGCCGGCGGTAGTGCGCTGGACTGGTTCTACCACGAACTCAGGGTCAAATATAGTTTCCAGATCAAGCTGCGGGATACGGGGAGTTATGGCTTTTTGCTGCCCAAAGATAATATCGTGCCCACGGGGAATGAGGTCCTTGAGGCGGTGCTGTATTTGGGAAGGTTCATGTTGGGGGAGGTCGGTATACTGGATCAGGCGCCGAACGCTGAAGATGTGTTAGTGAAGGCGAGGGAGAGTGTGGAGAAGGAAGGGGTGGAAGAGGGAGAGGAGCAGATTGAGCTGTAAGCTATATGAATGAGGTAGCGTTTTTGCGGTCTATATTTCTTGATACCACGTCCGTTCATCGGTCTTAATACCATTACTTCACATTATTCAATTTACTGCACGTGACTGCTCCGAAAGCCCGGAGGTCATGAGAGAGGTCTTGATACTGATCTTTGCATCATCTGAACGCGCTCCAACACGGCTGTCATGTATATAAACCCCTCTTCTGCGGTCCCTCTCTGCGGTTCTACACATTCTCGCTGGCGGGCGGGACCAGAAAAGGTCTTCAACCCCCGGCATGGGCCTGGTGTGCGGGGACTAAAATGGCTGCGAAGCTGCAATTATGGGTTTGGCGGGCGAGGACTACGATTTGAAGTTGAGGAGTATGATGGGTGCGGAGCGTGGAGGGAGGACGAAAACGCCATCAGAAGACCCTATGGCGCGTCAAAAAGCTACCACATCTACAAGCAATGGGTGCGGCGGCCTGGGACCAAAGAGAACATGATTACCTTCTATTGGAATCTAGATCAAGCGGACTCCAAGAAAGTGGCAACTCAATCGATGAGACTCGGTTTGCGAAGAACAAAATCATGGTTCCATAGATTGATGCGAGCCGGTGTGTGTGGACCTCAAAAGCCGAGATAGCGCTGCATGTTCTTGTCTCAAGTATTTAAACAACGCAGCCATGTGCGTGGCAAGCTGAGCTCAAGACATGTTGAAAATCTCCTATGGGAAAGCGAGGAGCGTGGCTGCCGTCTGAATGCGTTTCGATATGGTGGTCATGGATATAAACGCCTTCGTTCTCCCAACGGCCTTCCTTTTCTTCACACTACTCTTCCCACCAGTGGATGGGGACTTAACTTGAGTTACAAGATGACCATGCGTGTGCCGCGTGCACTGAAACGATTACACAAACATCTATGGGAGCCGGTTTGTGGAGCGACCAAAAACGACACGGCCTAACTTTATATAGTCGTGCCGGGATCGAGGGACTAAAACCTCTACGCTTCTGACTGATGGGAGTCTGTTCGTGCGGGACCAGAACCTCGTCCTGCAAGATCATGGGAGTACGTTTGTGGGACAACTATAAACACATTGATCCTGGCGCACTATCCTGTCTTGAAGCGGCGCGCCAGGTACGATGCATGCAGCGGCCTGGGGCAAAAAAACTGCTTGAATGGGATCACATGGGTTTGAGCTTGGGCGGAGGACTAAAACACCGGCATTGCTGGAAGATGATCTGTCCAAAAGACCACAACATAGGCGACATGGTTGGCGGAGATCTGAGGTCAAGCTTACGGCTCACGAGTCTATGAGAAACTTCACTACGGTTTGATGGTGTTGTGATACAAGGATCTGGTATATAATCGCACTCAATTTCTTGCACAACTTTTCTTTACACTACTTCGTACCTCCGCTGGTACGTCATGAGAATTGGGTAATGTCCAAGATAATGGGAGAGGGTGTGTGGGACTAAATCCACCTAAAAAAGGGGTTCATGGGAGTCGGCGTGCGGGGGCTAAAAATCCAGCTACTACGCATAATGGGTCGGCGGACGCGTCGGATGCAGACCATTGTTCGAATGATCCAAGGAGGCGTATTTGCCGGTTACTCAAATCGCAACCCTACTCCAAAATGCTGTCTCGCACAAGGAGGTTGGAGAGGCTTACATGCGTGTGCGCTGTAAGATCGCTCAATGGAAAATCATGGGCATGTACAGCTCTACCTACGTATCTACGTTTCGCTTAGGCTTTTGCAGAAGCTTGCGAGCAAAGGCGTCTATCCACAATCTTCGACGTTATGCGACATGATTCGCACGTATACCTAGGTATGAAACGCTCGGGTCTGGTCGCACGGTTCTCTTTCTTCACGCTACTCTTCCCGCTGGGCGGAGAGTAAAACTTCTAAAAAACGAGGTGAAGGTATTGGTGCGGTTATCAAGAAGTATACAGCCTACCGTTTGATGGGAGTCTGTGTGCGGACTAAAAAGCTCCATGAACGGTCTATGGGAATCCGCGTATCGAGACTAGAGAGTCGCTGCAGCAATGTCACGTAAAGCTCGACGTGCGTGGGAAGACAAAAGTCCGCGTACTTTTGATAGCACTATCTCGAAGACTCGAATATCCGTCAGCGTGCGTGGATTGGTGGGTGGTGTGCATTCCGACCGCCATGATACCTTCAAGAGAAAATGCGCATGTATGAAGCACTCTTATGCAATATTCATCCTGCACATTATCTCTCACTTTCACTTTGAGCGGGACTGAAACCTTGTGCGGCATTGATCATGGAAATTTCGCATAGACTAAAAACTTGTCCACCTATTCCTATGGTGTTCGTGTGCGCGGACTAAACTGGGGATGTTCCAGGCCCTGGGTTCCTCAGTTCGGAGGCTTCAAAACCGATCTACGGGAGTCATGCCTCAGATCGGACAGAAACCCGGGGGGAGTTTGGCACAATTCCCGTTCCGAAAACTCCAGAATAGATCCACATGAGCGGATTGGTGGGGAGCTGTGTAAGCTGGCCACGGGATGTCCGTTCCGATGCGTTTCGGTATACTGATGGCACATATGGTATCGACCCCTTCAACTATTCTTCTACAGTTTTTCCTTGTGCACGCTGTTTCTTAATTTCCATGGAGGTAGAGACTAAAAAGATCGAGCCCACATAAGTGGGATTGGCGTGTCTCGAAAATCCCCTAGAATATGACATGGGAGTGTGTAGACGTGTGAGGGACTGAAGGACAGCTCCTAAGCGACTATGGGGAGAATTTCGTGGGAAGGACTCGAGAAGCCAGAGACATAGAAGCATGAGTCTTCGTGCTTGCGGAGACCGAACACAAAAGTGACCATCATCATTGCTAATTCCTAGTCCATGACGCTTGATAAAACATGAGTACGCCCTATGGGTTAAGTCACATATCATCTTGGTGTGGTTGTACAGTTGCTATACTAGTATAGAAAACGCGTAGTAATCTTAGTAGCTATAGGAGCTATCATAGACGACTGTCAATTCCGCCTTCATGAATATACCAAGAGTAAATTGTTATTAGCCATATAGTGTATCCAAAAGTCTTGCAAGATGGGGGACACATGTGGAACGTCGGACTGTGGGTAGCTTGCAGGAATAGTACGAAAGTGAGAAATCGAAACACAAGCTAGTAGTTGTTATAGGCTCCCTGGACCTTGACCATTGTTGAAATTGCTGATGAAAACCACAAGCACTGCGCAGTAGGCTGCGCTGGCAGCGAACAGTTCATGCCTTTTGGCTTTTGTGAGAAGAGACATGGCTGCAGAGAAAAGAAGCGTAAACACGACAAGGATGCCAACTGCATCAAGAGTAGAATCACGATTTCCAATGGAGGTCAGGTTATACATCGCAACAACAGGAAGAATGAGCAGAATGAAGATGATGAACGTGATAACAAGTCCGACCAGTTTCTCAATGCGATGGTGAGAATAGAAGAAGACATGCTTGTCGTCGGTCTTTTCGCGAAGCTCCTTGGTCGCGAAAAGCCACTGCATGTTGATCAGTGCCGGTGGACTCTCTTTGAGGGGTGGGTGACTCACATGCAAAGGCTTGCAGTGCAATTTTCGAATGCAGGTTTCCACAAAACCGTCGAAGCCCGACCATTCTCGACCTTGTCGCAACGAAACAAGGTCTTCCCTACGCTTTATGAATTGCTCCTCACGTTCGTAATTGAGGGGTTTCTTATTCTGATACCATATGCGGAAGCTGCGATAGTCGCGATTCGATGGTCGTTGGAAAGTGTTAAGGTCTCGTGCTTTCGCCAAGATCTCATCTGATGAAACCGTTAGCAATGGAAACAAGACTATGTCGGATCACGCGGTAGTGTACCGTAGTTGACAAGCTTGTTTCGGATCGTTTCTAGCAAGAGTGCGCGCGGACTTGGAAGCCCCTCCTCCTTGTAGTACTTCAAGTCATCTTTACGTGACCTCAATCGCCCCTCGCCTTCATTCTCAAGATCAATATCCTCAAGTTGCTCTTCTAAGCAGCGAAGCTCGTCCTGTAGATCTAGTATGACCCGGGAATGCAGGTAGTCGAAACTCCGGTAGATTGACCAGCTAGGCTCGCTAGACTGGAAAGCTGCTTGTTGGGGATAGCCTAGCGGATACTTTTGCACTACTGAGTTTTAGTCAAGTTACACAAGGCTGGGTAGAGTGGCGAAGCTCACATGCTACTGTGATGGTCTCACTTATGTTCCTCTCGAGCTCTGCACGCGAAGGTAAAGAGGCTGCTTATGGTTAGCACGAGGCAGAAGCAATCAAAGTTCCGCTGAAAGACGAACGAGACACAGCCTGGCCATTCAATGTTGTAGTGCGGCTATCTATGTCGATAATGGCGTCGCCGGTGCCTTCATAGTAGGTAGATTCGTATTTCTCGGAGATTGCGGAAGAATTGCTAGGCGACATACTTGTTCTCCTTCGGCACTGTGGTCACGTGCTGTTAGATAATGTTGTGGAAGCAGGTTCGTTGTGAGGTTGGTGTCTAGTTAATTGTACTTTGATTCGGACTGTCTCAGGATCCAGCAAGCTGATGGCCAAGTAACAGATCACGTACGGGAAGGAAGGCTATATAATGTCATTATACCCGCACAAGCCTGCGAGATGACAGGGCGCAAGGCTGTGATAAGCGAGCCTCAGGCAATGTTGCATGCAAGCCCCGGCTTCAAGTGTGGTCGAACCTCAGCCTGCTCGAAGCAAGCCTTCAGCAAACTTCTTCCCATTTTCGTGCAGAGTGCCATTATCATTCTTCAATTGATACACCCAGGAGCTGATAGGGCAAAAGCAACCCGCAATCTTGAAGTTCTTCCACATCCTTCGAGTGCCATTCCCGTCCGCTTTAGGCTCTTCAACGAGCAATTTCACTGCATCCCCCTCCTTAAATGCACCTGCCCGCTTGGAAAGATGTCAACACCTTGCAAGGCACTCCATATAGGATGGTAGCGATAGACTCACCGGTCCAGCAGTCCTGTCAAGTGTTGCTCCAGACTTGTTTCGTTCGCTTTGTGGGATAGGCTCCTGTGACACGGCCAAGCCCACCGGTCAGTACGAGATATATCGTGTGATGTCGAGCAAGAGTGGGCCTGTGCGACCTTACCTGTTGCGACATGGTCAACGATGTGTTGTCTCGCTTCAGATCAGATCGCCTGTGATCTCGCTGTAGAAGGCGGCTTTTGATAGGAGGCCGATAAGGCTGAAGTTAGGCGCACTGTCAGTCTTTTATGATTCCGGCCTCAAGGGCCAATTTGTAACCGCTCTACCAAATGCTTCGGATTTTCCTGCCTACAGACGGGCCGTCCCACTGCTTTTGAATAAGAGCCTCATACCCCTCTTTGAACGAACGCATGATCAGACGCCGACACGCAGTGTAGGGTGCAGTCAAAGCCTGATTGGACCACCGGCATTGTGGCGTTGAGGAACCAATTGCATCACCCTCGTCGACCGTTCTCAGCCAATCAGGATATAAGGCAGACAGCCTATCTGTTTGCCTGCGCAAACAAATGCATTTGGCCTTGCTCAACAGATGTAAGGCAGTTCTGCTCAGCCATAGTGGCACAGCCTCATGAGGTCCTACAACGTGTGTGTCACGGTGACAAACAAAACCATAGGATGAGAACTTAAAGAAGGCCGGCTGCTGTGCTGCCTCAAGAGTATCAGCCCAAAACATTGCCCACAATGAGCGCACCACGTCAGCCTTTGGCACGAGCTAAGATCGCCAGTTGTTCCAGCGTCTGTGGCAGCCCTGCCCGGAAAGGTATTTCGCGTCAAAATTCGGCTACCCTTGCCGATAGCGTGGCTATTCTTCGACCGGACGACGAGGCAATAAAGGAAGAGCTCAAGCGCGAGGCAGAGAGACAGACACTGTTTCAAAAGGTGTCCAACTTCAAACTGGACGCCCCTAACGGTTATCGCAAAGTCGAAGTACTGATCATCCGATGGGATGAGAGCATTGACAACGAGCATAAGGGTCACGGTGAAGAGGTATGACAATGCCTCCGTCGAGACAGATGTCGTAATGCCTGGCTAATACTCAGTTCTCAGATCGACAGACTCCAGAATATTTTTACGTTGGGGTTTGGCTTTGGCTGTAGAGTTGCCAGAATCAAGAACGATAAGAATCCTCAAATAGGCCTCAATTTCGAGATCTTGAGACATGTGAACGAGCATGATGGGGAGAACAATCTGCTCATCGTATATTATACAGGCCATGGGAACCAAGTAGATGACGGGGATGGTCAACATCTTGAGCTTTCCGCGTAAGTAAGAGTACTTTGTTATGATAGCTTAAGCCTAATTCTCTTTAGCACTCAAGAATCCGAAAAAATCAACGAGTACCTTCCGGCAGCTTATTGGGACAAAGCCGAAGATCCACTGAAGAATCTTGCTGCAGCTGATGCTCTGGCTATATTGGACTGTTGCTTTGCGAGCACTGCTGCAATTAAAGGCAGAAACGAGGAGTTCAGGACATATCAACTCCTTGCAGCATCATCTCAGGGCAATCCGACAGATGGACCTGGAAAATTATCCTTCACAACCGCGCTCTGTGAATCCTTAGAGGAGCTCTTGAAGGAATCGAAGGATGAAACATTTCCGGTCATCAAGCTCTGGGAGAGAATCAATACCAAGAGGAAAACACAGGCTGCGCTGATTTGGGATCGCCTTCAGCGATATAAGCGTAACATCGAGTTGGGCCGTCTAGCGCCCGAGTCAGATCGAGAAGCATCATTCAAGAGCGAGAGTCCTGAGCAAGCGTCGCTGGTCCTCAGACTCTCCCTGAAAACAAGGGATCTGGAAAACAGGAAAATTGAGATGTTAGGTCGTCAGCTGCCTGTGCTTTGCAAGAACGTTGGGATCCCTATTCGCCGCATGGAGTGGGTTAAGATGGAGCAGCGGAATCCTAGTCAGGTGCTTCGGCATGCTGTCAAGCAGACGCTTCGAAGGAATCCTAGCAGGCGCAAAAGTAGTCCAGGACAGCTACAACAGCTTCCAAAGTCGCCGGAGTTGAGGAAGCGTACTCAATCGGACTTGGCCTCGCGTTCAGCAGCAAAGCGAAGGGCCCTGGACACTGCTTCCGTAGTAGAAGAGTATCTGAACCCAGGTTTACGGACTCCGGCAAGAAGCAGCGTCAGAAGCAAGTCGACCGAAAGTGAGAGCGCTGCAGAATGATGGCGGGGGCAAGCGAGAGCGAATTCTGCGCAGATGTTGTTGGTGAAGAGTCTGAAGAGTGTGGTCCGTTATGGTAGTGCTTGTCAGTTTCAATAGATACCCTCGCGATGATTCAGTGTCCACGTTGTCAGTTATACAGTTCGGGAACACTGGATTGGTAGGTGTTGTTCCCCGGGGCCACTGCATTGACGCGTGACACTCGCGATGCAGGCGATGAATCACGTTCGCTGCCCATGGTGCTTGAACCAGTGGAAACACATGTTACCTGATTTGGGACTAATGTCGATCTAGATGCCACGAGACACTTTCAGCTTGCCTGCGTTGATATCAACCATCTACCTAAAGATATCCAAAATAGTACATGTATATATCCATGGGGAATGACTAAGAGATTGGTTCTATAGAATGTTTGGATTGTCTCTGAAGTCGACGAAGTAGCCGCCCATGGGCTAGAAGAAGAAAGGAGGAGAACACCGCGAAAGCGCTGCGTATTAGTTTTGGAAGGAGTTCCATTTCGGCCTAAAGCTGTACTTTGTATTCATCCTAGAATCAAGCTCTGACTCACCTAATGTGTCGAAAGATGATGAAGGAGCACGGCATGAGCGAGGGAGCAAAGAAGTCCAAAAGCTTACATCGGCGACTTTATGGACTGTGAGGAACTACGAAATTTGAGTTCAATGTTTCATGCGGCAGGAAGCGCCTCGATTTCTGGGTCCTTTACAAACCCACTATGGCTTGCTCCAAAATTCGCGTACAAGGAGCGCATGTTGTATGAAATAAGAGTATATTCAAAGGCGAAAAGGTGCATTTTCATGGTGGAAAAGTGCTGGAGGGTCGGAGGCACATTGATCCTTAATATAACCAAACTAGAGGAGAAGACGTCCTATGTGGTGGGAAGGGGTGCTGCGGGTGTGATGCTCACGGCTAAGAGCTAAGTACAATGTTCCACCTACATATATATTGTGTGGGACGTGGACGTGGGGGTGCGGAAAGAGGGGTAACTGTAAACGCTCCCCTCTTGGCTGAGCTATTTTCTTCGCAGGAATACAATCATGCGGAGGGTCTGACTTAAATGCGAGAAGCCACCCCGGAATGGAGTCACATTTTTTGGAGTTGGATATATGTGCTACAATAAAAGTCGTTTCCAAGGCTACCTATGGTTGCGTTGGAACGAGTGGAAAACAGGAGCCTAAGAAGTGAATGATTCCGAGCGATGGAAGGGTAGAGAGCGCATCATCGTTCACCAAAATAATTCACAGACAGGAATCATGCGATAGAAGGAAGGGTTGCGGGTAGTAATGATGATCACCTCTAGTAAATTCTAGAGATCCTAATCATATGGTGGTCAGCTTGATGAGTGATGATGGTTCTCTACACATCTTGCAGTGTGTCGTCTATTTAGCATACAAGGTATACACAAGCCACAGCCTTATTACACCCATCGTGCTTGCTATCATCTGAATCTCTCGTACTTGCTCTCCTCCTCCATCTTCTCCCTCACAGCCTCTACAACCTTCCCATCCCACACCTCGCCGGGCATCTTCCCACCCCGAAGGACCTCCTTCTCATGCTTCCCGGCCTCCTCCTTCGTCATGCACACCAACTCATTCATTTTCAGCAGACTATTGTTCTGCCCTGGTGTCCTTTTATCGATAAAGTACCCGGTCGGTTTCTGCCATCTTACTAACGCTAGCCTCGTCGACAGTCCGCTAACTACGCTCTTGCCATGGTACACTTCTTCAATCAGATAACCGACATCGTCCTTGGTAATAGGAATTCGCAGGCCTTCCTGGTTGTAACCAAAGTCCTTTGCTATTCTGCCTTCTGATCCCTGTAGCGAGCCCAGAATGCCGTCGTACATACTGTCCCTATTCTTAGACGGCAGATATTCCTGTGGATATCCAGATATGGCCAGAATAACGTGATTCGCAACCGCGAGCCCGAAGATAGCAGGCATGGTACCCAGCACAGGCAGGATCCTCACGCGGAAATCAGGCAGGACGCCTAGCTCGCCGACGTCGCCCTTTTTGAATTCCTCTTCCGAGAGAGGGAGTAGCTGCGCCTTCCCGGGACCGGGCCTTTCGGTCGAGTACACCACGGGAATGCCTTCCTTCACGCCGAGAGCACGGAGTCGGCGTCGTGTAGATTTGGACAAAGGGTCGTCGGTGGAAGCGGAGATGTCCCCAATGAAAAGACGCGTAGGGTCAGATTTACACCCTGCGCCCATAGAGGAAATGACCGGCAATCCATTCTTGTAGCAGTAGTTCAGTAGCGCGACCTTGCTCTCGATGTTATCGATAGCATCGATGACATACGTGGGCACCTGGCCGTTCGCATCGGGTGCGAGTTGCGTATCCGCGCTGGCTTCGCTGAAGAGCTCATTGCGGCAGTCGAAGTGCGTCCAGGGCGTGATCTGCTCGAGACGTCGTCGAATGCAGTGCACCTTGGGAGTTCCAACGTCGGCGAGAGTGGCGACGGCGTGGCGGTTGAGAGAGGAGAGGGTAACCTGGTCAAAGTCGATGAGACGGAGGTTGGGACAGCCGGAGCGGGCGAGGGCGGCGGTTGCGTGAGAACCCACACCGCCACAGCCGACTACAATGATGAAGGAGGAACGGAGTTTGGCCAGGCCGTCATCGGTGAGGAAGACGCGGTTGCGGGCGAGTTGTTCGAGAATGAGGTTGTCGTCGTAGTCGCCTTTCCGTGCTCTTGCTGCGAGTTCCATGCTCCTCTGGTCTTCTTTGCTCGGAGCAAAGGCACTGGTTGCAGCGCCATATTCGGTCAATCTGGTCGCGTGATGCTCTTCATCAATGTCGGGTATCGATGCCTTCAAGTCGGCAACTTTGTAGATCCGTCTCGCCTGCTGGAAACCTAGAATCGCGCTTCCCACCACGACTCCCGACACCACCGCTGTGGTTATCAATTGTGCATTGCGATTCTCGGTGGCCCGAGATATCCACGAGGACATCTCTGCTCACGCTTCCAAATATCTGAGACAACACAGAAAGTTTATGAGGGCGCCATGTGCCCAATCCTATGTATAGGGTTGTGTATCTCAGGCCACAGTGCCGTTCTTGCGCCTTGTCTGTGGTGATCTCATGGTGTTGACCCTTCAAGACGTGGATGTCGAAAGTTCCGATACGCGCTAGGATGGAAAGGGAAGCGCGGCGCTAACCCAGAATTTCTCTCTGGAGAACGACAGATGACCTCCTCTGGATAGGCGCCAGCAAATCGTACACAGCGAACTCGACGCGTGTGAAACACTGTTCACGCGCCGCTCGACCGGCTGATTATTTTGACGGTTCTTAAAGCGACCTTTTCCCCATTTGCGCTCGCGAGAGGTCCCAAGATACCCCAGAACACAGGCTGAAGCCTACCATCGGCATGTCGAAAGTGACGCTTGCAATCGTAGCAGCGGCCGGAGCTGCCACCGGTGCAGCAGCCACTGCGGCATTCTGGTCTACGAAGAAGGAAACACCAACGCCAACCATTGTCACAACTACTACCACTACAACTGGCATAGCAAAGGCACCTCCACCACCTCCTTTACCTGTCGGACGGCATCCTCACGCCCCGTCGCAGAAAGCAATTGTAGGCTACCCAGGATACACATCAACATTTCGTACTGACTTGGCATCCAGGTCGATCCAAGCGGCATCTTCCAATACGGCTTCCCCGGCCCTGTCAACGACCTCAGGCCCGCCGCCTCGCTGACCTCGTCCTTCGACCGCCGCACCCGCAACCCCCACTGGGTCGCCGAGCACATAACCCCCGAGTCGCTCGCAAACAACAACGCCGACCGCAAGCACTCCGTCTTCGTCGAAGATGTCTCCATCCCTGAGAAGTTCCGCGCAAAGCTCAAAGACTACTTCCGCTCGGGCTACGACCGAGGCCACCAAGTCCCTGCCGCAGACGCAAAGTGGAGCCAGGAAGCCATGGACGACACCTTCGCGCTGAGCAACATGTGTCCGCAGGTGGGCGATGGGTTCAACCGGGACTACTGGGCGCATTTTGAGGACTTTGGCAGGAGGCTGACGAAGAGCTATCCATCTGTGCGTATCGTCACTGGGCCTTTGTACCTGCCTAAGAAGGAGGCGGATGGCAAGTGGAGGGTTTCATACGAGGTTATCGGGTCGCCGCCGAACGTTGCCGTGCCGACGCACTTCTACAAGGTCATTTTCGCGGAAGATGGACAGCAGGGTGGCAAGGTTGCGCTGGGCGCTTTCGTCCTGCCCAACGCGGTGATTCCGAGCAACAAGCCGCTCGCCGACTTTGAAGTGCCTGTCGAGGTAGTCGAGAGGGCGAGCGGGCTAGAATTTGTATCGAAGCTCGATCCCGCGAGGAGGAGAAGGTTGTGTCAGGAGACCAACTGTTCTGTCATCATCAAGGAGTATGCTCAGAGGCAGAAGAGCTTCGGAAAACAGCAATGAGGTCATCTCCAATAACTTGGCTCCGACACGTATCCACAACATGGAGGTGCGCTGGCATATATGACGATTAGCGATGTGCATATTCTTAGTCTGCGTTGTGTTTCATCTCTAATAGAACATCAGCGTAGCATGGGTGGAGTTCAGCGCTACAGTCACTTGGCGAATACTACACCTTGAAATATCTTGGATCCAGACAGTACGTCGGCATGAGGGCTAAGGACTTGGTGCAGCATTACTTTGTACTCTTATTGACTAAAGCGGTGCAAGAGATGCTATGGAAACCGTTCTACGCGCGCTTGGAGCAGATCGACGCTTGTCTCTTGATTAAGGAGGTATTGATACGATAACTGATGTTAGCTAGGCATTGATACCTATCGAAGGAGAAATGAAGACTAATGCTGTGATTCATCATCGATGGTCTAAGCGGAGAACCGAATAATAAGGAGCAATGGTTGCGCACGGTTTTGCGCGTGTCGTCACTCGTAAGCAGTGGGCTAGAGATGTTAAGCGAGGCTGTCCAATTGGACTCGGACGGGAGGCCAACAGCGTTACATGGACAAGGCAGCGATGTGTGTGGATGAGGAGGTGATTGTTAGCGTCCAAGTCATTCCTGGTTGATCCAGACCAGTCTGGCATTGTATTTCGGAAGAGACAATTGTATAAAACATAGATGGGTCATGACCGAATGATGATTGAAGTGTAGATACAATTTAGTGGTTCTTCTCTGTTCGGATTTCCTTCCTAGCGGCCCTGACATTCCGTCTACCCTAGATACGTAAGAACGTACCCCTTTGGTGAATTTTCCAAAATATCCTCTTGGATAGTTTCGATTGGAAAAGGTGCGGACATCGAAAGTCTCCCGTCCACTAGCGCCATAAGTGCTGGCTCTACAGCTTTGCTGAGGCTCATTAGGAATTGACCTTGATACCGGTAAAGAACTTCTGAAAAGGGTTTGAGCCTTTTATCCGCCAGGTTTTGCAGCCTACGGAGGTCAGACCAGGCGATAACCACGTTAACAGCAGTACTTACATAATATCGGTGAGAGGGAAATCAGATTCAATTGGGCCCGGTGTAAGTAACGCAAGAACCCCATATCCGTACGCATCCGTCCACATTGTCAATATGTTAGCCAGCCTTCTCAACTGTGAGACATGTCTGCGAGTATCCTGATATTTTGCCGATCCGTTTGGCAGTCCGGGCAGTATCCTCTCTAGTACTTCGTCGGTCAAATTGGCTTGAGCCCTATTGACAGGGTTTCCCGGCATGGCGCGAGGCCCTGTCATGCGCGTTGCGGGTGTTTCCACAATCAGCCCGCTATCTTGGAAGATACTAGCTTGAGTCGTTTTGAACAGCTCAACGATATGATACCGCCTCAAAAGAACACATAGAGCCTCCTGTTTTTGAAGTTTACAGATTTCTGCGTATCTTTCTAGTGGATCTAAATCAGATCTAGGAGGATGCGATTGCGTAACCGATACCATAGGTAGGTTTCGTGCTGTATGAAGTATCTCTTTGAAACCGATTAGTGACTGGCAACTGCCGATAGTAAGATACAGCAGGCGTAGTAGCGCTAAACGCGGGGCTTTTGTGTCTAAGTTGTCGATTTCCGCATTATCGAGGAGAACCACCAGGTCGCTCAAAGAATGATAAGACGGGAAGTTCTTTGACTTCTCCAACTCTTTTTGCATAAGACGTCCATGCACCGTAGTCTCTTCATGCTTTTCTCCTTGCTCGCTACGATCTTTCCTCTTTCTGCCTTTCGCGACTGTCTGTGCATTGACGTTCCTATCGACAGAGCCTTGATTCATGGACACTGCTACTTCGTTCGCAAATGGAGGTCCGGTAGCTTGGGCATCAGCAATCTCATCCATGTTAGGGAGACCTATACGATTCCATATATCTCCAATATCGCCTGAGCCGAAGTCGAAAAAGCCAAGCTCTGGTATGGTATCTGTAGTAGCGTCAGAATGTCAGAAGTCGGCATTTTCCAAGAGATGTAACGTGCCATAGGAACCTAGAATGTCTCTGATAGGAACGTTATCGTGTGATTGAGGCCGATCGTACGTCGAGTGAACGTCAACCTGGTGCAGCGTTGTGTCGGGCATGATCATACTATACTCCTGCATAAGTCTGCTCCCTTGTATATCATTGATCGGTCGAGAAGATGGGGATTTCATCTCGTCGGTGATTGAGAAGGGAGTCAGGGGGTCTGGAATTAGAGGTGTTCCAATGCTTTCCACATGTGCGAGAGCCATACTCATTCGGCGAAGTACCGAATAGGTCTGTTCCACGATGATCGGAAAACTGCCGTTTTGTGTATGTAGATCAAGCCAAAGGGCGCCGAGTATGGCGCTCAAAGCAGTCGCCAGGACCTCGGGTGAAGGCGCCTGGTCCTGCTGTCGAACACTCTGAACCACATACTGGGCTATCCCTAGTTCCTTGCATACAAGAGCACGCTTTTTCTTGCTTTTGAACCAGTGGTCTTGGGTGTTCAGGTCCTCTATACAGTCGAAGAATTAGTCACCAAGAGATAAGCAATAATTGGTAGGACGTACTGCTGGTTCCTTTTTCCACGATGATGGTATGGTATGTCTCAGTCATTTCCACAGCACATGTGCCAATCAAAGCAAGCCCCCTATTACCATCGTCCGAAAGGCCATACAGGTCACTTCTATGAGCAGCCTTTAGAGCCAAGCATAAGGACTCGGATTTTCCGAACCGGTAGCCAATCTTCTCTTGGATGTATTCGACCGCCATGCAGGATAAACAATGAGGCAGATGTTCCCGTTTGATTATTTCACGATATTTCCAAGTTCACCTCGAGCGGTCCTTATCATGATTCTTTTAAATTCAATTTCAGAACGACTTCGCCAACAGTATACTTCAGTCTGGCCATGGTAGTCCTGAGCATGAAATCCGGTCAACCTGTGAAGGTGTGTTACACAACGGCAACAAGGCTCTTCGGTGGAAAAGAGACACTCTATGCATGGCTGAGGCGTGATATGCAGGCAGCAATGGTGACGTGTAAGCTTGGTCTTCACACAGAAATGAACACGTTTACGCTGAAGGACTTGGTGCTTAGCTGGCTGTTTCGATTCTAGTAATCTAGAACTGCATCCAAGCCCCTTTCTCAAGTTCCACGGATCGAAACACAGTGAGTTGATTACATAGATTACATCGCTTATCGCGAGGCCATTGGGTGCTTTAGGCTTATGCACTTGCTGGTTCACCACACCTTGCTGCAGCCTCTGTTCATACTCGGGATTTGAATTGCTGCCAAAACTCGCTCCGATGCTTCTGCCTAGAGGTTTTCTGTTTCACGAAGTTCCCATGGCGTTCGGCCGCGTCTTCTGCTATCTTATCAGGCGTACTTCTATATAAGTGTTAGAACTCTGGTAGGGCGACCATGCCTTAGCGTGCTAGCCGAAAGGACTGCTGGCAAACGAAGGGTAGGCAGATAAACAATAAGCGGATCAACCGTAATCGGGGTACTTGTATGTGGCGCCTTAGCGTACAATGTACATTAGTACGGATAAGGCTGTGGCGGGGAAAATATTCTATCTATATCCGCTTATACTTCGCGAGGCGACGGGGGTCAGGGGACGAGTGCTCCAATGAAGACTTCTCCTTTGACACAGCCTGAACATTTCTCTCGGAACCAGCGAACTAAGTTCGATGTGCGGCTTGATCGACGCATGGTGACGGGCAAGCTCCTAGATGCCCTCAGCCGAGTTTGCATCAAGTTGCCCACTGAATGTGATATAGACAATGGCGATTATTCTATTCCCCCTCTTTCAACCTGGGCAGCTATTTGTTTGTTCATAATTTGACAGTCATGCTCTTGCAAAGCAAGTAAGGCTGATGCCTAACTCCAGGGACTTGCAAGCATCATGCGTCATAAATGGTGCGGACTGTAGGACAATTTGAAGACGACCATCGATAGGTACGATACCTTGGTATTGGAATGCCCCGTTGGTGCTGGCACATGTCGACCGATGCATGGCGATTTCAAAGTTTATCCACTAATGTTATTCCAATCGAAATATGATGTCGCAATCCTGACACTATTCTGCTTTGGGGAAGTTACTTTGAGGGAAGGAAGTAAAGATCCTTCTTAGGCTAGGGCATGTGGCACCTGAAACGTCATAGTGCAGATTACCGGCAGGGTCTGAATAGCTTCACCCTCCACCGTCGCACCCAAACCCTCGCGTCCTACAAGAGGAAATTATGAGATGAGTTCTTTTTCAATGCTGCTTTTACTAGACTTCCTTGACCACATACTAGGGCTACTTAATCAGGCTCAGCTCACTCTTGGGCACACTGCATCCAGAGATGAACCATCTGTTGTCTTGCTAGGCCTCGGTGATTTGCATGAGACTATATCACAATGCTGTTCTTAAGCAGCAGTAGCGTCAAAGTCACACTTCAGGCGGGTTTTCCTACCTTAATCCGCGTGTTGTTCTTCAACCCCACTTGCTCCTCATGTTCATTCCCCCACAATAGATGAAGAAAACACAAGCATCTTTGAAAAATTCTATAATGCGGGTAATCTTGTCATGGATGAGCCCCCCAGTAACCTTGCTTCTGCGTCGATGGCACATTATGTTGGGTTTGCCTCGCCAATCACCGCCATGCTGGTATCGCGATCGGATTCGAGAGGAGCTTCGGGAACGCCGCGCGGCAACAACATGTTGGCAGAGACTCAGTGAAACCTCCGACGTTTACTTTTCCATCAGTCGGGCCCTGCATGATGGATTTCCGATGCGGCAGTTACCCCCATTCTCCTTGCGCATCGCGCCTGCATTTCTGTACATGCTAGCGAAATATACATCACGCTGGAAGTTCTACCGGATGGCGGCCCGCCTATGTGGTGCCCCTCGCCACGAATCAGTTCGCGAGGTGGTCAACCCGGGAAAAGACCATAAGGTTCAAGAAGTCGCCTTGCGTCACCGTATTGACCCCGTACGATTCCAAGTCGCAGCTAGGAGGCTCCGAAGATTCTGGCCGCTCCCCCCATAGTAAGAGGTCTGCACAGTTATCGCGACAGGTCACACTACAGACGAGTCATCTAGGCAAAGGCTCGAAGAGCTTCGTAGCCGACCTCGATGGGAACACAAAAGTGTCATTGTTGGGTAGATATCTAACCATGAAGCTTTATTGGTCTGGACATCTTGTTGGTGGAGATGATAAAATGCCCAGTCAATGCCCCTGGATCCTTCAACAGAGCATTCCGATTTTGAAACTCATCAATTCTATCGTTCTCCGGAAGCTTGTTGCGATACTCCAGAGACTTCACGGCAATGCCTCTTCATGAGCAAGAACTATCGGCTGGCTCAACAGGTCATGATACGAGTCCCCAGTCGAAACAATCCCAACCGACAGACGGAGCCAGTTCACTCGACGCGAAACCAGCCATCATCGGCATCTATGGAATCCCTGGTTCTGGAAAGACGTTTCTGCTGAACCAGTTGAAGCGTGTCTTGAGCGCAACTTCATTCAATTTCTACGAAGGATCGGAAATGATAGCCAATCTTGTGCCCGGAGGTCTCAAGGATTTTGACGATATGAATGCCCAAGAGAAAATGTATTGGCGTGAACTTGCAATCGACACTATCCGGAGCCAATCTGAAGCTAGTGGTAAGACAGCGGTTGTCACTGGCCACTTTATGTTCTGGCCAGAAGCTGCAAAGGAGGGCTGTCCTGTCTATACACAGAATGATTTGGGCACATATACGCACATTATCTACCTAGATATCCCGATTGAGACCATCGAACAGCGCCGTTGGAACGATGTATCGAGACCGCGTCCACACACATCCGTGGCCCACCTTTTCAAGTGGCAGCAAGCCGAAAAGACCTGGCTACAATCGCTATGCAGTGAGCATGGCATCTTGTCCTCGATTCTAACATCGGATTCGACCTTGAAGAGCAAGGCTTTGGTGCTGCTCCGAGATTTCAGCATCCATACCGAAGTATACAACGAAATCCAGGCTCAGGTCAAGCTGGATGCTTCTATGGCCTCACACCAAAGCCTGCCAGATACATTCCTGGTCTTGGACGGCGACAGGACGCTAGCTGCGCAGGACACGGGTTCACTCTTTTGGAAGGAGCTTTTTAGCTTGAGACAAGAGACTAGTAGAGATCCTCTCAAGTCACTGTTCAGCGGTCCACTGGGGTACTCATACGGAGCTTTTCGACAAGCCATGCTACTCTACGAGGACGCTGTCGACGAGGAGAACTACGATACCATTTGCCAGCGTGTGGCTTCACAGGTGCCAGTCCATCCGGAATTTGTATCGTTGCTCCAGCTGGTGGCGCAGCAAGAACATATCGGAGCCATTGTTGTGAGCTGCGGCCTTCGTCGGGTCTGGGAGAAGGTCCTCGAAAGAGAAGGCCTCCTCAACACCGTGACGGTCATCGCAGGAGGGCGCATTTCGGACGGCTTCGTGGTGACAGCGGAAACCAAAGCTGCTATAGTCTCGCGGTTGCAGACCCTACATGGTGCATATGTCTGGGCGTTTGGTGACAGCCCACTGGACCTTCCGATGTTGAAGACGGCGGATGAAGCGATTGTTGTGGTTGGCGACGAGTTCACTAGGAGCAAAAGCATGGATTCAGCTCTCCTAGCTGCCATGGATCAGGGTGGGCTGCGCGCCCGCCAGGTTACGCTACCCTGTACAGCTTCGCCGCGGCTGAATGTTTCCAAGCTCCCGGTGGTTGACTTGAACCGTATCGAAGTCATCAGCGCCCTGCTTCATCGTCATGACCGCTCTGCTAGATTCCCGATCTACCATGCAACCAACAAGAGTGCAGCAAAACTACTCGCAACTGCAGCTCGAGATGCGGCCGTTGCGGGACCGGCACTGAGGAAAGCTCATCGTCAGGCTGGCTGGTATCTCGCGTGTGAGTTTGTGACCAAGATAATCGGATTGGAGGATTGCCCAATTTCACACGTTCTCGGACATGGAGCGACTGGTTTTAGGCTCTTGCAAGAACAGGCGACGACAATTGTGGCAATCATGCGGGCTGGTGAGCCTATGGCTTCTGGTGTCAGCCAAGCATTTCCCCTAGCAATGTACGTACATGCGAACAAACCCGGCGACCTCGCGCATCATCATGTACAAAACCAGAACCAGGTTGTGTTGGTCGACTCGGTTATCAATAGTGGCAAGACGATTGTGGAATTTGTACAGCACATTCGCGAACTTGATGCCAAAACTCGCATTGTGGTGGTCGCGGGGGTTGTTCAAGGTCAATGTGTTTCTTCGAGCAGTGAAACGTACAAGGCACTTGCTTCCTGTGGAGATATCAGTCTTGTGACACTTCGAATTTCTAGTACGAAATTTACCGGCAGTGGCACGACGGACACAGGCAACCGTCTCTTCAACACGACACACCTTCCTTAGATAAACCTGTTTCTGACGGCAGATCTGAGTCCGGGGCAGGGCTTTGCTAGAGTCGAGGAAACTGTTTGGTCTTATAAGAAAGGTGTTAGATACACTCGTTTCAGCGCGAATATATGCTCTGCCTATCGGTTTTGCTCGTTGAACTCAGTGGGTTCGCGAGCATTCACAAGCAGGGAATAACAGAATAATAAGAACTCTAATAATGGCAAACAATCTCCTATATCAAATCACAATCGTGGTCATTCTAGTGAAAAAAATACCCAGACTTATCGGTCATTGGTCATATCATCGCCCAATCTTATCACATGTAACCGACCTTGCCCATACCATGGGCTGTCTCCGGAGACACTCAAACCATATTTCGCCACCTTTGGCGCCATTGAGCGACGCTCATGCATTCTTGCTCGAGAGCGTCCTACGGCACCAACGCGGTATGCGCGCCGGCATCGCGTCGACCTTCCTTTCAAGACCACTCAACGTAAGAGCGCCACGTCAACCCTGACGGTTTGATGCGTTTGTCTCGCAACTCTACGCTCTCCATTTTTGACACACAGCACCTTGCCTTGTGCTACCTCTGCAAAAGTTTCTACTCTGAGGGGGAGACGACATGTGCCCTTGTTTAGTCCCAGCTATGTTTAAATCTTTCAAATTATACTCAGACCTAGTTTCTTTCAAACCTTATCCCCAAGCTTCCACGATAATTTGTCCCAACGTCAGGTTGACATCTTCGCCACCGCCACCATGCCACCAAAGAATCGAAAGCCCATCTCGAGATGGTCGATGCATCCCGAGCTACACGGTGACGTCTCGCGTCTCCTAGCAGAGAACGACCTGCTGTTCTCGTTCTACAAGAACGACTCAGATTCAGAATCCATCAGAGATTACGACACGAATATCATGGGCCGCTTCGTCTGTCACAACCAGAAGTGCACCTCTCATGGCTGGTCCAGCAAGATGATTGCCATTACGGTCCGATTGTACTCCAAGCAACGCTACAACGCAAGGGTATACCATCAACGCTGCCAACAGTGCAATGCTATTAGCAAGCCACATTTGAACGATACTTATGCGGAGAGGGTAGCGTACCGCTTGAAAAAGTGGCATGGGGTGGAGATGGAGGCGCCAGAATATGGAGGTCATAGTGAAAGGCCGCACCAAAGCGAATTGTGTGAGGGATGCAGGGCTGGACATTGCAATCGAGCCTGAATGGGATCTAGTCTCTGACATGGTACGTCAAGCCTGTCCCAAGAGCAGCTTCGAGGAGTTCTCTAAGAGATGTGCAGCGCCGCACGCATCGCGTGATTGCCTAGCCACTCATGCGAGCTCCTTCAACAGCATCTCTCGTATCTGGTTGATGTTCTCGCTCCAAAAGATCGAGGAAAGGTATAGCACAGTTGAATTCGGGCCATTCAAGTGCTCTGAAGAGAGTAATTGGAAGACGTTAAAAGTATATGAGCGTAGTTTTATGCAGAGTCCAGGTTTTCATGGAGATCGAATGTGACCCAGTTGAATACTTTCTTAATACCTTTCCTACCTGAAGATCCATTGGTATGGAATCGAGTGAGGATGGTTTGACATCACTTGTTCCAGTGAAAGCCTAGCCGGAATGTCTGTGGGACCGTGGATCCTATCTCAAAGAAGTCATATTTTCATTGACTGTGCGTATGCTATATACAACATGGCAGCTAAGGTTGATCTAGGAAATGGCGATTTCAGGTGTGATGGTACGGAAACATCATAAATAGAGACTCTCTATTGTTCCAGTGAATTCAGCGATATATCTGTACTAGCCAGATGACAAATCTTTATCAGTTTGGGGTCTTGAAAGTCTTATTACATAATGAGGCCACGTGACTGCTACTAAGAGATGTGCAAGAATCTATGACTATGAGCTTGATGACAGCGATGCTCTACTACAGAGCCGGCCCGCCAAAATCCACTTGGCCCAACAGCCACTTGCTGTCGAGTGTTTTCCTATCACTGGAAGAGAAAGATGGGTAGAGGGCTTTTCATGGATAATTGTGCGGTTGTAGAAGCCTCAAATGCAAGATCATACGCCAAACACATTTTGCGTATCGTAAATAGCATGTGGTGAAACTCCATTAATTGTTAAGCTGTTTAACCGTTGCGAAATTGTCGCTTGTATCAAATATAACACAATGTCGGAACATTTTAACGACCTTAGGTATACGACACCTTATAAAGTTTCAAGCTTGACAGATAGACGAAGGCGTCCAGTTCTTTCCAATGAGACCTCAAAGCTTCTTCACACGGTTTTCCTCATCCATCACGCATATCTCTAGAGCCCTTGTCTCCTTCATCAGATCCAACTTCCGAAGCCTTCGACCATCCCTCTTCTCGTCTATACACACTAGATTCCAGATGGAGCATGACCTAAGCGCTCCACTAGCTCGCACCACACATTCCATGTATGTAATCCGGCCAGTGACTAAAAGGAATAAGACCAACACCTGTTTTTATACCGCAGCCCCCTGAATCTTGGAATACGTAGTTTTCGGGGACATGGTAGGATACACTCTTGGAGTATATACGATGTTACGGCACGGCTCGGCTGCGATCGACCAAGTGAATATCATGCCCTATATATGCGAGAGACGAACTTATGACCAGTCTATACTACAGTAGGCCATGGCTGCACAGTATCCCCAAATATGTTCATGGAGTCTCACACGCTTCCACAACATGGAGTCGACCAAGTATGCTTCCTGGTAGCCTAGATAAATCATTTACTGTTTTGTATCCATTACCAACAGTCATTTATTCAGAAAGAAGTCCCAATCCCCTCGCCCGCCACCCAACTAAAGATCGTATATCACTTCCACACAGATGAACCCGTACTCCCTGAATCAGCACCAGCATTGTCACCACTATCAGCCGCACCGCAAACCTTCCGCTTATCCTACCTCACCGGACACGCATCCATCGCGTTCCCGGGCTTCATGAATATCATCGCTTCCTCCACCATTTCCGGTCCATTCAGATGACCTACCCTTCCATAGATCATGTATGCTGTCTCCCCTCCTATATCTCGCAGCACTACCCACTTACCCAACAGTCTATTCCTGTATCGATCACGCTCAGCTCGTGCTTCTGCGAGGGTGTGGTGGATGCAGAGCACTTCGAGGGCGTTCGCAACATTGTATTCGGGATGTTGGGGGTAATTACGCGGAGGAATACGTAGCCGTTCCCGGACATAGCGTGTGGTTGGTAAGATCGAAGGTTTGAAGAGTTATTGTCGGTGAGATATCGTTGTGGTATATTAGCAGGCTGAATGATAATGTTGAGAATAGATTTGCTTTGGGTAGGTTGAAACTTGTATAGCAAGGGATGACTGTTATGTGTTTCTCTAGTTTCACGTCGACGTTTGCAAGGTTTGGCTTGTGTGGTCACAGTAATGGATATCTTCACCCACGCGCGATGTGAGTAGACTCAATACACCTATAGTGGGAACTCACGCTTTGAGAGTCGTTACTTACACTTGCGTGAGCAACAACGTAACTCTTAGACTCCTGCCACGTAAACCGAAAAACTGAGTGAAAGGAAGAAGTACTCTACCTCTGTCATACATCATTGGAGAGTGTGTATAAATCTAAACAGAAGTAGCAGCACTCTTCCACTACGAAGATGGCTTTTCTTGGAGAGACGGACATGAATCTGCTATAATGTGATCTTCTTCGCCAGCTGTGGAACATCGATACAGGTACCTGTGATATATTCCATGAATTTCTGTCAACCTAGGATGCTGATATTTACAAAGGCACTGGAATTCACAAAGCCAAGATCGTATTGGATGCTGATATAGAGGGTATCATTTCTTCGTCTATAACGTTCGTGTGCATGGCTCCATCGCGCTTTTCGACGCTAGCACGCGCGGACACCTTAGGCCCCGACATCATTTTTTGCCGAGGCTGCCGTACAAGTAGAGCTGTATGTCCATACCGCATTGCTTGCTTTTGATTTCGTCTGTCTATTGTTGTGACCCGTCACTCATGTTTGGAAGAGCGTATCTTCTTCTCTGAGGTACTCTCCGATATCCGCTTGTCTGAATGTGACAATGCCGGTCGGGTCCAGTTTCCTTGCCTCTGCGGTTGACCGCGCGCTCACTCCGAAGCCCTGTGACCATGTTAGCGAACCGTCCAATCTATCACCCCGCATCCCACTTACTAATGGCGTGTCGTTCATGCTCAGCACTATTACACCCTGATGTTCCGGGCAATCTTCGCTCCACCTCCCCACATGCGCCTTGAGCACATTTCCACCATATAAGAACGGCATCTCGCCATTCTGCTTGACCCACACCTTATACCTGGCATGCGGCGCGATGACTGACAGCGCGGTAATATGGAGGCGGAACTTGCCCGTCTTGGTAAATTTTCCAAGGCAGGTGCCGAGCGAGAGGAGATTGTCGCGGGCTACGGAGGTGGCAAGATTGGCGAGCGACTCGCGCACGTAGTAGACGCGCGAGCCTTGAATGCGGAAGACATGGCGGTCATCTGCGCCGCCGGCGGTGATGAGGTCCTGGATGCCCTTGCCGCAGTAGCCGGCGAGTTTTTCGAAGAGCGTCTTCGTCTCGGGCTACAGGAAGTTAGCTACTGACATCTGAAATATCATGCGGAAGAGTGTACCTCTGTAAGTGGCCGCATGTTGCTGTGTGAAGAGACTGAAGTCGCAATGCGCCAGGCGCGACGTCGTTGCACCAAAAAATTGTGGAGGTCGGCGAAGACTGCAGGCGCAACCGCCGATGCCAAGAGAAAAAATACTGGTGCGAGAACTCCGCAACACCTCCGAGAACTTGATAGCAAAACTCGCCCATTGACACGCAATGTCGCGTACGATACCCGCGGCGAAGAGGCGGCGCTTGTCGCCTCCGGAAGATGATGATAAAGCTGGTCAGCCGCCCAGAACCCACAAAGCCAGCTACCTCGCCAATGCGGCGAAATGGGACCTCGAACAGGACTACGAACAGCGACCGAGAAAACAAAAGAAGCAAAAAGAGGCTGCAAAACTTCCTGTGAGGACAACCGAAGGATGGCAGGCGCATCCGACAACGAATGAGGCACAGCAAGAGGAAGACTCGGACAGCTTTCTAGGCTCAGGGAGCGAGGGTGACGATGTGGGCGAGGAGGAAGTGGTAGAAGAGAAGCCAAAGGTGTCGCCAAAGCAACAGATACTGGAGGCGAAGGAGGAGGTCGCGCGAATAGCTGGGCTGGTTAATGAAGACCCCGAAGAGCACATTGGCGCACTGAAAACTCTGGCCGCACTTGCAGCATCGAGCAATACCACTGTACGGAAGCTGACTCTGGTGGCACAATCGGCTATTTTCAAGGACCTGATTCCTGGTTATCGCATACGACCGCTTTCTGACGAGGCTATGGGCGAGAAGGTCTCGAAGGAAGTTCGGAAACTCCGCGCATTCGAGCAAAAGCTCGTTTCGGGCTACCAGGCATATGTGCAGGATCTTGGCAAGGCGGGAAAGAAGAGCGGCGGCGACTCTGCCGCTGCAAGTGTTGCCTCGGTTGCCATCACATGCGCATGCAGTATGTTGCTGGCGGTACCACACTTCAATTTTCGGGGAGAACTTCTTGGAATCATCATTGGCAAGTTGAGCACACGACATGTGGATGCGGACTTCGTTAAATGTCGATCAACTCTGGAAAAACTGTTCGAAGAGGACGAGGAAGGAAACGCATCATTGGAAGCTGTCACCATGTTGACCAAGATGATGAAGAGCAGGAATTATCACTTCGATGAAAGCGTGCTCAATACATTCCTCCACTTGCGCCTGCTCTCCGAATTCTCCCAGAAAGCATCTTACAACTCTGTTGATAAGGTGGAGCCAGAACGGATCAATGGCAAGAAGATCAAGCAACAACGCGAGTTCCGAACCAAAAGACTGAGGAAGACGCTGAAGGAGAACAAGAAGATCGAGAAGGAAATGAAAGAGGCGGACGCTGCGGTTAGCCACGAGGAGCGCGACAGAATGCAGGCGGAAACGCTGAAGATGGTCTTCGTCGCATACTTCAGAATATTAAAGGCGCGTTCGGGAAAGCTGATGGGTGCTGTTCTGGAAGGCCTGGCGAAGTACGCACATCTCATCAACCAGGACTTCTTCGGGGACATTCTGGAGGCTTTGCGCGACATCATCAGCACAGCAGAGCTGTCAGAAGCTGCACAAGTAGACGATGACGAGGAGGAAGAGGAGGAGGAAGAAGACGACAACGAGCTACCGGAGAGAAACATCACGCGTGAGTCGCTTCTTTGCGTGATCACAGCTTTTGCCCTGCTGCAAGGTCAAGACGTTACCAAGTCTGCATCGGCTATGAAGCTAGATCTCAGCTTCTTCATCACACATCTATACCGCACATTGCATGCAGTCTCGCTTAATCCGGACGTTGAGCTGAGCGCAAAATCGCTGCACCTTGCCGATCCCCACTCTATGGAGGCGCAACCACAAGCTGCAGCAACGAACAAGATCAACGTTCAAACCACCATTGTCCTGCTCATCCGGTCTTTGTCCTCCGTCCTGCTTCCTGCGCAAGCTTTACGCGCAGTGCCGCCGAACCGTATCGCAGCATTCTGCAAGCAGCTGATGACTGTATCTCTGCAGCTACCTGAGAAGTCATGTACAGCGATGCTCGGACTGCTCAATCAAGTCACCAAAGCGCACGGTCGCAAAGTCAATGCGCTATGGATAACCGAAGAGCGCCGCGGAGACGGTGTGTTCGACGCGCTGAAGCCCGAAATAGAAGGCAGCAACCCGTTCGCGGGCACTGTCTGGGAGGGCGAGCTGTTGCGAAAACACTTCAGTCCAACAATACGAGACGCAGTCGTTGGTATCGAAAAGAATGTCATGGAGTCGAGATAGCATTGTTCACCAGCTGAGCGCATTTAATTATATTCCATCGGACGCACAGCCTGCCACAGCCTGAGGCTGAGGTTCCCAAATTTAACCCTGGCAGCCCGTCGTCTTGGCGATCTAAGCTTGCATTGCCTTGTGAACGATTCGCCCAATTAGATTGCTGATGTCTTCCGTCGCGTCAGATCTACGTTGTCTTATCTAACCGCTTGCGACCCGCCTGCATAACAACCTTGGTAAGGCGTCCCATCTACTGTGCTTGAGACAGCCACAGGCTGGACTTGGGGTTTGACCCTACCACTGAAGGGGCCAAAGAAATTGTGGAGCAGCTGGATCATCGCCATACAAAATTGAAGATGCTCGCCTCGTTTTGGGGGTCCCGATATCCACGTTTACTTCACTTCCTGGTGACGTACATCTACCCTTCAGATCCTGCGCAACTTGCTCTACCCTCAGGTAGATCCTAGGAAGGCAAGTTGTATCTGAATTTTGGGTTCTTCGCCTTCGCCAGGCGACGTCATGGCGAACTTCGATCCCAACCAATGGTACCATATCTACTACAACCAGAATAAGAACACGTCAATGACGGGAAGTCAACTGTACAATAGTACCACACAGAGCGGCACTACTTACTTCAAAACCTACGACGAGAAGGATCCGGCACACCAATGGCAGTTCTATCCGCTCAACAACAATGGTTTCTACGCGCTAAGAACCAAAGCTTCCGGAGGGGAGGGATTCCTGGGTACAAAGTACTCCGTCCAAGAGGAGACACCTGGCAAGACGGTACCGTACATGGCTAGAGGCAATGTCTCCGACGACTCTGCGTACTGGAACGTCGGTACCTGGAAAGATGGGACCTTTTTCCTTTCCAACAAGGCGAATAAAACCGCGTACCACCTCACAAGGAAGAAAGACAGCCTTGGCGCGATGACTTCGAACATCTCGGCCGACGACCCACTACCCGGCCAGCACTTCTCCTTCCAGACTATATCTGCCATCAATGATAAGGCATTCTCCACTGTCTCAGTAAGCTCTTCACCCACTCAGATCGCAACAAGGTCTAATCTCTCCAGCTTCCTTCTGCGACCTCAACAATCGGATCAACCAGCTCGCCCGGCGCAACAGGCAACCCGAATAATTCCTCAGGTGGCCTTTCTACAGGCGCAAAAGCCGGTATCGGCGTCGGCGTAGCACTCGCTGTGCTTATCTTGCTGGTGGTTGGGGGCCTTTTCCTGTGGAAACGACACAGGCGGAACCAAGCGGCACACACACCCACAGAGCTTGAAAGCGATGAATACGCCGCTGAGAGCGCGGGTGCACCGAGATACGAGCTACCGCAGAGTGAAACAATAAAGTACGAGGCGAATGGCACTCCACATGCGGAGCTGCACCACGATCCAAGACCGGTGGAGCTGCCGGGGGAGATACCTACTATGCGGAATGAGCGGTGAGCACATATCAAGGGATACTTGATTAAATACTGTGGGTCGCTGCAATGTCTGTAGCGGATGGTCCACGTCACTGGTACATGCATCTGCATCACATCGGACAAGGCTAAAGGAAACCAAAGTGGAGCACCCTTCAGCCTGACTTCTGCCAAGAGACTGCAACCGCATATACAACATGACGAATCCAATTGGCTCCTTATGTTGAAAAGTAATACCAAAACAGCACAAGTCTTGCAGAGAATTAGACGCGTATGCAAAGAAGGACTCAGCTATGCAAGTTAGAGACCTAGAAGGAGAAATTGGTGATAAAGCATAAAGCTACGCATGAAGAGGATCAACAAAACACGAGGCAGAGACAATTAAGAGTCAAGGAGCTACCACTACGTCATTGTGCAAACAGCCTGGTGCTATGTCCGGAACTTTTTGCGAGTGTGTGGGGGCCGTCTGTCGAATTAGCAGAGGCTATTTCTTGCGTGCGAATACGCTCCGCTGTCCAGGGTGTTATCTCATTATCTCACCCTGACGCGTACCGAGAAGGCGGATGGCGTCTCCTTCAATGATATAGCCTTTTTGAAGGTTACACAAGTCACACCACGCAAGCCTTACCAGCTTTACATTTCCTCATCTGATATGGAGAATTGTACCCGTTGAATCCAAGTCGCCCATGTTGACCAAGGCAAAATCATCGAAAGTATGGAGAGTGACAATATCTGATATTTAAGAACACCCATGGAGATGTGCGAGTCGCATGGCTGGGTCGGATCGTATCGAAGATCATAACCTCGCTCTGGAGGATGCCCCCAACGAGCTCTTCGAGCTTGCCGACCTAGCTAGCGCCACACAGGTGAACCGCGTCTAAGGTCCGCTACGCCACTCAGCATTGACGAAAATTGACCCCCAATAGCTGGGTGGTGCACCTCTGCCTGAGCCCCAAAGAATACTATGCTGGAGATAATGAGATCTACACTATTTCTTGCATTTAAATTCAGTCATCAGGCTTCACAAGACAGTGACATGCATTCCCGGATCTTTTGATAAAATTTCGAAGACAGTCTCACGATCATTTCGCTGTCTAACTCATATTCGTTTTTGTACGTTCCAGTTCATTTCGCATGGATGGACCCATAAGTGCGCGTCTTCGAATTGATCAGAATTCCCGGACAACATTAAGGCGTTCAGAACGTTCTACCGAAAATACATCGCATGTATCGAAAAGCTGAATCTGTTTTTGTTCAATACTGTCGACATCAATATCTGCCCCACGAAGGATTATATACCATCTACCCACTACTTCCTTTCCTCTTCTACTTTACTCATAAACATAACACAATGGTCCCGCGACCGTGCTCACCAGATCCTTGATCGCATACTTCTTTCCACCGACGTTCAGCACTTCAAGATCAATGCCGTCGTTCAATGTGGCCGCCTTCCCGCCGCCCATCATGCTCGTTCCACCGGCAATGACCTGCTGCCGCTTGCTGAAGTCCTGAGCCTGCCAAATAAACCACACGCGATCGATCATACTGTGGTGAAGCCAGAAGGCCGGATCGCCCGGGGACACGTAGAAGTCTGTAACATTGCATCAGTACAAGTTCCATGCAAACCATCGTTATACCAGAGTGGCTTACCACTGCCAGGATCTCCGGAGATGGTAAAGTGACCAGCGGGGTGCACGCCAGTACCGGACTGCATCTGATTCTGGAAGTTGGCGATGGTGCTCTGGCCGCTGATCAGGGCTGCGATCTTCGCGGTGGACGCGTCGCGCTGGCTCAGGTAGTTCGAGATATCGCGCTTAATACAACGCGGGTTATAGCCATAGCCGTCGCTGCGAGGGTTCTTGGGCGGGGACGTATCGCCGAGCGCGGCCATGGGCCTATTTGTCCCATTGTCAGCACACGTATTCGGCAAATATTGTGCTCGAGTTCATGTGTGTGGGGGATGGGGGGGTTCTTCGAACATACCCTAGGTTGACCTTCATATCCTTGAACGGGCCGCTGATACAACCACCACCGTTTCCGGCAGGCTTCATGCCGTTACTGTTATGCGCTACTTTCTCGCCTTGGCCACTCATGCTGGTGTCACTGCCGTCGAATATGGGCGAGGTTTCTGGGCTAGACGCCCATCTGCCCCAGTCCCAGTACTACATCCATCTGTCAATGCCACTCCGAAGTAGGACTGTTGATTTCCTTACAGGCTGAGTGCCATTGTACCCACACTCCGTCCGCAGAGCTTGCTCGTATGCGAATGTGAAGTATCGGTGCCAGGAGAGGAAATTGCCCTAGGCGAGGTTAGAGATTGGGTCAAAGATAACTGGTCTGTGAAGCCTACGGTGCCGTGGATGGACATAGTATTCTTCATGTGGATGGCGACGAAGTCATCGTACCGAGACTTCGCTCCTGGGTATGATGCGGCTGGCAATTGGGAAGGTGCCTTGGTGATACCTGATCAACGTTCAGTATCTCTCCCTACATGTGCTTCTAGGATAATCATACACAGGACTGCGGCAATGTACGCCTTCTTCTCTGCAGAAGTGATGTCGCCCCTATACGAGTCAGTCCAAGAATCCGATGAAGCTGTCAGCAGAAAGAGCATACCATTCTTTCCTCACTTGCAACTTATCCTTCGTACAAGTCGTCGACTTCGCAACCTCAGCGTCCACAGCAGCCCTTCCCTTGGCCTGTAAATCGCTCACCGCATCCGCCGCACAAAGCACAACCAGTAAGCTCAGAGCAACTAAAAGGGCATACGGCCCCCGCAGTATCGAGCCGCCGACCATGTTGGAGAAAGCGAAGTACTCGGTCCACTTCGCTGGGCACGCAACAATGTGTTGGAGAAAGCGCACTCGGCCTTATACAAGGAAACCCACGGGTAACCGCTCTCGCCTAGATACAAGACTACCGGGGCGCCCAACCGGTTGAGTGCCAGCAGCATGTGCGACATTGGAGAGCGGATAGATGAGAGCGTTATTGCTGGGTGTAGGGGTAAGGAGGCAGCATGTCTACGAAGTGTGCGCCAAACTGAGAGGTCGTCGTCTTCCGGCAGATGCGAGACAATCTAGGAAAAGCTAGTAGCTGCGGGGGAAATGGTTGGGGAAAGTGAAGGCTGACGGCACGCGGATCTGAGCAATATCGTCCCGGCGCAGGTCTGCCAGTGGTGATTTGGGGAAGTCACTGGAACAAGAAAACTATACGCCTAGGCCAAATGATCGTCTGCGGCACTGTAAATGACGGCTTTCTGTCGTGGAGAGCGTAGACGTTGGCTAACCAAATTGTTGGCAAATGGATCACTGTTGGTTGGGGTCAGCACGTGGTGCCAAGTCGGTTGTCCTGAGGAATGACTAACTTAGAAAATTTTCTTTGATCCAAGATGAAGCTTAATATCTCGAAGACAATGAATGGCTCCGGAGAAGAAGCACGAGCTTTGCGAGAGAGGTGGCGTTGAACCCTGCTGTAGGAAGCATGCCGCCGATACAGGGTGCTCCTACAGACGGCTCGGAATGATCATCAAAATGCTCGCTTCTTGGATTGTACGAATTCAGGTTGAAGGATGAAGGTAGATATCGACCAATTCCTAGAAAATTATAAGTTGTTGCCGAGTTGAACGATCTATGTGTGTTGATAGAAAACCCGCGAAAAAGCTACGAAACATCGAGTATCTTGCAAGACCTGCGACAATATGATTCGAAACTCGTGGCAATTACATTGTAAGGTTTGCAATTGGCCCGACCGTAATTTCGCAATGAGGCGGCGGATTCTGCCGGCAGAGGCCCTCGTCTATTCTCGTCAGCCGATGCGAGATGCCAAGGCAGCCACACTGGATACGAACTTCAAATCTGCACCTTCGAACAGCATGGTCACCTTATTTTGGATCACTTTGCACTACGGGAGGAGACGATTGTGGCGATGGGGACATGGATGATTGAAGCCAAGTTTACTCGGGAGTCACACACTGTTCAATCGAGGCGTCCTTTGATTCAGTAGACCAACAAGACTCTTACAGAAATGCTCAAAATGGCTGATTTAGCGGTTACACGCTCGGGCATTGCTTGCTCCTAGCTATAGGGGGTTGGAAGATGGACAAATGACCGGAATCTGAGGTCATCGTAGAGGTGAGGTTGCCATCTGGCCGAATGCCGAACCCAAACCATGGTTGTGGCAATATATCCCCCGCGTTTTTGTCTGTCGGTACAAGATCTTTGCGGGGCGAGATTACCACGCAGGTGATGAAATCGATCATCGATCCTGAGGTTACACACAATGGGAAATTGTGCGACATACCATATATCAATGCTAAAAAAAACCTACTTTGCGTAGCTAGGATTTTAGTCTGGTAGTACTATTGTACTGTGTTGCTCCATCAAATAGCCAATCTAGGGCGGTCCATAAATGCTCGTCTTTCGGGCCAACGGTACCGCACTGGCTGCTTGCAAGCAGCGTGTGAAGGTCGACCTCACTCATGCTCTCACATTGAGTTACGAGTTACGTGTTTGACCGTTCATGATTTCGTGTAGCGTATCCTGGTCCCCGCTCAGGCAGAATGTCCTACCGGTATAGCAGCTGATATTAGGTATTAGAATAGAGAACGATATGTAAGTAGGCCGCTATCACTACATCATTAGCCACCTAGCAATGCAGGCTGAGAGACGATGAACATGAAAGGCAAACGGAACGTCATAGGCAAATGGCAGGTACACAATCTGTTAACGTACCACCCGAGTCATCCTTGGGAAAAAATTTCTCAGCTCTAAATGCACTACCCCATGATCAAAGGTTTTATCCCACCGCATCTTTATCGAGTCAACTGCCCCTGTCCCGCTGTCGCTCTTTCCCTGTCATGGGTAGAGTTTTGCTCGTGCTTATTCCGGGTCAAGAAGGGTAGAACATTTGTTCTCTGACTCAGACTAATACACCATCTCGCCTCATATTGTCCTCCAATACCATCAAATGTTCAAGCGATGAAAGACGATCTTTAGAGTGTTGTCTCAATTAAGCAAAGATGATAGGAGTTCTATGGAAGAATAACAAAGTTTGGACGAACTGTCACCCCTGCATGGCTGAAGTTGACATGATAACAATGCGTATCCTATCCAAATGCTCCAAACGAAGATAATAAGAGTTTGAACGTGGACAATCACCTTGCCCAGCTGTGAGAGTCAAGCTCTATGGGAGAGTGTACTTGACCAGAAGGCAATTCGGAGGGCAGAGGGCGGCTCTGTATCTCATGGGTAAGATCATGATAGGCCTGAGGTGCACGATGGGACGTATTGAAACTTTTGTCTTCGACTCCGAAAACTCCCCCTGGTACCACTGCCTGAGAGTCGCCTGGCTTGCTCCTGTGTCGACGTCGAAACAAAACGATTGTGATAACCAGCGCACCGAGACCAAGTACACCAAGCGACGTACCCACTCCGATTCCTACCTTCACTCCCGTTGACATTCCATTGTATGTCGAGCTTTGCACGGCCGTTGTGTCCGTCGGGGAGGGTTGTTTATTCAGGGAACTCGAGGATGAGGTATAAGGCGAGCTGGCTGTTGGGCTCGCAGAAAAAGTTGATGTAGCTGTTGAGGTTGCGCGTGCAATGTTGAATCCTACCACAGCAATGGCACCAACGCTAGAAGATGCGGACAACGTCGTTGTCACCGTTGACCAGTCTGTGGACTCGCCAGCATCGGTAGCGGCGTACGTTAAGACTACACCCCTGGATACACTAGAGATGCAGTCACCGTTGACAGAGCCGCTTGTTGCACGCAGGTTCGAGTAGCCCCTGCGCATAAGGGTCAGCTAGTAAAGAGGACTCAGAGGTGTCAATGGCTCACGAGGGACAACACATGATCTGTGTCTTGGTACGGTCTTCTGCAAAGGTTGCGACAGTCGTCCACAGATGCGGACATGTCAAAGGCTGGATGCTTATAGCGGTATGATCATCGCCCCCTACACCTAGGCGTGCTTGTTCCCACCACGTAGTAACAGCAGAAGGTGCACACTTGACTGCCGTGTCGATGTCAAGCCCGTAGCCCGGGTCGAATGCTACTAGGCTGGGCCCATTAAGACGAAAGATAGACTCGCAGCCAGGTGATGGTGTGAAGACGTTCGTGAGAGGAATCCAGGAAGTTACCTCGTGGCCGTTGGTCTCTGCCGCAAGAGACATCGCGAAGGGATTTGATGCAAACCCAGCCTTTCCACGTTCTCCGAGTTAGCGTGGGAAACTTAATGTATAATAACAGTAGAACTTGGATGGCTTATAGGGAGTCAAATCATCTGGAGGGCAGAATGAAGCAATGCAGAAGAAGGCACAAGTGGAATGAAGTTTTGTCTTTTCGCCCCTTTGCAGCAACCAAGGCACGGTGTGCACCATCTCCGATAACAGCGAATCATGCACCCTCGCTGAGTGGCTGGGAGCCATGCGCAGGCGTATCACATCAGGACCAGACTGTGCCGCACTCCTGCCTCTGGCTGTCGTTTCGGACAACCGTGAAACTTGGCGTCATCAAAAGACACACTCATCCTCATCATCCTCAAGAAAAACAATTCTCGCTTTGCATCACACAATATGGCCAACTCTGCGCGCAGCCGCAAAACTCACACGAGCCGTGTAGGCACCAAAGACACTGCACGTCGGAAGGGCTTCTCCGGCTCTTCGATCCCTAGTGTCCGATCAACCCACAGAGTTTTATCGGTCATAGGTGCGATTCTTTTTGGTATTCTGTTTATGTTTTGGCTTGCTTTTAACATCCGGCAACTGGAAGTGGCATGGTGGTGGTCATCCACTCCCGCCGAGGAATGGAAAGAAAGGAGAGAACAAGTCAAAGATGCTTTCGTCAGTAGCTGGGACGCATATACCAGATATGCGTGGGGTAAGTAGGGACCGTCTCGAGGCTGTATCCAAATCTAATCTCTATTTTCAGGACAGGACCGTTTTCACCCGGTCTCTAAGAGTGGTTCGCAGATGAGTCCTAAAGGCCTGGGTTGGATCATTGTCGATAGTCTTGACACGATGATGATCATGAACCTTACATCGCAGTTGTCCGACGCCAGAATTTGGCTACAACGAAAGCTCGATTACGAACAAGACCAGGACGTAAACACCTTCGAAACCACTATTCGCATGCTCGGCGGTCTGCTCTCCGCACACTACCTCTCCCGGATCCTCTACGGCGTGTCATCGAGAAGGGATCGAGTCTATTTGTCCAAAGCTGTTGACCTGGCAGATCGACTCCTTGGCGCTTACGATTCACCCTCTGGAATCCCTTACGCAAGCATCCATCTAGCAACGCGCAAAGGGCTCGTATCGCACGCTGATGGCGGAGCCTCATCAACCGCAGAGGCCACAACATTACAATTGGAAATGAAGTACTTGTCGAATCTCACCGGAAATGATATATATTGGCGCAAAGCCGAGAAGGTCATGCAAGTCATCGATGGCATTGGTTCGGCTGATGGTCTCGTTCCAATCTTCGTGTCGCCCCATACAGGCAGATTTACGAGCAGAGAGATTCGTCTTGGAAGTCGAGGTGATTCATACTATGGTGAGTTCCCGATTCATCCTGTGCATATCTCATGGAAACTAATGGTTGCAGAGTATCTTATCAAGCAATACCTGCAAACTTCAGAACCAATATACCTGGAAATGTGGGAAGAAGCCATGAAGGGTATTCAAAAGCATTTGATCATTGCTACTAAGCACGCGAAGCTTAGTATTGTTGCCGAATTACCCAACGGAATTGGTGGGAATCTGTCTCCCAAGATGGACCACCTCGTCTGTTTTCTCCCTGGCTCCGTTGCGGTCGGTGCTACCAATGGACTCACGGAAGCCGAAGCGCGGCGTCTGCCCAGCTGGAATGCCGATAAGGCACAACAAATGAAGCTGGCAAGAGAGCTGATCAAAACTTGTTGGGGTATGTATAAGGTTACAGAGACTGGAATTGCACCTGAAATCGTTTGGTTTTCTGCCGACGAGACGATATTACGCTCGACAAGTGGGAGGCCTTCGTTCTTAGGTCGTAGTTCCGGTTCCGAGGCTAGTTGGAAGAAGGACTACAACATCAAACCGCTTGATGCGCATAACTTACAGCGTCCCGAGACATTAGAAAGCCTGTTTGTAATGTGGCGAATCACCAAAGATCCCATCTACCGAGAATGGGGATGGACGATCTTCCAGGCATTTCTGAAGTACTCGACCGTGGAGTTTGGAGAGGGATTTACGTCTCTTAATGACGTGAACAAAATCCCACCGCCTCGGCGGGACGATATGGAGAGTTTCTGGCTTGTAAGTAAGACCCATGTGACAATACGTCTTGGCTAACATCGCTGTCAAGGCCGAAACGCTGAAATATCTTTACCTGTTGTTCTCCCCAGATGATCTTCTCCCACTTACTGAAGTGGTTTTTAATACCGAAGCGCACGTTTTTCCAAGGATGGGTAAAGGAGAATTCGGAACCGGCTGGGAACGCACCCGCTGAAAGATCTTTTACTCAGTGAAAATCATCAGCATTGCCTTCGACGGGACATAATCTGTAGTGTGCGTTACATGGCTCGAATATAGACGGAGTTTGGTAATGGCATCGCCTTGGTTAATCCATGTATTGTGTATGGGTGCTGTAACACCTGAAAGATTTTCGACGTCATGCATCGGTCTTGCAACAGCGTGATTTTGATGACTTAATATTTCGACAAGGATGCGTCTCGGTTTGTATATATCTTGTATATCCATGGCGCGTAAGGCTTCATACGTGTTGCGGTCCTGTCCGTCGTTCAGGTGTAGCGATAGCTTGAGTAGTATTGCTACATGAGGGCCCGCTAATTTGATCTTATTACGGACAAAGCAAATCGATCGAATCAGTAGTTCCGGCAGTGGCAGCAAAAATGTCATTCAAACGTCGTGCAAAAAGGCATACGGTAGACCTAGGCTTCATAATAAATAGCCTGGAGTCACACACATCACGGGCCCACTATTGAACTCAGAAGTAAGGCTCAGATACAGATTTGTATTCTACCTACCGTAGTGGTCCTCAGATTAGCTCTCCTGCTGTTCTCACGTGCAACCACAGCTCCGCCTCGGGTTTCCCCTCAGCATCACCAGGCTACTCTCAATTTTGGCTTTAATGCCCCAACAGGGACATCATCACCGGACCCTTGACCCTGCACAGCAACTGTCTGTTTCAGGCCGAAGATTTTCCACCTCCATCCATCAAACCAAACGCACCGGCAACAACAACAACAACCAGTCACCCCGACACACACCCGCAGGTGACGCTCGGATTGAAAACTACTTTTGAGTCGTCATCAGCAGCACTGCTTGCAGTACCTGCCTCAACCCTTTTACTTTTTCCTCAATGCGCGGTGGGGGCGGTTGCAGTGCGAGGTTCGGCGGAAGGGCGCGAAGTCGCGGATACGACGTGCTTGACTTGCGAGACAAGGCACTCCCTCTGATATCTGTTCTCACGAGCCGCTGGGAAACGACTCCAGCCACTGGGACCGCGCGGGTGATTAGGCCGCGGTGGGCTTCCTGGCTGATGGAGGGATTTCGGTCATTGGGATCTACAAAAGATTTAGTAAGGGTTCTACGCAGCGTTCTGCGCGGTGCGGAACGAGCTGGTGGGCGGGCAGCAAACTTACTCACAGCCTGGGTGGTGTGTAAGAGAAGGTGCAATGCGACGCGAATCGGAAGTTAGGCGCAAGCGCGACGTCACGGGATGCACTAACGCGATTAGTCATTCTAAAAGGAATTGGTAAATGCTAGACTAACATGGCATTGGGATTCTCCCGTCCATATCCTACTGATCGTCTTCGATGTTTGCTACCTGTATTCTGCTGGAGATCGAGAGAATTACGCCTCCAGTCTCCGATTCTTTTTGTTCATTGCATTCCAGGGTTTTGATTTGATCATTTAAAATTGCTTTCATAGCCCTGAGGTTTCAACTCTTTTGAATCGCAGGACAGATGTATGAACAGTGACGCTAGGAGTAAGAAAAACGCTATCAATACTGAGCAAGTCAGCCCACCCCTCCAACCCTGTACATGATCAACCCACCGATACCCGATGCCAATGCTCCCTCAACCTCTCACCCACCTGATACTTTTGCACATGCAACGTCGAACTTTGCCCTTCGGTGATTAGGTAGTAGTACCACAACCTAAACTCACTCTAGGCGCTTCTAGAATCGATCTCTCTGCCGGGCGCGGTAAACGGTAAAACCAACGTATGCACCTGTAAGCGCCAATCCGAAGAGTACGAATTTGAACAAGAACCAGCCCCAGCTTCCGCTGCTCTCCTTTGGCCTGACAGCACTGCTCCCAGTCTTCTTGCCAGTGTTCGATGAAGACGACGCGCCTCCCTTCATGTATAGGTTCTGAGTGCGGACGCTGATGATGTCGTGGTTGTCAGAAAGCTCGCCTGTTTCAGCGGAGAAACCGAGGTAGGCCACCGGAGGCACCTTGAAGTTCTCGATCTCGAAGCACTCGGTCCATTCGTCTTCTTGCTTGTACTGAAGATCGAGCTTGAGCGATTTGTCGGCGAAGTAGGTGAAGCGGGCCTTGGTGGGGATTCCAGCGTTGCGAATGCCTCGGGCCTGCACACAATATTAGCATACGTATCTTCTTTCCCATTTGACTCAAGATCTATAGTGGATCATTGAGTAGCTGGTTTCATACCGAGCATCCAGCGAGCTCATTCGCCTTGCCGTCGTTGTCCTTGTCGTACGGCGTCTTCCCATCACCGTTCATAGCCATGATATAGGGGAACACGGTGCCGGGCCTGTTGTTCTTGTACGTGTCGAAGAAGACACCAAGGCCCTCGAAGTTGTCGGCGGCGCCGAAAACGTTGCCGGGGCTGGCGCGCTGCTTGGTGAGCCACATCGCAAAGCCATCGCCGTACAGGTTGCCTTGGCCTGAGATCTTGAACTCAACCATGATCTACTCGCGTGAGCTGACGCTGGTGGTGAGGGGGATGGGGGACTGATATATGTACCTCCCAGTTGGTCGCGGTCAATGGCACGCGCGAGAATATCCAACCATCGCGCGAGGGCTTGTCCGAGGCCAGGCGGATGTACTTGTCGGTGCGAATAATGCAGTCGCCGCCAAAGTCCCACCAGCGGCTTTGCATATCTGAGTCGAGGTATGGCTATGGCAAATCAATACTGGACCTCTGCGATCATCGTATGCGAATCGCGCTTACAGTCTCGAGACTATGTGTCCGTAACTACCACCCATTAGCAGCTGCATGTTGCATCTCGACATACCCAGACTCACAGTGATAGCCTTAACATCTGGATGCTCCTCCAATCCCAGGCCCAAAGCGCCTGTCAAGCTCCCTGCCAGCAGGCACAAACTCTTCCATTGCTTTCCAAACATCTTGTCTCGTCTGTCCTCGCACCAACTCCAAGACAATGTCTAATAGCTCCCGCGTCGTAATCGTAATCGTGTAAAGCTGCGAGAGGGAAAGAATGGAAGAAGACTAAGCTTCTGCAATTGCTAAGAAGAGGGCCCTACGGCTAGTCGAAGAGAGGAGGGGTCGCGTCGGTGGCGAGCGACATGTAGAAGACCGAGTTGTGAGCGTTGCGGAGAGCGTGGCCTTTCCGCGAAGCTCGTGCGCCCTGCCGAGAAAGCGCCGCCCGCTGGGGTCTTTGACGTCGTGCGTCGACACTTTTTTTGCGACAACACCAGCCCTGTCGAAACATCAATCGCTCACCTACAATCTTCCTCCTTGATTATCATCGATTTGCACAATGGACTCTCTCGGCGGAATGGGCTCTCTCGGTGGTGGCGACCCCAAGACTCAAATTATGCGCCAGGTCCAGCAGGAAGCTGCGATGCAGAACGCTCGCATGCTGGTCGAGGTACGTCTTTTTGTTATTTTCCACTAGTCGATGTCTGTGTGCTGATTACATGAGACAGAAACTCAACGAGCACTGCTTCGATCGCTGCGTCCCTAAACCCGGCGCCTCACTATCTAAGGGCGAGGAAGGCTGCTTTACCGCCTGCATGGAGAAGTACATGTCCGCCTGGAACACCGTCTCCAAGACATACGTCGCACGGATACAGAAGGAGTCACAGAGCGGTGCTGCGCTTTCGAACAGCTTTTAGACAGATCGCATTAGTGGACCAACGAGAAAGAGGAGGATTCAGCGGTCAAGAACATTGAACGGCCGCGCGACGAGCGATCCGCATCTCAAAATCCTGGCTTCCGAATATAGCCTAGTATTTGGGCTTGTAGTATAGAGGCATGTACGACGTATGGGGCATGCTTGGATTAACTGCATCGGATCGGCGGCATCACGGTTGTAAAACATTGTACAATACTATTGTGGGCCATGCATCGACCTTCGGGATCGTACAAACATGTATTATTACGAAAATTTACAGGGTGATCATAAGTGCGCAGTGTTTTGCCCCAAGGGGGCTTACCGTCGTCTTCTCTCCTGCAACTACGGCGCCTTCTGCATCAAATGTTGAAGCAGGGGGTTCCACATTTTAAGAAATGTAAGACACACATGTCTTGTATCCAGTAACAAGAGACACTAGATCGATGTCCTGACGAGACGCCCCAGCAAAGACAACCCGAGACTGCACTTGCATGCCTTCAGTCTATAAGTATCGTCTACTACTGACAGAGATACAACAGCGAGCCAACACAATCCGGTCCTCAGTAGCAGGTCTACTGGAATCAACGCAATCTCTGAATCCCCTCTTCCAAATCGGTCAAGTACAGGCCTATCGACCCAGATCACCTTTATTCAACCTCTCTTCAACAAAGCACGCCATCAACGCACACCAACTCGGTCCCTAAGATCACCAACACCACCCGTCGCTATGTTTAACACTCTTCCTTCTCGTGGATATGTGACAATCCACCTCTACTGGAGCGATCGCAGCAGCCGCAATTTTGTCGGCATCTTGCACTTGAACCAAGCTGGACAAGCTGCGCTTATACACGACGTGACGAGGGGGGTCTGTTTGGCAAGCTACAATAGCAGCCTGGGGTATTATGAAGTTGTCCAAGTCCGGAGGCATTAGGTACCACAGGGAACGGTTGGGGGACGCAGACGAGGAGGGCCAGGATATGGAGCTGAGGGAGCATGTGGAGTGTATGGTAGTGTGGATGTGCTGGTATAATGGGGATAGTATCCTGCTAACAGGGCTTGTTTGTGGTGGGGGCGAGATAACTAAGGGGTCGCGTAGCGGTGGTTGTGGAAGCAGGTCATGAACTGTGGTGTTAAGCTTTGCTGTTTGCCGAAGATAATCATTCTGGGATCTTTCAGTCGCAACTCCTTGTATGCTATCCGCGATTGCTTTCTTCATGGTGATATATTACAATCGAGCAATCATCGATCCTATAAAGCACCTCTTTCACATCCTATAATGTCCCGTTCCCAATTACGCACCTCACCATGGATCGCCTCAAAGACCTCCTCGGCGAAGCCACAGGTTCGCTACCTAAAGATTCCTTCCGCTACTTCCTCATGAAGCAACTCGCCAATTCATCAACCCCAGTTCGCGCCACGCAAGACGTGTATGACACTCCAGAAGAAGCACACGCTGCTATAATCAATTACATGCAGATTAATTATCCCTATCATCGGTGGCTTGAGTCTCGAACGCCTGTCGGCGATTGGTACAGGGGATATGAGGGATACGTCAAGGGGAAGGATTATAAGGATGGCGATTGGATTGACGAGGAGGTGATTGGGTGGGTGTGGATTGAGAGGGAGGAGGGAAGCGGAGGAGGGGGATCAAGAACACGTACTGGGTGATGACGGAGATACATATGAAGGCTATGGGTGTCTTGAAGCATAGAAGTCAAACTTGACCGCGGAATAAAACCCGTCGGAGTGTTATAGTTTTATCTCTCCTTGTGTTGAAAAAGGTCGGTTTTGCAGTTTGAAAAGAGTGAGGCTTTTGAAGCTCCCTTCATCAGTGTATATGTCTCCAAGAGCATTTTCAAACGACCATAATTTTGCTTCCGCCCCGGACCATAAGCCTCTAAGGTAGATACTGGAGGTGAAGTCCGCGTCATCTCCGAGCCATCTCCCTGAGCCGGACCGTAGTCGGCTTCAGTCACAACCGACGGCAATACATGTCCCAGGCCTGGGTGATCTGACAAAGCACTCGTATGTGGAGGATTTAAGCTTTCTTAGCAAGGGTTCTATGCTCGAAACTGGGCATACTACGTTCATTCGATTATGCCCGATTGCTTGGCTGCTCTTCATGATTAAGACAGTCGGCACTATCTATAGATTTATGCAAGAGCGGAATGTGCGGACGCTTCTCCGCGTTCAAAAATACCAAGCATCGGCAAGAAATGACGTTCTAAAAACTGTTTGATGTCTACAAAATTTTGCAGGAGAGGGTGGGATCGGCAAGGAGAACGGTGACGCGGACCACCTCGGCTGTTGGTAGCCTTCGATATTGCCCTCCCCACACATTGCCCGCATCTCTCAAACAAGCGCGTATCTACACAGAGCAACCTCCACACGCACATAGACGCGCTGCTGATCGTGCCTCGCCTTCCTCCGCCTCCGCCATGTGCATCGATTCATGGACCTGTTCGAGTCGTGCCTCTCCAGGCGTCCGTCACACCGAGCGGGGCGCCAAGTGCACTAGCAGCGGATCAGATAAAATCTTCAGCGGATCTGATAACTTAATTTGCCAAGTCATAGGCCACCGAGCCAATCACCGCTGAGGCCCGCCCTCGATGCCTAACCGTTAACCGTCTATCCCGAGTCCCTGCGTTGTGGTCCGATTGATCGAACCTGTCTGTGGAAATGACGCGAAACGATGTGTCCCTCCGATGCCGGTGGGGACAACTTAAAAGGCGCCATCCCTCGGCGTATGCTCGCAGCATTCGAATCTTATCAGATCATCTCGTGTTACCTCACTACTTTCCTCCTTTCAGCTTACACATTTTGCCAAGATGAGGCTGCAGGCTATCTCAGATGTGCTGAACCCTATTTCGCCTCTAGCAAACCTCTCGTTGTCGGCGCCACATAGGGTGCTGGTTGTGGGATGTGCTTATGGTGGCCTCTCGGCAGTGGTTAATCTGCTCGATTGCGATAAAGGAAAGGCGAGGGAGAATTATTATCCTGAAGCTCCAAACTTCAAAGAACAGAGGAGCAAAAAGGGTGTGGAGATCACAGTCCTCGATGAGCGAGATGGCTATTGTACGTTGTTACCTTGCTCGGAATGCTATCTATGCTACGTATATCATCAGAACTAATTGCGTGGTTTAGTCCACTCTGTCGGTGCGCCTCTCGCCCACACAGCACCGAAGCACACAGTCAACATGTGGAAACGCTTCTCACACACCAATGAGCTTGGATCACAACGCAACCTGAACTTCAAGCACGGTTCGCTCAAACGGGTCGATCCCGAAGCTAAGGTTGCTGAGTGGCTGGATCGCAGTGGGAAGACCCAGCACCAGGCGTACGATTACCTCATTATGGCCACTGGACTCAAGAGGCATTGGCCTGCCGTACCCAAGTCAGGTACATACGAGGAGTACTTGAAGGATGGCAAGGCCTTCATCTCGAAGATCGTAGGTGGTGACCCAAAAAGACCGCAGCAAGGTCGAAGAGTAGTTGTCATCGGTGCTGGGGCTGTGGGCATCGAGTTCGCTGGCGAGATCAAGACCTATTATCCCGGCATTGACGTTAAGCTTATCCATTCCCGCGACCAAGTCCTCTCATCTGAGCCGCTCCCTTCGGATGTGAAGGACAAAGTCAAGGACATCCTCGTGGAAGAAGGCGTCGAGGTTATCACTGGAAACCGCGCAGCCATCACTGAGCTGCCGGGTGGAGAATTCGAAGTCAAGCTCGCCAATGGAACTGTTCTTACCGCAGACTTCGTTATCGACTCCACACGAAAAGGCGAACCGACCACAGGTCCCCTCCCAGATGCGTGCCTCAACAAGGACAAGGAAATCAAGGTCAATCTAGATCTTTCCTTTCAAGACACGATCCCCAACGCTGCATCCCACTTCGGTGTCGGCGACGTGGTTGAATGGTCCGGCATTAAGCGCGCAGGCTCTGCGATGGTCATGGGACAGACCGCTGCTGTCAACATCTACGCCGACATCCTCAACTCAGAAAGGCTGAACGCACCGGCAGAAGAGCAATACAGGCCGCTCAAGCTAAACAAGTGGGAGCCCGTTATCGGCATTGCAATTGGTAAGCAGTGCCTCACATGGGGCTCTGAGCCTGGCATGAAATATGGCGAAGAAGTCATGCAGGGCTACTTTGGCGATGATTTGGGTTGGGCCGGCAACTTGAAGTACATTGGGTTGACGGATGTCGAGGTAGAGAAGGAGCCTGAGAAGCCACAAGCTGTCAAGATGGGCGAAGTCGGAGTACAACAAATCAGTGCTGCGGCTTGATTGTGTTACGTTTCTTTCTCGGCGGCGCACGGAGTTTGAGCAAGGGATGGGATAGGGTATGGGAGGCTTACGATCCAATGTTACACTGGCATTCCTCGACTGATCAGCGGAACTATGACTTGTTTGTTTGCAACCCGTGGCTTTCGTCTATTTATGGGATTGGAGCTTCAAGTTCTCTTCCTCTATGTCATACATCATGTTTCAACTAATACTACAGGCTTTTCTCTGCTCTGTCGTTACCGCCCGTACCTTCTCCGACGATCTTTCCACATACACGACCAAAGTCTACCTACCATATGCTTCCAAGTTCTCCTCAACCAAGACACCCACGATCAATGGTACCATCGAGGGCAAGCCATTTGTGTTCCCGGTAGACACCAGCAGCACCGGCATCCTCATTGGCGCCCCGCAGCTCCCCACCATATCCAACACCACTGGTACACCCACCTATCAGTATCTGAGCAAAACCCTCTACACCGGCCGCTTCGTGCGTCTCAACGTCACCTTCAGCGGCAAGAATAACACCGCCCGCTCCGAAGTTCTCGTCCACATCGTTGACAAAAGCATCTCGTGTCCGAAATACAACGTCGCTAAGAATACCGGAAAGTGTGAGGATACCAAAGCCAAAGTAAACGACGTCAGCAAAGTATTGACTTTGGGCGTCGGCTTCGGCCACAATCTCCCCAACAGCGGCCTCCCCTATGCCATCCCATCCCATAACCCCTTCCTCAACATCCGCGAAATCAACGGTAACCAAACTGCCGACAAAGACTTCCGAAATGGGTATACGCTCTCAACAAGAGGGATATACCTCGGCTTAACGAGTATCAATACCGCGAAGTACAACTGGGTGAAGCTAGACAAGGGCACCACCGGCGACTTCCGCGACTGGGCCAAAGTTCGCACGCAGTTCAAGATCGACGAGCAAGGCCCGTACAACGGGTCTGCACTCATTGATACTACCACCGGATACATGTATGTCCAGGCCTCGCCTGCAGGATCTGTGCCCAACACCACCGTCGCAGACACCATTCACAAGCCTTTGAGCAAGAATAAGAAGCTCACGGTCGTGAAGCCTGGCACACATCTTGAGTTCGGCTTCCCGACGGATCAAGACCAGGGTGGTGTTGCGGGGTATGATTTCAAAGTCGGCGACGAGAAGAAGGGCGTGCCGAAGTGGGTGTTTCCGACGAGGGTGGGGAGCGGGCCGCATGTGGTTATGGGGAGGAAGTTCTTAGAGGGGTTTACCGTTGCGTTCGATGCAGCGGGGGGCCGATTTGGATTCAAGTGTTTGGAGTGTGGGAAGGCGGAAAGTAAGAAGGTGGCAACTAAGAAGACATCCAGTGTGAGGAAGCTGGGTGCGAAGGGGGCGGGTGTGTAGTTGTCGGTGCCGAAACAGGGGAAGGAAAGGGGAGGGTTCGCAAAAGTGGTGCATCCGTTCGCTCATTTGTTTGCCACTCTTTTTGGTCTTACCGCTATTCTTAATCTTTCTTGATCCTTCTTGGAGAGGTTTACATACAAATCGGCATTTATTGTTATGCTCGCAGCATGAATTATCGTATACGTAGAACAAAGGACTGTGAAGACTTGTCAGTAATCATAGTTGCAACACACTCGTGATCTTGAGCGATGCGCGTGCTGAAGTCACAAGCGAATTGACGATTCGTGGACGACGCGCAGACCATCAAGACCACTATGTGTGCGCTAGAGTTGTGTGGTCCTTGTAATAAGTAATTCAACAAGTGATGTTTAACCGTATCGACCTTGGTATTCGCATACCATTTCACGCTGGGGAACGGGGTTCAAACTTTGGTTGACGGCTCGCGAGCCCACAGATGCTGACTTGGCCTGCTGAGCAGTATTTCGACCAGAAATTGAACATTTTCGAGTTAAAGGCGAAATCAGTTCATCCAGCAGTAGCAGGAACGCCATCTCGAGCTTGCGGTACGGGTATAACACTAGGCCTTCACAAACCTCTCAACGCCCGCTGCCTTGCGCTGTCGCTTTGCGCTCTGTCACCGCACGACCAAAGATCCCGCGTACCACTAGCAGCGTCTGAATACATTGAATACTATCCTGCACTCTTATGTCCCACCATTAGAAGGTATCGGCCTCCATATACACCAAGATGACTACGTCCATAATCGGCTTGTCGCGGTCAAGCCCTCAAGAAAACTGTGGACAACGGCTGAAAAATTTGGCCCTACTCGTCTGTCGACTGGGACGAAGAGGAAAGAGATGATCAACTTGCCCTGCGGTTACATACTCCACAGGGATTGCGTACTGGACTGGACCAAGCCCTGCAACGAATGCGCAACCTGCAAGATCGTGCCTTGAACTTCATTTGGGGAATTCGTCTATGACCTAGGAGAGGCTGTCATGAACGATACCACCATTGAAGGTATTTGACTATAGTTTCAGCGAAGATGCCATCTAGTTGCTTACTGACATCGGATATCCATTAAGTTAGGTCAGTTCAACGAGTATATATATTGCAGATCGGGCAACCTGGCAACCGCAACAGACGGGCCGCAGCTCTGAGTACTGTCCATCGCGTCTGGCCGCTTACGAAAATTGGAAACTTAGACCTCCATCAAACGTTACAGCAAACAACTCATGCTCCGGGCGTTACATTGGACATTTCCGTGTCTAATGACGAGAAGCATATAAGAATCCAACCCGCAGATGGAAATGCGATCAGCCTGAGCTGCTGGGATTTTGTCACGGGATGTTCATCCACGAGATGTTGCAACTCTTAGCGTGGGAGAATGACGAGGAACTCGAAGATGGAAAGCATTGCTCATGGACCCTAATGGCCTGATCGTTTGGTTGTCCTGTGACTGAGGCTTGTTCTTGAAATTTGCAGCAAGCTAGACAAGCCGCTCACAAACTCGGTAGGCTCAAGATCGTCGTATTAATACGTGGGCATGCGCTTCTCCTACTTTAAGGAATTGGCTTGCCCTAAGTGAGATGCCAAGGCGGGGTGGTCGCGTGCACGTGATGCATCCTTTCACACCTGCCCCACTTTTGTCCGGACAAGGCGACTCGCTAAAGCCTACTGCTAATTTACGGGCTTGATCCGTGCTTCCCGCGTACTTCTCAAGTTCCTGCAGAATCTATATAAACAGACCTTCGCATCACTTCTCCCCACAAGCTCTTTCCACTTCGTTCGAGCCTTCGACGCCTGCGAAGAATATTTTTCAAATCAGGCCCACCAACAGTACCTGCGACCGCATAATTGCGTCCTCAGCTCTCAACCGAGTATTACAAACAAGGTTCGAACTCAGCCCGCTAACTATCTCTACAAGAACTCAACCACTTACTGGTGTTTTGGTTTTAGACAGACACTGGTACAATCTCTCAGCAGCACTTCAAGAATGTCTCATTTCGCACAATCCACCCTAGTCCTCATGTCTAACATGCCGGAAGGCACCGAGCCGGCCTGGATCTGGAAGTCCCTTCTCTACCGTGAGTTCGGAAGGAAGGTGAAGGAGATCGAAATGGCCAACGACTTCTACGTCCATACAGACACACCTGCAACTGCTCAAGCCATCGTCGCACGCTTTGATGGAACGGGTTGTGGAGAGAAGTCACATCTGTACAAGAAGGCGATCTCCGTGAAAGCGATACCCATGACAGAGGCACCTGAAGAGGACCGCGTGCGTCTACGACTCACAGACTTCCTGAAAACAGAGGCACACATGCCCCGGACAAAGACTGTCCTAGTCCGCGGGTTGCCTCACGGCCACCCCAAGGCTGCCGTCAAGGCGATGTGTGACCAGATCATCGATGACTGGAATATCAATGACGACCCAGCACTTGGTCCGCTCACCAAGGATCTCCAACCTAGAGTGTTGCATATCGAGATGGGCATCATGACGAATGATGCCTTGGTGCGTTTTACTTCTTGGGAAGTCGCTGACGAGATGGTTGCTGTATTGAACGGCGGTTTCTGGAATAATGCCACCACATACGCAGAGTGCGTTCCCAACAGCGAGCTTGATGAAGTTATGCCAGACAAAACGACTCAAGGTGCCACTGCCAAGCTATTCATTGGTGGTGTAAAGCCAGGCGCATCGTTCAACGACATCCGAGACTTATTCCATCCCCACGTTCCAAAAGACATCCACATGGCACCCGGCGGTCGTCGCTTCGCCTTCGTCTTCTTACCTAAGAATGCCGCCGAGAAGTTCATGAACGATTTCCCCAATGGTAAGCGCCATGGCGGCTGGACCTACCACGTTACGTACGCAGACAAGAAGGGAAAGGCCAACCCACGAAAGATGACTCAATCTTATCAATCCTCTGTACCAGCCACCTGGGGCGCACTCGCTGCTTCCGCGAGGAACAATCCGATCGGAAAGGCCAGCAGCACTGAAAAGGAGAATACTGCTGTCAAGTTTGAGACACAGATTCCAGTCATGAGCACTGTGCGCCTCTCCGGCCTCGTCTTCAGCACAAGTCAGGACCTAGTTCGTGACTTCTGCGAGATGCACAATGTCTACCCTCAGGAGATACACGTCGTTAACGGGCAAGCCACGATCAAATTCAGAGGCTCTAGGGACGCAGACCATGCTGCTCTGATCCTCAACCAGAAGAAGATCCAGCAGAAGAAGGTGGTTGCGGTCAAAGTGGACTAAGTAAAGTCTCCATGTGCTATGGCGTCTCTCGGTAAATGGTGCCGGACATTTGTGATTGCAATGTCCATCCGCGATGCAATAAGGTGTTCGCCTCCTTGTTTTATACAAAGTCGAACACAGAGTTGAATGGATGGGTGTGAATGTCGGGTGTCATGTTGAGAAGACCTGGGACTACTTCCCTCATGTAGTCCACATAGCCATGGGTAGTATATAGCGAATGAATACTCATGCTGCGTCCAAATAAATTCCTGACTCAATTTTTGACTTGCGGCGTCAACAGTTAGCGTGAGTGGCTACTTTTATCGCTTCGCGCACTATCAGGGTGGACTATCGAAGTTCCATGTAGACCTTCAAGGTTCGGTACTGTCGAGCCCGTACGTGGCAATACCAGACTTGGAACGGGATCTAGTCCACAACCACGGTTACCGCAGTTTCTTGCGTGAGTTATCCAGACTACGACGTCATGATATCTCCCGTCAACAGCAATTGCAACAGCAATTGCGTCAGCACAGATGTAGGTGCCTTGGAACTTGCTACTCAATTGCGATCCGGCAGGTTTGAGCTGCGTGCGAGCCAAATGCTTTTGCTAATGATTTCTTGAAGGCTTTCTGTGTTCTCGATTGCAATTATGCCCCGATTGTGACAAGGAAGCGTCTTTGTTCCCTCGGTAAAGAGATGTTGCAGGTTGAGACTTTGGCACAATCGTTTTTAAGTGGGTCTACGACCCGCACACCGAGCTCCAGAATCTCAAACCATGGGAAACTTCTGTCTCAAACCCTATGTCTATATATCGTTGAGGCAGGTGTCTTCATGTACGTGGTAAGAGCCACCGTCGGCGACAGCCATATACAGCGGCGCAGCCGGGCCTAAACAATCCATCACCCGTACACTTAACTTCATACTTTTCAGCTATATATACGCTGCCTACACTGAATTCTAGCAGCGCAACACTTCGCACAGCACGTCGACACCGTTGCCGGACGCCCATCATTATTCCGAATTACGAAGACGCGAAAGAAATTGCAGATGCGAAAGACATCGTAGGTTCACATCACCTCTAACCCTTTGATCTGCATACTAACCCATACTCTCCTGAGCAGTTTTCCAATCACGATGCTTGATCGTACTCAGTGCACGCTGGTCAAGATGACCAACATGCCTTACGACGCAGCGCCAGCTTGGATCTTCACGAATATGCTGGGTCGCAGCCCCGCCATCAAGGAGATTGAGCTGGCTGCCGGCGATTATTACTGCTACGTCGACACCCCAGCTGATGCTCAGTGTATCGTGACCAAGTTCAACGACCATGGCGTTCTGAAAGAATACCCTCATGCTTACAAAGTGATCGGTGTTGTTGTCGTCGCTATGGCGGAAGCTCCTGCTGCTAATATTGTTCGTCTTCGACTGATCGACTTCTTGCGTACTGAGGAGAACAGGCCTCGTACGAAGACCGTCCAGTTTCGTGGGTTGCCACGCAAACACCCTGGGCGCGCCATCATGGAGATGTCTGAGAAGTGCTTCAATTGCTCTCAGGACCTGGATGACGACTTGTATCTCACTGATGATGCGAACACCGACACCGACCCTCATGTCGTGAAGATGGAGGCCCATGACGGCAAGGCGCTCGTGCGATTCTCCTCCAAGGATGCCGCTGCTGAGATGGTCTCAGAGTACAACGGTGGCTTTTGGAAAAACCGCGTCGTGTACGCTGAATTCGTTGCTGATAGCGAGATGGATAAAATCATCCAAGCTAAGATATCGACGGGCAAGCAGACCAAGCTTTTCATCTCGAAGGTGAAACCCGGTGCTTCCAAAGAAGATATCCGCGCGGTATTTGCACCCTATGAGTGTCAAGACATCCAGATGCCGCCTGGTAAGCCCTTCGCTTTCGTCTTCATGTACCAAGATGCAGCTACCCGGTTCTCTAATGCACTTGAGAAGCTGAACGGAAAGTATCATGATGGATGGTTTTGGACTATCAAATCTGATAAGAAGTCAGAGGGCAAGGCCGGTCCTGCGGTGCCGGACCACAAGTACCAGGTTACGCCGGCTTCCGGACCCGTTCGCAATGATGCAGGTGCTACTGACATCACCTACGGTATCTCTCACTTGTCGGTCACTGTCAGAAACAGCATTTCTACCCTAAACGCTTCGACCAGCACAAAAATTAGTTCTGAAGGCCACCAGGCCCTTGTTAATGGTGACCGGGATTGGGCTTTCAAGACGGAGATCGCCTACGAGAGCACGGTAACGGTCCCGAAGACTTCTGCGAATGCCAGCAACCAGTGTGATTCGAAGGCTTCTGAGCAACGCAAAGGGCAGTCTACTCCAGGGACTGCCAACAAGATCCGCGTGACCGGAATCCCTCGTTCTACCACCGAGGCACAAGTGCGCAAGTTCTTCGATGGCTACCCAGTCGAAGAGATCGTTCTGAACCAGGGTACGGCGATGGTGACGATGACTAGGCAGCAAAAGGCAGAGGAGGCGCAGTTGGTCCTGAACAACAGCAAGCGCCACAAGCTCCTAGGCAAGAAGGTCACTTGTTGAATGAAAGACTAGGCAATGTTGGCACCGTTATGAACGCGGTAGCTCACACTTTCGCCTGCTCAATCCGACGAAACTGTTTTATGCAGCCCCACCCAGATCTTATGAATCATAAGTAGCATAAAGTAGATAAAAACTTCATGCGAATATGCAAGTGGTGATCTGGATCTGTGTTGTGATAAATGCCGTCCTACTCACAGCATTGACTGTCAAAGTCTTGCCCACCCCAAGTCTTCTGGTATATAGCTAGCACCATCAGTTGGCGTCGGGTGCGCTCTGACCAGACCATATTTGCACGTCTGTATTGAAGGACTTATCGACAGTGCCCATCGTTCTTCCATCGCGGATCTACCTCAATTTCCACCAAGCATCGTCTATACCCAAATGCAAGAAAGAGATATGATATTCCCGAGGTCTTGCTCCTTTGGAATACTTTCCGACTCGCTAGAACAATCATTTCGGTCGGCGCTCCGTAGTCTTTGTAAACAGTGGTCTCGCCGCCCTTTCCTCCGATACTCGGCGATACAATCATGCAGTCGCCGAGAATTGGGCGAGAAGTCATTCACCCGGCCTTCGTTTCATCTCCATTCATATCTCCAATCGCTTTTTCCACCACTATAAGTTGCTGCAAGCCGAGCGCCTCCGACTTACTGTTGGTCGCGCGACGAAGATAGCCATCCATCAAGCCTACAACCATATGGTTACACTGAGGCGAGTTCCGACGCCTATATCAATGATATTACAGGATCCCAGAGTCGCACCCATGTGCCACCGCGTTGCGGGGTAATTGGCTATCGCAGCCTGCCTATTCTGTATAAGCGCTCAATGTCTCCTCGGGCCAAGCGCCGCGTTTCACCATAGCCCCCATCTACTCCCAGCGGTGCCGGCCACCCTTATCGACACGGCTTTTGGTCGCTGCACACGTGTAGACCTACCTATTGTATACCTGCCATTTCAAGGAATATAAGTCCGTCGATCATGCAGGGCCACCAAGGACTAGGAAATACGCTTACGCGTCGATCATTACCAAGGCCAATGATAACGGGGCGTGTTGAATGGTGGGTGGATGTGATTGGCTGATCAATCAGGTCTTTCTTTCGCTTGAGGGACCCTTCACTGTATGGAAGTAAGCCAGGAACGGCCTGTTTACTGGATGCATACACACAGGTACCCACCAATCATCTTGCATCTAAAGACAAGAGAGGTCGCGCTGAGCAGTATATAGATGGGCTATCCCAACGTACCTGGCTCTCGGTAGGCCTTCGAGGAACATTCACTCAGCTCCAGTCGTTCTACTATCATTCACTTCTTGTGTTTTACATCAGACAACCATCAAGATGTTCGGCTCAGTCAAGCTTGTTTCCCTCCTGGCCCTCGTCGCCTCCGCTGTTGCCCTTCCCGCCGAGCTCGACAAGCGCGCCGCTGCAAAGTGCGGCAGCGTCAGCTACACGGCCGCTGCTGTCAACGCTGCCTCCCAGAAGGCGTGCTCGTACTACCAGGCCGGTACCCAGGTCGGCTCCAACGACTACCCCCACACCTTCAACAACAACGAGGGTTTCTCATTCGCTGTCTCTGGTCCCTACCTTGAGTTCCCCATTCTCTCCAGCGGTGCTCTTTACACCGGCGGTAAGTGCCACACTTTTATGTGTTGCCAGGAAGCCTTTGATACTAACGATCTAACAGGATCCCCGGGAGCTGACCGCGTTGTCATCAACACTTCTTGCAAGCAGGCTGGTGCCATTACCCACACTGGAGCTAGCGGAAACAACTTCGTCAAGTGCACTTAAGCTGATGTCGTCTCTGGGAAAGAATGACGGTCTACTTCACTTCTCATGAGAAACGGACAGTTGCTTGGGTATGAGTTGAGGCAGCTCGAAAAAGTGGGATTTCGCGTTGCATAGCATTGTCCCAGCGTTTTTGACTTTACTTGATGGGCTCATGGCGCTTTGTTCCCGATGAAGCGGTTCGTGGCATGATGACCTATTTTTGAACATGATATCCTAGACGAAGTTGGTTCTCGTAGTATAGCTGCGTTGAAAATTGAAATCCTGTTTTACCTCACCTTCCTCGTGCATATTCATGACACAGGTTTTCGTGTAATCCCATTGGAACTGGGCCAGTAAAGAGATCCGACAGCTTTACTCAACTGACTGCCGCGCCTATTATTCCATTTTCTTTCAGAAACTTGAGGCAACATCGAGAATGATGCATTCATCTTGTGTGGGGGTCTCATAGTTTTCAGAGACACAGTGGAAGGCAAACCCCTCTACGTTTGCCTTTGATTCGCATGCGAGACATAGGAGGCAATAAATTCGTTCTCATTATTAGGCTTCTCACAATGCACATTGACGTGCAAATAAACCGCTTTCATACTACTATATTTGGCCTCGTCACTCTTGCTATCGCTGGAGGGCTTTGTTACATTATGTAGTGAACAACGCATACCTCCTTTAACGCACAATGATACTCTCTCATTGTGAAAGCTTCGACTTTGGTGTATAAACCGGCTTGAGCCCTTCTATATTGGAAATCAAACAACTCGCAACTCATCGACCCTCTTCACCGGACTACCCACTACGCAGCACTACGAACTTTGAAGATTTCCTTCTCAAAACATACCCTAGTCAAGATGTCGTCCACTGTCGCCTCTTCTAACACGCTGGTTCGTGTTAGCAACTTGTCCCCCGGAACAGATCCCATTGTCTTTTATAATGATATTCTTCACCCAGACATGCAAGATTCTGTCATCGAGATCGAGTTGGTCCTTGGACCTATCTACGGGTACGTCTTGCAAAAGACTTCGACCTTGTATGTTTTAATGGATTCGCGTGACAGCGCCCAGCGTGCAGTCCAAGAGCTCGATGGCCTCAAATATGGTAAGAGCCATATATACATGCCGATGACCCTGGAAATCGTCCCTGTCACCGAGGCACCCGGCACAGCTGCTTTGAAGCGGCTGTCAGACTTCTTTGCAGTGCAGAAGTCAATGCCCAGCACGAAGACTGTTCGATTTGACAACATGCCTTACGCGCACAAGTCCAAGCTTGTCACCGAGTTGTTTGATGACGCCCACTTCTCCTCATCATCACCATCCTTTATGTACGATGATGATGAGGATGACAGTGAGATGTCTTCCGGTGACTACATCAAGTATATCCACGACGGTGGCGATAGCATCCTTGTTCGTTTCGCCGACGTCCACTCGGCGACGTGCATGGTGAGCATGTATAATGGTACGTACTTCAAGAATGAGACCATGTACGCTACGTGCGTCGAGGACAAGGAACTGGATGGTCTCATGGTGGGTAGGGAACAGAACATCGCAGACGGTAATACTGCCAAGTTGTTCATTGGCGCTGTGAAGCCTGGGGCCTCTGCTCAGGACGTACGCAAGATGTTCGCACCCCACGTACCTAAGGACATCCAGATGCAGCCAGGTAAGAACTTCGCGTTCGTATTCATGTACAAGGACGCCGCCGCTAAGTTCATGGCTACCAACCCGAACGGCAAGAAGTACGGCGGCTGGAACTACCGTGTAAAGTACGCGAACGATAAGAAGGGTGGTAAGGGTAAGAGCGCACCTGCTGCTCCTGCTCCCGAGTTCAAGGCGACTCCTGCCTCGGGCCCGATTGATACCGAAACCTTCGGCGGCTACAGCAACCTTCCGGTAAAGGCAGAAGTTTCAGTCAAGAAGGTGGCTCTGCCCAAGCCTGCACCTGCTCCTATCCAGGGTCCCGTCAAGGTTCGTGTCAACGGCCTCGCATATGCGGCAACGGAGGAGCACGTTCGCAATGTCTTCAAGAACGCCAAGTTCCAGGTTGAGGTAGTCGTGGTGAACAACTCAATCGCCAGTGATATTCATGCCATCGTGAAGCTAGCCAACCATGCGGAAGCCGAGCGCGCATGTTCGGTGCTTAACGGTAGGAAGATTCTCAAGCGGAAGATTGAGGTCGTCAAGTCCAGCTAGGATGGTCAGTCGTTCGCGCCATATGGAGTTGTTTCAGGTAAGTTTGTTTCCATTCTTGTTTCGATCGAACTGCATTTTTTCACTGCTTTTCTTTTTATCGTATCCATGTAGCCTATAGGCTTGCTACACAGCAGCCTCAACTGGTCCAATATTGTATGTACATCTGTCTTCTCTTAATACAGCTTTTCAAGAAGAAGTTCGCCTTACAATATATTCTTCCCTCCTTCCATGCTTTGCAAGTACGTCGGTCTCAAAACATTGTGACAACATGAACGAAACATCGTAGAAGGAATTAAGCGTGCATGAAAGTTGACTGAGTTCATTACCACCTCTCATACAGCATCAAAGGGGTAGCGCGCTGGTTTCGGTTACATTTAGATTGCCCTGTCGCAGCGTAATTGCTGGAGAAATCTTAGCGCAACGCTACGAACATTTGAACCTCTGACCTAACGTTAGCAGAGGTGCGTGCACTCTTGCCACCGCTTAACATAATTCCTCCATAAGACACAATTAATCACCTGCACTTTACCTGAAATGTCACGGAGGTGAAGCTTCCGTCAACTATATACTTTTTTGGGACCAGTAGATGTGCGATGTTTCGCAAATCTGCTATTAAGCACCAACAAGAATTCCCCGAAACTTGGTAACTATACGTACCCCACAACTAGGCCCACTTGAGCCCCTTTGATGCCAGATGATCAATATCGATCGGAACAAGAGCCTCCGTGCCTAATGTAACCAAATTTCAAAATCACTCTGATGGCTGAGTATAAGTCTACGCTGCACTCGTGGAATTGGCAGAACGGTGTGAACAGATCTTGACCATGAGGTTGCTTTCAATTCTCTCTTTTGTCGCTGCAGCGGCAGCTTTGCCGGCCAGCAATGATCTTGCGCCGAGAGCATCGATCTCCAAGGTCGACGGACTCAAGTTTAACATAGACGGTGTTACTAAATGTAGGTTTCAACATCTATTTTCTGGGACTTTCATCGCGGCATGCTCGATAATTGTTTTCACAGTCAATTGGGGACTTCTGTCTTGGTTCGTTTTGTTTATGAGACTACAAAAATCCCTTTTGGCAGTAGTCTCCTATCTAAGACATGCGCATGATCTATCGCACTAAACTTACCAAAGTTTCGAAGCTCATACTTACTCCAGTCCACAGATTATGCCGGCACAAATTCATACTGGATGCCCTTCCTGACCAATGACAACGATGTCGACGTCATCATGAGCCACTTGCAGACGGCTGGTCATAAGATCCTTCGCGTCTGGGGGTTCAACGATGTCAAGACAGTCCCCGGTTCAGGCACAGTCTACTTCCAGTCCTTCTCCGGCTCCACGGCAACCATCAATACCGGTGCCAATGGCCTTCAGCGCCTCGATGCCGTAGTCAAGGCAGCAGAAAAGCATGGTATCAAGCTCATTATCAATTTTGTCAACAACTGGACCGACTATGGCGGTATGGCAGCCTACTATTCGGCCTGCGGCGTGAGTAGTAACGCGCAATGGTACGCCGCAGCAAAGTGCCAGTCAATGTACCAAACCTACATCAAGGCTGTGATATCACGCTACCGGACATCCACTGCAGTCTTTGCATGGGAGCTCGCCAACGAGCCCCGCTGCAATGGTTGCGCGACCTCCGTCCTCACCAACTGGATCCGTCAAACATCAAACTACATCCGCTCGCTCGATAGTGACCACATGATTGCCATTGGAGACGAGGGCTTCGGTCTGACCGGTGATGGCTCGTACCCCTACCAAACCGGCGAAGGTCTTGACTTCGCCGCCAACCTCGCCCTACCCAACGTGTCATTCGGCACTTTCCACCTCTACCCCAGCTCCTGGGGCACGACAAATGCCTGGGGCAACGGATGGATCACGGCACACGCGAAGATCTGTGCACAGCTCAAAAAGCCCTGTTTGTTCGAGGAATATGGTGTTTCGTCTGATCACTGCACCGTGGAAAGCGACTGGCAGAAGACGAGTTTGGCAGCAAAGGATAGCGGCATGGCGGCGGATCTGTTCTGGCAGCTTGGCGATACTATTAAGAGCACCGGGCAGCAGACTTCCAATGATGGGAATACGATTTACTATGGTACTTCGGATTGGACGTGTCTGGTGGACAATCATGTCAAGGCAATCGGGTAGTGAAAAGTGTAATTATTACTATTATAGGCACTATTCCCGATCAAAAAAACTTTTGCTATTGAATGGTCTGAGGCTTTAAAATCGGGGTTGTTTGTAGGTTTGTCTTTGACAAGGTACGAGCAGCTTCTTGGAGCGATGCTCGGAAGCTATAGATGTTGCACTGACCATTCGCTTTTTGACATCGTGAGGCTCTTGATGTGATATACATGTGATGGATGGTAGATCGTGCAGTCACAGCACCGTGCCCAATATTTGGGCATCGTTGGGTGCTATGCGATACAACTGAGGGTCACACAGCGGACGAGTACTCAGGCTTCTTGTTATCATCGTACCAGATGTGCACATACTTTCTGATCTTGTGCGTTGTCAAAAGCTTGGGTGCGCCCTTCAGCATCTTCTTGTTTCTTCCTAGCTTTCAGCTTGACCGCACCTTCCGCCAGCTTTTCCTTGCGCCCACGTGGTACCTTCCGTCTCTTTCCGTGCAGGACTGTGCATCTTATTCACCTTCTCTTTACAAGTCACAACTTTGAATACATCCCTTCTCGCTCTACAACCACTTGCACTCGCTGAAAGAAATTCTCAAACGCTACCGCTATGCATTTTCTCACTACCGCCTTTGTGTTCCATGGTCTGGCCCTCACCGTCGCTGCAGCAGGAATTCCTCCACGCGACGTGGTCGTAATTCCTACGAGCGTTATCGGGGCTTCTACAGATGTCGCCACTCCCACTGAACCCAACCCCAACATGGCGCCCATCGTCTCCGACACGCCACTGCCGAACATCCCACCCCCTGGTACCTGTGGCCAAGCCGTCTGGGTTCCTTTCCTTGGTGGTGTCTGGATCCAGGCCAACGGCGCGTGTCACAGGTTCGGTGACGCAGGTGATATCCCTGCGCCGAAGGTCGAATTCCTCAATGGTGGCTACGTCAATTGCAAGAGCTGCATCTTCTGGAAGTAAGTCTGCTCCATGATGGACCGTGACGAGAGGATGTGCGTGCTAACGGGTGATGCCAGGGGTCCGAACTGTGTGGGCGACCTCTCGTGGATGGGCGCGGTACCCAGCGAGCCCTTTTCCATAACGTTCGATCACGGCACGGAGCCATACAGCTACTTTTGCCTCGGCAACTAGCCTTGAAGAGTCGGCACAACAAGCGTCTGAGTGCTTTCCGGTCAATCTTTCGCCCAGCGTCTGACTACGTTGCAAGCTGGGTTGGTGGACTCAACCGGAATTCATCGACACCATATATACTATCCTTTGCAGTGACCGATGGCAGTGCTTACATGGATGTAACTAATCACGGTTAGCTACGAAGGAACAGCTGGCGAGCTCTAATACTTTTATTTTGAGAGATATCCAAATGAAACTTCCAAGTATACGTGAACTTTTCGTCTTTCGTGTGCACTCACTGCAATTACTAGGGCTAAGCTGCTCAACAAAAGATCCCTGTCTTCACCATCGAACAACATGATAGGACAGCCTCCTTATTGCGCTACACGGCTTGTCTCCGCGTACCCTTCCGTGCGCTTTTCGTGTTTCTTCTTTCGTTCGCGTCACATCTTCTGTGACCATGATGCTTCAAGTGTATTCCTACAATTCTGCATCCCATGCGCGTTACACCAGTGCATATTCCGCTCAACAAGCGTAGCCGCTCGGTCGTCACGGTCGGGGTCGCGCAGTTTGAGGCTCGCGTCGCGGCGCAGGTGAGCTTCGCGTGACGGCGAGGTTTGGTATACGGATGCTGAACCAGTCTGATTTGGGATGTGGTTGTCGATCGACAGCGTGTGCTCACGGGGACTGGCTCATTGAAGACTCATAGATGTTCAAATTTTGACACATCGATCGTCCATTTCATCCGTCATCCCAGTGTGAACGACCAGCCCCACTCTTGCAGCACGTCTTCCCAGTCGCGCTTCTGCTCTCCGTTCAAAGCCGGCCTCCAGACCTCCTCCAGCACTTTCTGGACATTGTTCGTGTTCTCGTAACAATTCCTTCCCTGGATATCCGCAAGTCTCTTGAAGCACTTCGATATCTCGGGTTCGTTGTCCAGTTCAGCGCCAGCAAGGAAGATCGGATAGAGGAGGCTGGACTCGGCGGGGCTGCCTGGCGGTATTCGGGACATGAACTCCATCGCGCGAGTCGCGCAAGAAGATATGAGCGTTTTGTGTGCTGCAGACGTGCGGTACAGCTGTATTAGTGCGGCAAGGCGGTAGGCCTCTGCAAGCGCAATAAGGTCAAGGGCTTGTGGGAGGTCAAGGCCAGGAAGCCCTATCGGAGATCCATATGTCCATTGTTGAATATCGCGCTCGATGACCGCGAATGCAGCTTCCGAGATTTGAGGGAACGCTGGATTTGTCGAGCTCACGTATTGTATGCGCGAGATCAAGCTGCAGAGGTAGTACGTGATACCCATGAGTGGATCGACGACCAGCGGGGTGTCAGGCTCGCAGGCTAGTGTCAGGTCGTCATACACGAAGAGTGATTCGTTCTTTGATACTCGCGCCATAAGGGATGCCATGGCGTTGTGGTAAGTGAAGTGCCTACGGAGCGAGTGAAGCTCCCACGAGTCGCCAGGATCACCTAGCATCTGAAGGATACCGCGGACGCATTTCATCTGGGAGAGCCACCGCGTGCTTTTATCTCCGTTCAAGGCTTCGAGGCCGACAAGCAGCAAGATGATGCCAATTACCTGGTAGGCATCACGGGGCGGGCCGCCGGTTTCCGGGACACGGTTCGCCAGGAAGGCGTGGCATTTGCGCTGATGCTTTGCTGAGACACTGCGAAGGTGCTGTGCACGATCATTGCTTGGGCTCCGGCGGGCAAGCTGGGCTGAAGAAAGGGCAAGAATAGCATCAAGCATGCCGTCGCACTCAAAGGCCCAGGGGATATATAGGCCAGTGTAGAAGCTTGACGTCGTCGTCGCTACTGATACGCTCGGAACGAACGCTTCGACGTAGTAGCGAAGCAAGTGTTTCCTTTCTCCTAGTTCATCTCCTGGAAGTGCATCCCAGGGATCAATAGAAGGCACTAGGGGGCCGATCATGGAATCCGGAGAGCTGGCGCTGTCCTGCGAAGCCTCGGCAGTGATCTTACGTGGAGCCTGGTATTCGCATGACAAGTTCAATCGGGTACAGTTCTGGCAATCAGGTCGTTGGCCGTCGCATCTCTTCCGACGCGCTCGACAAGTCAGACAGCCTTGACGCGAGCGGGGCGCGAATTTGCGCTGACGAGTCCTCGGTTCACCCATCGTGGAGCGGCGAGTGAAAGGGACCCATGCATAGTCAAAGGAAGCTCGGGCTTTGCACACAGTGAACCACAGTGTCGTCGGAGATAGGCGATATAGAGGTAGATGAGTCTTTGGATGAGAAGGTGGAGAAAAAGAGGAAGATCATGGGGACGATCTAGTTGTCCGATAAGCGGAAAGCGTGGTGCACGGGCCGACGCCAGACAAGAGTGGGGTTCAGCCTTTCTCCAGAGGTCCGCGATGTGTCCACGACAATTTATACGCGTTCTCTTCTCGATCGTCGAAGCCGTTTGCTTGGAGAGCGTCAATCCAGCTTCATATGCAGAACCATATGACTTTTGCCACCCGCGCGTTTCTGGACGCATTGGATTTCGCTATGGCCTGGATTCGTCACTCAACGTGGATTCCTAAGCGTAGAGTCCTCGATGCTGGGCTTCTTGTTCTATGCGTCGAGGCAATTGCGCAATATTTTCGGCCTATTCCAGTTTCTTTGACCTCAGTCAAAGGGGTTGGCAGCACCAAGATCCTTCGTGCCGCCGGACCACCGATTGTTGCGAAGCCTCGCAGGTCGTATTCGCGCGCAACCGGCACGCCTAAATGGTTCACTCCGTAGCTGCCAACTCATCCGTCACTTCTTGCGGATACTAATCGCAATGTGAAATACAGATCCTGACCTCGGAAGAGCTCAACAGCAACGAACAGCGCACAGTCTTGAACTGTAGCTGATGAGATCATCGAGGATATGTCAGCATCTGATATTGCGTTATCGTAGTAGGTACGCTCACATCAGCATTCTTCTCCGAGCAGACACCGATGGTATGGACTCGTATGGCGTCAAATCACTGATCCATACTCGACTGTCTCTCCCGGATTTGTCAACAGGATCCTTTTTGCGGTTGCGCTGCTTGCAAATGCCATTTCAAACTTCTTGCCATATGCTGACTTCAACGACTTTTGAGTCACGCATGTACATGCCAGGGCGCGCAAGGCGCACGCCAATAGTGCTGAATCATGCCCCAGACAACATATGCGGCCCGTGCGCAGGGCGCGCAAAGACGTGCGAGCTGTCGGGAAATTCCATAGCTGAGTCCTCGCTACATTTCCTTGGAATTGACCAATCGTATGGGCGGGCATCAGCCACGGTTTGCCGTTCGCCAGTCCGCCCCGTGAAATACCGGCGGGAAACTGGCGGAAGTACTTGCCGCACCGCATCGAGCGAGCGACGCGATTGGTCGGCGTAGTCAGAGTGGATTTGTAGTGGGCCAAACTTCGACATGAAAGGCGTGAGGGCGTTTCGGAAGACTGAACGCGAAGTTGTTGTGGTAAGGTTATGACTCTGAGTAAGGGCCGATGTAGGAGACGGTGCGAAGGGGGTGGAGGTATGGTATAAGAGGGATGGAATTCGCCTTCTGTACTACCATCATCTCAGGCATCCAACAAAGCATTGAATACATCTACTCCAACACTCCAGATCAGGCCAAACTTAGCATACTCAAGGCTCTCTCATCCAACAATCGACATCGCAATCTCGGACTCACGTGCTCAGACACACGTTTACACTGCAACCATTCACTCAGTAATTCGGCACTTTCTCCCAGCCGCCGTGTCACAACAATTATCTCGAGCAACACCGTGATTCCAGACGTTCAGACACATTATCTACCAGCTAGACAAAACCTCACACCAAGCTCGAGCCTCTGACCTCCGGTCCAACATAGCAACCAGCCACCGCTCGCATCGCCGTCACCACAACCATGACATCCTACGCCCCCTCAACAACAACCCGCTCCTCCTTCGACTCCATCGACATGATGAAGTCCGGAAAGACCACCTCCAGCGTCTCCCTCGTCTCCTCCACAGACTCAGCAAAGACACCGAGCAAGACACGGCAAGCGTGGGAGTTCATCAAGAAGCACGCAAAAGAGCACCACGAGAGCGTCAACGCCGCTTACGCCACCTACTACGGCCAGGGCGCGATGAGGCCGGTGCAGAAAACGGAGAAGCCGTAGAAATATAGAGTGGGCGTGTGGTAGAAAGGGTTTGGTACAGGGTGTAGAGGGAGGAAAAGGCATTTTGGGTGTTTGGGGTTTGAGCGTTGTGATACCTTCTCGCGGGTGCGATTGTGATTATGTTTGGTTTCTAGATAATATGTGCATGATAATGAGATACTGTTTATGATTATGATCTTCATCATTTGTCCTCTTCTCATAGGCCTTGATCATCCTACACTCTACAGTTCTATGATATCGCCCGTGTAACCTAATGATGGGATATAAAGGCATCTGAACCTTTTTCTGTTGCGGCTGTTGTATAACGTGATAATTCCCTGCAAAATGGCCTCGTTCTCCCCGGTATCGCTATGGATGCTGGGGCAGGTTAAGGTCGATAAGTGACAGATTGAAGAACTGCGGATCGTTACGTATCAGAACATTCGACCAATATATGCACAATTCGTAGAGACGAACAAGGTGGATATATGACACAGAGAGCGGCAGCTCCGAATGTGCATACATGCTTTGAGTCGGAGTATTCCTACATAGTCATGAATTGGTAGCGTAAAGTCAAAGCGCACTGAAGGTTGAGTCGAATGTGAAAGCGACGTCGGTTGAACGATGTTGTCACACGTAGCAGAGCCCTGAACGGCAGCTTTTATAAGCTGTTTATCTTCTTCTGTACACGATCTCTCTCTACGTCCCTTCTCATTGCTAGTGATCCTAACTCTTTCCCAAATACCCAACAATGTTTAAGAAGAGTAAAGTTATTGCACAAACCCGAGATGACCTCGTGGCTGGTACCGCAGGTCTGTCGTTGAACCCCGATGCAGTGCCACCCTCCGACAAGGAGAGTACACGACGTCTACTACCTACACCTCCGACTACCGTGCGACCCTCAGCGCTGACTTCCTTCATAATCGAATATCCCGTTGTACACGCGAAGCCATCTCTACAGATGAGCCCTACACTTCCACACCCATCGCCTACCGATGCGAATGCAAGCACGGAGCTGTGCACTATCTCGAGTCATTCAGCAGACAGCGGCCCTTTCCCGCTTACAGACCCGCCACCCTATTCACCCACACAATCGACCATCTCCTCTTCCTCACCTCAGAAAGCTAACAAAGTCTCCCAACGTCTGCAGTCCTGCAAGATATCGGTCGAAGACGGCCGCGCCTCTAGCTTCGCCAAAGCTGTCTACTCGGGCGGCAGGGAAGCGCAGACGACGCTCGTGGAAGCTGAGGCGGGCACGCACGCGATGAAGACAGGGAATACGCCGTTGATGGCTGTCAATGTGGCGGTGTCGTTGTATAGAGGAGGGAGAACAGCAAGAGAAGCGTACAAAGGAGCGGAACTGGAGAGGGTTGATAGGCTGATTAGGGAAGGGAAGGCGTGTGTGGATGAGAAAGGGAAGGTGGTTTTTGTGGGGCAGGAGAAAGGTGGTGAGTGCGAGGAAGCTGGGCCAGGAGTAGAAAGTATGGAGGGGAAGTTGACTGTTGTCCAGGTGACTGAGCAGGTCGAATAGCCGGTCGAAAAGCAAAAGAAAGAGAGCACATGGAAGAAAGGCAGCGCGAAGGGCGGAAGCTGACGACAAAGGATGTGGTGTCGCAAGATCAAAATTCGAGTTCCTTGTGTCACCTATGACGCCCATGGTAACTCTACCGACCTCTTTTGGGCTCCAACCGTGTGTACTGTGTAACTTGTGGAGGCGGGACGAGGTTTTGACAGCGGCGATCTTGCGGAACACCTGCTTTGCTTGGGATCCGTTCGCGGAAGTTCGGCGCACACTGCAGGAGGTTGTCCGTAGTCGTGTAGCACGTTCCCGATTAATCTATCATGCATATGCACGAATTCTGCCACCGCGGGTCCTTCGGCGTATCAGCCCCGGTCGCCGCTCCCAATCAGTTTGTGACACGACTTCTCGTAGATGTGCGGTGAGGTCACATTGATGGTTTTGCACGCGAGTTCGTGTAGAAACTTACACTTAGTGTAACAGTATTCGAGACCGCGCATATAGGTCAACGGTATTCTCCTAAGTGGGTCGCTATTCCGAATGTGCATTGAAGACTAACTGACATCCACCTGCTCTTGCCCTAACGGCGCAAAAGGCGGGTTACATTGCGGCACAGTCAGTGTAGGCATATTGCTAGCAATGTGTCGAAGTTTGCAGGGTCAATGTTGTCTTGTGAATATGTGAATATGGTGTGATAGTTGACACACAGATTGGCCGTGACCCCGCTTAAGAAGTGATGGGCACTGAATATGAGGCGGATGCTGGGCTTGCCCTTGGCTTCAACGGCTATATACTATATAGACCCTGTCCCCACTGGCTGGTCGGTACTGCCGATAGGTGAAAGTGGTTGCACAGGCTGCTCATCACGATGCCTTCTGGTGCAAAGAAGTCCTAGTGGTCGTTGCAGTCTGTTTGTGTCGACCGCGCGTCCACATGGAATGATGCGGACAAAGCCTAAAGTATCCTATTCGTTTCATGTGAAGAGCATGCATAACGCGGATATTACTGCTTTTGTGCTTGGCTGGTAACGGTCTTGATATCGGTAAAGTGCAGAATAGGGGTCATTGCTGGGCTGTCCGGAGAGGACCATAAACAGTGAGCATGGAGATAACGCGGATGTACCGAGGTCTGGCCACGTAAAATTGCGTAAATGAGACACACTCATTTGAGCGCGGATTCAGCGCTGCCCTGATCACTCCCGCTTGCACCGGCCCGCTACCATTGACAGCAAACGCACCGTGCGGGCTGGAAGGCCGGGGCGAAGACTCCAGGGGGACGGAGCAATCGCACGAACACCCACCCCGTTCTGCTGGAGTCGAGGGTCATCCGGGCGTATCCGAAGGATGAAGTGTTGCCGGACGACGGACTCGCACGAACTGATTCCGTGCTCGGGATGCGATCGAACCGCTTCCGGGGAGAAGCAGTACCTGCAGATTCCGAGGAGCTGGACTTGTATACGAGGGCAAGAAGCGCTTGTCGGCTATTGCGCAGGACCCGCTTAATCGTCTGTCACTGACCAGAGCGAGCTGGCTGATGGGGGATGGTCATCGCGGCACTTAGTCCTGGGTAGGGGTATGTGTGGCTTGGAGGGTTGCCGTCCGTCCTTCGTCCTGAGGAGATATGGAAGAAGGAGCAATTGCAGAGGAGGTGCAACTGAAGGCTCGCCTTGCTTGCTATCTCGCGAGCCGGGACCAAGGTGCTATGCGCGCCAAATCACCGATGCCAGAGCAGAAACCGGCGCCATGGACACGCTAACGGGCAGACACGAGCGCTGCCAATGTCACGTTTCTTAGCGGCTGGCCGTCCAGACTCTCACCAGGTAGCCTTTCCTGGCCTCGAAGGATTCGCTGCAGGGAATCGGCTCCTCGACGCGGGGAATATACCGAGCCCGTCTTCTCGGAACAGCACGTATGCTTGCCCAATCGATGCTGCTGCCGGGCTGAGGGGGCCTTGGTCGACCCTCGCGGTGATGGCAACGCTCCTGGAGCGTGCCGGGAGGCAGACGGTCCCATTCCCGTGGCACGTTTCACGGCTGCTCTGGCTGGTCTTATGCTCAGGCCAGGATAAACGGCTTTCGTGACGTGCGCACGGCAGCCGCCCCTAACAGGCTAGGGTCGGCGAGACGTCCAGGCCAGGCCGAACCCTGGGCCGCGGCAGCGGCAGCAGTCTGCGTGCGTAGCATGCGCTGCGCTCGCGCTTGATGCGCATCAGCGGTCCACATATGTAAAGGAGGCCCGACCACCCGGGTCTGCGGCTATTCTCTACCTCCTCTGGTTGACTATCTATCCCACAACCATGGACTTCAAATACTCGAGTGTTGTGGCTTCGGGTACCTACCGGGACGATGCGTTGGCGAACGCCATCCCGCTGAGAATACACAAAGACCCTTACAAAGAGATCGCCGGCTCTCTCCGCGCACAGCAAGACTGGAACTCCACTGTGAGCACCGTGCAAAACTATCAGGGCGGCCTGGGAGATCCCTTCAGCTTCATCCGCGTTACCATACCCGAATGTATTCCCGAACGCTTGGAGGCTATCTCGTACGCCAACGAGTATGCTTTTCTTTACGATGGTAAGTCGACACACGTGACGGACCGTCAGCCGCTGACGCTTCCAAGACGAAATGGAGAACCTGGACCTGAAAAACGTAAGGGAATGCTTTCAACCGTCATGCATGCCAATTGACCCAGTCTAGTTCGAAGAAGGCCGCGATGGTATGCTTCACGTCTTTCGCCATGATGCACTCAACGAGAAGGTTTCAGAAAAGGTTCGTCCGGAGAAAAAACTGCAAGCGCAAATACTAGCCGAGATGATGGCCATCGACCGAACTCGAGCGGTAACAACCATGAAAGCATGGGCAAAATTCGTGGAGCTTGCATCACGCACCCGCTCAGAGCCTTTCGAGACATTAGACGAATATCTCCCAAGCCGAGCGATTGATGCCGGAGAATTGTAAGTACCTGTTGCGATGCTATGTGCTTCAAACCAGCCATGCGCAGGCTAACACTATGTTTCCAAGGTTCTGGTACGGCATGCTTACGTTCGCTATGGCGCTCACAATCCCGGAAACAGAGCTCGACTTATGCATGAAGCTCGCACGTCCTGGCTATGCCGCAATAAGTCTAACCAATGATCTGTACTCGTGGCGCAAAGAACGCGAGGATGCGGAGCAGGCGGGCCAAGACTACGTGTTCAACGCTGTGTGGGTGGTAATGAAAGAACGCAAATGCTCAGAAGAGACCGCCATCGACGTTTGTAGAGAGGAGATCAAGAGGCATCTTTCCGAATTCGAGGCCAACATCGATAGTCCCGAGACTAAGGTGCTGTCGAGAGATACGCGGGCGTATCTAGAGGCTGTACGGTTAAGCCACGTTGGAAACCTAGTGTGGAGCATTTACTGTCCGCGCTACCAGCGAGGAGGAGTGTACGTTCCTTTCAGCTCACAAAAGCAAAAATACCGGCTAACCCTTCTCCAGCGAGCAAATATCAGCCCCACCGACACCTCTGGGCGGCGTAACATCGCGGCTCTTCGACACCATTTTCAAGTTCCTCTTCTCCCCCTTTCAGCACTTCTTCCAGGCAAGCCAGCGCCGTTTGCTCATGCAAAAGCTTGTACGACTTGTCTCGTAGCGACTGGCATTCTTCGAACCCTTTCTCTTTTTGCCATTCTAATCAACCGCGATGAATACCCTTGGCTTGGCTCTTTCTCTTTTGTACTCTTATCGCCTGCATTCCGACAGCGATCGACACTTCATATCCCCTAGCATTCATCAGAGCGATATCTGGTCTGCTATTCTGTAACCTTCACTGGCTGTTCGCATATCATCAGACTGTATGCATTAGACCTTTCACTGCTTTTGATGCGGTTTGCGTAAATAATTCGCATATCGCTTCCTGAAAGAGACGGAAAATTTCGCTGTTAAATATAGATGACGGATCATAGAAATGACCCATAATGTTAGTGTAATCTCAACACATTCCTCTTCAATCTCATCAACGCGAGCAGGGCCACACTACCATCTCATACAATTAACCTTTCTACCCTCGGTCTAGTCTTCCTCACCAACCAGACCCTGAATCTGCCTCTCGACACTTGCCACAACCGCACTAAGCAACTCATCCTCAACCATACCCTCCAGCCACGAGAACGCTAACACGCAGCACCCATCCCCTCCAGTAACCACCGAACAACAGATTGGTGGCCCAGTGATATTCGGACTCTGGCTAAACACGCACCGACCCAGACTCCACCCATCTCCAGCATCCGCCCCCGCCCTCACCAACCCGAGATTCGACAACTCGAACGATACCTTCCTCTCCTGGCCAACCTTTTCCGTGAAGAATTTGTGCATATCAGAGACATAGCGCAACAACGAAACGACGTTGTCCGCACCCTTCTTCGCAAGTTCGGCCTGGATGGTGGCGCGCACAGCACGCGCTTCGTCCCAGGGGAATTTCTCGGTGGAGGAGGGATGCGATGCGCGCGTGTGCGTATGCGTGTACTCTGCGAGGGCGAGGGCGAAGTCATCGTTCCCGATGGGCTTGCCTTCGTGGCGGAGGACGGAGCGCAGACTGATGGGTCCGGAGGCGATCAGCTTGTCGTAGGAGTCTGCGGGAAGGACGGAGAAGAGGGCGGTGGCGATGCAGCATTCGAGGGTCGCTTGCATGGTTGTGTTGTTCTCTCTGCTAGATTTGAGGAGGTGCGTTGTAGTCGATGCGGAGAGCGGTAATAGGTGGACTTTTGAGCCGGGAAGGGGATCGGGGGCGGTGACGGGCGGACCGGTCCAGAGGTTTGGTGCGCGAGGGTCGAAGAGAGAGGGGAAGATGGAGCCTAGGATTGCGCGGAGGAAGAAGGGCCAGGATATGGGGTGCGGGTGGAGGTCTTCGAATTTGGGGAGAAGCGGAGTTGAGGGAGGTGTGACAATCGAACTTGGTTCGGTCACTGAGCGTGACGAAGCGTTGGTTCGGAGGCACTCGAGGAAAGTGCGATGGAAGATGGGGCCGCAGCCTCCGTCGCCGAGGGCGTGGTGGAAGAACCATGCTGCTGTGAATGTCGATTGATCTCCTGGATTTTGCAGAATGACTAGACGCCAGAACGGCTTTGAGCCAATATCTTCTCGAAAATTGATTCTGTGCTGGTCTGAGAATAGTAGTTCTAGCTCTTCGTCTCTGTCACCGGCTTTCACAGTGTGCCTACGCTCGATGAATTCGACGCAAGTTTCTAGATCGATCGAGCGAAGGCGTGCAAAGTAGACTTCAGAGTCCCGCTGGTCTTCATTTAAGACAATAGCGCTGAGCATAGGATGTCGCGCAATGACTCTATGCAAAGCTTGCCAAACAAGATCTTTTAAATCGATAGGGGATATGTCCGTGGTGGCGCTGCGGGTATAGGTAGCTGCACAGGCAACATTTTTGAAGAATCCCAATTGGTGTCGAGCCGTCGAGAAGAGCTCAAAGCGACCTGGACAGCGCGCATCAACACCTATTCCCTCACACGCTGAAGCTATCGAATGCCAACATACCACAGGGCCGAAGCTTCTCTAATCCAGCCGTCTTAGACATGGTTGATGGTTTGTGTTTGTGTCCCGCAGAGTGTTTGGTACCAAGACCCGGATCATGAGGTTTGTATACAGCATATGGTATGTCATCTTTCTAGAGCGCCTCGCAAGCTTCGCCCTTCTCTGATGCGACTAGGCGGAAAAGGGGAGATAGCCGTGGATGTATTCCGACGCGAAGCAGAAGCGAGATTGAGTGGGCCCTTATCGATAATGAAGCCCGGATGTGCAGCCGGAGTCGGGACGTCTACCACCGTCGAGTCATGTGCATTTTTGTAGTGAAATGATCGGTCTTCAGTGAACTGAAGACAAGTTCGTTGCGGGCATTGTACACCTGTGATGTTGCAACGTCGTTGGGTGGTGTGCGTGAACGGAAATTAGGCGAACGACACTGACAGCGCAAAACCTGTATTCTTCATCTCCTGCTATGCTCGTATCATTCAAGCGAAAGCCGTAGATATTATTAGACAACGTAAGGTCTTAGAACTGCGAGTATGGTTTTGGCGTCCTCCAGATGTCCCAAATAGGTGGAAATCCTGCTGACGTAACTGCCGGTAGCGCCATGCTTCTTTGGTTGTAGGCTGCAGTTGCAAGGTCACCCCAACTTCCACCTGCACAGTGTTCGAAACTGCGTCATGGCACCGCGTCTGCAGAGTCTCCCGACTGAGCTCTTATTACTGATAATTGAGCATGTATCGATTTCTTCCAATGCGACCCCTTCTCTAGCCTCTCTGTGCCTCACAGCCGAACGCTTTCGGAGCTTAGCGGAGCCTTACCTCTATGCTTCGTATTCGAATATCAACCATACCGACAAACCACACTTATTTCCTCTATGTTTGATCAATCGACCAGATCTCGCCGATCATGTACGAAACATAGATCTACGTGTGGAAAGCGAGGTGAATCCTATGCCGGAAGACGCGTTTCGCCAGCTACGGAGAGCTATTGATGAATTGGATCTCCCCGAGTCGCTAGCAGACCCATGGAGATGGCGGCTTGAAAAAATGGGAATGCCTAGAGCCGCTGTTTGTGCGGAACTGTGTTTGCTCTTGGCATCGCGCAAGATCAAGCATGTCTCTTTGCGGTTGAGCGTTCTGAACGATTTCCTCGCGATCGGCCACATCTTGTTTGAGACTCCGAACTGGTCAGGAAGGTTTGATCAAGTGCAGTCTGTATCAGTCGCACCCCCGTCCGACATCCGGCAATTGGACCTTTACAACCTTGCGTACCTCTTCAAGATGCCAAATCTCCGGCGCTTTGAGATTCTGGGCTGTGAAGAACATTATCTCGGTCGCTCAGAAGGTTGGAATAGCCAAGGCCAGCTCGAAGCGAACCTCGGACCGTGGCGTTTGGTGCAAGATTCCCGTGTGGAAACAATTGTCATTCGCGAAGGTGCCATCAGACACTGCGCAGTTAACGTCCTGCTCAATGCTTGCCAGGCGGTGAAATATCTCCACGTAGAGGTGGATCTTCTCAAGTCCGAATGGGATTTGTTTCAATTCTTCCGGTTAGAAGATGCACTGTGCCGCCATGCAGAGTCCCTAGAGTATCTGGCGATTGTGCAAAACCAGAAAAACAAAGAACGCCAGGGAGAATCTGGATTTCGCCACAGTGGCTGCCTATCATTCCTGCCCAGGCTTGATAACTTGCGATCAGCCGTTGTGCCACTGCGCGCTCTTACCTCAATCCCGGACATTGGGTCGATTGAGGTCGCGTCTAGCGAGGATGCTTCGCCAGGCGAACTATCCAATGAAGCCGAAATTAGACAGTACCTACCACCTTCTCCAGAAAGGATATCGATCTGTAACGACAACGTGCACTACGGTAGCACCACACACCTTTTTGGGCTCGGCTAAGTAACCGTGTCACGGGTACTTTGCCTACTGCATTCCTTAGCGGCCCTTCACCGCCCAACACAAGCCCCATGTCGGTTTTCTGGAAGGCCCCAATCTTATGAAAGGAGGCAGCACGGCGTACAGTCCCGTGGGATTGTGATGATGGCGGGATCTTGCAGATCTGTACGGCTACGCCGTTCCACCCTAGATCACCATCGGCTTGCATATGTGCAAGTAACTAACAACGCCTCCCAAAGCTACAGTCATTGCCCCGCATGCGCATCGTGCAGAGTATGCACTATGGTCGCTCTCCGAAATTTCAACTCGTCGAATCCGCGTTTCGCACTTGATTAAACAAGCGCTCGCTCTTTCCATTTCCGCCCCCCATCGCCGCCACAGCCACGATACCAGCATTTACACTTGCAGGCTCGGGCCGCTGCATATGTGAAAGTTGACCAGGAATGCTACGGCAGGCTCGCTGTTTATAAATCATTGCCCATGCCGATTGCACATCATACAAGATCGCCCCGCCACTCGGCACGCAACTCTTTTCGCAATCCAACTTGATCTTTTTTTCAACGGTCAAATGGCAGGAGCAGGCTCCACGCTTGGAAACCTATCTTCTTCAGACATGCTTTGTTTGGCGAGCGGCTCACCTTCTACCTCCCCAGCAGCAAAACGGAAAGGGCTACGTCGCGTGCGAGATGACATTCCATTGCGGTTATGGATAGTCGCCTCAATAAGCTTTTGGGAGAAAGCAGCATTTTGGGGTTTGACAGCACCATGGCAAAACTACATGCAACATCTTCCTCGTCTCACTTCCGAAGAGACTCCTGGCGCCCTCGGCCTAGGGCAGGCCAAAGCTACGCGCATATACTGCGCTTTCTATATCGCGTATTACTTTTCTCCGATGTGTTTCGCCATTCTGTCCGATTCACACCTTGGCCGATATCGAACTCTCCTCGCATGCCTAACACTGTTCAATATCGGGGCTGCCGCGATGACCTTCAGCTCTCTGCCTTCAAGCTTGGCTAATGGATGGGGTATAGCAGGTCTTATTATAGCCATGGTTTGTGTAGCCTTGGGGGGTGGTGGGTTCGAATCTAACATGTCAGCTTTCCTGGTTGATCAGTATGTCGAGACCGAACCGCGCATCAAGAGACTTGGTTCTAGAGAGGAGGTGATCACGGATAGAACCCTCACGATCGAATACATATATAGCCTTAACTACTGGTAAGTGGTCGCTCCACAGATGCTCGAAGCCTCGACTCAAATTTCTCTAGGATAGGAAATGTCGGTTCGCTATCATGGTTCGCCGTCGTCGCTCTAGAGGAGCACGCTGGTTTCACAGCAGCGTATGGTCTGACATTTGTATTCATCTTCTTGTCTCTAGTTACGCTATTCGTGGGCAAAGGTTACTTCAGTAAGTGTTCATCGTACATTTATGCATTTGTAAGCTAATGGAACATAGTAAGGGTTCCGCACGAGTCGGGAATCTTTGCACAAGCCAGCCGGATCTTGTTGTGCGCTTCTCGAAATGGATTCCGCCTAGCCCGCGCTGACCCCAAGTACCAACTCGAGCATCGCCGTAAGGTTGTCCCTTGGAGTAGTGAGCTAGTGTGCGAACTTCGTCGTGGCCTACGAGGCTGCCGTGTATTGTAGGTACAGTGTGTATCTTGGGAGAACTTTCACTAATCCTTTCTCAGGCTAGCTTTCATCGTCTTCTACATCTGCTTCGATCAGATGCAGAATAATTTGATCTCTCAGTCCGCTCAGATGGAGACCGGGAGCACCCCAAACGACATGCTTCCTGCCATGAATCAAGTGGGCTGTATCCTCTTCGCGCCCCTGATTCACCACGTCATCTATCCGCTGCTTCACAAGCGTCACATCTACCTTAAGCCAATCACGCGCATCACCATCGGTTTTGGTTTCGTTGTAGCGTCTATGGCATACGCTGCGATTGTGCAGAGCGCCATATACTCGACCGGCCCTTGCTATGCTCATCCACGCGCATGTAGTCTTGCTGCGAACCGCGAGCCGAACCACGTCAATGTATGGCTTCAAGCGCCGATCTTCTTTCTCATCGCCATGGGAGAAGTCTGGGCGTACGTAACAGCGCTCGAGATCGCCTATAGCCATGCTCCGAAGAATATGAAGTCCATGATTCAGGCTATCTTCCCAATCATGGCTGGGTTCGGATCGGCCTCTGCGATGGGCTTGTCACCGATCGCGCATGACCCGAACCTTGTCATTTTCTATGCCTCCCTCGCTGGGGCCATGGCCGTGACTACGGTTGTCTTCCGGCTTGTGTTCCGGAAGCACGACAATAATGGCGCTGAAGATGAGGCTGACGAATATGCGGAAGGCGCAAAGGCACCTTCTGTCGAAGACAGCCCTCGCGATAGCGTCAGTGAGGGCACCGATGTCGAGTCAGGCATAGAACTTGGTTCAATTTCTGCATATCGCTCCAGTAGTGTCCCAGTCACTCTGAAACGCTTCGATATTGCAGCCTCAACACATGGAGACGGGAGACAGGAGAATATGTTCACGTCTTATGGCGCTCATGGCGGAATGCACGAGTTCACATCCTCTCCCCACGCTACACAGCACGAAGCAGCCAAGCAGGCTATTATCACAGTACCGAAGGCAGCTCATCCGATCCAGCTTCTCCCGTCATCGTCACGAAGCCTGACGCAGCAGACGGGCAGGGTACAAGAGCGACAGCCGCGATTCTCGATGACGCCCGCCGAGCCTCTGCCGGCATATTGGCTTTCAGATCATCGAAGAGATAACATCGAACGACCGGTCTTATCGCTGAACTCCTCTCAAGACATCACCAAGTCGCACTCACTTAGTGGGTCCATGCTAGACCTAAAATTCTCATTCGAGAATTGATGAGCCATCTGACTAGGCATCGAATAATCGAGAGCAAGGACAGCTCTCACTATACAACATGTTCCCCATACATTGGTTAGACAGCAATACCACGTTGGACGGACGCGCACACACCCGTGCAGCAGGTGACCTCTCTGCAACACTACCTCGGCATCGCAGTCCTTGTGCGACATTAACTGATGTCCATCTTCATCTGCATCCTAACATGGTTTTCCGCCAACACTTGATTTTGAAACGACATGGTCGTACCCTTCCTTACATCGGACCAGTTTGGAACTGTTGCTTTACTCGGCTTGGATTGTTGCACTCATCTGGCATATCAAGCATGGTTAGGTTTCATATATCTTGATTTGCCGACTTGTTATACCGAATTGTGTTGACATGGACGTCACACAATGTACATAACATTCGTTTCATTTGATACCACAGCAGTTTCAAGACTGGGAACAAAAAGGAAGGATGGCGTACGACGTCCTAAACGAATGAAATCAGACTAGTCAGATAAAGCAAGAAGTACTTTTACAATCTTTTTCTCGTGAGCCAACGCATCTCCTTCGATCGCAAGATCATCCCATTGCACGCAACCACCTGTAGAGTTTCGCGGCTCTGTAGAGACTAAAAAGAACATGCTTGCAGATCCAACGATGTGCGGCTCCTTTCTCTCACTCACCAACAGGAAAGGAAAAGCAAAAAATGGTTAGAGATATGATATATATGGCAGTAAATGTCATATGTAATCATATCTTTGATATATATATAGATGTCATAGTAAATATGTCATATATATGAATAGATTGCCCATTATCAGAATCGAACTGATGACCTTATCATAGCGGCTGAGTACTAGTGATACGCTCTACCACTGAGCCAAACGGGCGTCGAATCCGAGGATACGTACGCGGTGCTGGAGGCGATCGATGTGATTCTGTACTCTGTAATAATATATATAGTAGAGCAAAAAGTCTTTCAAAATAGGATATGCTAACCTGAGTAAATGTGGGGCAGATATCGATGAAAATCTCTGCATATTGTGGGTAATATGTTGGGGATGTCAGCGGCAAGCGGTGTGGTTGGTTGGGAAAAGCCCAAGCGTTCGCGCCATTCTACGCGTCTCTTTCGAACTGGCTATCGCAACACTTCCACGGTTCCCATATTCTCCTTCGTATGGCAATGTTCGTCATGCAACGTGATACCTACGTACTACGGCCAATATGGCCCACTCTACACGATGACTCCTAGGACTGCGCTTTCCCTCTTACTGGATTTCGCGATTTCGTCGAAGCAGTCATGGCGGTGTAGCTCGCGCTTCTAGACATGCGCACAATGGACTTAACGAAAGGCCAATGATCACAGATACGCTTACGTTTATAGTATCTTCCGAGCGATGGAAGGACGTCCCCATATCGCCCTCATCCACAGCCCTGCACAGGCAACGATCATACTCGCTCCGAAGCTCTTCTCGCAAAGACGTACCGCGTTCCCGTTGCCAATGTAGCCACAATGGGCAGATGGCCTACTATGTGATACGACTAGAGGGACTGCTGGATAGGCAAAGAGCTGAAGACACGGAGAAGTTGTTGCGCAGTCGACAATAAGCAGCACCGTTGCCGTTTACCGTACGTTATTTTCACCTTTCTAGTCGCGCAAAGGATGAGACACATTATCATTCAGTTATCCCTGTCTGAACATATTTGTTGAGAATCTTAGACTCTGACTTTTTCGCGTACATCACAATGTCTACAACATTTTGATGTAACTCAAGCTGACCAGCACAGTTACGTTTCAGGGCTTCGAGTCTTCCTACACCCTTACTCGCGGCGATACCTTCGAGCGACAATCGCAAGCTCTCCAGCTGCAGCGACCCGCTCAACATCATTGCTCGCGCACAGTCCGTCGCTCGAAACCTCCTGCCGCATCTCTGTGGACTTCTCTTGCGTTATACTCCGTGAATAGGAATAGGCTACCTACGGCCGCGAATTGTAGATCCTCGACAACATAGTATATGAGCATAACGTGCAAGGCATCGCAGAGAGGAGAAGTGGTGCAATGTGAGGCGTACTGGAATAACGGTATCAGTGAAAGTAGTAAAGCGTAGCACAAGTTTGGACAACGGCGACGTCAAATAGGACAATCCATTCGAGACTATCTCGTCCTTCCCTCCGTCCTTCCTTCCGTCACTCGGAATGTTAACTTGCTGCGTGGCGCTGCATCCAATCGGAGCTTCCTACAGATCTTCGCCAAATCATAATGTCGTTATCTGCGTAGTCCTACCCATCTACAGAGCTAGCCCTGGGTTCGCAGGGTCGTCGAGCCTATTTATACCAAACGTGCAATTGAGGGATAAGAAACGCTCGAAACGCGCCGAAGCGAAATAAACAAAGGAACATGGATCGAGCTAGCCTTCCATTGCCATGAAAGTTGTGATGCGCTCCAAAGCGACTTCCATAGTCTTGACAGGAATCGAGAACCGTATCCTGGCCCACCCGAAGTCCTTATCGACACCTTTGTACATGGTTCCAGGTCCAAGGAGCACACCTTGTTCCGCTAGTCGGTTATAGAAGTCTCGCTCATCTTCCAGGCTTTGGGCGTGCTTTGCTAGTTTGGCAAAGACAAATATCCCGTCCGTGGGCACCACGAAACTGACGTCCAACTGTTCGAGGACATTCGCGAGGAGACGGTAGGATGCAGTGAGCCTCTCAGAGTTGAGTGCGATAAGGGTAGGAAGTTGAGACCACTTCAAGAGGCTCGAGAGGTATAAGGATGCTAGGGTGTTTGCGTGCCAGTATGTCAGAAGAGCTATAGCAGAGAGTAACTTGGGGTTTTGCTGGGAAATCAGACAGCCCTAAAACGTCAGTGTCGTTACAACGATCATAGTGCAGTCCACTCACGATACGGAAGCCACTGGACCCAAAGAGCTTGCTGGCGGCCCATATTACGTGCACTCGAGACGGGTCGATCTTAACTGCGCCTTCCGGTACCAGTGGTTCTGTCAGCGACAGAGCTGAAACGAATTTCGCACTCTTTTGCGGCCTTTCTTTGAGCTCCGTAAGAGCATAAATCTCATCCGAGATGAAGTGCAGCCCTCGCTCCTGACAGAACTCCATGCATTCAATGAGCGACTTCCTAGTGTAGCATTGTGAAGTAGGGTTGTGCGGGTTTGTTATGAGTACTGCTTTGATCCTTGATTTGTCCGCTGAGAAGTCATAAGCGGCCTGGAGAGAAGGCAGCAGATAGTTGTCAAAGTTTTGGTACGTTGGCGGTCTAGCAACAACGATGTTTACGTTCTGCCGCGCTCTAGTGATACGGTCGAAACCAACTATAACGTGGTGAGCCGTGCATTAATGAGAACGAGAAGAGCGGTCAACTAACACCAGTATGGCCCAGGCACAATGATGCTGTCGCCTTCATCACATATAGCATGTATAACGCTCTCCAGCGCATCGGAAGCGCCGGCAGTCAGAACGACGTGTTCCGGTTTGACCGTATGTATAGGTTGGAACGACGTATTGAAGAACGAAGCTAAGCTTTCTCTTGTCGATAAGTCGCCACCATCCCCGGTTGGGATTGCGAAAGCCTGCAATTCTGTCAGTTACGTTGACACATTGGAAGTTTTGAATCATGACCTTTTCTGTGATCTTGTCCTCCACTAAAGTTTTGAGGAATTCTAATAGCTCGGGACGTATGACCTCGCTTTGTGCGGTGGAGAGATCAATCGTGTTAGGATCATCGGCAGCAGCTTGCGATGCGACATCGTGGGTTTTGGCTCCAAGTACTTTTAGAGTCGCTCGCATGCGCGAAGATAAGCCTGGATCCGCCTTCACATCACTATGCTGTGGGCTTCCGACCTGGGAATGCATCGCCTTATGGTGAAAGGTATCGAGAGGTATCGGATCCGTCATAGGAATGCTATCGGGAGGGCTAGTAGGGCTGTCTTCAGCAGTGGAGCGTTTGGCCTCCGCTCTGCGATTGCGGTCAGGCTGACACTATATCAGAAACCAACCTGGATGTTTTCACCTGCGGTAGTAGGCTAGCAGTCGCTTACCAGTGCATGCAATTCGTCTACTTGACGCGTTGTGTCCGTTACCCAGGGTCCATGTCCGCCAGCGAACACGCGGAGCTCTCCAGTCCTGGTCCTGCAGGTCGACGCTTTGAGGTGGCGCTTCGTATCACTTCGGCAGCTAAGCGCATGCAGCACGGCTTATTGTGGCTCAGCAAAGCCATCGGAAGGCCTTTGCGAGGGAGCATCCAATAGTTCGGCGGATTCGGGCCCGACTATAGGAGAGGGGTGGTGTTGTTGCGCCATGCTATTAGTGTTCGGGCTCGCATATATACGCCTCTGCTGTGCATACAGCGCAGGTCAGCTGTTTCCATCGAAAGGCGACCGACCGCATCTGCAGCTGCTATTGCAGTCACATCCACTTAGCCGCCCGGCGCCAAAAGAATCGGTGTGCTGTGTGTTGCATAATCGATCGCGGTGGGTCGCGCGTCGCGGAATGCGGGATGCGGGGCGGTAGCTAAGGATAGATTTACAACAAATTGTGTATCTTAGAGATACCACAGACCAGAAGCTTCCCAGACATCGAAGTACGCGATTGACATACTGCTAGGATCCAGTAGGCTTCTGGGGTCTCTTTGCTTGCTGTTCGGTGTAAGCGGAACTGAAGTTTCAGGATTGCATAGTGACCGGTAAAGGCCTTCAACGTGTTCCATCACATGCTGGTACCCTTATTTGATTGGAAAATGGGTGGGATAACGTTCCTGAAGCTTTGCAATGCCTGTGGATCAAAGTTAGGCGGCGTAGTGCACGTTGTACCGGTAGACCCCACATCTCGAGGCCCAAAACTGGAGTGGCTGTGATCTGCAGACCATCGTTCACGCGAACGTGTCGCTTGTATCATTGTCAATACTTCATTTCTTCGTCCAATGATTTTATTAGCGACTAAGGGGCGAATCGAAATGCGTGCACATGGATCTAATCAGAGGATGGTTTCATCGACACGTGAATGCCTAAACGGGCATCTTGGCGGAGCTTTCCCGAAGGATGACATCAACCGCATGCCATCAGGAATCTTCTACCAAACGTATGAACAACGCTCTGCACTTCTGCAGACATATATTTGATAACGCACTGTGTTCCAAGGTGTGGACTAATGGCTTCGAGAACGCGGCTAGCATCCGCCTTTGGTCGACCCAGCTGGCTACTACTTCGCGTATCGCCTTCCTCTCATCAACAGCCAATGCGGTGTCAAATTAAGCAGTCGGCCCTCAAAAACAATTTTCGGAACCGGCCGTTCCGCCGCAATTACAGCAGGCACCAGTCTCCGAATTCACAACCAAACCCTACACCGAATCTAGGCAGTCCAGAGCCGCTATCATTTACAGCGCGTCTCAAGAAGTTGTCCAGGGAGTACGGATGGACAGTAGTTGGCGTATACCTAGCGCTTACAGTGGCCGATATTCCTTTGTGCTTTCTCGCTGTCAAATACATCGGTGCAGAGCGAATTGCTCATGCTGAGCATGTAGTCGTTGGCGGGGCGAAAGACATGATCGGAAGGTTCTTTCCCAACCTATTCGACAGAAAAGGGGAGCACGAAGCCGAAGCCGAAGCCAAAGCCGAAGCTGCAGAGGCGGAACAAGAAGAGCAAAGCGGGCAGCCAAGTAAGTGTCTTCTCCGATACAAGTCGATTAATTCGCTGACAGGGCTCTGCCAGCTTTCTGGACAAAGCTGGGATTGGTCTTCATCGTCCACAAGTCTTTCATATTTATTCGCGTGCCACTGACAGCAGCGGTCACACCTAAGGTGGTGAAAACTTTGCGCAGCTGGGGCTATGATATCGGAAAGAGAAGACCACGAACAAAATAGACTCTGCATCAGAGGTTTCGATCTTGAGCGCTAGATCAATGCTATATATTCAACGACCCTTGTAACAATAATAAGCACATCTATCTTTCAACTCAGTATGAGCCTCTTGCGAACGAGACTTCGATTCCGCTATTACTGCTACACATCGAAGTATTTGAGAGACACCTCGACAGTCGCTCGCCATCCAGCGCGTTCACCTTCTCGCTGTCCACGGGGACAGAACATCACCAGAGCACGCATGTAGTTCAATATCTTATCCAACGCCATCTGCGCTGCGTTGAAATCCACAGCACCATCTATATCTGCGAGCGGCTGTTCGTTGAAAATCTCGATCATCCTGTCTTTCTCCCTCTTTGCTTCCGCAGTGCTTTTCCCATTCCATAGAAATGCCTTGGAAGGATTCCACAAAGGTGCCGGTACCACGCCTGAGAATTCCCAGTCGAGGATTCCTGTGATGGTTGCTGTAGCCGGGTCACACATGATGTTCGCGAAATGAAGGTCCTTGTGGGCGAAGATGTACTTTATGTCATCTATGCCAGCGGGGTTGTCTTGGAGACGATCGATAAGAGCGTTGAGGCGAGGGAGTAGGTCGCGATAGGGTGCGAGCAAAGAGTGCTTTTCAACATTGTAACTATACTTCTCAAGACACGCAATGGCATAATCCGTATACGACTTGTACGGTCCTGCGATGTTGAGGCTCTCCACCGTCTCGCTAGCACCCCAGTACTTCTCGATATCGGATGTCTGCCAAAACGTCTCGTCCAGTACAGGGCCGGGCACGACCTTATCGTCCACGATAGACAGACCACCTACGTGGTCCCAAGTATGCGCCTGGAGCTGACCCAGGTAACGGCTCAGTTGTGAGATGAGGTAATGCTTCGCGCGATTATCGAGCTGGTCGTAGATTTGATCGACACTGATACCCGGTACCCGCTCTAACAGCATGAACTCATGGTTGATCGGATTGTCGGTGGATGCATCAAAGCGAACCAACGCCGGCACAGGTATCGTGGTGGCGGATCTCACCCATCGCATGCAAGCCACTTCATTGAGCGTTTTTATGCGAGGTAGCTGATTACCTGAGATGCGGAGTATCAAGTCGATCAAGCCAACAGGATCGCGTGAGAAATTTGATGCGAGAGTTGGCGCATCTTTCGAAGCGAAATGAAGGATGTATATGGAGTGATAGTCGGCGGTAGCATCGAGCTTTCTGACGCTTAAGGCAACTGGTAAATCGAGCGAGGCTAGCAATTGCTGGATGGCGGGCTCGCTCAAGACTGGAAGGAGGTTTTGGCTCATGGCATGCTTAGTGTATATGCGCGAATCAAACCGATATATTGGTTGCGCTGGCCTTACTCAGTATGAGTCATTTTACTGCAGTAGCTACGTCAAGCGATGTAGAACATCGAAACCCACACGACCACAAGGATAGAAATGCATTTATCGAATAACAATTAGGTCGCAACCGGTTGCGGTACCTGATTACTTACGCCTAGACTAAAGCCCGGTCTTCTTGCTTTATTTGGATCATTCAAACCCCAGGCTGTGCTGCTTGCATCATGCACCGTCGTCCGCCTCAAGTCCCTCTTGAACTTGCCAGCAAATGTACCGCTACCGGCTCTATGCAGCACACAGGTATTGTCCCATATAATCATATCGGTTGGGTTCTCCCAAGCTATGCTAGTCCGGTATTTCTCTTGTGTGGTATGGTCGAGCAACTGCTTCAACAAAGCGTCTGATTGCGCTGGGTCCAGCCCCTCGACATGGTGTGCATGTGCAGCAACATACAGGTTCATCCTACCAGATGGCTCATGCTTTTGTGCGATCTTGTGTAAGTGCATCGGTTGCGTCGACACATCCAAGTCCTTGAAGAAATCGGGAGCGGCGACTTTCCGAGAGTGCGCCATGCAGTGTGCAGCCACATAGTCTTTGTCGAGCAGCTCGGACTTCAAAGCCTCGGGAAGCTCGTCGAAGGCCGTGCGAGAGTCGGCAAAGTCGGTGTTACCGCCGTGTCCGGGCGGAGGTAGCTCGTATGCGCGCAGGAGCGAGAATGAGGCACGTCTAGGGTTGAAAGAGCTGTCAACATGGAAAAGAGCATTGCCCTTTTCTGAGGTCAGCCGAAAAACTTGATGAAATTTGGCATATTTGATCTTCCCACCTTTTGATATTGCGCTTTTGGGGAATTCGGATCAATCACATTGCCGTCCTCGTCCACATTGCCTGCATCGAAGAGCTCATAGTAGTCATACCTCATCTTGCGCCCCGCGGTTATATACGGCCGAATATCGTCAAGATCCCCCATCCTTCGCGAAAACTCCACGTGAGCTGTGTCGTCCATTCCTGTTTTTCGAAACACGCATACCCCGTACTTCTTCGGGTCAGCTTACTCCTATCGCAGTACTCTCCGGGCCCGGTAATTCAACGTACCTTCGCCATCGCAGCCAATGTCTCCTGGAATTGCTCATCGGAAGGGTTCGGGAAATCTACGCCTTCGAGCTCTGCACCGAAGTTTGGGTGGAGCTCCTTGACACGGAAGGTCTTGAACTCGCTGCCACCTCCTGTCTCTTCCATATTGTCTGAGCCTTTGTCTTTGCGTTCTTGATCAGGTCGCTAAGAAGATTCGCCTCTGGGCCGTGGTTGCCTTCTAGATGGTACATTTATATCTGGCGTTGGCGCTTTCCTGTAGCGCGGATTGGTCGTAGATCGGTGGGGATGGTGTGAAGTGGGCTGAAGCGGGGGGCAGAGAAGGAGGGAGGAAATGGCGAATTGTGTGACACGAAGGGATGCATTAACCCCGGCAATTATGCAACGTTATTTGCCGATACCGTTGGTCTCATGTCACGCTTCTGTGACCATACAGAAGTCAGCTGCACAAGCTTCCTTCGTCTGATGCCCCGCAACTTGGCGGTACCCCACGATTCACCAAAATACCCTACGGGTACTAGAATCTAGTATACCCGCCAATTGAAAGCTTGGTCGCGACGACGAGGTGTCGTGAGTCTGCTCGCGACGCAGCCGATGAACCGAACGATGATTCAGCGAGGGTTGCGTAGGTTAAGAACGATGGCACTGAAATCAACTGCCGGATAACGCCAGCAACATTGGCATGCGACCTTTGAGGATGGGGATCCAGGGAGGAAGAGATCGACACGAGAATCCCCGCTATGAGTTGGATCATAAGGGTGTTCTCGCAGCATGCAGCCGGTTATTGATAGGCTGCAGTGTCGGTGAGAGATCTCGCTCGACTCTCGTCTATTGCGACGTATCTCTTCCTTTGTTTATGACCCTGTTTCGACCGTCTCGAAAGAGATCGTACACGAGGAACGATGGCCGCTGTTCACAAGCACGAGGCTGTCCGCATCGAGAATACTTCAGAAAAGGAACACATCGTGGATGAATCGCACTTGGACCAGAACATCCACCTCAACGATGCAATACAAGCAGAAATCGACAAAGATGAAAAACGAGTTCGAAAGATCATTCGAAAAGTCGATTTTCGTATGGTTCCCATCTTGGGCTTGTTGTACATGTGGGCACTGATTGACCGAGTGAACTTACCGAACATTCAAATCGCTGGTATGTTAAAACTTCAGTTAAAGTACCACTCGAAGTGATTAAACTTACGAGAATGTAGGCATGGGGACCGAGCTTGAGACAACGAAAGGCAACCGATACACGCTAGTCACCATGATCTTCTTCGTAACCTATATCCTCTTCGATTACCCTTCTAACATCGCGCTTCGAAAATTTGGCGCAGCGAAGTGGCTTGGCTTCATTGGGACTGCGTGGGGTTGTTTGACCATCGCCATGGGTTTTGTGCAATCTTGGAAGACGTTACTCGTGTGCCGTGTAATCTTTGGCGCGCTCGAGGCCGGAATGGCCCCCGGCTGCATTTACCTACTTGGTGCCTGGTACACACGGTACGAGGTTCAGAAACGCTTTGCAGCTTGGGCTTGCATTGGTGTCTTCGGCTCGGGCATATCGTCTGCACTCGTCTACGGTATCACTACCATCGGACGTGTAGGAGAGCTAAACGCCTGGCGTTGGATCTTCATCATCGAAGGAATCGTCAGTGCTGCGGTTGGCATCGTCGCCGGCATCGTTCTTATCGACTTTCCCGATCGCGCAACGCGTCCTGGTATTCTCTTCAGGAAGGGCTTCCTGACACCTGAAGAAGCTGCTATTGTGCTCGCCCGTATAGAGCGTGACCGGGCCGATGCCGTTCCAGAGCCTTTCACTCGCCGCAATGTCTTGCGCGCCTTGTCCGATTGGAAAATGTGGCAGTTCCCGTTCCTGCTCTTTTGCAACAACCTCACCGTTTACTCATTTTCCTACTTCCTTCCCATCATCCTGCACGGGTCCATGGGCTACTCGACCAAGATGACGTACTTCCTTACTATACCGCCCTACGTCTGCGCGTCAATCTGGATGTTCGCCATCGGCTGTCTAAACGATCGCCTCAAAGTGCGCGGTCCGACCATTATCGTGCAGTCGCTTGTCATCACACTGGGTATATGCGTGATGGCGTTTGGAAGTAACGCTGGGGCTCGTTACTTTGGAGTCTTTCTGGCTGTAGGTGGCACGAACTCAAACATCCCAACTATATATGGATATCAGCATAACAATTTGAGTAAGTTTATGTCTCGTCTACAACGCCGCATCAAAGCGTGTACTCCGTGTCATCCCATAGTAAACACTGGACGATCACTTGTGCCACGAATACCAAGCTAACCCTAAGACAGCTGGTCAGACGAAGCGCGCGCTCGCGACAGCAATGCTGCTCATGGGCGGTGGCTGTGGAGGCATCGCGGCATCATTTGCCTTTCAGTCGAAAGATGCGCCAGACTATATCCCAGGAATGATCACAGCTATCACATCGCAGGTAATGACCGTGATCCTTGTGTCGTTAAATTGGTTCTTCTTCCTACATCAAAACAAGAAGGCGGAGAAGGGTGAAGTAGTACTAGAAGAGACTCCAGGTTTCAGGTACACCATCTGATCTTAGGCTGTCTTGAAAATATTCCGAACAGTCGATGCAATTCGGAGGCTTTGATAATTCGGCAGGTCGAATGATCATAGATCATAAACATCGTAGACGAAGATTGCGAAAATGCACGTGCGCGCTAATGGATGATGCTATAGTACATTCTTCCCCACCGACGCGTACCCTTGACGCGTAACGCCAGGCATGCAAACCGTCCACAAAGCCCCGCGCCCCACCCAAACCTTCTCACGCTGGCTCCTTGTACCACAAGTAGTCTTTGTGCGCGAGGAATGATTCGTGGATCAACTTTGTGAGAAGTTGCATCACAGAGGCGTCTAAGCTTTGCTTCGCCTTGCCCTTGTTCAAAGTGTGGTGTCTGAAGAAATGTCCGTTACAGTCGTTGAGAATCATGCCCTGGTACTCGTTCATCATGTTCGGATAGCCCATCGCGTCATCACATGGTATGCCCTTTGGTGTCTTCGTTAGTATATGAACAGCGAACCTCAGACGGTGGCACTTACGATGATGTTGTCACCTTGGGGATTGAAATCGTAGCGGATGTATTCGGAGAATACGCGCTGCTCATGGCTCCACTTGTCCTTCCACTGGCCACAACCCTCATAACGCCCCTCGTTAGGACACTCGATCCACGCATCCAATATCTCTCTCGTGTAAGGTAGATTCTGAACGATGACAACACCCGTATTCAGCACAGTAGTGCCCTTGCTATCCACACTATTGATGATATCGTTGTCGAAGACTTTCTGATCAATCGGCATTAGGACGGACGTGTTATTCGTTGCGCCCCAGTGATTGAGCAGCCATTCAAGAGGTACTTCGGGATGAGTAATCGTGACGTCCGCATCCATGGTAACGACCCACTGGTACTTCTCGGACTCAATCATCTTGCGCATTGCACCTGGTAGGATCCAAGTGTCATGGTAGCCCTCCATGCGATGTGCCTGGAAGAAATGGTAGTCATAGCCGTGTATCTGAGCTGGTGGCTAAATCAGCGTGACTTTAACTTCGAATAGCGGCATGCTTACAATACAGATAATGGCCCATGATAGCGCCCGACACCAGCTGCCCACCACCCATTTCCAGTCGTTCCCAATTCATGGGGTTAGGGTTCAGCATCTCGTTGTTGTTATTCGGTTCCCGAGTGTCGATGTCAACGATGAGGACCTTGCCCTTCAACGGCTCTCTCCATCTCGGCAATTGGGTCAATCCGAAAGTCCTCCCTGAGGGATCGATGTAGTCATCGGTTAATGAATGTCGTATCGGACCGAACAGCGCATGTATGCGATCTTTCACGCTCGCCTCCTTCGCAGGTGTACTCGACGTGCTGGTAATGTTCCATGTGGGTCTAGTATATGATCAGCATATCCGCACGAGACACTAGGCGATTGAACGTACCGGTATTCTTGGGCGATAGCCTGTAATTGCTCCAGCGAAGGAACAACCTCTGGTTTGCTGTGCAGGATGAGACCCAGTATAATGAATGTACATATCACCGCAACGACAAGGCGCGGGAGGTTGCAGTTCGTGACCGCCATAGCGAAGGAGTGAAGTGAAACGGAGAGGTGAAGAGATGGTTTGTTCAGTTCTGTTCATGTAACGCAGCGAGGGTAGTTGGGCCAGAGCGGCGGATCACCCTAGTTTGGGGAGGTGCACTACCTAGAATTCCAGGAACATACTTAGGCCAGCCACGAGGCTCTTGTGCACTCGTTGCATCACGTATACCCTCTTCACAGGGTTAGTAACCACGAGCGCGCTGAGACATCGCAATCAGTCGCAGCCATTGCAAACACCTTGAACGCAATCGTCGATATGCCAGTGACGCGGCTGTCGCGTAAGAGATAAGACGCGAAGAATGTGATGAAATAGAGTGTTACACAGGACAGGTGTAGCAACTTGCCCTGACTAGAAAGGTCTGGAATAGGCCGCCGCGATAAAACGGTAGCCGATCAACATTTTCCAGGGAGTAAAATATGCTGGAATAACTCTGAGGTCGTCCTCTGGTGGTGGTGACAGCTGTCCGCCTACGGTAAGGTGGAACGCGTCAGCCCTTGCGTGCGGCGCGGCTGGATGTGCCGTAGGTGCCCAATTGTCATCACACCTATGATAGACAGCGGTGACCGAAGCTTATGGGTGATTGAGTGACTCGGGAAACTCGATACGATAGCCGTATCACAGCGGAAGGCGCATTGGGCCGTTGTAGTGCTACCCGTACTGCTCAGGCGGATGCCCAAGGTTGTTGTGTCGAAACTAGCAGGTGAGGCTAGCCGAGGTAGGAGAGAAACCCTGGGCAAGATAAGGATCTCATAACAAGTTGTACAAGATGCGGTCAGTACAGGTAGCGCAAATTGACTGTTCTACTGTGCAGGATGAGAGGTTGCGACCTTGCAGAGGCCCAGCAACTGCCACTACAACTCTTCTCGTACTAGTCTCGATTGGGTGCAGTGTGTGCACACACGCAACCATCCCGCTATCTGTCTGCAAACCTGATTCATACATTGTTATGTTATTAGCACCGCGTTTTTTCCTGCGTAAAGAAGGCTAGGATACCGTAGCGCGGGGTGCAGGCCTTCAGACAGCTTGCTTAGGTAGGGTCGAAGTCAAAGACGTATGGGTTTATCTGCTTCAGATGGAGCGCGAGGCCTTTAAGACTAGTCCTCAAAACCTTCCGGCACGCACACAATCTTTTTTTCGTTCGGGAAGTACTGAGAAGCAAGTTGAATATTTGAAACTTGCCGCCTCCACTGGTCATGTTGTTCTTAGGTTTTCCTTACCTCAACTGCTTTTCAGTGGGTCACCTCTTGTATAGCGGTAGGTGTTTTCCGTCTCAATGATGGTGCTGAGCAACAGCATTTCATGACGACAACCTTCGCGCAAGCTCAATGAGTCCAAAGATGATAGGTTTCGAATGGTTCAGGTATAAAAACAAGGATACGGACAGACTTAACCCCTACGCATTCACACAATCTTGGGTTACGACAAGACTTGCTGCCGCGTGGCTGATCTCAAAAAGTGAGTGGCAGAACTGACATGTTCGCTGTTCCGCGTTCGTTTCTCTTTGGGGACATAGACCTCCTGGATCACGGGACACGCGGAAGTGATGTTGAAAACCATTATCACTCGTTGACACAACTATTCTCAACGTTGACGAAGGCTCCTTCGTACCTAACAAGACCAAGAGCTACGAAAGGACTGCACCATAAAAATCTTACGTTTGATAGAGCTCTTCCGCACACTTTCACAACCACAGTGTTGAATCAAAACAATGGCAGAACCTGCATGTCCGGAAGTGTGTACAGCTACAGAAAATGGTTGTTGTCCGCTCCGGCGAACCTGAGCGCCAGATAATCATGAGGTACAAACGATGATGTTGTACATCTCTATTACCGATGAGAAGTTCATCACTTGACACACAAGAAGAAATGGTGCATGAAGGATGCGAAAAAGGGTAGGGATCGGACCAAAGGAGACATATAAGCCCGCCATCGGTGACAGTGTTCCTGTACACTCGCACGACACCTTGGTCTCACTGGGATGGTCCAAAGTAGACTACATGTTAAAGAAAAACTAGACTTCCCACTGCCATGTTCTCTGAGCGCGTACCATGCCTCCCGAAAACACCAACTAAATCGCGTATGCTTCGGTTTTGAGGAACGCACGCAAGTGGCGACGCCTGGTATCACCAGCTCACTTTGGTAAATCCATCACTATTACATGACAAGGCTTCCTGTACATCGTGACCCCCAAGACGGTTCGGATCACGCAAAGTATAAAAGCTTTCTCTTAATAGAATCTTAGTCTGCACTCTTACGTCGAATTTTCTGGTGGATCCAAATGCAAATCGCAGCCGCGTATGTCTAAAACCTCAACGAGCCTTTAGACATGTTGTCGGGCGCGGACCGGGCTTTTCATTGATGTCGTGCAACCCGTTACGAACTCGCTACATGATCTATGTGATGATGTTCAGCAATCGCAACCAGTGGTGATTATACGGAAGGCAAAAGGAAAAGGGGGGAGGGCGATCGGGGCAAAGGTACAAAAGTCTAGCCCGGGGCATAAGTATCTACACATGTCCTTCGAAGTTCACTACCAATATGGAAGGCAGAGTACAACGTCTAAAAGCGAGTAGCAGGGCAAGTCATGTTTCCGTGAAGACTCGGCTCTTTCCTCTATGGCGACCCGCTTTGGGCTCACTGGATGCTGCATTTATCATTAATGATGATGACCATCGACCAAGTCCATCGAGGATCATGCGACGAGTAGGCGAATTTGGGAGGGGATCGGATGATGGGAGGTATATAAGCTCGACCCTGGAGAGAGCTGTTCTGCACACTTACACCACCTCCTGGCTGACTAAAAAGCACGGAAGAGGAACCTAATGTCAAAAAATGATCATCATCATATCCAATGTTGTCTGGGGTGCCTCTGCTCTTCTTCGAATTGAGAGCGGCCGCTGAAGTTCGCTAATTTAGTACCAGTGGCATGTGATGATGCCCACCAACCGCCATTGGTGATGAAACACAACATACTATCATGTGGCGAATAAGGACATGGAAGGGAGATTGGACGAGGCGGGATATATAAACGAAGTTCTGAGAAGAGATAGTCTGCACACGCACTCCATCTGGGGTTGACCAAAAGAGACGGCAGTGCTTTGCATGTTGAAAAACTATCAAACAGAACAAGCGTGCATGCTGTCTGGAGCGGTAGGATTGTTATTGTAACGAACGAGCTGCTTTCGGGCTTGCTGTATAATACGCGTGAAGTGATGATGACGCTCAGCATCTGCGAGCAAGAGCGTTGGACCAACTCGCTGGAGATAGCCATACACAAAGTCACTGGGCGAAAGCATAGGAACACTGCAGAGTCCAGATGGCGTGAGGTATAAAAGGGTCAGTAGGAACGCTTCCCACTCCCACCTGCACACAGCGTCGCGGGGTGATCAAAAAGGCAGGCTCACCGCATACATGTCTAAAACTTTTGAGATGGGATTTCCATGTTTCGTGGAGCGAGGTGCTGTCAACGTACTGCAGGGATGTGCTTAGCTTGTGTTGCTGCGATGAGAAGGTATAGAGATGGTGATGATACTCAGCAGCTGACCACGTGGGAGCGTATTTGGCTGGTGATGTCGTGCAAATGGGCTCTTGCTCTGTTCATGTTGCCCGTTCTTTCATGGTGTTCTTTCTATAATATGCAACGCGCAATGCTCAAGCGGTAGGGCTTAAATCTCATACTTGGAACGCCACACCATCTCTCTTGACCATAGCCTTGCCACCGCCCGCAAATCCCGTGCCTTCGCTCCGTATCTCGACCAGCCCAGGTTTGAGTCCTTTCTCCTTGTCTTTCTTGCCCTTCTTTCCCTCCTTATCCTTCCGCTTCTCCTCTGGCACACTGGTCAGATCCGCATCGCAAACATAGCAATGCACAGTTTCTGGCTCTGGTCCTTCGTCATGCGCGTCTCGATGGTGTCTATGCTCTGGCCTTAGGAACCTGTCTACACAAGGCTTGCACAATACGTGTCCGCAGGGTATCGCAATCATAGCTTTCGTTGCATTCGACAGCGATTTCCGGCAACTAGGACATGAAGGCGTCGACTTTCCCGTCTCTGGTGACTTCTCCATGTTGAAGTTCGTCGAGACAAGCGTTTTCAGTGACAGCGCATGCGGATGACTTGGGTCGCTGGATGGGCACGTAGGATTCTGCTTCGCCTTCTCCTTGCTCTTGTAGTTCTGGTCCGGTGTCTCTCCTGGCACCCAAAAGCTAGGCAGGTGCCCCTTCGCTGCCTTCTTCTCTTCGTCGAGCGCAAGTTTCGCACGGCTGCGCTCCTCAAGAGCAATGCGCTTCAGCTCCTCCTCGTCAATCTCAAACTTCCTTTTCTTCCCCCTCCCCTCACCCGCCGCAGCTTCGTCGTCCTTCTCCACGACAATCTTTCCACCTTCTCGACCCACGACCCGCGACCCAGCCCCATGCTTGACTTGCAATCCCATCTGCACGGCTTCGAACTCTGCGACTGCTCGCTGGCTGGCTTCCTCATCCTCACGTGCGCGTTGGTCCTCCTCTTCTTCTCGTTGTCGCTCAGCTACCTTTTCCAGTCTCTTGATTTCTTTTCTTTGCGCGAGGAGATTGCTCATTGCGCACTCGCGGCAGAAGAGGTCACCGGATGGACAGCAGACGGGGTCGACAGCGGGAAGGAGACATAGCTGGCAGCTGCCGAAGGGAAGGAAGGAGTCACGTGTCAGGCGGGTGGATTGTGAGCCCCAAGTTGCTTTCATGTTGTTCCGCTCATGGGACGTGAAAATGGTTTTGGGAGGCGGCATCTTGATCAAGTTGGGTAGATTCCGAATTGGAAGGTGTTGTAAGTGAGGGTGCACGTGTTTGTCGCAGGCAAGATCGACCTCAGACGTGGAAGTAGCGACAGAAGGTGAGATGGAATCCGCTATGCACTCCACAGGTACTCCAATGAGCGTTCAACTGGCGCGTCAATCGTTCAATACAATCTAGAATCTTTGACGAAAAGATGTCGGAGCCTCGGGGACAGCGCGTCCGCCACACGTGGCTCAGGGCGCGAAAACGTTGGCTGGCCCAAGCTTGAGCCAGTTCCGAAAACATTTCCATGTTCCGGTGATGGGCTTGTGTCCGGTCTCTCCTTCAACCCACCTGCGATGCGACCCGACCCAGAAGAGCACCCCGCTGCTCCCAGTGCGCCATGGAGAGCCGGGTCAGCTTTCGTCATGGGCGCCGTGGGACTGCTCTGCCGCGGATTCTTGATGATGAGCAAGACCGAGGCGCATGGGCTGGATAGTTTCGTGAAGCTGTTGGAGGAGCGCGAAGATGTCGCGGGCAGGCAGAAAGGGCTAATCACAGGTATGCGATTGTTCAAAGCTTCTATAGACACCCATTGACATACGTAGTATCGAACCATGTCTCTGTGTACGTACGTCCGCTGTGGTGATGCGATTGAAGATTTGAAACTCATACGTCATTTGCGACAGACTTGACGACCCCATGGTTTGGGGCATACTGCCGTTGTCTTATATGTTCAGCCCTGACAACCTGCGATGGGGTCTCGGAAGCTACGACTTGTGCTTCACCAACAAGTAAAGGTTCCTTCCGCACGTACTCGCTGGCATGCTAACAACTGCAGGGGCCTTTCAACTTTCTTCACTCTCGGCCAAGTCCTTCCCACGCACCGCTTGGCGCATTCGCAGTTCGGCGGCCTCTTCCAGCCTACCATAACGCAGGCGATACGGCTGCTCTGTCGCGGTCCCTTCCTCAACGCAAGCGATCACTTGGAGAAGCCGTCCAAGTCCCTCCGCAGCCCAGACGTTTCCGACCCTTTCAGCGGCGGCCATCTTACATTTTCGACGAACGGCACCGATACGTTCCCCTCGCCGTCGGCATATCTCACGCGACGCCATGCTTGGGTTCACATCTACCCGGAAGGCATGATACACCAGCACCCGGACAAGACCATGCGCTACTTCAAGTGGGGGGTGTCGCGATTGATACTGGAGAGTGATCCTCTGCCGGACATTGTTCCGATGTGGATTGAGGGACCTCAGGATGCCATGAGCGAGGAGCGCACATTTCCGCGCTTCCTGCCGCGACCGGGCAAGAACATCAGCATCACTTTTGGTGACGTACTAGACGGAGAGAAGGTGTTTGGAGACTTGCGCGCACGTTGGAAACAGATACATGCACAGGAAGAGAAGAGGAGCGGCAAATTAGAGGTGGGGGTCCTCAACGACAGTCTGAAGTACTCGGACGAGGTGGTAAAACTCCGAAAGGAGTGCACAACGAGGGTACGCAATGCCGTTTTAGATGTACGGCGAATGCGCGGTCACCGTGACGAAGATCCCAAGGCCGGCCTGGCAGAGACGTGGTTAAGAGAGGGACCCAAGAGGGAGGGCAGGAAAGAGGACGGCAGCATCACCAAGGACACCTGAGGCAGTCAGGCTGTACAATATGTATTGAGTATTTGCGGGATTTGTTCTAGCGACCGCGAGCGCTATACCCATAGAGGAGTTCGAGAAGACGGGGCAGCCTGATGGCGACGTAGTCCCTGTGCGGACATTCCGACGTTCCTTTGCATCCTGTCATTCAGCTGTTCAAAGGCGTCGTTGCAAGCCGGAGGCTCTCGGCCCCACGCGGGCGGTCCAAGGAAGGATAATGAAAGAAAATTTGCTGCGCGCAGGCTGTCAGATTAGATCAAGTAATTCACCGTCAGCGACGTCTGCGAGCCGTCCAGCGCGCGCGCCGATCGCAACAGAACCACGGCACAGCCTGGCAGGCAGGCGGGCGGGCTTCGTCATAGAAGGGCGAGGCGTGCTGGACGGCAGGCAGCGCGCACGCCTGTTCAGAGGCGGGCGCGCGTCTCGGGTTGCTCTTATCATCACCCAGCCTGCAAACGCTGCGCGAGCCGCATGGGCGACTGGCGGGCGCGTCGCAGTGAAGCAGCAGAGCAGCAGGCACCGGCGCTGTTTTGAGAAGGGGAAGGGGCACCTGGTTCCTTGGCATGGTCGCGCCTGCCGATATACAAAGGACGTGGAAGCCCGCTCTTTTTCTGCAGTCCAACAGCGCTAGACTCCGCTCGCCTCGCTTACCGCCCCAATCAGCACCCGACGCATCCTGGCAAGCATACCTGAATACATAAGAGCGACATGGACTCCAACTCGACGTGGGCTCCGGAATCACCAGACCTGTCGACGAGCCACTACTCCAACGACGACGAGCCCGTCCACCCGCAGCACCAGGGCTACCGCGGCTCCGTCTCGCTCTCGCTGCCCTACTCGCCGCCCACGTCCAGCCCGACTCTCCAGGCCAAGGCCCTGCCGCTGGCTGACACGTCCCCCATGCCGCGGGGTGTGCGCAAGGAGGAGAGCATGCAAGATGCGGACTACGTGCCTGACGCCGACGCGCCCGTGACCGCCGTGGAGACGCCGCGGGGCAAGGGCGTCAAGAGGGAGGACAATGGCACCCCAGCCGCGCCCGCAGACGTCAACATCACGGTGCACTTCCCTGTAGCCAGGATAAAGCGCATCATGCAGGCCGACGACGACGTGGGCAAGGTCGCGCAGGTGACGCCTGTTGTTGTCTGTGAGTACTTTTGCCTCGCTTGCCCAAAACATTTCACCGCGAAACGCGCGGGCCCCACTCTTGCAGCGCGATGAGGGGCGCTGTCGTGGACCGTTTCCACAATGCAACGAGCCCATTACTAACGACCCTTCAGCAAAAGCACTCGAGCTCTTCATGGTCTCACTTGTCACCAAATCCGCCGCCGAAGCCAAGGCTCGCAACTCCAAGCGCGTCGGCGCAATCCATCTCAAGCAAGCCATTGCGAACGACCCGCAGTTCGACTTCCTCACCGAGATTGTCGCGAAAGTGGCCGATGCGCCGGCAGCTGCAGAGAAGAGCGAGGATGCCATGGATGTGGACAGTGGGAAGAAGAAAAAGACGTCTAGCAGGCGCAAGAAGAAGAGTGACGATGACGACTTTTGAGGCTCGGGAACTGAGATGAGATCAAGACTTACGAATACACGTGTTGGAATGTATGATGATGCGGCTTTGTCTTCGCATGGGACCCGTCGACGGGAGGTCTAAATTTCTGCGAAGGACCTACGAGCTCTGGCGGACCCCTGCTGACGATGGTCGGAGGCATGACTCGACCTCGCATCACTCCTCTGCATCCACCCTTCCGCTTCTCGCGCAATACCTGTACGGGACATTAGAGCGGAACCGGCGTTGAGCAGGTGTGCAATGTTCACTGACTTCATGAACACTTTCTAACTCCTAAAGGTTCCTTCAACCGGACGGTTCAATGCGGCGATACCAATCAATTTGAGTAACCATTTCCACATGATGATTTTTCTCCGTGATGGTCCGTTCCAAAGAGGATGCTCACTGCACGACGGGTCGGAGGCAGTTAGTGACAGACCTTCGATCCTACCTTGTCTCCTCTTCCACCCACTCGATGTTCTTTTTCGAGGCCATGCCGCGATTTTAATGATGCTGATATCATAGCGTCCATCACCGAACCGATGGATAAATTGCTAGTTTCCGGGTTGGCGGCGCGTTCATCGCCTACCGTCCAATTTAACCGTAATCTAGTAGATCCCCGCATGCCGCCGCCCGTCAGGAACCGTCCTTCAATTGGCTCCTCCAACATCTAAGACCATGACTCTGCTAGCCCTGTCGACGCTTGGCTATTCGCTATGCTTTCTCCCGTAGCGCCGGGACGTATTAAAGATCATGCTCCCAGCATGTGTAGTCTGCTTTGCTACGACTTTCAAGTGGTAGAGAGTGTAGTCAAGATGCATTCTCTTCGATTCTTCGTCGCTTTAGTCGGGGTATTGCTTCCAACGGTATCAGCAGGCAGTGAGGACCTATCTGGTGGCAAAGTTGCGCGACGCGCTGTCCGACAAAACCCTCCAAATGGACACTGGATAGATACCTGGACATCTATGCCGCAGCTCACGGAGCCAGCGAATCTACCACCTGCTCCATACGTACGCCGTCCCAAGTCTGCTAACGTGAAACACACTGACATTTTCAGAACCAAACCGGAGCTGTCTTCGTAAATTCTACAATCAGACAAACCCTACACATGTCCGTTGGTGCCTCGCAAATCCGCCTCAAGATCTCCAACGCCTTCGGTGTCACCAACCTCCCTATCACCGCTGTCACCGTCGCGCTACCAGTGAACGGCAGCGCAGGGATCCACCAAGTCGAGCCATCGACACTGCAAAAAGTTACTTTTTCGGGCAAAGATGGAATATCTATCCCTAACGGCGCCCTCGCCGTCACTGATCCTTTGAATTTCAAGATTAAACCGCAAAGCATGCTCACCGTCTCGATCTATCTCCAAGGGGGCCAGACAACGAACAGCATTACATCCCACCCGGGTAGCCGCACCACCTCATACTGGCAATTTGGAAACGCCGTCTCTTCATCCGCCCTCACCATCACAAATGCTAACACACAGTCCGCAGCCCACTGGTATTTCCTCTCCGCCGTCGAAGCCTGGGTTCCACCCTCCACCGGCACGCTGGCTATCGTAGGTGACAGCATCACCGACGGCCGCGGCAGCGACACCAACAAGAACAACCGCTGGCCCGACCTGCTCCTTGCGCGCCTGCAGAAGAACCCGCTTACCTCCCGCATCGCCATCGCGAACCAAGCCGCGGGTGGAAATCGCGTGCTCGCAGATGGTTTGGGACCGAATGCGCTGGGACGCGTGGAGAGAGATGTTTTGTCCCACCCTGGTGTGCGGTATGCGATGGTGTTTGAAGGCGTGAATGATATTGGGAGTGCGGATGCTACACCTGCAGCGCAGGAATCTATCTACGAGGGGCTGGTCCAGGCATATGAGCAGATTGTCACATGGATACATGCCTTTGGGATTCCTGTGTTTGGCGCGACGATCACGCCGTTCTCCGCTCCTACCAATTTCACAGAGCAGCCGTACAGCGATCCGGAGAGGGAGAAGACACGACAGAGGGTCAACACATTTATTAGAGAAAGTGGAATCTTCGACGCCGTGGTGGACTTCGATAAGATGCTGGCGAATCCGCAGATTCCTAGCCAGCTGAAAGACGAGTACGACTCAGGAGACTATCTGCACCCTAATGTCAAGGGCTACCAGAGACTGGCGGATTTGTTTCCAGTGGGGATTTTCGCGGCTTGGGAGCAGGGGGCGGATGAGTTTGTGTAGGTAGGGAGAGAGTCAGTTGCCATCACTGTACATAGGAGCTAACCTGGTCCTACATGGGCAATTTTGCCAATACAGTACTTGATCATTGTTACATCTCACTTCACTATTTACCTCGCCTACTAGTAGGTTCAGACGTTCTGAGGTCTCGCCCAACGTACGTCGGAAATGTTGGCTCGGTGCTCGTCGTTGCACAAAGTCCGAAAGTCTCGTACATTCACCGCACGCTCAGTGATATCGCACTTCGATGCGCTCATTAAAGCTCCCTCGAACGTTGTCTAGTTCACAATCCAAAGCGCAGCCAATACGCTATTCAGCTACGTTGCGCCACTACCGCAACGCGCGTTGCAGGCCGATAATCGCACAGGAAGTTTGGCTAGCAGCCTAGTCATGTATCTTTCACGTTTCTCATCACAGTGATACTTCTCAAAAGAAGCGAACACTCGGTGCGCAAATTAAGCTTATATCCGCAGCGCGGGTATGGCGGCTTCCCTGCAGCTTTGTAGCCTCAACTCGGGGAAGGCTTATACTCCTACCACGACGCTGTATAATCTTGGCGTACGCATACACCGCATGAAGCTCAAGGCGCCGCCTACGAAAGCTCACGCCTCGCTGACTTTTGCATCCACGATGTGCCTATGTACCTCAGGTAAGGCACTGATAAAGAGCAGTGAGAGCTCAGATATCCGCAAGCTACAGCCCGAAACGGTAAGCGTGATTGATAGTTCGTCGGCCGAAACTGTGGATGAGGTCACCAACCTGGACACTTTTCCGGCGAGAAGCATGCCCGATGTACAATTATGGGCTTGCACCCGCGGGCGGGAGCTTTCTGCCTCGCGAAGTACCGAAAACTCCGCATTCGTGGCCATCCCAAAGCGCGACATCTTCTGCAGGGGCAAACGATACGCGGCCTGGTATGGTATATAGATGACGAAGGTCACTGCTAGGTTCGTGAGCTACATTTCGTACAACAATTCAATTGCAGTCTTGAGAAGATGGCAGATGACATCGAAATGTATCCCAACATAAGCCGAGGACGGAGTGTGAATCCGCACGCCAATGATCTGGAGAGCCAGCATGTGGAGCCGGCGGTCGAAGAAGGCGAATCGCCACTAGATGAAGCGCGCAAGACAAAAAGAGGAAGTAATTCATCGACCAGCGGTTCAAGCTGGAATACGACCGACTACCCGGGCAAAGATGACCAAGACGGACACCGCCCATCTCGCCGTGAACTGGCGGAATCAATCTCAAGAAGTCGCAGCCGCAGAGGGAGCTTTCCTGCACGTGCAAGGTCCGATGCACTGGGTGCTGCAACAACCACGAGCTTGTCGCAACCCATTACGCGGGCCATTTCGCGTCGCGACACCGTCCTTAGCAAGATTCGAACGAGGAATAACGTTCCGCCCTTCGATCACCCTCTGGCCCATCAGCCTACTACTGCGGATGTGCTGGTTGAATTTGATGGGAAAGACGATCCGTACAGACCTATCAACTGGCCCACCAAGAAGAAGATCATCACTACGGGGCTTTACGGTCTATGTACCATGTCTGCTTCTTGGGCTTCCTCGTCATACTCGTCCGGTACCACTCAAGTAGCTCAACATTTCCATGTCGGCGAAGAGGTAGCCACGCTCGGTACCAGTCTGTTCCTGTTTGGCTTCGGCCTAGGACCTTTGCTTTGGGCGCCACTAAGTGAAGTGTATGGAAGGCGCCTTGCAGTACTAGCACCAATGTTTGTGGGGGCGTGCTTCAGCTTCGGGACGGCGGTAGCGAAGGACATTCAAACAGTCATGATCACGCGGTTCTTCGGGGCGTTCTTCTCCAGTGCGCCAGTTACGAATACAGGCGGCGTCTTGGGCGACCTGTATGATCCGAGTTGGAGAGGAATTGCTATGGCAGGTTACGCAATGGCTGTTGTGGGCGGACCGTGTCTAGGTACGCCATCCATTCATTACTCTTCGACACCATGGAATTGACGAAATTACAGGACCCATTGTCTCGAGCGCCTTCGTTGTTAACGCTTCCCTCGGCTGGCGCTGGACCGAGTATTTTACCGGTATCCTGCAACTTTCTGTTCTCCTCGTGGCCACCATTTACATCGACGAATCCTATCCGCCCAAGCTGCTCGTCTACAAAGCACGCCGCCTCCGCCACGAATCCGGTAATTGGGCCCTGCACGCCAAATTTGAAGAATGGGACGTCTCCATCGTCGAACTCGCGCGCAAATTCTTGCTCCGCCCCGTCCAGATCCTCATGTCCCCAATCTGCTTCCTCGTCGCCCTGTACGCCTCCTTCTGCTACGGCATCCTCTACATGCAACTCGGCGGTGTCCCCATCATCTTCGGCGAAGAGCGCGGCTGGCGACCGGTAGTAGCCAGCCTGCCCTTCCTCTGCGTCCTCATCGGCGCTTTCCTAGGGTGCTCGTTAAACGTCTACAACCAGACTCTCTACAACAAAGCCTACCACGCCGCCGGCAACCGCGCCGTCCCCGAGAAGCGGCTTCCTCCCATGATGCTCGGCTCCGTTCTCTTCTCCGGCGGGCAATTCCTCATGGGCTGGACGGCGGATCCCTCGTTCCACTGGATATGTCCCTGCATCGGGCTCGTGCTGCTCGGTACAGGCTTCTTCACTATTTTCCAAGCCGCACTGAATTATCTCGTCGATACGTTTACGCTGTATGCTGCGAGTGCAGTGGCGGCGAATACGTTTCTGAGAAGCTGCTTTGCGGGGGGTTTCCCGCTTGCGGTGGCGCCGTTGTATCACAATATCGGGATTGGACCTGGGTGCAGTATCACTGGTGGGTTTGCCGCGCTGTTGATACCAGTGCCGTTTGTGTTCTACATCTACGGAAAGGATATTCGGAGGAGGAGTAAGTGGAGTAGGGCGAGTGTGTATGATTAGCGGAGCTGGGAAGATGTAGCATTGCTTAATGATTGGAATGACTCCCGGACTATATACCTTCTAGCGAGTTCTTGTTCTAGCGAGATGTACTACAATTGCATAGATTTGATTATTTGCAGGTACAGTGTCGAAGAAGCAGAGTAGGATACTACATCGGAAAGAGGTATAGAATGCGGTGGTGTGTCGATTCATGAAGCAGTACCCTGGTCTAAACGCATGTCAAGACTGCGAGGATGGTTGTGTGAGGGTATATAAACCGTCCTTCTTCCTGCCATCGTACTCTTCTCCACACTTCTAATGTCTGGTGCCGCATTTGGGTGACTAAAAAAGAAATCAGTCAGACCGCATGGAGGACTTCAAAACGCAAATAAGCGCGCCTTATGGCTCGTCTTTGGCGCTGGACTGGGTCCAAGTCTAGTGGAGTGAGGGGAATGCGCAAGCGAGCCTGTAGCGGTATTGTATGAAACATTGCTAGCTTGATGATGCACTGCATCATGAAGCTTTGTTGCAGATCTACAGGTATATAAATCTCACTTTTGTGCTCGTTCTGTTATCTTCACTCTACGTGAAGCCAAATCATGGCGTCTAAAAGCACGTCCGGAAGACAATATGGACTTCTTAACTTGAAGACATACGCTGGACATGGTTCGCCGTTGTCGTGAGTCGCGGAAAGTCGAGGATGGGTTGCAACGATCTGAGATCTCATATGTGGTGATGATGCTGTTCAGCTTGACGCAGCGTAATGAGGCTGATAGTATATAAACCCTCGTATTCTCACGAATCTTTACACTCCTTACACTTTGTCTCTCGCCAGCAAGGCGACCAAAAAAGTAAGAAGAAGATGGAGTATGGGTGGCAACCGTACAATACACCAAGCCATGACTGATCCCCCCGGGTCGTTACTGCAAAGACATGTACAAGAGCTACTATGTTGCAAAGTGCTCCAAAGCACCCTCTGCTTCGTTGTTTGACAGAGCGATGGTGTACCGCACCACCGTATGAAGATGTAGATACTGGGCTATATAAACCTCTATACTTCCTATCGGCTTTCTCTTTCCCACACTTGTCATCGACCAGCTAGGCGACTAAAAGAATTTGCCATACCGATTTATGCGGGTCTAAAGGCACATGGACAAGTTCAACATGGTTGCTGCTTGTGTGCAGTAGAAGAGAACGATTGTGGTGAAGACATCATGCCGTGCATGTTGTTTAGTTCCCCTATCTTTGATGGCTACCGTAGTGATGATGCTCTGCATCATGCAACGATGGGAGAGTACCTAGGTACCTGAGGTATATAGACCCGACTTTGTGCGGCAATCCTTACTCTTTACAATCGTACTTTGCCTGTGTGCGACTAAAAGACTTTGCTAAAGAGTTCCATGGGGCGTTGAAAAAATCAAGTAATCACTCAACATGTTGTTGCCTGCGTTCGGAAGAAGGCAGAGAGATATGCATCATGTCGGACATGGTTCGGAGTTCTTTTTACTTGTCTTTCGGGCCACTGACAGAGTGATGCTGCGCTGCATCCTAGAGGAATGATGACGCTAAATCCAGTATATCAAGCACACTATTGTGACTTTGCTTGCTCTCCACGCTTCTCTGCTCCGCTAGGAAGTGACGCCAAAAACCTGAGGATGTACCGTTCATGTGAAAGCCCAGAAGTCGTAGATCCTCCCCCCCATGTTTCCTTCGTGTGTGCTGGGCTACTCAAACAGTCCCTCGCAGAAACATATGCTCGCCGAGCTCGGTCCTGCCTGGGTCACTGCCACAGTGATTATACTCTTCCCCAAGTCATTAAGTGAGGATGTGAGCATATATTAAGCTTCTTCTCCCTACAACGTGCATGTTCTTCACACTACTTGAGACCGCTTAGACGGTGAATAAAACTAGTACTAGAAGAATACATGGAGGTCTAAAAAACAGCTTCCTCAAAGTCAATGTCGTTGCGGCGTCTGCTAAAACTTGCATGGTTACAGGCATTGGTCCCGTGACTTTGGCAGACTGACCCCTCAGTTATCTTCGTAAAGACATGATGATGTGCAACATTCTCGACCCGGGTATTGAGTATATAAATCGCTCTTGCCTGCTTCTTTTGCTCTTCACGCTTCACAGCCAACACTATATGGTGATTAAAAGCGAGGTTGAAGAGACAAATGGAGGTCCAAAGACCGCGTATCTGGATCGAATGTCCTTCCTTTTGCTTGTCTCTCCCTAGCTCGACAAACGGTCAGCGGCAGAATCCGCAAGTACTCCATGGAGTTTTCGGTCAGGTATCGACATGACGATGTGGTGGTGATTTGTTCCACCAATATCGGTTGATGATCTCAGGCGGAGGTATATAAGACGCTGCCTCTTACTCTATGTCTGACACACACCACCTCACGGAGGCGGAACTAAAAACACGATTGATGTTTCAACATGGGAATAAAAACCATGCAGAGGTGCTCAACGTCTGGGCTCTGTTTTCGGTGCCTACCAACAGGCGTCATCGAAAGGAAGGCCAAAGGTGGACATGGGACGCGGTTCCTGGCGTAAGCGTGATACGTAGTCTCTACAGCTTGTGCTCTTGCCCTTTCACAGGCCGGGTGAACAACCTGGGCCTCAGAAGCGGCTGTGATGCCTAGACGGGCAAACATATGGGAATTCACACGCCGTCATGCAGTACGATTGCGGCGCGTTTGGACCTGTGTGGTCTTGTAAGTAATGAAGGGACCGTCAAACGCAGGTGACATGAGTCGAATGGTGTATCCTCGCTATGTACAGGGGATCATAAAACTGACAGGAGAGTATGCGAAACGCCTATACTAACAACATCACTTGTGCTCATCTTCGAAGCACCAAACACCAACGCCACCACAACATCCTATATACCACAGATATGATTGACGCATCCAAGCATCATCCTACGCGCCGTCTCCCCAAATCCCCACCACACCCATTGCAAATGCCACACCTGAGATGCCCGCCCTCCACGCCTCCGTGACCTTCATCCTCTCCACCGCATGTCGCACCTCCTCGCCATTGACATCATCGCCCTGCGCCTCAAGATCTAGCAGGGCCCTCTGCTCGTTCTTGCCTTCGCGGAACGCAACGGCGTAGTCTACGCCAGGGCCTGAAATGAATGCGAAGATGGAGGTGTAGAGGAGGTAGGGGTGGCGGAAACGGCGCGGCGAGAGAAGGTAGGCGGAGAAGAGCGTGAACGTCGTGATGTGGCGGAGGTAGGAAGAGAGGAGGCGCGTTTTGGAGGAGAGGTAGGTGTGTGTTGAGCGGGCGGTTACGGCGGTGGGGAGCGTGAGGAGGGCTGGCAGGGCGGTTGTTGAGAGAGAGGCTGAGATGCCCTGTGGGATGTTAGTGATCGTCTGATATCGGGTTCTATGCCAATTGCTCCACGGGGTCCATGAGGTAAGAAAGATGGCAGCCGGGACAGCGGAATGATGCGATAAGGTAGCTTCAACGTACAGTGAGCAATCCCAGACTTATCGTCCCCACGAACTTGCAGATAGAAACCGTCGGGCTTGTCATGGTGCCGCTATTAAGTCGTCACGTAACGGAGCAAATTGATGCAACGTTGGAGCTGGAGCTGGAGCTTGGAAGTCGTTGTGGGGGCAAGGCTACACTCATGCAGATTGACGTGGTTCTGATTGAGCGGCTACAACACGTGATGCGGGGACTAGGAAGGAGCAAGCGGCCCAAGCTCCTGCAGTTCGATGCCCTCAAAGAGCCCATGTTCCGCGGATGCTGACATGATTCGCGTTTCTTGAATGTGGATTGTGGAGTGCCGCTCTCATTTACTTCCACCGTCAAGCTCTCCTCAGTCGGAATGCAATCCCTCCGTCTGCTTCCCCAGCTCTCTGCTACGGCCGTTGGCAGGATTCGAGTAAGCGCGCCTAAAGTACCGAGCCTCGGCTGGTGCTCATTGCGGAGCTCTGGAGCCGCAACACCACGACTAATCGCCAACAACAGCTCTAGGTCTCACGGCAGCACCTTTCACACCGTGTGAGCATTTCCATATTCCTGACCAGGACTTTCGCCTTGTTCGCTATCACATCTCTGATCGCTCGCTCACGATCGGCAGCTCCGCATTACGGCAATCCCCCGAAAACACAGGCCAAGCAGAAGGGCCCCTCTGGAAGACACCGCGCACTATGCCTATGGAGAAACACGAATACTTGAGTGATGTGTGGAGGGACGGCATTTTTGGTACACACTCCCCTCAATCGCAATTATAGGCAACTGGACGACACGATGCCATACCTCTATCGCAGTGGAATACTACTAGGGATCATACGCTGACCTATTGGCTTTTGCAGACAACAAAGTCGTGTTCTGCACCGGCGGAGCAGGCTCAATATGTTCGGCTCAAGTCCGCGCCATGGTGCACCTCGGCGCCAACGCTTGCATAATCGGGCGCAACGTCGAGAAGACAGAGAACATGGCTAAGGATATCGCAACAGCGAGGAAGGGCGCGAAGGTGCTCGGTCTCGGCGCAGTAGATGTAAGGAAACCAGATTCTTTGGTCGCCGCTGCAGAGCGTTGCGCAAAAGAACTGGGCAGCATAGACTTCGTGATGTGAGCCCCCTTGCGTTGAGACCGAGACAAGTTGCTGATGCCGTGTAGTGCCGGTGCGGCAGGAAACTTCCTCGCTACCATCGACCAGATATCGTCGAACGCCTTGAAGTCGGTCATGGACATTGACGTGCTGGGCTCTTACAACACTCTGAAAGCGACTCTGCCCTATTTGGTCGACTCAGCAAACAAATACAAAGTGGACGGCAAGACGCCTCCCAAGGCCGGCACTGGGGGCCGGATCATCTTCGTCAGTGCTACACTGCACTATGCGGGCACTCCGCTGCAGAGTCATGTCTCCATTGCAAAGGCAGGTGTCGACGCCATGTCGGTATCTGTGGCTATCGAGCAAGGACCTAAAGGGATCACTTCCAACGTGATTGCGCCAGGTCCGATCGCGGACACAGAAGGCATGGCGCGTTTGTCTACAGATGACAGCCGTAAGGAGACGCCGCGGCTGATACCGTCCCAGAGAATGGGGCACGTCAAAGAAATTGCAGACGCCACGATTTATCTGTTTTCGGATGCTGGAAACTTTGTCAATGGAGAGACTATTGTCGGTGAGTTTGTATCCGTCCAAGAAATCATTTCGCCTCGCTGACTCGCATTGCTAGTGGATGGCGGCGCGTGGCACACGCAGAGCATCGACAAAGGAGCGTTCAAGTACCCCGACTTCCTCCTTTCGGGCGAGACTGTGACGGGTGTAGCTGGCATGAAGAAGTCTAAATTGTAGTGTACCAATACCAAGCGTTTGAAAACTTGATGTGCAAGGTGTTGAGATGGTACTCGATGCTAGCCTAGCACTGCCGCGCGCAGTAGGTTACGTATCAAGCCAACCATGGAACACACACAGAGCTAGTCCGCGGGCACCCAAACATCCGGAAAGCTTGCTACGTGACAGTTCACTTGTTCCTTGACCTCGAGGAAAAAACTTGACGAGCCGCTGCATCCGCTCCACTCTCACGACCATCTAAGATTGACGACGTTGGATCTCCCGCGGCGACGTCGGACGGACAACGCACCGCCTCGAGTGCAATTGGCTCAGGTCACGCTTCTTCAAACGCCAGTGACGACAAGGCGTAGCACCGTCGCGGGCGCTGCGGACATCTTCATCTCGTCTCCTGGCGATCGTGCTCTGTTATATCCACTTCCTGCCCAATGCTTCATGATCGCCTCCTCGGCCAGGATAGGTATGACGCCATGACCTAAGCGGCCGAAAGGGGATGCGGCGTGGCGTTCGCGGAGCGGACACGCAGGGTGAGACCCCTGTCGAAAATGTTGGGAAGTGGGCCCTGGACGAGAGGTGAGGCTTCAGGCTGATCTTCAGAGGATGCTCTGCCGAGATGAAGGAAGGACGCGGCGGAAGTGGGATTCGTGTGAGAAGAGGAGGTTGGGCATGGTTGGTTGCAGGCGTGTTTGCGATTGAGGGGCTTGGGACACGATAGACGAAGCGCTGGGATGTTGATAGTCCTGATAACCGTTGGTTGAGAGGTTGCTGAATGCGGCAGCTTACCGCCCGGTTTATGGCTCATGGGCAATCTATTGTCACCGGCGACAGGCGCTTCATCGAGGGCGCTTCTTGCGGGCAGGCCAGCGCCGTCTCGAAAGGACACGGTCAACACGTCGGTGATCGTCGCGCGTAGCTCCCGCGGACGGCTTGGCTGGCTCGAGGGCTTTGTGTGTCGTTGGCAGCGCAGCGCAGGTTGAGGCCGTGATGATTATGCATGGTATAGTATCGCGCGTGGAAACCTGGCACTGGCGAGCTCGATGATCAGATGTTCATCATTCTCGAGACTTCTATCGACACCGAGTGTCTATCGACTGTGCAGGCACCCCCGCGAGTTCTCGGTTCCGTATGGCAGCCATTGGCCTGACCGCACGCGCTCCCCTGTCGTCGATACTGGGTCGATACGACGGCGCTCCTATTCCTAGCCAACGCGCAGGAGATCGCCATCTGCGGATTACCACCACGGGCTCGCGGACAATATCATCCACGCGGCCCCGGGCTGCTGCTGCTCCCATTCTGCTTGCTGCTCTGTTCACCGACACACTCGCTTTTTGTCCGCTTTTCTTTGTTCCTTGTCGTCCCCGGCGTCGACTGCCATTCGCTTCCCACTAGATTTATAGAACGTCTTTGACCGCACTACCGCCGTGCCCGGCACCTCGTCCGAAGAGGGTAGCGTGCACGAAAACACGGCGCCAATTGATTGCAGCGCGACGCTCCTGTGCTCCTCGAGGCTCCGCTTGTTTCTTGGACGCCGAGGACCTGCCCGCTTGGGTGTTGCTCCTTCATGCACGTCATGACGAGAGGGGCTCTGAACAGCACTGCACTTCTCGACTAGCCGTGCCGTCTCCTCTCCCGTCTGCGCCATTATCGGAGGCTCGCTGTTTGCCCGTGAAAGCTCGTCCTCGCCAACGGGTTGATTCGAGGTGCACGGCCGGAACCCACGGCGGCGCCTTCCCGATTGGAGTGCAAGGGTGAGTTGCTAGCGCGTTGCTCCACTCAACACAGCTTCCCAGATTCCCATGCTATCCTGGCCCTGCACCTGTTCTCCCGCCTCTCACTTTCTTGCGTCCCACCCTCACGCCGCGACTCTTCTGTCTTCGTCGCTCGTGGCAATGCTGACAAGCCCTTCTCTCGCAGGTTAACCTTTGTCAAGGCCTCACCTTCGCGAGAGCCACGGTCCTCCACGGCTTAGCTCCCGTCTACGAATCTCGCTGCGACCCAGACTCTGTTTTCACCTCCCAATTGTACGCTGCAGGGACCAAAAACCAAAACCAAAGCAACACTCGCTAGCAGGGACGACCGCCTCGGCAACCGGACCCCAATCCCCCTCGTGCACCGGCACCGTTCCTGAAAAGTCGCAAACAAAGCCGTCGTAGCTCCAAATCCTCTACCGTGACCCGCCACAAAACCAATTATAGCTCGACTGCCAATACCATCGTTTACCACGAACCCCTACTTCAAACGCCGCCATGTATACCGTGTCCAAGGCGGCCTTTCCGGGCTTGGCCACTTTCCTCGCACTATACCTGCTGGTAGCCACAGCCATGGCTGACTGGGACTACAAGTACTGCTCTTCGCAAAACACAGCGTCGGACACTTCAGCTTGTGAGTGAATTGCTTCTGGAACATTGCATTTGACTAACTTTGGCAGTCTATTGGCAGTATCAATCCAATGGCAAATGCCATGATTACTGTGTCGATCAAGGCGATTATGCCTTCTTCGTGATCCAAAACCAAGACTGCTGGTGCTCCAACTACATCCCTGCGGAACAGTCCGATCTCAGCGAGTGCAGCGAAACATGTCCAGGCTTCGACACGGAGAACTGTGGAAAAGCGGGCGAGTACTACATCTACGTTAATCTCAATGGGAACCCCTCCGGAACTGCGGGAGCGTCACAGCCATCTTCTACAAGTCAAGTGAGTCCTTCTTCAACAAGCCCTCCTGCGGCTTCGACAGTCAGTAAAACCCCCTTCTTTTGTCAGCAGCGTTGATTTACTGCGAGTCGAGTGTTCTTTCATTTGTCACCATTTCCGCGAGTCACTACCCGTTCTTTCTCCTTTTCTTCGCTGTGATCTTGGTTTTATCCTGCTTTTGGGGGAGGCGATTTTGACTTGCATGTAGCCTTCATCGGCTCCGCCAAGTTCTTCTGCTGTGGTAGTATCGAGTCCAGAACCGTCGTCCGTCCCGAGCACGGCGACATCTGCGGCACCTGTTACTACCCCATCTCCTGTACTTCATCCCTTTCTTCGTCTCCACCCACTCATCTTGACTGATTTGGTTCTTGGCTGACATCGAATCCAGACCCCGAGCAGCACACCCTCTTCACCCTCGTCATCTTCACAAAAGCCCTCATCGACTAGCGACGACAACGATCCTCCTGCGTCGACAGCAGCACCGCAAACCCAGTTCAAAACCATTACGGATACGAACAATGGCGGCGCTGTAAGAACGGAGACCGTGGTCATCACTCCCTCAGCCACTGCTCAGCCCGAACTCACTGGAAAAGCCAAGACGAACACTGGTGCTATTGTCGGAGGAGTGGTGGGTGGTGTGGGAGCTCTTGCAGCCCTTGTTGCGGGCGTGCTATTTCTGCTCTGGAGACGGCGCAAGCAGCAGCGGGACGGACAGGGCGGTGAGGCTGGCGAGCAAAATGAGGCTGGCGTACACCGCTATGCAAGCACCATGAGCAAAGCCGGCCTCTTACGCGGCGAAAAGGAACCTCAGTATCCGCCGCCCATCGCAACCAACTTCAACCGACGGCATAGTCGCACGCTGGACCAGGATTCTATTAGCCCAATATCTGCATCCGATCGGCGAAATAGCTCCTTCCGGATAGCTGACCAGCGTCTCAATCCCTCTACCATATTCGTCTTCGAAAACACCAGTAGAGCTAGTTTGGGCAGCTTGGACGACAGTCGAGATTACCACCGCACCTTGAACGTACGTACCTTCTGCTCCTGATTGACTCTATCGCGTCGATTAACCCATTGATAGGTTCGCAATCCTGATGCGCAGTGATGATCGCGTTCGGTCCCTACTTCACCGGCTAGCGATGGTAGCACTGCTTCTTTTCTTGCAGTTGGATTTCCCTGGCTGTTCATGACCTCACGAACATACTTTAGACCCATACACCTAGCATTGACAGGTGCCCGTCTTTATCGGCACATACTAGCATCGATCTGGCGTTGAGCCTGCGACGGCACCTGCGCACCGAAGCGAATTCTCTTCTCGTGGCTATTGCTGCTAATGCCTTTACTGTAAATTCTACTTTCTAGTTACTCTACCATGCTGTCACGTACATACGAAATGGACAGGAAGCTTCCACAGGGAGCGTTGAGGGCAGGGACAAGATCAGGCAGGCCAGAAGATTGGCTGCGAGGGATGTTGAGAGTAACTGGTCCCAGATATCTACGGATAGGAGATCAGGCAACATAGGTAGTCAGCGACAACTGCTGGCGGGCTGAAAATGCCTGCGAAAGCGATGTACGCAATTAAAGAACGTACGCCCTCATTCGTGATCTTGTTAAAATCGTGAACCACACAGTGAATATTTTGATGCTTAGAAGACTCTACCCTGAAGTCTTAAGAGCTAGCTCTCGAAGCTCAGACACCGCTGAGGTTTACCACCGATCGTCAATGCAATGGTCCGGTCGGACTTGGGAGGTGAGGCTCAGTTTCGGAGACGGGCGCTTGGGCCACTCATCCCAGAGGGCTGGCTGACGACGTTGCTGCCCCTCGGCCAATGCCAACATCGACCGCTGTTTTGGACCAGGACCTCCGCGCCGCAACCTCACTGTCGCAACTCACCTCCACGTTCCTTCACGCATACACGATACATCGTCTCCGAGTCGCGCAGACTCGTGTAGACCTTCGTCATGAGTAAAATGTGGGAGGTGGATCCTGAGACGAGGAGCAAGTTACTGGAGATACAGAAGACGAACGAGAACAATAGGTGTGTGGATTGCAATGCGCCGAGTCCTCAATGGGTACCTCCCTCGTCTCCAACATAATGCAAGCACTAAGTACTCTAGGCTTCTCCTAAACTCGGCATCTTCATGTGCCTCTCCTGCTCTGGCGTGCACCGCGGTTTGGGCGTCCACATCTCCTTCATTCGCAGCATAACAATGGATGCATTCAAAGGCTCCGAACTCGCGCGCATGGCTGCGGGCGGCAACAAGCCGTTCCAAGAGTTTTTTGACGCGCATTCCTCCAACTCCAAAGACGGGAAGAAGTTCGAGACGAGCTCGATACAAGAGCGGTATGATTCTGAAGCGGGCGACGAGTGGAAGGAGAGACTGAGCTGCAAGGTGGAAGACAGGGAGTTCGACAAGAGTAACCTGCCAAAGCGGTTGCCGAAGAAAGAGACTACAGCCCTGGGATCGGGCGCGCCGCTGAGTGGGAGGGCGAGCGGTCCGGGAAGTAGGAGCGGGACACCGCTCGGTAAGACGCGAAGCAACGACTCTGCTAGCGCCCTTGGGCGTTCTGGATCACCAGCGCTGGGAACGAACGCCATGGGCAACCCGCAAAAGGCACGAAATGAGGCGTATTTTGCGCGGATGGGATCCGAAAACGCGAATAGGAGGGAGGATCTGGCGCCGAGCCAGGGAGGGAAATACGCTGGGTTTGGCAGCGAGCCAGATCACTGGAAGAAGGAGGAGGACTTTGATAAGCCGCCTGCATTGGATGATTTCCAGAAAGATCCCGTGGCTGCACTGACGAAGGGGTTTGGGTGGTTGGGCGCGAGCGTCAGCAAGGCGGGAAAGACAGGATACGAGGGCTGGGTGAAGCCTGGGATGGCGAAGGTACATTGACACCATATCTTACACAGAGGTATGTATTCAGCTAACATTATACTAGCTCGCCGAAGCAGACCTCGCCTCCCAAGCGCGCAACACTGCCGGTATCGTCGGACAGGGCATCCAATCTGGCGTCACCAACGCAGGTACCACGTTCAATCGCTTCGTCGAGGGCGCAGACAGCCCTGTTGCCTCTCGTTCTCGCGCTGCGCCCGAGAAGAAAGACTTTTGGGATAGCTTTGGTGCGCCGCCAAGTGGGCCGAGTGCGGATAAGAAGGACTTCTGGGATGAGTTTTCGAGTGCGGGAGAGAGTAGGACGCAGGCTCAGAGTGTTGGTTTGGGAGGGGCGGCGGCGAAGAAACCCAGTGGAATTGGGACAAGCGCGATGAAGAAGCCGGCAGCGAAGAAGGAGGATGAGTGGGGAGATTGGTGAGAGAGCGTGGAATAGACGGATGCATGGGTGGAGTTCTGGAGTAGCACAGCGGAAATGCGGGTGCGTTTGTACTGATATGCACGGTTGGCTGTTTCATTTGCGCGCGCAATCCTACATTATGACGAACATTATCTTGACTCTCTCTCTCTCTCTCTCTCTCTCTCTCTTTTCTCTCACACATCTCAGTTGGTTCGCGGTCGCTATCTGCTAAATTGTGGCACAGATGCAGAACGGAAGGCGCGGTTCTTTGCAGCTTGCTACGGCCCTGCACTGTCGTGAACCAGCCCGCAAGCACCTGCTTCCGTCTGATGTACATGCCAACATAAGCCGCACCGCTCCTCCTACAACGCCTCCACAGCTCATTGACCTCCCGGAGTTGGTCCTCTTCTTCCCCTCAACACTCCATCCATCCAGCGCCCATCCTTCGACCGCCGGCTTGTTTGATTGCGAACACGCTTTGAGGTATGTTTGTGAACCTTGTCCATCTCCTGTTCGCCTTCTTGTACCGACTCTCAATCCCATCCGTTCGCTTTCCATCACACATTAAGACCTCCCTCCCGTTCAACGCCCGCCCGGATCTCACGCTCCATTCATTTGCTCATCTACATCGAGCCATGACTAACGCTTCTCTAGTCTTCTCCATACTTTGTTTGCATCAGTGCGTCCTTCGCCCTCAGCACTGGCTCACATATCGAGAAGCCGACCGATATCGAGACACCTGGACCTTCAAAATTACGTTGGCATCTCCGCTGACCTGGACTTGTCTAGTTCGGCTCGGCATTGTTTACCGTTGGTTTAGGTAAGTTTGATGCTTCCATTGCACGCATCTCCACTACACTCGGCGCTGTACCAGCTGCACTCACTTAGTCCATGGCTCCAAGACTGTTGCGGTGCAGCTCTGTTGCCAAGTCGATGTAACGCAACGGCTGACTGCTGCCAGGAATTAGATATCATGGCACCTCTCGCCATCATTCTCACTGTCGCGCTTTTGGCACTTGGCGGTGTCGATGCCAAACGAAAAGACAAGGTCTCGTATTCGCGATACCTCGCAGGCGACTGCCAAGGACACCCTCTCTCCGGGGATATCGACGATCTCAAGCTTAAGAAAGGCCTAAGGAGTGAATGCAAAAACATTCAAGGGAATGGTGTCCGATTCCATCAGCACGGCAAGAACAAGTACAGCAAGTGGATCAATGATGTGAATGTTGGCATGAAAGAATGCTTCGCTACCTTGTATCAAGGCTATGACTGCGCCCCGGGCAAGGACATAGGCACCGCTTCCCTCCCGGGAGACTTCGCCAAGTGCAACCCTATACAGGCGGGAGCCGGCTCGATCCAGTTTTGGTGCCGGCCAAACTTAGGCTACCACGGCCTTGAAGTCCCAAGAGAAGTCGAAATGCCCGTGACTTCCTACTCCATTGGAGCCGATGGCAAAGCCTACCCTTCAGTATACACGACTGTCTTCAACGCTACTCACCATGTGTACCGCCAACCTGTGGACTACGTCAGCGAGATTGATCAAGTCACGAAGGCTGAGCCCACCCACAAGGCCGCGCTTGAGCCGCGCAAACAGCACAACACGAAAGGCGTCTGGATGAAACATCCGTGGACAGGATCTGAACTCTGCTTCAAATGCTGGACTAAAAAGGAACTTGATTACGGCAAGTTTGACTGTCGCTCTGGCCATGGCGACAAGTACGCTATCGACTGCGGTCCGATGCCAGCTCCTGTTTCCCCGACCACTACGCACACTATCACATACACCCGCAGTCTCGAGTTGTACCCTACAACAACGGACCAATTCTCCATGACGCCTACAACGACGGATCAGGTCACCACAACGATTACAACGACTACAACGACGGACCAGGTCACCATAACGACTAGTCCGGCAGGCGTGAATGAGAAACGCTCACCGCACAAGGCGGTCATCCTGCATCACCCTTGGCTACCGGGCAGGATGGTATGCGCTGATGCTGAATGGGAGAATTCGGGCAAAAGCAAGGCCGAGGTACGCATTCAGGAAATCAAGGTGTTTGAGAAGTGTGCGAGGAAGAACCCATACAACATCGACGTCGGCATTCCAGAGTATACTTACACTTCTGTTGCGACTACCACGACGCGTATCACTCAGACCACACGTCCTGTTTGGGTAGCGCCTCGCACTACTACCCGCGCTCCTCCCAAGTGAGCAGGGAATCGCCGCTGTTGGGTCTCGTGAGAGAATGGAGTATGATGGTTCGCGATGATCGCGCATCGCAGCACCAGGTTCTGCTCATTGTTCATTACAGCTTCATTAAACAGCATGCTTTCCTGTTTCCTTTTTTATTCCTTATTGGCTTTCGCAGTAGGTAGCTTTTCGTTTCAATAGACCTTGTTATGCGCGTCTGTCTTTCGGTCTTCTTTTGTGTTGGTGCTCCACGAACGCAGGTACGAAACGCAGGTACAAACGGATCGTTCCACAATCAACACAGCGCTCTTGGTGACTTGTCGCAATAACCACCTGAACTGCTATAAGAGCTATTGGAGGGTTCTCGTTTCCCAAGTGCACCTGAGATGTGGGATGTGAGTGGTGTGATGCTGCGAGTTGATGCTGTGGTGCTGCGACTTAGAGCTGAGGTGCTGCGACTGGGAGCTGAGATGCTGCGAATTGTTGCTGAGGTGCTGTGACTTGATGCTATGGTGTTGTAAGAGATAGGTATAAGGGGTGCCAGCAAATCAGATTAGATTTTATTAGCTATGTGTCTCCGTCCTAAGCTATACACATGACGTTGAAATGCTCTAAGCTCTGCAAGATTGAAACTGTCGTCAAGTGTAGTCAGTTGTCGAATAAGCAGTCACTAGACTACTATCCCATTCCTTCTATCTAACTACTACAACTACCGCTACATCCTCTACCTCAGCCTCACCAACACTGTCTTGAAAGTATGAACCACCTCGCGCGTTACACGATTGACTATCCTGCACCTGTCTGTCGCATGACCTTCTCCTGGGATATCAGAATCGGGCCAGATGATCTGCAGATCACTATTACGATTCTGCGCTAGATCTTTGGCATTCTGCCTCAGGTCTCTTTCGGCGGCTTGTTGATCCCAGAAGGCTTGCGTTACCGTCGTGCGGACGCGAGCATTATTGGGATAGGCATGTGAGTGGATGATTACCCAGACGTAGCCCGGGTCAGGGGAGGAAACGTTGGAGCGGGGGGGCATTGTTACTGGTTTGAGTTAATTCGGGCGTTTTGTTTTGAGTGTGTATGATGGTTGCTTGCTGAAGTTTGAGTTGAGTTGAACGAGATACGGGCGAGACGGCTGGTTTATATATGCAGGGGAAAGATCAAAGTCGTGAGCTGTGGGACAAGCTGGCGTGAGATGGTGAGTCATTGTATGGTCGTGGGTATGCTGTCTTGCGTGGTAGAGGGCATTCCTATGGTTTGTGATTTTGCCGTTGTGGTGGTGAGGTGACGTGTGGACAGCAAATATTCTGCGGGCGGTGTTAAAACCACGACGGCCATGTATTGGTGTTGACTCACAGGCCATGGAACGCTGACAAGAAGGATTGCGGTTGATACACGTCGTCTTTTGTGCTGCTAGTTGTCTCAGCGCGTACATTTATTTTAAATGCAGTCCTTCACAAAATCTTTCTCCTTCACCAACGTGCGTCGTCTTGTAAGGGAGACAGAAATTTTCATACAGCAGAATGCCTTATCCGTGTCCGCCTACATATTTCGTCCATTTTGAGGATTTCACCCGCCCTGGAGCTCTACCCACGCACCAGTCGCATGCGCACCATCTTAGGTCCACCGCTGTGTCAGACATGAACCACAACGTGTGGAATCTATGCTTCGCTAATCCAGATTTTCATCTGGAGTGCGAGACGGTAGATATGAATGAGATAGCGCGGAGCATATCGAGCTATACAATATATAGGCTAGGGACGTCGGATGTGATGTACAGGTTTTGGATTCAGGAGGTTGATGAGGTGGGAGGTATGAGCGATCAGGGAGCGGGTGGTGGTAGTATTACTGGGTGAGAAGCATACAGCGGGCGCGAAGTTGTTTAAGGGTCGTCAGGTTGTGCTTGGGGTCGATGTCATAGAGGTGATGGAGTTACAATGACATCGCTAGTGATGTGTACAGGACATATGAGCACTGCACGTGGGTTGCGAGAAAACACATCTGGACTATGGTCATGTTACTGTATGTTACTGTTGTGATCGAACTCAAGCTGCATTGACACACTGGCCGCCAGTCAATGTCCATGAGAGGCTGTCTGCTCAAGGCGATGGATGTGCGCAATACGTGCGCAAATCCCCCTGCTACATCAGGAGTCATTTCTGACAGCATATATCTCCTCTGAACTGTCATTCCGGTGAATTTATTGACCAGTTTAGCTAGTGCCATCTGTCTTCCAACTCCCCGCGCCAGCTGTCAGACAGCAAACTCATATATTCTCACCCCTCCTTCTTTTCGGCCTACGCATCTCTCAACTCCTCAGCTAGCCCCAAGTCCCACGGGACATTCAATTCAAGATGCCACTCCGTTTCCTACCTAACTACGCCTATGTTGTCCATCACGTAGATATGCGGTGTGATCCTCCGACTCGTTCCCACCAAATAATACGATACTATAGCGGATCAGACGCTACGTGGGACATAGTCAATAGCGCATGGAACCTCTTCTTGGCAGATCCGAACGTGAAAGTGGAGCATGAGATGGGTAATGTGGGCGAGATTACGGAAGGTGTGGTGAAATGTTCTATTTACAGGCAACGGACGTGGGAGGCTCTGCACCTATTTTGGCTCGAGATCGTGGAATGTGGCGGAGGGGGAGTTGGGGACGATGTAGAGTGACTTCACGTCTTTAGGGTAGGAATGAGAAGAAGAAATCTCATTCTTGGTCAACAACCTTTTTCGGTGCGTGGTGGAGTATTCGTAGAGCACATGGGTTAGTAGAGATAGCGGTTATTGTGCGGTTATTTCAGTACACACACTCGCCAGAGCTTAGACAAAGAAGGGAATTCATGCAACAATAGTCTTTGTGCGCTTGTTACTTCTTCAATACCTCTTTGACGTTCCTTTGTCAAGCTAGCGTGTTCTACTTTGGTCTAGTAAAACAATCAGAAGCATGTAAGAGACGCAGATACAGTACGAATGGTCAGTATGTGCCTTTTTGCAGTATCTAGAAACAACGCATATTTCACATCTTTTTTTCTTGCATAGCGAAGCTTTCCCATTCACTGCATCTCAATATTGCATCCTGCATAGCATCCTGTGTTCATCTGCTTAGCGCGCGCAACACTGAACACCGTTCACCATTCACTCACCATTCCCCAACCACTGGATTTTCTCGCACAATAGCAACAGGAACACGAATACAACATAAGTGCACAATAGCTTGAGTTCTGCTGAGCTCCTACTAGCTATTCATCTCCTCAAGTCTCTCACCCCTCCAAATCATCCATCCACTACAATCCTTCAACCACACATTTTGCAATAGCCATGAGCTCCTCACCACTCCTTGCCGGTGTCCTCCAACGCGAATACGACCGCGCGAACACAGCCAACACCACACCCGCTCCACGAAGAATCCCTAGAAAGTCACCTCAAGAAAGGCCCAAGTCCACCCCAGCATACCCATCATGTACTGGTCACTTCCGCCCGCGACTACGTCACACTCATATATACCCAGCAAACCACCTCATATCCGCCCGCTGCTCGCTCCTTGAGAACGACCACCCGGAATACTACGCCCTTTCAGAGTCGAAGCAACACCGCTACGCTTTGAAGATGGTCTTGCTTGAAGAACAGGTTGACCAGCACTATCATCTACACGCACACCTCAGTATACGGGATACATCGAGGCGAGCGCTCATGGCGCCGCGAGACGTGGCTCGGATTCGTAAGATGAGGAAGGGACTAGGGGTATGCGGGAGGAAGACGGCGGCGAAGAAGCTGAGGCGAGTGTTGGCGAGGAAGATGTGGGAGAGAGATCCGATTGTGGGCGGGGACGAGGGGACGATGTGGGTAAGCAAGGGGAGGACGAAGCGCAGCTCCAAGTTGGGGTGCGTAGAGAGAGTCGACGGTGCGGTGGAGATGATGAATAACAGGATGGAAGCTCAGAAGAGGGGGGCAGAGATGCAGAGGCTAGAAGCGCGATTTTGGGGCGGATATGTGAGGGTTGGTGAGGTTGTCCTGGCGCCGGAACCTGAGTGGGAAAAGGAGCTTAGAGGTGACCTTAGTCGGGAGGGATTTGAGGCGTTCTTGGAGTCGGAAGGACAGGAATTGGACGGGGAACCGAGGGTTGAGTACAGCGGGGAAGATTTTGCAGCCTTTTTGGAGTCTTGAGTTCAGACCTAGGCAAGGACATAGAGGTCACCAACACACCAGAACAAGGCACTAGCTGGTCTAGTGGGTATAACGATCGTATTAACATTACTTTTCATATATGCATCTTCCACGTTCCACGTGCCATGCCAATCCTACAAATGCGTCCGCCCAGCCCCTTATTTACAACGAGTGGTCTGCCAGATGGCATGCAGTAAGCCCTTGGGTCTTCCTCCTCGCATGGCATCTACAACAGACCAACGGTCCTCTGCTTCGTCTTCTTGACATCAACGTTCTGCCAGAGCGCGACACTGACCCAAGTGAGAAGGTACAAGCAAGTAGCCGAGATAAGCATGTAGCGTTGAGCCTGTCCGTAGCTTAAATTGATAGCATCGCGAGTCGGGCTGCCGACAGGGTACGAGCTTTGCGCGCCGAGCTCGCCGTAGATAGTGGCAAAGTCTTTCTGGGACTCTGCCGGCAAGTTGGCCATAAGGCGCACGGGGAAAACACCCGTCCAGATGGCACCAGCGATGGTAGATCCGATGGCGGAACCAACAGCAATAATCATAGACTCGGTGGCAAGGAGTGCGGGGTAGTCTTGCTGCTTCGACACAGTCATGAGGGTCGTCTGCTCAGAAATGACAAGGATGCCACCACCGAAGGCAATGAAGATGAGGCACATGACAATGTAACCAATGTTAACGTCGGGCTGGCGGAAGTGAATCATCAGACCGACACCAAGGATTGTGAGCGGTACACCCAGGACGAGTGAGTAGATCTTCAGTTTGCCGTAGTATCGGAGAGCAACTCCATAGACCAAACTGCAGAAGCATGATCCCATGGTATAGGTGTTGTTGATGTAGCCGGCGTAGAGGATGGGTTGGTTGAACACAACGATGAGCATGGAGTATAGGTACGAATCCCAGACATACCAAGCGGTGTACAGAGAGAAAGCCATCGTGTACGTGAAGATGACGGTGCGGTTTTTCAGTAGGTGCCAGGGAACGAAAGTGACTGGAGCGCCATACTTCTCCCAGAAGCCGAACGCGATAATAAGGAGGGCACCAAAGATGATGAAGCAGATGATCATGGGCGATTTCCAGGTGTCGGCCTGGAAACTGTAGAGGTTGAAGGCCAAGAGGAAGAGAGCAAGACCGGTGGCGAGGACCAGCAAACCGACAACGTCGAATTCGATGACGTAGTACTTGAGGGCTTGGAAGAAGCTGCCACGGCTAGGCTCCTCCGGAATAAGACCTTGAGCGCGAGCCTTCCTGTTGTTCTTGGTGAACAGCCAGATGAGCGGGGCAGCAACGACAGGGATGATGATCGAGAACATGCCGAATCCCCATTTGAAACCCATACCACCTTCACTTAGGACGCTGGCCATTGCAGGAGGGTACACCCACGTGGTGATGAGCCAAGGCGAAGCCACAAATGCAATGAAGAATGCTCGGTTGCGAAGCTTGGAGGTATCGGCGACAAAAATGGTGATGGAAAAGTCAACCATATTGTAGCCCGTGGACCAGAAGGTCATGGCGGCACAGTACGTCTGTACGTTTTTGCATCCGGCCATCATGACCAGACCCATGACACAGCTGATGATACCAATAGTGAGGGCCACTGGCCGACCCCAGATATTCATAATCTTAGCGTAAGGGAGCTTCCAGATACCGGCGACGAGACTCGCGATGACACTGGTCAACGCAGTCAAGGAATGCGCCTCGAAGGAGGAGGTAACGTAAGGCGTCAAGAGATAGATACTGCTTGAGGTGAAGGCAAGGATCCAAGCCAGGCACCATACACTTTGTCGAATTAGTCCAGTTCGTGAACAACGTGGCAGAGAATCGAACTTACTTGACATAGGCCAGGAGGAGTTCTTTCTTGGTCCAAACCAAAGTCATGGCCTGCGCTTTCGCTACACCGGCCTCGACCGTGGTGTCGACCTTGTTTAGAGAATCATCGTCGGTCTCATCCTCAGAGCGAGGAGCGCCCAACTTCTCATCAACAGGCCGGTGGCCCCCATCAATGCTGGTGCTGTGCCCAGCAACAGAGGCAGGAACGTCGGCAACGTCCTTCTCTGTCATGTTGGCGTCGCGGTCACTCTTGCTGACCAGAGCAGCCGAAGTGAGGCCCTTGAAGCTGATACCCATGTTGGCTAAGCTCAAGACCCGAAGGTGAGAGGGGTGGGTGAGAAGGAAGGTGAGTATTGATCTGATCAAGATTGATAAGATCCGAAGGCTTGCGCGACACACGGCAGGTACATATACTGGTGCCGGAGAAGAGCTACCGCTGGCGAGTTACAGGGCCCACTGGCCGCAGAGACCCAGGCAATCGGCTCATGCATGGGGTGGAGCAGACTCTTCTCTTTACGCAACAAACTCGCAATAAGCTCTCAGGCTAAGGCGCCAGGCTCGCGTTCCCGCCGTCGGCGCTCCCGCTCATTCCACCCATTCTGAAAATTTGAGCCATAGCATTGGAACGATGGCCAAGTCCGAACAAAATTTGCGCAGCGCGGCAACCTCTCGAATGGACTCGACCCCTTGTAGCAGTGCGACCGTCCTCCACCAGCCTTAGCGTTCACGCTAATTCTGACCCGCAACGCTTAGCAGACTTATTTCGGATATAGACCGGGACCAGGAACGTTGGCGTCCAATTAGCGGCATCTAATCATTATCAGATGAAAACTTTTCATCTAATCAGATCGATCTGGCTGCCGACCCATGTCCCGTCGTACGTTGCGTTGCGTGGACGCGTTTTGATCGTCAAAGCATGGGAGCGGGCCCGATACCGGAAATCAAGCACTCGTACGGCTCTCACAAAGTCGTACCACTCCCCTGGGGTCAGACGACGTGGGCTTGAAGCCCTCGGCGCGATCCGGACCAGAAGTTCGCACCTCGTTTACTTCTTGGGTTCCTTCAGACAAGCATTTCTCACTGCGTGCAAAGAATAAGCGACTCGTACATCGCCTTGGCAGGGTAATGCAACTGGTGGCGCTGGCTAGGCCATCCGTCGGCGCCAGGATTGTGTTGCTGTCGGGTTCGGTTGCAAAATACGTACAACAGCGAAGGGTGTTTCTCTGCGACTGGTCGACGGAAGTTGCCTGTGGAGTTGCGCGCTTCGCGCGAATGGAACAGACGAGCATTGCACACGACACAGTCGGTTAAATCGAGCCTGGCAGCAGACATCGTCCCCCAACGACTACTATTGTTCTATCGCAGTTCGAGCTCAGCGTTCCACGCATGTGAGCCCAGTTGGTACTTCCAATATGGCGTTGATAGTAACCTGAACGATGATCCCTCACGCTTGAGATAATTAACATCATCTATAGTATAGATTCTCATACTGGGTGTGCACTCGGTCGAAGCATCGAATCTAATCTGATCTTGTGGCTTGATCTAATCTGATCGCGCGCTTGGAGCTCGAGTGGATAATCCTCTCACACCTCTGGAGGTTTGCAGTCCTCATGACCGCGGTGATCGAGGGCTGGAGCTCCCCGTTCGGTCATCCCGAAGTTGACCGAGGACGCGGAACCTTCCGCGTTTTGACCATTCTTGCCGATCATTGAAGAGTGGAGAGTTCCCAGACGGCTTCGGTTGGTGATGTAGGTGGATTCTACTCGAGCAGATCGTGATGGCGAATATTTGGAGAATGTCTCTGCTTAAAGGGTGGTTAGTCGAGACGGCGTCAAGTTATGATGCAAGTGGCACCTTGGGACAAGATCGTGATGGTGGAAGCTTGAAGCCCGACGTCTTGTTGAGCCAGCCGTCGTCGGGCACCGCCAATCGATCAGTCGAAGGGCCCAATGGCTAATGAGTGAAGTTACTGTTGTCTCACGCTTGCCCTCTTATCTTGCTTCTTTCTCGCCTCATCTCTCGCTGCGCCTTCCGCGCTTGACTGATACTCGGCACCCTCTCTTTCTCCGCCAACTTGCTCATCTCCAGGCCCTCGTCACTCACTTCGTCTAAGAGGAACGCGCCCATGTTGCCTGTCCTCCACTTCTGGATCATCCACAGCGCCGTCGCCTCCGTGTCCGCTTTCCCGCCCTTGCTCAACCGACCCGTCTTCTTCGCAATGCCCTCTAATAACTCTACGATGTCGTTTGTAGGCCCAGGGACATACTCTGCATAGAGGGTCGGATCGATAAGATTCATGTGATAGAGGAGGTAGTCGGCGAGCATGACAGGCGGAATGATGGAGTCCTTGACGCTGCCACAAAGCGCAAGCTTCATCATCGCCTCCGCGTCAGGAACGTAGGGGATGAAGACACCAGGCGTATCAACGAGATACACGCCACCACCCACGCCTTTGTATCTTCTCTTGCTGGCCTCGTCCATGCCCTGTGCATCGTCTTCGCTAGGGATGATCTTGACGCCGCTGCTAATCTTCCTTGTGACGCCAGGTTGTGCGCCCGTCTTCGCAACTTTCCCTTTGCCAATGCCATGAGCGCGGAGGGCGTTCAGCAATGTAGATTTGCCCACATTGGGCATGCCCACGACTATGATTCTGTGCCCGACAAGCTTCCACCTCTGTTGCGCGTGCTCCCGTAGAAAGTCCAGGAGCTTCCCTACGCTCTTCCGTCTGCTCGCTTCGCTGCCTTCTTCGTTGCCATTCCTCACAAACATTGTCGGGGTTGGCGCATGCCACTTCGCTATGATATCCTCATTCTTTGTATCGCGCCCTCCAAGATCGCGCTTTGTGTACAAAACCAGTCGCTCTTTCCCTTCGAGGGATTCTTCGAAGAGTGGATTGCGCGAGGTGAGCGGGACGCGGTAGTCGCGGCATTCTATGACAAGGTCGATGCTTGAGAGGAGGGTCTTCATCTTCTGTAGACCGGCTTTGTGGTGGCCTAGAAAGTAGGAGCGCGGCAGATGCGAGAGCGAGGGGAAGGCGGCGCGAGGGACAAACGACATCGCCATTCTTACAAAGCCTGACTATATTATATTGGGTCTATGGTGTTGCTGGATGTGCGCAATGGCGCGTCTTAAGCTATTGTCTCATAACGGGTGAAATAGGCGGATGCCGGCAGGCTGTGAGGTCTGATGGATGGACCTGCAATGTGCTGTCGTTCCCGAATGTACAAGGAGTTATATTTGACAAGTGACCGTGTCCACGTCAATTACCGCAAAAGTGGTGCAAATGAGAATGAATGAGTGAGTGTATTGCGAATGCAGTAGGTATGCAGCCCGGAGGTCCGCAACTTTTCCAGGCACGAGTCGAGAAGCTAGATCGGCTAGTCCTGCATGAGTCATGCATCAATCACCCCAACCGTCATCCCATACCCACACTCCACGTCGCCAGTCGTCTGCCTCATCCTCTCCCGCTAGCTCCTCCTCCAACGCATAAAGCTCATCTAAATCTTCGTTGTTCGCACCCGCGAAGGGGGCTAGGAAGTACAAAACCCAAAAAGCACTTTCCTCGGGATCGAAACCCTCGCCTTGCAGCATAGCTATGCGCAAAATATGTTTGGATATAGACATGCTGAAGGGTGCATAGAGTGGTTCAGAAATCATGAACGAAGATGAATCCTACATGCGGAGAAAAGCTATGGATATGGTTTTACAGCCAGCGTGTCGTCGAACGCACAGCCAACCCGTCATCAACCGGCCACATTGAACCTTTTGTCATCTAAAACCCCACAATTGCGATGGTGCATCAACGTGGAGCTGCAAGACTAAGCAAGACCATTCTGCGATTGCGATACCTATTTCAGCTCATGCACATGATCGAGCTTTTGCAGCCATCAAGTTGAGCAAACAGCACACACGTGGTCAACTGTGTATGGATGGTCTCAATATCATGTTACCCAGGCTCGGATGCAACATTGATACAACGCATCCGTACCGTCACCAGGAAATTTACAATACACGGCTCATATCCTCGTCGTACTCCACACGGCTAGACACACGACCCCTTCTCAATTCAGCCAGAATTACGTCTTGAAACTCGCTATACTGGCTATGTATTGCAGCCAAGATGGTCCAGCACCGGATGTTATCCATTCGCAGCTCTGATGTCGACAAGGCTGAAGTCATAAGTCTCGGACGGGGCCAATAACAGATCTACATCAGCTTCTTGAGCAGCACCTCTGTCTAAGCCTCCCATATCTTCCTGGAACGGATCGGGTGGTTCCGCCCCCCGGACAAATCGATCTTGCTTCGGCATAAATGAGTTGTCACAAGCTTGTGTATTCAGCTCTGGAACCGCATTGTTGAAAACGACTGCACTGCTCCCGGGTATTCGCTCAAAGCTCGACTGCTGTATAGGCCCATGCGCAGAGTCAAGGGCTACCGCTATCTGAGCGCGATCGGCATCGTTCAAGGGCTCGATCTCGCCAGAGGACCCCATTCGTTTGCCACCAAGGTCCTCAAGATTATATAGTAACGCCTCGGTATCGCTGCCAGATTGCCAGAATAAGGTGTTCGTATGCATGTAGTTCTGATGCCTCAGGTTATCGAAATCCTCTCTGCCTCAGGTTATCGAAATCCTCTCTGAAGACTTTACTGCTGAGAACGTTGTTGATGGCATTGTTGATGTCCCATGTGAGGTCTGATCGCTGGGAGCAATGCTCCTCGACGACGTGCTGGGCGAGTTTCGTAGGTCCTTTGAACGCCTCACCGAAGAACTTCTTCGATGAGCCGGCACCTCCGCAGTAACCGCAGCCCAGAAGGAACCCTTCGAGGTTCTTCTCGTCATCATTGTCGTGTACTTGTCGAAGCTCGGTTCTCAACGAGGTGCATGCATCTGCGACAAGGTGATCGAACACGTGCGATAGTGGAGTGTGCTTTCTAGTCTTGTTGCAGAAAGTGCAGTAAATTTCTGTTCGTGTGCTTGCCACATTGTTCACTGGTGTCAATTTAGGTCGCTTGTTGCTAGTAATTCCGGAGTAGGTAGGACGTTTGCTAGCTCTTCGCGAGCCTGGAGGCTGTGGGGATTGGACAGTCGTTGAAAATGTTCCACCAGACGAGTCTGTTTGCCCAGTTGATGGGGTTGTGACATCGTGATAACCCCGTTTCACTGGCGTAAGAATGCTACTATGGATGGTAGAGCTTGATGTCCCCGACGAATTCCTGGATCCTACGATGTGCTCGTTGCTCGACTTTGCTATGGTGTCCTCTCTTCGACGCTTCTCGAAGACTTTAGCGACCATAGCATGGCGCTCTACCTGATCCAAGTGTGATAGGGCTTGGTGCAACGCAATGGCTGTTTCTTGTCCACCAGTCTGTATGATCCCACACAGCCTCTGAAGCTTCTCTGGGCCATATCGTAATATGAGTTGTGCATCGTCTTCATCGATGTCTTCCCAGACTTTGCCCGTCCATAGCCACAGGTCTATTGAGGTCTCGAGCAGCTTATCGTAGGACGAGGACGAAGACGACGCGTGAGAAAGGCTAGGTCCAGCATGTGCTAGCTCGGTGGAACGTAATTGTGCGGTGAACGAGGCCATTGGAACGCGGGTGGGAACCTTCGTTGCTAGGGCAACTCGTTAGTCGTCAGCCTCGAGTGCTCCACTAAGGAAACTCACAAGTTCCGGGCCAGACAGCAGCAGCCAGCGTCAATTGTCAAATCGCCCAACTGCAAGCAATGTCGATGGAAGAGAGTCGTCGTGCTGCACTCGTCTTAGATGATGGGGTGGATGGGAGCGCTCCCCCAACCACCTACATGTTTGTTGGTTCAACATCCGGTCAGCGGTTGTTGTAGCAACCCCAGCCACCCGATTTTTCGCAGGCGGCGATCATGCAGCGTCATCAGACAGCATGCTCGCGGGGTTTTGATCGCTCGACAAAGATGTATGAGCTGCGGCTATGTACATGTATTTCTTATTGTGCACGCCAGATATTGCTACACGAATTGCCGATGCGTTGGTCGCTCGTCTTGAGCTTCGTATGGAGTGTGTGCCTCGCAACGAGACCTCGGGAGGGCCGCTTACGGCGCACCTTTGCTCCCCAGCCCTCGTATTCTTGTCTCACTGTAATCCACGTTTTCAAGGAGAAAACGAGTAAAACCTTGCCAAGAATGCGAATTATGCTAAGCCTCTAGAACAGTACAAATTGTTTTCAAATTCTGTTGCGACATCATAAGAACCTTTCTTTGTCTATGCATGCTTCAAGTCATCACTTTTGTGCAAATGACTCTGTTGTTTTATTGACCAAAGCCATCGCCTTAGTTTCAAGAATTACGGAAGCATAATACTTATGAACTCGTCGCAGTGGACGGCAAGCAGGAACAATTACAACCTACTTCTGTCATTCACAACAATTACACCTCCAGTTATCGAAGGTAGTAAATGTATATAATGTACCACTGTCACCTTGAAGGCACAACCCATTACTTCTCGACCAACGTTGTTTCCAACATCCTCCGCTACGTAGTCCCCTTTAAATTCGATCTACTCGAAACCACATTAATATGCCTGCACTGGCCCCAGAAGCGGCTATCAACCTATCGATCAGCGTGCTCAGCCTGGTGTTCGCTGCCCTCCAGACTGCGTTGGGCTGGCAGTGTCTCGTCATACTCAAGAGAGACGTCAAGAGAGATGGTCGTGGGTCGGCCGTCATCGAGATCTTCATTCACGGCAGATGAAATGGACTGCGAATCACGATGTAAGCACACTTCCACCTGCCGCGAAGTCTAGACTTCGGGAAGGTTCTGAACATGTGCAGTTTCTGCTTCGGACTCCGAGTTGCGCGCAATTGGATACCATGGCAAAGAAAGTTAGAGGTGCAGATTTTGGTTGATGGAAGCGCGAAACGGAGTCTGCGTTTTATGGATTTGACATGGCTCCTTCTACACATGATGGGAAGATTGGAGGGGATTTCAATGGGAAACAAATTTACAAATGTCTATAAGGTTCATAATAACCGCGCTATGCTAAAAGGTATACAAATACAAGAAGCTAAACCACCCTCGAAACCCGCACTAATCAGGCCCAATGCTTACCCAATGAACTTGATTGCACGCTTATCCAAGGGATCAATGCTGATCGGCGCCTCAGCAGTAGGCAAGTCATCCGTGAAGGGGTCGTTCTGGCACTCGCTGCTAGCCTGGCTCCACGTGACCTGGTCAAGCTCACCACCCTGCGCAAACGAGAAGTCGCTGCCATCCTCGAGCCAGATCTTGACGTCGGCATTGTAGCTACCCTTGTACACACCGGACATGGCCGTAGCGCGGCAGTACACCTTTCCGCCGGCCGGCACCGTCGTACTGGTCTGGTACGTCAGCTCGGCGGTGTCAGCAGTGGCCTCGCTCGACGAGTCTGTGAGAGTGGTCTCAAATTTGAGGGTGGTGGTGGACTTTCCACCGATACCGAGGAGCTCGCCAGAGACTTCGACGGCCTCAGTAATACCGAAGGTCAGAGCGGCGGTGGTAGTGTAGGTCTTGGTTACAGTGCGGGCCTGCTTCTTTGAGAAGGAGAAGTCGTCGGTGGCATTGACTTGGTTGTTCTTGTGGTCGGCGTAGTCGATGATCATCGTGTTGAGGCCTTGCATGCGCTCGTTGAGGTCGTCAACGTTGTCGGACTGGTGTTGTTAGTCAGGTTTGTGAAGAATGGATATGGCAAGTTGCTTACAAATTTGACGTTTTCGATGGTGACCTTGCTGACTTTGCTCTTGAGGAAGAGCACGCCCATGCCATCGATAGAATCGCCGCTGCGACCGTACGCACCAAGCATGATGCCGGACTGGACATCCGTCTCGTAGACATTCTGGCCGTCGGTGTCCTTGCCGACATTGAGCTCGCCCCCGGATTTGAGACGAAGGTAGACGCGGCCGAGGTATTTGCCGTTGCCGTTGCCCCATGACTTGAATTGGGAGATGCTGTCCTTCGAAGGATCCCAGTCGATGCGCTGGTGCTCGCCTATGTCATCAAGCTTGCCAACCATACCGGAGTTGGATCCGTCGCTGTAGTAGAGCTGGACGGCCCGGACGGCCTTGTTGGACGCCCAGACTTCCATACCCGTGACGACGATGCCTTGGTCGTACTTGGTATTGCACCAATCGCCACCACCACCGCCACCGATGTAGAGGACGTTGGTCCAGGGACCATTGGCGCAGTCTGCGGCAGTGGCCACGCCGGACATGAAGAGAGCAGCAGCTCCTATGAGGAGCGATCTCGGGTTGAAGAACATGTTGATTGTGCTATGAAGCAAGAAAAGAGTGACTAGAGTGAGCGACCTGGCGTCTGAACGAAGGATATTCTGCTATCGATGGAGCAGAGGAAAGAGACTGAATCGGGCAGTATTAGTGAATAAGAGAAAGTTTGAATGATACCAATGGCAATGTACCTGTACCCACTCTTTAAACAGCAGTGGTCGGACATTGTGGACCCATATTAGACCCAAAGTTCGTATTGGGAAAACGAAACATGGCGGAGCATGCAGCGTGTGGTAGCGTGTGCATAGAATGTCAATGTCCGGGGCGTAAAGCTTCTCGACTTGGCGTCGACAAAGACCATGCATCCCTGCAGTGTAGTATTTTTGGGGCCAGAATATCTGATCGTGACCCTTCTGTGGTGTATGTATTACGATTGGCATAAGATGACAAGGTGTGTATCGATCCTGCTGGCGCAAGGTGTATTCTCCGGAACGATTGACATGATCAATATGTGACCACTCTCATCTCAATCGTCACTGGAGCATTTTTGACGATAGCCCAGTCGACAGCAACCAAGTCCAATCACAACTCTAAGATCACATCTCCGGCTCTTGCGTGGCTTTCTGCGTAACGTCGTCGACCACGTATCCGGAAGGGAGCCAACACCGGCCCGTAGTCTATGATAGCTAGAAGACTACCTGAAGAGGCGGGGACGAGGCCGCACACGTGGGGAGACGGCTGTCAGTGGTTTCACGAAGCGTGCATGAAGGAAGTAGGTTGCCTGGCAGGGAGCGATTAGCGAGACACAGCCTTGTACCTTCATTTCACGTCTTCACGAAGTCCGACGGGCCTGCCGAGTGTAGACAGAGGTGAGCGCCACAGGCGTAAGGCCGCAGCTGGCGATGGGTCCGTTGGTGGTGGCGCGTGTCTGGGGAGCGGCCAGTGCGGGAGCTTGTTGCGCGTTGGGGACGTGCTGCATGTTTCAGCACGGCAGCCGCGACGGTCTCCATCTCCCTCGAGCCGCATCGCATACGCTACACTGTATTTGGTCCCGGTGAGGGGTCCGCAGGCCGAACGACGACATGGAATTTGTGCGTAGCCATCTGTATGTGCAGCGTGGAGCGCGAGCTGACAAGCGCAGTGGAAGGGACTCTTCGGCGGCAGCTCTGCGGCCAGGAAGGCAGCCCAGGCCAACGACCCGCAACAGCGTCTGGCACGCTTTAAGCAGCGATACAACCAAGTCCTGGTCCGCAGACACACTTCCAAGCCCTCCATGCATGCTAATGAACGTAGCAAACATGGCAAAAATCAGAGTCGCTGGCCAACGACCGCGAGGCCCTGGGCAACATCCGCCGTGGGTTCCAGGGCCTCACCAAGATGATCGAGGATGAATCCCGCCTGCCCGCACCCCACCTCTGTCTTAGCTTTGCCGCCGCGCAGCAGATATACACGGCCGTCTCCAAGATCGCAGCGACATCGCACGACGAGGGCATGGTCCGGGATGCTGTCCAGCTGTACAACGCCCTTATCGATAGCGAAGAGGAGGACTTTCTTGAGAATGACGTATTTGCAGTTTCGCTCATGAACTTTATCGGTCGTTCCATCACTTCAATAACACTGGGTGAGGACATCGAGGCCGATATCGTAGAGCTGCTGTTCGGGATCGCGGCCAAGATTAGACTTCAGCCCGAGATACTGCCTGTGTGGTTCACCACCGCATCGGCCGACTCGAACGGACGACTAGTGAATCAGAAGGTCGATTTCGCCGGTGTGACGCAGAAGGAGGACTTTCCGCTATGCTACCAGCTCATTGACAAGGTCCATCATGAGGGTCGAATAGGCGAGTTCGCGCGCATGGGATTGTTGTACATCTTTGAGTCTGCTTCCAAGTCTTTACCCTTAGAGCAATGGATCGTGAACAGTGACCTACCCACCCTCATGGCCACCGGGCTGGGTGCATTGTACAGTCAGCTTAGCAGGTCAGAATTTCCTCAACAACAATCTCATGCCTTCAAGCTAATACTCTCCAGGCTGCTGTCCATTCTGCACCCACCCGAAGGCATGCCGCTCATTCTGCAACTCTCCGACTACTCGGAAATGCGTGCCAATCCAGATGCAACGAGCTTGTTCTCCGACGACTTTCAAAGTCATCTTGTGACCTTCTTGTCCTATCTCACTTTCTGGCAGGATGTGCTTGAACACTGTCGGTCAACTGATGTTAGGCACACTTTGATCGATCATTTCCAAGTCTTGTTCCTCCAGCAACTACTGTGAATTACTCTACACTCTCATCCATGTACTCTACTAACCTTTTCTTAGATACCCGTACATTGTGCAGTCGTCGGATGCTGACGGTGGCTCCTCCGTGGCCGTGCTAACATACCTACGCCGCATACTTGACGCACTGGACCACCCCGAACTTGTGCAGATGATCCTGCAGTACCTGCTCGCCCTGCCTGACTACTCTGCTGCTACACCCCTCGACCCACGGTCACCGGCTGCTGTTAGACGGCGACAGTCACTAATGCTGCTAAACGGCCCACATCAGGAGGATGATAGCATGTCTCCCTCTCTGTTCAATCTAGTCGATTTGATATTGCAGAGCGCAGACTCCCGTAATGCACAGACTGTCATTGCAGCCTTGAAGCTTACCACAGTTCTTCTTAGCAAGAACCATGGATATGCGCTCGGCTCTTTGGTCAAGGTGACAAATATCCATCATAAAGAACCACACCGGACAGTGGGCGCACTTAACGCCGAGCTTGAAACGTACTTAAACATTGCCATTGATCTTGCAGGCGAAGGTGGCGTTGATGAAGCGTACGAAAGCCATCTGAAAGACAAACTTAGTATACTGGAGTCGCACCCATGCTCTCTCAAGGCTCTTGCATTACCGTCAGCGTCTCTGCAAAGTCCCGGATATTTCGATGCCGAAAATGGTCCAAGAGAAGTGGGTCCGCATCACTTAATTCCAGAGGATCCGCTTTTCAAGTCTTTGGTTGACCTGCTGTTGCGCTTCCTTACAAACGACGTGGAGACGAACCTCGCACTGACGGAGACCATCATAAGCCTCGGGTCGTGCAGTGAATTGAGGTTGGAGGGGTGGCTATCTGTGGATCCATCAAGCTACAAATTCTTGGACGAAGGAATCGATTACGATGTTCTATCCAACGACAGTCTACGCGACATGTACAAGGCTAGTCGCAGACCCGTCTGGGATTCAACGGCAGCACCGCAACTGCTCGCATGCCTCCAGCAGCTGCAAGGACAAATAAGCGCACTGCGAGCCGACATCCAGGACTGGGACGAGCACGTCGCAAGCCGCAAAGACGCCTTCCGGTTCCATGAGGAGATGAGCGACGCCATGCGCTCGTCAACGCCATCGAAGCCTCCGCGCCCGTCCACGGAGACGCCGGTCGGATCATGGACCCCACAGATACCCAAGACTCCATCAAGAACGCAGACACCCAGAGGGCGAAAAGAAGGACTCGATCTTCGCGGAACACCGACTGCCTCCCCGGCGCCTTCTCGATTAGGGAACGCGCCTCTGGGTGGAAGTCCGTCGCGCGGCATCTCGCCACTACCAGCACCTCAAGCAGGGAAACGCCAAACCACACTCATGACTGACATCGATGCAAACTTTTCGTCCATCAAGAAGTCAGACTTTTTGAAGAGACGGATACGCTTCAACCGACCTGCGGGTTCGGATACGGTGGAGGTGATGCTGTCGAAGTACCTGCCGCCGCCAAAGGACGAGGCCGAGGCTGGGGGCGCTGAAACAGAGAAAGACGATATCAGGGAGGCAAGCCTGCTGCATATTATGACTAACGTGGTGATATTGCAAGAGTTTGTCTTAGAGCTGGCTGCGCTGTTGCAGGTGAGGGCGAGCTTGTTCGAAGAGGTGCGGCATGTCTAACATGGTCGGAGCCATCGACGTGTAGATGTCAATTGGAGAATATGTAGCGTCTTGCTCATTATACCATTTCTTGAACTTCTTCATGACTATACCTGCTATCTTCTTCGTGTCCCGCGCCGAGCTATCTTGATATTGAGTGCCATCAGTGCAATCTACCATGCGACAGGAGCACTTATTCGAAATAGGTATAATCATTGACTTGGGTCATATCAAAACCAACAGAATGTGGCATATTTGCACACTCAACAATCACATACACGCTACAAAACCGCATCCCCAACGCCATATACTGTCTCTAGTCGCACAAGCCAAACAATAATGATTCAATTCGCCTCATACTTCCCCTCCAGCTCACCCTCTTCTTTCCCAAATCCAGCATCTACTCTTTTCGCATGCCCCTTCTCCACCAACCCCTCGTTCTTCACCACATGCCCCACCTTCTCCATCACCTTGCCCAGCGTGGAGTCGTGCGACTCTCCAAACGCCCCGGTTTTGTTGCCATATCCAGCGCCTCCTGTGCTTCCGCTACCATGCCTGGTGCCTCCGCTGTACGGCGCCGTGTCTTGGTGCGAGCCGAAGCGGAAGTGCGAGTTATCTGTGTCGGGAGCGGTGTCGGGGGCGGATTTGTTACCTGCGTTTTGTGAGCTTTGCGCTCAGCACAACAGATGTTTCAAGGACCGAAGCTCGCGGACGTAGGGATGTCATGGGCGAAGTACAAAGTGGGGAAGAGAGGGCAGTATTCAACGTGAGTGGCGAGACAAGTAGTATAGTAGGAGATAAAGTGGCAGATAACAAAATAAACGTGATTGATACAAGAGGATTTCTTCTAGTATCGACGTCCAGCGCAGAGTGATATGAGGTGTGAGAGCGACCTACCGAAACCTGCGCCACCCGTCGTTCCGCTGCCATATGTGTCGTGCGGATTTGAGTACGGATGGGAGTCATCGCGGCCGAAGCGGGTTTCTGAGTGTTGTGTCTCGAGATCTGTTGCCGAGATGTCGGGACCTGTGCGGTTGCCGTAGCCTGCCATTGCTAGAAGGATAGTCGATGTATAGCTTGAAGGGGTTTGTTGGTGATCAAGTGGTTTGTGTAGTGCACACGGAGGATATCATGAGACTGCATTAACGTGGAGACGGTTGATTCTATATATGTACAAGGTAGGCATGGTATCTATTCGAGTCGAGCCACATGGCGTCACAAAGCATGAAGTGGTGAGCTCCCGCGCTGATCGATTCACTCCAGACTGTTAGGCTAAGGGAAACCAAGCAAATGCCAAGTAGCACAAGGGTAAGACTCTGGGGATCGGATGAGGGGGCCGCAAGATGCTATTGGCGAGTGAAGCTTGCCTGGCGTTGCTTATCGCGTGGGAAGAAGGGAGCGAACATGGAGGCATCCATGGATATCGTGTGATGATTCCGAAAGTCCGCCCACGAATTTCGCCATGTGAGCATAGACGATCGAGACACATATTTGAAGGTCTTGTATGCATGCCTACTGTGTGCGACCGAGAAAAAGGTATGTTATTGCTGAGGTGTAGTCCAATAGAAGATAGTGAAGCTCCCGAAAGGGCAGCATGCGGACGATCCCCGATAAGGGTCCCTGTGACGCAACCATCCCGCGAAATCATGCATATCTGGGGTATCCCACGCGCCATGCTTCACGTGAGCATGTTAAGCCAACAATTGCTCTCAGATGCCAACGCCCATGCGCCATGTATGCAGCCAAATAAAAGACAAGCCAGTCATTGACCTTAGTGGTTGCAGTCGGCCTGTGGCCACTTGTTAGCGAAGGCTAATGCAATGACTCTGCAAATACAGTACTGACCATGTACTTTTGAATGTATGAAAGATCGACTTCCCTCAGCGGACGTACTTGGACATGAATTTCTTGTGGAAGTCCGATCGCAGCATATCATTGATGAACTCCTTCTTCTTGTTCTTATCTTCAGTGCCTCGGGCCTGGTTTTTGAACACTACATCGTCGTCCCACCGGCGCTTCATCGTAAAGTCGCCTTTGTTGAGCAGCGGGTTGCCGCGTGCTATATCGATCTCACGTTGCTCCTCTTCTTCTGCCGCGCGTGCCGCCTCCTCCTTTGCTTTTGCTTCTGCCCTCTCTCTCTTGATCTTTTCTAATTCGCGCTGAAGTGCTGCTGTTTCATCTTCCTCATCATCGTCGTCGTCGCTGCTTTCGCTGCTCTCATCACTGTCGTCTGCGTCCACGTCCCGGTACTTTTCTAGCATCTCTATTCGCCGCCGCTTCTGGTCTGCCTCATCTGCATCTTCCTCCTCACCTGCCTCGATAGCCTCGAGCGGTCGCTTGGGCATTGCACTGGCATCAACCGCGGCGTCGTCTTCAACGAAGGTACCGTTCTTCTTCGCGAAATGGCGCGCCTCAGCTTCGAGTAGCTCGGCGCGGAGATCCCGCTTCGTTGAATCGGCCTCGCCGCCTTGGCCTGCTTGTCGGTGTTTGAGGAAAGTGTGAGCTGGAAGGAGGCGCTGGTGGTATGCAGGTCCGCGCGCCGCTTCTTTGCCGCGTGCGGGATCGAACGTCGGCCGATGAGCGGTCGTCATGATGTATTTCGACTATACGTAGTGTGCGTAGCCGTTGTAGTTGGGTTTCGGGAGTCTCTCTTCCAATTGTGGGTGGATGGTAGTGAATACAAAGTGAACGTCCAGCGCCAACTGCGATCGTGAAAACGCGCGCCAAGACCGCCGGTGAAAGTATCCTCCGACCCCGCCATCTTTTCATGATGCGCATAGCTTCCTTGCAGCATCGCGACTTGACTAATTGATGTGAGGCAAACATGCCTCAGGAAGCGCAAATTTCAGTCAATGAGCGCGCATTCATTCAGGAAGCCCTCAAAGAGCAGCTTCGTCTCGATGGTCGCGCTTTTGACGCATTCCGCCCGCTAGAGCTCACATTCGGAGATGAATATGGTGTTGCAGACGTGCAGCTAGGCAAGACAAGGTACATGATGCGGTGACGCTCTAGAAGCATACATACTGACTATATCAGAGTGATCGCGCGGATTTCAGTAGATGTGACGACGCCTTTGCCTGAGCGCAAGTTCGATGGCGTCTTCCAAATCATTACAGAGTTCTCTCCTATGGCATCACCAGCGTTTGAGGTCGGACGGTCAGTTACTGCAGCTCTTGTGCAACGGGAATCCTAGGAGCTGTATCACTAACAAGTTTCAGACCTACCAACGCAGAAGTAGTTCTCTCACGAATCCTCGAGAAAGCCATTCGCCGGTCCAACGCGCTTGACACAGAATCGCTATGCATAATCGCAGGCCTGAAATGTTTCGCCCTTCGCGCCGACGTTCACGTTATCGATCATGATGGAGGTCTTATTGACGCATCCTGCATCGCTGTCATGGCCGCACTGCAGCACTTCCGAAGACCAGACGTTCTGGTTGAAGGCGAGAAAGCAACTATCCTGAGCATACGCGAGCGCGATCCCATACCTCTGTCAATATTGCACCAACCGCTCTGCGTGACGTTCTCGTACTTTGAGGAAGGCGAGCTATTCCTGGTTGATGCAAACCTCGCGGAAGAGCAAGTTCGGGACGGCGAAGTCATCATTACAATGAACCGACACGGCGAAGTATGTCAAATTGCCAAATATGGAGGCGCAACCGTGGAGCCCTATGCGCTGTTCAATCTCACCAATCTCGCTCTGCAGAAGGTCAAGGAGATGAGTAAATTTATACAAGAGCGACTTGATGAGGACGCTAAGAGAAGGAATGCTGGAGGGTTGTTGGCAGAGCTTAGTGCTGAGAACGACAGACCGTTCGACAGGCCCGTAGGATGAAGAGTTTTAGAAAGGCCGGGTGGAATTTAACCCGCATCCGAGAAGAATTCACGTTGCGCGGCTTGAGGCTGCGCAAACAAAGTCGGCGAAAGCGAGTCGCAAGATCCGCAACGTTATCTGATACCCGTTTTGGCAAAGCCAAAAGACGGAGGTCCGGATGCTCTTGGTAGACATTCATTCTTCACGAGCGACAACCCACCGAGGCTCCTTGAATGATATTGAGCTCCTCAGTTTGGAAAAGCAGCTCCGCTTTGCTCCACCAAGGTTCGACACCAATGCTCTAGATAGACGAAATACCCAATAATACCTCCGACGCTCCGTCGCGGTGACCATTTCGGACGAAACCATGCAATTTGAAATTCCCTGAAGGTCCGTGATGTGGTGGCTAGCCCCTGTTGCTGACAAGGCATCGGGCGTCCAATAGGACTGCCTCGGCTATTGACATTTCAACGTCTGCTTGCTTGCGCAGCACCAGGCACCACAAGCTCATCCGTGGACCCATGTAGCCAACATGATCAGACCACGAGTTTGGATATCAAATCACGTCTGCGCGGCCAAGAGCGCGTTTGTATATGTATAGCTAACCCCACTCAATAACTGATATAACCTAGAACTTCCCCTGCGAGTTGCTAACCGTTGCATTGCGTCATTGTCCTGCGATCTCAGGGTCCTTTAACAGCAACCAAGAACCTCAACAGCGCTTCTTGTTCTGCATTCTTCTCCCTTCCTTTTTCGTATTTAGCAAAATCAGTATTTTACCACCATGACCTCGAAACTCGTTCCGTCAAATCCCGCCGAGGTGATGGTCATTCGCGACGTCGTCCCGCGCACCATCACCACCCTCTCAGTCCCCTTCGCTCGCTTCGGCCGCATGCGAATCGGCGGACGAGCTACGATCGTTCGCCTCCAGAACGGTTCCCTCGCCGTATTTTCTCCCGTCGCGCTCACGGAAGAGGTCAAACAGAAAGTTGCTGAGCTAGGCGAAGTGAAATACATCACAGCTCTTGACTTCGAGGTACGTCCTCCCCTGCAATTTACCTCAGAACCCAGTCGCTAATGTTCGGCCTGAAGCACCACATCTTCCTCGGTCCCTGGTACGCCGCCTACCCTAATGCGAAGGTCCTCGGCCCCGAAGGCCTCCCCGAGAAGCGCAAGTCCCAGAAGAACGAAGATGTCCCCTTCGCCCACGTCTTCACAAAGGACAAACCCATAACCTCCATCGACCCTGACTTCGACCGCGAGTTCGAATGGGAATACGTCCCTGCGCACCAAAACAAAGAAATTGTATTCAACCACAAGCCCACGCGCACACTCATCGAGGCCGACCTGATGTTCAATTATCCGAGCACGGAGCAATATAGCAAGACGAAAGAGAGCGCAACTAGCGGCATCTTAACAAAGATCTTTGGGATGTTTACGAGCACGCAAGGCAAGGGGCAGAAGAGGGCGATTTGGTATGGGATCAGTAGCGGGGACAGAATGGGATTCTCGAGAAGCGTGAGTAAAATTCACCAGTGGGATTTCGACAGGATCATTCCTTGTCATGGAGATGTTATTGAAAGTGGTGGGAAGGGAATCTTTGCGAATATTATGGAGTGGCATCTGGATCTGGCGAAGAAGGGATCGTAAGTGGTGAGGCGTCAGGAGTTGCAGGGTGAGAGAGGGTCGGGGTGTATGTATAGTGAGATGTAATGAGATTTTGTAGATGATTGTTAAGTATCTGAGCGTTATCACGCTGTGCGATAGTTCTGAGGCTAGGGGTTCTGAGGTTCACGAGAGGTTCTGCATGGGCTTTGTTCACTGATGTAGACTCTTCTTGAACTCTATTTCTACCACAAGCGCAAATTTCAATAGCTCAATCTGTCTTGCTTACTGAATAAATGTTCACCTCACACTTCGTCCCCCGAAATCGAGACTAATATGGAGGCTTTGTCTTGAAGCGTTATTTAATGAAGATCAGATTAGTGTGTGTAGGCCATGTGTTACACAAAAGTCGGCAAACCTAATGACCCCTTTGCCCAGAACAATGTCTCATATCCCATACCTCCCCACTGAACTGTGTTGCGCCATAGTCGCAGCAGGCGACCCACTGAGCAACTACACCTACCTCCGCGCCACCAACAGATTCTTCAAGGAGCTTGTCGAAGACGATTTTTACACACGCTTCTCCATGTCAAAAACAAAGCTGGAAATATCCCATCGACCAGTCCACCTCTACCGGTGTAGAACTTCACCATTTCACCCAATCAAATTCAGACAACGAGTTGACTTTGACTTCGATTTCCTCACTTTCACAATAAACAAGGCGCGAGCGGGTTTCACGCTCAAAAATATGAACAGTGAAAGCCTTCGTGGCTTAGAAAGGATCCAAGCAGAGCTTGGACCAGAGAGAATCCCGGATTGGGCAGCCATGAAGAACAAATTCAAGGCGCACAACTATTTGCTTAAGATGGAGTACGATCTTACAATACCGGATGTCTTTCCAGGCCTTTTCTCCGAGGATGACGTCCCGCTTTATGGGCTCCAGGTCGATATTGAACACCGACAGGTCAGCATGGAATGGATGCCGATGTTGACGGCAGTCTTGCAGCAGTGCAAGCGTAGGAAAAGGATTTATGAAAGAGTGAGGCAATTGAGATACTCATGTTGCGGTAGTGAATAATAATAGTAATGGAATGTGGAAGCAACGTAGGCCCATGTTAGAAACTCGCGGCCAAGACTATTCATGGTTCTCTGAACGACAGCCATGTCTCAAGACCATTCGTACATTCATCCAAATTGGGGAAGGCAAGGAATCAGTCACGGCTAAGCCCGCTCGACTCAATACCCGTTGTAGCGCTCTGAGATAAATGCAACTTGCTTCGAAGGAGTTCATGCTAGTCAAGTTGAGAGCACAAAAACCAGTCCACCTTAGGTTTTGTCTGTTCATATGATGAGTTTCCAATTAGTGTCGATGGCTTAACAGCTGCAAATTACTTCTTTGATAACGGATGTCATTGATGTCATAGCAAGAGCAGAGGTGGAGAAGAGAGGTAGAATGTATTGACTACTCCGACATGATCGCGGAGACTTTCGGTCTCGAGGGTGCTGATACTAGCGAGGTATACTGGAGAGACGAAGAGATACCTATGATAGCTCCCTCTCTTAAAGAACCCCTTTGGGTAGAGCAGCGGTTCGCGTGAAGATCGAGTTTGCGATCAGGACTGCCCTCGTTTCGGAGACTGTAAACAACCCCATAGCCATCATGGCTATATGCTGATGAATGCCTAGCATAAGATTAGGCCAGAGGCGTGGCGTTGGGGGCGATATTTCGCCCATGGCGCGGAAAGCAGCCAATGTTGGTAGAATACAATGCAGCTAGTTGAAAAGAGAGGAGACAACCAAGTCTCATGACCATTCACGGCCTCTCTGCATACACACTCGCTCACTCGTGAAAAGCGCGATCAAGGTCCGACAAGGTGCACCCTCCTTTTCTGTTCTAGAGATCAGAAATTATCCGTACTTTTACAATACCAACTGTCGAACTGTCAATTCCGTGCACACAGCATGGACCTTAGCACTTATCAGGAATTAAGTCCGAGTGATCACAGAGGCGCCTCATCACGCAATGCGCGATCCTCCCTTTGTCCCTTCCGCATTCAGTCGCTGCCCCTCTACACCACACTCTCCTTCAAATCAAACATAACGGGTTTGCTCTCTTTGAATCCCTCCCTTTCGTTCATCGCGCCCCACCACTCAGCCAATGTCGGATAACTCCCCTTCCAACCCTCCCTCGCCCCGGCAAAATCAATATGCCCCACACCACACACAGCCGCAATATCCGCAATCGTCAAATCATCTCCGACCAAGTACTGTTTATCTGCTTTCTTCCTTTCCTTCACCAGATCCTCAAACGCTCTCATAGCCCCGTCAATCTTGCGATCCTGCCGCGCGCGCCACTCCGCGGACGGTTTCTCACGCTTAATTTCAAAGAAGAGCAGGACGAACGCATCCATCAGTCCCTCAGCAAGCACCTGTATCTGTCTCGCCTGCAGATCTAGATCCATATCGCCCGTCAGCAGCCTAGGTTCGCGGTCGGCGTATTTCTGAATGAGGTACTCTTGGATGTGCGCGCTATCGTACACCGGTGGCCGCCCGTCAGGAAAGAGGAGAATTGGGAGTTTCTCAAGTGGATTGTATTTGGGTGTTTGTGTGTCCTTTTCCCAAGGGATCTCGTTCTGGAGTTGGAAAGGAATGCCTTTCAGCGTCATGGCTATGCGGTTCATGCGTGCGAAGGGCGACGGCGTCGCGGATATCAAGGTGAGGGGACCTTCTGTTTTAGACATGGTGATGGTGAGTGCGTGTGGTGGGTATTGAGGCGCGGAGTAGAGGGTGCAGCTTGTAAAAGCTTGAGTGGGGTGTTGGTGACGGTACCATGGGTACGTAAACGCGGAGATATACTTGAAATATTAGGGCGAGAAAGGGCGATTTGGAATTCCGCCTGGATCGGCAAGAGTAACATCATGTTTCTCATAGCATTGCATATCTGCAGATAAGGAACTATAATGTTGGGGTATAGCGTCATGATGCGTAATGTGGAGACGGATCTTGTTGGCGGCACGGTCCGGTGCAGGACTAGTTGCATATCACCTGTAGTCTGACCACCAGTCCGCAAAACCAGTCATTTTGCCCTCTGTGATTTCGATTTTGTACTTGTCAGAACGACTTTCAGTCTCTTGAGCGCGGGGAATCTGCTTATCCTTTTCTGCTCCTCGGGTTTCTCTGCGTTCTCTTCTTTTGCTTTCTGCCTGTCCCTCACTACCTCGTTGTCTTCCTCATCCCTTCTTTTCGCCCAATTTGTATTCCTTATCAAAGCCTTCAGGACATCCTCCAGCACATTCCTGTCAAATCTGTCGACTTCGAACGCCTCGACGCCAACCATGCTGGCCCATTCCTCAGCCAAGTCTTTGGGAACTTCCCTCTTGTCGCTATTATCACCCTGGACAAGATCGACTTTGTTCCCAACCAGCACACACCCAAATTTTCTCGTCTCTGATCATGTAAGGATACGAAGGTAGCAGAAAGCTCGGCAAGGTAGACTTACCACTCTGATTTTCCTCTTCGTAATCGCCTGTTCGCGACTCGTCCCCCGAGTCTCTTAAATCCCATAAATATTGCCAACCAAACTCTGTCACCTGTCTGTAGCTCTCTTCACTCGTAATGTCATACAACAACACGACAGCATACGATTTTCTCACAGCAGTGTTGATAATAGCATTTGCAAACCCAGGTTCCCTAACCCTGATTGGTGTCAGGCTGATGTCGTCGAAGTTCAGCTCATAGAGGTCACCATCAACTTGCAGACTCATGTGGGCGGAAGCTGGGCTTATGGTTGGAGCGTAGCGATGATACTGGGTGTCGTGGGCAACTTTATCGGCGAAGCTGGTCTTGCCGACGCCCGACTCGCCGAGAATAGTGATGGTGAGGTAAAATTTGGACATTGCTACAATGTTTCAAGGTATCGCGAAATGCTAGAGACATGACCCAACGGATCGCGGAGATATACAGGGCGTGGGGGCCTGTAAGAAAGCACGCTAACACCGAAACCGTATTGTCACGTGACTTGAAAGTCCCGTAGGAGCGAAGTCCCGGACTGGCGTTGATGGATATGACGCCTTAATCGAACCGATGTCTGTCCGAGCTCTACGTCATGCATTTCGCAGCATCGCTTGTAGTGTCGCATGCACCCACGCCATTTCCTCCTTTATCTTTCACAGAGATTGCGCTTGTCCGGAAATAGGTCTTCGTTCATGCCAAGCTAACGCCAAGTTATCTCCGGCACCGACATCCGAGACTGATCCTCGTCAAGCAGACCGTGTTTGGCTAGATGACATCGGCCAGTCCTTTTCAATGCATGCGATATGGACACCAAGAGCTCCGGCCAGCCTTTCAACGCCTTGTCTTCGCTCAGGGTCCAGATGCGGTGCCTCTGCCCTCAACCTCTCCGCACACCCACTGCTGCTTCACCACCCGGCGGTTGAACGAGAGCACCTCCACGGACGACTCAGGGAGCCGCCACCGCCGCCCCACTCATCGATCGCCGCTTCCGGCCTTGCGACGCGCAATCGACCTTGACACAGCTTTCACATAAGGAACTTCATACAGCGGAACACGCTTGTACATAACACCACGAAGAATTGCCTCAATCAAGCACACCGCACCCGCCGTCCCCCGCGACGTGCAAGCAATGTCACGCGATCACTACTCCCGCCGCCCGCTCATTGACCTCGTACACAACGACAACGACCTCGACGTGTCCGACGAAGAAGACGCCTTCTACGCTATCGACGAGGGCGACTACCTACTGCATCCCAAGTGGCGGGCGATGCTCACTCGGACGTCCAATCGCATCCCGCGGAGACTGCAGCGCTATTTCGTCATCTACGCGTTTGCTGCCGTTGTGCTGCTCATAAGCTGGCGCTTGTACATAGGACCACAATACTCTGCGTACCGGGCGGAGCAAGCGCATTTGGACGCTGCGGCGAAGTTGGAACCTGCAAAGAGTGCAACCCCAGACTTCAAGGACATGTTGCAGGTGAAGAATCTGGAAGAGAAGCATTTGCCGAGGGGAGAGGGACGGTTGGTGGTTGTAGGAGATGTTCATGGTTGTAAGAAGGAACTCGAGGCACTGCTGAAGAAGGTGGGCTTTAAAGAAGGAAAAGATCATCTTGTTCTCACGGGAGATATCATCGCGAAGGGTAGGTTGCCGTCTAGAATAACTTGCGACGGCACCAGCTAACACTGACTAGGCCCCGACTCGCCCGGCGTCGTTACTCTGGCTTCGAAGCTAGGCGCATCCTGCGTGCGCGGCAACCACGAAGATAGAGTCCTCCTCTCGATCCAAGAAGCCGCCGAATACCACGACCCCATTATTCCACGCCCAGATGTTAACTCGGTTGATCGTCCTGTCGATGTCGATGAAAGTGCACTCGCATACAAGAATCCGAAGCTGCTCAAACTCGCCAAATCCTTTACCCAGCCGCAAATATCATGGCTTCAATCCTGCCCTGTAATTCTCCGCGTCGGTCAAATAGGGTCTCTCCACAATGTCGCCGTCGTGCATGCAGGTCTTGTACCAAACGTTCCGCTCGAACAACAGGATCCCTTTCAGGTGATGAACATGCGAACGATAGACCTAGACACATTACTGCCGTCTGAGACACGGGAGCACACGCCATGGGAAAAGTACTGGAACCACCAGCAGGAAAGCAAACCGGAGACTGAGCAGACAACTGTCATCTATGGACACGACCGGAAGAGAGGGAAGAACATCCAAAGGCACAGCATGGGTCTCGACTCTGGATGCGTGAGTGGTGGCCAGCTGACAGCTATGGTCATCAAAGAAGGAGGCAAGCATTCTTATGTACATGTTAACTGTAAAGGATATGTCGATTAGACGGTGTCAAGGGTGTCGTCATTGGTAGCATTGCATAGGATGGGGTTCGGCGTACATATTCGATTCGATGTTGCGTATTTTCAGATGGGTATGATACCACCAGAGGGCTCTGTCGAGCTATTGTAAATGTAATTGAATGCTATCTTTATATTCATATCAGCTTCCAGTGCTTACCGCACGTAAACGGAGGTATGATTATCGACCGAAAGATCTTGTATATTCGCTGCATGAATATACATCGACGAAGTTATCGGCGATAAAAGAATGTATCTGTTTTACCACGCCGCACTAGTTGCTTCCGCTGTCGTGTTCCTAGAGCGAAAATTGTCGGACATCGCTCACTTTTCACCACGCTTTCGCACTTCGCGAAGAATGCCCAAGATCCACCCGCCGAGCCGACGTATTTCGGCTTGCTTGGCACGCTTACACAAATTCTGCAACCAATTGGCTCGTCTTCGTACGATTGCTCGCGTATGCGAGATCAGGGCCAGGATACATGCGCAAGGATGTAAGCTAGCGTAATCAGGGTAGATGTTATTCTAACCACTCTCTATTCGCAGCATCACGCATACTTGGCATTGCGGCGGAGTTAAGTGATGCCATACGGGCGTACTCGATGTAGGAGATACGATGCTGGTGAGAGTATATAATTCTGGATCTGCGCCATTGCGTTGAGCGTCAGTAGCACACCTACACACAACACTCTTCGTTTCTAGGACTTATAACAAGCAACATATTGCAACAGCACCAGCCTGACACTTTGCCCTATCCTAGCAATGGCTGCACAAACACCAGTCTGGTTCATCACCGCCGCGTCGTCCGGCTTCGGCCACTACCTCGCCCTCGAAGCCCTCGCCCGCGGCCACCACGTCATCGCCTCCGGCCGCACAGTCTCAAAACTCGCGGCCCTCAAACAGGCTGGCGCACATACAGTCACACTGGACGTCACCTCACCTCTTGAAGAAATCAAGCAGGTCGCAGAAGACGCAGTCGCAAGGTACGGCTACATAACGCACCTCGTCAACGCCGCAGGCTACGCTCTCGTTGGCGCCGTCGAGGAAACCTCCCCCAGCGAGGACTACGACAGTTTCAACACGAACGTGTTTGGCGTGCTGAACGTCACGAAGGCCTTTCTGCCGTATCTACGAGAAGGAACCGGACACAGGACGATCTGCAACTTCGGGAGCATTGCGAGCTGGACGGGCGGCCCGGGAGCAGCCCTGTACTACAGCGCAAAATGGGCTGTGAGCGGCTTGTCCGAGGCATTGAGGGAGGAAGTGGCGCCGTTTGGGATTTCTGTCACGGTGGCTGAGCCGGGGTACTTCCGCACTGGGTTTCTCAATCCTGGTGCGGCTATTCAGTCGAAGGAGAGAATTCAGGCGTATGAAGAGAGCGCGGTAGGGGAGACGAGGAGAGCCTTGAACCAGACAGATGGGAAACAGATGGGGGATGTGGTTAAGGGGTGTAGGGTGCTGGCGGACGTATTGACCAAGAGTGGGGTTGCTGAGGGCAAGGAGGTACCTGTGAGAGTGGCGTTGGGAAGTGATAGTCCGCCGACGATTAGGGAGAAGATTAGGCAGACGGAGAAGTTGTTGGATGAGTGGGAGGGGGTTACGATGGCGACGGATCATGAGGAGTAGGGAATGGACTGGGTAGGAAAAAGGAATATAGATCTCGTATATGAAAAGCGTGGGTATATGATTACGGCTCACGTTGGAAGGCGGTGAACGTGATGCCGCTCATCTTTCCAGACTGAGAATGCATCTTGTAAAAGCCCCACCCTATAGACTACCATTTCGAAAAGTAGGCTAGTCACCATTCAAGATCTAGAGAAGCAGTGTGATTTGTTCATGCTTATTGCCTTCTAGCCATGAAGGAGTTGTCTTGCTCCTATCATAATCTAACTCCCATGCTACACAATAATGCTAATTCACCTTGCAACATTTGACGTTTTGACAGAAACTCCGCCAAGTCAATCATGAGAAGACAAACATTCCATACAGAATCTCATTTCTTCCCTTCTTTCTTCTTCCTGCTCGAATTATCCGTCGTCTCGAGCACATGGCTATAAAACTCAGTAAAGTCGTTCGACAGCCCGTACGGTGCTCGCATACGACGATGGGCAGCCATCATGGAGGCAATCTCAGGGACAGAGGTCCACCATGGCGGTGTGGGATGTGTGTGAGAAGGTAAGGTGTAGGGAGACGGATAGATGGGAAAGGTAGTTGGGGTTTGGGCCTGCGGCTGGAGTGTATTAGCATCATGATGGCCCAGGGGGACTAAGGCGGTTCAGGGGCACATACTAGAGTAGCTGTAGCTCTGCCGAACGAGGAGGAGCGAGGAAGAGTAATCGATGCAGCGAAAGGAGCTGAAGGAGGAGGATGGTTGGCAGATGGAGCTGTTTCCAGTGCTGAGAGCTGTATACGGGGCCTGGTATAGTTGCTTGTTGCCGTTTGTGTCTGTTCCTGGAGTTGATCAAAGTTGGAGAGGAAGGCTTCGTCGACTGCTGATAGGGCGGTCGAAGCAGACCGTGGCGCGGTTTCTAGGTAAAGTCAGTATGGAATGGAATATCGAGTCATGACCATATGATTACCTTTCGTGGGGGGATCTTCTGTTCGTGGGTGACCAGGGGCAGTGTCGATGTTCAAGAAGAATTGTCGAGCTGAGCGACCCGGGTGGCTGTGTTCTTGCCGAGGTTGTGCTTGTGTAGTAGCTAGGTCGTGCTCCTGGGACTGGTTCGTGGCATTGGATGAGATAATATCATCAGTTGCCAACCTAAGCTCAGTGGATTCGGCATTATCCAGCACCTGGTCGGCTTCAACTATCTCCGCATCAGCCGGAGAGTCATTCCGAATGGATGGAACATGACCACGCGTATCGTGGCTCTCCTCGCCATCTTGCCCATACTCGCCAAGATCCTCTTCGCTGTCACTTCCAGTAACCTCGTAGTCCAGATCATCGGAGTAGGCATAATCTTGTCGACTGCGCAGCAGCCGCCGTGGGCGTGGATCTGGAGCATTCTGTGAACCGTCCTGCTGTTGCTGCTGGGTCTGTGTGCTCTGAACGCTTCCCGTCGATTTGACCTCCGTAGGGCCGCCAGTGGTGACCTGACCCTGTGGTGGCTTCGTGCATGCCACTTCACGTCCACGGCAGTTGGTACAGTCGCCCTCTCCTTTCGCGGCATCACACCTGTCGAGACCGGCTTCGGCGCACTCATCGCATTTCTCCCAGCACCTATCTTTCATGTGCTTCTGTTTCCATTGTCAGCAGAGCATCGAAAGTCGAGGTTGGGGTGCGTACTGCTGTAGACCTTCGGTGCGCAGATCGCATGCCGCAGCGGTGACATCGCCACATGGATGCGCCTCTATGAGCGACGGCACAGGGAGAGGCCCTACAGTGATCCTGGAATTTATCAATATCCGAACGATTTGTGTCTCTGTGGTAAAGCACACATCGAATGAATGTTTGTTGCTGTATGCCTTGCCGCAGTATTCGCAGGACCATTCACCATCATTGACGTTTGATACGGCAGATGATTTCCTCGTCTTGCGAGCCATACCCAACGCTTGGCTGACAAGATACCTTTTTGTGTTCGGTTGCGCCTGATTAGACGTCAAGTGGAATGTCGGAAACGTAGAATTTTCTTGTTTGAGCGGGAGAACTGACTACGTGGGGCTGACGTTCTTGCTCTACGAGACAAAAGCGACCCTATATGTTTATGGGCTCAGAAAAAGCGGACAAAGTTGAGAAATGTCCATAGCGGCCACTGCGGCTAGGCAGAGACGCTAAGGCCCGCGTCGTGAAAGGGAGGTCTCGTGATCAGTACCATCGCCCGGCAACTAACTTTAGGCATAAGCTGCGGCACATCTGTACCATAGTCCCATGCCGCTGATAGAGAATGTACAATGCAGCGAGCGCGGGTACTATCGTGCACATGTTTGAACCCCAATCGAGCACATGAGGCGCTTTGATTGCACCGCGCGTCCTCAATTTAGGTAACTATCTTTTTCAGCCGTTTATCGTCAGTTTATGTTTGCTGGTTGGTTCGTCCTATCTGTATGCTCCACTATCGACAGTTGAGGCAGTATGCACTTTGTCTATCGTGAATTTGGGTAGCCTCTGCTCACAACCTCTTGGTCCTCAATTTCAAACAAAATTGGGAGTAGAGTATCAATCATGGTTACAAGGCCGATTGCGAGTGTTAACGGCCGACAACGACTCTCCCACAGCTAAAATTTTACTGCGAAGTCGAAGATTTCTGTGACCGACAATCCGAGGATGTTTCCCGCTCGCGGATTACACATCCGCGATGGGTTGAACTGCTTGCATTGGTTCGTGCCCGTTGCTGCCATATTCATCTACTATAGAGAGTATACGTAGCCCCCAGAAGCGTCGCCTAGCTTAGACTGACTTCCCGATCTTGTAAATAATGATTCGCCTACCACAGGGCTCACTCGATAGTCGACTGACTTTGGCCGTCTCTAAACCTTCCAGCATCGTCTGTTACGCTATGACATACTGTCATGCCTTGATTAATCATCTGAGAAAACATGAACGAACCTTCTCTTATCCATCTTGATGGGGACGTCGTAGAACCGCCAAGTCTGAAGGACCTTGTTCAGCAAGGTCATATTAGTCATCTCAGATACGGCGTGAAGGGTGGAAGAAAGACAACTTGGGTATTCGAATCTCCGGTACTATTCATCACCTTGAAAATCGATACGGCATTCGCCCAATTGTTGAAGGGCTTGATTCCCCTTGAGCAACGATGAACGGACCTGTAGGAGAAAGGTACCCCGCACGCGAAGCGAAGAGCCCAAGAACAGGAGACCGAACACTCCCCTTGTGTCAATACGCACCGCCCAGCCATACTCCATCCCATTCCGCGCTAAGCCGCTTTCCCCACCACTAAGCCGCACCCGGTAAGCGCTAAGCCTCATAGAGCGGGGTACAGCATTGCTCCAACGCAACACCATTGGTCCTAACACCGCGCATCTTGCTTCTGCTTGCAGGAGGGTGGGTGGACACCTCGGTAGAGGGACGGGGATGGTATATAAGTAGGCTGATCTCGCCGCTCGTGGGTCTTTTGGTTGATGTAGAAGCGTCCGCAAGACAAGTGCCAAGAGATTTACACGTGATTTATACGATCCTGGGCTTGCTGAGCGTGAACAATGTCTAGTCATTCAGATTGTCGTCGAACGAAAACGTATGACGGTGGAAGGCGAAATGTAGGCCAGCGGATGTGAGTTTGTCAATTCATTGGTCGTTTTGCGGTTTGACTGACGTTCTTAAGTTGCTATAGTGAGGTCGCACAGGTGCCGTTGGAAAGGTCGGCTACGTCGGACATGCCGGTAGTTCGCTTGATGAAGTCGGAGGTTCCCTTGACCGAATCGGTTTTGCAGGCCCGGAATGCAGATGATGAAGCTGTAAGACTGTACTGGGAAGCACAGGAAGAAGAGAGGAAAGAAAGGCTCGTGCGAGCCGCCAGAGAACTGGGGTTTGAACTGGCACGACGATGTTATTGAGTGATATAGATGGTGATCGCAACGATAAGGAACAAAGTCGGTTGGGAAAGGAAACTGCGAATCGATGTTGTAAGGGATTTCTTCTCCCAGATTGCGATAGTTTCAGGCTTGTTGTATGCGACTGCGAACAGTCTGCACAATATCCCTCAAGCCATGCAACCGCGCATCTTTCGTTTCGCCCAGATACAGCGACGCCACAGGCCAAGCATGAATACCTCCTGGCTGTTCGTAGCTATCAACGTCTGTGCCAGTCTTTTTGAGCAACGAAATAAGCGATCGAGTTTCCGGTCCCAGAACCTCTTCAGAACCGTATAGAAAGAACCATCCTTTCTCTGGGCTCGCTGCCGTCCACTTCTTAATGTCCTTGCAATTGCCCGGCGACACCAGCGGATCGTCGGCTGGTACCTTGGGTCCAATGTACTGACGCCCGTAGAGCTCTAGGCTACCGGCATTGAGAAAATCGCTGGGGGTATTGCGATTGTTCTTCGATATGATGGTTACCCACGGGGAGATCATGACTGCTAAACCCGGTCGCTGATGGCGCAATTCGGGATGGTCAGTCATGTAGAGCAGAAAACTGAGCATTAATGTGGCTCCGGCGGAATCGCCGCTGACACAGATCCGGGTGTGGTCCCGCGCGATGGAAAGAACATATTCATAGCCAGCGAGAGTTTCTTGCAGTTGAGTGGGGTAGACTGCGTCTGGAACAAGGGTATATTCTAAGGCGAAGAGAGCTGGATTCCTGTAGCCGGCTTCCTTGAGTAAGGTAATCCACGCGAGAAGGAATTCCATGTAGAAATAACCAGACCCCATAGCGAATCCTCCGCCTATTTTTTGGGTTAGCCTCACAAAGTCGAAGAAAAGAGATGTATGACTGACCATGACAGTAGTAGACGATAATGTCCGGTTGCTCTTGCCTGTTGTGAGTGATCCAGATACCTTTCAAGCCAGGCTTTCGGAGTCAGCGATAAATTTGACAAACATAATCATGAATCCTACTCTATTGATCTCATTCCATCGTAAAGGCGCAGTTACAATTCCATGTCGCAACATGCGAAAACGCAGGAAAGGTAGAGAAACACCTTTGGAAAAAAAGACTCGTCCTAAAAACGGTGGCATAAAAGCGAATGCATATCTGACGCATCTGATGACGAAGTCCTGGAATGGGGTCGCGCGTTGCACAAACGGACTGCGTTGCTCATAGCGAGTGAAATATCTTTCCCTGATGAACTGATAAGGTAGGACGAAGACTTGGAAGGCTGTGAATATCAAAATGCGGAGATGGAATACATGTGATGGACTTACTTAGTGAAGGCAATGCACCAATAAGCCATGTCGCTGTGCGGATTAGACCAACATGTATCAGAAGCTGCGGGACCAGCAAAATCAGAAAGACGATGCAGTCTATATAAGAGATCTGGCTCAGTATCATGGTCGAGATCCCAATGAGAGTGTGGTTACATGCAAGGGGGTTCACGCCCACCATTTGTTTGGCGATGGCGGCAAGGTGGGTACTTTCCCGTGATGACGCGCTGAAAGCATGAATGGCTTAGCGTGCTTTTGCGGAGCGGGCTGATCACGTGAGCATGCGGCGGTCGCGCTTTCCTTGGCGACGTAAGTTTTACAGACACCTCACTTGTGACAGCAACTGCACCCGCGCTCGCAATCAACACAACCGACACCAAGACCCTCACCTCCGCACGGTCTTTTGCTTATTGCGCGACTGATGCGGGTTGCTGCGCCAATTGTCTAACCCATTGATTCCGGCCGGCGGATGCGATCGCTTAGACTGTGACTGCAGGTGCTGTAGCCTTGCGCTCGCTCTGCGCCTCGGAACCTCACCATGGCGACCACTGCCGGAGATCCCAAGTTGGCGCCACTCGCCAACGAGCTCAAAGAGCACGCTCTGTACGTCAATCACTTGTATATCTACTATAGCACGCTAACAGTCATAGGACGCTCGACCGAGGTGCATTCCCCAAGAGCTTTTTCTGCGCGCTTTGCGACCAGCTCGCTTTCGATTCATACAAGCTTCTGTGCTGTAACAAGGTCATTTGCTCGTCCTGTATGCACTACCACCCATCGTGAACCAACGAGTGACTAACCCTCTACCCAGGCCAGTCGAAGCTTGAATTCCCTACAACATGCCCTTCGTGCGATCACTCGCCAGTAGAAGCGGACTCATGTTCCCCGAATAAGGCGCTGCGCAACACCATGCGAGTCTGGCTGCAAAAGCAAAAGAAGAAAGAAGAAGTCAAGGCAGCATCGGAAGCCCCGCCGACACCGGCTGTTGAACCGACACCGGCACCGTTTGAGGCGCAACCCCCGAACGATTCTTCCGATAAGCCGATCGAAAGCATCGAGAAAGCGCCGCGAACAGAAGATAGTGGTGTAGACCAGAGCGCGGCCGACAGTGTGGTTGAGGACAGGCCAGCTTCTGCTGCACCACAGCGCGAAGAGGTAAGATTCTGACGGGAACAAGCAGCATGTAGTAAATGCTGGTGATGATCAGGATTAACATAGGACAGAGAATCACGGCCGCCCCGGACGATACACAACAAAAAGAAGACCAGGACGGAAAGGTTCCCGAAGATGAGAATCAAAGTGCTGAGCCTGCACAAGAAGAGGACAACGCTCAAATCCCGAATGGACCCAGCGGCCAAGTGTTTCCAAACAATGCCATGATGAACACCAATGGGATGCCTAATCAGTTTGGCTTCGGCTTTAATGGCCAAGGGAACTTTGGCATGGGGATGAATAACATGCCCAACATGATGAACCCCGGTTGGAACAACATGGGTATGACCCCCGTCCCCTCGCAGTATCGTTCACACGTTGATCGCCGGTCAGGCTATGGCATGAACAATATGAACGGCATGAACGGCATGTTCGGCTTCGGTGGAAACATGGGCATGGGGATGAACGACATGTCCATGAACTATGGTGGCAATTTTGGGAACGGATGGAATGGCATGGGCGGCGGCGGCTATGGGTTCAATGGCTACAACCAAATGGGTGGATATAATCAATCTGGAGCCTATCCCGAGATGATGAACCAATACCCCAAGAATCATATATCAAACCAAAATCGTTTCCCAGGCAATGGTCCGGGAAACTTTTCCCAGCAGCAGAACAGGAACGGAAGTTTTGGAAGTGGATATGGTCCAGGTGCCGGTATGCAACAGAACAGCCGCCCAGGAAGTCGGACCGGTCCAAACAACGTACGTCGATTTTCACGCTCGAGTTTGCCGAAACTACCGAAGGCATCTCACTCTTTCCACTCCCCCAAGAACACAACAACTGACAATCCCGTTTTCGAACAGTCTGAAGGCAAGTCCCGCGCGGGAACTGCTGAATTTGCCACCGAGGATCAAGGTAAAGATGAGCAAGCTTCTGAGACCACTAAATCCGGTCAAGAAGGTAAGGCGGACACGCCCGCTGCTGAAGGAGATGGCACAGAACAAGCAGCCGAAGGCGCTGTCACCGAGGATGCCCCAGAGGCAGCAGAAGATGCGAATACAGCAGGACCTGAAGCAAATCAGTCTTCTGCGCTCAATCAAATTCAGACTGTTGATTCTGTGGATATGGAAGACCAGGATGTTGCTCCGAACATGATGGGTGGTAACATGCAATTTGCTCCTCAAATGATGAACTCGTCCTACCCGAATCAAATGAACGGAGCGTACAATCACAGCATGGGTAATATGGGCAACATGGGTTACCATAACAACAACTTCGGTCCTCGTGGCGGCTTCAATAATGCCTATGGTGCAGCAACTGTTCTCACAGGCGAGCCCCGTGGAGTCGGCGTGGCAGGGGCTCCCACAGGACCTCGAGCGATGCGTGAGGGTCGTCCGAATACCGGATTCTCAAGTCGAGCGAACAACATTCGTTACAATCCACCTCCTGCTGCAACTCCTGCCGCCGAAGCTCCAGCTGGAAGTCGCAGCCCGCCGCGACGAGTTCGATCGTAAGTTTCAGCTCATGTTAAAGATCGACTTGGAAATGCTGACATCACGTAGCCGATCACCAGTACGGGACGAAAGCCTCCGTACTAGAGATAGGTCAAGGTCTCGTTCGCGTGCGGACTCTGAAGCTAAAGCTGCAGCCCACGACGAGCAACGCGATCGATCCCTTTCGGCAGATCCCGAGCGGCAGGACGACCGTGCGCGATCGCGGACACCGCAGGCAGCTCATGATGCTGAATACGAGCATCGAAAAGAGAAACGTCGGCATCGGTCCTTGCGTTATGACGACTACGACGAGCGAGGCGAACGTGACAAATACGATGATCGTGGCCGCGATGACCGTGATTCGCGGGGCTCGCGGGGCGATCGAACGCGCACTGCCTCTGCCGATTCCAAGTATCGTAGCCGTCGTGACAAAGACAAGTCCCGCTCTTCTCGGTCACACCGGGATCGAAGTCGGGAGCATAGGCGCCGTCACCGCTCGCGCTCACGCTCAGTCGTTGCGGGAGAAGAGGAATATTATGCCAACGACGATTCTAACTCCCGCCGCAAAGATCGAAGTGATAGAGACAAAGATCGTGAGAAGTATCGCGAACGGTCAAGGTCTCGTGATCGTGACCGTAAGGACAGGAAGGACCGGGACTATGAGCGCGACTACGATGACGAGAAGTACCGGTCCCGCGACAAAGACAAAGAGAGGCGCCGTCGCCGTGACCGCGAAGCCGAAGAAGACGAACGCGAATACGATGACGATAAGCACCGTTCCTCACGCCGGAGCCGCAAAGACCGCGACCGTGCTCGTGACCGTGATCGCGATTACGAAGAGGAACCCTCTACTCGTGCAGCCTCACCGCCCGCAAATGCGCCCACCGGTCCTTCTGCGGACAACTTCTCCATACGTGGAGCAAGTAGGCCAAAGACTGCGAATGCCATGGGCCCTCCGCAACCGCCTACTGGCCCCCGCGCCCTAATGCCGCCTAAGGGGCCGGCAGCAGATAGGGACCGCGACCGCCGGCACAGCAGGAAGGGTAGCATGAGTTCCTCCGTCCCTTCGACGTCTACGGAAGCAGCACCGCAAGACCATTACGCCGCGGAGCGCGAGAAGAACGCCCGCGCACGCGATATGCTCGAGCGCAATGCTCCTTCCGACCGCCCCGAGTCTCGCTCGCTACATTCTCGCATATCGTCTTCGCACCAATCCTCCTCGCGGCCAGCATCATCTTCGAAGCGCTCCCGCGACGATTACGACGACGACGAGAGGGAGACTAGGGGCAGTGTGCCGACAGGCCCGGCGAGTCAGAGTAGTAAGAGAAAGAAGAGCGGGGATGCGGGGGGTACAGATCTGGCGAGTGTGCTGACGAAGGGACTGAGGAAGAAAGCTGGGGCGGCGAGGAGGGGCGGCGTGAAAAACGAGGGGGATGTGGAGAGGGAGCTGGAGAGGGTGGAGAGGGAAAGGGATGGGAGGAGATGGTAGGTCATATGGCACTTTGGCGATTTTGTCTTTTCCTGCGGATCTGTCAGGTGCAGGTATAAAGGTTCGGAGGTTCACGGTTGGAGTGGAAGTTTACGGTTCGACATTCGACTCACGGATTGCGGTATCCTGGACGACACGACCACGAGGAACTCCTCTCTGCGACAAACGGACCAGTATCGGATCTCCTCTGACAGTCGGGATTAGCTGGACGATATCAGCTACACAGGTACGTTTTGTGCACATCGACATTGCATTGGCATTGGGCATCGGGCATAAGGCGGCCTTTGCATTTCTTCCGTGACAGGCAATTCTTGTACTATACCCTTCCGTCACTCAGCACTGCACATCAATCAGGCTGCGTTGGACGGATGTAGCAAAAAAACTTCACATTGAATACCAGAAGTCAAATCATTCGGGTCAGAGCGTAATTTCAAAACAGTCCGCTCAATCTTTCAATTATCGTTGACTCCATTATTGGTACGGCAGCTATGAAGTTGCCGCTGAATGGTACTTTTTGTGATTTGGTCCCAATCCATACTTGTACATCATATCATCAAGTCGGCCGTACACTCTGAACACCTCAACGCCTCGTCCCGTTGACATTCTTTACCCCCTGCCCCAATTGACTCGCCACACATGTAGCCTCCCTCACCGCCCGTGAGAATGCACCCCTCACGCCGCCCTCCTCTAGTGCTAGCAACCCTCCAATCGTGCATCCTCCTGGCGTGCTGACCTTATCCCTCAGGATAGCAGGATGCTCGCCGCCCTCCAGCACCAAGCCCGTAGTCCCGCGCATCGTCTGCGCCGCCATGATTTGCGCTTCCGCACGTGGCAGACCCATCGCTACACCAGCATCGGCAGCGGCTTCAAGGACAAGAGCGAAAAACGCGGGGCCCGAACCGCAGAGAGCGGTGGAAATGTCCATCAGGGCAGGTGGAAGTGTGACGACGCGCCCGATCGAAGAAAATATGAATTCGACCAGCTTGTGCTGGTCGGGCTTGAGCGGTGGTGTCGACGTCTGAATCACAGACATGCTTTCGCGGACGAAAGAGGCGGTGTTTGGCATAACGCGAACGACGCGGCACGCATCTGCTGGTGGGCCATCAGGGTACAAAAACCCCTCGATCTGCTCCTGCGTCACGCCCGCCAATATAGACACCAAGATCTTTCCCTTCAACGCATCGCGCACGCCCTCCTCGCCTAGGATGTCCTTGAAGATGTGCGGCTTGCAGGAAAGCAGGATGATATCCCCCTTTTGTATGCCCTCGAGGTTCTTGTTGGTCAGGGTAGTGAGCGAGAAGTTGTAGTGGCCTAGCGCGGTCTTGACCTTTTCTTCAGCGGGTGCCCAGGCGTCGCAGGCGACGAAGTTCTGGAGGTTTGGCGTATCTTTCGGCGAATCTGAGATTGCAGCTTGGGTTTTTGCGGCGGCGAGTGAAGACATGACGCCGCCCATTATGGCGATGCCCATTGTGCCTGAGGATTGTTAGGACGGTGGAAAGGAAGGAGTGGGATTGCATTGAAAGTTGTGGGAAGTTTGACGGAGTGAAGAATATTAATTGAGAGCTATGGGGCCTCAAATAACAGTACGTATATAATTGTATGGTATCCGAACAATCTCTGGGCTCGCAGCCCTTCGTGTGCAACTTTGTGCGGGGTTTCAATTGCGAAGTAAATTGCTACATACCAGAGCCGAGCACGGTCAATGTTAGACCTTTAGAGTCCTGAGAAGAAGCCATGGTGTTTTGTGTCCCTTGTTGCAGGTAAAAGTATCGTCTTTGCGAAATGTTGAAGAGAGAGCGCGCAGTCACGAATGTAAAGCATCCCGCTTTCGGATGGTCCGTGCGCGATGTCATGGGTAGACGCGGTTTATCGGATGTACGACCCCAAGTGGGAACTTCGCACTTTTGGCAGCTGGCAACGCACGACATCCCCGCAACACACGAGACCCCACGCTAAACCTCGGACCTGCATATGCACCTGGACCCGCGGAACATCCATACTACCGTACCTTTCTCACAACCCCCATACTGTACGTGAATATACGACGGTACCCAGGAGACAACAGCCTACCTCTCCACAGCTGGCACGCAACCTTCTTTTCACAACCGACTACCTCGTAGCGCCCTACCTTGTGCCCCGACTGTAGCTGTTCAGAGCTCCTGCGCCTTGCCTCCGACCACCTCCAGCGACCACACAAGATGGACCCCTTCGAAGTCCGCATTCGTTTCACCTCTCATCTCACCCACCTCACCGCCTCGCACACCACGCACCAACGCGCCGCCATATTCGCCCTCAAAAACCGTTCAATGGACGAAGATCTGCATTCGTGCATCCTCGAACAGCTCGAAACATCCTCCCTCAACACGCGCGCAAACATAATGTATTTCATCGAGACTCTCACGAGTTTAGCGAAACAGGAAGGCGCATTGGAGTTCGTAAGGATGATGCAGAGAGACATATTACGGGTTGTAGACGCGGTGGTCCCAGGAGACGGTAGTGGGGCTGCGAATGTAAGGGTAGTGAGAAAGGTGCTGGGGGGCTTAGGGGAGAAGGGCGTGTTGATGAAGGATACGGTTGTTGAACTCGAAGATATCCTTAAAGAGCGCGAGCGCGAGGGAGGAGAAGGCAATCTCTTCGTCAACGCTGGGGATGAAGGTACGCCCAAAAGAAATGGCGCGAGGCTGGACAAAAGGCAGATTGAACAGCGCATCGAAGAGGACAGGGAGAGGCATAAGCGCGCGAGGGAAAGCATTTGGGCTGTTCCAGGAGAGAACGAAGCTGAGATGGAGAGGTTGTGGGAGGAGGCGAGTGAGATTGGGGAGGATGACTATCTGGCGGCGAGTGAAGATATGATCGAGAGGAGACAAGCTATTGCCCTCGGCTAGCGGAAAAGTACTAGCATGTCTGAAGAGGAATGGGGAAGACGATGAAGCTGAGAAGGGCCAGGCCATATATGGCGACTAATCTGGCAGAGTACTTCTATACCCAAGACCTGGGCAGGATCACGTGGGACTCGATCATGTATGGGCCTCATATATTTGGCACGGTCCTTGGACATGAAATGTCTGGTTCAAAGCAAACAGAAGCAATCGCATGGGCATCAGTGGGCGTTTTGAATTTGGAGGACTTTGAAAAGATACCACAGGAGCATTCTGTTAGGCGCTTTCGAGATTCAGGAATGCAATCCAAGAACTTGTTCTTATACATATCTGTACACGCGAAAATGCCGGCGATATAGTACATCTCCTCCGTTCCCCTTCTTATGCATCTAATACAAGCCTTCATAACATGGCCCCATCCCATCTTTGGGCCCTCCAAATCACATTACTTACTCCATGATAACCGTTGCCCCTAACGCCTTCAGCGTCTCAACAATCTTCTCTGCATCCTCCTTGGGTACGCCCTCCTTCATCGTCTTTGGAACGCTCTCAACGAACTTCTTGCTGTCTACCAGTGACAGGCCGAGCATGGCCTTGATCTCCTTGATGACCTTGGGTTTGGCGGCAGCGTCGAACTTCTCGAGCTTGAGGTTGAAGAGTGACTTCTCGGCAGCAGCAGGAGCGGCCTCCTCTTCTTCTACGGGGGCGGCGGCTGCTGGACCTGCGGCGCCAGGGCCGGCAACAAAACCACCCATAGGCATATCAGGGATGTTGAGGCGGGTCTAGCGAGATTTGTTAGCAATCGTTCGTGGCATGTACGATTGGCACAGAATGAAGCCGAGAGCGAGGCTTTGGAATGCTAGAAAGCTTCTGAGTCGTGGTGACTAGTTGCAGATCGCAGTTGACGTCCGAAGAACGCGACTGTCCATTCCTCCCATCCTGCCGACAAGCGGAGAAATCGTACCTTCAGCGTCGAAACCAAATCTGCGGTCTCCAGCAATGTCAATTGGCTGATCTGATCCACAATCGTCGCGATCTTGGGGTTCGTAGGCGCCGCTGCAGCATCGGTCGACTGCCATCTTTGTGCTATCCTCTGCTGTGCGAAGGCGGCTGTGGGGCGGAGGTATGAGGCGTTGGACTTTGCGGTGCAGACGCAGCGCCTGAGGGCGCGAGATGCGGTAGCGGACATGACGGCGGAGACGGGCGTGTGTGGTTGTCTTTGATGAAGTGATGAGCTGCTGCGAGGTTCACGAGTTCGCGAGATTTTGCGGAGCGGAGAGGTGTGGATTAGGACTAGCGGCTTGGCGCGAAAGTTGAACGCCTCGAACTTTTTTGATGTGAGAGGCGAGTTTCTGCAACGACCCGACCACGGGGTTTTTGCGACATTCCGGGTTTGTGGACCGATATACTGAGTTTTCTCGAATCTTATGCGACACTGAAAAGCATGGGAACCCGGCCTGGAACGTTTATCACCCGGATATCACGACATGGACGGCTCCGCGCAGGCCGGTAAAACGGTCGACTTTGACTGGCTTGCCAGAAACTCTCTCATCCCAACACTCACGGATGATCTGTTTGTCCAGTATGAGTTTTTGTTTGTGGAGGTCTGCACGAGGTGGATGAGTGCAGAAGTCACGCCTGAGCTGGAGCTTGCCGCTTTAGGAAGAATATTACCTCTTGCGCCTCATCTTGCGGAGCATGCGGGGCGACTCTCTGCGTCGCCTCAAGTGCCGTTTCTCGGAGCACAGCAAATTGGAATTCAAAGACGAGATGTTGAGAGACTGCCAGAACAAGAGTTATGTCAGGCTTTGTTGGGATGGTTTCGTCTCATGAGCTTCGACTGTCGAAGTTTTGCGAAGTATATGCGACCAGCTGCGGTAGAGCAGCTCTTTCAGCACCCTAATCCGTGTGTACGATATCTGGCAGTCAGGAACTTCTGCTTATATGTGCATGCGGCGGACCATGCAACGCAGGAGATGATCAAGAGAGTAGTTGGAAATGATGAGGTCGAGGGCGAATGGGAAGGCCGAACCATAGATTTCAGGTTTTTGTCGCTGTGGGAGGAGAAAAGATGGATAGAGTTGCAGTCGAGGTTACAACAAAATCGGTCGGTAGAGGCGCAACAAGTCCCACCAGCACTAACTCGACAGCTTTCGCCCTATACCGTCAACGTCAGTGGAGTCCTCCTGCCGCGTCTGGATGGAGCACCATCGAAGGAAAGGCCGTTGGAAGTAATTTCGACACCTACGACGGAGTCCAATCTCCGGAGTATCGCTCATGGTTTATTAGGCTCAAGCCCTCTTCTACTCATAGGCCTTGCCGGATCCGGAAAGACGCTACTCACGCGATATCTGTCGTGGCAATTGAATAAGCTGGACACCATGGTCACTCTCCATCTGAATGAACAGAGCGATGCGAAGTTGCTTGTGGGCATGTACGCCACTGGGGCGAAACCCGGAACCTTCAGTTGGCGTCCTGGTGTACTCACGACAGCCGTCCGAGAAGGCAGATGGATCTTTATCGAAGATCTTGATCGAGCACCGAATGAGGTCGTCAGCACCTTGCTTCCTCTTATCGAGCGCGGCGAGTTGCTCATCCCAAGTAGGGGTGAAACTGTTCGAGCTGCAAGAGGTTTCAGGATCATCGCCACTATGCGCAGCATGCTCAATCCGCGAGGCCAGGAAATTGCTCCACGCCAGAACATGATTGGCCACCGCTTCTGGAAGTCTACCACAGTCCACATGCCGGGACTTGACGAGTTCGAGAAGATCGTGTCAGACAAGTACCAAGTACTCGGCAAGCATGTATCGGGTATCATGAGAGTTTATGCTCGCTTGCTTGAGTTGTACTCTGACGCGAAGTTCTCTTCAGAAAATGGCACATCGCTACGGGCACTTACGCCGCGAGATCTGCTGAAATGGTGCGATCGCATTGCTGTCCTGATAGGAAAATCTTCTTCCTTCAGCGAGGCTCAAAGGGATGACATCTTTCTGGAGGCCTTTGACTGCTTTGCAGGCAGTTTGCGAAGCGAACAAACCCGAGCACGAGTGATGGCTTGTGTAGCTGAAGAGCTTCATATCGATCCTCAACGGCGAGATCATCTCCTACAGAATCGAGAAATCAAGCTTGAAGCTCCAGCCAAGAGCACTTCCTCTGGCACTATAAAGATAGGAAGAACACGGCTCTCAAGACATAAGATTACGAAATCGAGCACTACAAGCAGGCCTTTTTCCACGAATGGCTACACTTTGCGGCTACTCGAGAAAATTGCAGTGGCTGTCGATCGTCAAGAACCACTACTTCTTGTAGGCGAGACGGGTACTGGAAAGACGACGTGCATCCAGTACCTAGCCGAGCAGCTAGGCAGGAATCTCGTTGCGTTCAATCTGTCGCAACAGAGCGAAAGTGGCGATCTACTTGGCGGTTATAAGCCTGTCAACGTTCGCAGCCTTATCATTCCTATGAAGGATGAGTTCGATGTGCTGTTCGACACCACATTTTCGCGAAAGAAGAATCAACGATTCATTGAGATGCTTGGTAAACGTGTTGCAAAAGGCAATTGGAAAGGTGTGTGCAGCCTCTGGCGGGAGGCATTAAAGATGGTAGACGCAGCACGCAAAGCACACGAATCGCAGACCTCATCGCCAGATCCTGATGGCGGCCAACCCAAGAAGAAACGTAAGGTGGATTCGCTACCAGCCACGTTCCTTGGATCACGGTGGGATAAATTTGCGACAGACCTGCATGATCTCGAGGCACAGCTCGCGAATGGTTCTGAGGCATTTGCATTCTCCTTTCTCGAAGGCAACATCGTAAAGGCCGTTAGGAATGGCGACTGGGTTTTACTCGACGAGATAAATTTAGCATCTTCGGATACGCTCGAGGCTCTTGCGGATCTTCTGGGTGGAGGACCAGATGGCGCGCCATCCATCCTGCTTACAGAAACGGGCAATGTCGAACGTGTGATCGCTCACCCAAACTTCAGAGTGTTCGCAGCTATGAACCCGGCAACCGATGTTGGCAAAAAGGACTTGCCTCCGGGCATCCGATCTCGGTTCACTGAGCTGTACGTCGAGAGCCCCGATAGCGACAAGAAGAGTCTGCAGAGTATTGTAGAGAAATATCTTGGCGGAGACCAGGTTGACACCACCATCGTTCGGGTAGCCTCCGATGTCACAAAGCTCTATCTCAAGATTCAAGAGCTGGCTAGGGCGAACATGCTGGTAGATGGCGCAGAACAGAAGGCACATTTCAGTCTTCGCACACTAACGCGGACACTCTCATATGCCCGCGAGATTGCGCCGTTATGTACATTACGTCGTGCGTTGTTCGAAGGCTTCCACATGAGCTTTCTTACATTTCTTGGCCAGGTGTCGGAAGATCTTGTCGCACCGCTCATCAAAGAGTACCTCTTCCCACAAAAGTCCGTTATGAAGTCTGAGCTGGGTAAGCCAATGCTCCAGCCGAGTGATGGGAGGAGTTATGTTAGGCAAGGTCACTATTGGCTTCGACAAGGTGGGCAGCCGGTCGAGGAGCAAGTTCACTATATCATTACGCCCTTCGTCCAACGTAACATGAACAACCTGATCCGAGCTTCCTCAACGCGCCGCTATCCTGTGCTGATTCAGGGCCCTACATCCTCTGGAAAGACCAGCATGATCGAATACCTCGCAAAGCGATCCGGCAACAAGTTTGTGCGCATCAACAATCACGAGCATACTGACCTGCAAGAGTACCTGGGATCGTACGTCTCGGGCGCTGACGGCAAGCTTACTTTCCAAGAGGGCATACTGGTCAGAGCGTTAAGAGAAGGCCACTGGATAGTGTTGGATGAACTGAACCTGGCGCCGACCGATGTTTTGGAAGCCCTCAATCGACTCCTCGACGACAACCGAGAACTGCTGATACCGGAAACACAAGAGGTAGTTCGACCCCACGAGGACTTCATGCTTTTCGCAACGCAAAATCCCGCAGGCCTTTATGGAGGACGCAAAGCCTTGTCACGGGCCTTCCGCAATCGTTTCTTGGAACTTCACTTCGACGATATTCCGGTAGAAGAGCTGACGGAAATTTTACATCGACGTACCATGATACCCGAATCATGGTGTAAGCGAATTGTCAGTGTGTACCAAGAGCTTTCCATTCTACGACAAGAGAACCGGATATTCGAGCAAAAGAGCTTCGCAACACTTCGAGACCTGTTCCGCTGGGCTCAGCGCAAAGCAGACACGATTCAAGAACTTGCAAATAATGGTTACATGCTGCTTGCAGAGCGCGTACGGAAAGAAGAGGAGCGAATAGCTGTTAAGAAGATCATCGAAACTGTGATGAGTAAGAAGGGCCCAAGGGTCCAAATACAGGAAGACATCATGTTCAGTGAGGATGATTCGCCGGAAATCAAGCTATGCAAGGAGATAACGGGTGCGGATGCCACTGTTGTCTGGACAAAGGCGATGCGGCGACTTTTCGTGTTGGTCGCACATGCTATCCGCAACAACGAGCCTGTGCTGCTCGTCGGAGAGACGGGATGTGGCAAGACAACTGTCTGTCAAATGCTCGCAGATGCCTTTAAAAAGCAATTACACATCCTAAATGCACATCAGAACACCGAGACTGGCGATTTGATTGGTGCGCAAAGGCCAATTCGAAACAGAGCTTCAGTTGAAGACCTTCTCTACAGGCAACTACAGGAGGCTTTGGGTCCTCATCACCAGTTGCAAGAAGTTGGCCCGGGCTTGTCAGAGCTGCTTGGAATATACGACAGGTTTTTAGCGGAGAGGCCAGATGCACTTGAATTGATACCTCTTTCACATCGCGAAGAAATCCAAGCGAATCGCATTAAAGCTGCAGCTTTATTCGAATGGGCTGATGGAAGTTTGGTCCACGCAATGAAAACTGGACAATACTTTCTACTGGACGAGATATCACTTGCAGATGACTCTGTGCTCGAACGCTTGAATAGTGTCCTGGAGTCATCGCGAACCCTACTACTTGCTGAGAAAGGGCCTGTGGACTCTCTGGTCCTCGCAACCCAAGGCTTTCAGTTTCTCGCTACAATGAACCCCGGTGGTGATTATGGAAAAAAGGAGCTATCGCCTGCTCTGAGGAATCGTTTCACTGAAATATGGGTGCCTGCTCTATCGGACGATGAGGACATTACACAGATTGTTCAATCGAAGCTAAAGCCGAGCGCTGTGCAGTATGCGGGGGAGCTCGTCTCGTTCTCCAAGTGGTTCAACAACAAGTACAATACCTCTGCCGCATCGTCTATATCTATTCGAGACACACTTGCTTGGGTCACCTTCGTCAATAACTCCCCAAGTGACGCGCCGGTCTTCGCTATCGTACATGGGGCTGCAATGGTCTTCATTGATACGCTAGGAGCAAATCCTGCAGGCCTGCTCGCAATATCTGCAGCATCGATTGATGAGGAACGCAAGGCATGTTTGCGATACCTGAGCGTTCTCCTCGGGGAGGACGTGACGCCAATATATTTCGGTTCGACCAAGGTCGCCTCGAACCCCACAACCCTTCAATTAGGACCTTTTTCGATTCCGAAGTTCTCATCAACGACTGCTGAGGAGGTCAGCTTCTCGCTCGAAGCGCCTACAACACAATTGAATGCGACCAGAATCGTGCGTGCCTTGCAGCTGTCGAAGCCGATCCTACTCGAGGGTAACCCCGGTGTCGGTAAGACAACGCTTGTTACCGCTCTCGCCGGAGCAATTGGAAAGCCTCTTACTAGAATTAATCTCTCCGAGCAGACAGATCTGATGGACTTGTTTGGATCTGACGTACCCGTTGAAGGCGGACAAGCCGGAACTTTCGCTTGGTGCGACGCACCCTTCCTAAAGGCTATGAAAGGTGGCGATTGGGTGCTGCTTGATGAGATGAACCTTGCATCTCAATCTGTACTGGAAGGCCTGAACGCCGTGCTTGATCACCGTGGCGAAGTTTACATTTCAGAGCTCGACCAGACGTTTCACAAACATCATGACTTCCGTGTTTTTGCCGCACAGAATCCTCATCATCAAGGCGGTGGGCGAAAAGGCCTTCCGGCGTCTTTCGTCAATCGGTTCACGGTTGTTTATGCCGATGTATTCCGACCCGAGGATCTGTCTCTCATCTGCCGCAAAGTCTTTCCCGGCATTGCTGGAGAAGAAATCAAGAAGTTGATCACATTTGTCGCTAAGCTCGATGAGCAAGTTGTAAGTCGCCGTGCTTTCGGGCACCTTGGCGCGCCGTGGGAATTCAATCTGCGAGATACTCTTCGTTGGCTACAGCTGCTTACCTCGCCACAATTTTCTGGGACTGCAAGGGACTTCCTAGATACTGTTTTCGCCCAGCGCTTCCGTTCAGACACTGATCGCGTTCATCTTGTGAAACTTTTCGAGACGATATATGGTCAACATGAGCCTCGAATCACACTTTACCACAACGTTTCCGCGTCGACTTTGCAGATTGGGCTAGGCTTGCTTCCCAGAGACGATGTCGTTACAAGACCCGATTCCACGTCTACTCTTCGTATCGGACAGTTAGCCCCGATGGAAGCGCTCGTGGTCAGCGTGAGGCAGAACTGGCCTGTGATACTGGTGGGGCCAGCTGGTTCGGGAAAGACATCAATGCTCAACCAGGTTGCATCATTCGCTGGGGCCAGCATGGTCACCTTTTCAATGAACGCAGATATCGATGCCATGGATCTTGTTGGCGGCTACGAGCAGGTCGATCCGTCTCGGGAACTACAGCACTTCATGTCCACACTTGACAAGTTCATCCGACGTGTACTCTCATCCGCAGCGAATCCAACACCAGTTGCCACCAGGCTACTAGAACTTCTCACCAACTACGCCCTTGCAGATACACGAGAGGTATTGGTGCTTCTGCAGGGCCTTGCACAAGAGAACCCCGCCTCTGCAGAAGCCACTCAACTCAGCCAAGAACTCGAGGCACTCATCAATACCCCCCAGCAAATCGACGGTGCCCGCTTCCAATGGGTTGACGGCATTCTCATACAAGCCCTCCAGCAAGGCAAATGGCTCGTTCTTGACAATGCCAATCTATGCAGCAGCGCGGTTCTCGATCGTCTCAATTCATTGCTCGAACCAAACGGATACCTCAGCATCAACGAGCACTCTACTGCTGACGGTGAGGCGAGGGTCGTAAAACCGCATCCTAACTTTAGGATCTTTATGACTGTGGACCCGAGGTTCGGGGAGCTGAGCCGAGCGATGCGAAATAGAGCTGTTGAGATCTGCTTGTTAATTGAAGAAGGTGCTGACAGGCGTGAAGCGGTCGAGGCGGTAGTGGAGTACCCGCTCGACAGTCGGATGTACCGCTTCCGGCAGTTGTGTAAGGCGGCTACAATTCAAGCTATGCAGCCGCAGCTTGAAAACCTATCGAGCGTGGATACCAGCTTACTTTTGAGCTTTGAAAAGCAAGTGTCGAAAGGACTGTTTGCAAACTATGGCCAGGGTTCAACAACGCTTAATGGCAATCAGGATCAGGCTGGGTTGGAAAATATCGTGGACCGCCTGCACCATCAGCTACAGTTTCTCGCGTCGGTGGCCGATCCTCAAGCGCGATCTCTGCAAAATCTTCTCAGCGATCATCAAGGATTAGGTTCGACTCATGCCTTGCAACCATATCATCCACTCAACAACGAGCTCATCCTTCGCTTCGGCAAAGTTTCCGAACTCTACACAAAGCGGTACGCCTCAGTCTTCGAGGTCTCGCTCGAATGCTACAACATGCAGAAGGCTCTCGCGGCGCTTCCTTCCACGAAATTCGAGCGCCGCAAAGAATTGCAGAAGCTCCCGGCCTTCCTGTATGCTTTCTGGCAGGGCCTATCATCGTGCATTCAGGCCATTGGTCACACTGGAGACTCTGTGGAGCCGCTTGAGATCGAAGGCTTGACGCCGAAGCTCTTGCGTCAATTATTCTGGGCTTTCCACAGTCTGATGACGGGGTCGAGCTTCGATCGCGCGACATTTCAGACATATCTGAAGATGCTGTCGGACGTGTTAACACGACTCATGAACGCCCCTATACCAACCGCTGTCGATCTAGGTAACACATTGTCTAAAGAGGTGTCAAAGTTTGGCAGCGACGTTCAATTGAGCAGTGGGCTGGGCATGGAACGCGTATGGCGGCACTTCAAGCCCGTCACGTCAAAGACGCGAACCCAACTTGCCGCGGTGCTTGCACTCGAGGCCCTAGCTGATAGGCTGGATGCGACGATGTGGAAGTCACATTTGAAGCTCGACGAGATGATACAGATCCGGGAGCGATTTGCTAGCTCCTTAGAGCTCGCTAGAACACAAGACGTTCATGCTGGAGAGCTTGTCACGGCGCTCGAAATCGCCGTCCGCGAACTCGAGGGCAGTGTTGGCGAGGACGATGTCACTGTTACGCCCTACTTCGAGGATGTTTTTGAAGGACTGAATCAGTTACTTGACATCGCGCAAAACCTTAAGCCAAACTCCGATCAGCGGTATGTTGCGCCATTCGCTGCTGTGCCAATCGTGCGAGCCAAATCCTCGTTACTTGCGAGAAGGCCCACAAAGTTGGCCAACTTTGCGGGAGAAACAATGGAGCAAGTTGGGGCGTGGGTCGATATGGACCGTCTAGCTCGGTACATTGGATTACACAAGCAAGCTAGCCAGCGTGTTGCTGTTGAGGGGCGGGTTCACACCGCTATGCTCTCGCGTCTTCAGGGCGCCGACGAAGTTCAGCTTGCTCAGCTAGAGCGATTTGAAGCAGAGGTTCAGGTCCTTGCCCAGGAGCTTGTCTTAGACTCAGAACGCTTTACCAACCACCAACGCGATGCTCTCGACTGGCTTTACCGCAAAATTCTGGATGGGCTTTGCGCATCGCATTGCGTTGATGTTATAGCTCATGTCGATCAGAACTCATTAGAGCTTCACCCTACAGCACCCATATCAGAGGACTATCGCAGAGCCTTAGCCCCTTTAGAAAAGTGTTTCCACCACGCCAGTGCCTTCAAGAAAATGGATTCCCAGGCCTGGGTCTTGCTAGGCCTGACGGGGTTGAACCTCTACGTGCCGAACTACCCGCATGATCCGGCGTTGCGACCGATGATTGAGCGTCATATGTTCGACGAAGAGAGAACCGGCCTTCTAGGTGCCCTCCAAATGTTACGCGAATTCCAAATTAGCTTCACTGGCCAAGACAGCAGCTTCCGCATACGGCAAACAGAGACTGCAATCCACGAGATGGGGGAAGAGCCACCGGTGCCCACTATCGTCCGGCCCGAGATTTCCGAGCTCGATGCTCTCCAGGGCGAGTTTTCGAACCTGCTGAGCGTGATACAACCACTTGCCGCTGGAGCCATGTCCGTCAAAGAGGCTGCTCAAGACGATACACTGAAACAGAACATATCACATATAATACGGAGGTTGACAGAAGGATATCGGAGCTATAATGATATTACTAGCCCTGCTGTTGGATTTCTCGTGTGTCTCAGCATTGGCCTGTCGCTGGGGGCGATGGAGCAGGAAGAGGAGAGTGATATCTCTCGATCGTTCGCATACATCACAAGATACACTCCGTTCTTCGGGTTGCACGCTTACTACCCGAGCAACATTCACTCTGAGATCTTGATCCAACAGTGCGAGGTCGAGCTGGCAAGGAGTCATCATGCTGTGGACCTCAGATGGCATGCTCTGCACTGCTTGGCCGTCATCAAGGCCGTAGACGCGCAGTATCTGTCTGCTAAGAAGCCTAGACATCTGATTCACAATCTCTTTTCGTCTCTCTACAGCGATTGGAAGACACAGCTTCTGAAAGACCAGCAAGATGAAGCCAAGAACAGCAGTTTGTACACCTACCGTGGGGAAGAAGAGGATGTCGATGAAGAAGACCACTCGCTGTTCCCAGATTATGAGGCCGAGGATACCATGCAGACAACACAGTCTTCCACTTCTCGCGAACACGCCATCAGGCTTGCTAACATGCATGCTTTAATTTTCCTCAGCAGCGACAATGCCACTGACAGTATGAAAGCACTACTCGAGTGGTGCGCCAGAGAGATGAGTCGTGTAGCAGAAGGCAAAGCACACGGTTCCCAGTACGAGTTCGCTTTGCCCGCAATATATATTGCGCTCGAGAAGAAAGCAGATGCACTCGCATCTTCTGGGCAAGGCAAAGCGTACAACTTCTACTTCGATGCCAATCTCCCAGAAGCCAAGCGAATGATGGCCCTGATACACCGCGTCCAGATCCGATATCGTCAAATTCGCAACATATGGCCCGAACACGCCACCCTGTCGGAAGTCCTCCGTACCTGCGATGAATCGCTCGAATTTCGTCACGTTGATCCTATCGCAAAGCTAATCACGAAACTGGAGAAATTGCACGGGTACATGTACGAATGGCAACGGGTCGCGAGCAAGGAATTCAGTACCGCACCGCTTTTCGATGACCTCACAAACTTACTTGTGAGTTGGCGACAACTCGAGCTCACGACATGGGCGCGGCTGTTCGACATGGAAACCGCCAAGTGCCGTGATAGTGCCAATAGTTGGTTCTTTATTGCGTACGAGACCATCATTGCCGCTGCAGATTCAGTCGAAGACGAGCCCACCATGAAGATCTTCTCAAGAGATTTGCTCAAGACGCTCGAAGGCTTCTTCTATGCCACTACACTAGGCCAGTACGAGCAGCGCATCAAACTCCTCCGACAATTGCACGCTCACGTTGTCATGAGAGTGCAAGATAATGAACTCTTCGAGACACTGGGTACTGCACTGGAAAACTTCATCACTTACTTTTCCCGCCTACAGAAGCCTGTGCGCGAAGCACTCGCCAAAGGACGCCAAACGCTTGAGAAACAGGTTGTGGATGTGATCAAGCTGGCTAGTTGGAAAGATACGAACATCGAAGCCCTAAAGCAGAGTGCAAAGACGTCGCATCGCAAGCTTAGCAGGTCGGTGAGAAAATTCAGGTTGATGCTGAATCAGCCTGTTTCCGGTATCGTTAATGCTGGCTTCCCGGAGGAGCAAATCTCCATTGCGGCGATCGTTGTGGGAGAGGTGGGTACCACTGTTTCGCCCACTGCAGTCGTGTTGTGTGAGAAGTGCGTCCAGGACTGGAGCTCTCGGCCTACGAGATTCAAGAATCTCGCTGTGACTGTACCTATGATGCGTAGGATGGCGATTCCCAACACCGAGGCTATCGACGGCGCTATTTACATCGACAGCTTTATCGTTGACCTTGAGAGTTCTATTACTGAACTTCAAAAAGCCACTCCTACAACACTGACAGAAGAGACCAAGGTAACTGTCCAGCATCTCAAAACCCGGAAGCGCAAGGTCTACGCCGACACAATGAAAGAGCTTCGCCAGATGGGCATAAAGGTTAACCTGAGCACCGAGCTATTGGCGCGGCAAGAGGACCTCTCCAGGGTGCTGTCTGCTCTGCCTTTCGTTGGGGCTGGGCATGGAAGCGGTGCTGAGTTCTTCCTCCACAAGGCGCTGAGCATCATGGACCAAGTTCGAGGCGTAGCTAAAGAGCATCACGGGGATCTGACTAGCAACGATATCATGAGAAGTATTGGATATCTTGAGGGCTTGCTGTATGCTTCAATCCGGCAACGCAGCCTCTTAAGCAAGGCGACGAATACTCTTACACAGCTGCAGGATCTGATCTCAAAAGTTGTGCAACTTTCTGCGATGCATGAAAAGAATGTTGTGCGCGTAACAACGGCTCAAGTCGAGGCTGGGGCTACCGTCCGGCCCGGCATCTCGTGGCTCTGTGCTATGCTCGATACTGGCACAGAGGTCATTGCTGCTCAGGCAAAACTTGGAAAGATCAACGATGTCGTTGAATTAAGAGACGACATGCAGAAGTGGAGCAGTCAACTACGCAATTCAGCTGATCAGTTCGACCTCCTGCCGACCCTACCGACGAATGTATGGTCCGAAGCTCACAGCCAACTCAAGGAGTCTATCCAAGCCCAATTGGAAGACTTCCGAAATGTTTTCAATACATGGATGGAACGCTTCCCCATCTCTCGCGTGGTGCTCAAGCACGTGGAGAGTTTCCTATTCTCTTACCCTGATGCCACTTCACTCATGACCAGCGACCAGCACGTCACGGTGGAGTCACATTCGAAGAATATCCTTGCAGCTATAGACCTAATTCTCGGCTCGATGCAAGATGTTGAGAATGCGCTGAAGGATCTACCTACCTCGACCGATGACGCTGCGTGGCTGGTCAAGGAAGAACAAGCGTTGTCTGCCGCCATCAACGCACTCCACGCTCCACAGATCGGCGAGGTGATCACAACACTCCTCCAGAAGGTTCACCTTACCTCTGGAGACGACAATCTGCGTGTCATCGCCGCCCTTTTTAGCACCGTACAGCCTCTTTTAGATCAATACCTCGTGTCCTATGTATCCCTCGTCGACCGTTTCTCCGCCCTGCACACCTCAACATCCAAGCTGCTCCACCGCCTCTCCAAATCCTTCATTCAAATCGGCACCCAAGGCTTCTGTCAGCCTCCCGAGAAGTCTTCCGACCAAGATGACAAATCCAAAGACGAGAAACTCGAAGAAGGGACAGGTCTCGGCGCGGGCGAAGGCGCAGAAGACATTTCGAAGGACATCGAAGATGATGAGGACCTTGAAGAACTGGCGCAGGAAAAGGGCGAACGGGAAGGCAGTATCGAAGACCAGGAAGATGCTGTCGATATGGGCGACCAAGAGATGGAAGGTGAGACTGGCGAGACGGCTGAAAAGGAGGATAAGGGTGATGAAGAAGGCGAGGAAGGTGATGATGATGTGCAAAGTGAGGTTGGAAGTGTGGACGATCTTGGACCGAGTGCGGTGGATGAGAAGATGTGGGATGAGGGTGGAAAAGAAGACGATCTGAAAGAAAAGGAAGGCAAGGAGGACGTTGGTACCGAGAACCAGGATGAGCAGGTCGCTGCCGATCAGCAACAGAAGGATGGCAAAGATGAAAAGAAAGACGAGAAAGAGGATAAGGATGGTGGCGAAGAAGATGAAGAGATGGATATGGAGGGTGAGGACCAGGAGGAAAATGTAGGTGTGGGGGAGACGGAGCAGATGGACCCGCATGCGAAAGAAGAAGAGACGCTTGACCTGCCGGATGAGCTGAACATGGATGGGAACGAAGAGGACGAGAAGGGTGATGACAACAATGACGACATGGATATGGAGGAAGATTTGCCGGAGGAGGAGATGGAGGCAGAAGCTGGTGCTCATCCTGACACTGTTGACGAAGAGGTTGGTCCCGAGCAGGAAGGCGAACAGGAGAAGGAAACCACAGGCCACGTCGAAGATGAAGAGATGAAGGAGGAAGAAGAGCAGGAGCAGGAAGGTGAGGAGCCGGAGGACGATGCTGTACCTCTGCCTGATGAGCAAGTTCCAGAAGACATGTCGAAGGATACAAAGGATGAACGCCAGGCTGATCCTGATGCCGAGGCTGGCGCAGGCGCAGATGCCAACGAAGAAGCACACAAGAATCAGCAGGAGCAAACATCCGCCAGTGCTGCTAACCGCGACGAGGGCGCCGAGGGCGAGTCAGCAGAGCAGCAACAAGAAACTACTGCTGAAGACGGCACTCTTGGTCAAACTGCTCAACCTGATGCTGGCGGTCGTGGTGAACAGCCTGAAGAATCACCTGAGATGCAATCTTTCAAGAAGCTGGGAGATGTACTGGAACGATGGTACAACCAGCAGAAGCAGATCTCAGATGCTCGCCAAAAGGACGAGACTCAAGTACAGCAGATTGACAAAGAGGTCGACATGGCTAATGCTGACTTCGAGCATCTTCAAGATGAAGAGGAGCAGGCTGATACGCAAGCCCTAGGCACGGCGACTGAAGAACAAGCTAAGGCTTTGGATCATGACATGGCTATGGCAGTCGACGAAGAAGAAAAGGGCGCTGCTCGCCCAGAAGACAACGAAGAGGTACAAGGTACACAGCAAGACGTCGACATGCAAGACAACGAATCTCCTCAGCAGGAAGAACAAGCACCTCAGCAGCAGTCTACTACTGATGGCCGTCCTCAAGCCTTCATCGGCGAGCAAAAGCCCTTCACAGATGACGATGACGCCAATATGGACGACGCAATGCCGATCGAAGATGATATTTCTGATAGCTCTTCAGTTGATGAGGTCGAAACCAAGTTAGACCTCGTCCATCTCGATGACTTATCCGCGCTCACACCAGAGAGTGCCCGTTCTTTATGGCTCTCTCATGAAGCATCTACCCACTCACTTTCTCAACAACTGACTGAGTCGCTCCGCCTTATCCTCGCACCGACGCTCGCTACTAAACTTCGCGGCGACTTCCGCACCGGCAAGCGTCTCAACCTCAAGCGCATCATACCGTACATCGCGTCCAGTTACAAGCGCGACAAAATCTGGCTACGACGATCTCTACCATCCAAGCGATCCTATCAAGTCATGATCGCTCTAGATGATTCCAAATCCATGGCCGAGAGCGGCGCGAGCAACCTCGCACTCAAAACGCTCACCCTCGTCGCACGTAGCATGGCCATGCTCGAAGTTGGCGAAGTCGCCGTTACTGGTTTTGGCGACAACATCAATGTCGCACACGACTTTGACAAGCCATTTACTAGCGAAGCTGGCGTCAAGGTCTTCGAGCAATTTGGCTTCGACCAGCAGAAGACAGATGTGCGCGGTCTGGTCCACAAGTCACTCGATCTTTTTACTGAAGCACGACGCAAGGGGAGTAGCTCGGCCGGCGAAGACCTCTGGCAACTTATGCTCATCGTCAGCGACGGTATCTGCGACAGCCACGCCGAGATACAGCGTCTCGTTCGTCGCGCACAGGAAGAGCGTGTTATGATCGTTTTCGTGATCATCGATTCCTCTGCTTCTTCTCCTTCCAAACAAGACCAACCCGCAGGTGCAGACGCAGAAATGGAACAGAAGAAGGGGATCATGGACTTGCAGTCTGTGGAGATTTCGCCCGAAGGCAAGGTCGTCAGATGGAAGTATATGGAAAGGTTTCCTTTTAGGTACTTCCTAGTGGTGAGGGATGTGAGGGAGTTGCCAGGGGTTTTGGCGGGGGCGCTCAGGCAGTGGTTTGGGGAGGTTGTGGGGAGTGTTTAAAGTTTTGTAGCATTTAGAGGCGTTTATTGGGGCAAAATCGTGCATTTCTGGCGTTCGGTAATTTGTTTGTGTTGACGGAGTTAACAGTAGCATATGGAATGTTGGAAGATTTCAAAGTTGGGCGTACAAGGGCTCAAATTATTTGTGACTCTTATTTGTTGCAGGGACAGTTTTGCGAGGTGCCAATTGACTTGCGAGTAGCGTAGGAATAATGGTGCCTACGTTGCTAGGTCCCGACTATGATGTGGACGGGCATTGCCAGCAAGAACCCCATGTGCCATTGAAAATATTGGTCAAATGGGCCTGATTAATTTATAGAATTGTTTGCATTGTTTCTTGAGAATGAATGCCGTATCGCGTGCGGAAATCTCCATGAGTGTCATAGCCTGGGCAAGCTCCCACTGATATATAGTGAACGGAGACGAAGAGTATGAGCCAATTCTGATACCTCTGCAATGGTGCCATTTTCCTACTTGACACTCACAGATCCCAGAATCAACCAGTTATTCACCCTCAGTCTACGTGGCACGAACTTTTCAACTTCACCCCGACCGCCCCCGACCGCCCCCGATCGCCCCCGATCGCCCCCGACCGCGTATATCAAGCCCTTTCTGACCTTCTCCACTGCACACCAGCTTTAACTTCCGCTGCCCCTCCCTTTCAACCACCAATCGTCGCGATCACTTGGAGCTGCTGAGCAGTATGGAGCTACTAGACCTACCGACAGAGGTTTTCCAACGAATCGTCCACACTCTTGTGTGTGATGCGAAGCCGTCGGGTGCCTGGAAGCTGCGCGCCGTCTGTCGTGAGTAGACCCCTGGAAGCATTGCAAAAGTTTACTGTTTGTCGAAAATGCTAACTCTCTAAGGAACTTTCGCCGCCGAGATCGAGTACGATATCTTTGCCAAGCAATGCAAAGAGGCTTTCGAAGGAACAAACAATTACACGATCCTCTTGAAGAAGATCTGGTTATATCTATTTTACCAGAGCAAATTTCGGAACCCTGAGCACCCGCTCTGCAATGCTATCAACAACATGATCACCTTTCTCGGGGATGAGATGGCGATTACCACCGAGGCTGGCCTACTTAGCCTTCGTGAGGCGTTGTGCAAAGCGGCTTCAGTGACCATGGACACACGTCACTTACCAAAATACCGGGGCCAACTTTTGGCCAGGGTCTTGGGTTTCAAAACCAAGTCTGTTTGGAATGTACATGAGATGATGAAGGCTCAAGTGAGCACGACAACCCATTACCAGAGCAAACTAGGAGCGGCATCCGCCGTCGGAAATATCAAGATGGTCAAGACTTTATTGTTGGAGAACCGGCCCAATACTGCCGAATGCTTCGTGGATAACTCGATCTTCGGAAACCCCATACATAACGCGGTGGCTCTGGGAAATATTGAGATGCTCACTGCTATCTCAGAGTCTCTTAAGGCTATTCCTCGAGCTGAATTTTACTCTAGCGGTGATCTAGGTTCTTACATGTCGATGAATTTCACCCGCGCCCTTCAAAAAGCCGCGAATGCCAATAGGTTGGATATGGTGCAGATCCTGTTCGACATGCACCATGCAAGGCTCAGGATCGAACCGTCCGTTTTCACCTCCTGGGTGACGATCGCCCTGAGGTCGTGCAACGATAAGTTACTCGATATGGTCTTTGATGTGAAGTTCCCTACGGATCAGAAGATAAAGATAGAGCTAGAGGTGTTCCAGCTGGCTTGCGAGGCTTCGAACGCGAATGCGGTCGCAAAGCTCATTCGCCATCCTGCTATGGGACCTAATCACGTCTGGCGAACTTCCACCCCACTGTTGGTCGCAGTGAAAGAAGGCTCCGCTGAAGTGGTGCAGTCTGTTCTGCGCAGCGGCGCTGTTGTCAACGGCGTCCCTGTTCTAAAGTATCGGTACTCTGAACCTTTCTATGAGACTGTCAAACCCATCGCAGTCGCTATGAACCGAGGCAACACCGAGGTTATTCAGGTTCTCCTTGATAATGGAGCTCAGCTTAAAGGCCTGATCGTTGCGAGCGAGAACAAGGCTGTCTACAACATGCTTCGAGAGGCAAAGATGCAAGCCACTGGAACCTATGTTCCCACCTACGCATGGAAATACCGCAAAAGCGAGGAGATGGATCTAACCAATTGATGCAGTCCACTTGCCTCAAGGAACAAACGGAATGGAGCAAGGACGTAAGGGTTATAAACGGACTGGAAAATGGTCAACGCCATACACAGGTCCTTTTAGGGTGCCTTTTCAGGCTTGGAATATGTGTTGAAAGCCAACTACTCGGCCATCGGTGGAGAGCGGTAGTGCACGGCATATTGAAGAAGCTGGGACGTGCTCTGTAATGTTTCCTTTTTACCCACAGTTTCAAGGACTAAAAATCCTGACTACTGCTAAGGAACGACATATGGCTGTTCTTTTGGCGGAAAGTCAATTGAAAGGGTTGTATGCTACTGGGGACATAGCTTTATTAGCAGCTACTTCAGATACAATGACTTGGGATTTCAAATGCATATATCTTTTCCTTTTCCTTCAGCCTACTTTGAAGAAGTGTATTTCACGCCTCTGTCCGGATTGTGCCAGCGTCGTCAACTGTTATCACAAATCCCATTTTCATAGGTCTAAAGGCACAAAAAGTTGTCTAGGGGATTCACAAGCGATCATAGAACAAATTCTCGCCGCACCAGAGATGACAACTGTCTTTGGTCTGGACCCAAAACATATATATGACAGACCCAGACACCTAGGCCATTTAGCCTAGTTTGCCAAAACAAATTCTCTATAAGATTTAGTTGTCATTACCCTCCCCTCCAAGTATGAACTGGCGTATACTGCCCAGAGGGGAGATAGCAAGTCATGGAATTGTCGGCCGCAACCTTTACCACATACTATTTGATCTGTTCTCGTTCAGGCACTCTATATCAAGTGCTGTTAGGCAATTTTCGTGTGGATAGCTTTGATGTGACTTGTTGGTGTTCTGCTGAGTGATTATCGATGGTAATTCGTTGAGTGGTGATGCCTAGGAACATAGATAAACCTCTCGCGAATGAACACTCCCCCAGTTTAAGGCAAACCATGTGATCCTGGAGCTTAATTTCTCTCCAAGAGGTTCAGTGATAGACTTCTGCGCACTCGTGTTCACTGAGGTGTACCTACATCTGGTAGCACAGAGATCTGCAACCAAATGATTTGAATCCTGAGCATGAGGCCTTTATTATACCAGGGTCTGCTCTTGGCATCGAGCGATGGATCGATTATGCACCGCCCCGATACCTGCCGTTCTTTTTCGCTTTGTTCACTTATATAATGATGCATAACTAGGTCTTACGGAGACTAGCCCGTTCCAATTGACACCTTCCTATTCCAGAAATATCTTGGCGTGACACGCCCTACGCTCAAGGATATATCAGGCAGTGACTCCTACCGTTCCAAGGTGCTGTCTGCCCTCCTCGACTCCAGCTTCCGACGAAATGGATTCCATCGAGCTTGAGGCTCGCACCGCCGTACCAACGACATCTGCAGCGACGCCGAACGTCGCCACAGACGACTCCAAAGATGACTCACGCGAAACAGCGTCGATCATTACAATCGCTACAGCATCTCCGCAGTATCAGCATCCCAAGGGTATCAGGTTGGCCTTGCTTACACTCGGCCTCGTGCTAAGTATCCTACTCGCCGCCCTCGACATGTCCATCATCGCAACCGCCATCCCAACCATCACTTCAGAATTCGGCTCCATCGCCAACATCGCATGGTATGGTTCGGCCTATTCCGTCACAAACGGATCTTTTAAACTGGTCTGGGGCAAAGCTTACCAGTACTTCCCATTGAAGCGAGTCTTCTTGCTCTCGGTGGCAATATTCGAGCTGGGAAATATCATTTGTGGCGCAGCGAAGGGGTCCGAAGTGCTAATCATGGGGAGAGTAGTGGCAGGGCTTGGTGGCGGCGGCGTGATGACTGGCTCATTTATCATGATTGCGATCAGTGTTGAGGATAAGTACCGCGCGGCGTATATGGGTGTGGTCAGTGCGACATTTGGAATCAGTAGTGTGGCAGGGCCGTTGTTGGGTGGTGGTTTGACGGATAGCGTGGGGTGGCGGTGGTGCTTCTGGTATGTTGAACTAAAAGCCTCTTCTCCTTCTACGTCGGATCTTATTGTGTGGGAAGGAATTCGCTTTTTTGACTTTCCACAGGATAAGTCTTCCCATCGGCGGCCTCGCCGTAGCTATCATGACCCTAACCTTCCGATCTCCGATCGTGATCAGAGAAATGAAGCTGCGAGAGCGCATCATCGGTCTCGACTTGAATGGAGGCATCCTCGTCACTTCTTTCCTCAGCTGCTTCGTGCTCAGCATGCACTACTCCGGAACCCACCCATGGAGCTCACCCAGAGTATGGGGCAGCCTTGTCGGCTCGGCACTCAGCTTCCTCGCGTTCATCTATAACGAGTACAAGATGCGCGATAAGGCCATGGTCCACGCCCACCTCATCAAGAAATGGAACGTGTCCCTGAACTTGATGTACGGCTTCTTTCTCGCAGGATTGTTCTTCCCTCTGCAGTACATACTCCCAGTACAATTCCAGTCTGTCGACGCGACATCAGCTTCGCAAAGCGGCATCAGACTTATCCCTCTCATTCTTGCCGTGTCGGTCTTCACGGCGTTCTCGAACGGGGCACTGACTTGGTGGCGCCACCACAAGCCATTCCTCCTGGCGGGCGCCTTCCTCGCCACAGCCGGCACAGCGACTATATACTCCGTCAAAGCACCAGCTTCGACTCGAACATGGCTTGGCTTCGAGCTACTCACGGGTATGGGTGTAGGCCTTGCCCTGCAGATTCCTATGATCTATAATCAGGCTCTTGTCCCGCGTGACGACATTCCATCCGTCACTTCGTTGACGCTCTTCACGGAGAACCTGGGTACTACGCTGTTTGTAGCCGCCTGTGAAGCATCGTTCCAACAAGGGCTGGTTGCGCATCTGAAGAAGAGTCTGCCGAGCTTAGATCCGCATGATGTTGTGAATGCTGGAGCTACGCAGATCAGGAATCTGTTTCATGGGGGCGATTTGGACATGGTCCTAGGTAGTTACCTGCATGGATGTCGTGTCAGCCATCTTATTGCCCTAAGCTGCGGAGTTGTGGCCTGTATGGTTAGTGTTGCTGCGGCGGGACCAAGCGTGGTTAGGACGGTGATGGAGAAGTGGAGAAAGAGTCATGCTGGCTGAACGGAATCCCAACTTGATAGGATGGAGCTTGAGATGGACATGTGTGTGGTGAGAAAAAGGAACTGTGTTGACAGTAAGTTACCAAATTGGAAGAAGAAAGTTGTTTTCCACACCTGGTCATGGTCTCTTTGAATATTGATAGGACTCATGTAGCGCTACATCAACGGTTTTTGTAAAACGCGCTGCCCTAGAATAGCAATACGCTAGTCGAAGGTTCTTAACTTTTCGACTTAGGACTGTACTCTATTTGCTACCGACAGGGGTTGACTGACGGTAGGTAAGACTGCCAAGTTCAAGAAGGTTTCTCGTTTCCCCGTTGCTTACACAATGTCATGCGGTGTGATACTCGATAACAACCATGATTGAACAATAACTAGAAAATTGAGAAATACGTTCGAAATAATCCCACCAGACTGAATGGGGACATGAAAATGCTTGAGCACCAGAGCCACAAACCCACCTCTAACCATGTTAGAGTATCGGGGACAGCTCAATAAACAAGATCACCGCGGTAGGAGCCCGTGCAGCTGTGAAAGAGACAGTTCGGTAAGCCTCGAATTTCTGGGGAAGATGGTTAGTAATGTACGCAGAGGTAATCTAGGCAAGTTGATAGCCCGCAGTCGGAGGTGTTACTTGCTCCGCTGAGATGCTACCTACGTGCTTGAAAGTTGAGGAGTCATAGCATTTCAAGCTGCGCCGTGTCGGTCCACGTCATGGGTGTTCTTCAGACGCTTTGAGCGCTTCTTCTTCTTCTTTTGATTTTTGCTCCCTTGCTTTCTAGCCGTATCCCTCGCTTGTTCTGCTTTTCGGAGGTCTGCATCAATCTTTTTGATTCCATCTTCGTACTCCCGTTGATTGCGCCAGTAGCTTTCCCATAGCCTCACCGCAGCCGCCTCTCGAAATTGTACTTCGGATGCGGTCATCAGATCTAGGCGCCGAGAGAATAGATTCAGATATTCTTCGTCTAACATGCGCTTTACGTCAGCCGACAGCGTTTCCAGACGTACAAAGCTATCGGACAATGCTCGCTCATGCTTTCTCAGGGCAATGTGACGCTTCTCTATCATAGTCGTGTGGAGCCATTTGGTCAACATCTTACACACTTGGACGGCATTTGATCTAGACACCATCAGATAGAAGTGAAAAGCGGAATGAATGCTCTGTGTGCCACAGCCAGCGGTACGTCGTGCTGGGATAGCCAGTAACGGTGACCACTCTGCTAGGTACCGGCTAAATTTTATACTGGACTTTAGATATGGGATCAAATGTTCTGAGTATCCTGAAAACCTAGCTCTTCTTAAATGGTCCCTTACATGTATCCAAGTGATGTTGTAAGCTATATGGACGTTACTCAAGAGCTGTTGGATCGGATGCATTACTAAGGCCATGTGCGCCGCCCTTGGATTGATTACGATGTCAGATCGGATCCTTCGAAGCTCAGAGAGGTGGTTGAGATCAGCCTTCAGCCCCTTCCGAAGATCATCGGTTTGGATATAGAGACTTCGCAACAATGCATGCGGTGAGCGTGATAGTGCGAAAGTCAGCTGTTGAAGGAAACGCTGATTGATACGAAAGTTGAGAAGTTCGCGGTTCATGTAGTACGCAACTTCCCTGCTTCGAATCTGAGCAGCTAATTGAACCTTTTCTATTCCCTCGGCGCGGTCAAATGCAAGTTGCGTTTCCGCCATGCGTAGCTTCAAAGCCTCCAAATATTGCTCATCCGAATGCAAGTCCAAGTCAAGTACGATGGGAAAGTTATTCCAGGAACCCTTTCCTCGAGACATGAGTTTGGCTCGATCTTGGCACTTTTTTCGAATTGACTCATATCGTGCCCAAGCATCCTCTGTCTCAGGAGTACGATCGTTATCAAATGACAATGAGAAATATCGACGAGTATCGAGTGGTCCGAGCCGGGAAGTAGTACGATGTGAGATATGTCGTCGCTGGCCTTTCAAAGCCTGATGTACTTCAAGCCCATCTGCGAGCTGGCTATCCTCTGCTGATGTTCGACTCTGCGAGAACGCTGCTCCACGATGTGCAGGCGCTGACCTTTTCGTATTCGTATTAGTGGTCAACCGCTTCTCCGCAGGCCGCACTGGATGTGAGAGGGGCAGGCGCCCTTCCTTATCTTCCTCTGGGATTGGTCGGCGTTTTGACCCGTACAGGGCTCTATTTTTTGATCTACGGATCTTCTCCCGTTTATTCTCGATGAAAACCATTGCGTTATCATATTCGTTCAGTATCTCTAAACGACGGGGCCAGTATTTCTCGAGGGCATGTTGCAGTTTGCTTAGAGATTGATGCGGGATGGAATCCAGGTAGGATGGGAGATACCGGAAAGAATTCGTCGCGACCCCGATTACACACAGAAAACCCGAGGTCGGAGCTCGATAAACTCTTCAGGTAAATGGCTCTACATATCCTCGGAGGAAAGCGCCCTTGTCTCTCGTTTTTGAGAGCCCAACGGCGTGTTATGACATATGCTGACTGAGTTACATGGCCCAAATCTTCGAATTTCTGTGCGAAAGAATTATGAATACGGGTTCTTTCATCGCCTTCCATCCTTCTAAGCCCCATAGCCCGTTCGAAGTGGGAGGCTTCCTGCAAGAGCTGGAATGTAGACTGAGTAAAACGGTTGTACTTCTTCAATCGGATACGAGTTTCTGTGCATATATCCCAATTAAGCAACAAAATTGATTAGACCGTAAGTCTCGCTAGGGACGTCCAGGGTCGGTGCATACAGTCGTTCAGTCCTGTATCGAAAGAGTGTTGGCAGGTAATGTGGACTTCGTCGGTATAACATGAGTCTGAGTCTTTGTAAGCTCCTCAGCTCAAGTAAAATAACATTCAAGTGCATGTAAAACGATCGCGCTTGCGGGATAAATGGTCGAAAGCGATATTGTAGAGGTGCGTCGACCAGCATGGTCCTGAGGGCAGCAGTGAATCTTAAGCACATCCAGTATCCCATGGATTGTACGACCCAAGCATATTCGGCTTCTGCCTTAATCAAAGGCTCGCGAATGGGCTCAGATACAGTCGATGTGTATTTGGCTCTCTCACTTGCGAGTTTCTGGATCGCCATGTTGCGACGAAGTGTCACCTCATCAGGAACTCCATCAACACAATCTAGAAATTCTACCCATCCTCTTCTACTCCTCATCTTGTTCCATCCCTTCTCCCTTCGGATATGTTTCTCTTGTCGCAAAATCTCGAGCGACTTTTCCACGTCTCGTTGATCAGAACTGGGCAAATTAAAACGGGATGCATCTGCTTTGAGAACATGGGTAGCGCGCGATGGGGTCCGGTAAGGTGTCTCTTGAGGGATCAGTGGCGTTTTGTCACCATTTATGTCTGAAGCAAAAGCTGAGACACTTGTAGAGATCTGCGGCGGGTCGGAATTCAGGAAATTCTGACCATCAACGTCGATAGTAGTTTTGTTTGGGCTGGGAGCTGCTATATGATAATATCGACCCGTCAGACTTCCGCGACCAGGGAAGGTCCGGTTAATCTTGAATCGCAAGGCGCTCAGCGAGGATCTGACATGGAACCAATCCCGACGAAGGCATCCTCGCCCTTTCTCTTGCTGGGCTTCCACCACTACGGCTGACGAGGAGGCTACTCTTGGGCCAATGTCGACGACGGTCGTGGCCGAATAGCTGTCGTATCGTGGCTGTGTAATTTGTAATATTTGCTCCGGAACATTATTCAAGTTCGTGAGGGCCACTTGGTTAGTGGATGTCTGAGTTGAGCAAAGTCGTCCTTGTAGAAGTGCTCTTCCTCCCAGATCTCTTGAGCCCATTAGCCGCGAAATCGCGGGAACACGTAACCGCATGATGTAGTCTGAGGCTTTCATCATGGGGATAGCCTCGGTACCACAACAAAAGTTTGAGTCGAATAGGCTTCAAGTGACCGCCTCCAATGAGCGATGGTCGGTTGACGCGTTCTCCTTTGTGCAACGTAGGTCGCTCTTCCGAAGGCGTCTCCACGGTACCCAATCGCATTCGAGATCTCCTATGATGGACCGAAGGTGAATTAAAAAGAAATTCGTAATGAGACCGCACTTGTATAACAGAATGGGGAGAAGTAGAGGCATAATGCAAGCGCTGCGAAACGAGAAGGTGCGGGCTGCGTCCTTCACGTTCCGTGCGTCGAACACGTGATTCGCGCCGCATATCCACGTTACACGAGCGCTTAAGGAAGGAAGATCAGCTGCGGAACTTCCGCGGAGACCAAAAAGCAAAGAAAGGAAACTCTGACAAGGCACCTGCGTCCAGCCAAATGGCCTTATGGGTGGCATGGCACGTCGAAGCGGGTACTGCACACATTCATACCCACGCGCTAGCGCGCACAAGTAGCAATAGTGAATCAGGGTATATATGCCTCCACCAATGGACTATCAGTCGCTCGCCGTAACCGCCTTCGTAGCAACCAATTCCACACGCCGCTTGTACATACTCATCTGGTGCTTCACTGGGTCACCATATACAACTTTTCTCAACATCTCGTCGTCTACCGTAATGGCCTCTACGTCCTCCTCAGCTGCGCTTCCCAGCTTCTCTCTAAGCACAATCAGTCGTCCTGCATTACTTAGCGTGCATGGGACCAGAGGCCAGGGCGGAGATGTTACGGTCGTCAGGCTCGACGCTGCCGCAGGTAACGAGGCTTTTGATGGCTTGAGGAACTTGCGCGATTTGTCGGACTTGGTGAGACTCGTAGAGGTAATGTTCAACTTCGACATCGAAGCCAGGCTGGAGGTGTACGTCGTACTCGGCGCAGGGCTGGACCAGAGTTTCACGAGGCTCTTCACGACTGCCTTGTCCGCGCGGGGCACAGGATCGCCCTCGTTGATAAAACTGTAGAAGAGGCTCTTGCGGTGCCGTTTTTCCTGGCTGGGTTTCAGTGGCAGGAGTGTGATGGGCGGTGCGCCGAAGGTTACGCAGTGCACGCGTTTGAAGAAGCCTGTGAGGTAGCTGAGCTCGGACTGGATTTGCGTGCTCATCATGTGAGCGTAAAGGAGAGCGGCTACTGCGCCGCCCGCAGAGTGGCCGGTGATGAGCAAGCTGCAGTTGGAGCGAGCTGGGTTTTCTTGGAGCAAGACGCGTAGGCGTTCGGCGACGGGCGCCACCATCTTCCTTGCTACGTAGAGAAATCCAGCGTGGCAGAGGTTGCCCGGATCGTCTAGGAAGCCTTCCGGGCTTGATGGTGCCGACTTATAGTTCACAGCCCAGTCCATGAATGTTTGCGAGCCACGAATGGCAAACACCACCGTGTTCATGTCATCGCGAGGAAGCGACTTTAGGATCATAGCTTTCGTTCCTGAGCGCCAGTCTGCAGGAACGTGCGTCTCAGATTCCGTGTTTGGTAGCGCAGCCGGAGCATACACCCGCTCACTGTACGCAGCAGCCAGACACAACAACGGATACGTGGGCATGTAGACCTTGAAGGGCGGAAGGTGCGGTGGCAATCGCGAGTTTGAGTATAGCCAGACCTTCGAGAACATATTAGAGCTTTTGGTATTCTTCTGACTAGGGTATACAGCCGCAGCTGCTGATCGGTCGAGCGCAACACTGGGTTGTATCGTAGATGTAGATGCATATGGCGTCTCGTCATCCTCGACCATGAGATCCTGCTCTTTCCCACTAAACATGCCCTCGTCAATACTAGTGATGACAGCATCTAGCTTGGAGCTCAACCGATCACAGAGCGCCGCACTTTGGTTGATCATCTGGACACTCTTCTTGGTAACTAGTGTGGTGGGCTTCTCAACGAAGGTCGTCATTGTCACTGCGACGCTCTTGTTCGCTAGCTCGACGCTTTTGTGGGCACCTGAAGAGACTTGAGCCGTCAGGTCCTGGTAGGATCTTGAAGCTAAACGTCCAGCTCGGTTCCACTGAGCCTTTAGCACGCCATCATTGTGTGGGGAAGACTGGGTGGCGAAGCTAGCTGTAGAATCGCCATAGTAAGGCTGCGACTGTTGATAAGGTGGTGAAGCGGGATAAGGCTGGTGGAACTGCTGCGGCATCTGCGGTGTTGGTCCGTATACTGGATGATGCTGTGGTGGTGGCGAGACATGGCCAGCGGACGGTGGTGGGCTCACGGCGTACGCAAAATGTGATGGAGGGCTTGCAGGGTACGTATGGTGCCCATGGGAGGCATCCGGTGTCGCATAGCTTTGCTGCGTATACCTCGTCGACTGCGAGGCCTGGGCTGCATGGGCATACGGCTGCGCAACAGCAGGTTGTGGAAGTTTCTTATGCCTGCGCTCCCGACTCGAAAAGCCGAGCACCATGGTGGTGGCCGCGGAAGGATCGGACTTACGCGCAAGTGTTCAATCCTCCAAAGCTTCGTTGAGTCGTCTGCGATTAACTCCTCGATGTCCAAATCCGTATATCGCCCAATGCATCGTATATTCCAACTTTTCGTTCAGCCTGGATTCACCAAAATCTAGCTTTTGTTGGCGCACCAGCCCGCACAGAAGGCAACAGAGTGCCTATAGTCAAGTATGAGTGCAAGGCTGAGATCGTCGTTAGCACTTGCAATGTGAGGAAGAGCTTGATTTAACACAAACGCAGGGTATGCTATGTGCACTGCCTCACCGCTTCCCACCCTTGTTGTCCTGTCGTCGCTTACCTCACCCCACTGGTCTCTTGCACTCTGATTGGCGGGATGGTTCATCGCCATCGTTTCACGAATGGTGGTGGGGCGATTCGCGTGTTTCTAATTCTGTCTGGCTAGCGTCGGGAAGTGCGAAATGGCAAGCTTACTACCATGTCCAGCAATTTGCCTGAAAAGCTACATACATGCAAGGCTATGCTCGAAAGAAACTGCGTCATTATTTCCCCTAAGGTACAAGTAAGTCCGCCACTGCTCTATTCGGTATTGAAGTCTATCACCGCCCTGCCTGCGATCTCCCCTCTTCTCAGCTTCTGTACCACCTCATTGAACTGGCTCAATGGATACACCGTGCAAATCGGCTTCAGTAACCCCCTCTGCGCAAATTGGAGCGTCTTGTCTACATCGCCCATACTACTAACAAGAGTGCCCTGCACCGACTGCTTTCTGAAGCACATTTGATTCGGATCCACGTCGATGTGGTGAGAACCTGCCGGAGGCAGTCCAACGCACATGACTTTTCCTCCGACTCTGCCACCCAAAAATGAGATGGACTGTGGGTAGGACTGTACAGCCGTCACGTACACGGCATGCGTACCGATGCCATCACATAGCTTGACCACTTCCTCGGCGATATTAGACACCTCCTTGAAGTCGATGAAGTGCTCGGCGCCGTTCTCGATGCAGAGTTTCTTCTTCTCCGCCCCTGTGTCTATTGCAACTGGCCGCAGACCCATGGCTTTCGCGAGCTGCAAGCCCTGCATGCCGACACCTCCGCCTGCGCCTGGGAAGACGGCCCAATCACCTGGTTGCAGACGGGATTCCTTGATCGATGTATAAATTGTAGATGCGGAGCACATAATCGGACCGGCGATAATATCGGAAACTCCATCGGGGATAATGGTGGTGTATCGTTCGGGGGAGACGATGTATTGCTGGTATGAGCCGTTGATCGTCAGGCCAGTCATGACGGCTTTAGCGCAGTAGCATTCGTTATCTGTACGACAGAGCTCGCAGGCGCCGCAGGTATCTTGGACGGGCTACGAATATTGTCAGAATCGTCTGATGACGGACGAAATGGGACTTCGGTGGTATACCTTAAGACCAGCTCTCATGCCAGGCTTCAACGTCTTTACGTTCGAGCCAACCTTCACAATCACGCCAGCACCCTCGTGTCCTGCGCATTGCGTACCAAAATGGGACATCTTAGGTAGAGCCCAGTCATTAAGCATGAAGTGTAGGTCGGAGTGGCATATGCCGGTTGCATTGAGCTTGACGAGAACCTCGTGCGGTTCTATTAAAGTCAGTTGTTTCTGTTCCAGTCATGTCATAGATGCAATGACAACAGCCACACGTACGTATCTCTGGGACCGGCACATCTCGAACTTCGACACGGAAGTCCGGACCTTCGTTGACAACGACACCCGCCTTGCACGTCTTCGGGATGTCGAACACCTGCTCTTGCTCTTTGCTGTCCGCCATGCTTGTTGGTCAATATACTTCGAGCACACGATGCTAATGGATTCGGAAGTTGGTGAGGCAGAGACGATAAGCAACTGAAGAAGGACAGGAGTGGTGGGACACGAGTATATTCGTTGAGGAAGGACGTACATACACCCCCGCCCTTCCCCTCTTTATCAAACTACGCTCTGTGTCCATGACACTTCCTACCTAGGTACATCTTTAAGCCACCTCGTACCTACCGCCGACTCGTCCAAACCTCGGTCTAATGACAGCGACCACTCACGGTGGCGGACTAGGACCTTCAGGCGAATCGCCACGCCCGAGTCGTCTCAAAGGCGGAATTGGCGCGCTTGGAAATGCACCAAGTGGGCTATCTGGTGGCATCCTGCGGCAGGTGTTGCTAATTGCTGGGGAAGTTGTGGGGTACACGAGGTGGAAGGCCGCTAACTGCGGGGTAGGATCTGATGCTGGAATTGCTCTGGGCCGCGAGAGGTAGGAACGCCCAGCAGAATGAGTTCATCTTCTGTGGATGTCAAGACAAAAGGCACTGTGTCTCTCTTCGACCGTTAAGTCCCATTGTATCCCCTCTCACCTGTATACCTATCTACAGAACGCTGCTCTCCTCGCGACATCGTTGAGGAAGAATCCTGGGTGGGTGGAATCGGGCCGTATCCACGATACTCCACCGCATTGTAACTGCCGTCGAGAACCATCGGGCCAGAATACCAGAAGGGTTTCAGGTGTCTCGACCTCGGTCATGGTGGCTGATCATCGGGATGTGAAATCGGCTTGAGAGACGACCTGCAAACGTCGGCCACGAACTTCCACAGCCTAGGTAGCAGTAACAGTTGTTGATACAGTAAGTGGAAAGGATCAGGCCAATACAGTTGCAAACGTTGGGTTACTCATCCAGATGTAATTATTTGGAATCCTTCGGGTTTTAGCATAGGCGTGTCGCGAGTTCGTGTCCATAGTGTTGGTGCCCTGATTCAGTACATTAGAAAGGTATCAGCATTGAAATATTTTCCTGTATGGACATCGAATTCTACAATATTAGATAGTAAGCGATGCACATATTGGCGGGCACATGGTTCACTTGTGTCACGTGATATTAACTTATCAAAGGATGGAGCCAGAACAGGCATAGATGCCTATAATAGCATAAAACTTGATATGAAAGGTGCAATTAATATCTGTAGATGTATTGTTGATGCTTGTGTACCTTACCCTGGCGCGATCTGTTGAACAACACCTTCCTGGTACGTTGCGAGGTGAGAACCTTCCGCTGAGCAAGGAAGTAACGTATGAGTTCCACGATCAGGGCACTGACTTGTAGAACTGTTTCCTAGCAATCAACCCGTACATGTTTTGTGTCGAACCAATCCAATGTTCATACCTTTAATGCGCCTACGCATTAGGGCGGGTGTGGCGCAGCAGCCGCACGGCCACAGTTTTGTCGCGTTTGTTCCAACCTCCAACGACCGCGTCGAGCTTCCGATAAGCACAATCACGAATTACGACATGCGCACATGAGAACATGCCCTCTCAGCTGACAGATTCCACACTCTCAGGGCATGTCCAGCTCGTCATCAAGCCGGTCCGCCCATGGACAGGCCGAAGCGTCCTCCAGCCGATCCGAAGCGAACAGGCAGCCGGTCGTCGAGGATGATCTCAGTGAGGAGTACGGTCTTTTAGATGAGGACCCGTTGGGAAACACGTTGCCGGAGCAGTAAGGAGAACGACTGTATCGTGCGCCTCAGATAGAAGCTGATTAGGCTAGAGTATCATTCAAGCGCAAGCAGAAGGCCACCGCATCCACTTTCGGTCTGCCTCGCTTCCTCTCGTCACCGCTTGGCGCATCCAAAGATCGCGCCTCTCCCCTTCCACGAGCCCCGAATACGCGCGCCCATCACCTGAGGTCGAGCTCGGGCGCAAATGATTCTACGGAACTCATCCTAAACTACCTTGATACGCCCGCCGACGCCGGTGAACAGCTTCAAGACACGAAAGACGCCAACGGGCTCGACTGGTATGTCGAAGGTCCTGGGCGCCGTGTAGGCTACGATGACCTTACAGCCATCGATTGGATCTTCGAATATGCTAAGGAGCGGCAGCGGCTGCGATATCTTTATTCCAGCGCGTCGGGCATACTCGGGCATGTCAAGCAGATTGCGGATGCGAGTCAGATATGGATCATCTTAATCGCGGCTGGCGTGCTCAGCGGCGGTATTGCAGCCTTCATTGATGTTGCAAGTGACTGGTTGGGCGATCTGAAGACAGGATATTGCAGCAATGTCAATGGGGATGGGAGATTCTATCTGAACAAGGGATTTTGCTGTTGGGGCTACACCGAGTATGCGAAATGTAACGATTGGCATCCTTGGAGCACGGCAATGGGGATCCGATCCGTGGGCGGTGGCTGGATTGTGGAGTATATCTTTTTTGTGCTGTTCTCGGTAAGTTAATCGCTATCGAATTACGGACACAACGCTGATTGTGCGCAGGTTCTGTTTGCAGCGTGCGCGAGCCTCCTTGTGCGCGAGTTTTCTACGCATGCAAAACATAGTGGTATCGCAGAGATCAAGACGGTTCTTGGCGGCTTTGTCATACGACGGTTTTTGGGCGTTTGGACCTTGATTATCAAGACTTTGGGATTGGTAAGTAGTATTCCGCCACAAAGGGCGCCAGATCTGACCATTGCAGTGTCTTGCGGTTGCATCAGGCCTTTGGCTAGGCAAGGAGGGCCCACTGGTTCATGTCGCGTGTTGTTCCGCAAATCTCTTTATGAAATTATTTCCTAGTATAAATAATAATGAGGGTAAGCCACTCGTCTCGTTAGAATAACAACGCTGACCATTTAGCACGAAAGCGGGAAGTACTATCCGCTGCCGCCGCGGCCGGTATTTCGGTGGCATTTGGTTCTCCCATTGGCGGGGTGCTGTTCAGTCTCGAGCAGTTATCCTACTACTTCCCTGACAAAACTATGTGGCAGAGCTTCGTCTGCGCCATGGTTGCAGCAGTCACTCTGCAAGCATTCAACCCATTCAGGACAGGCAAGCTCGTCTTGTACCAGGTCACGTATCACAGCGGGTGGCATGATTTCGAGCTGATTCCGTTCGCTTTCCTCGGAGTCCTTGGTGGTCTGTACGGAGGATTGTTCACCAAGCTCAACATGCGAGTCGCTGAGTGGCGAAATCATCGACCGTACTTGAAAGGTCCCGTCACCGAAGTTGTCATCATCGCCGTCGCGACAGCTATGATTAACTACCCTATCAAATTCATGCGCGCCCAGGCTTCTGAGCTCGTATACTTCCTCTTCGCCGAATGCGTCGACCTGACAGATGATACGCTGGGTCTCTGCAAGGCTGGCAAAGCTAACACTGGCGTTGTAGCCCTACTTCTCATCTCCGCAGGTCTCGGCATCATCCTAGCAAGCTTCACATTCGGCCTTCAAATTCCCGCCGGGATCATCCTACCCTCCATGGCCATCGGCGGTCTCTACGGTCGCGCCGTGGGCCTCACAATCGAACAACTTCAACAAACCTGGCCCAGCCTCTTCATCTTTGGCTCTTGTGAGCCAGACGTCCCGTGCGTTACGCCTGGCACTTATGCTATAATCGGCGCCGCCTCCGCCCTTGGTGGTGTAACTCGCATGACCGTCTCTCTCGTAGTCATTATGTTCGAGCTGACAGGCGCACTCACCTATGTTCTCCCTATCATGATCGCTGTCATGATAAGTAAGTGGGTCGGCGACGCCATCTCTCCGCGGGGCATCTACGAGTCCTGGATCCACTTCAATGGCTACCCTTTCCTCGACAACCGTGACGATAACAGCTCGTCTATCCCAGACGTACCCGCTGCCCAGGTCATGACCCGTATTGACGACCTCATCACCATCACCGCTACGGGACATACCATCGCCTCCCTCCGCCAGCTACTATCACAGCACCGCTTCAGGGGCTTCCCAGTCATAGACAGCTCTCATGACGCGCTCCTTCTTGGTTACATCTCCCGAACCGAACTCGCATTCGCCCTGAAGTCTGCGCTATCTACACCGCGCAATCTCTCACCTGAGACAGAAGCCCATTTCTCTCACCAACCGCTCGCCGACCCGACAACGTCACTGGATTTACGCCCTTGGATGGACCAAACGCCCATAACCCTAAACGCTAAGGCGAGCTTCCAGCTCACATATGCCATGTTTATGAAGTTGGGATTGCGATATGTAATTTTCACAGAAAGAGGAACGCTAAAAGGATTGTTAACGAAGAAGGATGTGTGGTTTGTGCTCGATGGAGTGGAAGACAGGGATGCATATGAGGATGATGCGGTTGGTGGAGGCAGAGGCGTTGGGCGCGTGCAACCTGAGGATGAGGAAGATGAAGGGAGGGGACTGTTAGCTAGGGATGATGATGATGGGGATACGCGGTTGGGTGGTAGGGAGGAGGTTAGATCAGGGAGTGTGTAGCAATATGAGCTCTTCTTTCATGTTATGTCAATGAGGCCTTCTGGATTAGTGAGCAGAACCGAAGCGATGGCTCACCGTGCCTAGGGATTTAGGATGCATTACGCAAAAACGCAGGTTAGGATACATATCGCTGCTCGTTAGCAGGCTTATCAGATGTTTGACAGCTGCAATAGCATGACTTCAGATATATACCTGTTGCTATGCTAAGAGGCGACGGTGACAGGATGTCATTCAAATCATAGAGAATCTGAACCTGCATGAGTATCTTAACCTTTTAGACATGACGAAAAGGAATTTGAGATATAAATGATGAGCCTCTACTCCGTTGCGCATCGTTCCAATCTTCTCTCGATGCTTCAAAACAACTCCAAACTCTGCAAGTACGAAATCGCCTCTAGATTTCCAGGGATTCTCTTTGTTACTGAACTCCAGCTCAAATGACCGGAAAATCTGCATGTTGGTGAACATCAGTTTGGAGAGATTACAAAGGGACTTAAGATTACCTCGAAGATGATCTTGTTCAGTTCCAGATTCGCAATGTTGTTTCCGAGGCACTTCGAGTTACCATGCCCAAATACAAGCTCAAGATCTCGCCGCATGTTCATGCACGGCGCAGCAGTTCTGTGTCAGCACGGGTAGATGCTTGCGCTATTCAATAGACCAATCAACGATCGTGCTGTCATACCCAGCGACCGTGTCTTCGGGACCCAATAAATGCGTGTGTGGCATCATACTGCTTTTAGTTGATTGCAAGACTAAGGGCCGTGGCTGCGTGGCACAGTCTGAAATGTCGCTCGAGTTTCTGCGCTTCGCCTGCGAACGATGTATCGTCCCGTCCTTTCCCCTCTCTACATCAACGATTGCTGAACATCCTATCCTTATTATGTCTTCTTCTACCTCCGCGGTACTGGCAACAGTCGTGACTATCGCCACGGTCATCTATGGAGGCTTGCATCTGATCCTTCACCTTACTCAAGATGCAAGAGAGCCTCCACCTGTTCCAGCCTTGGTACCTTTCATCGAACCTATTTTTAACCTTTCGAGGAAGAAGAGCAGATATTACACCGAGCTCTGGTACGTATAGCATACTGAACATGTTCCTGACATGACCCCGTGGTCCTTTCTACACAGAATGTCTGATGTAGCTTCTAGGGAGCGTTACAGATTTCCGGCATATACAATTCGACTTCCGGGAGCAAGGCTTTACGTCATTAACGCGACATCTCTCATCCCATCCGTTCAGCAGCAATACAAAACTTTGGCCTTCCCTCCTTTGCAAGCGAAACTTGCAATGAATGTATGTGGATCGAGTAAGGTTGCCAACGATATCCTCAACACGAACGTTAATGGCGATGAGGGATTCTGGGGGTACTCGATCACGCACTACAAAGCCATACACCCGCCACTGTTCCCCGGTCCAGGGCTGGACGCGATGAACCGCGTCATGGCACAGAAGATAACGTCATCCTTGGAACGCATACAATCGTCAGAAGTCTTTAGACTATTTGACTTTATCAAACGAGAAGTTACTCTTGCAACCACAGATTCAGTTTACGGAGACCAAAACCCTTTCAAGGATCCCACCATTGTAGAGTCTTTCTGGTATGCTTGTCAATCAGAACAGTTCGATGTGCATCTGCTAACTGAGTACAGGGAATTTCAAGAAGGCGTAATGTGTCTCCTTATGGGCCTTCCACAGTCTTTTGTTCGAGAGAGCTTCAAGGCCCGAGAACTTTTAACCAAACGTTTTGTGAAATACTTCGAAGACAACGGTCACGAAGAAGGCTCGGCGCTCATCAAAGCTCGTTACGAGCATAGCATAGAGCACAAGATTCCACTTGAAGATATCGCAAGGTTCGAAACGGCTGGCGCGATTGCAATACTTACCAATACTTCTCCCACCTGCTTCTGGCTTGTTTACCATCTTTACTCAAGCCCAAGTGCTCTCGGTGACTGTCGAAAGGAGCTCGGCCAAGTCTTGTCTGAGACGTCGCACGGAATTCGTGAAGGGTCGTTTGACAAAACAATTACACTGGACCTCACTCAAGCAAAGACTTCTTGTCCCACATTGCTTTCTAGCTTGCAAGAGGTGCTGAGACTTCACTCAGTCGGTATCTCCACTCGGTTGGTCATGGAAGATCATGTCTTAGCTGATAAATATCTTCTCAAAAAAGGAGGAACTGTCATGATTCCAGCACCCGTGCAACATCGAGAGGCCGCTACCTGGGGCGAAAACGTTCACTCATTCGACCACCGCCGCTTTCTGCCAAATGAAAAACGTTCAAACCCGGTCGCTTTCCGTGGCTTTGGCGGAGGAACTACGCTCTGCCCAGGTCGACACTTTGCGAGCACGGAAATCTTTGCCTTCACTGCGTTGATGATTCTACGCTTTGACATGCAACCTTCGGGTGGCACTTGGAAGGAGTTGACTACTAATAAGGCGAGCCTATGGGAGGTGACCCCCCGGCCCGATGAGGACCTTACCGTTAGCCTAGTTCCAAGACCTGGATTCCATGCGGACATCAAGTGGGAGGTCCTCGTTACAGACTCAGATAAGATGATGCCAATTGCGGCTGAAGATGTTGACGCTCTAAGGCAGCCGAACTAGATTAAATGGTTTTTGCAAAGCAATGACCTGGGCGGCATACATGGTTGTAGCCCGGATAAAAACATCTTCTGGGTCCTACGTTGCCCATACCTGCACGTGGAAGGCAGAAAGTGAACTCAGTGCTTATTACAAACTGATGCGTCTCATACCGCACAAGTTATATCTTGATATCATTTCCAACTCTGATAATATGCAATTATGCCCGACGGCACCATGCCCGTGAAGTCGATGGAAGTTGGCTGATTGCAGTAGGATCGACGATTCGAATACGGCTTTACCTTTTTACGGTGACTCCACAACTTGCGGCACGATCTCAACCCAGTAGCCCTACGCGACGTTAGCGGTCTAGGATGAATCTATCTTTCCCTTGTGCACTCACGTCAGGATCCCTTACGAAAGCCAGCTGTCGGAAGACATGCTTGTAGCCCTTGCTCACTTCCCCCTGCTCACCCTTCACTACGTTATCCGGCAGGCCCATGTTCCGCTCCTCCGCCTCGCCTAGTGGCTTCAAAACCTCAAACCCGAAGCTTTTTACCCTCTCCACCGTGGCCCCCACATCCGGAACTGTAAACCCTATGTGTCCAAACCCCACACCTGCCTTCCCATACTCGTTTCCATTCGCATACTCCAGACTCTCGTCCGCAGGAATATGGTACAGCTCCAAAAGCCCTTTTGATGTACCCAGTGTGCGGATACTAGTGTCACGCGGACCGAGATAGTATATGGTCCAGGGGCCGGCGTTGAATATGAAGACAGTATGCAGGCCGAAGCAGTCGTTATAAAAACGAATGGACTTCTCTGGGTCCTTGATGCGAAGCATGAGGTGGTTGAGGCGGTAGCTTGCTGTGGAAGGTGACGCTGGCCGTGGGGGCGGAACTATGTGCTGTCCAACTGGGTACGGGCCGGATGGGAAGTTGGGATCTGGAACCGGCATCCTTTGTTAGGTGGGAACACGATCTGTTCAGCGAGACACGATCGGAGGACGCTACGTCAGAGAGAACAATGTTGTAGTACAGTTAGCAGTCCAGTCAGCGGGGGACTCTGGGCGAACAATGATTTTGCCTCGTAATTGATTGTTTTTCAGCTGTCCTGAGGTCTGCTGGAATGTGCTCAACCATACAATACAAAGCGTTATTTTCTGACTTCAAAGAATGCCGCCACTTAAGGAGCTCCTTAACTCATCCGCTTGCACATCTATGTGGGGTAGCCACCCATGTTTTGAATGCGGGGCCCTAGGTACTCCGCCACCAGCGCAGCGCCCCCACTTCTCTTTATGACTGCGCTTGCACATTCATGAAAAGCAGTCCTCATTGTTTGTTCATTACAGACTGTTGCGACATATAGCAGAGGCAAACTCCGTCGGACAGTTTTAATTCAATTTCCGCTACAACGCGCATGATGCAATCGCGCACCATAGTCTCGGATTTCCGATACCACGATAGCACAAGACGTGAATGGGCCCTAACAAGTATCAGACTACGATTACGGGCTTGCGTTTTCACTCCATGGTGGACAGCAAAATATGTTCACTACAAGAGTTGCATACCTGTAGAAACAGTCCTTTCAGGGAAGCGGCAACAGAGATTCAGCGATTAGCCCACAGTGGAGTCTGGGTGGGATGAGATAATAACAAGCTTAGGTAACACTTTTGAATCTCTCCTTACCTGTGTATAGACTTGATGGGATCTCTATCGTTTATACGAACTTCTGAGGGCACAGACAATCGATTTTTGAAGGAAACAGTTACCTGGTGTATTTGAAAGAGCTAAGTGGCAACTGGGAAAAATGGATTCACAAGCGACGATGATATCGATGTCACACTCGCACAATCTGGGTAAACCTCGTTCCATGTATGTGTTGTAACGTTGTCGTTTTCCGTGACACCATGATGCTAATGTGTGTGAGGGCACGGAGTGGCGTATTTCCGAAGGCTGTGCTAGCCATGATAGTTTTTGTCTTACGCCATTGTTCTCGAATACCAGTCCTTCACTATCTGATCTCTTGGACCTAGGCTATTTCGTACTGGGAAGGCAGCAAAAGACTGCTCGAACACCTTTCCTATCAGCATTCCCTCTTTCGACTGCTCCGAGTCCCAATATTCTCGGAGATCTTCCCCATGCACCTTGGCGCCTAACCCTCGGAGAAGTCGGTATAAAGAAGGTTCGGGCCGCCATTCACCTACACTCCACCAGATCTGCCGAAAACTTGAATGGGGAATGCCAGAGGGTATGTCCAAAGGTCGCCTTTCGTTGGGTCTCGTGTATGCGAGTCCCCATGCTCTATGGTCAATTGGTGCCCATAACACTGCAGCACGCAATGCATGCATTTCCGATGCAGCTCTGGCAAACGCAGACAAAAATGGCGTTATCACATGATCGTTCGGCACGATCCGAAAGATAGGCATCGGAACATAACTATCCCTAGGCGCAAACTCGTTGCGCCGCTCTTCATGCCAGCGTGTATCCTCGTCGTTATCATCGCTGAAAGGAGGCCACATAGTGTCTGTGAGGGGGTATCCTATGTCACCTTCGCCTTGACCATCTGGCCCGCGGAAGTACCAAGAGCCTGAAGGTGTCCGTAGGTGAAAGACGATATTCAAAAACTCGAGATTGGGCCAGTACGTATTTGAAGACTGATCGCCGAAGAGCGTCTGATCGGCCATAACACGCAGGTCAACACGTCGCAGACTCGTTGCCAGTGTCCTTAGGCTGGTACTGAACGGGTCGTACTGAAGTGAATGTGTAAAGTCTGGACCAGCGCCGCGTTGTTCAGCTATATGCTTCCACAGGGGGTTGAGGAAGTCGAGTTGTACATTCTTTAGTGACGCCGGTAGAGTAACCTCTTCTGCCGCTGCCGCGAAGTCTTTTCGTGCAGCACCGACACATGCGTCGTAGTCTCGCTCAAAATGCCACTTTTCACTGTCTTCGGGCGATACCCTCTCTTCCCGAGTACCAATCTGGCAGCCCAGATATTCCAAGTTTGGGCATCGGCTCGCCACATCCAACAGCACGCGCCAGTCGAGCCTTGAGTCGTTACGAAAGTCTTGTTCGTCGAAATTTCCGCTGTTGATATATTCTGTATCTTCTGGATTACAGATAGTCAAGCTGCGTACGCAAGCAAGTCGAGGTAGGGCTGAAGGACTCAGAAGATGGACTCGCCAGGCGGAGCTTACACGATGGTGACAAAAGCCTGCATCCACCCACTGCACTGGAGTAATGATACACAGTTCAATCCGGCCTTCATCTTGACATATTTCTACGAGCTTGAGCGTTTGGAACACTCGTTCGATCTGTTTCGTAAAAAATTCGTCTTTCTCTGCCAATTCTTCAGGGCTTTCGCGGCATGGAAAGTCATCGGGGTCTTGCTCAAGATATTTCAGCGTGGGGAAGGCTGTATGGACCTCGATGTAGCGCAAATATCGGAAGCGATGGCCGTTATAAGTATCTACGAATTTGGTCAAGTCATCCTCCTCGCCTAGTCCCTTGAGTCGGTGGCGGAATTTGCAAGATTGATGAAAAGGCAATTTGATGATGAAGTTCCGAAATGCACCGGAATGATACTCAGCACTGGCCTGGAACGCACGAGACACAAACAGCGTGCTCTTGAGAGTATCTCGGTCGAGAAAGGAGCTGATACGGTCAACGATCTCGATAGGAAGATTGTCCATGCTACCCGGGAGCCCATACAGAGCCACAGGTGCTTTTGGAAGCCAGCAACAAGATAGGCGGGGAAAAAGACATGCAGCGACTGACTAACGTGTTAGGGCGAACTGTTGCGAGCGACGCTGGTGATTTTTGCAAGATGATTAATTGGCGGAGATGCGGCACAGCTGATCGTTTTGCGGCTCCAGGTGCAAGTCTAGGCAGCGGCTAATTTCACGGGGGCCAGAACCATGTACTTGGAGTTGACACCTCGGTCATGCCACCAGGTTGCTGCTCACTTATGCACGAGTGACTCTTATCAAGTGCAAGGTCCAAGAGTCTCTGCACTTATTTCTGCTGGCCACTAACGCCAGATGCATACACGATCTCTACCATTTTTGAGCCAGTCAGAAACCCTGGTCAAGCTCATGGGATCGAATTGATATTTTTCGTTGTTCATAACTGTCGGCCCTAGGCAACCCGCATCTCTGTCTTCAGCGACAGGGCGAGATTCACATTTTGATCAAGGCAACTGTCTTTCAAGAGGCTCAACCCACCCATGAAGTGCAGCCCCTCCATTTTGGTGAAACTGCAAAACAAAGACATGGAAAAGATGGGGATATTTTGGATGCAATCACAAGACCAACATTTCTGGTCTGCGGTTATTTTTGTGAAGAGGTGCTTGCCTCCACCCATGACCTCTTAAGTGATGCTTCTGTAGAAGCGCCAGAAGGCACATTGCATCTAAGTTTGCGAAAGTTTGTCTTTGATCGACTGCTCCACAACACAAAACGGGCATACATCGTAGGTAGGTGCTTTTTTTAACAAGTCCATCACAGACGGACCATATCATTCAAGGTGTAGTAGAGTATCGAATCGTACATATCACTACACCTAAATCCAAGACAGAAGCGCATACGCGTAGGCGTAGCGGCTTTCAGAGGCGGCGCTCTCATTGATGTGAGGACAGACATCGAAAGAGATTATCATGCAATGTGAGTTCATCTTCTGGCGGTCAAGTCGGCCGAGAGCGCGCAACACATTCTTCTGATCGGCTTTGGTTTCGGGAGAATACTACGCACATTGCGAAACTTCAGTTCAGACGAACAGAACCGACACATGAAGATATTGTTGTTCACCTTTATCAGCGAGAGCGCAAGACACTCATTCGTCGATGCGGATGGGATTTGGGACGAGGACCATTTAATTTCTGTGGATATGTTCCAAAAGCACGAAGTCAGCGGATCAGAGTTTCGACAAAAGATCAGCCCGTCCATGCACTGTGCAGTCCAGCTATCGGGACGCAACCACATGGAGGCTGCATCTTCATTTTCTGGACAACGAGAACAACCACACGTATTCGCTAGGATAAAACTTTACAGACAAGGGCAAGCGAACCATGATCGCTCGTGTCGATCATCTGCCAGGGAAGCGGCATGCGTCTAATGCTTCTGTTCTTAAAAAGCGAAGAGCAGACACACACATGTCATTCTGGTCGGTCTGTCTTGGACCAGCCCACAAGCCACATGATGTGTCCATGTCAAAAATTGAAAGTAGGACATGCTCGCTCAAGGTCGTATTTTCGGAGATCCATCCCACTTATCCAGAGGACAAAGTCGTACATATGAGGTTTGTGGTCAAACAGAACAGCAGCCCTTCACGGTGTCCCCAGGATCTCCCGGGAGGAAAGACGGCATCTTTATTCTTGCATCCATTTTGAAGAAAGATTCCGCTCACATAGCAGCTTTGTGATCCATCCCGAACCACAGGCAGCACATGACCTCTATTGTTTGGGTTTTCCGGGGGGAAAGCGCAGGCAAGCATTTTTGAACTGTTCGAACCATCGAAAGAGCAGAGCCTCTCATAAACCGTCGTATTCGTGGGTTGTAATGGAAGAGAGTCCGTCTACACTAGATCGTTGGTCTTGAGAGGCGAAGCGCGAAGACATATTCTTACGGTCTTGGTATGCTTGAATATAACAAGACTACATGTATGAAGCCATCGTGTCATGTTTGGGAAGGCGCGCGGCACATAGGAGGTATCCTGGCCTTCTTTTCAAACCCAGAGCACACACACACATAGAGAGAGAGGATAGGGTTATCTTTTCGAGAAAAGTGTTCGCCCATTCCTGAAACAATTATAGTATTTTGGACAACAAGAAGCACATCATTGTCTTGTCATGGGCTTTAAGAGACCAGAGCACAGGGACACATCATAGGCCGTGTCTGTGGTTTCAGGAGAAGGAAAGCGCACATCTGGGGAAAGCTCGAACATTTTTTTGGAGGTGCGCCATTTTAAGATCCAGCGATGTTCTTTCGAGACAGGAACGTCCAAGAACACATAGTAGGCCACTGCAAGTCTTTCGAGGAGATAAGCCACTCCAGCAAAGTAAACTATAGTAACCATCTTGTAGCGGAGGAGCACATCAGTCTCGAACGCTTTTGTTTTAGTAAGACAGGCCCCTAAATAGAGTGTGAAGAGGGAGAGTGGGAATCGAGGAGGCTTGTATACTCCTATTTGGACATATTGTTCAAAGCGGGCCGGGGAGAAGCCGAGCATTTCTCTGTGATCTCTAGCTTTCAGAGAAGGAGCCAGGCCGACCATGTAGTGGTTGCACGCAATTTACGGCGGAGGAGCATATAAACAATACACAACTAGGTTTCGGTCCAGTAAACACCCCTAAAATCGGGGTGTCAAAAGGAAAAGAACAGAAGGAGGAGGGACAGGTATGTCTTGCCCAGCCACTTCCGAAAAGAGCAGGAGAGGAGAGCGGCGCATGAAGATTTTGATCTTTGGATTTTGTGACTACCAAGCCCCCACATTCCAGGAAAAGAATTTGAATTTTGGAAACGCAGCGGCACATCGTACAGATCGCGGATGTCTTCCAGTGGCCTCTTTCTTGTGAAGAGATGAAGTTGCGAAAAGCAAGAAGCAGCAGGCCCCATGACAAGCCCCATGACAAGTCCGGTTATGTCCTTTTGGTGAAGAGGGAAGAGGAGGGAGGCATCCAAGGATTCCACATCTCTTTTAGCGAGCCCAAGGCCGTCCACCCATAAATCGTATTTCTAGTGGTCATGGGACAAGCAGAAGCAACGGCATGGTACGATGCTTTCTCTTGCTGAAACCAGCGAAACGACACTTCGTGACTTCCGCCTTGAAATTTGGAGAACAGCACCGCACATGCACATGTGTCGCAGTTTTTTCAACATGTCGACGCAACCACGCCCACATGGCTCCTGAAAATAAAGGTTTCGACAAGAGAATCCCACTCCCATGTAGCGAGATCGCTCGATTTGTTGGAGCAAGCGGCGCAACCCATCGGTTACTGCCGAGGTGATCTTGAACTCGAACGGAGGAAGAGGAGAGGCACATTGCCGTTCTCAAATTTCTTTTTGGACGACCAGCCAGCTCGCTCATGAAAACTGAGACTCGCTCTTTTGGACAAGCACGAGCGAGTCATCACCGGGGTGCGTGTCTTTTTTTTTTTAGCGAGACCGAAGTCTCGATGAAGTGTGAGGAGCGAAGAGTGGGAAGGGAGAGGGTATTTATGCGTTTCTGAGCGTGCGATGCGCGGAGACATGGTCATGGTTTTGACCATCGGCCATTGCTGATGATTCAGGACGTGGTTAGGACTGAGAGGCGTCAGTTCGCCCGTACTCGAGAAAGCCACACTTCCTCGTTCGCATATCTCATCCTACGCACCCAACGCTGAACCATATGATCGTCATGCAGAAGGTATTACAATTAATTTCTATGTACACTCAGATATCATCTCTTTCCTCTGGCGCCTTGCCATCCTTTTCAGGCTACAATGCTACTATGCAAAGCCATCTATCGCAGGCTACGCCCTCATCTCAGCCAGTAAATACGGCCCAATAACTATACACGCCTTGTAGATGATCAGAACGCTTTCTACAAGGAAAACATAGGGTATCCGCCAGACGGGACCCTGCAGCGCCCTACACCAAATGGCGTAGAAAGCCACCGCAAAGAAGTGGTACACTAACACCAATGGGTTCTTCAGTAGTCCGGACAGCAACCCGCACGGCTCCTCGATGCACTTCCCGCCCCGCTGGAAGTACCGGAAACACCCATTCTGGAGCGCTGTGAGGGCAGCGTCGTCCGCTGCGAAAAGGGAGTACAACGCCATGGCGAGGATGTTGATGACGGACGAGCTGTCCTTGCGCACCCAGTGGAAGCGGCTCATAGCGCTCAGCACAGCGGATGTGTCTTCGAGATTCGGCACCGCCTCGGGTGACAAGAGTCGCGAGATGTGGACTACGTCGTTGAATGCGACCGTCATGCCGCCGCCCGTCAGCGGATGTCGCATGTTCATCGCGTCGCCGAGGATGATCATGCCGGGTGTTTTCTGCGTTGCAGGTGGCAGGAACGAGTTCGGCATGCTGCGGAGCTTGCCCTCTTCGAGGGCTCTCCGGAATGAGGGTTGCACGGATTTTGGTAACGCGGGGAGCGCCACGTTGAGCATGTGGTTTTTGATGCCACCGGCTTTGACGCTCGCGGAGGGGCAGTTTTCAGGGACGTCGATCAGGATGCGGGTTTCGTGGGTGCCGATCTGGTAGATGAGGATCGGGGGTGCGTTGCTCAGGATAACGTGACCGTGGTTTGGCCGGGGGAGATCGGCATCGATCAGCTCCAGAGCCCAGAATTTACTCCGTACTTCTGGCGTCTTGTTGATGTAACCTTTCCGGAACTTGCTCGCGTAGCCATCGGCCACCAATGTGAGTGAGCCAAAATAGTAGTCTGGCTTTCCTGCTGTCTGCGCTTCTACACCTAATATCTGGTTGGTATATGAATCCTTAACGATGTCTGTGACGGTAGTCTCGACAATTGTCACGTTTGGAGCAGCGCGCGCGGCCTCTCGTAATCTCTGGATAAAGCGGCCGTGGTGGAAGGCGCGACCTTCTGGGCGACCGTTGGATGTGGGTGTGAGGTTGGAGGGGTACGGAATATGTACGTTTTCCCGGTGGAAGTCGATTTGATAGCCGTAGCAGGGTATCGCGTCGATGCCTTCCAGACAATCTGGTCCTTGTTAGCCGGGTCCATTCCCGCATTGTCCTTCAGTGCAGATATCCTACCTCTCAACCCCAGCTCTTCCAGCGCCCGCACCCCGCCAGGCTGCAGCAGCTCCCCTACAATCCGATCTGGCTCCTTCAGACTCCTCTCCAGCAGTATCACGCTGCGCCCCTGCTTGCCAAAAGCCACTGCCGCCGCGCATCCTAGCACTCCCGCGCCCACAATTACAATGTCTGCCTCGTGGTGCTCTCGCCGCCGGACCTCCCGGTGGTCTCGTGTCTCGATCGCGCTGAGCGCACCGTTCTTCTGTTCCATTGGCCGTGTGCGTAGCGTCGTAGAGGCTCTCCGCGTACCCGTAGAAGAGGCAGTCGTGGTCGTTGTGGTTGACATTTCGCGTAAAAGTACGTATTAATTAATTGCTCTTTATGTCGCAGCAGTAGTGGTGAAAGTATCCAGAAGGCGTCCCCACGAATTCGAAAAGTCACAGAACGAGGGTCCGCTAGCACGAGGCGTTAAGGGTCATGAACTCATTATTCGCCGGCAGGTGGCGATCTTAAGAAAGGACGTCGAGGCTGGCCATCGCCCGCCCACACCGCCTCGCTTCTGCCAGGGGCCAACCAATCAGCCGGTCTGGTGGTCCGACAGACACGTGAAAATCATTCCGCCTTCATTTCTTTCCCCAGAGTTCCGTCGGGTCGGACCATGGTCAGTCGCCGTGCCCTCGAACAGGAAAAAAAAGGATAAAACTTCTACCATGGGAATCACATGCAAGAGGAAGAAGCGTTCGAGAGCAATGGGTATTTTGTGGCGAGACGCCACGCCAAGCTACGGATATGGGTATTGTACGTCTAATAGAAATTATAGTAAGAGTAGGTATAGGCAGTGCTTCGTCGTGTGCCCATAGTGAGTCCAAGACGCGTTATGTCGTCCAACGGCTCCGGTCGATGTTGCCTCGCCGCTCGCCGTGACGCGTCGGTAGTAGTTGTCTTCACAGCCACTCCGGTCCTTCCTGCCATGCATCCTCCACTATCCAGGAGGAAGCAGCATACGCGGTTGATATCCCATAAATGCATCACGTCAATCCGCATACCGGATGGAACGCCTTTGCTGTGCAAAATGCGCCCTGTGCGCCCTCCCCACTTGCGTGCTGAGCGCAACGTTAAGTAGAATAGATACAGGCTCACTCAGCAACTGCCAAGAGAGCCCCATCAGCCTCTGGCTGGCCCCAAAAACCCAAAATCAACGTCCTTACATCGCCATTCCCGCGCCTGCCTTGCCCTCGAGGCAGACTTCACCGTCTGATCGCGTTGGGCCGCTGGCAATCTGGCTGGGGTTGAGCATCGAATGCCTGTAGTATGCATCGTAGATGTCGCTGTACCGGTTTTCGCCAGTAGCGCTTGGTGCAAGGAGGGTCTTGCGATGTTCGTCCTTGTTGGGAAGAGGTGCAATGCCGGATTTGCGATGTGAGTCGTTCTCAGTGATGCTTTGCCGCTTTTCGCTGTACATGCTGCTGGAGTCGCTGTCGTCACGTCGGTGGGACGGTTGGTACGTCAATGGAAGAAGGAGAACGGGAGAGCGGGGAGGAGCTTCTTGTTCATGTCAGCAGCATTCTCTGTGTATGATCGGTCTGCACAAAACAAGTGGACAGATCTTTCCATGACAAAAAATCTACTTACCGCCATCGTTCAGCGTGATACCGGGCATCGAAGGAAGAGCTGGCGAGTTAGGCCCGCTAGCTGAAGGCGAAGCCATAAGGATAGAGGCCGTTCGCGACTTGTATTGCTCGTGGATCGATACAAATGATGCTCGGAACCCCTCTGGTTGTGGCATCGGTAGTTGCGGCGGGTTGGGTGCATAATGCTCGAGCTTCGTGAAGGTGGAGGATGTAGGTGACCGCTGCGAGCGTGGTGAGATTTGTCCGTCGCTGTCGCCACTTTCTGATCCACCAAATGTAGGAGACGATGGTCCTCGGGAGACGGTCGGGGAAGGAGGAATGCTCAGGTTCATGTCGACCGTTTCACTAAGGCGATGCCTCCCAGTCAGCTCAGCGGTTGAGGGTGCCAGTCTGATAGCCGGAGGTGATCTCCTTCGCGGCGGGGACTCAGAATGAGGCGATGGCAGAGTATCGGAGTCGCGGAAGCTGTTCTGGTTCCGTTCTTTGATATGGGCGCGTGGGAGCGTAGTCACACTGCTGTTCATCGAGTCCTTGGAGTTCCCGACACCACCAACGAGAGTGCTGGTGCTCATGTAGGGGCTTCCAGCGACCGATCCTGCTCTTGAAGTTGGGCGCGATTGCGCCACGCCGGCGTAGAAACCTGCTTCCAAAGCACGGATGCCGAAGTAATCACCCTCATCCTTCTCCCGTCCTGTCAATTCCGCCCTTTCTTCTTTCATGCCTACATCCTCGTTCTGTTTCGCCGCAAGCTTTTTCAACCTTTCTATCTATTAGTCTGCTGTGAGACACGACTTTGGGTCATACTTACTTCCTACGATCGAAGAACACTTTAATTAGTCCAGCAAGAATTGTCAGAACCAGCAGTGATACGAATACGACTCTACGAGAATTAGCGAACAGCCGATGGTGTCGGCAGGTCTGTTAACATACGTGTACTTATAGGCAAGGTCAAGGTTCCCGAACCAATTGCCCATGTTGATATTAAGATAACTAAATGTGAATTCGTGAAGCTAAAGAATGACTGGAAATCCTGCCCCCTTCACAGACGGGTATCACGTCTGCTATGAGGGTACGAAGCCAACAACGAGTAACAAGGTGTAGCCCTGAGCGCTGCGGGACAATGTTGTTACAGGGTGCCAAACTCGTGGTGGTCGTAGGAGAACGTTGGTTGTTTCAGCTGTACGCAAGAACAATCCCTGTAGGTTGTAGACGAAAAAGGAACGTGGTGGCGACGAAGCAGTTCCGCGGCTGTATAACGAAGTGAGCAGAAATGAAGGAACGTGTGGCAAGGCACACTGGTCAATGAAGGCTTGACAGTCGTGGAAACCCAGAAAGAGAGAACACAGCGTGGCGGATGGGGCCCGGTTCAATAAAGAAGCAGACCATAGCCAACCCCTCGGTACAGTGTCCACACCCTCGCACCATGTGGACGTTGGCATGTTTGGACCTTGAACGCTTTGAGTTTGTTGCGAAACGAGTACTTGGACTCATAGTGCATCCGCGACCCGAGCGCTTGTGGCCAATAATTGGGCCTTTGGCCTGTGCAATTCCTGTTTTGGACAGCCATGTCGCAAGTTGCTAGCCGTTCTGGTCAAGAGCGTGTTTGACATTCTAATGGTTGGAGGTTTGGCCAGCCCCGATATAGAAGCTTCGTGGAAGTCGACGTGCTAGTCGACGCTTCGTCTGGACTAAGTGTACCATCTTCACGATGTTGCCTGGTGTAAGCTTGCGCTTCCCATTCGCATAGACCTTTGTTCAGGTACAGTATTTCGATGGCAATAGTAAGTCGGCAGTCTGCGAGTAAGAACATGGATGGCACATTCATCGTTCGGACCGCGGTCCCAGAAGCCCAAACGGTGATAGCCTGCAGACGGCAGGCGGCGCACCCTTGAAACGACTGAAAGACGCAACGAGAAACACAACAAGCGAGTGCGCTAGCTACGCCGGCGTCTCCACTCTACCTGGCTTGGCAGGGGACGATATGTCGAGGCGAGAGAATCGTGAAGGAGAAGAGCACGAAGTCTTTCCACGATGCTACGTTGGGGGGGAAGCCTCGGACGACATCGTTTTCGCATATACGTGATCCTTATCTAGTCCATTCGTGACTCGCTGCATGACTGTCGCTTGTTTAGTGGACCGCTTATCGAAACATTGAAATCGCGTTGGATCAACGTGAGAAGAAACTCGACAGCAGCAAATGGACCTAGCTGTGCAGAGCACACACCTGCCGGAAAGAGGTCGACGATTGTAGTGAGATTGGGTGCCCAGGTGATGAGGTCGGCACATGCATGTGCTTGGGCGGTCAATGGGTAGTCCTGTGAGCAAACCTAGAACGAACTGCGCCACAAGCCATCACGGGTACTGGTATACTTGGCGATAGGACCCATCGTCAAGACTGAACCCGGTCGCTCAGGGTCATGCCGCCGCTCTATTGACGATGATCCCGTCCAAACAGACTTCGCTCGGCGCGAGCGTTGCAAAACGTGCAAGCAGTCCTTGATGTTGAAACAACGGTGCCCATTCGAAGTAGACGCTCCTGCGCACCGAGACCATAAGTATTGCTATGCCTCCAAAGGTGAGAGGCGTCTCGTATAGCAGTTAGCCTGACTGGCGTCCTTGTCAGTACGAAGAGAATCCGGCAGCACCGGTTGCACGGCTCAATGTCTTCACTGAGTGCATCCACCGTGACAGAAATGCAGGTCCAGGTGCCCCTGCAATGTGCTAGCCTCGTCGTTAGCCTAGACAACGGCCAAGTGCCGACCAAGACTATCGATTTTAATATGCAAGCTTCTAAGTACCGAATTGAGAGGAAGGTCCACAACGTTTTGACATCAGTGATGTTTCCAGCGTTGGCAAAAGAAAACAATGCGACAAGTCGCGGAGCTAAGTGCGGCAGAAGTCTCCCGTCTGCGCGGTAAAGTTGCTCAACGCCTGAATGCGACGAGGGCTCCCTTGGTAGATGAACTTGAAACGTAGCCTTGTCTATTCGTGCATTGATCTGAGGTACACGTACGTACTCGTCGTCGTCGTCCGCGGCTCAGTGAGGCGCTGCTCTTCACAGGTCTCTACGCAAACATCGCACGATGAGAGAAGACTCAGATATCGTCAGCAAAGAATGATGCTCAGCTACTTACGTCGCGTTGCTGCTCCGAGACTGGTGGATAGTGCGTGATGGAGAGGGGACGAAGGTCGCCCACATTCTCAATCGCGGTCGCCATTCTTGGCGCGTTGAGAGCGCGTCATGCCCCACCAAACTTTGGGAAAGCGCGTTCCAACCTCAGCCCACCACATCGATTGAAACAAGGTAGCCATGGCGGTAACGAAACTGTCAAAAGTAGTCAAGGTTGAACCATTGGTATGTCGTGCATCATCTAGAACTTGGACGTTGCTGAATCTCACTAGGATTACAAAGATGCACGGTGGGCAACTCTGGTCAAGTAAGTATATACATTTTCATAGCATATCATGTGATCAGTTTTGACCGTTATGTTCAGGATCACCTACACAGACCCTGAAGGCGTGGAACGGACATGGGAGTCAGGCGAGCGTCTTACTCGCCCGAAAGGCTCAGATATCGACGGTGTTGGCATTCTAGCCGTCCTACAAGACCCCTCGAAACCAGAAGACTCTCCGCGAATTCTTCTTCAAAAGCAATGGCGTCCTCCTGTCGATGCGATAGTGATTGAAGTTCCAGCTGGACTCATCGATCCAAACGAAACAGCTGAGGTGTGCGCAGTACGAGAGCTCAAAGAAGAGACGGGCTACGTCGGCAAGGTAATGGGGGGAGACTTCGGCGTCAGCCCTATCATGTTCAACGGTAAGCGTTGCCTTTCCCGGAACGTTGTGATTCGATATTCATCAAACGGCAGATCCAGGATTCTGCAATACGAACTTGCGCATGATTCATGTTACAGTCGATCTCTCGCTACCGGAAAACCAGAATCCTCAACCGTCACTGGAAGACAATGAGTTCATTGAGACCTTCTCGGTCCCTTTGAGAGATCTTTGGGACGAGTGTATAAAATTTGAGAAAGAAGGGTATGCGATTGATGCCCGAGTGGGTACACTCGCCGAAGGTGTAGAATGTGCCAAGCGATGGAAACTGTGAATACGCAGTAAAGCTTTCGCACGATCGTACTTTTAATTAGTGCCACTGTCTGAGGCCGGCGCGAACAAAATTTAGTTCAGCGATCCAGTACGGGCTACCCGGCCATCTCATTGTCCAAGTCTTCAACAAAGACCCCGCAAAGTGGAACCGGAAGACGGCCATCTTGTCCACGCTTCCCCCTTGACTATGCAATGGAGCTAACACGGTCACTGCCGTGTGCTTCCCAAGCTCCTGCTGAGCATGTTTGAAGTCGAACGTGGCCATCTGTGTACCTGTATTCGATCCGTCTTCTGCTACATTCCATACAGTAATGCAGTCAGTAGCCTCTGAGTATCGGTATACTTTGCGCACTGTCTTCTCATCCCCTTTGCCGACCATGAGATATTCCCAGTCAAATGCCTCATCCGTTGGATACATTGGATGAAAAGATCGCTGCACGACCTCAAATTCACCATTACTGCTCAGCTCAGCTGCGATCCACTTTCCCATCAAGCCACGAGCTACGGCTCTAGCCAGAAAACTACCCTGCCGCCCTCTCCTCTGCACTCTTTGTACCTCCATTAACGTCTTCATGGCCTCTGTCTTGTCGCTGCCGGGCTCTGTATACCGCGCCGAGCAGACAAAACCTTCTGCCTCTGAGGAACCCAGGTCGAAGCGTTCGAGGTCAAGCTCACGACTGGCTTGCTCGAGCAAGCCGAGAGAGTCGCCGAAAGGGTTATGCGGTACCTCAGCTTTTCTGCCTTCTTTGAAGGCCCTTCGCAAATCCGTGTAGTACCTTCGCAACTTAGACCTTTGTCCGACGTCACTGGGCGTGTTGGTGAGCTTCAGTGAAGACGACGAGGTCCAAGCATTCACGATGGCGCGCGCTTGCATCTCGAACAGAGGCCAATAGGCACCTGGGTACCCGACAATCCCGAGTGTAGGCAGCGACAAGTTCTGCGACAAGAACTTGGTGTCGAGGATGAAAGGCGCTGGGGAGCATGTGGGGTCGTGATCGAGAGCCGTTTTGATTTGAGAGGAGAGTAAATCGAGCGACGACGCCGTGTCGAACCCAGTGGCCTGGATGACTGCGCATACGCTGTCGACCCCGAAATAGTCGTCCTTTTTCACGTTTTGAATGATCGCGGTGGCGTATTCCTCATCCACTTGCTTGAGGCGGGACAAAGTTCCACGGACATGCAATATGCGTCCTGTTTTGACGAATTGTGGATACGAGTCCCCCAATATTCCGATCGGTGCCAGCTCGTCTATTCGACGAGTGTCAACATACCCTTCGTCCCCATCTATGATGCTACGAATCATCTTGCGTGACGCTTTTACTTTTTCTGGAGTCACTAAGCCCACTGTGAATGAAGGAGGTGGGTCTAGAGTTGAGATCAATCAGCAAAGGTCAACTACTTGCGACTTAGCGGATTGTGATGCATACAAAAGTACATACCAACGGGTCTGCTAGAACGATTGAATAAGGTGAAATCCACCGGTTGGAAGCTGCAGGAGGCAGCACGCGAGTCTCGTATGAACGCTGGGAGAGCGAACATTTCGTGCGAGCTAACATGCACAACCCAAGTATTTTTCCATGCTGCTCGATGAGAGTCAGAGGATGTCGGAGAGTATTGCACATCCGAGAGCTGTAGCGCTATCAAGGCAGCGATATCTCCGCCTGAATGTGAGCCACCCACTACTAATATCATACGCTTCGTGCCCGTGGTTGGTAACCTTTGATCAATGTCGTCTAGGGTTCGATACCGAGTGCTATGCAGCACCGGAATTGATAAGTTTTCGGTCCGTGGCATCTTGGGGATATTATAGAAACCGGGGGCAGCTACAAGGTAGTCAAAAGTCGTACTATATTCATGCGAGTCTCCGTCTGCGATTGTCTCATGAAGTTGCAACTTCCAGCGATTGCCGCCGGCTACGGACGCTTCTGGTATCTGTTCCACTTTCACGACAGCGGTGCGGAAGCGAATATTTCTTACAGGAATGTATCGCTTGACGTATTCCTCCAAATACAGATAGACATCCGCAGCTTTGGGATAGACGGGTGAAGACCCGAGAGACTCCCACGACAAATCCGAAAAGCTCATGGTGAATTTGGATTGGTTGGTCCGCATGTTCGGATTGATAATGCCATTCGGAACCCATGATCCGCCGATGCAATCTCCCTTTTCGAAAATGGTAACAGTGAACTGGCCACACTGGAGCAGCTTTCGCGCCGCGATAATTCCTGCCGGACCGGCGCCTATGACAGCGACGGACTTCGACATGTGGCTGTCTGAATTGGGTATGGTTAAGCCATTGAAATGTAATGCTCTATGAGTTGTACGTACTGGATCGTCTCTCGATGTTTTCCAGGCTGTGCAGGTTCGCGTAGAGAGAAAACAAAGAGAACAAGTCTGATTATTACGAGACTCGTCTGTTAGCCTCAGGCTTCGGGATATTCGTAGCCAACCGAGTCTGATGTTGACGATGGAGAGATTGTCGAGAGATGATCAGGTTGCTCGCATGATTACGCATGCATGCAAAGCGGCACAGCAAGAGGCGCAGTGTTGTGGCTGTAGCCAATCACCTTCGCAGACATAAATGTGATCCGCGTTGTGATGCCTTCAAATTCGGCCCCATACATAAACATGTGCATGCGGGCTCAACACGTCAAAATGCCATTGTGTCTTGCGGCTCGAAGCGTTTATTGCGTTGGGAATACCACGTGCCTGCTGTTGACGCTGTGTAACCTTCGAGCTAATCTCCCACCAATGACATGGACATGGCACATACATGAATCTGACGAATTGCGCTGCATGCTCAAGAGGTCCATTACCACGTAGAGGGACAACGGCCAGTAAACAGCCGCAAGCCGTAGTCACGGTCTATACTACAATGCGTCTACACAAATTCACTCTGAACGTTAAATTGGAATGCGACTTCTTCTGCATCAAAGCTCGGTAGTAGGCTCGGGAAGCATTTGCACACGAAGAGTATCCTAGCATTTTCGACATTGATACCATCTTCGAGGTAGGTTTCTGGGAGAGAAGACTGCAAAGCCTCGGAAAGCCCTTCCGGCGACCAAGTGTCCAGACTATGGAGTCTAATCATCACCAGCCTCGGAGACGTACGAAGTTCTCAAAGACAAAAGGCAAATCTCAAAGATCTTCCGGTCTGGTTTTTCAAGTCATCCTCTAACCATCAGAATTTTCGCTCTTGAACACACCCATAATGGTAAATATATACATATTCAAGAAAATGAAAGCATTCGATCTTGGTTTTTTAAAAAGCAGGGTTGGTCGGGAACCATCGGCTGAAGAGGCTCAGCTGTTCCGCGTTGGCGATAGGAATAGCACCCCAACCGTCGCCAAGTTCTTGAGTAGTCGTGCCATTAATGGTAGCGCTGTCCCACTGCTGCAGACCATCTCCATTAGGGTTGCCGTACTTGATGAAATTAACCCAGTATCCGTTCATTTTGGTGGCGATCTGGTAGTCCTCTGATGTCCAGTTGCCGTAGTAGACATTGTACAGGTTGTTCTGCGTATACTGGATCTCGGTCATGTGGGCAGCACCGGCGTTTTGGCCCGGCGGGGCGTGGTCCCATAGGTACGTATATACAGGGCTAGTGCGGTTACTCAACCAATAGGAGGCCCAGTTCTGGGTGCCCACCTTGGACCGGTCAGTGTACTGGGCATTTTCAGCTGCTGAGGCTGTGGCCGAGTCGTTGGCTGGATATGCATCGAAGAAGGCATCAACGAATTCGCCGGTGTAGGTTTCGTTGTTGTCAGCAAGATATTCCGATAACGTAATGTTGAGCCCATAAGAAGCACCGCTTTCGTCGCGGGTATTGCCAGTCATGACAGGAATGTCGTTGGCAAGACCAAGACGCAAGGTATTCAGATACGTGTCGGGCATGGCATAGAAATCCAAAGTTGACTTGAAGGACGGGCCAGTGGAGCCGGGCATGGCAGTATTGTCCATATCCTCCCACGACAGGTTACGCATACAGGCGATGTCGCTACAATTTACGGATGCCATATACTCTTCGCCGTACGCCAGAGCCACGTCATAGGTCTGGTAGCCCTCGGCAAGACTGGAAGCAAGCGGGTCGTGGGGGTCGCGCACACCACTCTGTATGATGGCACCGACGATGTCACCCTTGGTGAGCGCGCTGTTGAGGAGATGGTAAGTAGCAGCCGAACCCGCAGATTGACCCATGACCGTAATATGGTCGGGGTCGCCGCCAAACGAGGCAATGTTGTCACGGATCCATTTGACAGCCTTGATTTGGTCCAGCAGGCCATAGTTCCCCGAGCTATTGACTCCAATGGTCGCCAGGTTCTCCTCGGTCAACTCAGGGGTCACAAGCCAGCCCGTTGCGCCTGTCCGGTAGTTGTAGTTAACAAAGACGACGCCTTTGTCAGCCATGCCAGCACCGTCGAAGCGGGGATCAGCGTTAGAGCCACCAGCTGGGTAGCTCCACATGACAACAGGTAGTTTGTCATTGGTGGAGTTTGCGGCGCTCCAGATATTGACATTCAGACAGTCTTCGCCAATCGTAGCGTAGGTAGTCCCTGAGGCCACGCAGGACAGTCCATAGTCTTTGGCATCCAGGGTGGTGTTCCACGGTGTACGAGGCTGGGGAGGGCGAAAGCGGTTTTCCCCTGAGGTATCGGCCGCGAAAGGAATGCCTTTCCAGACCGTCACATCCTTCCAGTTGGTGAGGTTCATATTGGCAGGACTGCTGTTGAAGGCTGGATAACCCTGAACTGGTCCTTGTGGGGTCTGTAGTACGCTCTCGTAGAGTGCTGCTTGCGCTCCTAAGACGTTGAGGCCTAGGACAGCGGCGGTAGCCGCCCCTCGAGTTCGAAGGCCGTTCATCGTAAATGTTGGAAAGGAAGAGGACGATGATCTGCTCGAGTGGTGACGAAGAAGTTCAAGTACCATCTTGCTTCTTCCAAAACGGAGGATAATATCTTTTTCAAGTCTTCGCCGCGCGGCTTTTCACTCATCGTCGTCAGACTGCATCAATCTGAACCTGGCTCCAGCCTCATTCGAGGTTTGCGCCGTGATTCTCCGTACCAGGAGGTATGTGCTCGACGCGAATAGGTTGCGAGTTGGAAAATCAGAGGTTCTGCACCCAATCAAACATTGAACCCGAACTGCGCCACATTGCGATTGGCATGGTATGTACGATGGCGAGGGGTATGGTATGTACGACTGCGAAGGGTATGTACGATTGCGGTGGGGATGTACAATTGCGAAGGGTGTGTACGCGTGCCATGGGTATATACGCTTGGGAGAAGAAACACGCGTTCGCGCCGGGGAACTCCACCTTCCCTTCTCGCATGTGGAATGGTTGGTGCGGATGTTTGGTTGAGGCTCCACATGTGGGCCTAGACGCCTCGGCTATTCGCCAAGCCTCAGTGCTGCCCTGCCCGGAGAAATCGGGGCAGAAAGCAGCAATCAATCACTCAACCTCTTCAGCTCCTATTCACCTATCGCCCTTCATTCTTTCAGTAACACGTTCTCCTTCGAGCGAACATATATACCTACGACCCCCACCAATCAATGCTCACCAGATTTCGAATCGCGACTACACGAGCTGTGACGTTTAACGCTTTAAGACTCCGTAATCAACGAAGAATTCCTCGATTGCGCTGAGCTCAGGCGAGTACAGCTGTATGTACATGATCTTCATACCAGCATCAGCACATCTGCTCGATCTATTCGATGTGGCGGAAAGACGCGTTGTCTATAACAAGCACTGAGTCGGCTCCGGCCACCTGTAGTAGTGCTAGAGTAGCTGCCTATAAGTCTATAAAGATCGCCCTATTAGACTACCTTGAAACACACGACAGTAGGGTTCTGCCAAGGGGAGACTACCCTGTTCGCCTGAACCTGACTCGCTTGTCACATCCCGACTTCCGTACATATAAGGTGCTAGGAGCAGAACAACAATGGATTGAGTCACTGAGCAGCAGTGACCTTGTTGCGATTAATCAATCTTGCGCTGCGAAGCCGCTGGATCTAGCGCCATATCTGGTGGACAGTGGGCTCAAAGCAGTGGGCGGTGAAGATGTTAAAGTAGCAGGTAGGATTGGTCAGCCAAGAGGCCAGGAAGCCGACTGCGCGAACCCGCCAGGCTGAGCCACGCTGGGATTCAGCTGGCACTTGATCACAATACTTTCGCTGACACAGCCTTTGATGCTGCTGCTGCGATCATAGCGAACGCTACCTCCCAGAGGTCTTTTGGCAATGCAAATGCCGGCTTCCAAGCGGGCAACATGCGTGTGTCAACAAGAGCGAAACGGCCATCATACCATAGGTACTTCACAGTGGCCGACACAAGAAACTGAATTGGCATTTACGCCAACATGAGTCTCGTGAGATACGGCCGTACATTGTTAGGTTGTAACCTTAAACTAGTATTATAGAGCGAGTCACCCTAGATTAAGAACTGAGAATCTGGCACAATGAAGTTTAGTTTTTCATGTCACCTACTATACTTCTGACTCTTTCCTAGTCAGAAGGACCGCACGACAAAGGTTACAGAAAAGCAGATGTGAGACTATTCCTCAAAAGGCAGTGCCGCTAGCCCCACTATCGTAAAGCCATCGCCACTAATTACACGGATCAACACTTTCTTATCGCACTCTACATGCATCTAGAGTTGACATTCCTCACTGAGGACAGGCTTTCATTGATTTGCTCGCGCCCCTCGTTACTTTGATCATCATCGTTCGGATATGGCGACAGCCGTTGTGACTGGAAGTGTCGTCGGTGCACTGTCCTGTCAAAAAGACTCTTACCTACAGGCCCTGGAAACAGAGGTCATCTCATGTGAAGAATACGTCCGCACAGAAGCGAACGGAAAATCCAAGAGCAAGAAATCCACTGATCTTTCTAAGATCCAAGGAGACGAAAATGCAACATCAAATCAAACATGGATGATAGAGTTCGCTGACTCAGTTCTGTTCCCCGAGGGCGGCGGTCAACACACCGATCATGGCTCAGTTACACCACTGGGCGAAATCACATCGAATGTAATACCGATCAAAAACGTCAAGCGACATGGTTTACGGTGCATACATTTCTCGCCAACGCCCTTGAAAGTTGGAACAACTGTGCGCCAAACAATTGATTACCCACGAAGATGGGACCTAATGCAGCAGCACACAGGGCAGCACCTACTCTCTGCGATAATGCATAGCATGGAGCTACCAACGCTAGGCTGGAGTATGGGACAGCCGGGAGAAATGAACTACGTCGAACTACCCCGCAGACCAACAGACGACGAGATCGGCCGCATCCAGCTGAAGTGCAACGCCGCCATCCGTGAGAATCTTCCCATCACGGTAGAAACGCCGAAAGATAAAGTATCTTCGAGTCTACCAGCAGACTACGATGGGGCGGCGGGCGTGGTACGATTCATCAAGATCGGTGACCTGGATTACAACGCCTGCTGTGGAACGCACCTTAAGCAGACATCGCACATCGGCGTCATCCTTTTGCATCACACGCAATCGATACGAGGAACCAATTGTCGGCTTTTCTTCACGGCAGGTGACCGCGCGGTAAAGCTAGCCACCGATGCGATCAACGGTCTGCGTGGTATCGGTGTCTCACTTTCAACTAGTGCTGCGCCGGAGGATGTCGCAGAAAAGGTCAAATTACTCAACGAGCATGTCGCAGAAGGCAGGAAGAAAGAGAAAAGGATGGTCGCGGAGCTTGCAAAGTACGGGGCTCGAGAGGTGAAGGAGACTCTCAAGCGTTCAACTGGTGCATTTTTACATAGGCCTGAAGATGGCGTAGACTTCATCAACCGAGTTTTGATCGAGATGGCGGATACACTCGACCAAGGTGGCGTTGTCGTACTGTGCACTGGGGACGTGAAGTCGAGTGGTATGATTGTGATACAAGGGAGGGAAGATCTAGTCACGGAGCTATCAGCCCAAGTAAAGGAAACTGTGAAGACGGCTAAGGGTGGTGGCAAGGGAAGAAAATGGCAAGGCAAAGTTACAGAATGGGGAAAGGGTGAAGTAGAGGCATTGGAGAATGCGGTAAGAGAATTGTGAGCATATTCTCTGAAGCTATCCAACACGCGAGCGACTTCTCCACTCGAATGGCATATGAGAAATTGATTCGAGTTCAGAACGCGTTGCCCACGTTTTCTAAAACAGTATTGTCGTATACTGATTGTATAGATTAGTATTGCTTTATGGGATGGGTTATAATTCACAGTTTGCTATGTGGCACATGGACACAGTCAATGACGACCATATGTTGGTCACAGAGCAGGTTGTCGAATGCTGCACGCGACCGGGAAACAACGCCTAGTTGCTGCTCTTCGTTCACGCCCACAAGAAGCAAGAGACCCGAACTTCGACACCCTAAATATATACAGTTCAAACCAAGCACCCAAAGACCCTTATGTACATCTCCTCACACCGATTTGTCAAGCACGACCGACTTGTTACATCTCAAACATGCACGAACCCCTGCTAAGCTAAGCCGCCATCCAGCCTTCGTGATCCTCCAGCTATTGTTCCATATGAAGCTTCTTTCTCCACTCTAAACGGAGGTGGAAGGAGCGCTGGAGGGCACTGCACCAGTCAATGATCCAGAGGGGACACCACTTGGGCTGGCGTCACCACTGGGTCCACCCTCGGAGTCCTCATTCTTGACGCCTCCGTCGGCGGTGAGAAGCGCAGCGTAGCTGGTGTTGTAAGACGCAGTTGTGTCGACACCAACAGTAATCCAGGAGAATAGACCACCCTCCACGCCCACGGAGTCATCGAGATAGACATAGTCGAATACGGGATCGGAGTTGCTGTCCTCTGTTTCGCCAGTAAAAACATGGTCGACGGAGTTGAGGGTGATGTCGACCGTGCTGGTGTTGTAAGGATACGTAGACTCGACCTCCGTGATAAGATCCTGGTCGAAGAACAGCTGTCCAATGTGAGACACGCTGCCGCCTGTGATCGTACCGTTGCTCAGGAGCGATGCATTGATGTGGCCAACAACATGAACGTGCGTTGCGCGACCGCTGTAGTGCCCAGGGAAGACGGAGCGGAAGGAAGCAATGCCGTTCTCATCTGTTTGCTGTATTCCGCGCAGGGCGGTGTTGTCGAGATTCGAAGAGTCGTTTCCGTTTCCGTTGCTATCGTCCTGGACTCCAGAATAGACGCCGGTGGAGTTGCAGTTCCACACATCCCACCAAAGCTGGGGTATGGGCTCGCACGTATTGACATCGATGAACTGGGCATGCATGTAGTTTACGACACCAGGCTCGTCGTCGACGATATCCTCGCGGTTGAGCTCGCCTTTAACCCAGAATGGGCCGATTTCGCCCTCAGGGGAGAGGATGCAGGTGTCGTTAGAGAAGAGAGAAGAAGCGTCGGTATCAACCGTGATGCCGGTTACATTTGAGTGGTGCGTCGTGTTGAGCACAGTATCAGCATCACGACGGTCGATCCCGTCACCTTTAACACGGTCAGGTTTCTACTTCGACCTGTAACACTGCAGTGTCCGAGGATAATTTACTAACCGAGGGCCTTTTTGCGCAAGCCTTCTAACAGCGCTCTGCGGTGCATTGCTGCTGTTTTTAGGGTGCCTCTGGCTTCCAGATGGGCAGCACAATCGTCAAGGGAGCGACGTGAGTTTGCTAAAAAGCTACGCTTCACGGCGCGATTCGTAACTTCGTGCTCATGACCTGGGTGGGCCAAAGCTGGGATGGCGAAGCCGAAGGCCGCCAGCATCGTGACTTGAGAAAAGGCGACCATAGTGAAGGTAGGTACAATGTTCTATCTGAATAAATGCGAGTGGAGAAAGTGAATGTGCAGTAGCGAATGTACAGCTGTAGTGGAAGGAGCTCCATTGGGAGGACATCAATGATCTAAATACCATGGCCCTCAGATTGTAGTTTCTATGCTTTCTAGTCTCGGTTTCTTTGCCTGTGGGCGCGATGAAGAGGCTGTGCGCGCTGTTCCCATCGAGCAAGCATCAAGATGTTGTTGCGGTAGTTGTCGAGGCTGAGACACGTAAGCAGCTGCATCAGCAAACCACGTCCCACCTGCGTAACCTGATTCAGATCGTCAACGAATGGCTGAGATATCCCAACAGTTGCACGCGCTAATTCCGTTTCAAGGTACTCCACCCCTCAATTGTTCGTCGGTGTCGAACTCTGTCATGTAATCAATTGCCGCTGGTTGGATGCGAGCACGTCTGGTGCGGAACCCCCTGCCATTTCTATCTCCACAAGCTCTGGGTTTACTGTATCCGAAGCATCGAACCTCTGAGTGATCGTCTACTCTGTGGATATGTGTTGCGCTTCCTTCACCCGCGCAGACGTCCCAGCTTGAGAATCGCTGACGACGATTCTCGAGATGACGTTCCCATACAGCGCCAAACCGCCTTCACCAGGAGTCCGGCATGCCTTAGAGCTACAGTATGGGTATAAACGAGCTTTGGTCAGAAGAAACACCGTAACGTATTACAGAGTGTGTCTCTATCCAATCCGCTCCCATGCGTGGCTTTGGAGCAACTGTACATGTCTTCCGTCTGTTGCGTTCGCCAAAGTGAATCCGGCAAACAGAAGGGAGGCGCGTCTTTCCACGTCCATGACGAGTTCTATCACCCTGCTCCCTTACGCAGGTTTCTTGAAAGTGTTCCAATCCACGAATTCCTTTCCCCAAGCTGTGCAAAAGCGCTGACGCGTCACAGTCACTCTCACAGCTTGGCATTGAAAGCTCGGGATATCATCATAGCGAGAATGACATGGGGTCACTGTATGACATGCGCAATAAAATGAAGCAAGCTTTACCTATGGTATGATACGCAATACAAGGACTCTCGATGGATGTTCGTGAGGAGGAAAACCTTTCGTCAGTGTTACAGTATCCAGTCTTTGAATTGTGGCACTATATGTCGTACCTGTCAAACGTAGCTCAGAACCACAGTAGGCGATATGAAAACAGTAAGACTTTAGTGCCTTTCTTAGTTCGTTATTCTATGACGTTAGATAATTAGCTATAAGCTTAGTAACTAATAGTGTAATCTAGGGTAACTCGTTCTATAATACTATCTTAAAGTTATAACTTAATAATGTACGGCCGTATCTCATGAGACTTCTTTCGGCATTTTGATCATATGCTGTCAGGCAACGTTCGTGGGAAATCTCATGAGACTCATGTTGGTGTAAGTGACCGTGTATCTCTTATTGGTACACACGCATGTTGCTGAAACCGTTGTCCGCGACGGGAGATATGATCCCATCATGGTTGTGGGCCGCAAGCCGCTTTACTAGTTCGGCTTAGATCAGAACTTATACATTAGATTCATAACGATGGACATTAAGTATAGAGTCTATACGACCTAAAAGCCACACTCTACTCCTTGTATATCGTGCTGTTCCCCGTCCACGACCCATTCTGCTGCGTAGTGAAGCTAGCAGTGTTGCTAAAGTTATCGATCCTGCCAAGCAGAATCTCCAACATGCGGTACGCAACGCCGGGAGTATAGCCCGGGAGCTCGTGGCCCGCAAGATGCGCCGTGTAGAATGTCAAGCCGCGCTCGCTGGTCCACACACCCTGCGCACCCGCGCCCGCAAGCGCGCCGCCGTTGTACTCTGGGTGGTACGGGGCGTAGAGCGTGGTGTTGGGGTACTTCTGCAGACCCTGGAGGCCATTCCAGGTCATGTTCTGGATGGCGAGAAGGGTTCCGTTTGTGGAGAGCAGGAAATCGAGATCGCCGGAGCCGATGAGGGTGTTGTTGGTGAACTCGATGACGCGCTGGAGGGTGCCGTCGATAGCTGGACCAGGGGACGTGTCGGAGCCGCGGTCGGTACCATTTCCGAAGACGTTCACATCGGTGCATTGCTGCCAGTTGGAGCTGACGGGCGCGTGGAGGGCTTCCTTGACATCGGTGCGGTTGAAGTAGACGACGGCACCCGGAGGCTGGTAGTCGCCCGTGTTGACTATGCCAAGCTGGCCAAAGGGATGAGGGCAAGTTTCGGTGATGTGATAGATGTTGAAGCAGGGGTTGACTTCGAGGATGGCACCATAGAAGTTGTCGAACTGATCGCAGCTGTAGTTGTTCCTACGGGACGGCTCCGGGAGTACTGGGAATGACTCCTGTGGAGGAGGGAATTGGAAATAAGTGTCCAGGTAGGAAGAGTAGTTGCAGTAGTCTTGATGTTCCCGCATCTGGTTGAGGAAAGTCTCATTGAGGTCGATCAAGTTCTGCCAGTACTCAACGTAGGGCAGGGCCACAACTTGAAGATGTCAGCTTAGAAACACTGCTTGCGCAAGCTTCTTACCTTGTTGCTGGTTGGTGTCGTCACCGATGATGGGATCGTTGATGGAAATACCCTTCAGGTTGAAGTACCTGTAGTTTGTTGGATTAGCGTACGCTGTCAGGTAGCCAAAATCTCGACAGAAGACTCACTCGGTGTCATTGGCGCCGATAAAGCCGTCGGCAATGTAAGGCACGTAGAAACCCGCGTAGGATTCTCCCGTGACGTAGACGTCCCAGGTCTGTAGGTCGAAGGTCGAAATGAAGTTCTTCCAGAAGCCGCGGAACTCAGCAGCCAATTCAATTTCGTTGGTAATGTTCGGCGTTCCCTGGGAATATCCCACTCCGACTGGCTGTTCAATCCAGATCATATTGGTCAAATTCGTCCATGAGTATGGATTCTGCACAGGAGCAAGGGTCCCGGCTTCCCATGTGAAGGGCCCATTCTCAGTCAGAAGACCACTCAATGAACTACAGCCTGGGCCACCGTTGAGCCTGGATAGATTAGCAAATACTCGGCTTTTATCGACAGACACGCTTACCAGATGACAACTTCTTTGGGCGTCTCCGCCGCTGTTGTTGGAAAAAACCTTGGCACGTAAGCTTCCTGCCTGCATACAATTTTTGATAGACGTACCAGAAGAACAGCTGACGGGACTCATCCGGATCCTCGGAGATGGGTAGCAAGCCAGCGTAGGACTCGCCAATGTCGAAGGGTACCTCAGGGATGCCTGAGCCGTTGACAGCGAATTCTGGGTGAAAGTCAGACAGTTTGTCGATATATAGAAAGTTTAGGTTCACATACGCTTCGTCTTGTCGGTCAAGAAGGACGACGCCCGCTTCTGCAACTCGGGGTGCTGGAAGGGCTGGTTTGCCACACGCTTCTCAACGGTCGGCCTGTGCTTGTGGAACACATTGCGCTTGTGGGGCGAACTCGCAGCGAAAACGCTGGAAGCACACAGCAGCGAGCTGAAGAGTGAGAGCTTCATGATGCGTGGAGAGAGGACGAGAGCAAGTCACAGCTGGCCGAGACAAGAAATTGGCCTCCCGTGGAGCCGATTATAAGACATCCCAAGCATGACGGCATCGTATCCTGGTGCTAGAGCTGCTTACCAGGAACAGTAGGTGATATGGCTGAATTGTGCCGGAGGCCAGTGTCCGGGGATAAAACTGGACCCGCTAGGTAAGCATCCGACGATGCGGTGCAGGCGACTGGCCGCTCAACGCTGCCGTTTATCGCGGGCGCGGGCCCGGTCGGTGGGCCAGTGTGTCGACAAGACCATACCATGGCTGTGTACCCGTCGCCAGCGCATGCGCAACGTCTCTCAGGGTTGCGGATCGGCGGGTGTCACTCGTACAACACCGAGAGCCGGCATACTGCATCTCGAGCTGCTTCAATGACCGCGGGCGTCGGTGACAGTGGGAAGCTCGAAATGAGGATACGCAAGATGCCCCTGCTGGCAACAGGCATCAAGCGGGCACACGCCTCGGCTGCAGAGCTTATCGAAGCTTGGTTTCGCCGCAGTGTGGAGTCCCCAGACCAAACAGGAAGGTGTCCACCAGTGATGGCATCACCGAATATGTGCTGCGCCTTTTATTATGTTGTGAAGAATATCGTCTGTCTCGTATTGCTTAGTGAAGAATTCTTCGGCCGCGCAAATCGACTCGATAAGCACGTCACCGGCCCCCCAGTCGATTTCTGCTGGCAATCAACAATTGCTGGAGGTGAGAACGCAATGAATACTTGAGCCTAAGCAAGGGAGGCCGTGTATGTTTCCGACAATCGCTAAAGCTTCTTTCTGTACCATGGGTCAGTATGTGTAGGCTCACAGTTCTCTCAGACGCTAACACGGCGTGCTTCCTATTCCAACTGGCGGCTTTCATCGGAAGAAGCATTCGAACAAGACCTCGGGAGTATCGAGAACATGGGGGCGGGAAAGCTTGAATCAGAAGCGAGCCCAGCAACGAGAGTTTTGCCCCGTGTTCAAAGGATCAAAGTCGTGAGAATGAGCATGCATCTACTCCATATGTCATCGGCAGAAGTCATGACTGGGAAAAGGTTTGCGAGCGAGTCTGGAGCATCCAACAACACAATCTACCAGCAGTAGCTCTCTACCTGTATTCCTGCATACGCCACACTCGCATCGTCCATTCAGCGCGAGGAAAGCGACGAATACGAACAACTCTGAACCCTGCGTGGCTGACCGGCCAGCCTTCTTGAGCCAGCTTACGCGGCACAGCACAGCCGCAACACCTCAGGCATCCGTTCGTATTGCTGGTGTAGCCATATAGAACAGCGCGCAGCTGACAGCGCACGTCTGCGCGGTAATTCCACACTTCGACTGTTGCAATACAGAAGACTTTCAGTAGTAGATACTGCAACTGCCATGTCCAAGTCCTTTAAGCGCACCGAGAGCGCGGGTATCCCGCAGGACGAAGCCGCCCCGGCGTACGACGACGTCATCCATCTCCATGGGCCTGCAAATGGCTTCGCGCACTCTTCATCTTCGGGTGTAAGCATTTATATCTCTCATGCCGAGTTTTAGACTCTTATCGCAATCGATTTGCGTCTCGTTGCCGCCTGTGGGCGACTTTGGTTGCCAGATCCATAGCGACCTGAACCAGTGCGGCACCTCGTTGCGCGAAAACTACTACAGAAGAAGAACCCACACTTAGAAACCCCATGCAGCTTACAAAAGCACTTCCTAATTAAACTTCATAGTACGCCGCCGTCCCCCAAACCGACGTCGAGCAAGACGCCCACGACCATCATACCCACAACCTAGCCTCAACCGCGCAGCAGCAGCAACAAACCCCAGAAACCCTGGCGCAGACCATCGCTGGCGTGTTCCGCCCCAAGCCACACGTCCACTGCGAAGAATGCGACAAGCAAGCCGAGAGACGCGAGCGCAGGGATGCGGAGCGGCACTGTTGTGCCATGGTCGCATGGGTCTTCATGGTGTTGTTCATTTGCGGGATGATCTTGGGCATCTTCGTTGCAAGTGCGGCGATGAAGAGGGCGAAGATGCACCATGGTTGATCTGACCGAGTGGGGTGGAAATAGTATGCGAGCTGGTGGCTTTGGGTCCTGGCATGGACGGTTGGCGTTGGGGCCGTATTGTAGTTCTTCGCTTTGATAACGCAATCTCACTTCGAGACCTCTCAGCAGTGTGCAACATCCCAGTATAGGCTGTCCCTTGCGCGCAGCGCATAGACGCCACTGTTGCCCTCCTTACCTCATGCCATCCGGCCCTGAGTTCATTCGCGGGTGTTCTTTCCCAGATCGAATTTTTCGAGAAGGAACTCCCTGACCTCTTCGTTACACCCCATCTCTGCGTTCTCGGGAAATGAGATCACCCTAAGTCCCCCTAGAGTCGTGGCTCTACTTAACGCGACGTATGCCATTCCTTCTTCGAAGTTCCTGCTCAAGTCGACCTCTACTTTCTCGAGAGTCATGCCTTGGCTTTTGTGGATTGTCATGGCCCACGCCGCCATGAGTGGGATTTGTGTTCGGCTCAAAAGACTGTATTGAGGAAACATAGCCGGTTCGTCGCCAAGCTCGGTCGGATAACAACTCGCCATTATTGGGACGTATTTTGGCTGTCCTCTATGCCAGAATTTCACGACCGGCCATTGTTTGCGGGGTGCAGCTGTCATGAAGTCGAAGATCCGCTGCGCCCGATATTGTTTATAGTCTCCCTCAAGCGTGTTCTCAATTTCTAGAGGGTGTAAGTATAGATGATAAAGCGGGAGCAAGGTATAACTCACTAGTTATTTTTAGGCCGTCGTGTTCCTGTTCCTCTTCGACGTCCCAGAAGTTCCGAAACCCAACGACTGTGCCTTGGGATCCATTGACCAGCCCTTCGGATATGCTGATGTTAGCCGTCAAGACTACGAGCATTCCCTCTTTTAGCTCGAGGCGTGGTTCATAACGATGTTCTGCCTATGGCAGTGTTAACTTAATCACAATCGCACAAAGATAGGCGGCCTTACCAGTTTAATCAAAGTACCGTCCACTGCTCTCGTGTTGTAGTACTGAAGCATGCCATGATGGTGCTGCTGCTCAAAGTTATCGAGACAAGGGTATGACCGCGGTTCCGTCGGCAATTTCTTAAACTCCGCATCGTTGATTCTCTTCACGTCTTGCTTGCGCGGATAGAGTTTGACAGCGCTGTCTATGTTTGGTTTGCTCTGGCATAGAAGTTTTCGATCACCCGCAGTTAACGGCAAGCCCAGGCGCAGCTTTTGCAAGATGTCGATGAATGCCTGATCACGTTGTCGAAAAACGGTTTCCAGATTAACATGTTCAAAGTTCGCATCCTATGTCACGTCAGCATCCGGACGAGCCTCCAAAGCTCTATCGCTACACGACGTGTACTCGACTGCTCTCGCACGCGTATGATGTCTCTAGGAGCAGATCGTTTGACTGATGTTATCGTGTTGTGTTTTGTGACTTACCTGCCATGCTTGACTCTGGAAAGCCCACTTGTCTTCATCGTTGTAGATTCTATTGCACTCGGGGCACTGATATGCGGAGTTTTTCCCTTTTTCAATGAGAGATTTACCGCAGAGAATGCAGGACATGAAAGGAGTGACCGGCGGAAGCTGGCAGAAGTCTCCAGTGATGACTACTTGAACACCGCCGAAAGCTTCACCATTCTGTCGCACTTCTTTCATGATGACGTTCAGCCTCTCCAAATGGAAATTCTCCACCATACTGATCTCGTCAATCACAAGAACGTCGGTCTTTTGTAGACGCTTCCTGGTGGTTTTCTTCCAGGCCTCGCGCATGAGGTCCTTCAGCGGCTTCTTCATGCTATCCGGAGTCCAACCTGCATATGACCACGTAGTCGAGCCATTTATGTCCAAAGCAGCCCGCCCAGTAGGGGCAACAACGTTTACTTTGTAGCCCTTGGCAGAGAGACGTTGTCTGAAAGCTTTCAAGACCCTCGATTTTCCGACACCTGCTGACCCAGTATAGAATACGTTCTTCCTTTCATTGACGATGAGATCGACCAGCCTAGCTTGCTCAGGTGACAGTGGAGGTTCCCGCGAGGGTGGAGGTTCCCGCGAGGGTGCGAGGCTGGGCAAGGGGAGCGACAGGTTGGAGTCCAGGTGGGGGGATTGTAAACTCGACTTCGACGGTGCTTCACGCGTATCGATTTGATGAATCAGACCCTGAGCTCGGGCGGCCTCGAATGCTTTGACGTAAACGTCATGATCCCGCGGTACGCCACTGGCCTCGGAAACCGGTGCTGTACTCGATGGTGGAGGCTGTGGTGGGCGGGCTTGAGGATATTGGTCTGGTCGTTGATCGTCGGCGGGTCCCCGAGGGGCTTGCGGAACGGCATGAGACTGTCGGCGTACGTTCGCCAGACCAAGTGACCCTTTCTTCTCTGCTTGATAGTATTGCCACGCTGACCCAGCGTCTTTGAAAGAGCGCTGCACAACGGGATGCCTATCGATCCATTTCCGTGCGACATCCCAGACGGTAAAGTGCACACCAGGATTTGGGCCGCCCCACACCGCGTAATATTTCTTCTTGCCGCCGGAAAACGGCGCTACGCATGTGTGAGGCTCTTCGGTCGGGCAGATGGCGCCGTCCTGTCGCTGTCGCTTGATGGGTTCGGATACCGGGCCATCGTCGTGGAAGGGTCTTTTGAAGGAATTGCTGGAGGCCATGAAGTTTTCTCAAGCGCGCAGTATCTGCGATTGCGATTCAATTCGTCCCAATGGGTGCGTGGGCGAAAGAGATCGTGCGTCACTTTGCAGCAACCGCGAAGCTACGAGCATTACCGGTAGGAGACGCGACGACGCGCTAGTGAAACCGCGGCCCGGCCCCTAGCAACGCGGGGGTCGGTTGGACCTCCGACCGTTGCATGCTTCCGCTTCCATCCCAAAAGGCTCGACAAGTACTGTACACCCGACAAATATGAAAGACTGTACGCATGTATAATCCTTACTCGAATATGCTTCGAGCTCTAGTTCTATGAAGGATTGCACCCCGGCCCCCGGAACAGCAATGTAGACCGGGAAGCCCATTCGCCGCCGTATACATTAACACTACCAGATATCGCCCTCATGAGCCCAATCCGCCCCAGGTCGCCTAATTGCGATAGAAGAGTAACCACTCTATGTATTCGGGCCATCAATCAAGCGAAATTGTGTGTCCAAAGTCCATGTGGATTTGCAAGCAACGAGCCTCACCCTTCCTCTTCGTCTCTTGAGTACTGTACTTATATGAAATGCTCTCTCCGCCGATTCAGTATTCTACCCTCTCCGAACCAGCTCCTCCATTGCACCCATAGCCCACACAATGCTCTCCACCTTAGCCACCGTCCTCCTCCTAGCCCCCGCCGTCCTCTCCCACGGCATCATCACCGTCCCTCCCTCCCGCGCTACTGGCCCCGGACAAACCACCGCCTGTGGCCAAGGCATCGTCTCAGCCATCAAGTCTGACAACACGTCCTACGTAGAGCAACTCACCAAGCTCGCCAGCAGCGACAGCAAATTCAACGCCGCAGCCTGCAACCTCTACCTGTGCAAGGGTCTCCAGTTGTCGGACAACACTGCCAACGTGCAGACGTGGAAGGCGGGAGATGTCGTCCCGGTCAAGATCTGGCTGCGCATTCCGCACGAGGGAATTGCGAACGTGAGTATCGTGAGCACGAAGCAGAACAAGCAGGTGGGAGACTTCTTGAAGGTGTGGACTAAGGGGTACGCCCCGGGTAAGACAGATAAGGACGTTCCGCTTGATCAGAAGGAGTTCAGTGTTACGGTGCCAAGTGGGCTGGAATCTACTTGCGCGAATGCAGGTGATTGTGTAAGTGGAAGGTCTAGTTCTTGAAAGACGAGCTGTCTTGCTAAAACAAACGCAGGTGCTTCAGTGGTGGTGGCTCGGTACTGCTGCAAAGCAGACTTATGAGTCTTGTGTAGACTTTAAAATTGCGGCGTCTGGGGCCTTTCAAGAATTCAAAGCTTGAAGACCGCAGTAGGAGGTAGACATATATGCGACGATCGTTGGCTGTAACCGAAAAGTCCTAGACCAGAGTCGCACTTGCAATCGCAGCCGAAATCGTTGTTACCATCTCATTTTTCCAGTATTCTTATCCTCTGAACTTTTGATAAACGTGAACTTCCGTCGTGGTCGGTTTACCTCGTCCAGATGATGATGGTGTTTGCAATCTAATTCGAAGCGAATCATACATGTGCCGGCCGGGTGATCTACAGGAACCTCATCAGTGCAATATACGAGATCTACTGCTGTGGAACCTATTTCAAATCATCGAAGCCCCGGATCGGAAATATGAGCGAAGCCACGAAAGCTTATCCCAATGCGATTCCAGGTTCCCTGTCACTGAACTTTTCGACGCCAAACTCCGCTCAGGTCATGGGAAATGAACGTGCAAAGTCCAGGAAAAGGGAGAACGGCCTCAACATGTGATCCATGTAGTCATTGACCTTCTTCAAACCACACGTACACGCACGCCATACAGTAAGTTCAACATGAACATCGCGTTCAACTTTACATTCTTCAGTTTCCAATTCCCATCGCATTCCCCCACTCTTAAACAGTATCATTATACATACTCGCCACAGTAGTATCTCCCTTCGCATCATCATGATAATGCGCCCCCGCCGCACTGCCGCTCGTATCCAACTCCTCGAACCTCCTCAAATCCATCGGCTTGTCCAGCAACGGGTTAACATACGGGTCGAAAGTCTTCCAGTAGGGGTTCTCGAGGTGGTACTTCTGACTCTGCCATCACGTGTCAGCGTTTGCACCCCCCGCTTCTCCGTTCAACGGCCGAGCTTCGCTCACACGCCATGTCTAATTTTGCCAAAAGCAGACGGAAGAACAAGAAATAGAGGAAGGAGGAGAGGATGATAAGGAGAATACACACCGATTCCTTTAGATACCGCTCCACAATGGTAAACTTCCTCTTGTCCCCAACATCCTGCATGACGAACCAGCTCAGCGTCTCCCGGTCCTTGCTGTACACCTGGCTCGCCTCGACAAGCTTCGCCTTGAGCTTCTCGATGCTCTCTTGGTCCTCTTTGGCGTAGAGGTGCACTACGATTGTGTAGACCATTTTGCCTGATTTTGCTTTCGTTTGGATAGGCTCGGATGAGCGAGGGTGAGTGATTCGCAATTATATAGGTAGTCAGCGGTGAAGATGGACCGCAGCAGGTATAAGGCAGAGTCGTATATGTAGTTTCAACAATCGCAACCGAGGTGTTCCATTTTGCATTGTGCTGGTGTTGTGACGTAACTCTCACGGCCCTACGGCGGCCCCGCAGCGGATCCCGCGAAAAATGATCACGACCCCCTCTCACAACCGCAAAAAAGTCAGGTAAAAGTGCAAAAGAGCACAGGATCGACAGTATCGTTGCGGATGCGGGAGGACACCCTGCTCTTCCTGAAGCATGAGAGACGAGATTCGGACCTGCACACAAATTCCTTGCAATTTAAACACACACTTGATAAATGCTGAAATGTTGAAGTAACCTTTGTGAATAGATCTAGATCTCTAACTCACTTTTCTTGACTCGACATGCTAATGAAAGACATCGCGGCGTTACAAAAGCAAACTAAGTCGCTACGCAACAACTCCGCCCAAGCATTCGCTACTAACACGAATCAATGGAATATCCTGTACACCCGTCTCATGATAATCCGAAGATCAGAACAGAAAGCAACCACCTATTCTTACATTCCAAAACTGGGCAAGGGCGAACTATGCTTATGCTTTTGACAACATCTTGAGCACTTCCTCCTTCTCGCCGGTCGGCAGAGTGCTCAGAAGTGCCATAACACCCTTAAGACCACCCTCGCGGTCTTTCCGCATGAGCTGCGCAACCTCGAGCGCAATGCCGTCCCTCTTAAGGAGCTCGACGCGATCGTGTACAGTCTTCCTGTTCTCCTCGTACCATACCGCAACGCTCATATCGTCCTGATCAAACTTGGGGATCGCAGACCAAGCCTTCAGCATTTCAAGACCCTTAGCGCGGGTAGTGATATCGAGCTTAGCAGACGAGTGATCGGCGGAAGAAGGTGCTGCTGCCGTAGCGAGCTTCTTGAGGATGTACTCCTCGTTGAGGCGGCGACGGAGGCGCCAGTAGAAGAAGCGGCGCGCATTTTGCCATCGAAGGGCAGAGCGGATGACACCCTTAGCCTCCATGCGGCCGGCGCGGTCGTGCAGATCAGCGAATTGAAGTGCAATCTGGCTGTATACGGGCAGGAGCAGCTGTTCGCGCTCCGTCATTTCGGCCTTGATGCTCTGGAGCTGGTCACGAGGCGTCGCAGGGTCGTTCAGCTTGCGCTTGAGAGCACCATAGGTCGGGTCGTTGCGGGCCATCGTCTCAAGCTGGCGTTCCTTGCGGTACTTGATGCCGACGATACCTTCCGGCTCCAGAACACCACCACGGGAATCCTCATCGGCATACATTTCCATGTATTGAGGGTTAATGGTCGGGTCAACGACGACCCAGGATCCACCGCGAAGCTCGCCGAAGGGAGGGATGTAGACGAAAACGGGCTGCTCATACTTGACGAGGGCATCGACAATGTACGAACCATACTTGAGCACCTCGTTATACATGTCGCGCTGACCACCAGAGAAACCACGCCAGTTGGCAAGGATCATCAATGGTAGTTGCTCACCATTGTTGAAGTCCTTGATGGCTTGAGCGGTCTTGAAGGCGGAATTGGGGTACCAAACACCACCAGCTTCCGACGTGACTTGCTCGATGGAGTCGGGGTTGGCAGGATCTGCCGGTGTAACGTTCTCAACCGAGCGAGTTTCGACACCAATGACACCAATGGGGATACCACCAAGGCGAGCGCGACCGACAACGACAGTCTTGGCCCATCCACCGAGAGCCTCCTCGAAGGACCCGCGGTCGAACAGACCAGCCTGGAAGCCATCCTCATCCTCTTTACCTGCGATCAGATGCCTGACATCGTAGGCGGACTTGCCGGGAGGATAGTAGGTGACGTCACGATCCCACTCGTCTGCGGTCGGGGAAACGGGAACTGGGTTGCCCTTCTTGTCGGGCACATATGCCATCCACTTGACGATCTTGGACACACCCTCGAAGTCGTCCTCGGCGGTCATGTGAGAAACTCCGTTCCTGTACATGATTTGAGTGCCACCAAGCTGGAGGTTGGAAGTGTAAACTTCACGTCCAAGAAGCTTGTTGATAGCTTGAGCACCAGTGAGAATTATAGGCTGACCCTCGATCTGAATGGCACGCTGGCCGAGGCGGACAAGGTAAGCACCGATACCTACGTAGTGTTAGCAACCACTTTTGTTGTAAATCAGGTATAGTGACACATACCAACTGAGCGGCAGGTAACCAAAGTGATGGTGAAGATATCCTCATAAGCCCTAGAGGTTTCACCAGCAATCAGACCCGATCCACGGAGAGACTCGACACCGAGACCATCTTCGCGACCAATGACTGTGGTGATCTTGTATCGCTCTTCACCTTCGACGATGACTTTATCGCAGATCACATCCTCGCGCTGACCGTCAATGAAAGCCTTGTACTTCTCTGGCGTCAGGTAGAGATACTCAAACCCGGATTCAGGCTTGTCGGCATCCTTCCATGCAACGGAGAAATGGGGGATGAGCTCTTCAGCAAGACCAATGCGTGCACCAGAGTTGGCTGATAGGTACAGTCTTGGAATACCGAGTTTGCGAGCGAGCTCAGAGCACTTGTGGAAGAACTTATCTTCCTGAGGGCCGAATGAACCGATCTTGAAAGTGATGTCATTGGCAATAATGATGTACCGGCGGCCACGTGAGTACTCTGGTGTCTTTGCCGTAACGATCCAACCAACCATACCAATAGTGTTGGTGCCTGGTTCACGGTTCACCTCAATCAAGTTATCGTTGTCATCAAGCACCAACTCATAATACTCAATGCACTCTCCCTTTTGCGGCTGCTTGTCGCTCAGGTGAGGGTGTTTGGCAATAGCGTTGTTCCAGCTGTTCTCTGTAGCCTGGCGGAAAAGTTCAGGGAAGTCGTAAACGTATTGAGTACCCATGAGATGAGCCTTATAACGCTTCGGTTGCAGAGCTCCCTTGGTGGGGTAAGGAGTGTTGACGGGCTGGAGATGGAGCGCGCCCATCTTGGTGGTTCCACCAACGCTGTGGAAGACCCACCTGCCAGCCTTCTCAGACTTGCGCTCTGCATACATTTCGACGTTGATGACGTAGCCCGAAGTGTTGGTGATGACGACGCGCAAAGGGTAGGGAGCGCCGGTCGTAGGGTCGGTTACGATGATGCGGATCTCAGCACCAGTAACACGCAGACGCCAAAGACGACGACCAAAACGGTCCAAGAAACCACCGATGGCTTCCTCAATCTCGCTGAGCGCGAGCGGGAAGACGTGAGAGAAGTTGATGAAGATGTGGTTCATGTCAGCTTGAGAGGTTCCGACAATTTCCAGAGCATCAAGAATATCGGTCATCAGCCTGTCGGTCTCGGAAATCATGTACTCGGCGGTAGGAATGTCCTCCCGAAGACGGCCAGAACGAACGACCGCCCTCAAAAAGTAGCGCTTGTCGCTCTCAGCACCTTTGCCCACAGCCTCGTAAATGTGAATGTTTCGGTTCTCGGTGAAGACTGGTTTGATATTGAACTTGGACAGTCGGCCAAGCTCGAGCTGGAAGGCGAGAGCGGGTTCCACGTGACGAATGCTGTCGTCTTCGGCGTAGTGAGGACCACGGAAAGTGTAGTAGCCGGGGTATGTTCCATCCTTGTGACCGCACACGAATGTAAGACGGCGGACGCGACGGGCCAAGAGCTCGTCCTTGTACTCCTTCACGATAGGCAAGATGCGCTCCATGATCTCCTTGTCATCAAAGCTCTCCACGTCGCGAACGGCAACGTTCAGTACCCCAGTAAGCTCATCAGGAGTCTGGTTGATGTTCGCTCCAGAAGTAGGTGTACGCTTCAGAGTCATGCTCTCCTTGAGGTTGACAGCGCTCTTTTTCGCACCGAGCGCTGGGAAGATCTCGAGAGCCTTGCCGATGGACTCATCGACATCGTCTAAATACTCAACGGGAACGACCACACCCTTGCGACTGGGCTCACCCTCTACCCTTGAGTTCAGGTAAGAGAGATCACTGATAGAGTGGATGCGAGGAGGTCGCTCAAACGCAGGCGTGCTTGGTGTGCCAGGCTGTGAAGCCTCAACAGGTAGGCCATACTCTTGCTCGCCAACCTTGCGAAGGATAAAGTCCCAAGACAGGAGGTATGGCTGCTCGTTGTCCGTGTGGTAATGTATATCCTTAAGCTGGTAGGCACGGTAGGCGCGACGAGTGTATACTTCCAGAGCAGCGAGAGCTACCCACGGATCTTGGTGGACGAAGAACTGCGGTAGCACATCAAAGACAGTGTACCTGGAGTCAACGACTTCCTTGATGACCTCGAAATTGGGCTCGCGGTGATCCCAACCGCTCTCGCCGTATCGAGACTCAACGACGGCGGAACGGAGAATGTGCTCCATCTGCGAAGTACGCTCCTCAAGGGAAGGCATGGCGCACTGGATGAGCACCTCACGAGCTTTCAGGGAAACCTTGGCAGTTTGTCGGGATTCGAGCTCAGTCAGCTTCTTAAGAGCTTCCTTGAAGTACTTGGCAACGTTACCAGCACCAGGCTTGTTGGGCCGGTAAAGGTCTAAGATTGCAATAAGAAGGTTGTTCTTAGCGTTGACTCTAGCGTGTGAGAGAACTGTGTGTACGACAGGAATGATGTTTCCGCGGTTCTCGTCGCGCAACTTTAGGATGACCTCCTCGTCCCGGCCAGCACGGTTAGAGAACAAATTCTCAACCGTCCAATACTGCTCCAGAAGGCGGATCATGACGCGGTATTCGTGCGCCTTGAGACCGTCGGCATAGCGATCGATGATCTCGGTCAAGGGTGACAGACCTGCCTTCAGGAGCTCGGCATCGTTCCCGGGAACATTGTCGTCGAGGAAACGTTGGAAAGCCTTCGCGAGTTGCTTGGCAGGGAATTCTAGGTTTCGCTTGTGAGCGCGCTCGACAACTTCGGACAGAGTTGTGTCAAGCTTCTGGGGCATGCGAGAGTGGAGAGCAGAAGCCTGAGCGATCCACTCGCCGTATGGCAGCTCAGGGTCACGGAGGACCTCGACAAGCTCTTTCAGTGTGCTCTGCATGATGACCTGGTTATCGAAACCTTGCAGAATGTGCGTAACAACGCCAAACAGGTAGGCGAACCTCTGCGGCGGCTTGTTACCCATGACCTGCGGCGGACCGAGATCGGGAAGCAAGCCGACAAATGGCTGAGCCGACTTCACCTTAGAGGGATCGTCCAGTGCGAGTATACCAAGAATATCACCAGCCTCAAGAGTAGCTCCGGGCTGCTTGATTAGGCTGACAATACCGTCCTCCTGTGCAATAAGCGGCATATACATCTTCATGACTTCGACTTCGGCGAAAGGTTGTCCCTTCTTGATGTGGTCGCCGTTCTCGACAGTAAACTTGACGAGCTTACCAGGAGACGGCGTGCGGAGTTGAGTAGGGTCGTTCTCTTGTTCCAGAAGCGCGGTCTTTCCATCGACAGAGACACGAGTAGCGCCGACCTCCTCCTTCCAGTACACGCTGTGGGACTTGCCGCTGAGAAGCACAAGAAGACCACCATCAGCGAGCGCTCTCACGCCAACCGAGCACTTCGAACCGTTGATGAAGAGAGTAAAGCTGTCGATGCTGGATCGGGTGGCGGTGAACTTGTACCGGAAACCCTCGTAGATAAAATCTATGGGGAACACAGTCTTGAGAACATCTTTGGAAGGAACCTGACCCTTCTCCAAGCTGGTCTTGTACTCAGTAATGCACTCTTCGCTCGCAACGTGCGCCTTGGTGACGGCACCGCATACGACGGCGATCATGGGATCGGGGCGTTCGGCAGTGAGCTTCTTGGAAATCAATTCGTCCAACCAGCCAGTAGTGATGGTGTTGTCTTCGAATGCAGGGGTCTCAAGTAGCTTGATAAGATATTCAACGGTGGTCTTGAAGTCACCACGAATGCTCAATTCCTTTAGTGCAACGACCATGTGTTTCCGTGATGCTTGTCGGTTCTCGCCATAAGCGAAAATGTGACCGAATTGGGAATCGGAGAAGCTGTGGATACCACCAGCGGAACTGACGGAGAAGTAACCCCAAACGTTCGAGCTACTCCTGAAGTTCAGGTCGTGCATTGTACCGCCAGAAGGCTTGAAACCCTCGTCAGGATCTTCGGATGTGATACGACAGGCAGTGCAATGGCCCTTGGGAGTGGGTCGTCGCTGCTTCTGAACGCTGCCCTCCTTGTCGAAGTCAAAGTCGAGGGGAGTGCTGGTGTGGGGATCCGCGCCATAAAGCAATCTGATGTCGCGAATGCGGTGCAGGGGGAGGCCCATGGCAATCTGAAGCTGGGCAGCTGGGAGGTTAACGCCAGTGACCATTTCAGTCGTGGGATGCTCGACTTGAAGACGGGGGTTCAGCTCAAGGAAGTAGAACTTGTCGTCGGCATGCGAGTAGAGGTATTCAACAGTACCGGCGGAGACGTATCCGACGAGCTTGCCGAGAGCTACAGCCGCTTTCTCCATCTCATGGAAAGTCTTGGGTGTGGCAACCGTTACAGGCGCCTCCTCGATGATCTTCTGGTGTCGTCGCTGAACGGAGCAGTCACGACCAAACAGCGAGATGTTGTTACCATACTGGTCAGCGAGCAGCTGCACTTCCAAATGCCGCGCAGTGCCTGCGAGCTTCATGATGAAGATAGGCGAGCCAGGAATTTCCGACGCCGCCGCCTTGTAGAGCGGGATGAAGTCTTCCTCACGTTCGACCTTTCGAATACCCTTGCCGCCACCACCTTCCGAGGCCTTCACCATGACAGGGAAGCCAATCTTCTTGGCCGCCTCCAGACCCTCTTCAGGTGTCTTTGTGCAGCCCTTGTCGTAGATGTGGTCCTCGACGGTGACAATGCCCTTGTCATCGACCACAACCTGGTCTACGCCCTCTCCCGACCACGGGATGCAAGGCACCTTGGCGTGCTGTGCGACGATTGTGGACGAGATCTTGTCTCCCAGCGACCGCATGGCGGACCCTGGTGGACCAATGAAGACGATCTTTTTCGGCGAGGCGGCGAGCGATTCGGGGAGCTTTGGGTTTTCGGATGCGTGACCCCTAGATGCACAGTCAGATTTTGTTTTCACGATTGAGACCGTTAGGATACACACCATCCTGCCCACACGGCATGGACGTTCATACGCTCGGCAATATCGACAATCAGCTCGACATTGGCGTAGTTGTTGTTGTTGGTACCTCCGGGCACCTACAGTTGTCAGCCATGGTTCCTTCCTCCGGGGATCAAATTTGCAATGTCTGCCCACTCACCTCAACGTACTGGTCAGCCATGCGGATGTACTCTGCGTTCGCCTGCAGATCCTCGGGCGTCGCCATGACGGTGAACTGGATGGCCCGCTCATCGCCAAAAGTCTCGTATGCCCACTTCCTCACGGAGCGGATCTCCTTGACTGCAGCAATACCGTTGTTGGCAATCAGCACGTTTGTGATGACGGTGTGACCATCCTGAGCGGCGACAAAGTCCTTGACCTTGCCGGGCGCGGCTGCACCGAGATGGTTCCCGCCGATGAAGTGCGGCGCGAGGTTGTATTTTGCGGCCGAAGAGCTCGGAGCACCATTGGCAGACCCATTGGTGCCGTTTTGCTGAGCTCCGGCCATGATGTTGAGAGGAGGGGGATGTGCCCGTGCAGGGACTGCGATGGAGGGCGGAGGTCGGAGGTGGGCCGGGACAAATTTATAGTAAGAGTGTCGGCGATTTTGCGTAAATCCCGGAAGCCCTCGACGACGGGATGGGGGACAATGGCAGCCAATTGCACGCCGCGAGCGATATGGTCGAAGCTACCGGTGGGAGGTGCCGGAGCTTCGTGTATTAGTAGAGTAGCAGCACGATAGTGCGAACAGCGGTCAGCGGTCAGCGGGCAAAGCTGTCGACGCTGGACGGATGCGTGTGTGCAATAGGCAGAGCTGCGGAGGAGCTGCCTCGCCGCAATGCAATGCAAACAAAGGAAGGAACAATGAGCGTGTGCAGGGTATCGCGGGTATCAAGAGGCAGCAAGGGCAGGAGCAGAGAGAAGGGGAGCGAGGGCGGGCGGATGCTTCTAGTTATTAAAATTCTCCTCTACGGGACCCCCAAAGCTCGACCCGAAGCTGTTGAGCAGAGGCCACGCCTGCGCGCATCGTCGTCGACGCCCTACCGAACGAGGCTAAGCATGCAGCCCGCAACTCGCTCCAAAGGCTACCAAACCCCCTGGACTCGCCGAGCGCCCCGTGCAGCAGCGCGCGACCGACGTCTTACAGCGGCGCCGGAGCCCGAGGGCCGCATCGGGGCGTTTATTGCAACAGACTCGGCGGGTTCGAAGAAGCAGAGAGAAGCCCATCGTGCCCTGCGCGATTTTCTGGGGTGCAGCGTTGGCCAACATGCTGCCCACGACTCGCCGGCATCCGGTGCCTTGTTGAGGGCGATATGCAGTAGTCGGAGCCATAATCGGCCAACCTCTGTCTCACGCTCTCTCGTTGAGTGCACCATGGGCAGCCCACGCCGTAGACAGCCCTCCAACACGATAAAGACCCGCTACATCCACTCTCGTACCCGTTGTAGCTTGCCAGCTTGCCCCGTCTGCCGCCGCCTGCCCATCGTCCCCCTGGCGCCCGTGTCTCTGCCTCCGACCCTGCCCATCCAACACTCCACCAACACAGCGACTGCGCCCGCCTAACATCTCACGCTGCCGGCGCCCCTCTACCGCTCCGATCATTCGTGCTCACATCAATAGCTAACCAGCGCTTCACTCGAGGCTTGATGCTACAAGCGAGTCGGCTCTCCACTCACGACCCTTCGGAGTCCGTCCGGTACGACCCCAACTACCGCTCTATCCAAGGGCCATCGTGTGCCCGTCATGCTGCATCGCTCGCTGTTCTCCAAAGAAGCCATGTCAGAAAAATTAGTTTCAGCCATGAGTCTCTCGGCGATCCTCAGTAAGCCGAAGCGTGGCGGGCGCGCTGCTTCGCCGACCCACCTACACCACAGCTATTGTTGAACCTGGGTAAAGACACACATATGTATGTAGAACACAGACGGTAAGATAAGACACACGGCCTTATCTAGATCTAGGAAGATCTGGGGATGATTAAGCTGCATCGCTCCGAGCACCACTCCACGTCTCCGATTGCACCTGCAGGGTCTGTCACGGACCGATCCGCCAAAATCGTACGACTCTCGCATGTGTTTCCCACTGACAGCCTCAACACCTAGGCCCGTGCTCGCTACCATACAATTTTCCCCATCCGTGCTGCACCTGTCAGAAACCCCATCTAGCATCTGCCAGACTTGTATTCCCGAAGAAGCTGATCGTGTGAGATCCTGGGGATATCGGCCTGAGCATTGTGCGCATTAACACGTGCAAGATGCCCTACCTAGGTAGGAGCAGGGGTCGACCCAGGTCTTCTGCATACCGGTTTGGCCCTCCTGCACCATGTCACTTAGTAATATAATAGATAGTGGGAACCACTCTTAATTTGACAATATCATTGAGACGCGATTGCCATTTCTGCCTGCCTCCTACCGGGTATCCTCTCCGCCGAAACAAATGAAATGATAAACTATGTGAATGAGATGCCTGAGAATGCCAATTTCAAGAAGCGATCATGTCGCGACGAGGAAAATAGCCGTCTCATCCCATATGTGCAATGTGTTCCAAATTGGGCCATTGAACCCCAGTCGCCTTCGATGCAGATGCCATCCCAACTCCAACCAATGCAGAACATCGTAACGAATCATGTATCGAGGAAAAGATGCGTCATCTGCAAGGAACCTGCCCATTTTGCTCAAGTGTATGCTCACTCCTAGAACGACTCCTCGACTTGGCTCATCTTGCGCGGTCTCGCAGGAGGACCCATTCCATGCATACCCAGCTCTGCGCTGGTCCGTCTTCCTGCGCTCTGTCTCCGTGGAATACCGCTCGGGGTCGGGATGCCCGTCCTGTCGATCGACATGCGTCGCCCTACAGGTGTGGCTGAACTACTCCCATCGCTTAGGCCGTCTGGGTCGTCCCGCGTGGCGCCCGACAAAGACATTGAATGGGAGTGGCTGTGAGCGCCAGATTGTCCGCTCATTGAGCTCCGTGGCCGTGGGATCCGCCCCTCTACCCCACTGATGGACGAAGAGGCGTAGTGGCCCAATGGCGTCCGCGTACTGCTCCTGCTCCCTGGTCTCTGGGACGCTACTGAGGCCCGACTGCTCGGGCGGCTGCTGCTGGGCTCGCGCGACACTCCAAAGGACAGACGGCTCACGCCAGAATCGCCCGTGGCGTTGATAGCTGAGCTCGTGGAAGCTTGTGACGTCCGTTTGCTGCTCCTTCGTACTGTCACGGTGCTCGGTATGTGGTGCCCGAGAGCGCTTGCGTTTCGCGGACTGGCACGTGGCGGAGTATGCGTCGGAGCCGGTAGTCTCGATCTCACATTGTGTACACGCTCCTCAAGCTTCTGCATGTTGCCAATTAGATTTCGAATTTGGTACAAGGAGCCAGACCTCGGCAGACCACCCGCTGGCTTTCCTCCCACACTTGGCCTGGTGCTCTTGTGCGCCGGGGCGGTGGTCCGGATAGAAGGCGTAGCACGACCGCTGGGTGTGGCTGCAGGTCTCATCGATGTTGGAATACTGGGGGCTCGAGAGTGCCGTGATGGTCGTGAGGAGTACATGCCGGGGCGTGGCGTAGCGGAGGGATCTAACGCAATAGACTTCTTCCGTGCAGGCATGGGCGTCGAAGGCACAGGCTTTGTGGCAAGTGAGGCTTCCGATAGAGGTGGAGAAGGAGGCGTAGCATCGTGAGGCAGGGATTCAGGTTTCGACCGAGGTGGCGTGGAAGCGGTCGTGGGCGAAGATAGCGTGGTGGCGGAGGTCGATGTCTCTGAGACAGGTGAGCGGGGACGTAACGAATCGCCAGCAAGTAGGTGCGATGTCTTGCGTTGATGGTGGCTCTCTATGGTCTCCTCTGCGATGCGCAGCTTCTCTTGCACGATCTCAGCTTCGATGCGAAGGTCAGATAATTCGTCCCGAAGCCGCTGGGTCTCGATTCTCAAGCCTTCACGTTCCTGCTCCCCAATCTTGATCTCCTCGTCCAACATGACAGTTCGTTCTAAGGTAACGTTGTATTTGGACTCCAGGTCCTCAAGCGACGATGTTTGATTACGACCTTGGCGCTCTAGGTCGTCATTCTGAACTTCGGTATCGCGGAGCTGCAGCTGGAGCGAGCGCTGCGACTCGCGGAGCGCCGTGATCTCCTTCTGGAGTGTATTCTGCGCATTGCTGGCTTCGGTTTTGCTTTGCTTGTATTTGGTCTGCATCCTAAAGTCAGTATCTAGTGCAAAGACGCTCGCGGCCTGGGCGGATGTTGGCATACCTTCCACTCCTCAACTTCGAAGCCGAGCGCTTCAACTTTCTCCTTCAGCTTGCGCTCCCGCTTTTCGCTCTCTTCGATGTCCTTCTCGAGCTCTGCCTCTAGTTCCTTGCTGGAAGCCTGAAACTCTTGCAGCTCGACCTCCAAAGTCTCGTACTGTGTCTTGTAGTAAGCCAGCTCTTCCTCGGTGCTACTCCACTCGCCTCGCGCGGGCGAGGAGGCGCCGTCGGCCATGGTGCAGGCGCGACGTCAGCGTTGTCGGTAGCGGCTCAGGAGCAGGCGCTGGTGTCGCTATGCGGGGTGCGCCCGGGCGCGCTGAAGGAATAGAGTTGGTGGGCAGAGGAGTGAATGCGCTGCGCAGTAGAGGGAGTGGCAAGTGGGAAGCGGTCGCTCCTCCCTTGTGCGGCCGTGGTCGATGTTTCACGTCGCGGGCATGCGCTGTTGATAACAGTCATGCGGCGACTCACAATTCAGCCGAATGTCTTTGCGTCGCGAACAGCGTCGCAGTATATATCTTGTCCTGTCCCTGTGCTGGTTAGTGGTTAGTATCCGGGGTGGAAGAGTAGGTGGTGTGGTGGTGATGTTGGTCGAGGGGCGTTTGTTGACGCACCAGCCATCTCAGTTTCCCGCGTGGCTAACGGTTGCGACTGGAAACCGCATGCAGGCCGCTAGCTCAATGCGACAGCGTTACCGCTTGTATGCAGCCCAACACACCTCACTTGCCTTTCCTGCTCAACTGCTGAGACAGATCGCACCAGTTGAAACCCAATGTCTTCTTCGAATTTTACATTGTATTTCGAGGGACTCAGTTCGACCAGATCAACCTGAAACGCCTCAATCTCCAAATCAGGACAGGCTCGCCATCATCCAATTTGCCAAAAATACACCCAGTAGATACATGGAAATGCGAACGCCACAATCCTGGTATATATACAATTTCAATGTTCAGAAACCTTACCTTCGTTCACTTATCGCCACCAAGCTTCTCCTGCAATTGTTTCGAAGCATTCCCCGCCACCTCTCGCCCTTTCTCAAGCAGCTCCTCTGCTTGGTGCGACCCGATAACCACCACTTCTTGCACCTTGCCCGCAGCAGACTCAGCAACCACCACACCCTTAGCATACGCATCCCCAGCCTGTTGCTTCCCTTGCTCATATGCATCCTGTGCCTGTTCACTCGCCAACTTCGCCAATTCTTCCGGGCTAGGATACTTCTTGAGCGACTTCAGGATGAGATAGTACAGGTTGATGATCACAGTGTGAATCTGATCTTTCATGAGCATCGTGATCCCATGAGAGAAGAACCCCTTCAACACCTCTGCACCCAGGCCTTGATAGAGCGCCCACAAGCCTTCGGTCTTAGCGATGCGGAGAATGGTGCTGAAGACAGTTCGTTGGCGTGCTTGTGCCGCTCGTGACTGGCTGACATCTGACTTCTCTGTCTCAGACGTAGGACCCGTTACTTCAGAGGGCTTCTGGGAGGATACCTGAGCGCGCGTCTTCGCTAGCGAGAATGGGTATGTAATCGTAGATGCGAGCGCTTTGCTGACTGCTGCTATGAGGAAAGTGGATCGAGCTCCGGGGTCAGCTCGCCTGTCTCTCGATACAAGTAGCCGTAGTAGCATCTTGTGCAGCAGGAACGTGATCGAGGGATTCAGCGTTAACACCAGGCTCGCAGAGTAACCCGACCAAAAACCCTGCCATCCCTTCTCGTCTCGGATCTGTAAAGCGATGTCCTTGGCGCTCAGGTTTGGTGAGATTGACGATGTAGGATCCCGTGCATGTACCAGAGCAGCGGTCTGCTTGCGCGTGACAATGTTCTGTATCGGCGTTGTCCACAACTTAGCGAACGCCCCAGCAACAACGCCTACGCCAATCTCATCCAGAGCTGCGAGCTTGCGTGATCCTTGTGCTGCTCTTCTCTTTTCACCGACGTAAGAATATGCAAGGAAGAAAAGAAAACTGTCTGCCATTCCTTTGATGATCTCCTGCGAAACACCATTGTAAAAGGCCCCAATTCCTCTTTCATTTTCGTAGATCTTGCTAACGGCATCGAGGATGCCATCGTAGTCCGCCTTGCTACCATCGGTCTGGAATTGCTTCTGTGCTTGCAGTCGCGTTATCACCAGCTCCAGAGGATAGGTTATGAGCTTGGAAATGGCTGTGCCAGCTGCACCGGAAGTCGCGTGCCCAAGTGCAGGCAGTGCAGGTCCCACCACCTCTCTACGCGATCTTTCTTCGTTCGACTGGTGGTACAGCGTGAACGCATCCTATATTTATCAGCATTCGCATCATATCAAAGCGCACGTGAAGCATACAAGCTGCGCATTATAGACGTAGGTCATGGCGAAAAATGGTAGCCTTGCAAACTATTAAAGTGTTTTTGCAAAGGACAAAGTCAGCTTTAGAATAACTTTAGAGAAATAGATAGATATAGAGGAGGGGACGTTGTAGGCGGCTCCGCTCTTTGTGTCACCTGTGAAGACGTCATTTGGAACGCGGATACCCGAGGCTCGTGAGAGACCCTGAAGCATGGACCACAGTCTTCGACCGACCTCGCATCATCAACACTCCCCCTTACGCCATCGGAAAAGTGCGACAAGAGGAAGGCTATTTTGTCTTAGAACAGCATGATCGTGGACATCTATTTGTCACAATAGCTCGTTAACATCGTGAAACGCAGTCCAATACCACGTCACCAACAATCTTTACATCTGCCAACTTTCCAGTCTTTGATTTCCCTCGTTCCTCCAAGAGAGACCTTAGATACCCTGCAAAAATTCCTGTTGCTCAAGAACAAAGTACAGTTAAACCCAGGAGGACTGAGTCGGAGCGCGAAATCCAGGTACCTATGGTATAATACAGAAAAGCACATGTCTCCTGTTCTCTTGCACAAGAGACAACCCTCCCGGAATAGAGGAAGTGAATTGCAATCTCTTTAAGCATATGCCCGTCGAACTATCCGAGCGCCGTCTTCACCGGCGGATACAGGAGAGCGTTCGTCGCAGGATCATCCGCCAGGACTTGAGGTCTTCCACGACCTGACAGACATCATCTTCAGGTGGACATCAGATGTGAACCCAGAAGTAATATCACACTGCCATGGGAAATAATCCATGCGAATTCACATTAATACCTCTCATGCAGGAGATGGCGATGCAGGCTGCATATCCCGCTGCCCCGTCCGTGCTGCTTTTCTCGCTTCCTTTCGTATCCTTTTCCACGTCCGCTCGCTGCTCGCATCTGCGCCAGGGAGGTGGAAGATTACTGGAGCGGGGCGGAACACGAAGATTGTGGCTGGAGGTAGTTGCGTTGGCGAGTGGTATCTTGGTGTCTCAATTATAACATTATCGGCGCGTTGAACGGGCCGCCGTGGTCTTGTTTTGGACGGGATCATGTGGATGGTGATTGTGAGATGTGAATCCTCGTCGATATACGGTGTGGGCTGCTGGGCTTCTCGGGATGTGTCCTTTAATAGCTTCATGGTTGCGGCCGAAATTAGACGTGTAGAATGATGATATTCTTCTTGCTTTCAGGTGGTAGTTGGGCCAATGTATGAGCGATTGAAGGAGAAGCGCTAAATGTTATATATTATCATTTGCTGCCATGTAGAGAGGGGTTAGCTGTACGATGCTCAGCTTCTAACGTAGGAGTGCGTGGTCTAGAACTCCACGCTTCTGCCACCCTTGTACTTCTGCAAGGCTGAGCGCAGGCGTCTTCTACGATCGAATCATCTTGAGCTGATAGCCATAAACATACCATCGACAGAATCTAGACCTGGTCTTCAGCCCGGATAGATCGTGATCACGAGACGTCAGTATGCAGGATAGTGGCTGTGGTAACGGTGCGCGGGGAATGAGGATGAGCACCACAGCCGCTGCGCCACCGATGTCATGTTCGACATTGCTGAGGCACTGCATGGCGCAGAAAATAGCCTTCTTGCCGGCACAAAGGTCTAGAACATTGCTACAACGGGGTCAAAATCAACAACTGTAGATTACTGTGATGCAAGGTTCCATTATGGGCTCGGCTATGTTTATACACGGTGTCCGCTACTTAAGCCTACCGGTGTGAGGCATGCTGATACGACTCATAGTAAAATACCACTCGATTGGCTTCAACATGCTTTTGCGTAGCCCTCCGTACGGTCTATTGAGTGAGCCGTGTTGCCTTCGTAAAGCGCTGTTCCGCGTCCTTTTGACCTCCAAGGTCAAACCCTAGCAATTATCCACTACATCCCTGTCCGCATCACCTCGCCCATCCTCACGTGCAGAAACAATATCTGCATCATCCACTGATTCCACGAGCGGCATCACACTCATTCCGCCAGCCTCGCTTTGACACATCGAGCCTTCCCACATCCTCGCACGACAGAGGTTACTGTATCCTTTCTCCTTTGGTTGTTCTTGCCTCTGAATAGTACTTTCGCCGGACTCCTCTTTGAACGTAGGTCTCCGAAGAATGTTACATCGAGCCATTGGTTGGGATCGAACGCCATATGAGGGTAGCTAGAGCCACCTGGTCCTTGGGGTATCATTGTAGTTGCCGTGGCTGCGCTTCAATTAGCAGTTATTCTAGAAATCGTACTCGGAGCATAAGCCAAGGGACTGCTTACCTGCAGGATATCCCTCGATCGGTGACTTCAAACATAGTTGTGCTGGTGCTTCACGAAGAGCTGACTCGGCCTTCCGTTGGGTAGCTGCCACGGAAGCTAGCCAACGTGCAAAATCGCTGCTGAAGCTCGGCTTCACAACCTTTGGCAATTCATTCGCATTCGTAGAAAACGAAAGAGGCGCAACCATGTAAAGGTCGACATCGGGCTTGAATCTGAATATGCGTGTGATTGCCGACTCCTGAGACATTCTATCACGGTTGATATATGTACAGATCTCCTCTCTGGACCTGCTACGTGGCGCACCTTCTGCCGTCCTCGCGACAATCGATGAGCATTCCACATCTTTTCCAGAGGGATACCACAGCTCGGTATCAGAGAGGAGCGACTGAGCTTCAAGTTCCTCCAGCAGATACCCCGTAAACTCGCCAGATTTATTGTAGCCCCGCACAGAGACTCCGTAGTTGTGCTTTAAGCTGCCGAGGACATACCTAAAAGGCTCTAAATGACCACGCCCTTGGTCAATCATTACGAAGCTATCCTTTAGACTATCCTGGAAATGTACATCGATCCGACACAACTTGGGAAGTACGCCGTTGGGGTAAGCCGCGTTCAACTCTGGGAACCATAGATTGATGAAGCGGTTGCAAGGCTTGATCTGCAGATGACGAAGGCTCGATGGCAGCGCCTGGGCGACAGCAGTTGGTATCTGTGACATGGACATCAAAGCATCTGTGGGTATGCTCAGGAAGGTCAGATGTGAGAAACCGGACAGTGTCACGTTGGGAGTCTGGAGAAGCATATAGTCGTCAGACTCAGGGATCGTGAGGGCAGATTCGCGAATTATGAGGGTCCGTAGTCGTTTCTCAAGCAAGTCTCGCGTTTCCCCGAAGAACGGTCTCAGTAGGCCACCACCTCCGTTGCCTGTGGGAAGTCAGCAGACAGTTTCAGGGATAAGTGACGTTTCAATAGGTGTTGCAAGCCGTATGTTGCCTGCAAGTAAGCAACAAGATCCGCTACCCAAATCTTCGTTCCGTGACTATACTCACCCAAAAAGACTTGATCTCGCAGGACCCCGGGCAACCTTAAAGTTAGCCCCTTGATGTTCGGGCAAGCCGCAATCAGGACGTCCAGGAAGAACGGTTGCTCTCGGAGCCTGGGCCACGTCGGTTGAACGCTAGCATAACGGTCGATAGTCTTGTCGAAGACTTCTTCTCCGACGAGTCCGCGACACTTGTAGAAGTAATCCTCCTCGGGGCCTCCGAAAACATGTGTTGGGTGTCCTGGGCAAGAGTAGCCGCCAAGGTCGACGCTCCTGATCTTGTCGCATAGATCTGGACGGTCGCACAGCGCTCGGACTAGCTCGCGCATACTGCACAGCGTGTATGTCGGCAACACGACCTCTTTGAGAAGTGCTTCTTGCGCGATATCCTTCAACTTCCGGCAGACAAGTGAAAGCCGGCAAAGATCGACGTTATCGCATAGTCGCTGAGCTATGAAGAGCAGCAACTCATCAGGGAGCTTCAGCAGGAGTGAGCAATTTGCCGGCTCATTCGATGTAGGATCCGGCGGTTTAGTTCTCACTGCCAGCGACATGAGGCACAACGCGACTCCCATGGGGGTATGTGTAGTGGAAGTGAGGGAGCGTGGGGTGTTGATAATGAGTGCTTCGAGTTCGGCAGTCACCGAGCCGCTTCCGACTTGCGTGCCACGTGCCTGACGCCAAGAGTGAATGCTGCCTCAGCCTATCGCTGTCAAACGGTTGTATAACAACGTCCGGGCACCGCCACGTCACACCTCGAAGTATGTGTAGAAGTGTGAGGACACCCGAAGAGGTCCTAGAGTAAGCACGTGTTCTAACCCTTTCGAAATTGCAGTTGCAAGAAGATGTGGAGGATGCGATAGAATGATGGTACAGCGGCTCGGCCAGAATATGGAAAACCGAAGCAATGAATCGGCCAATTGTTCAGTTGAGAACAAGTGCTTTAAAAGGGTCAAGCGAGTGGTGCTGGTGCCACTTTCGTACGTGCTTTTGTTTTGAGTAGCAAACGTAATGGGGCAGGTGCTGTCATGTGCCGCTACTGCCTTCGGCTGATGTAAAACTTAACCACGAACGTTCACTGCCGCCATGCGAACCTAGGACGCGACTCAGACAGGTCAGTACCCTACCGCAGCTCTTCTTGAGAGCCACGCTGTGAAAGTTGCACGACCCACAAACCGCCAGCCCTCAATGCATCTCAAGTTATGTTAATTTTCCTTGGATTGTCTTATTCTTAGTGAGTCCACCCAGGGGGTTGTATACTAGGCCAGACGGGCTTTTCATGATATTATTTCCCAAGCGTCAAGAAGAGCCTGTCTCCGATATCACCCAGTCCGGGCTTTATCATGCCCTTCTCATCTACCTCGCCATCACATCCACCTACCCATACCTCAACACCCTCTTCCCACTCGCCACAGGCCTGCTTCAAGCCCTCCTCAGTCGCTAGAACACTGACGACAATGATCCTCTTTACGCCCCAGTCTTTCAAGCTGTCAATGGCAGCAGAGGCAGTCGCACCAGTGGCAATGACGGGGTCGACGATGATGGCGAGCTCCGAGGGACCGCTGGCGTTTGGGTTTGATGTTGTAGGGGCGTGGTATGGCAAGTTGTTATAATACTCGACCGGTTGAAGGGTACTCTTCTCGCGGTACAGGCCGAGGTGGTGGACTGCAACGGGCTGAGGAAGAAGTGAGGTCAGGGCGGGGACCATGGAGAGGCCGCTGCGTAGGATAGGGACCAGGGATATGGAGGTGGGATCCGGAGATATGGTAGTGGTGGTGTAGGTGTAGCCAAGCGGTGATTTGTCCTGCTAAAGTCAGCCTTTTCGAACGTTTCATAGTGATATGTGTGTGGCATTGGATATATGCTCTTGTGTGTGATGGGACGGCATGAGTGGGGTCCAGGGCAGCTGCGGGGAACCAGCTCCGCGCCGATGGAGGAAACGATGCACAGGTATGGTTCCAGGATGAAATATAAGAGGTGATACGTACGGTGGCTCCCTGCTGTGTCTTCAACCCCTGAGCCAGGGCCTCATAGCCGACCATCAAGGCAATGTCGTGCACGAGCGACTGGACATCCTTGGAGCTGGTGCTTGCGGAGCGCAGCTGGGAGAGCTTCGCTTGCAGACACGGATGCTGCGAAACGTGGGCATTTTTGGGTAGATTCGCCATGTTTCAGGTTTGTGTGACGAGCTCCTGCCACGCTGCAAACACCACACTCTGACTATTTGTAGGAGAAGGGGACAGCTGGAGCTTTGAGGCTCTGTTGTAGATGCAAGGCGGGCGGGACCGCTGATAAGAGGGCGGCTGTTAAGCTATCGCCTAGCGCGTATGCGGAGCTGGCCGAGGGCTGTTCCTTGCAGCCATTCTACCGCGACGGCCGCCCACAACCGCCATCGTGCTTTTGTACCTGTTACACCATGCCCTGCTATAGCACACTGATCACATCACACGCCGCCTTGCTTCGTGCAATAACAGCGTGCGGTCCGCATAGGACATCACCGAGTTGAAGCGACGGGCGGCTTGACGGCTGCTCGACTCTGGTTCTGGTGGTTCGAGCCGGCGCCACAAAATCTGCCCTGCCGTCCGCATACGTTTGAGAAAAAGCTGCATGGCCGTTGTTGTGTTCCCATCCATTGATCGTGCTTCGTCATCCAAGAAAAAGCAACAATGGCCGACAGTGACGATGCGTCGCAGCGGCGGCGCGACTCGCACTACAACCAGCAACGCTCTTCTTTGCGCTCCGACCGATCTCACACCCCGTCGCGCCCGCAGTCGCGCCCGCACTCACGTCCCGTCAGCGGCCAGCTGGCTCGCGCCTATACCCTCGACGACGATGACTACGTGTCACCCCCACAGTCGCCGACACATATACCAGACATACCAGATAGATCCTCCCCCGCGCCCAACGTGCCACGCATACCCCAGCGAAAGCACAGCCTGGACAAGCGACGGACGCGAAGCAGAGGCGACACAGGAAGCCGCCATGGAAGTGCTGGGAGCAATGCGCCGGCGGGCTCAAGAGGCAGGACGATAGAGGAGCTACTCTTCCCCGATGGCCCCGAAGATGATGACGAAGGACTCGACGAGGTCGCCGCTCCGGCGCCCATACAAAACCCGCACGAAGGCCGACGTTACGTCCACCACACGCTAGAGGAAGAGCGCTCAGCTTCAGAATCTAGGAAGCAGCGCTCTGGCAGACACAGCTTCATACCCGGACGAGGCACCCCATCTTCCATCACAGCCCTACCCACCATAGGCCGCCACCGATCTGAGCAACAGCCCTCGTATCACCCGTTCGCTACAGAGCTCTACACCGTCTCATACCTGATCTTCTTCTCCATATTCGGTACACTCGCGCGCCTGGGCGTCCAATGGCTAACGTTCTACCCCGGCGCCCCATCTACCTTCCCAGTGCTCTGGGCCAACTTCAGCGGCACGCTCTTCATGGGCTTCCTTTCTCAAGACCGCCGCCTCTTCCGCCAGGAATGGGGTCACCGCGCGCCTACACCTCCACGCACACCTGTCTCGGACGAAGAAAAGGCCCTCGAACACAAGAACAAGGCAGCTTCGCACGCCAAAGTGAAGAAGACGATTCCGCTCTACATTGGTCTCGCGACAGGCTTCTGCGGTAGCTTCACGAGCTTCTCGAGCTTCATGCGCGACGTCTTCCTCGCCTTCCTCAACGACCTCCGCTATCCCAACACGAACGTGACGGCTGGGCGCAACGACGGCTACTCTTTCATGGCCGGCCTCGCAGTGATCATCATCACCGTAGCAGTATCATACTCGGCGCTCAAGGCAGGCGCACACATCGCCCTCCTCCTCGACCGCTTCACGCCCACGCTGCCCTTCCGCTTCACGCGCGCCATCGTCGATCCCATCATCGTATTCATCGCCTGGGGCCTCTGGCTCGGTGCCATCTTCCTGGCGATATGGCCACCCGACCGCCACGCGTCAATCGAGACCTGGCGCGGCCAAGCCGTCTTCGCATGCGTCTTCGCGCCCCTCGGCTGCCTCCTGCGCTTCTACGTCTCGCTCAAGCTGAATCCCCTCATCCCGTCATTTCCCCTGGGAACCTTCGCCGTCAACATCTTCGGCACGGCTGTCCTGGGCATGGCGTACGATCTGCAACACGTCCGCATCGGCGGGTCTGGTGTAGGCGGCGGCAGGACGGGATGTCAGGTTCTGCAAGGCGTCATGGACGGCTTCGATGGGTGTCTGACGACTGTGTCGACATGGATAGTGGAGATCGATACGTTGAAGAGAAGTCACGCGTGGAAGTACGCTTTCGCTAGCGTCGCTGCGGGGATATGCGTGCTGGTTGTAGTAATGGGCAGCGTGCGGTGGAGTGCAGGCTGGGCGGCTGTTGCGTGTGTGACGAGTCGGTCGTGGTAACAATGCTGAGATAATGTATGCTACCAAGACAATATGTGCGCTGGATGTATGAAGATATGTACGTCATATGAAGTAAAGATACCTGTACCAAGAGGCCTAACAGTACTCGCTATCCAGTCATCACTGTATGTTGCGACGGCGAATGTATGTATCCTCTCATGTAGACGTGAACATCATCTTACACCGTTAAAGTATAATCCTAACCACAACTCATAAAACAAATCAGTCTCAAGGCATGTGACCTGTGATTTCTCCGCCAACTTCGTCAGCTCGCGAGTTCATAGCCCACCTTGACTAACGGAGTTGTCTGTCTCTCGTTTTAGGGCTAGAGTGATACTCTTCTCATCACAACACTGTGATGGTATACCTATCATATTGATAACACACATCACGTTCACGAAGAACACAATGAGTACGACACAACTATGAAAAATTCCATTCGTGCACTATTGCATTTTTATTCGCTCCGCGCCCAATCCTCCACATTACGAGCGAACTTAGTTCCATCCAAACCTTTTGGAAAACCATATACTCATGCGCCAATAGGCGAGGTGGTATCATCCATTACCAAAACAAGCAGAGTAACAAAAAGAGTCGTGAATATCAAGTCACGCGGGTATATCATACAAGAAAGCAACGTCGGTCAAACGAGGCGCTTAGATGTCACCGCGGAGAACGGGGTTGTTAGCACCGAGGGTGGTATTGTCTACTGAGTCATTAGCAAAATTCGGTATGCTTCAGAAATTATATTACTCACATTGGCCTTGGCCTGGCTGAGCGCCAGCAGTGCCAGTACCTCCAGGGACGGACTCAGTGTTGGGGACGGCGGATGCAGGGTTGAAAGCACCCTCCATCTGATTGGCGAGGCCAGCTCCAGCGCCGGTTGGGTGACCTTGTGCGAATCCGGCGCCAGTGGGAGCTCCTTGGCCGTAGCCAGCACCAGTGGGGCCTCCTTGGGCATAACCAGCACCATCGTAGCCAGTCTGGGACAAGCCCTGACCGGCCTCGTTATGGAAGCCGGATCCAACACCCTGAGTGCTACGAAGGCCAGCACCAGGACCACCGATGCTAGGATCAGCACCGTACCCCTCGGGGCGACCGTGAGGCTTGCGCTGAACGGAGGGGATCTTGGGGAGAGTAGAGGTTTCCTTGGCACTGCCGATGGAGAAGATGGGGCTCTCCCACTTCTCTCCTTTAGCGGCGAGATCCTTGTACTCAGTGGCCTTTGTGCTAATACCGCCGGGAAGGCTGATGTTCTGGAACATGCTATCATGTTGAGTAACGGCCACGTTGACGTGAGTATCCTTGGCACGCTGCTCAAGCTTGGCCTTCTTCTCCTTGCCCTGCATGATGCGCTGGTTGGCCGCAGAAGCATAGCGCTGGTAGATGTTCTGGATGTTCTCCGGATCAGGATTACGCTTAGCGTCCTCAGCAGCCTTATCAGCTTCCTTCTTGATGTCGTAGATAAGAGCGTCAAGCTGGTTGACATTGTCCTTGATCTGCTTCTCAAGAACGCGCTGGATGACAGGGCGCATGACCTTAAGCAGAAGCGGCTTGAAGAGGTTGAAGAGAAGCTTGTGGTTACTCTTCTTCACCTTGATCTGCAAGTTCTCGATATCGCTAGTGACCTTGTTGATCTTGAAGTAGTGAACATTGTCGTTAGACCTCTCAGCGTTCTCCATCTCGACCTTGAAGCTGAAGCCGCTACCACCCATGAAGATGTCCATGACACCCTTGTCGGTAATGGAAGGGAAGCCCTGCTTACGCTTCACATAGTATGAAACGTCGCGAAGGTCCATCTGGATGCCACTGACAGACAGCATCACCTTGTTCTTGTTCTTGCTGGACACCTGCTTACGGCCCCAGCGCCAGTAGTTGTCAGAGCCAAATTCAGCGACGTTGGGTGCGAGATTGTCACCCTCAATCACAAGGTTCTCAACGACAGCATCGACCATAGGGTCAGAGTACTCGATACGAGGAATAGGGACGTAGCGGATATTCTCAAAGATACCAGGAAGGATGACTTTAGACAAGTCTTCGACGAGATGGGGCTTGAAAACCGTGGTGCCATTCTCGTCGTGACCAAGGTCGTTGAAGAGCTTCGTAAGGGAGTTGGCAAAAGCCCTGTTTTGAGGATCAGAGTCGAACTGCTGGCCGAGGAATTTGAACTCGTCGGCAATACGATCGGTGTGACCGCGGTAGCGTCCGCGAAGGAGAGCATGTCCATCGTCATACAAGCGGTTCCACTCCTCGTTGGAGCTATCCTCCATGATGAAGCCCTGCTGCTTCAGACACTTGCGGACGTAAGCATCCATGTGCTTGAACCAATTTTTGAGGTCAGGGTCGCGGTCCGCATCCCTGTAGATCTGGTTGATGGAGTCGATCAGATCGTCGAAAGAGGTGCTGTTAGCGAAGCGCTCCAACAGAGTCTTGATATTTGTTAGCCAATCTGCATTATCACGAACAAAGCCTGGTAAACACACCTTGAGGTCAGCTTCCGCCATCTGAAGCGAATCATCCTGGTGCGCACCTTGGACGGATCCCTTGCCCTGCTGGGCGACATCACGACCGTGTCCGGCGTATTGTTCGGCCAATGTTAGCAAAGTGTCGATGGCACGCTGGTAATCCTGGTGTCCCTGGATTTCAACGACCATCTTCTTAAGACGCCAGATGGTCTGGTCACGACGCTCCTCGGGCATCTTCTGTCGGAGGTAGTTGTTGAGGCGCTCACGCTTTTCACGCGCGCGATCCTTGTCCTCCTCCGAAATGTTCTCAGACACCTGACGCTTGGCCTCGCTCGCAGCATTTTGAGCATTAAGACCGGTCGACTGGCCGGTCTGGGCTTCGGTGGCGCCCGCTTGAGCAACGTCAGCGGGGTCGCGCGAGCCCTCGGGGTGAGCAGCTTGGGTAACATCACCCGCAGCCTTCTGAGCATCGCCCTTGGAGAAGGGAGACTGCTGCTTAAGCTGGGTCTTCAATTTGTCCTTGGAAAAATCTGGGACGTCATGCCATGTGTTGTCTTCGGCCGGGTGGTCGATCTGGTTGAGCTGATGCTCACCTGGCTTCACCTTGTTGGCCGTGTTCTGGGCAGCGTCGCCAGCAATGTCGCGCAAAAGGATGGTCGCATCCGAGAGGAGCTTCCTGAACTGGCCATTGGAGATGATAAGGGTGCCGAGAGTGCGGAGGCCCTCGAGAGCCTCGTTGCCATGCTGCCTGGCGGTGTCCTTGTCGACTGGTGCTGAAGGAACCTGCGCGTTACCGCCGGTTATCTGTTCGGTCTGCCAGATGAAGTCTTGGAGCAGATTGCCCTCATTCTTGGTGAGCAGTAGTGTCTTGGCCTGCTCGATGACGTCCTTCAGATCGGCAACGAGTGTCTGACCCTCCGCGGACAGCTTCTTGGAGGGAGAGGTCAAGTGTCTTGAAGCCAGTGCTGAGTTGAGGGCAACATCGATCTGCTTGTTTGAGGGAACTTTGCCGTTGGCGAATGCTGCAATGCAGGTTAGCTGTTGTCCGGCACGTGGGGCGCGAGCCGGGTGTCAGTGCCGAAGCACCTGACGGGCACATACCTTGGAAGATGCCGTAGAGCTGGAGCTTGTTGTTGACGTCCTTCTCCTTCTGCTTCTCGTTGACCGGCACGTTCACGGCCTTTGAGGACGACATGGTGGATCAATATCAATCGGGCGTATGCTGGGGTATCAAGTATACAGACGCGAGCTAAATAGTGATTAGGTGGGGGTGGGTGGTTGTGGGCGGGCGCGTTAGGGTATCAAAAGAGGTGGTATATGTGAGTGAGACAGAGCAGGAGCGTTGGGCACGTTTTATTTGGTTGCTGGGCTGGTCGTCGTTGCCGTGGCACGAAACCTGCCCTGCGTGTGTTCCCCGACGTCATGGCCGCGACACGCAAAATGAGCTTTCGCTCCCTCCCCGCATGCGCCAAACATGCCGGGGCCAGCAGTCTGCCAGCAGTGATTTGCGCTGCGCGGTCGAGGCCCGCCCGCGCGCAGGACAAAGCGAGTAATGTGCGCTCGCGGCCGCACTCGCCATTCCAGCTCCCTATGCCCCAATTAGGCTGGCACGCGCCCAAAGGAGGCCGCAGAGGCCCGTCCATGACGGAAGTTGACGGCGCGGCCTGCTTGACGTCTCGGATCGACGACGGGGACGCCAGGTGTTGATCCTGGTGTGCGTCATCGCATGTCGAACGCGTGAACGCCACAGGCGCGAATCCCATCCTGCGCGCCAATTCCCATCTCGATGCCCGCCAGGGGTAGGCGTGCTTCTGCTCCGCATCCGCCCAGCTTCCATCGATGTCTACCCGCTCCCACACGCTGCATTGCGAGGACGCTCTCGCCACAGCAACAGCGAGCGTCCGCAAACGCGCGACACGGCAGCATCGAGTGCACGTTGCGCTGAAGTACGCAGTCCAGGCATGCGACCCGCCTTGAATGGCTGCCGTTAGTGCAGGTGTGGCGTACCGCGTTATGTCATTGGGGTCTTAGGTCACCATGACGCGGTTACCCTGCTGGCCGTCTCAACACCTTGGAAGACTATCTTTTTCGTGTGCTAATCTGCGGATACGCTGTGGCTTTTTGGCTGGCTCTGCAATCGCGGCTCCAAGAATACTCACGCCATGTTTAAACACTATGAATCAGTCCCCAGTGCGCACTGTGCCTTGATTGGGAGCGGGAGATGTGCATTGGCGTTGCAGGGGTCTCGGCACCGGGATCCGGCTGGCATGAGACCGCGCTCGTTCACCCGGCTTTAAGCACACCATGGGCCTTGGGGCGACTTCATCCGTGCATACGAGTGTCACCCCACGTACGCCTGTATTATCCAGTATGCACAATATCTAAGGACACAACTCGTATCAACTTCACATTGATAACGCCTCCAATCATCTAAAGATTCATGCAACGGCCAACGGTACAGTATCTATAAGCCAGGCTCCACCCACATTCATCACGAATATGCTCCTCTGCTATCACCGTCAACCCAATTCACCGCTATCATCATCATGTGATAATACTTTCATAGATTGTGCAATACCTGCTGAAAATTATCCTTATGCGCGCCCGAAGTACCCAGAATCAACCATACCTGCGGCAAGTCCTCATACGTGAACCAGAGACTCCTAATCATACAGAAGAGCCCGACATACTCTGAACATATCGTTAATCATGCAACAAACCATCTAAGCAACTCCTTCACTTTGCCTTCCCCTCGCCGTAGGTCTTTTTCCAGGTGCTTTCCTCGTTCCAGACGCCGCCCCCGGTGCACTCGCTTGCGCTCTTTGGGTCTCGATTGCGGCTTCCGCTTCTATGGTTTTCACTGCCCTGCTGATGGCCACACTGTACCCCCCAAACCACTCACCCCAGCTCTTCCCATCCGTTTCCTTTGTGATTTCCATGCTGCTCGTCTTCCTGCTAGGCTTGGGCGTAGTATTTGTCGGCTTCGAGGATGCGGCACCTGGGGTAGGCGGGTTGGAGGAGGCAGAAGTCGCACGAACGGCCCGGCGTTGCTCGAGAAAGGACCTCGCGACGTTCTGGGCCGCCGAAACACCAGACTGTATTGTCTTCACATCCTTCATATCAAGCTTAGCTGGCAGGGGAATGCGATAGCTGCCTGTGAGAGTGACCTGACGCCCTTCGTTGTCTATCATCTCTTCGGCTTCCCCTCTAGGGATCTCTTCAATGTAATCTGTATCTTCCGATGTAGACCTCTTGCCCCGCATTCTGTTTCTAGGCTGGTAGATCTCCAAATCCCGCCTTGCGCTTTCTAGCTCTTCTTCAGCGCGTATGAGCTCCTCATCTGCTTCTTCCTCTTCGTTCTCGGCGGAAACAGTCTTGACCGTAGGGACTGACTGCGCGGACGAGTTCTTACGGCCCTTACCGCGACGCCGAGGCGAGCGATTTCTCCCCTCTGCCGACAAGTAAAGCTCCTCGACCTTGGCTTCGAGCCCTCGAACACGGGACTTCAACGCTTCGATTTCGGTCGTAGGGGCCGGCGTGATTGGTGCGCCAGTAGCGGCAGAGGGAGCGTCATTAGTAGGAGTGTCTCTGTTGAGCTTTCGTGGTCGTCTGCGTTGTCTGTTTGGACCTGTTGAAGTGGTCGCGGCATCTTTATTCTCGGCCTCCGAAGGCGTAGCAACTGCGGCCTTTGCAGCCGGTTTAGAAGAAGGGGTTCCCTTCGCGATAGGCTCCTTATCTAGCACGACTCCACCGGCTGAGCCCGCTCTTCCAGACACATTTTGTTCAGCCGGAACTGCAGCTTTTCTCGATCTCGCCTGTTTCGGCTGTGACGTAGTTGTATTTGGAGCAGGAGGCTGGCTTGGTGAGGGCATTGCTCCGGACAATCACTCTACATAAAAGCCAAGTAGGGACGCGATAGGAAAGACAGGAAATGTTATTGAGATGAGTTGCTATCGGAATTCAGTCAAACCAAGATTGTCGAAGTAATACGAGTGGTGCAGTCTGACGTATGAGCATCACGCAGGGTCCAGCCAGGCTAGGCCCCGGAAGGGAACGATCGTCAAACGGCGACGAAGATCACATCTAGACTTTTATACTCGAAGGATGGCCCTCGTGTTCCACATACTATAGAAGTTGGAAAGAATTCTACCAAATATTGGAGACTCTGCACCATGGGTTTTGTCAGTGGTTCCTGGTATGACTTGGACTATAATCAGTCTCAAATGCGAGACCCAATAGTGTATTCGAGTTTGGCTACTATTTCCATGAGCCAGACATTGGGATACTCATACAAAATCACATATGCTGCGTGCTAGGCTTTCCTGTACATTACGTGTGACCCAGGTCGAGAGCAGGCAGCGCGTAGTTCATAGAATATTTTACATATGGCATGGCTCCTAGTTCGTCACACATGAATGATTGATCCTGTTAATATTTATACATCTTCTATCTTTCACAATGGCACCTATATAATTACTACGCTGGACTTACTACGCTGGACTTACTACGCTGGACTTACTACGCTGGACTTACTACGCTGGACTAACTTTTTCCGCTTGCAGCGACAAGCGGTGAAACTATATCTCTGCAGGCAGCACCAAGACCACCGGCTGCAGTTAGACCCATCTACTGCCCTACACCTTCCCAATGAATGTTCGACACATAGATCACAATCGAACGAGTCTTGTAAGCAGTGAAGAAGATAGACATCTCATTACGTATCTATCGTGAAAAGCTAAATACATGCCCGAGCACCGAATCGTCTATCATTTCGCGAACAGAATGTGATCAACTCTTCCTCCATATCAGGGAAATCCGAGCCTACGCGCCCAGCCCTCAAAATGAAATTCGAGCAAGAAATCGAAACTGCCAGTCATTGCGCGTATGCCTTTGACCAAACCCAAGCTAGCATGCGCAAAGGGAGAGGGGAGGTATAGATGCAGAAAATGCCGTATTTTCAGATCTGAAGGAAGCGAAGACATCAAACTTTTGAAACACAGGAAACGAGTACAAGGTGTGGGGCGCTCAAACATGTAGAAGCGGAGATGGTCATGATCAAAGTGACGTGGGAACCGTTGAGCGTATATGATACGGGTCCAAGAAGACCCAGCCTGCACCAAACGAACAGCGCCTTGCGAGGAAATACAGGCAAAGCAACCGAACATGCTGAAAAAGATATGCCAATGTATGACAGAGGAGGACGTAAAATTGCCAACAAGATCTTGGAGATCGCACATTTGAGCAAGTACCGAAGCCATGAAGCGAGAGGACCGATTCATGGCAAGACTTATGCGCAGCGTTGCGAACATCTTAAGATGCTTGATAAGACAGGGGATGTCTAATCCACAGGCTCATGGCTTAGGAGGCAATGGCACGAGCCGGACCACCACGGCCCTTGCCGCCCCTCGGGTTCTTTGTAGGCTTAGTGACGGTACTCCAACCGTCGTCGTCCATGGTCTCTGTTGTGGTTGGTGTGGATGCCGCAGGCGTGCCAGACTTTCGTCTCCAGGAGTTGTCGAGCTTAGGGTCACGCACAACCTCCTTCGGCTTTACATTCTTGTCATCAACAACTTCACCGTCCGCAGATACGTCCGCAGCTTCAACCTCTGGAGGAACAGCACCCTCCTCTCCTACACGTTGGAGGATCTCGAAGTTGGCACGCGGCTTCTCCTCGTTCCCATTCTCAGTCTTTTCGGTTGAAGGGGTAGGTGGTGCCTCGGTTCTCGGGGAGGAGACACTCTTCTCGGCGGACTCTTTGGTCTTCCTCTCCTCGCGAGCCTTGTCGTCGGACTCCTTCTTCTGGCGGATAGCCAATTGCCTCTTCTCCTCAATTTCACGCTCACGAGCAGCGGTGTCAATGGGCCTGGCAGCACCGAATGGGTTGGACTTGGAGTCAGATTGGGCGGAGGCCGAGGGAGTCTGAGGTGCCTCCGAGACGGTTCGCTTAGCAAGGTTGAGCTTAGGGCGCGTTGCTGGAGCGGCAGGTTGAGGTGCAGGAGACGAAGGAGTGCTAGCATCAGGCGTAGCTGTAGGCGACTTGACGGGAGCGTCCGGACGCATCTTAGTTCGCCACTGGTTGTCGAGCTCAGGAGCAGTCGGCTGGCGATCATATTGAGGTCGGTCAGAGAACTCGCGACGCGGAGGACGGGAGCCGTCGTTGGAGCGTCCCTCACCCCAAGCGGGAGACTGTCGTCGCTCGCGGGGACCGTCGTTGCTACGCACACGGCCGCCTTCCCTCATGGGACCCGTTGGGGGAACAGGAGAAAGTGGACCTTTGCGCTCCCAGTTGCCGAAATCGCGCTCCTTGCCATCGCTGCTGAAAGGAGGGGGGCGTCTCCGCTCACCACCCGCATCGGAACCTTCGTCGAACTGGCGATATCCACCACGATCAGACGGACGGCGCTGCTGACCAGGAAGGTCAGGCAGAGGACCCCTTCGGGTCCAGTCGGACATATCCTTTTGTTCGGGACGATCTTTGGCTACAACTTGTCAGTACCTTGTGTACGCAGCCATATGCATGTCCAATACGTACGAGGTTCAGCAACGCTAACTCGGACATTTCTGCCTTGGAATTGCGTGCCAGACAGGTCAAGTGCCTTCTTCAGGCCATCGACACTGCCAAATTCAACATATCCGAAGCCTTTCGGCTTGCGCTCTAGCTTGTCCTCCACAATGCGAACATTGGTGACCTCGCAGTCGGCGAAGAAGTCGTTGATATCACCCTCAGTAGCATCGAAGGAGAGGTTACCCAGATGGGCCGTATACGGGGGCTTGGAAGGAAGGGGGAGTTGCTCGCGCACAGCGTAGCCCCCGAGACGGTCGCTACCACCTGTCGGATCGATTAGCGCATGTTCGAACACCAGCAATTATGCGTACCGAAGCCACCGCCGCCTGCACCGCGGTCGGAACCAAATCCACCGCCAGCGGAGCTGAAAGTGCGTCTCTCGCCTCCTCCGTATCCACCGCCGCCGCCGCCTACAAGGGAATTAGTACACCGTTTGTTGAGAACTTGCGAAGAGAAAGACGGGGTAATTTACTTCCGGCTGCAGCAAAGTCAGTACTCGAGATTATGACTGGCAAGAGCAGGGCTACTCACCATTGACGGGCATATCCTCCATTTCATCAGCCCATGATCCGAGTGCTACAACAGCGTCAGCCTTTCGCCTCCCCACACTGAGCGGGGTCGGGCCTACATTGGTCACCCAGAAAGTCCCCCAGGGACATTTTCTGTTGCTTTTTCGGACCTGCATAGCAAAATTGTTAGCTACGACTGTCGCATGAAATTGCATGCCGCGCAAAAGGTGGGGTAGACTGTCGGCGCTGCCTGGCGTCGAACCGAGTGCGCGAGGCAACGTACCCATGATTGCGGGTAGCAGTCAACGCGCTGTCGAAACTGCGCGCTGGCCGAGTATATCCTGAGAGCTATGCGGGCTCTCAAGAAATGCTGTGTATGTGTGAGTGGTTCGTTCGCCGAAGTATGTGGGGGTGTGGTCGAGGGGACCTGCCTGAAGAAAATCGCGGGCAAGCAAGTGCGATTAATGTTCATTCTCTACACGCTAAAACGCTTGGCATTCCGTAGCCTTCTATCCCCAGATTTTGCGCCTATTGTATCGTTCCCGGTCGAGTTTCGTTTGCATCTTTCGATGTGATAGCAATGAGTACATCGCCTGACCAGAGCCTGGTCACGCATCCCCTCCATGTGGCAAAAAAGGGGGCGCTGATGGGCGCCGGTTCTGGTGAGTCTGCATCTCGTCTACTACTCCCTAAAGTGCAAGCCGTTATTGGTGTATAACCATCAACCCATATTTACCGAAACTTCGACTGTTACCTACGGAAGCTGCTTGCATTTCGCAATCAGCAGGGAGGCAACACCAAGGAAATACGCAACCGCCAAGCGATATCACGTGCCCCTGCTATCATCCTGTCACGATCAATGTCGGCACAGCTTTGGAATATCAGATAAATCTACCTATGATCCGACTAACATACTTAGCTATCCCTGGTCTCATCGTCGGCGCTACCTACGGCACCCTCCGCACCCAAACCCCCGTCCTCTTCTCCCTAGTCTCGGGCGCTCAGTGGTTCGCTATCGGCACAACCTTCTTCAGTATCCGGACCTCTATCCTCAACTCCACCGGCCTGCAGAATTGGTGGAACCTCACGCGCGGTGCACCCCTTCTCCCCATCCCCGACCATGGCCCCTCCCACTCAGATCGCATCCGCGCATCCACCATCTCCGGCGCTGCCACTGGCTTCACCTTGGGCTTCCTTTTCCGTGGGCCACGGAATGTTATTCCTGGTACCATTATGTTTTCCCTGTTTGGGTTTGGAGGGCAGCACGCGTATGAGTGGCTTGACGCTCGGAGGACAGGAAAAGCTAGGGAGGAGAGAGAGATGAAGGAGAAGGGGGAATCGAAAGAGACGTTTATGCAGCGGTTAGGGAAGAGCAAGTGGAGCCCTATGCGAACGCTAAGTGATGAGGAGTATGAGGAGATGATGAGGGAGAGGATTTTGAAAGTCGACGTGGAGATAGCGCTTCTCAAAGACAGGATCGAAGCGCTGAAGAAAGAGAAAGAGATCGAGGACAAGGCAAGGGTGGAGATGCCGTTAGAGTCCCAAGAGAAGAGCTAAGAGGGTTGTACCTAAGAGGTCTTCGCCCGGTGGACTCGGCCGATAACGAGCTGGAACTCATTGTAGATCACTTGTATATGTGCACTTGTACGATGTCTTCATTGTTGTCAGTATAAGAGCAGTTCTATTCATGCCAGAAATAGCATCCTAGCATGACTCGACCTACAATGCGCCTCCGACTCAGCATCTGAAAGTCACATCACCACGCGTATCACCCAAGTGTGATAACCCACTTAGCCTACAGCGTGCATTCGTACCCTCAGCAGACAGCTCCATCACACGTTTCAGCGACGAGCTTCTCAAAGCAGTAAACGATCGGGTCCCCGCCGGCTAGACTTGACAGCTTACCATATTCCCTTGGCGCTGAAACATGTCCAGGTCCCATACCCTTGTTGAAACGCCATGGTCGGATCAAGTGAGATAGCCGTTTGTGTACTATTTTTGGGCGAAAAAGCTGTAGTGTAAGTATCTTTAATATTACATACGTAGAAAGCTATACCTAAACCATTCCTTTCCACTATACCTGCACTCACTTGCTATTGTCAAGGAACCCTAGCGCGACATACCCCGCCCCGTTATGCAGGAACAGTACCACGACTGTCTTGATTCTGAAATGACAGCTATTATCCTTACTCAGCCAGTACGATTCGTTAAGGCTTCTGCGAATAGTCGCATGTGGATGTGGATGTCCAATATGTTGATATTGTTATGATACCTCATAATCCTCCATTCTCACTCTACCCATCTACACCCATCTACACCCATCTTATCTTGTCCCCTCGAGTCAACAACACCATCCACATGAACTCCAAACTTTTGCTCGCAAGACAAAGACTTCGCTATGCAAGCCATGAAGTAGAAAAGGCGCTGCAATTCTATCAAGACAGCCGTAGATCATGCCGGAAATGCTCCCTTCCACGTACAACATATCGCTCCCTCCCTCGTAGGTCACCCTCATAGATAAAACCTGTCAATCGTGACAACTTGGCGTCGATGACGGTGTTGCCAATGCTACCCCACCGAAATAAACAAAATCAACGCGAACGGCGCTGTACAACGGAACTGAAGAACGCTACGCTAAGCAACAACCGTAAATATTGCGAGTCGCTCGCCATTGTGAAAATCCGGCTGCAAGGGATCCGTTGTAAGCGATGCAGATCGTGGGCGTTGTTTGCGTACGCCCACACCAATTCTCCTCATCCTGCCTCTGTGCTTCTGCATCTCTTCCGGCGAATAGGCCAAGAGTAGAGCTGCTGTTATTGTGCACAATGGTCGTGTGAGTCGTCTCGTCCAGTGCGCCATTTTTTGCTTCCTTCAATCCAGTTCTTCCTCAAATGCGTGGTAAAATATACTGTGAATGGAGACTGCGGCGTCGTTCGAGCTTTTGGTTCAAAGCTTATAAAACGCCTCCAGGTAATTGCACCCCTCTATTGTTCCCATCCCATCCGAAACTGCCGGTGCCACCGCCCACACTTCTTATATCGTTACCGCCAACAGTGCTTACGTGGCCTTCGGCAGGTGCGGCGTGTTTCCGAAGCATGAACATAGGCTTGCGACCTTCCTTGTCTAATTGCTTAAATAATATTAGAGGCCTCTCATTCAAGCCCAAACATCGTTCTTGATCGCCATGTACAATGTACAGAGCGTATTGTCGCCAATCAGCTGTAATGTTGTATTTCTTCAGTGCAACAGGCAAAACTTTGTGACATGGATCGTCGATGGATACGCGGAACGACTTGAATATTTCGACTTGCGGGTTGGTTGAGGATGATTGTCCGGAGGCGGGGTTCGAGCTCATGGTACCCCCAGAGAGTGGAGGATCGCGGTCGTCAGGGTTGGGCGTTGGCGCTGCATTCGACCGCATTGGCGCTCTGAGTGGCGCAGGTGTATTACGCGCTCGTTCTGATGTCATTGTTGAATCTGACCAGGTGCTATTGTCCCGAGACCAGCTTTGCGTATCGTGGTCTGGATGTGCACTGCGTTGATTGTAGGAACGGTTCTGGTTGTTGGTTTGATATGCGGGAGAGGTAGGAGAGGGCTGCGGAACGGCATTGGGCGACATTTGCTGGCCGCCGGCAATTGACGCTGTGAGGTGTGAGGATGCTGCCAGAGCTGCTGCGGAAGGATCGAGAGACGAATTGTCGACCAGGGCGCGCCCTTCCGGAATAGTCGGAGAGGGGTTCTTCGGGCCGGACGCAAGGAAAAGTCTCTTGGTAGAGAACTTACGTGACAGACTGCTCCCCACGCCTCCTGTTCCAGCCGGAGGCGACGTGACAGAATGCTCGTAAGGCGTGGGCAGCGGCTGCTGGCTGTCTTTGTATGCCCGAGCCATGGCGAGGGTCTCATCGCGGAGCTTCTTGTAATCTTCGAGCACCCGGTTTAGGTCCTCCTTGAGGTGCCGTATTTCCATCTCGCTGGCATGTAATCGCTCGTCGCGTGCCTGCACTACGCGTATCACCTTAGCAAAGTCTTCCTGTGTGGGCGGGGCGTCTTGGGCGGTTGTATCTGCGGCTGCCAACTATTAGCATTTGGTTTATATCTAATGCAAGGGACCGTACACAGCGGGACGTAGTGATCTGGCTCGATGGGTATGTTCTGCTTTACTTTGATCTCGTAGACGGCCTTGAGGATAGTGAGCCGGTGGCCAACGCTATGAAGACCGATCTCTTTGAGCTCAGCCTGCTGCACTTCGACCAGCACCTCACCCGAGAACTCGTGCTCTATGTTCCGGTTAGCAGGCTGCTGCCTATGTTTACCATGCAAGCTGCCTACCGATAAAGGTGTCCGCATACTGCTTGAGACCCAAGCCAGCCACAAAATCTGCGACTTGCTCTTTGGTCCACTCTGTTATCAGGCCGGTGGGGCTGCCCTTGCTGTCTCGCGAGTGCGTAAAGGTGGTGGGTGTGTGTTCGGTGCTCATGGGCCCGGACGACGTGGGCGAGCTCTCTGCGTAGTCAACAGGGAGGGTGGGGCTCTGGATAACGCTTCGCTCGTGTTCGTCGCTGGCCTCGTAGTCTTCGTCGGAGTCGTCGTGGTACTTGGAAGTGTATGCCATGGCGGGTGACGCGGGGAAGTAGCTCGCGGCGCTACGGTGCGGAGGATGGGAAGGCGGCGCCAAGGCCTCGAACTTGGTTGCTTGCTGGAGCAGGACGCGCGGGTCGCCGTCGTCGTGCTTCGATGGAGGTGCAGTGAGGTGGAGGTCCCGGCGCTACGTCTCTTGCGCTGGGCATCCACGACCCTGCTGAGACGAAGCGAGATTGACTAGGCGTGTTTCGCGGCCTGGCACTCGCTGCTGCTGGAACGTGGAAGCTCGAAGGCCTGTGTCAGATAGACATGCGGCGGTAGCGAGCAGGGCGGGCGGGCGCGGGGAGCCTGTGGGCGGCGGCGTGGGCGTGGATGTGGGCGTGGGAGTGGGCTTCGCGGTTGCGGAGGCGGCGTGCACGTTGTTGTTGACGGCGGCGCACTTGCACGCACCAGCTCCTCCGATACACAGCAGACTCTTGCTTCTCCAGCAGACGAGTCTCTCAGGCAATAGCACGGCAACACGGCAGCGGACTAGACGCAGCGCAAGACCGGAAGGCTTCAGCAGACGAGCGGCCAGACGAATACAGTGCAGTAGTCGCTCGCTCGGCGGCAAGCAAGCAGTCAGCCAAGCATTGCCCCGGGCTCCCAATAAGAAAAGTATTGGCTTCAATTCCCACAATGCACCTCATGTCCGCCTTTGTCCCTCCGCGCCTGCAAATGGCAGAACCCAGCCCAAGCCCACAGCCGGACGACGCGCACTAGGCAGTGGGTCGCCATCACCCAGCCCGCGCACACGCAATCTTGGATGAAAAGCCCTGCGCCCACAGCCAACCACACCCGCGAGCAGCGAGAGAACTCAGGTTGCAAGCTGCACCCTCACCGCCTGGCGATCGGCAGCCCGAGCTCGCGCAATCCTGACGGCTCGCCAACCAGCGGGACCCGCCTCGCTTCCACTGTCGGCCATCATCCCACCGTTGCCAGCCGCCCGACCATCCCAGCCCAGCACTCACCTGGCCGACGCACACACCAACACCTCACGCCCGACTCCATATCCGGCGCCTGACCCCCCCATGTCCGACAACAAGCCCATCACCATGACCGCTTCACAGGCCCAGGAGAAACTCCCTGACGATGTCCGCAACGACATCTACGCGGCCCTGCTCTCTGGCACCGGCATCCGCAACATCGAGGAAACACTCAACCATGAGATGCAAGCGACCGGTTTCAAAGCTACCCTGAGAGCTTACATCAACCACTTGCTGCGTGTTGAAGGCGTCTCCACCTTTCCAGAGATCCTGCAGAGAGTCGAAGCCAAGGTCCTGCACGACACTCAGGCCGCAAAGAACAAGGACGTCTCCAACGGCGTAAATGGGGTCAACGGCCACAGCAGCGAGGGCGACGATTACAATCTCGCCCTGCCGACCAGCGTGACCAAGGAGGGAGCCAAGACTGTGATGAAAGAGCTCAACAAAGTTTGCGATATTACTGCTGAGGCGAAGTGATCTACAGCGCGAGGCTTTCAAAGATGACACAGAAAAAGGTCCAGCCGCCGAACCTTAGGCAGCGGGGCCTTGAGCAGCAGGACCATGGGCGGCAGAGCCCTCAACAGCGTTACTTCTCAAAAGCTTCACTTTCAGCACGCATGACTTGGCACCAGATCCTGGACAAAGGAACCACGAGCTAACGAGCACTCCCAGGTCATGCCGCTCTCCAGCAGATGACAAAACACCGATACCATGGCCTAGTTGACATCACCCCATTATCCTCGTGATAGTCGATACGAGTTTATACCCACAGTCCGCATTCACCGCAGCAGGTCCAATTGCATCCACCAATGAAGACTACGACCAAACCAAACGTCCAGGCCTAGAAGCCTTCACGCTTACGACCTGATCCCTGGACGCTGGGAATCGTGGGGTTTGTTCAGGAACGCGGAGCGGGGCCGCTTCGTTGTACAGCAGGAAACGGGCGGCAAGAGTAGCGTATCGCGAGTAGCACGGCAGCGTGCCACGACGCTTTAGGTAGTAGATACTACCGGCACATGCAAATTTGAAGTTTTATAGTTTATGCTTTTACCTGTGTGAGGAAGTCAGCCCATGTTATTGTAAAGTGAGTCCCCCTATGACACACCGTCCTACATGTCACTTGCAAATGTTTGTTCGCTCGGAAGTCTATAGTAGAATTTAATCTCACGCGGAGAGAGAACACCGAGCGCTGATGACGTTTAAGGAGTACCTTCGGGGCCGGTCACAGACATGTTAGTTAGGCACATCTTCAACGACGAACACCTCACTCGAGTCAAAATAGTAAGGCCAAAGTGTAACTTCTAAAACATGCATTTCATACTCGTAGGAATTCCTCATTGAAATCGGTAGCCATGCTCCTCCACGTAATTTCCTCTCAAAACTACCAATATACTATCTCTAGCTAGGAAGGCATCAGTACCTCCCCTAGCATGCATGAAATATACTACCATTCCATGTGTGAAGAGATGCGCCGACATTAACCCATCATGGTGATTATCCGTGAACCGTGTTGAAGACCGACAGATGAACTCAGGAAACGAACGACGAAACCCTCTAACTGTATAGGTCCTCGTCCTCACCCGCTTGACCGAAAGTGTTCTGTTGCTCGTTGGCGGGATCTTGTCCATCAGGGAAGCGGAAGAAGCTCGAACCGCCGGAGTTCTTCATTGACTGAGCAAAAGCCTCGTATCGGCGGATCTCAACATCGGTGACAGAGCGACGGGCAGAGCGCATGGCCTCCTCGAAGTGTGCCTTGGTGAGCTCGGGAACGGGGTCTTCGCTTCCATCGTCCATCTCAACATCCTCACCGGCAGCCTCGCGGGCTTTCCGGCGCTCGATCTCAGTAGCGATAGCCTGCTTGATGGCAAGCTTGACAGCGCGCTGAGTAACGAAGCCAAGATCGGCACCAGAGAATCCATGGGTGTTGGCGGCAATGAAGTCCAGGTCGACATCGGGGGCAACTGGAGTCTTGCGGAGCTGTGCCTTCAAGATACCAGCACGGGACGACTGATCTGGCAGAGGAACGTAGACAAGAGTGTCGAGACGTCCAGGACGGCAGAGAGCGTTGTCCAACTGTTCGGGACGGTTGGTAGCACCGATAACGAAAACGTTCTTCTTTGAAGTCATACCGTCCATCTCGGTCAGAAGCTGGTTGACGACACGGTCTGAAGCACCGCCAGCATCACCCTGAGATCCGCCACGAGACTTCGCAATGGAATCCAACTCATCCAAGAACACGACGCAAGGTGCGGCAGCACGAGCCTTGTCAAAAATGTCACGAATGTTGCTCTCGGACTCACCGAACCACATGGAAAGCAGTTCAGGACCCTTGACAGAGATGAAGTTGGCAGCGCACTCGTTGGCAACAGCCTTGGCGAGCAGCGTCTTACCAGTACCAGGTGGACCATAGAAGAGCACACCACGAGACGGAGACAGACCAAACTTGAGGAACTTGTCCGGGTGATCGACAGGATATTGCACGGACTCGATGAGCTCGCGCTTGACGTCCTCGAGACCACCAATGTCCTCCCAGCGAACGTTGGGCACCTCCACAACAGCAACTTCGCGCAGAGCAGACGGGTTGGACACGCCGAGAGCAAAGCGGAAGTTCTCCATGGTCACACCAAGAGAGTCAAGGACCTCAGCGTCAATAGTGTCTTCGTCCAGATCGATGAGATCCATCTTCTCACGAATCTGTTGCATGGCTGCCTCAGAGCAGAGGGAAGCCAAATCAGAACCAACGTAACCGTGAGTCTCAGCGGCAATGGTCTGTAGGTCGACATCGTCACCAAGCTTCATGTTCTTCGTGTGGATCTGGAGAATCTCAAGACGACCAGTTGGGTCGGGGATACCGATATCAACTTCGCGATCGAAACGGCCGAAACGACGCAGGGCAGGATCGATAGAGTTCGGCCGGTTAGTGGCAGCCATGACAACCACGTTCGAACGAGCCTTCATGCCGTCCATGAGGGTGAGTAGTTGGGAAACGACACGACGCTCGACTTCACCGTTCGTCTTTTCACGCTTGGGCGCGATCGAGTCGATTTCGTCAATGAAGATAATGGCCGGAGAGTTCTTCTCGGCCTCCTCGAAAGCCTTTCGCAGATTTGATTCTGATTCACCAGCCATCTTGGACATGATTTCGGGTCCGTTAATCAGGAAGAAGAAAGCACCGGTCTCGTTGGCGACAGCACGAGCCATCAGCGTTTTACCGGTACCGGGTGGGCCATACATGAGGATACCGCGGGGCGGCTTGATACCGATAGACTTGAAGAGCTGCGGATGTCGCAGTGGCAGCTCAACAAGCTCTCGAATCTGTGCCATCTGCTTGCGGCAACCACCAATGTCGTCGTAGCCGACCTCGTTGAGGTTACCCTCCTCATCTTCGCGTTGTATCGGCTCGCCCTCGCAGTGAATGACGGTGTCCTGCGCGACGATACCGAACTCAGGTGGGTCGACCTCTACAACCTTGAATTCAACTTGTCGCATACCACCGCGAGCTGTGAAAGTATCGCCTTGTCGCACGGGTCGGTACGCTTCGCGGAAGTATGGCGCAAGGAAAACGTCGAATAATGAGCCGGTGATGCCCTCAACGGTATCGGCGATGGGAAGGACAGCAATGCGCTTGGCCTGCAACGGTGTCAGTCAGAATGTCGACTATCTCTCAACCAGATGAGATACTCACATATTTGATGTCTGGGCACGGGTGGATGGTGATAACATCGCCGTGCTTCACCCGCAGGTTGTGGCGAACGACTCGGTTTATCCGTGCGGAGCCATCATCGAGGTCATCATCTGCCAGCACGATGAGGACTGTGTCCTTGCGCTTCTTGCCCTTGACCAAGACGGTGTCGCCACGGAAGAGCTGGAGCGTCTCCATGGTGTTGTTGGAGAGGGCAATGATCGAGTTGTCATCGTTGACGGCATCGGTAACGCTGCGAAGCTGTCAGTTTCCGCCTTCGGAATACATGTGCAAGCGGTTTCCACTTACATGAGCGAGTTGGGCTTCTTCTTCTTCTTGAGAATGGCTGTTGCTACCTCATCCTCCTGTGGCGGGTTAGCGGCGCTCGTCACTGAGCTCTCGGAGAGTTTGCCTACGGTTTTGTGCTCGCCGCCTGAGGGGTCCCTGATCAAATTAGTAGCTGTAGCTGAAGACAGAGAGGTTGGAAGCGCCGCAAACGTACTTGGACAGGTCGACCTTGGGCTTTGTGTGATCTGGCTCAGCCGACATGATGCGCGGTCTATGTGTTGACTAGGTGGAAAATGACAGTGTGAGTATGACGCAGAACCTGTTCTCTACGCGGATTGTGGAATGGGCCTGCTTTATAGGCAGTTGGGGTGTTGATGGGGGGTGATGAATGGGGCAGTTGGGGCGAGACGTGGTTTATATGAGCTCCGACCGTGGATCTAGCGGCGGCGATGATGTTGGTGAGAGCTCGGTGCCAAGCCGTGCTTGCCTGGAAGGCGGGTCCGTGCTCCTTCCGCCGCCTTCGCCTGGGTTCGGTCGTCTTGCTCACCAATGCGTCGCGCCGTAACCACCGATTTTACCACCGTGTCCCCAGTCATCTTGCGCGAGAAGACATGCTTTTGCCGCCCGCGCCAACCAGAACGCCCTGTGCCACCCGATGGAGCTTTGCGGTGAAACATCTCCCAAGCCGCCGCCTTCTGTATCAGGGTTACTTCAGCCTCAAAACGTGCCGCTCTCAGTAGCGCCACGAATCGAGACATGGACAAAATTGTAGAGATAGAACTCCGCTTCACTTGCCCAATATCTTTATAGGTCAAACGTAGTGTATAGCGCCATTCGCGTCATGACGGACATGCCTTTGCATTTAGTCTACTATACATACCATGTCGGTCATGAGCAAGTCCAAGTCACGTGCAGTAGTGTCGATGAAAGAAGGAAAGAACTGTACAGCGCTGGGGCGATCTTCTGAGTGCCCTTTGCTCACCCAAGCCAAGTCCTGCGGCAGCTGACAGCACTCAGAACGTACGGCGAAAACGTGTCTCAAGGTACCATGACGCATGGTGTCGCTACAGCTTAGGTTGCTGCTGTTCTCATTTCTTGGTTTATTCTACATTCTTTCTACCAGCCCTCGCAGACAGAGTGCTTCGAAAATCGTCCCAGAACCGGATGCCACGATCGGCGCAACACCAAGTAATAATCACGGTACTATTGTAGTGCGTTAACAGGTTTCGTGCTTTGTGATAGTTTTCCAAGGCTCTTGCGTCAACCTTCTAGGATAACACAGTCATGATCCAGGTTTTGGGTAGTCTATCCTAGGTTAACTTAAGCTACAATGCGTCTCTCAACATCTGAATCTTAAAACTGTGTTTTCACCTGCACGACAAGTAGGATCTGGCGCCGTATCGCCCACTGTGGTAACACGTGATAGCACACCAGCTGGAGACTAACAATCGCGTCTGGCGACCACATATACCGAACATCAATATCCATCAAGCCAAGTCTACCACAGCTCCGTACAGCGACTGGAGGTAATATTCGGATTTCAATACAGTAGCACGCATGTCTTGCGTGTGATTATCAACCGTACTGTTTAATGTCGCAAATTTGGACACTCATGAGATAATAAGTCACACTAAGATACATAACGTTACCTATCACTTACCAAACTTTCACTGCATAATCGACCTTGGTCTCGACGAAACAGTGTGGCCTGAATCTGAATTACCGTTGAGGTCTCTATAGCTCTAGTTGGATAGAAGCAAACATACGATCGTACTTTGACATGTTGTCAACGCTCTTCAAGACCTAGATTAAAACATCGCGAGAGTGGACGTTGGGGATATAATACTTTATCGGTGCTTTACAAAAGTCCCCCACGCTCTCATGGCTATGGGCTTTTTCGCAGATCTTCAGTTAATCTATGTGCCATACGAGGCTAGGCATTGGCCATAATCTGTTGAACTCATATACGTGGGCCTGGTAGGCGTTAAACTAGGGCACCAAGCTGTCAAAAGCTTAAGTAGGCTAACGAGCAGCCTAAGAACGCAGAGCGACGGTTCGTAAATGTTTGTAGAAGATGTCATGTTACACTGCATGTAGGACATGGAGTAGCTTACTAATATTATATCTTATAGAGCTGCTGTATACAACACAAGGCGTTGTTGCGCCGTTCTAGAAATATTCGCACTGAACGTAAGCGCACGAATACTGGTCCACGCGCTCTCATGGGGTCATCACGGGGCAGTCTTTCCTGCAGGACCCTGTGCGTCCTTCTTCCTCGTCCAAAGGCCCATGGACTCCATCCAGTATCGCGGGTGTCCTACAAGTGCCTCCTGGAGTTCCTTACCCAAAGCTTCGTTTCCAAAAGTGCCAGGGTACTTGGTGTAATTCCTTCCCATGCGCACCGCGCGTGGTGAAAGTCGGTCGTTGATCTTGTACATTTCTGGTTCTTTGCACCTGCGCTGAATGTTATCGATCAAAAAAGCAGCTGGACCCTGACCTTCCTCGAATGAATCCGCTATGATTTGCATGAGCGGAAATTCAGTTGGTACAAATGCACCGATCACGAATGTATCTTGATCGATCGCAAGAACGCCTTGTGGATCTTCGACGAACTTGACATTATTGCGCAGTCCCTGAAGAAGCTGTCGATCCCTCTCCTTGTACGCCGGATCTTGGAGGAAGACTTCTACGGGCGGTAATGACAAGTCCTTTTTCTGGTTATTCTCATCGAGCAGTTCTGCAAGTTGAATGACCATCAAGTGCTGTAGTACCCGATTGAAGTCCTTCTCTTCAAACGACAGAGTTCCTAGTCCGAAGCATACTATGCGTTGCACTGGAATCGGGCTTTCAAGGACGGCATCTCCAACTTCTTTACAAGCTTTGCTGTTTTTCCAAAGCTTCTTCGTATGCTGCAAGTGGTCTCGCCACTCTTCCATCTTCTTGGTGTCACTATGGTATGTGCTACGGTCTCGTCCGACCACTTCAAGCGCGAACGGCACTGGCAGCCATTGGCCCTTCGTATCAGGATCCCAGTTATAATCTCGTAATAAGCCAACGGATTGTGAGGTTCGACGAAGCTGTTGGAACCCTGGGTGCATTTCAACACGGGAGAGGTAATGTACAATGACCCTGTCGTCGTCGTAGTGGTCGTTTTCCCGCACCTCTGCTACGACGAATCGCTCAGGGGCTCCCAGCTCCTGAGGCATGGGCTTATGCCACAGAGTCAAGCTTTTGTCCCCGTGTAGCGCTGAAACCGCGAGGTCTTTTTGCTTTGCGATGTGGTGGAGGAGCTTTCGAGTGAAAATTGGCCTGTTGCCGTACTTCCCCTCGAACTCAGCGATATCGAATGGATCGAGTTCCCATTTATAATAGTCTTCACCATCGCTATCTTTGTGAACAAATTCGTCATCCTGTGATTCAGGGTTTGTTGGTGATGGCGTTTCATCTCGATCTTCCAGGGAGATGTCAGCCAGCTTGCTAAAAAGGTTCTGGCTTGACGACATGTCGGTAGTTGATAATTTAATATCAATTGGGTCGGTTCTTGGATAGAGTGGTGCGTGGAGTCGTTTTGTTCTTGTAGAAATTTATGAAAGCGTTTATATAGATTGCAAGCAGACTTCGCTTTGTTCGAAAATCGTGAATATATATGGCATATAATGTGGAGCGGCGAGTCCACCACAATATATTGGCTTGGGAGGCACCAGTACCAGACTTACATAGCCTTATATCCATAATACCTTTTTGTAAAAATTGCATCTGTTGAGGTGTATAATTTGGTAGCGAAGGACTGCGTTTTCGATGGTACCTCTGTTACAAGGGTAAGGGGAAAATCCACTATACTGCCTCCTACAGTCAGAACTTTTTGACGCGTCATCGTACACTAATCATCAGTTCCTGTGGTCACCGAGGAGCCACTATCGCATGGCGATCTTGTACGCGCATTGAGAACTGGGTTGACCCAGGACATGCTTCGCTGTCACTGTATTTCTCCATTGTTCCATTCGGGGGGTGATTATTGCGGGAGTAGACGTTCTTGGATGAAATCAAGACAAACAAAGCCACGTGCGACTTCATGAACAGCATCTCAACAAGGACGTGGTTTATATATAGGATTGTGGGGAAAAAGTCCACAACTCAGGGCACCCGAGGACAATCGCGACAGATTAGATTGCCATTGCTTGTTGTTGTGGCATTCAGTGTTGGCGCAAACCAACGAATGACTGTTTCGAACAGTTTTCGTTTTGAGACAATGAATTCCTCTCCACAAGGGGCCTTGAAATAAAGCAAGATAAAGGCCACAAGCCTTGGCTGTGCCCTCTTCAAAGGTGTGGTCGGTTAGCAATAACAAGCGGCGCAATCAAGAACTGCAGAAAGTATTCGTCAATGCCACCACAGTGGCCGAGACAAAAAATCAAACTTCGTAGCGTCGACTCCTCCTAAGATAATCCCTCGCCTTAACTTAGGGTATCTTATATCGTAGTACGCGTTGAAAGCTGCGACCTCTTACTGCAACGTCGTCTCTCATGTTGGCCCGTCCGATTCAACTCTTGGTGTCGCCCGTTGTGCACTTTAGAGTAAAATTTTCAAACAACTACATGCATTATATTCCCTGACGTGATATCACTATCAACCCACCCCGCCGTGAAACAGGGCCTTAACCGTGCAACCGCAAGCATCCTTCCAAAAATATGCGCCAATGCTGAATGGACCGAAAACTGTTGGTATCGTTCGAAGAAGACGCTCACCCGTGACTCAAATTGCTCAAATGCTTGCGTTGCTCGCCAATGTTCAACCTCCTTTTGAACGCCTCTGATGCTACCCTCGATCTCGCACCCTCTACGACCAAGTCTTCAGTCCTCGAGTCTTGTTGACGGACACGTTGTTCTCCATTACAATGATGCGAAGTTTGCCACTGTCCGAGAAGCTGGACTCGCACTCCATCAGCTCTTCCGCCGCTTCAGATTCGTTAATGAATGCCATGAACTGTTGGAGATGCAGTTCGTCCTCGAAGGTTGATTCGACTAGGGCATCCTGTAGTGATATTAACATGACTTCACGTGATCGTTCAATACAGTCATGGCATAGCAGATAGTGCCTTGTTATTCATTACGAGATGAAGGGAAAGCTGACTCACCCAGGTTATTGATTCTGCCTCGCCAACTATCAACGAGGGAAGTCCCAATGGACCCGCCCTATGTCTTTCTCTTGCATTGCCGTCTGCTGCAATGTAGCGTCGTGAATATGTGAGTGGGAACAGAGGACCAGTGAGCTTTTCCAGTAGCGGCACAAATCGATTTTCCATGGCGTCTTTGAACTCGTTGAATGTGAGATCGTCGCGTTTGCTGAACAAGCATATGAGTGCTTGGACCATGGTGGGCAATGGTGGTTTTCGGAGGTCGGAAGTCGGAAGTGGCTGCAGCGGTGGCGGTCCTGCGGTAGCTATTGGACGGTCGTACAAGCAGTATAGATGTAGAAATCTGCGCGGGAAGAGTGTGGATTTTGAAGAGTCCCCCGCAGGTCCCTTGTGCACGCGGCAGCGGCAGTGCGGTTTGTGCCGCCAACAGGGATTTGGGAGATGCACGGCCTTTTCTCAGCCCACCGTGCGTGTGAAGAGGAATCCTCCATACGCACGTCGCTCAATTTGGCAAACGCACTAGGATCCTACCAGGTCAATGACCAAGGCGTTGACGTGCGGGATCCAATCGACGACTTTTGGCAAGTACACGCGCTATCGGCGGCACTTCATCCTGGCTACGGGAGGCTACGCGGCAAGCGGGAGTCCATGTCATGCACTCCACGCATGAGTAGGGTCGCAGATCCCTCTCGCAAGGTCTTTCGGGTCAGCAAATGTTGAGAGGGCCACAAGCTTGGAAGCTTGAAACGAGGATGCCATCTGCGCAAGTGTCGGATGTTGGCCGAAAAGGTTCTTGTGGGAAGATTGCACAACACGCTAACGCAGCTTCATGTTTACAAACTCGGGCCGTACGGTGAGCACTGGCACAGTAAAATGGCGCCCGTGGTCTGCTTCGCTAGGCTCTCCTTGTTGTCGTCTACCGAAGGAAGTGGTCGACGCGGTCTAAGAACTAGTTCCCGAGGGTCCAAACGGCCTTTCGAAGAACTTCTAGAAGGAATGCGGACTTCGGCGCAGGCATGGTGGTGTCACCGCCGACAATCAAATGCTTCCAGAACAAGAGAACATGAAGAAAAGGATGGCAGCACCCCAACTCCGCCTCATCGCTCAGCCTGGCACACAATCTCCAGATGTGCGACGCATGATCAATTTCCAACGGCCGGCATGCGTGCATGCACATTCAGGGGAAGTCTTCCGAGTCCGTGCGCCGTGGGGGCAACTAACGGTTTTATACGTCGTTCCGTTCTTGCAGTGCGACCCGTGCGAAGGATGGATGTGACAATGTCGATCTTGCGGCGTGGGCGCGAGGACCCGTGGACAGCTGAAGCGCGATGAATCATTTATCCGTGGATTCGATGCGGCACATGACCCGCAATTGTACTGCGAACTTCGTTTGTCAACCGAACGATGTGCAAGGGGAGAAGATCGCAATAATGAAATCTTGGTGGCAGAGGAGCCCACGCCGACTCCAATACTTGTTGGGCTTGGTAGAAAGCGCAAATTGCGGCACGGGGCGAAGTGAGACGATTGTCCGCACAAAGTTTGGCAACGGAGAGCTTCTCCGGCGTACCAAGCTCGCGCGTCAAGCTAACTTAGTCCATGTATCTTACGTACAGCAGGGTACATGACGAAACCTGCCCAGGTGCACCACACTAAAGATTGTATGCAGTTCATAAATGCCACGTACCTGAAAGGGGTCAGTGGACCAAGTCACGAGGCTGCCATCGTGTGCAACCTGGTTGCGACAGGTACATTGTCCTTCGTGACTTGACTTGGACGCAATCCACAGGTGAGACGTCGACTTGTTCGATATCCTTGCAGATACATGAACAGTACACAACAGAGGTATAGGTCACTCCTCTAATATTCACTCATATGTTGCAACCTGGGCGCAGCAGCATTGAACAATTTTGATGACTTCTGTTGTGCTGTGTACAAGTGTCGGAATCTACCTGCAGGCTGCATCCATCATGGCACCTGACGATAGGACCGAAGTTTTGACCGAGGGCGCACCTAAATTGGCTCAAAAACGATGCCCAAGGCGTCCCAACATCTCAACACGATGTAGCCCCATCACGAAAATGCATTTCCGCCCTGCAAACCATTGATGTACATTCAATCCTAGACTGGTTGATGTAGGATTGTTACACCCTGCATTATTTTGCTAGTTCTTCGTTCCAAGCTTGAAAACTGATATGACCGACAGTCACTGCCAGTATGCGAGCTCCTCCTACTCATCTCCCTTAAACTCAGTGTGTCATTCTAGCCTCTACAATGCTTAGAATGCCAATACCTTATTACCAAGAACTATTGTCGCTTTCAAAGGCGATCTTATCGATCAAATATCGGCTGGATAGAAAGCGGCGCAAGCGTCCGATTGCACCCTCATCCAGCATCTGATCGCAAGATGATGAGTCGACGTGTTGAAAGAGGCTGGAGAGCTTGGGATAGCCTGTGTTGCAGTCCGGGCACTTGTAGGGGTAGATCGGTCCTCGATACATGTGCTTGAGATCACAGCTGGCCAACATATCGTCGCGATAGTCTGCACAGATGAAGTGGGGCCACGAGTAACATTCGGCTGCTGTGCAGTTGAGGTCCAGGTCGTCGATTTGAGACTCGCAGGCACCAGACTCGAGGTGGATGATCTATACAATCAGACGAGTGTTTCACAGAGCATGGAAGGGTATTTGCCATGCCGCCGTATGTTCCAAAGTTGCGAGAGCAGGCCAGACACTCGATCTCAGCGGCGCGATGAGTCAAATTGTGCTGTGCCAGATCAGTCATCGTTTTTGCGTACGGGGAATGCTTTTACTTGATCCAGACTGTTCTCGCTGTCGAAATGACGTTCGCAAGTGTCGCAGACGTGGTAGTCTTGAAGATGCTCCCAGTAAGCGTGGCCGTCCAAATCCCAATGGCCGCCTCTTCCGTCGTTGCACCCTTCACAAACTATGCGGCAATTGTAGTCACGACAATGATCCAGCAGCTCTTCCCAAGTTTCGCCATCGAAGCCGCACTCAGGGCACTGATAGTGGCGCGGAGAGTCCCGAATATGCTGGCTCAGAGCATGGTACGTCCTGAACGTTCTGTTGCATCGATAGCACCACCTAGCTGAGTCAATTTAATGCTTTGGTGAACCCTCGATACTTACGCGTCCATCTTTATCGTGCTTTCAGACGGCAGCTGCCGTGTGGATTGCGGGGCCTTTGCCGGTCGATTGTGAGGTTTAAGTGGTTTTATAAATGGCGTTGTGCACGTTGAAAAGGTAGCCCGCAGTCGCTGTGCCAAGGTTTCCACCTAACGGAGAGCTACAGGTAACTACCCTGCGGCGGTTTGTTTATGTTTCAGACAGATTGCTATTCTTCGAGACCTCAACGAAAGGTTAGACACGGCTAAAACGGTTGAGTTTAGTTTCACTCAAGATTTGACCGAAATATTAACGTGCGCTTGCCCCCTTCATGGATTTATCAAGAGGCTATGATATGTTATTCGCACACAAACTCAAGCGAGTTTATGCAAACGGACGTGCATATATGGTCCTTTGTGTCACCTAAATCTTAGGTCTCGTTGCGCCCTTGAGTTGAAGCTGTTGGTTCTCGTGTGTTGCTCCTCAGTTGCTATGCCAAACTCTTTATGTTACTGTCGGGGGACGAGAGTCTCAATGACTTAGGGTATGATACTAGTATCTGAATTGATGACTCGCTGCATATAAGTATATCGATCAACCACGAGTGTCGAGAATCTAGGTCTATGGCGTAAATCGTCCGATACCATATAGCAAAAGCAAGGAACACACCGTACGGGAGACAGTCATGCAAGCCACGAAGGCTTTACGCGGTGCGGTTACGCACGCGAGAAGAAACGTGATCCGGCCGTCAAGTGTAATAAATGTAGAACAGGAGGCAGAACAGCCCGTATGCTCCTAGTAGTATGTCAGATAGTACTTGAAGTATTAGGTGAGCCGGCTAGTACGACCGGACTGTTGGAGGTGTGAGGCCCCTGAACACACATCGGACGGCTACACTGGCCGACACCGAAAACTGACCTTCTCACCGTCAATTCCTCTAAAATCGTTCCTTCGTGTTGAGATTGGGGGTAGCTATATGTATACCACCTAGCGTAGGGTAACTTGCACTATGATACGTGTTGAAAAGGTATTGATACTGCTTGGCCGTGTCTCATGTTGGCGCGAGAACCGGTTCAGGTTTAGTGCCGCCTGCTGTGGGCGTAGGCGAGCATACGTATAGAAAAATTCCGACCACCCCCACTTCTTTACCGTTTACCCCGCTCTCACAAGCAAAAGCTTTCCAATGATCATGATCTGGCCAGCGTTCATATTGAGATGCAATCAAAAACTGGTATATATTGAATACAAAAACATAAAACTCTATCAAATCAGAAAACAACACGGCCGTGTGGCCCAATGGCAAGGCGCTTGACTACGAGTCGCTACGTTATCAAGAGATTCCAGGTTCGACCCCTGGCACGGTCAAATGATTAGTTTCTTTTTGTTCCCGGAGCTTGTGGGCGGTCGGAGTGACGTTTGGAGACCAGCCACAGCCATGCACTCCACCGCGCATCTTACCATCCCAAACACCATTTCTTTTGGCCAAAAAGCCCAGTGTATGCTTTGATACGAAAAGACACATCTGTCAAACTTTCCTTGAAATTGATTGGGGCGTTGTGGCTAGCGAGGCTTGCTAACATCGCGCCTCTTGGAAACAGCGACATCCCCAAGGTTGGACTGCATCGGACAAGCACAACGCTTGACACGACACTGAAACCACACTGCATTCAGTGCTCTGGATAATAACTATTATTTAGAGCAGCGGATCGATTTTTCGAGTTTGATTGAATTTGCATGAGCACGTCGTTCGTTCACGCCCCAAGCTGGCTTATAATGGATGTAGTGCTGTGTTTATTCTAAATTCACTTTACGATCCGATACCCCCGTGATTACAGTGGACGTACATTGATTTCTGATCACCGTTGTTGCAAAGCTTCGTCACCCCGGCGTAGCCGCGGTACTTGAAGCTTGTGTATGCACGTGATGTTCTACAAACCTAAGCCTGCAAGATAGTCACACATGATAAATGGGGAAAACTTCTAAATGAATCAAACTCAGTGTTACTTGTAACACAGTTTAATTTAGGATATGTGATCGCTGCCTATATGAACCGCGCCACGGCAGGCAATAGCACTTACATTTCGATCTTTGCAAAAAATGTTTTATTGATTGTAAGTCGTTCGCGATGGTGACATCATATTACTCAAATCATTCTCATCCCGAACGCCCACCTGACCCTCCGGGCAACAGGATTTTAACGCCTTCGTCAACGCCATGGTCGTGCTTTGCGCAAACCTCAAGTATACCTTCGCCAACACAAAACCCCGAACTCCGTCCCAAATGCCAATAAAGGTGTCTGTCAAGGAAAACAGTGATTACGAGTTTCGGCGTTGCTTTATAATCCAAAAAGCCACCAAGCTGCTAGTCATAAGTGCAATCTACGCAGTGACCATGGGCAAGCTTGTTCTACTGCCGCCATCGCGGTTAGGAGACTCGCCCGCCGTACGCATCAGATGTGGACTGTGCGGTAACTTAACATGTGATTTTGATGAAGGAACGTCTGTTTCGTCATCGGAGGTAAGTTGAGTCGAGGGTGAACCCTCAGAGCCTGCTTCTGATGTTTCGGTATCATCGAAGTCTGTTGCAGATGGTGATTCGGGTGGTGGCGTGGGATAAGGGACGTCGACATCCACAGGCATCTTTGTTCTCGCTTCGACGATTTTGGAGACAGGTGCTGCTGGTTCTATATCAGGTTCGCCTGTGCCAGACGAGAGAACTGATTCTTTTGTGTTATCGGTGACGTCAGGATGCAGCGCCGTACTTCCAGGAGTCGGAAGGCCCTCCTCGCTCGTACGTATTGTTGTTTGATCGTTTAGTAGGTCATCATCATCCGGGAGTGGAACCATTGCTGCAGCATCATCACTATCGCTGATTGTTGGAGGTACACGAGCGTCGTCCGGGGGTAGGGGGATATCCTCCTCTACCACGATAGTGTGCCGCGCTGCTCCTTCCACATGATCAGCAATCGGGTCACCGCCGTCTATGCGTTCGTAGAATAGCATGAAGATGTTCCCTTGGTGAGCTTGCGCCTCTGGGATAGCGTAGACAGAGTCGTCGCTAAAACGCCACCACTGCTCGCCAGTAGCCGCAACTTCCTCTTCATCTGTTTCACCCCCCGACGCAGGCATCTTAGCATGTGGCCGATAGCAGACATAATGTCCGTTACCGTGGCTGCCGTAATGGGTGACAGCTGCTCGCAACCGATACTGGTATGGAGAGTCTGTCATAGGCTCTGCATTTACATCACCGAGCATTGACTTCGTCGGATCCCTTGGCCACTCTCCTCCAGCAAGGTCAGTGCCTAGACACCAGTTTCCAAGGTCAAGCACTCTTGGATACGAAACGTTGGCGGAGTTCTTGTACATTGCACCGGTCATCTCGTCGAAGATGCTCCGGTTGACGTGCAGCACCAGCGCCTTTGGCGGACGAGCAATGACCGCTTGACGCGACTTTGTGCTCTGTGTCCAGTTCTTCTTCAGGATCTTGAAGTTCTTCACCAACGTCTTGTCGTCGAAATCGTCGTTTTCGAGAGCATTCTCTACAGCTCGGAGCCTCTCTGCGTATGCTGGCGCTCGATCCGCCAACGGTGCAAGTGCAGCTTTGTTTTTGAGAAGAGTACATTTCGCACATTCGACACCCTCGATTTGCTCCAGGTCAGTGTAGTCATCGAGACATTCGCGGATATCGTAGGCGCCTTTTCTACCAAGTGATACGGTGACACAGTTGAACGGAATGAGCTGGAGACCCTCAACGTAACCGCATCTAATGCACCCGACTCGTTGAGCTAGCAGTCCGTCCAGGGGGTTCGGAATGCCCTTTGGCTGCTCCACCCGTGTTCCATCATCCTTCCGCACCACAGTCGACTTGTTGCTGCTTATGGCCTCCTCAAAGGCATCTTCCCCACTCTCCGCAGCTACTTTCGCAGCGGCTGCCCACGCGTCACTAGGCCTTCTCTTCTTCACTTCTTGCTGCACCTCCTTCTCCAACGCATCCAATATCTTCGAATAATACTCTTGCGCATCTTGCTGCTGAAATGTGCTCATGCTCTTGAGTTTGCCTCGGATCCAGAAGTTCTGGCCGTGGTTTCGTGGGTCGTTTAGCTTCTTGATCATATCGAACAAAGCGCCGTTCGTCGATTCGATATTGAGACTGTCGTAGTCCGTGGTTGCTTTGGCAAGGTATGCGCGCAGCGAAGGAAGTGAGGCCATGCCCTGGATGACGCTGTTCTGATAGCAGGAGTTGTCCCAGTTGCCCAAGCCCGGAGGTATAGCGTTGGGCCCTTTTGACAGAGCTCCCGCTACTCCCCGCACACCCTTTTGTAGCAGACTGGTGCTGTTGAGCCCAAAAGTTCTGCTTAGTATCCCTACGCCGTTCTGCATATTCGTATCGTTGTCTGCGGACTGAGCGACAGTAGAAGAACCCCCGTTCATGCCGACGCTTTTTGCTCTTTCGAGCGCCATGTAAATCCACCACCAGACAGGGTATCCGAGAAATTCCAAAGCCTTAAAGCAAGTGTATAACCCCGCAACAACGAGCAGTACCACCGACCCGTAGCCCGTAAACCGCGTTTCCGCGTTAAGCCTCCGGTCGTTAAAAGCGCGGAATACCGAGTCGTCGTCGAGGAGCTCTCCCATGGCTATATCGTATTGATCGCCCACTCCGGTGCGCAAGCGTGGAGCGTGATATCGGTATCGTGCGGGGATGTCGTAGGCTTGTTGTAGAGTTGAGGTTGGAACTGAGTATCTTCAGCCCTTGGGGCGACGCGCAAACGCTGGGTGGAGCAGACACGATGCGCTGGGCTTTGTCCACGACATGGATGAGCAGGCAAGCACAAGCTAGGAGCAGAGTTTAAAGATTGTGGCGCGGGAAGTGAATGTTACTCGAAGAATCGTGAGCTTGGGCATTGCAAAGCGGCGCGAGAGCCCGCCGCCAGGGTCCGGCGTCTTGGCAACGCAGTGGCCCTGCACATGTGTGAGCGTCAAGTTCGGCTTCTATATTACACCATACGGACATGATCAGACGTACCTCACGTGTCAGATTGAAACTCACTCATCAGGTTGATAGTGATTACATTGTAAAGTGGCACTACTAATTACATATCCTGGGTCAAGTCAGGCTACCATAGAGAACAGGCTCGGGTGCCACAACGTAATCGCCCAATAGATAACAATAGAAGAAGCTACTTGAGAAGGTATAAAGGATACATCCCGAGATATATGAAGAACAGCAGGATATGCAATGAATATAAGCAGTGAATCACTTCGAAAAACAAGCTCGCGCATGAAGATATTGTCAATCTAAGAGTCGAGTTTAGACAAGTCCACAAGCTCATAGCCATACTCCTCCAGAAAGTTCTTTGTCCACTCCTCCTGCTCAGCATCTGTCAGAATGCGGAGAGGAGAGTCTTGATTGGTCGGCTTCTCCTCTTTCGTCTGGTCGTGCGAAGTTCTCTGGGATTCTGCAGATATATCGCGAGTAAGAGTAGGGACATCTTCAGAACCAGGCGCCACAGCAGCAAGGACGTTGTTGTGATCATTGCCAGCACTGGGCACAACGGATTCTTCGATCGGACCCCCTGGGGTTTCAATGCTCAAGTTAGGATCGACTACCTTGGCATTCTGAGGAGCGAGCGCGTCGGGATCTTCGGACGGCGCCCATGTAATTGCCATGCCCAGAATAGGATCGTCTACAATGACATTGTTCGCAGCGCGTGCGGCAGGTTCTTGGTTCGGAGCCCAGCGTGGGGTCGCAGTGCCACAAAGAACAGGATCGATCGTACTGTCATCGATAGCAGCCAGCTGGGGTTCGATGAGCTCCTGTATCATCCAGCCACCCATTGGCTGCGCGAGTTGGTCCATGGGCAGCTGCTCAAGATGGTTTTGGACGCCATTGTAGTTGTATTCTTGTGGCTGGAACATAGGCTGTCCTAGAATTTCTGGCTCCTGGATCATCATGTCGCCTGTTGACTGCGTGATTTGAGACGCGGACGCCTGTTCAAAAGCGTTGGGGAAGCCACTGTAGTTGAAATCTTGTGGCTCAAACGTAGGCTGTTCTTGATTACCTGGCTCCTGCATCATCATTCCATCCATTGGGTGTACGACTGGACCCGCAGACAGCTGGGCAATAGGGTTCTGGAGGCCATTAAAGTTGTTGATCAATTGTGGCTGGATTGTAGATTGTCCTTGAAAGCCTGGCTGGATGGCATCATTGGGCGCCCAAACACCTAGCTGTGGTTGGCATCGCGCCTTGGAGCGCCGAGTCTCATGGCTTGCGAGGCTTTTGAGAATCTCATGCGGTGTCTTATTGGCGTATCGCGTGTTGATTTTTAAGGCTAGATTGAGAGGGGGAAGTATTCCTCGTTGGTTTTGCGCATGTTGAAGTACAAGCGCCGAGGGCGCCGGGAAGCCTACGTTGGTCTCACAAATATAGAGCTTTTCAAGGTCCTTGAACTCGAGACCGATGCGTTTGTGGGCTCGAAGTTGATTGAACTTATTGATGATGCTTTGGGCATCAGGAACTTTGGATTTGTAGCGGGTCATGTCGGTAGTGGTCGAAGGTTGAGTTTTAGAATGCGGTGAAAGCGTCTTCTAAGATCGGGCTCACTGTATGTTGAAGTAGAGCTTGATTGGAGGTATCGTTGGCTGTAATCCTTTGAAAGGCCTGGCTTTGATACTGTTGTATCCCTATGAGTGCTGGAGGAAGTTGGTGTCCGACGACGATTGCTGAAGAACAACCAGGCCTGGTCTTAAATACATTAACCTAAGTCAAAACGCTGGGTTTGCCAGGCAGGAATTGAATTTTCGCAGGCTGGAAGAGCTGTTCCAACGGGCATCGTGGGTTTCGATATTCGATGTACCACTGGAACTCGTCCACAAAAGCCACTATATCACTCGTGACCCTGCACACATTAATACGTTCCTCTTGTATCAAGTAATAACTAAACAGTGAGAAGAGTTCCAACGGTAACGTCGGAAAATCTTCGAGTCACTTAGGCCTCAACAAGTCTTCTGTTTCAACATTGTATAAAATTTGATTACTGTCCATGGAACTCACTGAGCTTTGGTACTTAGACTACAAAATCTTCGTATTAAAATTGAAATATAACCCACGGGTCCAACGGCACTATAGGGCGATATGTCTAATTCAAGACCAGAGTCTTGAGAACGTTCGCGCATGTCCATTATATGGGAGACTTGATTCTACGCTTTGCATACTGACAGTGATGTTGGCACGAATTTCATATTACTGATTCGTCCGCCTGCTTTACAAGAGGATCGTAGTCAAAAAGTCAATTGTGACATGTTGGTTAACATGGCCAGTGCGGTGCCCGGAGCCATAGTCTGAAAACACGTTCCCCAACGTACCGGTAACAAGCCATTGCAAGCCTCAGGCAGCAACAGTACCGCCGGAATAACATGAACCCGATTGCTTGGGATCAGTCGCTTTGGGACAGACCTACCAACAGTCCTAAAAATCCACATGGATCCAAATAGCGCGGGTTTCGTCATGTAAATGAAGACCCGAGATCGGCGCGGTATTCCTCGCAAAGTAAGGAGCGGAGCACGTCGCGGTCATGACTCGAAGATCGGCGGGTGGGACGCGTCGAAAGCACGCGGCCCAGGCTTTGATTTCTGCAATACATTTGCGTACCATAATGTTTGCTCCCAGCGAGTGCATTAGAACGAGATGGCCGGGTGAATGTTGCCGCACGTGAACCCTGCAGGAACTGCAGGTGGCGGATATCTTCCCTAAGGAGGCTGGGCCACAGAGGACCCTTGATCTACAGCCCCTGTCCGGCCTTGTTTCACCTCGAACTTCGCCTCGTTGACACGCACCCCCACAGTGCCCGCTAATAGTCTTACTACAACCTCCGACAGCCGTTACGTCGTCATCGGGCCTGAGGCTTTGACGTCGTAGAAATAAGACGATACGCCGTGCGCACCGCGTGCAAGAGACATGGCAGCCACCCTCCTGGACGAACCGCCCGCCCCGTCGATAACCGCGAAGCGCATGCAGGGAAGCAGCTGTCTGAGCTGCGGGGCCGAAATGGACATGAGCGAAGCAGAGGATGCGCAGAAGCGGATAAGAGATTTGGAGAGTCAGGTCGAGCTGTTGACGGAGAAGGCCACAGCTGCTGGTATGTTGGTGTATATGCGGTTATACGCTGGCGCACGACTAACACAGGGAACAGTGGACAAATGCGCGGACTACGAAGACCAACTACGCGGCTTCAAAGCACAGAATGGCCTCCTACGAACGGATACACAAGACTCGCTACAGCCCCACCGAACCTCCAACGAAGAACCCCGCCCTACTACCGCGAATTCGGCCTCTGCGCGGCAGTCTCGCTTCTCCTTCCTGCGACGAGGCTCCCCGAATCCACCCATACCCTCAACCGTCTCGCACTCGCCAAGCCGCTCTACTGATACGGGGCTCTTAGAACAGCTAGAGAAGGAGCGTGCACTGCGCGCAAAAGCAGAGGAGAGGGCTCGCAAAGTGGACAGTGAAATCGAAGAGCTAAGCGTGACGCTATTCAGTCAGGCGAATGAGATGGTGGCGCAGGAGAGAAAGGCGCGGGCGAAACTGGAGGCCAGAGTTGAGCTCTTGGAGAAGAAAGACAAGGACAAGATGGCGAGGTTGGAGAGGTTGGAAAAGGCTGTTAGCAGGATTGATCGTGTCAAGGCGATGTTGGCGGCACCGGTACCGACAGCAGCGCAAAGAAAACACTGAAGGGTGGACGAGGCGCACTCGGAGGATCTCGACAGTCTACACTCGGTTTGTGATTTCATTATCTCCATCTATGGCCATTGTTTCTCACGATACCCCGTTTCCTTGTATCGATGTTAGCGCTGCATTGGATTTTGGCGTTTTACTGTAGCATTGCATGGCGTTACATTGCCTTGATCTCAGACACGATCGGACGCAAGCTACTGCTACACTACCTTGTAATTGAACTGAGCTATTACTGTTTCCCCTATCGGTCACACTGTCACACTGGACTACCCATGGTTCGACTTGTCTCTCTCTGTTCTTTCGCCCGCTATTGTATAGTTCTCTTTGACGGCGTTCCACCTGACCACAGCTGCGCCACTAGGGCTTCGTGTCTATGGGATCTGCATATGCGTCTGAACTTGGCTTGGTTCTCGGGATGCTATTGGCGAAATATCTGGCATTCTGGCACTGGCGCTTGGAGACGGCGAATGGTTGTCGCCATGCCATGCAGATGAGTGGTCCCAGAAACAATGGACACCAGCATGGATGGAGTCATCTATGATGCATAATGCTCCGCATGCTTACTCACTTCGGCGTGCACCTGAAGGCATCTGGCTGACAGAAGCACAAAGCCACTCCACAGCGCAAGCTACCATAGTACAGGCGGGGCGGCGCGCTCTGGCGATCAAGCAGGCTCCGTCCGGCAGATTGAAACGCGTGCGGGCGAGGTGTTCTGCTTGGCGTTCCACAGAGGTGTAGCAGCTCGCTTCTGTTTCATGAGGCGTTCGCAGCACCAGCACACGGGCGTCTCTGAGCACTGGCAGCACGCTTGCCGGTCTTAGAGGGCTCGCATCAGTGCCTATTCTCCGAGCCCCTTTATCACGGGCTTCATGGATGCGGGCACGCGGACTAGCGCGCGAGGCAGCCAAGGTCGGCAGTGTTTCACATTGGCAAGGGGCCAGCCGTCTGGAAAGGTGCCCAAAATAATTCCCACTCCACGCTGAAGGACAACGTCCGCATCAGCACCGCCAGCCCACGCCCTCGCCGTCCTCCAGCATCGCCGCGCTGCGCATCGTTCTCCAAGAGGCCCCCGGGCTCTTATACGCTTGCGCACCCACCGCGCGCTTTTCCGTCGTCGCGCCGCCTGTTATTGGCTGCTGCTGTCGAAACGACCCCCGACCACCGCACTCCGCCAACTTCTCCGCCGCCAGTCTCGCCTGCCTCCGCAATTGCATGTACATGTCCGCGCCCGATTGCATGCCTTTTCGACCGCCGCTGGACGACGTCCATTCCTTTACACACGCCCCATTCTTCTTTTGACCCTGTTACGGGCTCAACGCTGCGCTGAAGCGCCCCTCGCATCCACCGCGCCGCAGCTGGCTTGGCAACATTGTGACGTCCGAGATACACACGTAGACGCAGCCGAGCGCGGGGGACATGAGCGAGCATGACGCGCCCTCAAATCGTCAGAGCTGGTACGCCCGAATGCATGCATCGGGGAGAATTGCACTGATTGACTGTGGTAGATACGCTGGACCTCCAGGATAAGACGTCCCCGACCGCCCAGGACCACACCCATCAACCCAGTCACCCAGCACCGCTCGGAATTGGTCCTGCTGCACCGCACCAGGAAGCATCGCTGCGCCGCGTCGAGGACGAGCGCTCCGACGAAGAGGCGCGCCTGCAAAATGGCGAACACAACGATACGAACGGACGTCATGACCCCGCGTCCGACGACGAGAGCACGGTAGCGGTCAACGGCAACGCGGGCGACAACGCTGCCGTCAGGCTCAATGGTGGTATGAGCGGCGAGGGTGATGACGCAGACATGCAAGACGCCGATGTCGAGGAGGACCTGGACGACATGGACAGAATTTCGAGCTCGCCCTCGATTTCCGATGGTGGGTTACCTTTTCATTCTACTACATGGCATGAGCCTGGCTCGTCTCCAAGTCGAAGCTCTTCGCCAATCGCATCGCCGCCGTCTTCGACAGGTTGCGATTCCTCCTCTCCATTCACAGAAACCCCCATCCATTTTCCTTTACCGATGGCTGCCGCTCGAAGACCGCTCCGAGTCCCAGCTGGCAGCGCAAGATCAGTCACGCATTCTTCTTATCGACTATTTCCTACTGCTCAGTCAATCTCTTCTCAAAATAGCTATACGGTACAGTCAGCGGATCATCATCATGGTGAGTATGCCGGTCCACGAGCCAGAAGCGACCAAGAAGATACCAAAACCGGAACCGGACAAGATATCAAGATGAGTCCAGACACGGCACATCTTACGCAAGTTGAGCATCGATTACAGAATATGCGCCTGGATTCTCTGGGTTCATTATTGTCCGAATCGGACGACGATGCGGTAAATTGTATGCTGCAACCTGTGCCTAGCCCTGCATGCAACACACTCGAAGACCCGTTCTACGAACCTAAGAGGAGCAGCAACGAATTACCTAAGAGGATAAGCAGCTTACCACGGGCGTTGTTAGAGGAGGAAGCACACCGAGGCGACCAAAACGGTAATCCCCCACTAATAACTAGTGATGATGAGGATAATTCCTGGACAGATGACAGCGATGCCGACAGCTGGGACGCAAACCTGGATAATGATGATGATACCAATGACGTTTCATTTACCTTTTCTAATGACCCCCGCTTTGTGGATTCCGGATGGGGTGGAGAGTGCTTACGTGAAGTAGAGGACATCGATTTCGAGTTCGTATATTCGTTGCATACTTTTGTCGCAACGGTCGAAGGCCAAGCAAATGCTACCAAAGGTGACACTATGGTACTGCTTGATGACAGCAACAGCTACTGGGTGCGTTGATTTTGCTTACCCACATTGAGTTTGCTAATGATCGTAGTGGCTTGTTCGCGTTGTGAAGGATAATAGCATTGGATACCTACCGGCTGAGCATATCGAGACCCCTACCGAACGACTCGCTCGGTTGAACAAGCACCGGAACATTGATCTTTCTGCGACTATGCTTGGTGATACAGCCGAGAAGACTAAGAATCCTTTGAAAAAGGCTATGCGAAGGCGCAACGCTAAGACGGTGCAATTTGCGCAGCCGCAGTATTTCGAACCGTCAGACTATGATTATTCTTCTGACGAAGATGACGGCGACGATCTGTTTGGTGGTGCAGATCCGACTCAGGCAGACGCACAACAGCAACAGCAGCAGCAGCAAGCAACAGCCGACAAGTCCGAGTCGGAGCAGGATGAGAACCTCAAGGTTCAGCCCTTAAAGGTGAACGGCTCTAAGAAAGATCCTCAGGGCAAATCGGATGCTGAGACGGGTGATCCCGCGGATGAAGCTGGGAAAGGTAGTGGCGAGAAGCAGAGAAACAGCGACGAAATCTTTGACAAACCTATGGATCCAAAAGTATCTCGAAACGGGACAATGCGCAACACAGACTCCTTCTTCAAGGACGAAAACACAGAAACGCGGAAAATTACCCTTACACCAAACTTGCTCCGGGATGACTCCAGCACATCCACCACTGGCTCTAGAGAGCGTGGTCCTAGTCTCGAGAGCCTAGAAAAGAATGGTTTCGCGGACAAAGTCAAGGATGATAAGAAGAAAAAGGAGAAGAAACCTGGAATGCTTAGTGGGCTTTTCAAGCGCAAAGACAAGAAGGGCAAGGGTGTCGGTATGGATTCCATGGATAGCGATGCAGAGCCATCTTCGAAGCAGTCGGAGGAATATGGCCGCGAGTCACCGCAATCAAAACCGTCGGACGACTTATCTGCGGAACGTGCGTCCTCTGAACAAAGTGCTGCTCCATCGAGGCAGTCGAGCAAGGGCAAGTTGCAGAAACCACAGCGTGGTAGGGAGGAGTCGCCATCAAAAGTGAAGGGTATACTTAAGGTTGATACTCCTGAGCCTCTAGCAGTGCAGTCAGCGACCGCACAGGAGCCCGTCGTCGATCAACTGGCTACGCAAACAACTTCCACTATGCGTTTGGTACCCTCAGAAGAACCCACTGTCGAAGAGCGCGCACTTTCGCCTGAGAAACCCTCAGCGCTAAATACCGCAGCCGCGAGACTCAATCCTCTCAACATCGTGAAAACCTCACAAAACGGAGAGCCGAAGCCTGAGAAGGTCAAGAAGGCTAAGCAGCGCGTACAGCTAGACGACTTCGATTCTGATGATGAGAAAGACCCGTTTGCAGACCCGGCAATGCAAGCGCAGTCCGCCCAACACATCGAGTCGGAGCCAACCGGAAGACTTTCCGAATCTCCCGTGCATGTGTCGGCAGCCGACGCTCAGCCGCCAGCGAAAGACAACACCCACGAGAAAGATCAAGAATCCGACTCCCAGCATCCTCCGGGTCTCACAGGCGACACCTCAAGTCAGGACACGAGCTCACCCATATCAACACCTACTCCCGACGACAGTCCTTCTACAACGCAGCCAAGCAAACCGACCATCTCCACTGCTCAAGCAGCAATGTCGCCAGATCCCACCGAGCCCACGTCCGCTTCGTCGATACCACCGCCCTCGCGACCAGCGCCAGTTCCAGAGAAGGCAATGGACGTTTCGCCACCAACCTCGTCCGAGAGCACAACTTTACCTGCATGGTCAGACCACTCGCTGCGTACATACCTCGATGATGGGAGCGATATCAGGGACATGCTACTGGTCATCAATGACACCACAGGTGTCGTTCCCGTCGGTCCTGAACACCCCATCATGTCGCAGCTATTCGTCGAAGAAACCAAGACCGTGACTGGTTTGAGTACCCAGCTTGACTCGCTTTTGAACGGACTGCTGGAAAAACGTTCCAAGAGGTCAGGATCGAGTCCGATTGCCGGACGGTAGCACGACACTGCATGATTTTGTAATGCATACTGGAGTGCTGTTGTGATGCTTTAATGTACGATGACGCTTTGCGGAAGTATACCCCTTTCTATTCGAGAAGATCATGTTGGGTTTGGGATGGGCTTTAACATGGACCGGCGCTTTGGCGTTCTCCCCTTTCATACACAATGGCGCTCTTTGTCGGAGTCTGGTCTTTTGTATCTTTCTCATCTTTCGTATTCTTCTGTTCGAGAATTTTACCCACTACACATGAGCATTTTTGCATCTGCGATGTTTCTTCTTCCCCTTTCCTCATTTCGCATCTTTCTTCCATTGTGTTGGCTACGTGCTTTCGCGGATGGCGGTTGATTTTAGCTTCTTTACTCTCCTTAATTACGGTCGTCTTGCAATGCATCCCACAGTGGTACGCGGCGCGCTACGCTTCTTCATTCTTTGCGGGTTTTTTATTGGTCTTGGTGGTATGGAGTTGCGATGTATACATACATAGCATCCTGAGTAGCATTTGTGTGAGATCGGGAACAGGAGAGGTGTACATAGCGAAATCGGATGTGTGTGTGAGTGATTGTGTGCTGTGCCCTGGAAAAGTATTACGGTCCTGATGCGTTTTCATCTGACAGACGATGAGTCCATGCATTCATTTGATAGGAACGAGAAGAACATCGTTTGATAGTTTGGTGTATATCTGATGATCGTGTGGATTGGACATTCAAAGACTAGAATTGGTCATCCGCGTGTCTAATCCTAGCTAGGCACGCTAGGGTGAAGGGACGGAAGTCCGTGCACCTGTTGATGAACTTTTAGCATCTCACTCTGTTGCACCCCCATCGTTCTGTTATCATGCCTACCATCTTGTCAGTCATTTCAGGATACTCCGTGCAGACATCAAGAGCCTGGAATTCTATGAGCGCCACAATATTTAGGCCTTCTGCTCTGGGCGGCCGCTAGGCTCTTCGATTGGCCAGCACATCAAAGTCTCCGTGCTATTTGCTCATGCTTCAATATATTTTACCAATTGATTCTGTGCAAAGCCACATGGGGGCTTGAACCCTCGACCATTCTTTTCAATAACTTTTAGACGCGTCAGCCTCGTGGAACAGCCATTTTTCAGCGGTCCGCCATGAGCCTGCTGCACCAATCCCATCTGCACGGGGAGCGTCTCCTCATTGATCCCTGGGCTCATGGCACCGGAATCATGAGAGCCGTTCTTGCCCGCTTCAACTGGACCGCCTCGGACCTCGACATCACCCACGTAGGCTCTATCATTGCTATCATTAGTGCTGCTCCTGCAGGCTGGAGGCTGCTGCGCAGTGCCTGGCACGAAACTTATGGCTGGATCCGGCAGTTTTTCCTTGCTTCTGTTACAGTTCCGGGAGGTGATCCAGTCAACAAGAATTGTGTGAAATGGCTTGCCTCCAACAGACCGCGGCACCATCGTGCATTTACCGGCCGTACAGAGATTGGTCGCGGGGATGCGACCGACCGAGCAGCCTCGCTCAAAAAAACGCGAAGAGCAGTTCAGTACGCGCCCCACTGGGATTCAAGGTGGTTCTGGTTCAACGGAAGGCTCTTCGTGGCAACGCGTGACAACTTCAGCAGTTCAGCTATGTCAGATCCGGCGTACGACGGCGTCGGCGGCGAGGAATTAACCATCAGCTGCTTCGGGTGGTCCATCGAGCCTGTGCAAACGTTCATCGAGGTAGCCCGTGAGTGGGCTGACCGTCAAACGCAGTACTTCGTGATTATCTACGGTCGCGACCGCTATGGCATGTCCTGGCAGCCAAAGACGCGCAAGCCCATTCGACTACTGGACACAGTGCACTTTGACGACTCCGTCAAGCAAGAGCTATTAGATGACGTTAGGAACTACCTTGATCCGCGGACACAGCGTCGGTATCAGAGCCGCAGCATGCCTTATCGAAGAGGATACTTGTTCTACGGCCCGCCGGGAACAGGCAAGTCATCTTTATCGACAGCCCTAGCTGGCGAATTCGGTCTTGATCTCTACGAGGTGAAGGTACCCAGCATCGCCTCAGATTCTGATCTAGAGCAGATGTTTCAGGAGATTCCACCGCAGTGCATTGTTCTCCTAGAGGACATCGACGCCGTCTGGATCGAGCGCACATCACGATCGCACTCCCCTGACCGGAGAAGTGAACGAAGCAGCGGAAGCGATAGGGATCACAGCAGGTCGAATTGCACATTGTCGGGCCTGTTGAATGTGCTGGACGGAGTTGGCTCGCAAGAAGGCCGTATCGTGATCATGACGACCAACAAGCCCGAACTGCTCGACCCTGCGCTTATCCGACCCGGACGTGTAGACATGAAGGTCTTCCTTGGAAACATCACTCCTGCCTCAGCCGAACAGATGTTTGTGCGCATGTTTTCACCCGACGAGTTGGCGAGGAGCGACAACGCGAAGTCCGGTCCGCAGCGCGGCGTTGTTGTTGATATGGACGAGGTTAGAAGTCTTGCGCGCGACTTTGCGAAGGCAATCCCTGACAATTCGTTTACGCCGTCTCAGTTACAGGGATTTTTCCAATTATATCTAGACAGCGCCCACGCAGCGGCCGAGGGGATTGCCTCTTGGGTAGAAAAAGAGGTGGCTCGACAAGTCGAGGGAGGCTTCGAGTTCCTTGAGAATGGCATCGTGAAGAGATTGTAGACCAATATAGACTACGGAAGAGCATCGGAGCATCTTGCCACGGTTGTTGTCCAAGGTTGTTGCTTCTTGTAAGCTGTATGTGTACTAGGTAGGCGTATGGTTTTTAGCATTTCTACGGGTGCGGGGCTTTTCTTTCCCATGCGTTAAAACACTTGTTCATGTATATCTGGAGTAGCATCATCCTCGATGCAACACTTTGTACATTTCCTCTTACCTGAATCAACATTTCTGCATGATTTATGCTAGATCACTACTACAGGATGTCAATCAGGCGAAAATGGGGCCTCCGTTTCGCACATGAACACACCAACGATGACTGCATGGACTGCAAACTTGCGTTGTAAAGAAAAAGTCTATTTGGTATCTCGTGTCCCATCGTCATAATGCAGTGCAAGCGATATATACAGGCGTGTAGCTTATTATTTACAAGTACAAATGAGCGTACAAGGCTGGTTGAAAATGCTGTGGAGAGAAACTATGCAGAAGAAGAGGAATCGTGGTTGCCCTTTCTAAGAAAAGGGTCGGTTTGTAGCTTAGTGGACATATATTCCGACGTGCGCTACCATCCCGTGCATCTGGGAGTACAGCCTGGAGCTGCTTTCTTGTCAATGCATCGCCCGTACAGAAGTCAAGATCTAGTACACGGGCAGCTTGAATGCATCGAACGTGTATGTCCAACTGTCGATCGAAGCCTCGTCGTTCTCGCACTCGAAGTCCGTGCTGTTACCGGACCACTTCGGCCTCTGAGGCCACTGGCAAAGCTGCTGCACCTCGCCGGAGTAGTCACCCGCGGACACGGTGGCGTTCAGGTGGCTGGGCTTGATGCCGTTCTCCACCCAGTCGATGATGGTCGCCATGTTGTCTTGGGGAGCTGGGCCGTTTGGTTGGAGGGAGTTGCTGCCACAGTGGGCATATCTGTAAGGGTTAGCTTGGCTTGATTATAGTTGATGGAGGGTCGGAAACCTACCCAGGGATAAGGTAAAATTGATACCAGTCGGCCATAGCCTCTTGAGCCTCCTCGTCGGTGGCGTTGGGATACATAATCGAGCGAACGGACTGCCAGTAGTGCACTGAGGAGGCAGAAGGGACACTGGGGTCAGACTCGCCGTGGTAGTGAAGCAACTTTCCACCGGTAGACTGGAAGGGCGTAAGGTCCGGGAGGGTAGTTTGGAGACTGTCCAAATAGCGGATCATGCCAGTGTTCATCCAGTCAACAAGCGTGTCGTACGTGACACCTTCAAGATCCGAAAGATTGTCTAGATCGAGGAGCTGCACAAATTTGGTCACGTATTCGCCGCCCGTAGAGGGAATGCTGAGTGCCCAAGAGTTGGTGTCGTTGTCCCATGTGGTATCTGCGTCGCCGAGGTCGGAACCAATCTGCCATCCAATGTAAGCGCGCTCGCCCTGGGAGTTGAAGAGTCCGTCGTAGACACCCTGGGCGACGGCCACATCCTCTGCTGTGACAGTGCCATTCTGGGCTGGCTGATAGGATGACGAGCTACCAGCCGGGCTTGCTTGGCGCTTGCTGAAGCCGAAACCAAGCGAAGTGCTTGTTTGTGCTGCGCAGTAGTACGATTCCCCGATGATGGAACTTAGATTGAAGTTGAGCATACACAGATCTGTACGAGAGATAACACCATCCGTGCGTCCGTCAAGCGAGTCGCAGGCATCAATGGTAGCGTTGACGATCTTCTTCAAGGCACAAGGAGGTGGATAGTAGTCTAGAGTATGCTCGATCGTGGCGGGAAGCACGTGAGTGACTTGTTGCTGCGCGAAGCGGAAAGCGGGAGCTCCAGCAACTACACCATCGTATTCTTCTCCCCAGCGTTGAACCTGGCTCATTGCCTCTCGGCCACCATCTGAGCAGCCCTCGAAGTACGTGTAAAGTTTCGTAGCATTGCTAGACCCATAGAAAGCCTGAGAAAGAGGTTTTCCGATCTTGGTCAGCTCTCCAAGAGCGACGTAGGCGAAAGCGTAAGTAGCATCCCAGTTTATCGATCCATTGCCATACAGGACCTTCGTGTCGTAGGCGTTATTGAAAGCATCGTATCCGGCCGAGGTAGCGCCAGATGCAGCTCCATAGGAAAGGCCACCTGTAGCGGAGCTGGAAAGGGAGAATCCTCCTCCACCGGCCAGGTAGAAGCGGTTCTTGAAGTCTGACGGCTGAGGAAGAGCGAAGATTACCGGGATAGTGTCGTTCTTGCCGGTATGAGTGTAAGACACGGTCACATTGCAGTAAGAGTAGGTGGCACTGCTAGTCGACCCTCCCTCTTGTCTCTTCATCATTCCTCCTCCGGTCGACGCATTGTACACAGCGGCCGCGGTGATAGTATCAGGGAGCAGATTGATGCCAAGGATGTCCCCATCAGCAGGAAGGGCGGATTGCACGTTCTCCACTGTACAGACATCCTCGAGAGTAGCGGCGGTAGCGGCCGTGGCCAGAACTAGCGGCGTCGTGAGAAACGATTGACGCATGTCACAGACAATTAGTAGAAATAGGGGGCGAATGAAAAGCGAATGTAGGTGGGTGTGAAACGTTTCTCGACACCGGCAAAACAAATCTCTTGTATGGAATCAATCACAGAGGCCGCGTGGATCGCCCTTGGACACAACGCAGATTTTCGTCACCAGGCGCATGCTGTGCCTGTCCTGCAAATACACATTGTACAAACCTACTGGTTGCCAAGTCTTCTGCTCGAGGTTGATCCAGTGTTCAACGATGAAGTCTCGTACATCGGCCAGGTCGGCCACATTTTCGGGCGCCAGATCAAGGCCCGAAAGTAGTTCTGTACCTCAGCCACATTATTTTTATGGCAATTGGACTGTGGCGCTGTAGTACGAAGATCAAATTGGAGGTTCATGCCGCGTCATGGTTGCTTGGGACAAGTGACGCGTCCAAAGACCTGATAGCAAACGGCCCGTTTCCGCTGGCCTCTAGCGCGAACAGTGGCAACGCTAGCGACAAATATTGTCCGATCTGTTTGAGCCTCATCTTTAGCGCGACACAGCTCTAGATTTTGCAAGGGTCACCAAGTGGAAAATGCTCATATATTCCGACGGTCATTACTAGAAGCTTTTTCGATGGCCATTACGGCAAGCTACTCCGGTGGCCATCATTAGGCAGCCCAACCCCTCTACGTCGAAGAGATGGCACCCTTCTTCATCGTCTGAATAAAGGCTTGGAGTGCCAACTCAGGCTGGTAGTACGGCACCTAGATGCGCGAGCACGAATCAGTGTAAGTCAACAGGGGGTATAAGTAAAAAGTGGATATATCATAGACATATCCACTTTGTACCCGGGTATTACGGACCTCGTGACCGGCATCATAGACTCTCAAGAAAGACAGATTGCCTTCAGTCTTGAATTGCCCTCCTTCCTTTCCATTGACCTTGTACGGGCCAAGGGTTTTCGATCTGAACGAAGTTTGGCCCGAGTAGATGACTTGGTTCACAACATCCTGCACTCCATACCAATTGCAAATCCAGTCTGCATCACCCGCCCAAATAAGCGTAGTGATACCTGCCGAGACTACATCATCAAGCTCATCCAAGAACGAGCGCGAGGCTGGTTGTGTTAGCGTGGTACTGATTACACGGAAACGTCATGCATTTTGAAGTGAATGTCTCCACGGCGAGATCGTCAATCGCACAGTGTGTACGAGAACATCTGCGAAGGTGACGATTGGGAGACACGTGTTCCGAATCAAGATTTGCACTTACTGTCACCGCTGGGAGTGAACTTGTTGCCTGCGGAATCAGAACACTCTGAATAAGTCGACTTTGCACCAATGGCCTTCACGACAGCGGCCGATGTCAGATAATTAACGTACGTCTCCGGAGGCTCCGGATCATTGCTTGATGCTCGAACGTCGTAAACATCGAAGTCTGCGACACTCGAAAGTGGTCCTTCGATTGCGTTGTAGCAAACATTGTTGGCGTTACTGCACGCGGAATTGGTGCCACTGGAGTAGCACGTGTTGAGCGCCGGAAGACATTTGCTGTTGTAAGCGTTGATGTACGACGTGTATTGACTCTTGCTGATCAACGGCCTGTGGCTGTTGTTGTACAGATATGTAGCATAGGCGGGTTCCTGGATCTTGGCATCGAACCAGCCGTTGTTGATACCTAGGGCGACAATGTTGATCTTTTCCCCAGCATTGGCTTGATTCTGGTCCAGGATATATTTGGCGAATTCGGGTCTGCAAAGAGTGACAAAGAGGTTAGTCAAATTTCTTTTAAGTGCGAATGGACTCAGCGAGTCTCAGCACCACTTAAGCCTCGGTGCTACTTACCCATAATGCCCGCCATAAGATTCCGTGAAGATACCAAAGTCGCGAGATTCATACTGCGGGAACGACGCATAGAACGCTTGAATCAATTTGTACACATACGGAGCCGCAGTCTCAGTGGAAGTGACTGAATCGGTACCGTAGGAGAACCCCACGCCAATTGGCTGATCAATGTAGATCATATTGGCATAGTTGTTAAAGCTAAAGGTATTGTTGACGGGTGTGGTACTCGACCCGCCTACGGGAAACTTGCAGGGTCCATTTTCCTGGAAGAGACCTATCATCGAGCTGCAGCCGGGACCTCCATTGAACCACGCAGCGAGGGGGGCAGTAGAGGGATTCTGTCGTGCTTCGAAGAACCTTGTCTTGTCAACAACGTAACAACAAGTAGTGGCATACGACCCACCAGAACCACATATTCATGTTTGTGCCGACGCTAAGGTAACCGGAGTACTGGTTGACGCCTTTGGTTGTTTCGCAAATGCCGGAATTATTGACGAACTCAATCTTCGCGCCGGTAGCAGCATGCTCAAAGACATTGTATACAACGCCGTCGCGTTCGACCAGAGAACGTCTGTCATGCTTGATAGATGGGGCGGCTGAGGCAAGGCCAGCGAAAACAGCGGCCGTAGCCAGGAAAGATACGATCGAGCGCATTGTCAACGGTTGAAGGAGGCGATCGTTGCTGGAGCAGACCTGGCCATCGGCCGTCTTTTATAAAGGTCGTGTAGGGTTCACGCTTCCAAGGGAAAGTGAGCTCTGCATAAGGGTATGGGACAACACCAATAGATGGTTGTAGCAGCCATAACAGATTGAGTAGGTGGCTCAAAGGAGATGTGGCTGTGGGCAAATCACGCCTCGGTGTGCTGTTGATCGGCAGAATAACCCTGGATAAGGTCTCGCATCATCGGCGGAAGGAGTGACAAGCCGGGAAGGTGCTAGAATGAGCGAGGCTTGTAATATATTAAGGGCAAATGAGACCGACCAGGCACGACAAGCCTTGGGGCCCGAGTTTAGTGCAGTGGGTGTAACTGTGAGCTGCATCAAGGTCCCAACGGTGACCGAGTATATGTCATAGAGCGATCAGCGCATGCCAGGTAGACCCGCAGGACATCCATCTCTAGTTGCCAAAGGGCGCCGTCGCAGTTGACTCGCCGAAAAGGAGTTCCAGGGATGAGGACACGATTGAATGTTTTCACGAGGCAGCTTAGGGTGGAGGAGATAAGCATTGCGCGATGCGCTAGAGCCGAGGCTTCTCGATGCTTAAAAGTGCTGCACTTCTGATAGGCTCGTTCCGAACGAACTATCATCAACAGGAAGGTATACATCGTCCCAGTACAATCCAAGCCTTGTTAAGCTTCAGCCTCGAGGCTTGCTTTGGCGCCTGCCAAATTGGGTGAATTAGCGTCCGCTCTATAAAATGTGTTTCGCAGGAGGCAAGACTTTCGTTTCGGCTGGGCCTGAAATGTACCTTTTAGACGAAGTGCTTGTGAGAGCAAACCCTGCAGATGACTAAGAGATCTTGTTACAGAGCAAGCGCCACTCTGACTATGCGTAGCACGCGTTTGCTCTGATAGTTTAGACATTTGGTTGACACGGAGAAGGACTGATCCATAGCCGTCGCAATAAAGCGACAAATGTCGGGCTTTCTCTCACAGTGGTCGACATAAAAGTTAGATTCTGAGCTCCCTATTTCGGGACGTGAGACAAACAGCTATAAGCTTAGCAACTGATAGTGTGACCTAGCCGTGAGGGTAACTCGCTTTATTATGCGTATTCCAAGTTATAACCTAACGATGTACGGCCGTATCTCATGTTGGCGCGAGAGCCAGTTCGATTTTCTGCGTCGGCCACCGTGTATGGAACTACTGGCGGAGGAGGACAGTATTCTAGTATGTGAACGAAAACCCTACGAGATGCTTGATAGACGAGTAAGTCATCTTTATCGATGTTCCGAGAGGCTTTGTGGTTGCTGCAGATTATTCTATCCAGTTCGTATCATCGCAAGCTCAAAGCCACCATCTGTGCTGTTGCTGATCGTCTCCAAGTGACTGGCCATCACTCACGATCCCCTACTGCGGTACAGATCCTGAGCCTGCGAAAGGTGCGCCGCGATAAGTGGACTTTGACATATTTTCTATGAGACGCAAGACGACGATGACAACTCAGATACTGTGGCACACGAATCGCAAACTCGTATGTATGAGAAGTGCCCCAACACGAGGAGAGCCAACAGGGTGGTGGGTGAGCAAGAGGGTCAGATGGACTAGTGATGATTGGTCGGAGCTTAGAGCTACCGCATGCTTGGCGAGCGACGTCAACGTTCTCAGGAACACTCTGACCGGCCCTTGACCTGTCGCATAGAGAAGTCACAACTCTCTGTCCCTACTTAACCCTACTCACACGTCTTCTCGTATCGCAGGGGCGAAATTTGCTGCCCATCCTTATCGCGCAGCCTGTTTTAGGTGCTAGCCGCGGGATCTACCCCCCAAGCGCTCCATCGATCGCGCCTCGCCCTACGTTACCACCCACACTTAAACACATACACCCACACCATGGCATCACGAAAGAAGGTCCTTCTCAAGGTAGAAAAACAATACTCCGGCGAACCTGCAGTTCTAGACTAACGATGAGCAGGTCATCATCCTCGGTGACAGCGGGGTCGGCAAGACCAGCTTGATGAACCAATATGTACGCGCGCGCAGTGCTCCCTTCGATCGCATCCCGAATTACCCTTCGCAGCTCGGTCTGACACATAATTAGGTCAACAAGAAATTCAGTGCGAGCTACAAAGCCACGATCGGCGCCGATTTCCTCACCAAAGAGGTCCTCGTAGACGACCGCCTCGTGACCATGCAGGTGCGGACACAGCAACTGGACCATATGACAGAACGCTGACATAGGACAGTTGTGGGACACCGCTGGGCAGGAGAGGTTCCAGTCTCTAGGCGTGGCTTTCTATCGTGGCGCTGACTGCTGTGTGCTCGTCTACGACGTCAATAACTCCAAGAGTTTCGACACATTGGACAGCTGGCGGGACGAATTCCTGGTACAGGCCAGCCCTATGGACCCTGAAAGCTTTCCCTTCGTCGTGATCGGAAACAAAATTGATGTGGAAGAGAGTAAGAGAATGGTGAGCTCATCGTCCGCCATATTTGAACCCGACTAACCGCGTACAGATCACGCAGAAGCGTGCCATGACCTACTGTCAGTCCAAGGGCGGCATTCCATACTTCGAGACAAGCGCAAAGGAGGCTATCAACGTAGAGCAAGCGTTCGAAGTCATCGCGCGGCAAGCTCTTGCACAGGAGGAAGTTGGCGACTTCAACTCTGACTTTCCTGAGACGATTCCGATCGATCTAAAACCTGGCGGTGACGGTGGCTGTGCTTGCTAGTCTTGGGCATGTTGTGCGCCTCCAGCGCTTTGGCGACTTGCATAGTTTACCTGAGTCTGCTGTGGAGTTTGGTGTTTGGCGCGTGCATATCTCTCCCATAAGAAACTCTTCTAGTTGATTTATTTCCTGTACGCAATACACTGGAAGGTTATATAGTACCTCAATATTGATATATCAGAATTTACAGCTTGTTATCCAGGTGCATTTTTGAAACTCCGCGGATTATGGACAGACTTGTGCGCGAAAGTCATATGCCCATTTGACATTGGAGCATCTGAATGAGTTTAATATGTCGAGTTTGCAGGTTCTTCAGCAGGCATCCAGGGGCGGACGTGACATGTAAGCGTGCATGGGATGACATGGGTGCCATCCGCGCCACAAAGTGTGGCTTTGGTGCACGCGCCGTTGGACTAGTGTACAAGGCCGAGGTGTGCCAGAAACACCAGATACACTGTTAGGGCTCCGAAACGTCCGTCCCTGGTAACAGGTTTCCTCAACTACCACGTTCACTGCCGCCTTAGACTTGCCGGTCACCCGTCCCAACGTTCCATGGGCACCTTTTCGCTTGATGCTGCGCGACAACGGAGCACCCTGACTTCCATCTCGCTCTTATCATATCCCCGACTGCCTCCCTAGAGCCTCCGCAACGCGCCCCTACATAATCCGTCATGCCTCCACCACCATTGAACGCGGTTCCCTCCACGCGAAATAGCGAAGATGCCGAAGATAGACACTACCACAGAGACCCCGCGAGCCCTATACAGAGTCCGGCGAGCGTAGTAAGCGTGTGGAGTGAGGACAAGAAGCCGCGCAAGTCAAAATGGAGACACGCCATAGGAATTTTACTGTTGCTGGCCACAGTGTTCTTATGGACGGCGTCTAACTTTCTAGCTAGTGTAAGTCCCCCACTCGCCGCATCTTGAAGAGTGACCGAAGCTGATCTACTGGACAGACTATCTTCGCTGATAACTCCTACTCAAAACCCTACTTCGTGACCTATGTCAATACCGCATTTTTCATGATACCCCTTATTCCTATGTTTTTGAAGCATGCTTGGGACGACCGAGACAACATCAAGCAGCAACCCTTTGTTTTACAGATTCGCAACCTGCTACAGCGTCGCGTCGGTCGCTACAAACTCCTCCGCGACCATGAGTCTTCGTCTGGCTCTTCTATATTCTCCAAATCGAGCCGCGATCGCGCTTCTGGCGCAACCTCTCTCCTTCTCGGCGATGAGCTAGGTGAAAGCCAGGAAATAGGCGCAATGTTGGATGCCGAAGAGGAGGGACTCACATTTGGCGGGACAGTGAAGCTTGGGCTGGAATTTTGTTTGCTATGGTTTCTGGCCAACTACTTCGCTGCCGCCTGTCTAGAATACACGACAGTCGCTTCGTCCACGATCCTCGCCTCCACATCATCGATCTGGACGCTCCTTTGCGGTTCGCTCATGCAGGTAGAGCGCTTTACCTTGCGCAAGTTCATCGGCGTATGTGCTTCCCTCACGGGAGTGATCCTCATCTCCTCTGTCGATGTGTCCGGCGAGACCGACGAAAACCGTGGTTCCTTTCCGCACAAGACGCCGCGCGAGCTAGCCATTGGCGACGCTATGGCCTTCATCTCCGCTGTCCTCTATGGCTTCTACGCCGTGTATATGAAGAAACGGATAGGCGACGAAAGCAAAGTAAACATGCCGCTCTTCTTTGGCTTAGTCGGCACATTGAACGTCTTCCTCCTCTGGCCCGGCATGGTCATCCTTCACCTTACCGGCATTGAGACCTTTCAGCTGCCGCCCACGGGCAAAATCCTTACTATCGTACTGGTCAACTCTGCTTCCTCGCTAGTATCCGACTTCTGCTGGGCGTATTCTATGCTGCTTACGTCGCCACTAATTATCACGGTCGGTCTTAGTCTGACGATTCCACTGAGCTTGGTGGGGCAGATGGTCTTGGATAAGCAGTATAGTAGCCCGTTGTATTGGGTCGGCGCTACTGTTATGGTATTGTCATTCCTGTTTATCAATCATGAAGATAAGAAAGACGAGGAGATGGGTACGCAGGGCGCGGAGCCTATCCTCAGTGTCAGGGAGAGCCTGTCGAGCAGGAGAGACAGTATGCGGAGTCGAAGGGATAGTATACGAAGCACCAGGAGTCTTCACAATGATGTTGGATGAATCAGGTCTTTCATGTTGCTTCAAAGTTTCATAGCATACACGGCCTGAGCGGCGTTATGTTTCGGATCGTATTAGACTAAAGTGCATGGGCAAGGCGTTTAATCGATCTTATTCTTCAGATGTATGAACCAAATTTGAAGGGGTATCTCAAAGATATGCAAGTATACTAATGAAGTTGACCAAGCCACATCACCGCCTCCACTTCTTCCCACCCCCACGGTAACTCCTGTCCCTATCATTGCCTCTTCGCTTCTCCTTGGCCAATTCCCTCCATTCCTCCTCATCGAGAACCTCTTCTGCTTGCCACCCTTCCTTCTCCATGAAATCTTCCAAGTGTTTTTGCACCTTGGGCTCCCAAATGTCGGCGCCCGCCTCTAGGTCGGAGTACTCAAGCACGTTCTTGTCCAGCACGTAGTCGCCTTGTCGCGTGCGGATCAGAGAGGACATCAAGCCAAGCGAGTTACAGGCTAACCCAAGGTCGTGGCAGAGGGAGCGTACGTAGAAGCCGGAGGTTACGGTCATGCGGAGGCGTGCTGCTGGAGGTCTTGGTGCTGGCTCGATTGGTTGGGTATCCTCAGTGGGGTTTGTCTTTGCTCCATTGGTATGTTCTGAAGCTCCTTCTGAGGGGCCTTCCGTGGTGGAAGCTTCCACTGAAGTCCCTTCTGCAGGTACTTCCGTTGGGGCATCTTCTACCGGAAGTGCACCGGACATAGAGTGCTCATCGTCCTCCTTGAGTTTCTTGGAAAGTGAGTTTTCGTTGGTAACAACCTCACTCTCGGGCGATCGCGACCTCTTTCTGCCTCGCGACGCTGCCATATCTGCATCCTTCTTCCGTATTCCCAACAGCTTCTCCGCACCCTCCCTTTCTGTGCCATCGACTTCCTCTTTTGGCCACGCAAACTCGTGCGACCCAGGCTCCAGCCACTCCATTAGCTCCAATTTCTCCACCTCTACTGGCCTCGCCGGTACCTCAGGGATATCTCCGCCGGCCCTCGCATACTCGTACATTTTCTTCCCGTCGACCTTCAGCGCCGAGAATACGCTCGGCTTCTGCATAATCTTGCCCCTGAACTGGGCCAACTTTTCTTCAACCAGTTCCTTTGTAACATGCTGATAATCGTTTTTGCTGACAATCTTGCCTACCGCGTCGTAGCTATCCGTTGCAGCACCGAAGAGTACCACGCATTCGTACGACTTGGTGCATTCGAGGAAGCGCGAGAGACACTTGGTGCCGCGCCCTACACCGACTATCAGGACGCCCGTTGCGAGCGGATCGAGGGTGCCGCCATGACCGAGCTTGACTTTTAGGTTCTGGATGTGTTTTCTTTTCGAGCCGGACAATTCCATTGAGCGTTTGGTGTGTGTCAGCCATGGAGCGAAAAGGATTGATTTATCGAAGTGAGTTTGGAGATCGCGAAGGACGCCGGCGGAGGATGCCCATTGGGGTTTGTTGATAGCTATGCGTTCGTTAGCACTTTCTGCGACAATTTTTCGAACGATATTATGTCGCAGGTAAAGGCAATTGGTTCGAGATTATGCTTACCGAAAATTCCCTCGAGCACCTTCCGGCTTTCTTTTGGGGAGGAAGACATGGTGGTGCGCTTGAGTAGGTGAGGGAACATGGGCGAGGTGGGGAGCTTTCTGCAATTGAGCTGCTTCAGGAACGGTGACGGAAATGTTCCGATTTGACGGCGCTGATCATCCCCGTGACCCGACTTTCCCAACCTGCCGCCTGCGCAAACACAGTCCGTTGCGCGCGAACTCTTTGAGTCACCCACACGCATCGCACCGACATAGAGCACCCGTAGTCTCACACTGAAAGTCGCGCACTTTCCATTGCGAGGCTCCGAAAGAGAGAAAGAGTACTGCCGACATTAGGAAACCGGTCACGAAGCGTTCAGATCCTGACATCCCCAGTCGTAGATCAACACACCGTTCGGCAGTATGGCCGACAATAAGGATCTCGAAGACATTGCGAAGAACTCTACCGACGACTTCTACGAGCTCCTCGGCGTAGACGTCCTTGCTGAAGAATCGGAAATCAAACGCCAATACCGCAAAACCTCCGTAAAATACCATCCCGACAAGAACCCAGACAACAAGGATGCGGCAGACCAATTCATTCTCCTCGGTATCGCTCGTGACATCCTCATTGATCCCACCCTTAAAGGTGAATATGATAGACAACGGCAGCGACGGAAAGAAAGAGAGCTGGAGAAGGAGCGTCTGGGCGGTCAGCGGCGGAAGATGGTGGAGGAGCTAGAGAAGGCAGAGCGTGAGGGTGTACAAAATCTCAAGCGACGACGTGAGGAAGCCACGGAGCTCGAGCAGAAGATAGCACGGCTCGCAGAGGAGGGGCGGAAACAAAGGGAGGAATACCAGGCTCGCCTACAGAAGCAGCGGCAAGATGAGGAGCTTAAGGCGCAGGTGGACCGCTCAGTGAAGGTGCGGTTTCGGCGAGAGGGTGAGGCTGCGACTTGGGATAAAGACATTATGACGAGCATATTTGAACGATATGGACAGATCGATACCGTGGTCATGGGCAGCGACAAGAAAGTCAAGGTTCCTGGAGAGAAACATAGGAGACTAGAGGCTGCTGTGACTGTTGTCTACGACCGTCTCGACAGCGCACATGCTGCTGTTCTTGGTGGCAAGAGAGATTACCCTTTTCTCGAGTCTGTCGCATGGGCTAGCAAGGAGTCAGAGGCGAAGTCAGACTTGAAGGGCAAGTTCTCTGCACCTTCCACGCCGCTAGAAACTCCACAGCCTAGCAAGACATTCAAGGCTTCGTTTGGTATCGGCAAAGGCCTGGGAGCTGCCCCTGGAAGACCCCAATTCGCGAACCTTGCCGAACTGGAAGCATATACGTTGAAAAGGTGCAAGGAGGTAGATGAGAGGAGACGAATGCAGAAAGAGCAAGCAGCTTAGGAGGGAGGCCAAGCTGAGCGCCGTGCGTTATCCTACGGCGGGCAACGCGAGGTCGCACAGCATTCGGCCTCGTACGAGGTCATGAATTTCTTTCAGTAAAATGATACCCATTATAGAAGGCAATTTCTTCGCCTCTGCATTGTAATGCATGTCGACACCACCATGTCTCACAACTCTGCTCGGCTGTAGCGGGTGAGACTTTAATCATCTTTGGGGAAATGCTACCCATGCTTAATTATACGTGGTCTCCATCTAAATAGTCCATATCCAAGCCAAACGGTTTTCCTCAGCGTACTTATGTACAGCTGTTCAGATTATGGACAACTAGCCCGGCCAACCTTGCCGAGTAGATAAGTGTTACACTGCGCCATTACTTCCACATACGACCATAGGATCCTGAATACAGCGCTTCCCGTTCGCTCAGCGGTACTTAAGCAGGATACCGGCGGATTAGTACGGAAATCGGTGACGGTTCTGGAATCCCCGCTGTTGTATGTTTTTGATTTTTAAGGCTCAGATTTTTGGTGGGTGACCATTTGTTTGGTCCTCGTCTTACCTTTTACAGAGGTAAAGGTCTAAACCACCAGAGCTTGTTTACGCGCGGCGTTCCTTACTTATGTCCAACGGTGCAATCTTTCTCAGCAGAAGCGGAAAGTTCCTCGGATTCGATAGCTACAACTTCAAAGTTGGTTTAGTGTCCAGTGCTCAAGCCAGGACTGTCATTGTGCAAGGCTATTTATTTAGTACTTCAATACGGAAATTCATGTACCGGCTGCCTTGATATGGGTTTCGCTAACTGTATACTGGGAAGTGTATAGAGCCTAGGCGAAGTGCATTACATCAACCCGATAGATGTAAAAACGTTGCAGGCTGAATTATGTAGTGACCTGAGCGACTAAGCCATGCTGAAATGCACACCTTATCTCTTTCCAAACTATGGGCGCTCGACCTCGAACGCATACCTACGCGGATCCTGCTCCTCTTCCTCTTCACCTACCTCTGTTGCTTGTGCATCGTTGATGTCAATAGCGGTAGCTGCATGCTCTTGAGCGATGGCATTAATGATATCCTGCCTAAGAGCCGCTAGTCTCTGCCTTTCCTCCGCCACTAATAGGTTAAATAGCGCGTCGTAAAGTCCACGCTCATAGAGCTTATCTAACGCCAACCTCAGTTTCAGCCCAGCATCGTCAAGATGCAATAGTAGGACGTCTTCCAACTGTCTCAGACGATCCACATAGTTGCAGAATATCTGCATTGCATCTTGCGGATGCCGCTCGATGAAGTGGGCGACGTCACGCACCAACTTTATGAAGTTCTCGCGTCTGTCCCCTATGCGATTGGGGGTTTGCTGAAGGGCGCCAAAGCTGTGATCGAAAGCGAAGTTGAAAGCGAGGGATAGGTCACGGAGTAACGTGAGAATGACTCGATTTCGGGCGTCGTTGCTGTCGTGATTGACTTCAGACTGGGGTTCATCATCGTCGAGGTTATGCTGAATTTCAGGTTGCTGTTCGGCGTCCTCGTCTTCGTCAGCTCCGGGCTGGTGCTCCAGTTCCCAGTCCCAAAGCTGTAGCAGCGGTTCGTGGTTGATACCAAGCCTTGCGGCAACGCGTGCGAGAATGTTGGGTGGTAAAGGTAGGTCCAGTGCTCGTTCCACACCCCAATCCCCACCATGTATGTTGTTCATGTGCTCATAGGTCTGCCCGCTCGTGCCGAAGTGTGCCAGGCAGAACCAGCAGAAGTGGGCCATACATGCGGGGCATTGCATGTGATTGCATCCGGACTCTTTGATGGTGGTGATACCGCATTTGGGGCAGTCTTTTGCGCCACTTTCGCGTTTCCAATTGTCCAAGCTTGCGTTGTTGCCGGCTTGATCACAGGTACGATCGGGATGTGCTAGAGCGTTGCACAGGAGACATAAAGACTTCTGGCAGCCACCGCACGTTATAGCGACCGGTGAAGGATTAGGCGGCAACGATTCCTTGATACGATTAAGGCGACCGCATGTCGACACAGGACAGTACCGGAACTCGCCCGGACGAGAACGTATGTACTGCTTGAACGAAGCCTCGAGTATCTTGTCGAGTGTACCAGCTGAAAGGACTCGCTCTAGATCATATGGCCACAGGGGCTGGTTGCATGCTCTCAAACCTCCGTATCCTTCAAGGCACCTGATAGGAAATTCCTGGGAGTGTTGTATACACTGATCGACGAAGCATTCCTTGCAATAGATATGGCCGCAGTGTAATTTGACAGGATCATCGGCAGGACAGGTGCATACGGGGCAATCCGCCTGGCGTATAGGCGGGGTGCCCTTTTCTATTGGAACCGTGCTGGATAGCGGGTGGATTGTACCCCTCCACGGCAATACTATGTAACGAACCACTGCGCCAAGCGTGAAGGTCACCAAGGCTTCGTCGAATATTCGGTGGATCGTGGTCTGTTTAGACATAGCTGCGGTATTAGAAGAAGTTCAGGAAAGTCTGCTATTGTAAAGAGACACTCTGATATACTTGCAATTAAACGTAGTCGATGACTTCCTCATCGCTGCGGACCCAAATCTACCTTTCTTTCGTAGAGTGCTTAGAAAATTCGTTTCGAAAGATGCTGTAGCATGCAGATAGACCAGAGTTGGCGCAAAGAGTACCCTAGGCTAAGTCAACCCACTATGCGCCACCCACCCTGGTACTGAATGTTGAATCCACGGCGGTATCCCAAAATATGATAAAGCTACAGTGGAGGGCTAAGTCGCGTCCAAGGCACCTTGGAAGATGCTGGTATAATCCAAATTCTTGTCCTGATTTTGTAACATGACAGGAAGGTTTCCATGGTTCGGCGAAGGCGAACATTTTTGCGGCCAACAGCTAACCGACTCTCTCTTCTGTTCCAGGATTTTCATTATCTCCGCTTTCACTATCTCTTGCTGCTGTCTGTTCTGGTGCGGTTCAACTTCAAGGCCGCATGTCTGCCAAGACTCGTCTGCGGGATGCTGTTACTGCCTTTCATGGAGCGCGACGAGCAGCGTCCCTTCGGTACCGCTGAGCAACTTTGCGATCGCAAATCGTCTGGAACTTTTTTGTTAAGGGCGGGTTGATGTCTCGTTTCCTCGATACTACTCCTGCAGCTCGGCTTCCAACATCGTTTTGCTTATCGATATCGTTGACGTGCAGGTCTGAGCTCGGCTTACCCTAGTCGCGTCATCCGCTATCGCCGACCAACGAAGCTCGTCTGCACGTCGCATCGTCACCAATTCCCCACCCTCCAATGTCATCGACGCAGGGAACCCAGGCTGACAAGAAACGCAAGCACTCAGACCGAACTATCAAAGAGCTATTCACCTCACAGCAGAAGCCAAACGTCTCGGGCACAGCTCCCCTCTCGCCTTCCTCGAAGCGTCCTAAGCTCGGTAGCTCCCCAGCCGACATTACAACGACCCCAGAGAGAGCCATGAGCACCGCCAGCATGTACCACTTTCCGAGCAAGCGAGGGGAGCCCGAGGTGATAGACCTAGGCTCGAGCCCGGACAATAGTCCCGCGAGGAAGAATGGTTTTAGAAAGGCGACACCGAACATGAGTGCGAATGCGGGACCAAAGAAACTGCTGATCAAGAATTTCAGGCCTACGCGGAGTGTCGATCCCAAGGTATTCTTAGACCAGACATGGAGAAAGGTGGATGCTGCGATGGACACTATTTTCCAGCAGGGCAAGATCAACTTTAGCTTGGAGGAGCTCTACAGAGGCGTCGAGAACATTTGTCGACAAGGGATGGCCGTGGAAGCAAAGAAGAGGCTGGTCGCAAAGTGCAAGGCTTACGTGGACGGGCCTTTAAAGCAGCGAGTCGAGGAGATGCTGGGAAGGAAGAATGTTGATGTTTTGCGGGCTACGCTGCAGGCGTGGGCGATATGGAACGAGCAGTTGGTACGTGACCTAAAAGAATGTGAGCTTGCGCATGAACCGAGGATGCTAATTGTATCCAGAAATATGTCGACTGGATCTTCTGCTATCTTGACCGTTCGTACCTGCTGCCCAAACAAGAGTCACTCCGCGACATTACCGTGAAGCTCTTCCGCGCCATCATCTTCGAGAATCCAAAGCTTAACCCTCGGATCGTAGACGGCGCATGCGACCTTATTGCGATTGACCGAGCAGGCGAGGATCTCGATCGCGAGATGTTCTCCAAGGCTGTCGACATGTTCCATGATATGCAGGTCTACACACATCACTTCGAACCGCGCATGCTGGAGTTTAGTCAGACATATGTCAAGGAGTGGGCGGACAGGGAGAGCGCAGAGCAAAGTCTGCCTGGATATGTCAAGAGTGCACAGTCACTGATGAAGAGTGAAATCACAAGAGTGGAAGTCTTCCGGTTGGATGGGTCAACCAAGCGGGATCTTTTGACGTTGCTCGAGGACCACATCATTTCCCGCAAAGAAGCGAGGCTCACGAACGAAGATGAGTTTGCTGATCTACTTGAAGATAACGCAGTCGAAGACCTAGAACGGCTATACGCCCTGCTTGAGCGACGCAAGCTGGGTGTGAACCTCCGACCGGCTTTCATGAAGTGGATCGAAGACACCGGTACATATATCGTGTTCGATGAAAAGGAGCAGGATAGTATGGTGGTGAAGCTGCTGACCATGAAGCGCCAGCTGGATACCGTCTGGAAAGTGTCGTTTCACCGAAGTTCGGCATTAGGCCATGGTCTTAGGGAGGCGTTCGAGACATTCATGAACAAAACAAAGAAATCCAGCGGAACTTGGAATACGGACAACTCGAAACCAGGAGAGATGATTGCAAAATATGTGGACATGCTGTTGAGAGGCGGAGCCAAGGCCATTCCTGCGCAGCTGAGCAGGAAGACAGAGAAGGCCGTGGTTGCAGATGTTGAAGAAGACAATGAGGACGTGGTCTTTGACGAAGATACTGAAGTCAACAACCAGCTTGACCAGGTGCTTGACTTATTCCGTTTCGTGCATGGCAAGGCAGTGTTCGAGGCTTTCTACAAGAAAGATCTTGCCCGGCGGCTGTTGATGGGACGAAGCGCAAGCGCTGATGCTGAGAGGAGTATGCTGGCGCGACTCAAGACTGGTACGATCATCTCCTTCCTCGTGCTTCTATACGCTTGCTGACCTCGCGCTAGAATGTGGTGCTGGCTTCACGGCCAATTTGGAGCAGATGTTCAAAGATATCGAATTATCCCGAGAAGAGATGTCTTCCTACAAGATGATTGCTGAAGAGCGGAATGAGAAGCATGCTATCGATCTCAACGTTAACGTATTATCAGCCTCTTCGTGGCCAACCTATCCTACCGTTCCCGTTATCATCCCTAGGCAAATCAAATCCGAGATTGACAAATTCGAAACACACTACAAAGCGAAACACTCTGGCCGCAAGCTGGACTGGAAGCATGCGCTTGCTCATTGTCAAGTCAAGGCAAAGTTTCCAAAGGGAAACAAGGAATTGGTTGTATCGAGCTTTCAGGCGATTGTGCTCTTGCTGTTCAATGGCCTGCGAATCGATGAGCATTTGAACTACGAGTATCTCAAAGAGGCCACCGGTCTACGTAAGTGTTTGGACAACTGTGCTGCTAATGTTTCCATGCTGACATCTGTCTAGCACCACCTGAATTGAACCGCACGCTTCAGTCACTTGCTTGCGCCAAACTACGACCACTGACTAAACATCCGAAGGGCCGTGAAATCAACCCAACCGATACGTTCACCCTCAACGCCAATTTCACTGACCCGAAGTACCGGATCAAGATCAACACTGTTCAGCTGAAAGAGACAGCTGCAGAGAACAAGGAGACGCACGAGCGCGTTGCAGCAGACCGCAACTACGAGACACAGGCTGCTATCGTGCGCATTTTGAAGGCGAGGAAGAGAATTACTCACAGCGAGCTAGTCGCAGAAACAATCAAGGTGACAAGGAATAGAGGAACGCTCGACGTGTCGGGTATCAAGAAGAACATCGATCGACTAATCGAGAAGGAGTTCTTGGAGAGGGAGGACGATGGCATGTATGCTTATATCGCCTAAGCCATCACAGATGTGTACCTGTAACGATTCGCATACTGTACTATACATAGAGTTGTGAGTGCTCCTATGCTGTACGTAGGCAGAATACAAACGGACTACGTCAATGACGCTAAAACACATAATCGACTTCGAACTAGGATCTACTACCGTGGCCAATGGGCGCTTGACAGCGGCCCAGGGCACATCCTTGTACGTGCACACTGTGATGGGCTTCCTAGAATTATAGCTACAGACCTTGACCTTGCTCTTCCTGACGTGTCTTTGCCACATTATCTTCAATACTGGAACACATAGACTGCTTTCCCGTCGTATCTAGCGCAGATTCAAAACACCCAGCATACCTCCAATCATGGCAACCCCACTATACATCCTTGTCACAGGCGCAACAGGCTTCATCGGTGCTCATGTAGTTGACGAAGTATATACAGACACTTTTAGTAGCATTTCACGGACAGACCTCAACTCATACCCTTGCAGCTCCTTCGCCGCGGGCACCGCGTCCGCGCAGCAACCCGCTCCCTCCAGAAAGGCGAGCTCATGAAGGTCTCCCGCCCGCAATACGCGGCCCAGCTCGACATTGTGGAAGTACCCGACTTTTCCGCCTCAGCATCTTTCAAGGACGCTGTGCAAGGCGTCGACGGGGTCATTCATGTCGCTAGCCCCTTCACGTACAATACCACCGACAACGAGAAAGAGCTAGTCAAACCGGCTATCGCGGGCATGAAAGCCGTGCTCGAAGCCGCTGCGCACGAGGAGAGAGTGAAGAGAGTCGTGATTACGAGCAGTTTCGCTGCGATTCTGGACGTGGGGAGGAAGGCGCCGCCTCGGTTTACGTATACAGCTGAGGACTGGAATCCGCTAGGCTATGAAGAGGCTGTGGCAACCGAAACGAGCGCGGTAGTTGCGTACCGCGGGTCCAAGAAGTTCGCGGAGCTGACAGCTTGGGAGTTTGTCGAAGAACGCAGGCCTGCGTTCGATATAGTGACATTGGCTCCCCCAATGACGTTCGGACCGATCGCTCATCCCATTGATCGTCTTGCAGATCTGAACGAAAGCAATGCGATGTTATGGACAGTGACTAGCGGGAAGGCATTGCCTGTTGCGCGCGTACCGTTCTGGGTCGATGTAAGGGATCTGGCGATTGCCCACGTTGAAGCGCTATTCAGGCCTGAGGCGGGCGGGAAGAGGTTCGTGGTTGCGAGTCCAGAGAAGTTTTCTTATGGGCTAGTGAAAAGTATTGTGGAGAGAGAATTCTTGTGGGGAAAGGACAGGGTGGCACAGGGGGAGCAGGAGGTGGATGACAGCTATGATTTAGACGGAGAGACGGCGGGGAGAGAGTTGGGAGTGAAGTATCGGAGTTTCAGAGAGACGGTTAAAGATTTTGTAGACCAGGCTTTGAAGATGGAGGTCAATGAGAAGAGGTGAGACAGGTGATATGAATGGGATACGCTTTGGAATCGGTGTGGGAAGGACTGGGCTAAAGCAAAAGATTGATCATGAAGGCACCTCACTGACAATGCTACATTGCACAGGAAGTGACTATGAATAATTGTGATCGAAGAGGATTCGGAGCGCCAGAACCAGAACGCTCCTAATCAGCTCTGCGGGTGTCGGCAATCTGCCTTCCTTATCCCGTGCATGATATTGTATCAAGTGAAAGCCACGAGCGAAGATCTAGTCCGCGTTCAAAAACACAAGGAGTTAAGGATTAGCAGTCGAACGCTGTGCAACGCGATTAAGTGGACTCAATCGCGCGAAGTATGGGGCCATGATGTACTCGGTAGGTCTTGGCGCAAGGCGCACAGGCAAAGTCGCGTCCACTGGTCCCCGCTTGCACGCGTACTGACAACATCATCCCTCATAATATATCAACGACGCGCATTTGCGCACCTCTCGCCTCAACTTTCATTGCGCAGCTACAATGAGCGCAGACGTCGTGTCTTCTAGTGTTGCCGATATTACATCCTCCGCGCCCCGGCGCAAATCCGGACGCGTGCCAACTCAGCGCCAGCTATACTCGCCCACAGGAAGCGCAAAGAGGAAGCGGGGAGATGGAAACGATAGCGATATCGACAACACCTCGCCCTCGTCCGAAGAAGAGGACTCAGAAAGCAGCGCCGACGAGCAAGAATTGAAAGAGCGCCGGAAGCAGACCAGAAAGAAGAAGAGCGCGACAGCGGCTAAGAAGCCTCCACAGAAGAAACCAAAGACCAATGGGGAAATCACTGGTCTTGCAATTCGTCCAGCGACAGACGCGAGGAAGAAGGCACCGCGACCGCGGAAGCCGCCCATTCGCAAGAGCGCGCTTGTCGATCAGGACGCTGACGGCCTATATGGTAAGATATGGCGCAAGAGGAGACAATTAAAACGGGTGCTGACATTGTGTTAGCTGAGATATTTGCGCGTGGAACGCGCTTAAACGATATCGCCGCGCAATGGGTTGGCCGATTTCACGAACATGAGGCAAAGGCTGTGGCAGAGATTGTTAATCTCGTCATTCGGGCAGCCGGATGCCATGTTCAGATCGATGAGGATGATATCGCCGAACCAGACAACTGCCCGCATAGGCTTGGAGAGCTTCAGGATGAATACAACGCGGTATGTGGGATGGACTGGCCGCACGCGCATTTCTGACGGACAACAGGAGCAAGTAACAGACTATCCGCTCATATCAAAGACCAAAGGCGCTGCTGCTTTCCGAAACGCGTTACACGATTTTGTCATCGCCCTGACGCAAACGATAGCGCAGACTGGGCTCATGTACGAAGAGAATCAGCTCATGGAGAACATACAAGTGTGGGTTTGCACCATGACTTCCGCCACGAACCGCCCATTTCGCCATACCAGCACAGTAGCCGCTCTAGGAGTCACTTCTGGTTTAACGAGGATCGCGAGCGATATAGCAGAGAGTACGGCGAAAATGATGCGACAGAAGGAAACAGAGTCGAAGAAGTCGCGCGCAAACAAGTCACGTTTGGCCACCATTGACCAAGAAGTGGAGGAGCTCAATCAGAAATTGGAGCACGTCAAAGCTCTGATAACAGATTGGTTCGATACCGTCTATGTCCACCGATACCGCGATGTAGATCCCAAGGTTCGCGTGGAATGTTGCGAAGCACTGGCAGATTGGATCATGACATATCCTGACAAATTCTTTGATGGCCAACATCTACGATATCTAGGTTGGATACTTTCAGATACCAACGAGGGCACACGCGCCGAGGTCCTGAAGCAGCTTTCGAAGCTGTACCATGACAAGGACAAGCTTGCTGGTCTGAAGACTTTCACCGAGCGTTTTAGGGCTCGCATCGTTGAAATAGCAACCCGCGATGCGCATACCAACATCCGGGCTAGCGCAGTTGAGCTGCTTGACATCCTGCGCGAAGCCGGATTTCTAGAGCCTGACGATATCGATACCGTGGGGAAACTTATTTTCGATTCGGAACCAAAAGTTCGCAAAGCTGTTGTTGGCTTCTTTGCCGAGAACGTCAACGCGGCCTATGAACTCCAGATTGAAGACATGGGTGGACAGGAAGCGCTGGATGAGGCACTTGCTGAGCCAGACGATGAGGAATACAGAAATGCCAGGCTTGAGTGGCTGAAGATGAAGTGTCTAGTCGAGCAGTTGTTGTCTTACGATGAGGACACTGGGCTGCCTTCGCAAATTGAGCGTGTCACACCATATGGCGCTGAGCTAGGCTTGGTAGCTGCAGGCATAGAGTCGCGTTTCTCCCTCGCTGCTCAGGCGCTGTATGACGCAATCCCTGAGGTTTCGTCCTGGGAAGTATTGGCAGGCTATCTTTTATACGACCATTCTCAGACATCTACTGATGTTGCGGGCGACGATGCCGAATCTCTGCTTCGACGGAATTGCAAGCTGGAAGAGCACGAGGAAACGGCGCTCTTGGACATTCTGAATGCCTCGGTTCGGATACGACTGCAGCGGCTAGCTGAGGCACAGAAAGACAAGAAGAGGACGAAATCGCAGCGCACGCAGGACCAGATTGAGCAAGAAGATATGGCAAAAAAGCTCACAACTGTCATCCCACAGTTGCTCAAGAAGTTTGGTGCGCTGCCAGAAGCTGCATCCTTGTGCCTTCGCCTTGAGCGCGAGCTCAATCTGGATGTATTCCAGGAACTGCGACAGAACACCGCATTGACGGCGCTATTAGACGACATCAACAAACAATTCCTCACGCACAACAGCGAACGCGTCCTTGGCGAAGCGATAAGCTCGATACTACATGCTTTAAGCAACGATGAGCTTAGAGAGCTCGTAGACAGCAAGACCCAGTCTCTGTGGGACGACCTGTCTGGTACATTTGATGCTTTGCGGCGTGGGCGAGATTTTTCGGTCCGTGGTGGGATTGAACAGAACATCCTTGCCGGCATCTCCAATATTGTGCTGAAGATGTCAGAGCTTGCAAAGGCTTCGGAACCGGCAGTCTTAGACCAGATCCCCGCCCCGACAAAGGCCAGGACTAAGAATAAGAAGCCTGCCGTGTTGGACACTCCGCCTATCTCGGCACTGCTGGAGATCCTCGACCGAGGCGTGCCTGCTGATAACTTAGAACCTGAAGTCGATGAAGCTGAGGACGCCCTTGTTCGCCACACCATGTCATTGATGCTTCCATATTTCCTCTGGAAGTGCAGAAATTTCTCGACACGTATTGAGACCGGCACAAGGATACCCGATGATGAGCTTACGGCAGTAGCAGAACGGCGAGACATTTGTATCACTGCGCTCATGCGTGTTATTGAGAATAGGAAGGGTGCAGATGAGCTGCGGGTCGAAGCAGCGGACCTTCTGCTTGACCTGTACAACCTGTTCCGGGCACTAAAGGCAATGCAGGCGAAAGCTAGCAAGGGAGCCAAAAAAGTGAATGGACGTGCGTCTGATGCGTCTGACGACTGGGAAGCCTTGTGCCAGGAGATCGACGGAAAGACAGTTCGGTTACTGCTGCACATCCTGACGGCCTTGGAGCAAAACCTCGCGAAACGTCTTCGGAAGCGGCTCGAAGGGCCTGATGTCGATGACGACCCGATCGATGACGATGATGAACCCGAGAGCAGCGGCGACGAAGGCGACGACGAACAAGAGCAGAATCAAAAACAGATTCGTGCTTTACTCGCTGAGGAGCGCCTCTGCACCTTCGGTAGCCGCATCGTGCACGGCGTACAAGTCGGCTCTCTCGACGCCGATGACGAGAAGACTGTGCGGACGCGGCTCGAGCGCAACAAAGCTAAGCTCACGCCGAGCTGGAAAGAAGTCGTTGGCCATCTTGATTTCAATAAACATATCAAGGGTAAAGGTGTGAAGAAAGCTCAGCCGGCAAAGGAGGCTGCGAAGGCTGCGAAGAGCAGAGCCATCGTTGTCGATGATGTTAGCGAGGACGAGGAAGTGCAGGACGATCCGATCGAAGACGATGAGATGCCTGATGCTGATGCCGGGGCGGGGGCTGAGGACGAGGAACAGGTCAATGGCGATGCGGAGAGTGCGAATGGGGATGTGGAGAGGGAAAGTGTGCTGGGCGATTAATGCATTGTATGTTTTTGAGCGATGATGATAAACATGCCTTCTTATTGTGCTTACCCGTTCCTGTTCCTCTCTTTTTTTTCGTGCGCTTAATCCATTAAGGGGTTATAGTCGTTATGTGGGTATACCACGTTGTGAAAGGCGTTTTGCTCGATTACAACGGCGTTGGTATCAGGGATTAGGATTAAGTAAATGGGAGGTCTGAGAGATGTAGCGTGCATATTGATGTAGATGTTTTGTGTACATGCGTGCTAAGCTCAGTGTGCTACTGCAATGTATCACCAATTGCGGTTGCGTAACGGTGGGTGATGTGCGCGACTGTCCCTTGGCATGGTGTATTGGGAGTCTTTGATTTTAGATGTGAGAAGTTGCGGGCCTGCAGACTCATCCGGGTATGTGAAGACTAGGTCCAAGATGAGTGTTGCAGCAATAATTATGCGTCATGGACGAGGCATGCGTCATATCAATAATGTGCGCCAAGAACAACATGTGCCACAAACGATGACCCATATAGAATCACAGTCACGTGGTACCTTGACCATCTGGGCACCTGGGCATGGTGGTAAGTAGCCAGTGAGTAGCGTATGATTGTCCAGTCAGCTTCAATATTGTCGCAATCTGCCAAATGCATCAACTTCACACTCAAATACTACCTGTGGTAGTCAAGGCGTGCTAAGTGCGTTGACAATCAACTGATGCCCGACCATAGGTTATTAGAGTCTTCCAACGTTGATCCAAGGCATGACTCCACTACATATGAGCACATCGAGTGATTCGCCGTAGTTCCAGCACCCATTGCTTTACGCCACGTTTTCATGACTACTTCCCTCCTCTCGGGCTTTGACGCAGCGAACGTACGATTACTCACAATGGACGTACGAATGCTAATAAATGAGCATATAAATTTACCGGCCACCTTATCCATATTCCTCTCTGTAGAACACACCTCATACACAAGCAACAGCGAAGTAACAGCACGTCACTCAGCATCACCAATCCCCCATCATCTCACTGAATAATACAAGACTGACGAAACACGAAAAACTTACCATCATCTACGAACAACTACGAACCATCAGAACACAACAGTTCCGACGGCCAGGGACAGTGGCATATAATAAGAACGGAGAATGTTGATGAAGGGTCTGTGCAGAGATTGAACGCGAAATACCACATAGGAAACGAAATCGAGTCTACCACTACACCAGAACGTAAGCTGTAACCATCAAGAACCTGTTCGATTGTGCTAATTCGGAGCAGTACAGGAAGCATTCAATCTATGGCAAAACCCGATGACAGCATTTCTCGTCACTCATGACAACGGTATTGGCTATGTTGAAGGCATCCAAGGAAGGCAACCACCATTCTGCGAGGAGAAATTTCGCTATCTCGAAAGTACCCATGGAACTCGTTGGGAGGTGACACGCGTGTTCGATCCGGTCAACACATTAAAGGAACAACACCTTCAACGCGAGACATATGGCTTGATGGACGGTGGTCCTCTATGGGCATATTTTGGTTCATACAGATCTCAGATTACCAAGAAACGTAAGGCCTAGTCAAGTTCTTTAGATGGTACAGCGCTGATCGTCAAACACAGTCACACGTCAATTGAACAACTACGAGGCCATCAACGGCAAGCTCACTTGGGAGAGAACTAGAGCATTTGCACCTGGCATACCACATAGTCACCATCAACAAATTGCACCTTCGGATGCGCCGTCCAGCAGTAAAGCAAAGGGAAAGCAACGAGCGATGTCTAGAGAAGCTCGCGAGCGCGCCGAAACATCTCCGATGGGAACAGGAAGCGAAGATGCAAGCTCAACGCAGAGTGAAGAAGCTCGCGAGCGCGCCGAAACTTTTCCAATGGAAACAGGAAGCGAAGATGCAAGCTCAGCGCAGAGTGAGGGCGGTTGGATAGTGGAAGTGAGTGTCGACGAGGACGTCATAGGTGTAACCGAAGATCAGGACGTCGTGACCGAACTCTTGGGGTTCATGGACTCCGATGTGGGGAGAAGCCGCTGGTCAATACAGAACTTCGCAATTGACATTGAGGGGGAGACTTTGAGAAAGAAGTATGGTGTGGCTCAGGGAGATCGAACTTCTAAAGCAGGTACGTGTCGCTTATCCGCCATAAACGGAAGATTTCACTGACAAGCTGCAGTAATGGATGCTCTTGCGCTGTGGAAAAGACCATTTCATGCGACATCGTGCATATTTCCGAACAGGCCTGATGGCAATAGTGCGCGATACGGCTATTCTGAAGTAAGCGCTTCCCGCATCGACACACAAGCTGTATGACTCCTTGCTTACATAATACCAGCTCGATCACTCGGCAGATCACGTCGCTTTTATCGAAGCGTGCGAACATCTGACCTATGTAAAAGCCAAAAATAAACGTTGGGCATTGTTGTGGTGTCTGCCACTCAGGACGCAAAAAGAACGAACACGAGTACGGACACAAGCACGAGAGGAAGCTCTGGAGAAGCTAGGCCGCATCAGTTGGGACGAAAACGCTGATGATCCATCCAAGCCCATCATCTGCATGGACCGTAAGCTTTACTTCCTGTTGCCTTGTAAGCATCAGAGCTAATGGAGTGATAGTACACAATAGCATACAGGATTGGGAACGAGTGCACGAGAAGGTCGACATGCAAAGGTGTCAAGAATTCAGCGATCGATTTGGTCAAATCACTGCCGAAAATCTGAGTCTCTGGAGGGGAGGCAAATCAGCATTAGATGCTCCCAAGAAATATCCACTCTATCTTATCACCTATCCTGATGATCAGGATCAATTGCAGAAGGTGCAGAAGGAAGGAATTACTGATGACCCTTTTCTGAGAGACAAGGTCAGGTACATTCGAAAGCATTGGGATGAAAAAAATTGGAAGATCAGCAGAACCCTGGTCGACAACCGCGAACAAGCTCTCCAACGCATAAATAAGGTCGATGGCGGCAAATGGCAGGCTACTCTACCCTACGATTGCACCGAAGGCTGTAAGAACCTTGTCTACCGATATTGGACTTCACTGATAGGTAGCTATAGTGTGGCGAGCAATAACAGATATAGAAATAGAGAAGCTGGACCTAGGCAACAAAATCACCCGTAACATGATAGAGAATATGGAGTATTCAAAAAGCGGAGACCAAGGTGAGGGTGACGACGACGACAATGGAGATAGCGGTGCATAGAATGCATTCAGAGATTGCTAGTCAAGCAGCATGGGCAGATTAAATAATGGTAACTTACAATGCGGATGGGGAGAAGTGGGTTGTGTATGAGTAGAGCGATGCAAAGATTGCAGCTTGATTGTCTCCATGACCACGTCTTCGGAGGTTTGCTAAGCGATGTCTGGTTTCTGCATTGCGACGGGCGACATTTGGGCATTACGTATAGAAACTAGGCTGAGCATGCACTTTGTGCTGGGGACTAATATTGCGATGGTATCCAAGATGATTATAACTGCAAGGTAAATTGTGAAATGAAACTAACATCGCGAAGACAGATTCAGATCGAGTTCTGGCCTGAGGACGAGTGCTCAGGTGAGTATGTCGCACCCGCATGAAAAGAAGGTATATTCAAGTTCACTGTGGCGTTTCCAGGCGCTTGTTGTTGCGAGTGTGCCTTTCTATTGCAAGCAACGACGGGTTCTCGAGGCATTTATGAAGAGGCAGAAACTGGTTTACCGGCGAAACTTAGTCCAAAGCCGCCCCTTTCTAGAAACGTTCTCGTTGACCGCCATAACCTAGCGTACACAGTAAATCTAGTCACGTTATGTATAAACAGGTCTACGAGCATGGGTCAGAGTTGAGCGCAATCAGCACAGGCACTATCCTAGCCCTGATTGGACCGTGCGAAATGACACATTCATGCGTCCATCTTCGACCAGCTTGGGCCATTACCAGGAAGTGTAGGGCCAGAAGGCATACCAAATATCAGATTTCTCTTACAGTCCTCTCTAAATCTTACCTATAATGATGCGCGATGCCTCTCCGGTGTATCATGATATATTCATAGTAGCAACTGTAAGAACCGGAGATGGAAGGAACGCAAAGTTGCAGTATCTGTAGTGTAGCGCTGGGGAAGCAGTCTCGAGTAAGGCTCCAGGGCCGATTAACCCCTTTTGAATTTTAGCCTACCAAGACCTCAGTCGAATTCTACTCGCCCCGCCACGTCCATAACAACATCCAGACGCACGAGATACGCGCTGTACGGAACGTGCTCGCAATCATGATATATGTTGTAACGACTGTCTTCTACCGCTCCCTACGCGGATCTCTTACTCGCCCGTCACCGGTCACTGTTGTCCTGCATTGCAAGCATACATATGGCCTTTTTCAACATGGCAAAGAAAATACCTACTGTCAAGCCCGTATCCACGAGTGATGAAGGATCACCGAAAACATCCGTCGAACCCAAACGCCCAGGTACCAGCGGAACGGAGCTCCTCCTCACTACCAACCGTCGAACCGCTTCCGCACAATATGTTGCCGCGCAAAGAGCAGAAAATGCTTACAAGGCAAAGAAGAGATCAGCAAATGCACGCCAGCATCGGTCCGAGGCTGCATCTCACTTCAAACTGTCCGCGCATCATCTGAAGGAAAGCGTCAAGAGCTGTTGGAGCATGGTCGCTGCAGTACCGTGGATGGTGAGGGAGTGGAAAGGAAACCGCCAAGCCGAGAATGAGAGAAAAGCCGTGGAAAGATACATGGAAAAGAAAAAGAAGCTGGAGGACCGCATAGCGAAGCAAGAGGCTCCCCAGGATAAGGAGAAGGAGCCGGAAGCGTAGATGTATGAGCAAGGTTGCACTCATTGATTGGAGTTTGGATTTCCTATGTATTAAACTATTCGCACTTGGATCTACACTCTCGTCAGCCTTTGGCGTTTCATTATGTCATCTCTACCCAGATCAATACATCATTGAATTCCCTCTTTAGTGCGCTTTCATTAGTCGATCATCACGGTCGCCTCCGCTAGGAATACGACTTTCTTCGAATTCTTAAGAAGCCTTGATGTTGGGATGTCATCTGTGTGCGGAGCGGTCTCAATAAGAATGCGCTGCTGTGGGGTCTGATGGGACATGTTTGGGGAAGTGGCTCCCAAGTATCTGAATTCTACTCTTGGTGGAGTTGAAGCAAGAGATTTGATGCTTTGACGAGGCATACATCACCTCATTATCCAGCGTCTTACTACTGTAATGCAGAGACTATTGTTTGTATTTGCCTTCGCCTGGAATTTCACGGTCCTTCATTTGCTTGTCGGCAAACTTTGAGAACTCTCATTCTGTCATGTTGGAATTATAAGCATGAGCGGAGACAATGATGTGTGACAAGCGTGAGGGCTTGCGCTCAAGACGTGACCAATTCGGAATCGGGGAAGCAAGCAACAAGCTGTATTTAAGAACCACGGACCCTAAGAGCGAAGGAAAACACATCTACCAAGAAATACTGCTTGAAATTCCAGATTTGATCTTTCACGTGGAACAATGTCAATGTTACACGATCCACTTCAAGACCGCATCTACAACCTCCTTCTCCCTTATCTATCCACACCTCCCGGTCACTTTGCACCTAGTTACAATAACCCGCCCACACAGATAGACAACGGCCTCGCTCACGCTGCTGCTCAACTCAGCTTCTTCGTCAAGACCTATAACGATTACAACTATAATCCCGACGTCATCTCTGTTGTCTTTGCGCCATACAATGGAGAGCCAAGCATAGCTCTAACGCTTCGGGGCCGTGTGATACTTCTTGTGCGGGCACGAAAGGACTCAACGGCAGCGTATGGGCTCATCCATGCGGCCCTCGACAGATCCAACGAGACTATAGCGACCAATATCAGGTCGACAAACCTCCCGGCACCGACTGGACATGCCTACAGCAGCTACTGGGTATCGCCAAACAATCAGTTCGAGCATGATATAATTGTGGAGCGAAACGGGGGATGATAGCGGAGGATATGCGTGGGCATGACTTTTTGTACTTCAACTGTAAATAATTTCTATAAGAGAACATAAAAATGGCTTTAGGAATGTTACAAATACATGAAATCTCTCTTGGCTGAAGCCCTAAATTGCCCTTCTCACCCTAACCTTCAACGTTACCTCATCTCCCTTCCACCATGTTCTTTTAAGCGTCCCCCTTGCATCCCTACCTCTCCTCAGCCCTCCTGACTTGTCCCCTACCCCAACCACCAGACCGGCACCCACATCCACACCCAACACTTTCCATCCACAGCCGGGAACCCCGACCAATACATCGTCCCTACGCAAAACCCCAAATCCAACAACGCCATAGCAAGATAAGACAGCACAAAACTGATTAAGAAGGTACATGACCAATTTAGGATTGGTCGAAGGCGCCGGCCTCGTTCTGGCTTTCGTGCGGCTGTGCCAGTATCGGTATAGGGAGGCGGTGGTACTGGATAGCAAGAACAACCTGGAGGGATTGAATGAAGATCTCTAGCACAGAGAGCGGGCAGGCACGGAGGTCAAGCGCAAGGAGAGTTGGCCTGTTTGGTGTGTTGCGGGATGAGAGGTTGTCGCTCAGAGACGGAGGTGCTGTTGGGAGGACTTGGGCGTGCCGTGCGACCGTAGGGTATGAGCATTACCATGGCATACTATGGGGTGTCTCGTTGCTGCAGGCATGAAGGCTTGAGGTTGACAGTTCTTGTTCACATCGCTGGTGCCTTCGGTGTAGCAATCCTAAAGGACACCCTGCGGCTGTGCATACAGGTGAATGTTCGAAACGTGTTGGGCGTAAGCAAGGTAATAACATCACTGCTCGCCTCATCAACATCTCTGCTTGATTGTTAAACATACAATTCATGATTAAACAGCTCCAATACCAGGCTCACAACTTTGCCCTCGCCCAGTCTTTGACCACTTTCGCGCTGCCCGTCCCACTGTCGCCCTTGTAACCCAGCAGCAGCTCCAGGAGCGGCTCCATATGTGCAGCCTTTGGCGTGATGACTACATTCACGCGACCACCATGCTTGCCAAAGCTCTTCGTGAATCGCTTCGCCCATTCCTCAATACCATCGAGCAGGATCTCATTTCCACCGGCCCAGACCAATACCTCGTCAATCACAGACGCTGTGCCTTCCCACCAGGACGCCGGCGCCGTTACGGGCTCACTGTAGAAGTCACCCGCAAACGGCGAGTCGCTGCCTAGGAAGGCGGATGACCATCGCTCGAGTGGTCTCCGATCGAAGCAATCCTTCTGGGCGTTTGTTTCGTAAGCGCGTGTATGAGTGTTGAATGAACACCATGGCGACAGGAGTAATGCGGCGTGCAATTTTGTGGGTAGGTGAAGTGCCGGGATCTCAGGATGAGGGTGCGCAAGATGAGATAAGAGCCCGAGACATAAGTTTCCACCTGCCGAGTCGCCGCCTATGCTAATATCCGAAGGAATGCGGCCAGTCGTTTGCACAAGATATCTGAGGACTTCAACAGCTTGTGTCAATTGAGTTGGGTATTTGTTTTCGGGAGCGAGGCCGTAGGCTAAGAAGAGGACGGCTGTGTCGGAGCCTTGCGCATTAATTGTATCTTTCATATCTGTGAGGTACTGAAAGTGGCCCGGCGTCGCAGCCATCACATAACCACCGCCTGCTGCTTGTTAGCCTATGCGAAAGCATCTTGCTACGGGAATCGAACCATGGAACCAGAGGAGGACTCTCTTCGCGTTCTTGTTTCCTAGCCAGTGCGCCTGTGTGCCGCTGGACAGCGAAACGCTCTTGGGTGCTATGCCATTATCTTTGCAGAAGTTGAGGTAGCTTTCGGTCGTCGGAACGCGCGTGTACGTCTCCTGCTCAAGGTCGAGGTTACCCAGCTGGGTGCGCATCATGGTGAAGATGACATCCTTGAAGTAATTCTGTGCGCCATTCTGGCCTTTGAACGGCGACGTCCATATCCGAGCAGAAGCGGCCGTCACTTGAGAATGAATCAGTATAGCTCTGTAGTACTTGAGCGCAGGGACGGACTAGCTTTCAGGGTCGTCGACGCAATGCCGACCCTGCTGCCAAAGGAGATGCTCTTCGCCTGGTCTGCCATGATGAAGACTGAAGGTGTTCCAATTGAAAATGTACCCTCTTCTGAGAAGCAGGCAACTCAGAGAGAACAAGACATTACTCACCAGATTACCATGTTGATGCTGCCGTGCCTCCACACTCCCGTCGCGCTAGTTGGTGGTAGTGTCCAGGAAGTGATTACCCGAGGCATAAGAACGCAGGCCTTCCCCGCAGATCCCCCCGACATGACTCAACCTGCTAAGGATTTCATGCACCGCACGACTCTTGCTTAACAACAACCAGTACCTCGCCCCAGATTGGGCCAGCGATAAGATGGCCGGGGACGCGAATAGCCCGGCCGACGATGGGCCAGCCGATCATACCGATGGAAGTGCCTCGCAACCGCCTGCGAAGAAGCGCCGGACTGCCACTTCGTCCAGAGGCGTCGCCAACCTCACCCCAGAACAACTTGCTCGGAAGCGCGCGAACGACCGCGAGGCGCAACGTGCCATACGCGAGCGCACCAAGAACCAGATCGATGCCTTGAACAGGCGCATCCAAGACCTCGAGAGCCAGCAACCCTACCAGAACCTTCAGGTTGTGCTGCGTGAGAAAGACGAAGTCGTCGCCCAGCTCCAGGACGTGCGGAAGCGTCTGGAAAGCATCGTTTCGATAGCCTCGCCCGTCCTGCGCGGTCCGAATGGCCTAAGTGGTACGTTCAAGCTTATGGAAGCAACCATCCAGTGATCAATGGCACTCACGCGTCGCAGAATTGGCAGCGGCAGCGACTCGCTCGCCTCTTTCCATCCCTCCGGTCCACCCACCTGCCTCGCATCACCACGATCCGCGCGCCCTCCACACCACACTCGGCGAGATAGCCGCTGCTGCCTCTCCCCAGAATGGCGTGCACTCACCCAGCGTCGGCGAGGCAACACGTCACTGGGGTTACACCGGCGACCAACCTCCCAGCCATGACCGCCGCTGGTCTGGCGATGGCGCCCACTACCCCCATGAGCGCGCATCCCACGGTACACCCGAGTTGCCCTTTGATCAAATGCCCTTCGACAATGACAAGAGAATGGGCGTGAACTTCCTGTTGGAAAACAATGGCCAGTCGCGGCATCTGGATCCCAGCTTGCCCCCTCCCCCTCCCCCTATCACCGTCACAACCAACAGCCTGGGCAGTGGCCTTGGTCATCACGCGCCAATGTTGGTACCTCATCTCACGCTGCCGCGCAATGTGCCCACTACTTGCCCGCTTGATGCCATTCTGCTTGATTTCCTGACCGAACGCCAACAGCGTGCTGCGCAAGGTGATCATATCAAAACTTTGGTAGGGCCACAGTACCCTAACTTTACACCCATTGTCTATCCAGAGCGTAACATCGAGGCCCATCCATTGTCAAAATTGTTCACGGATATCTTGCGCACCTTTCCAGACATCTGCGGGCTTCCTGAACAGGTTGCCATCGTCTATATTATGTTCTTGGTTATGCGCTGGCAGATCGAGCCGACAGCAGAGAATTACGACAGATTACCAGACTGGGTCACGCCTCGAGCATCGCAACTCTTCGTTCCGCATGCGGTCTGGAACGACCATTTGCCATGGCGAGTTTGATGTCCGTTCTCCTACGAAGCCACCGCTAATAAATGCACAGGCCCAAGTTACGCGACCGCTTGATCAATTCTCAAACGCCCGTGCCTTTTGATGCTTTCTTCATACCATTCACCACAACGATCTCCTTGAACTGGCCGTATCAGCCTAAGGACGTTCTACTCCCGGCGTCCAAGCTTTATACCTCTTCGTTGTCTACCACGTCTTCTATCCCAGCCTCGAGCCCGTTCTCCACTGCCGTAAACGCTGGTTCTCCCCCTGGACCTGCCACGCCTCACGCCGCCAGCACGCCCGGCGCCGCCAAGGAGGAGGATGAGTGGCTCATCAACCCCGCCTTTGAGAGCCACCTCCGCAACCTCAACAATTGGAGCCTAGGTCCTGCCTTCCGCTCCGCCTTTCCAGCCTTCGGCGATGCAGTCCGCATCAAAGAAGGGCGCTAACGCGGCTTGTAGATGTCTGCCGCGCGCGGCTGGAATTGGGGGCGTATGGGTGGATATCTAATATACTTATTGCGAGTATTTTGTATTAGTATCGAAAACGGAAATGTTGGTATCTTGTTTATTGACAATATGGGTATGTGTCATGACTTAGTATTCGCCCGAGGACTGCGTTGGGTCGGCGTCAAAAATTGAGGTGTCGGACGAGCCAAGTGATGATGGTTACGAATGGGCGATTATCATTGTATAGATAGCCTTCGTCACATCGATAGTAGCCCACGGGGGCTCGTTATACCAACGATTTTGCAGAGGCCTGTTCGCGCCTGCAACGGAAGTACTCTTGAATGGCGCTAGGTTGCTCTGTGATGATATACACGTGCGGAAGTAGCGACAGTATGACTGGAAGGACGCCTCACATGTCGCCCGCAGCACTCACCACCGTCACTGTGGATCCATCACTCGAGTATGCCACTCAATTGTACAAGCATTGTGCAAAGTAGAGTCCTGGGCATCTTGGGCACATTGGACGTTGCGTTGTTAAATAGCACAATATGCAACAGAAGGCTTGATGGAACAAGTAGACAGCGGTTTACATCATCCGCATAGCTCACTCCGAGGCCTTCGGTTTCAGCTCCACATAGCATTTCGTAATCCTCTGCTGCGCTGGCGCAAAAAACAGTTTTCCCTCCTCATCTTTGTAGGTCCCCGTGTGAAATTCACTGACGATACTCCCTTTGTACGGCGCAGGAGGATTGGACCACACATGAGTCACAGCATCGTGCACGCATTCGATCTGAACGCCCCTAAAGCCTCTCGCATCCGCCTCGCGCATCAAGAACCTCGCCAGCCCCGCCATGATCTTTTCGCCTTCATAGTCGTGTCGTGTCGCAGTCGCATTCCGCATCAGAACCTCTCCCCGCGTCTTTGGCGCCCAGCTGTCCTTCTCACGAGGATCAAGCACCTCCAACACATGGTAAAGCGGACCAAAGTGCGGAAGAACACCAAGCAAGGGTCCCATCTTCTCCAGATCAAGCGGATCTGCGCCGTCGTAGCTCATCGCAACGCTCACGAGTGGGAAGTCCATCTGCTCGAGCAACCGCTGGCCTTCCGCCTCCAGTCCCTTCTCTTCCTGTACACTCTTCTCGTTGCGGTCCCAGTACAGCTTGCCGCCGCTGGCCTTGCTTTCTTCGCGCTTGAATTGGTATTCGGTGTCGAAGACGCCGAAGGAATGGCCACTGTCGATCTGGTGCATGACAAGGTATTCCGCATGATCTAAGCCGTCGAAGACGCGCGCATTGATGTTCTCGGGGTAGAGGACAGGCCACACTGGTGAGTGGAAAAGGTTGCTGTGGATGATGATGGCGATGGCCCATTGTGCGTGTTTCGGCTCCAGTGTGCGGATCTCATAGCGAGGCTTGAGAGAAGAGGGGTTGGATGGGTTGGGTGTTTTGGTGTTGGTGTTGGTGTTTTGACTCATGGCTGTAGCTGTGCTTTGAGGATTTGCTGCGTGCTTTGGATGAAGATCAATTCCAGAGGGCTATAAGAAACATTCAGCTAGAACAGATAATTCGGTCGTAAGGTTGAGCAAGCTACGCCGCAACGAGGTTGATTGTGCGCTTAGCAGCGGCGCGACCTTAGAATTTTGGGACTCGATTGGCTGAGTGGAGAGGTAAGTGGTGATTATGGGGCGCGGGTCGTCCGGGTGTGCTGCAGTAGATTATAAGATCTCCACTCAATATATATCTCCAAGGCGCTCGTAAGCAGTAAGGATTCCAAGATATTCAGCTTGGGAGTCGTTCCAAGTACGCCTTTCCGAAAGGAGAAGGCGTTGTGAGAGCTAAGCGTACTATTACTTCAGCTTGCAGGAGTCGGAATAATCGCACGTTGGCTTGCGAAGCAGCAAACATCAGCAGACGCGAAAGCGACCGTTCGAGATACGTGAAAATTCGTGGAGGGCCGAAGCCTTGCCTTGAGTTACGAAATAGGTGGCACGGTGCTTTGTCATTCATGCAGGTAAGATCAGTCTTTGCATGTGATTGACCCGAAACGGAAGTTCCATAGTAACTAAGACCTTAATGTATTGATGGCATGTACTGAAGTACTAATATGGTAGTCGCAATAATCAAAATTTCTCGTGAGATCAATTTTGCGGGCGTAGTATACAATAGTGTTGATCCGAAATACTACTCACCGAACGGTGTAAATCGTTCCAAAATCCTCTCTGCATCGACAAGCTCATCCTTTAATACCTGCTGGTGCGCTGGGCTCCTGATTTTGATCTCGCACTCAAACTTCCTCGGCCGAATGTTGAACCCGTCGGTATACGCGAAAGTATCATATCGTACGCCCTTGAGTGGAGCGATGTGGAAAGCCCACAGAATTTTTGCCAGAGCAATGAACAAGCTGTTCGTTGCTAGATCCGCCCCAGGACAAATGCGCCGTCCCCATCCGAACGACGAATGGCCTGCCTTCGCGGGATGCGGCTTGCCGGTTTCTGGGGTTGGGTTCTTCGACCTCTCTGCTAGCGCAGTGTCGAGGAAGCGTGTAGGATTGAAATGATGTGGGTTCGGGTAATACTCCTCGTTGAGATTGATAGCCCACGAGTTGCCAAGGACCGTTGTTCCAGCGGGGATGTAGTAGCCTTCGTAGCGATCATCTTCGGTTGAGGCGTGCGGTGTACCACCAAGCACAGCGACAGGTCGCCAACGAAGGACTTCTTTTGCCAGTGCGCGGATATAGGGAAGATGTGCTTCGTCTTCGAAAGTAGGTGTCCTGTCCGGTCCGATGACGCGATCTAGCTCTTCATGGGCGGCTCGCAGGGTTTCTGGGTGCGTGACAAGTGCCAGGAATGCAGAGCATAGAGTTGATGCGGTTGTGTCAGAGCCAGCGCCGAACAGAGATGCCGGGACGAAAGAGAAATCCCTGTCGGACAAGGGGATATGCTCCTTCTCACGTGTCTCTAAAAGCAGCTTGCAAAGCGAATCCGGGATTTCTTCGCCTCGCGTGTTGGCTCTAGCGATATCAGAGCGAACGAGGTCGACCAATTGCATGTTTGCAGCCGCCTCTTCCTGGCCATGCTTTTTGATCTCGACCTTCCATGGTGCCAATACATCCGGAACGTGTTTCAAGAAGGGGAACGACTCGACTTGGTATTTGCCGGGCACGTTCAGCGACGAAGAATAGTGCATGAACTTGAAGCGCTGGTGAATTACTTCGGCATTTAGAGAGTCAATGCGGTGGCCGTATGCCACGGAGAAGACGATGCTGGAGGTAAATCGCTCGAGAAGCTTCTCCCAGTTGTTTGGCGTTTCTAGAAGCTGATTGCACAGGCGTGTGGCTTCGGCGGTCTGGACCGGTTTGTATAGCCGGAGCGCTTTAGGCGTCATAGCCTGATGCAAGAGCTTTCTCCTGATGCTCCACTCTTTACCGTACGGCTGTACCAGGATACTCGCACCGTCCCAGAGTATTTCGCCCATGGCCACCATACGTGGTCTTGATGAATACTTTGTGCTTCTCTTCTCCATGAGCTCAGCCGCTACCACGGGATCTGAAATAATCACTGTTGGCTTCCTCCCGATCCATATTGTAAAGATCGGACCATATTGTTTCGACCATTTCTGAAATTGTATCCATGGTTGCGATTTCGGAAGTTGCAACTTATTTCCTACGAACGGCAGCGGCGTAGGTCCGGGAGGCATGCGATACCATACCCAGACATCGTAGAGGAGTGTAACGGTTGGTATAACAACTATAAGCGAGAGCCACGCATAGGGCGACCACAATATCGACTCTATAGCCATGTTAACGACGGTGGTAAGAACGGAGGAAGGAATCAAGGTATGTTGCCGAATGAGAACGGACTACTTACACATGAATCACGAGATGAAGCTAGGCTGTTAAGTTAGCAAGCGCGAGTTTCGGCAGTTGTGTAGGCCGCTGTGCTTTCCTACCGCGGGGTTGCATATCCGCGTTGGCTGTGTGGGGTACATGGCCTCGCCAGAGAGGTGTAGCAAACAGTGAAGCTGCGTGTAGAACGTAGTAGATTCTTCAAGGAGAGCTAATTTTTCTAAGCATATCCAGAAATTCTCAGTAACATGTTTCTCCATGCATGTGCGTTTCGTTTTGATGAAGTCCAGTTGCTTGAGAGATTTCGGAGGGATGACCACCGAAGTGCGGGGCAGTTTGGGGAAGCACCACCGACTCCACCCCCACAGGCTGGCACTTGCCACAGCCTATCATCTCGGATGCTTACTCCTAGATATGTATATCAAGTCACTTGTAATGCGAGTGCCGCGTAGATCTGTAACTGCGTTGTGTTCTTTTGATCCACAAACGAATCATCCACCACTCGAATAAGAATATACGCTTACAAGACCCATCTACACAACAAAGTGCTGCGAGCTACAAAGCATACCAGTTTCCCTCCGTTTCTTCCTCCTTTTACTCCGATGGGCAGCATGTCCACAGAGCCTCTCAAAGTCCTCATTGTAGGCGCAGGATTCGGCGGTCTGACCGCAGCAATCGAATGTCGCAAGAAGGGCTTCGATGTGATTCTATTTGAAGGTAACAAAAGCCGGCGCCAACTAGGCGACATCATCTCCTTCGGCTCAAATTCTGGTCGCATCTTCCGCAGCTGGCCTGGCGTGGAGGAGAAGCTGGATCCCATATGCCACCACAGTGACGGTCTCGACTTTCGCACCTACGACGACGAGTTCCTTTGTCGGCAGACCTGGGGCGCGGAAGCAGACTGGGGCAAGAGATTCAATGGTCATCGAGGCGAAATCCATGAAGTGTGTTGGAACCACGCGATCGACGTCGGCGTGGACATCAGATTGGGGTGCAAGGTCCAAGAATACTTTGAAACAGAGACCGAAGCGGGCGTCGTAGTGAACGGTGAGAGAATAGTGGGCGACGTGGTTCTTGCAGGAGATGGCGTGAGGAGTTTAGCGCGTACTATCGTGTTAGGTTTTGAGGACAAGCCAAAGAGCTCTGGATATGCAGTGTATCGAGCCTGGATGCCCACTGATGGGCTGAAGAAGAACCCATCAACAGCATGGTTGGCCAACCCGGAAAAGGATCTTCACGTGGGCTGGCTAGGGCCTGACGTGCATTTCTTGGTGGCAACATTACAAAAAGGCACTGCATGCTCTTGGGTTCTGACACACAAGGTAGGAGATCGAATCCGTCTGTAAAAACCTAACTGAACACATCTCAGGATGAAGCGGATGTAGAAGAAAGCTGGTCTGCGCCTGGCTACGTCGACGAAGCAATCAAGGCAATCCCTGACTGGGCGCCAATATGCCACGATATCATCCGTGCAACCCCTGAAGGAGCACTTGTAGACTGGAAACTGGTATTCCGAGACCCTCTGCCTACGTGGATAAGCCCTAAGCGGAGAATCGCACTCATCGGAGATGCGGCCCATCCTTTCTTGCCAACTTCGATTCAGGGTGCCTCGCAGTCAATGGAGGACGGTGTGACGGCTGCCATATGTCTCGAGCTTGCAGGCAAACAGAACATACCAGAAGCCATTCGAGCATACGAAAAGATTAGATACCCTCGTGTACTCGCCACACAAAGGACTGGAGTAACCAATCGGGATGCCTGGCACAAGGCAGACTTCGACTTTGTAAGGAAGAATCCGGAAAGCGTCAAGCTACCGCGCATGGACTGGATCCTGAACTTTGACTGCGAGAAACATGCGTACGATGTATATAATGAGACTGTCGATTCTCTGCGAGCGGATCCGAATTGGAAGCCGGACACAACGTTATAATACGAAGTATTGAACCACATATCAATTTTAACAAACTCAATTACTTGAATAGCATCAGAGACCAGTGGTTTAAGCCCAGTATCAAGTTATATCGAGCTTAAAAGTTCAAGGTCGTTGTTTGAGATGCCGGTCTACCTTATGCTACAGAGCTTTGGCCTCTCTAAGAGGCACCTGTCAAGTCAGCTTCGTGTAAACTCACGCACCAAATGACGATTTGCTGTCATGGATCCTCGTTGACTTGGTCATGAAAAGAAGCCATCGGCAGTATATCATCTTTTGCATGTCTGGTCACCGCTCTTTCGGGAGCTTCCCATCTTTTTCTCAGACTCCAATTCATGGCGCTCGGAACAATACCGTCATAAATCTAACCTTTATCAACGACGATTTGTATTAATTCGTCGTTGAAAGTGTTATGTCTGTACCAATTATCATCGCCCGCTTCTAGTTCGTCCAGACCTAGAATTGCATGGTAATGTGGTCCTTGCCTTACTCTTATCTGTAGTAACGCGCCTAGATTCTTCCTCTTTCGCACTGCTCCCGCACATAGCTCTCTCTAGTGAGCACAGAGCCCCACAAAATGTTTACCTTGTGAAATTGCTGTGTTCTTGCTTCGAACCATTGTTATTCTTCCTGTCCTCGCGTACGAAACGACGTTGTCATAAGTTAGAGTGTGCACTCTTTCGGTTTTCAATTCGGCGCAAGGACTTCCGAGCGTACTTTCAGAAACAAGCCGCTTGAGGGGCGTTCAAGGGCAGTAAAGGCAGCGGAATGAGGTATGAAGGTATTGGTTGAAAAGCCGGGAGAGACATGGGCTGTGTCATCCCCTTAAGTACATAGCTTCCATCTTTATCTCAAAGTCAAGAATGCATACAGGATCGATCACGACAGAGGTTCAGCAGGCGGCCAATCGTCTTCAAAGAGTTGCTCCTCGAATCGCTCTAACTCATAGCGGCCAGCTATGCTAGTGCTGTTGCGATCATCCTCCCAGTACTCATGCCAGTACTCAAGCAAGTTTTCGCCATGTCTGTCTTTCCCGATTTCCTTGATCATCGAATGGAGAGCTGGGTCGGGGCGCCAATTAGCTACCTGCCACCAGATTTGTCGTGAACTCTCAACCCTGTGGCCACGACCATCCATGAATCCTTCGGCATCAGAACTGCTGTAAACCAGACCCCAGGCCAAAGGATCGCAACTCTTTGCGCTTTTGGCGTGCTTCGTCAAACTGCTAAGGTTCAGGCCATCTGCACCAGACAGTTGGAGCGGCGCCCATAGTAATGCCTGCTTTAAGCGCGGCATATAGGCGGCAGCCTTGGCAAATGATTGCAATAGTGGCACTAATGTGTCATTGTTTGGAACGACGCGATTCTGGCCGCGTATAATGTTCGCCCAATCAATATAGTCGACATCGTCTCGGTCTGGGTCGGTTTCCTCATATGGGGGATAGTCTGCTTCTGTGATAGCATACCCAGATTTGCTTCCATGTTTCAGAGGATTGAAATACCATTCTCCAGAAGGAGTCATGATATGAAATGTTACGTTCAGGACCTCCAGGTTCGGCCAGGATGGAGTGGCACCGTCAATGGGCCAAAAAAATGTATAGTCCAGTATAGCCGTAAGGCTGAGCTTTCGTAGTTGGTAGGACAGTAGACGTAGATTAGAACTGAATAGGTCGTACTTTGCAGGTGCTATAAGGTTGGGAAATGCCTCGAGCTGGTCAAAATTGTGTGCGAGGCTCAACGGGGCGATAAAGTTCAAGCGAGCGACTCTCAACTTTGATATCGGATGCTCCTCTATAGCTTGGGCAAAACTATGGCGTGAGTCTCGCCGAGGACCTGCCCAGTCTTTGGTTACATAACGCTGCCGAGGATCCACATTGCCGGCGAGCCACTCATCACCACCAATCCCGCAATGTAAAGCTTCCAGGTTTGGGAGCTTCAAAGAAAGATCCGCTATAACGCGAAGATCCAGCTTCCGGAGAGAATTCGCATCCCATTCATCATAGTAGTACCATTCCATGCCATTCTCGATGCGGAGCCCTCGCACTGACGCAAGACTAGGAAGTGCTTTAGGACTAAGCAAATGGACTCTCCAGCTAACGTAGGCGCGTTGGATGGAATAGTTCTCATGGTCGATATACCGAGTCGGAGTATAGATTGTGAGTTTGATCCGTCCCGATCCGGTGTTCGCGCGATCTTCAGCGCTCTTAATGGTTGAGAATAATGACTTGATTTGCTCTGTGAAAGACTCGTCGACTTCCCGTAGATCCTCCAATGTATCTCTGATAGGAGCGCCATCCGGTTGCTCGTCCAAATCAACCTCATCATCAAGCGGAGGAAGTGTAGCTCTGAAGCTAAGGTGTTGCAGATAGCCCAGGCGCCGGCCCCCAAATAGTTCAATGAAATCAGGTTTGTTGTCCTCGTTCAGCTCGAAGTGATCATAAGCACCAGAATACTTCTCGGCCGCAACCTGGAAAGCCTGAGAGACCGTGAGCGTGTTTTTTAAATCTTCAATGTCGAGGTAGCTACTGATGAGATCAATCAGCTCGTGGGGCAGGCTGTCCATGGTGGGAACGGTGGTCAGGTGAGGACCGTAAGGCGAGAGATTCGATATCTGATCGGGTGCTCGTTCTCCGAGGAAACAGTGGGTGTTCGAAGATGCAAAGCAGCTCAGCAAGATTATGCGAGGCTAAGGGTTTGGGGGACTGCGGCGTGGTGAGGGATACACCAGTGTCGTGGTACTACTGAGGCGCTAGCATGAGCTAAACCGGATTAGGATCTGTCTCTGGACAACACCGAAGGTTGTGGCGTAAGCTGACATCTGCGCTCCTGCCCGCCCGGTTCGCCCCCCATCTTCATCAAATCCGTTGTCCGGACTCACAAACCTTATCCCGATGCTTAGGGGGCCAAATGGGAGGGGCGGGCGTAAGACTGTTTCAATCGAAGCTGGGAGGTCGTTAGTCGTTACTCGGAGGTCCGCCATGGCTCGGCCACCCACACCAAAGTGAAGCTCAAACAGTCTATGAACCCCCGCTACACGGTTGTAAATCCAATCGAACTGGCCATTGTCCACCGCGAGCCTTCGAATCCTCCTTCTCAAATCATCAAAAGATGAAACTTGTTGAAGTGGACATTCGTGCTCTGTGCAGCTCTGCGCTGTGTGCAGGCTACATATGTAGCATGGTTTGTAATAGTGTACATGTGCAACATCAGCGCGCTCTCGTGGTATGTCTCTTTTTGGACTATGCTCGGAGGAGAGTACTTTTGTTACTGCTTTCGCAATCACTTACTCATGTTACTGTCTATTCGTGCTATCCACCCTCATAACCTATAATCAAACTTCATATCTGGGCCTCGAAGGTCTCTGGATCCCTTCGCGATGCTTGAATGGCAATCTTGTATAAGATACGTTGACACGGTGCAGCAACACAAGAAGCTTATTGGTGAGAACCCAGTCTTCATTTTTGATACACATTCCTCTCAATTGGTCCCAGCAGCTGGCCGCCAATCCCGTCTTTACCCCTACGTCAACTCAACCAATTTTTGCGCAAAATCACCAGTTAGGTTGCGTCCATGCATTTGGCCCGCGCTTCTGTTTGAGCCATTCAGACTTCAGGGCTTTGATCTGCCTAACCAGAGTGGTCTGCGCAGTCGAGGTCTTCCCCTTAGCACCCGCGGGTTTCTTTGCTCCGGCCATTACCCATTTTGCCTCAAGCTCTGCAATCATGGTATCCATTGTGTTATCTGTTCTTGACTTCGCCTTTGTGAAAGCATCGTTCATGTACTCATTCCAATGCTTCTTCAGGTCCTGTTTGGTCCATGGTTTCCTTCCCTTGTTCGTTGGAGCATTGGGAAGTGCGTTGTCAATCTGGTCAAGGGCATCTCCGATGCGTTTCTTTTGGACAATGAAATAGCGTTCTACTGTGCTATCTTTCATGTATTTCACCGCGCCTAGAAGATATTTGGCCCGCATGGCTTGGGTCGCCGCGTCCGTTGGATTGCGTCTAATGGCTGTCTTGGCCTTTGTCAAGCCGTAGATTTGGTTGGTCTTCTTTCTAGTCCACATCTGCGATTAAGATTAGCTTTGGTGGGCTCACACGAGTTGAAGGTCTTGTTCATCATACGTGTTGCTTTGCTGGGGCGTTGAGATCCTCCTGCAACCAGACAAATTCCTTGTTGAACACAGGATCCTTGCCCGGATACTGATATGCAAGGTGAGTTTTAGCAGTAAGCCCCTTGGGAGCTCGTTTTGAATTAGCGCTTATTACAAACGCAGGTGTATCCCATGTCTGTTTCCAGTAAGTGCAGAAGTCGACCTTGTTCTTCCCTAATGGGGCCGGGTTTGGGAACTGTCTGGCGTTCTTGTACTTGTCCTTGCTAAGCCAATCGAAGAACTTGGTGACCTGTCTATAATTAGGTGACAAGTCTCGTAGACAAAGAAAGGAACAAGTTCCATACCATCTGCCATTCAAGGATATGCTCGATTTCGTAGTTCTCGCCAGCTACTTTTTGGAAGGTTTTGCCGGCTCCCCATTGCATCTTCGTGCATTGCTGAGCAGCTGGAAACTTCCATCCATACACCAGAGCGTCTGCCTGTTTACAATTCAGTACGAGATCATCGATATTCTTGCATCTCAAGCTCCCATGAGAACTATGATGAGAGTAACAAAATGAACTCAAGTTCATGAAACCCAAACTATATGCCTCCGTAGTACAGAAGAGAGTGTACGAACCGGTAGTTTACTTGGATAGGATTCTGCATCGAAGTCATCGTCCCCGCAAGCTGAGCCAGGTTTGGCGCCTCTCTTGCTCAAAGATCTCTCAAGGGTTTTAATAAAGCTGAGCGGTTCTTCGCGTGCCACAAGATCGTCTTGAGTCAGTTCTGCGCGATTCTGCGCCTTTGCTTTTCTGACGATCAATGCACAGTTCAGGTTGTCGTTACGTTGACAAGATGCACCAGCACTGCCAGGGCGCTTCTTTCCACCACCGACCTTACCAGTTCCTTTGACGACACCACGAGGTCGCACCTGACCTGGCTTAGTCTTCTGTCTAGTCTTAGACTTGTTTCCACCGACGGCGCACTCGGTTGGTTGGTTCTTTGGCTTCTTCGTCGGTTTCTTCGTGGGCTTCTTGGTAGGCTTCTTCGTAGGCGTTTTCGTAGGCTTTTTTGTCGGCTTATTGGTGGGTTTCTTTGCCGGCTTCTTCGCAGGCTTCTTCTTCTTGGTCGGTCTCTTCTTTGCAGGCCTGCTGGGTCGCGGCCTAGTACGTCGGCCACCGCTTCTCCCACCTCTGCGGGCCTCCAAACGATGGTGATCAAGATCTTCTCCGTCGTGAAGCGTAATATTGCCATTTTCTACTTCGGTCATATCATGTCGTCTAAGCGCCTCGTCTTCGTCTTCGTCATCGTCTCTGATCTCGTCCTCATCCTCGTAATCATCTTCATTGATTCCATGCCCTTCGGCTTCCTCATCCTCATCTTGATCCTCGTCGTCCTCGTCGTCCTCACCGTCATCCTCTTCTAAGCCACGTCCTTCGAGGCTCTGCAGCCAGTCATCCATCTCCGGATCTCCCATAATGTCACGCTCGCGCAACTCAGTATGGTAGATCTCATATCCAATCTTGTTGACTATGGCAGTGCCCCCTAGCACTTGTTTCTCAACGACGCATTCGTTCATTATAGAGTCGAGCGCAGCCTTGCAATTCTCAATAGTATCGGTATGCTGCTGACGATGGATCTGGAAGGTATAGGACGGCGATTCGTAGTATAAAACCTCACTAGAGTTGGCGTATACGACATCGTTGCAGAGGGCAAGGCCAGGCCCTTCGAGGAAGGGTCGGATCGCCTCAGTGATGTTTTCCCCCGGACGGTGAGCTTCGCCTGGATGCTCATAGTTACAAGCAACAATTGCTTGTACGCCCAGCGCATTGGCAAGGGTTGCCACGGTCAATAGAAGCGTTTTCATGGTATCAAAACGAAAAGAAACAATACTAACGATGCTTAAACGAATGAACGTCACGGACAACGGTGGCGGATCGCACCGAATCCTGACAAGGAAAAAAGAGTGACTGTAAAAGAGTGTATAAACGGAATCGCGGTACAGAGGAATCTACATTGCACTCACTGCAGCCTTTATGTGGGTGGCATGTTGAAAGCGGACTTCATTTTCTTGGTGTTTCTCAATTGTATGGCGAAATAACCGTGCAACCACAGCGGACTCTTCTGTGAGTGGCTCATCTCGTGTACACAGCAGTTAAGAGTTCCGTATTACTCTGTATGTATGTGGCACAGCTGTCGCTAATTGTGGCCCCAAAGGGGCATCTAAGCAGTGGCTGTAGTGATCGCCAGAACGAACGTACCTCATGACATTTAAAAAACCAAAAACTCTATACTTCTTCATTGCAGCAGGACTCACAGAACACAAAATGGAGTAAATACAATCTTGCTGGCGAAATGTTTGTAGCGACTTATCGGGCAATGCCGGCAGTGCTGATTCTGACCGGAGTTGTGTAGGGCGTAACTTTGCCCACTTCCTCACGCCATCTCGCACATTGTGAAACTACTTTTTTATTTAGACATGTATACAATTCAACTGCTTTGGATGAGCCTAGGCGGAATCTGATGCATCTTTTGCCCTGTATTTTATGTGGTAACGAGCGGGAGCATGCATTTCGGAACCAACAAGCCAATACCCGGGATATTGCCAAACGTGATAACAAGGCTGTTACTCCTCGAATAAACTTACTAGGGACCGCTCAGGCATATCGGAGACCGGTCGTAAGAACACTCTATGAAATAAGAAAGTATAAAGTTGCGCCGAGCTTACGCGCTGATGCTGACGCTCTCAGCAACCCCAACTAGGTCGAGATTTATTCTGGTCCAAGATGCCGCCACCCTTCATCTCTTCCTGTGCCATGCGAAGGAACATTGAAAGTCTAACAGGCCGAGAATAGACGTCCACTAGATTGATGTCAAGAACGACTATAGCATGACTATGGTAAAAACAAGATAGTGATCACAGACGCCGGAAAAGAACGTTGGGGTTTGGAGTGTATGTGTATTTCGCCCTTCACCTTTATCAATGAGGCAACTGTCTGCACATAGTGTACACTATAACTGAGCGCTGTAGTGATGGATTACACTCTACAAAATGCCGTAGAATAGCGGCTCCTTATCAGCTAAAGTTGCTTCGTGGCACCACTGAGCCGATCTACCTTCATTATGCTGTCGGATAGAATGAACAGGTTTTAATTTGAATAGATCGAGTTATGGACGAGCCCGTTGGTGTAAGCCATGAAGACATAGTCACATCAACCAGCAGGACCCATATGGCAGTTCCCGAGACGTTTGAGTAGTCGATAAACCGACACGTATAGAATCATGGTAAAGTCTGCTAGTTAAGCCATAAAAGTGTGTGGAGTGCTTTGAGAGATGTTGGAGATGGATTTGCCGGCATATTTAGCAACGTAACGGCTTATAGTCATCGCTCGATTGACGATGATTAGGGAGAACCACACATTGCAACATTTGTAGTAACCCGCAGGAACATTAGTTGTGGCTTGCTGTTCGTTGAAGTGCCATTCGACCATTTTGACTGGAGGTTAGCTGTGACTTCGTGACTCTTGATGTATAAAAGCGATCCTATACCTAGTACCAAGAGCCTCCTGTGTGGTCAGGCCCGGAGTAGTGATCATCCCTCACCCCAGTGCTGCGAGTTCGCCGAGGGCGTCGCGACCACAGAAAGGGAATTGAGGGCAACTAGTGACGATGAGCGCAACTTAAAGTGACTTCTTCGGGACAAGCGATACCGCGTAGGTATAATTGGATTGTTATGCGCATATATAACGCATAGTAACGAAGTGGGGTTGACACCTGAGGATCAAGTTTCGAGTGAAGGTCAGAGGTACGTAGTCATAGCTAGGATGGTGCTTGCTCGTTGAAACTAGCCTACCACGTCTTGTCAAACATCGCACCGGAGACGGAGTATCCGTTGCGTTTCGATAGACGAGCTTCGATTCACCTGCTCATGCATTCTTTAGTCGTTTGACTTGAGCAGTGCAATCATTTGGGTTCCTGTCAGTGTTCACTTGGGTGGGAGGCTCGGTAGACGTTTCTGAATCGCAAGATATAAGCCAAAAAGATGGAAGAACCTCTGAAAGGGGTATATTGGACGCGCATCGTGTCCTGGACATATAGCGTATAGTAGCTTTTCCCAAACCTGCGCCAGAACACCATGCAAATGCACTTCATACAATGAGTGAAGAAGGCGCTACTCCTCCATAGCGTTTACCTCCGTCACAGCTTCCTTAGCCGTCGAATAGTACGCCTTCAAGTCAATCTTAAAGTCCGCCATTGCGACGCCAAACAGCTTCAATAGCGCCGTTTGATGGCTGTTTAGCACCTGACCCTCCTTGCAAACAGTATAGGGCGCATCAAGAATAACCTTGCCCTTCTCCAGCTTCGTAGGCATGCCCCATTTTCTCACCGTCGTCTCTTGGCTGTGAGGTAATGCTACGTCGTCCTCTGCCGGCTGTTGTCCTCCCGTTGAGTATACGACCCCCGCAGGTACCGTAAAGGTCTGGGTGGCTGTGACACCGGCGCGCGCAAAGTCGGTCTGCGAGTAGGCGGAGAAGTATTCGATAACCTCTGAGGGTTCGCGATTGGTGAAGAAAAGGCCAACGTTGCCCGCAAGGTAGGGCGCCAATTTCGAAAGGTTCGTGAGGTGCTCTTCGGCGGGCGTCTGGCCAAGCGCTTTCGCCATGACCTTGGTCTTGCCAAAGAAGAATCTGCACAGTGGTCAGTCTGCTGCCCATCATAGCAGCTGAGCGGGTTGCACGTACCGGCTGTCTGAGAACTCGGCGCGCACTTCCTTCAGGTAGGAATTGCGCATGTTCTCCACAGCGAAGACGAAGATGTACTGGAAATTGTCGGCAGCTTCCTGGACATTAGCAAAGAGCTTCTGCGAGAGCTCCTTGCCCTTCTTGTCCGTCTTGGACAGGTGGACGACCTTGGCGCGCTTCGACTTGGGCATGTTGGGTGTTTGAAGGCAGAGTGTTGCTTATCGATTTGCTGCACAGAAAAAAGTTCGGAGGTTGCATTTTTGGCGGGGATTTTGGTACGCGAACGGTCTTGGCGCCTCGGCTCTTTCGCGTGTTCGGAGCTATGCGACTGCAACTACATACTGGGTACCTTCGTACCGTGATGAAGGCCCGCGGACGAAGACATGTTGGACTTCATGGAAAATGTGCAACATGCATTCTATGAGGCTTCGCATTGGAATCTGGACAATTCCTATGGCACCTTGAATGCGACCGCGCGAGGTAGGTCTCATTGTGCATTCCGTCGCAAGACACTTCTGACTGTTTACGCCAGCATTGCTCGACTTCCAGACACCTAGGGGCCTGAAATTGCAACTCTCGTCCCTTGCCGCCCCCAACTTTGCAACATCATACACCCTAGGCAACGTAGGAGTCGTCGACGGCTCCGTTTCTTACCTGTACTCCTCCCTGCCGCTGCAGCGGAAGTTGAATAGTTCCGAACTAGATTTGCACAGCGTCATCAGAGGATACAGGCAGCTGCAAGAGTTGCGCCGGCCTGACGAAGACTGGTGGTGGGAGATTTGGCAAAGCGGAAAGCGCATAGACCGGAGAAGTATGCTGTGGTTCCCCAACATGATGCATGATGGCTGATAGTCCACAACGTAGACACTTTACTTTACGGCCGCATATTCCTCCCCCAATCTAGACTTGAAGCACTATATCTCCGTCGCCTGACACCGACCCGGCAGCTGCGCGTGAACGCAGTTAGCGACTCAAATCTCAACAATGGCGGGACTATCCTTACGCTGCTGCAGAATGACTATGGCAAATATAGCACGGAGTACATGTACAGCACTGATTCCGCTCTGATTGGATTACGCGGTCTCTACAACTTTGGCCCCGACCCCAGAGTTGCGCCTACACAACCCACGACTGCTCAGCAGGTGGCTGAACCCATGCACGGCCGCTTCAGCGCCGGAGCGGAACTTTATTACGGATTGCTGAACAAGAGTGGTGGAATAAGCACCGGCTTACGTTTTGCGACTTTACCAAACCATCGTGGCTTTCCATATACCATGACACTCACGTTGAATCCGTTGATGGGAAACCTTTCCTCGACTTACGCGGTCAAAGCTGGCCCCAACCTGGCGCTCTGCTCCCGGTTCGACTTCAACTTCTACTCCTATGAAAGCGACCTGCAGCTCGGCTGCGAATTGTGGCGACGCCGCAGCAACATCGATGTCGAATGGGCGGCTAAGAAGATACGCCCAGACTGGACGAGGCCAACGGTTGCACCCGATGACGACGTTTCTGGCATACTGAAAGCCCGTGTTGATCAGAACTGGCGTATTGGGGTGCTGTGGGAGGGCAGGATCAAAGAGCTGCTGTTCACTCTCGGCGCGAGCCTGGACCTCAAGAAGAGGGAGCAAGTATTCCGAGCTGTTGGTATCGAGCTGCAGTACTCCTCGTGAACGAAAACGTAGCCATACTGTTGGGTACCGCTTGTCGGCACTGCACACTTCTCGGATGGCGTGACCGATCACGGAACATGCCTGCAGCGTGACATGGCACGAACCGACTAACCGCTTCAACAAGCCGTCCAAACTGTGTGCTGCAAGCCCACAGTTGGGGCGCTCGTGCGAGGCCTCCGCGAGGTGGCACAGCATAGGAAAATTGCTTTTCAATGCATGTGGATCCAAAGGCTCATCGATGCCGCGCGGTTCTTGTTCCTGGGGACACGGAAGATACTAGCGTCCCTGCTTTTCAACTTGCAGTCAGTTACGTGTCTACCTACAATCGAATCGTTGCGGGGACCATTTGCTGAAACAAGTCGGTGAGGGGGACAAGATGTCCGGGGTCGACTTTGGCGCTGCGTGCGGGCTTCGCCTTACGCGGCACCATACTGTAACAGGCTGTGCTCCTCAGCAAGAGCGGGGCGCATTTGGAGGGCAGCAAACGGCATTGAAAGTGGGTGGGGTCCAAGGTTGATGCGCGATGCTTGGGCGTCTAGCGAGCGGCCACCCGACGGTTGTTGGTGACGAGAGGACTAACGCCAGGAACCAGGAACGGCTGGGACCTGGACTGCGGTGTTGCCGAGTACGCCTCGCGATAGGATTAGCCAGGTACAGGAACAGGGAACGGTAGTGCGTACATATTGACAGGTGCAGACTACAGTCCGCTGTCGTGCCGCTACCCGATTCTCAAGGAAAAATCGCAGCTGTTCACTAAGCTTTCACAAGTTGCAACTTTGTCGGGTAAGGTGATGAATTGAGCGTGCTGGAACGGAACAGGCGTCAGCGCTCGGTCTCTCGTCTCGCTTCATCCGAGCGATCAGCGACTGGGGCGGGTCGGGCACAGTTCTCACGATAGCGATACGGTATAGCCTCGTGCGTACCCGTTGCAGACTCCAGCGTCAGCAACGGACAACCGTCGGGCGCCCGGTGTGCGGCTCATGATGCAGATTCAGAAGCAGAGATGCGTCTGCCGGCGTATAGCGCTTGGCAGGCCTTGCCACATGCATTCTGCTGCGTGGGGCCGTCGTCAGTGAACAGAGGGAAGCGCCGGCGTGGGAGATACGGCCCCTGCGGCTGGCAGCTTCCTCGGCCCCCTCACCGCTGCGTACGTAGGAAGCGTCAAAGCGAGGCTTCTCGAACGGCGATGTGCCCCATGCGCCTTTGGCCTGGCCGTGCACCAGCGAGACTCCCAGTTGGGCGGCCATTTTGGCGTGGTCAGAGCGTGCGGCCAGCGTTTGTGGATGGAGGACCGTGACGGAAGTCTCCTGAGGGCTGGGAGCGAACTTGACACGGCATCGAAGCACCGCTCCAGCAACCCTGTCGCCCAGCGATGCGGTGACAAGGGCTCACTCCGACGGCGTCCTGTTGCCACTCAGCTGTGGGGGGGAGCCCCCTGGACGACGCGTGCTGCAGCGCCGTTTGCGAGGACGCCTGGCAGGCCTGTCTCATGGAGCCCTCAACAGACGCAGAGCAACATTGTATACGACAAAGAGCGTGGAATGGGTGCTGAGACCGAGAGCTGCTGGCGCCAAACGGTGGCTCGCCGATGTGCTAAGAATGGGCTTGAGTCTGGTGTCTCTGTGCATGGGTGTGCTCGGACCGGAAGGCGCGTCCAGCGGAGCTAGCAACGGCTTAGCGCGCCCACTCGCGCCTTCCCCCTACGCAGCTGGCTTGAGGGCCCCTTCCTCTAATCTCCCCTTCTTCCCTCACCAAGTCACTCATTTACATCCGCCCGATCTTCCTCCTCCGGATTTCGCATCGTGACCTCACCCGGTGCGATCTTCTCGTTCCCTTTTTGTTGTGCTTCTGCGACGAGCTGCCACTCCTTTCGGCTCTCGCTCACGTTCCTTTCATACCCACCTGTTAGGCTCTGCCGTCCACTCCTTAGGATTCCCGACCTAGCACGCTTCTCCACCTCCAGTATCGCCCCCGGCCGATCACCTTGCACTCCTGCTCCCGGGTAGCAGCTTCTTTCCTTGTCACCTTCGATCGCGCGACTGGACCGTGTATTCGAACCCGAATCTTGCGACGGATCAAGACGCATCTCCTGCATCGACCGCCCAACAGCCCTCGGGACCCCCCTCTATTCGAATACCCCATCACTATAGCTTGGCACTATTATTTCACGACACCTTACGACAATCGATAGACGACTACAGGTCGACAATTTCCCTTTCGGAACCCCCCGACAGAACGACGTCGAAGACCGCAGCCATGCAGTCACCCGAAGAAACTACCATGGCTTCGCCCACCGCTTCCGTCGCAACCCCCACACACGGCTCTGCACCGCGCAGACCGCCGCGAAAGAGCACCCTTACCCAGCAGCAGAAGAACCAGAAGCGTCAGAGGGCAACGCAGGACCAGTTAGTGACGCTCGAGGTTGAATTCAACAAGAACCCCACTCCCACAGCTGCAACAAGGGAAAGAATAGCCCAAGAAATCAACATGACGGAGCGCTCCGTGCAGATCTGGTTCCAGAACAGGTACGATGAAAACGGCTGCAGGACGTCAGTTTCTTTGACAGCCCACTAACTCGTTCCAGGCGTGCCAAAATAAAGAACATTGCGAAAAAGAGCATTGAGGATGGAGGCGACTGCAATGACATTCCGGAGTCAATGCGTCGGTATCTGGCCCTCCAGGCCATGGAGTCGGGCAAGTCCATTGGGACGAGCTTTCTGGGCCGTGCTGGTGGATCAATGACCGCGTATGGCAGCGGCATGTTGCTCAATACGGATACGAGCTCTTCCAAAGTTGGTGAGTTGCAACCCCGAATGAAACAATTTGAATCACAAAGAGTCGCAGCTAACCTGTCTCAGTCATCCACCATTTCGCGTGCCGCTCTTTGAGCATTGGCTCATGGCGCCGTGTAGGCCAGAGTGCCATGGACCTTGTGATCTTCTACTCGCCTGAGAAGTGCTGCGTTACCTACTACATCAACAATGACTCAGCGGGCTACAAGATCGAATACCCCTTCTCGTACATCAAGAACATCACGTTGGAGAATGGGGACATGAATGGTAACGCTGAAGGTGCCTCACAGCGACCGGGAGGTCTCATCGTCGAATTGAATCGTCCTCCGAATTTCTTCATGGACTCATCTGGATCTGGAGGCTTCTTCCAGTGTGGTGACTTCACAGAAGAGCAACAAGCGTCGACCATTATGGTGCATCACCTGGGCGGTCACCCCAAGGTCCTGAGCGGACAGCTTGCGAAGTTGGTCTCATTGGAGTCCTTCCAGAACCGACACAACATCTATGACCACAATGCTCTCGCCGTATCTGCACCCGTCTCACCGATCAATCACCGCCCTGCTTCGCAGCCCAACCACATGCAACATCCTCACCTGGGACACGGATTCCATGATTCACCCTTTGCGCCTGGTGGCTTCCAGGCGCGTGGTCACAAGCGCCAGCGTAGTCGCTCCGTGCCTGTTGCGGTTGACTTCTCGCTTCTGCGCAACCCGATGCCTTCTTTCTTAATCCAGCCGGAGCACTCGCCATATACACCTAATCCAGAGATCTTCGCGCCTGTACCTCAGAGCGCATCAGGCCCGATAGGACCTAATCTAAGCATTGATACCTCTGCTGGATACGGAATGGAGTACCGTCAATACCCTATGTCTGCTACCACCGCCAATTCTCCATCGGAGTTCGGCACACCGGCCTTCTTCACTTCGGGTCCTCGGTCGGAGAACGTACCTGCATCGACATTCGGTCAGCAGTACAACATTCCCCCCTACCTGCACACTCCGATGGGCCCGCCTCCCCACTCGGCTGCCTCCACATCTCCCATGCCGACGATGGCTCACCAGGATCCTATCATTGCCAATCAGTCTCCGCCGCTGAGCTCGTTTGGTCGCTCTAGCTCAGCAGACGTATACCCGATGCATCACGAGAACGGCATGTCCGAGGAAGCTCTTCAAATGACGGACATGTACGCGAAGCAATCACTGAACCTTCCATTCCGATCTCCGTTACTGGAAGAGCACAGCGACGACTTCGACATGCAAAATCTGGTTTCTTTCGGCACGATAGATCCGGCTAGCTTATCGCCCGAGAATCACCACATGTAATGAGCGCTGCATGTTTCTCATCGTCCATTATCATCATACCCAGCAGTTGTCAGCTTAAGCAAGCTTTACTTAGCGAGCACATCGCAACCTCGAAATAGGTGAAGCGACTGCCGCCCTGGCCTGCGTTGCGCCTGCCATACGTAATACAGCATGCCCATCGTTTACATAATGCGGCTCTCTCAGTCCGAAATATTGCATCCTCAACCATCGGCTTCTTTTTATTCGGCTTTTAGCCTTTTCTTCGTGCTTCCATAGCACTCCATTTTCTCGACTTTTCACTGCGTAACGCAAATCAAACGACCATCTTATCGGAGAGGGTTCTTTCCACGGCGTTGCAAGGTTGGGAAGCAAAGGGGACCTATTCATACAAAACAGCGGTCTGGTAGAACCTGCGCTACTACCTCGAAAGAGGAAGCGCGACTTGTGGGGAGGTTCTGAAGCTGAGCTGTTCGGTTGTCGTGTGGCACAACGTGTTTGTTGTTTTCCTGTGTTTATTTTGTTGGCGATTGGTATGTCGGAAGTCTTCTCTACTGCTACAGTACTGCTATGTCTGCTGGTTTTCTTCTCTTTTCATTTGTTATTTTTGCAAGGGGAGAGGATAGGATAAGAATCCGAACATTCAAATTTTCTGTGAAACACGGATGAAAGGACCGCTGGGCGGAACTGGACAATCTTCCATAGGGTTATTAGGTTAGCATCCCGTTGCCTCAGATCGGATAAGGAAACATGAATCATTTTCAACTTCATTTGCTTTGTCCCTGGCGTGCGTATCTGTGTTGTCAAGGATGTTGTTCTTAAAGACTTTTGTCTATCAGACTAATGCAGGGGATCCCGTCACTAGTAGCACAAGTGCATTAATAGGGGCCCAGGCCAATCAATGTGAATAGGTGAGTGTAGTGTTGAGGATGCTAGACATGTACATGAGTGTATCTTGCGAAGCAAACCGACGTGGGCGCTACGCGTCTCGAAACAGGAGTAATTTTCTGGAGTATCCGTGGGTAAAGACAAGCGCCTCACCGATGGCTCAAAGGTTACGCCGGGCTGTGGAATTAGAAGACCTAAATGAATACTAAAAGAGGCCTGAGACGCTACAAGATGAATAGCAATGAGGTGTTGGGTACAGATGTTGACTAAAACGAAGTGTCGAACTGCGTGCAATATCCGTCAAGCAAGAAATGCCTAAAGACTTCAGTTGAGTAGCGGGTGACGATGCGGGGGATCAGGAGTCGAAAATGGAACGAAACCAGCAATGACCACCTTTCTACCGTGTCAAAGACATGATGCAACATGGTGAGAGCTTCGGGAACGAGTATTCACGAATAGAGAACATGAACAATCAGTTAAAGCGGGAAAGCAATCGCTGACAGACGCCGATTGTTGGGATGTGCCGGCCGCAGCCCTACATGATGACTGTGTGGTCATGGTCTACTATCTCATCGTCAAGATACTGGGCCTAACCGCCGTCGGCTCAACAAAGTCCTGGAATTGAAATCGAGCTCTCGAGTAGGGAGTCAAACGTTGAAGTTAAAAGAACATGCTTAGTCAAGCCAATTGATGGCCAATGCATAGTTGACTCGCGCCGAACGGCCGATTTCAAGAGATCTGCCGATCGTTGGACATGATCATGTCGTGCACAAAACTGCTCGTAGGGTTTCCCCGGGCACTGTTGCTAACGTCGAATCATAATCCACCCGCCGTATGTGGGCTGGCAGGGAACATGTTGATGAAGCCATGACGAGATGATGTCAATGGCGATTTTCCACGTGCTTCCTAGGCGTCGAACCGTCATCAAGGCCTACTTTAGGTCGTCGAAGGGGACGCGACGGTGGCCGGGCCGGCCATGGGAGCTAACGGTCAGAGTGGGAACAGCCTTGAGCCGGGCGTTAGTCATCCAGGTCTTGGCACAAGGCTCCAAGCAAGGGGGATCTCTAGGGCTGATGGAGCTCTGAGCGCGCATGGTATTGTGCGTTCTTTTCTTCCGACGCATCCGGGGGCTCGGGCGTTGGTGAGCTGGGAGTTGCGGCGCGAAAGGAGGACAATGGTGCTCGCGTGCAGCTGGGAGGCATCGGCGTGTCACAGTGTCAGAGGGAGGCTCAATGCGGCCAGGCGCAAGTGGGCTGACTGATGTAGAGTGCAAGAGCCTCACGGATTGTTTCTGTACCAACAGACAGATGCAATGTGATTCGGCCGAAGCCAACCATGGGCCGACCCATGGTTGCACTGCGGCTGGCTGGAGGGGCGAGAGCGAGGCCGTTGCAAGGCTCTCGGGCGCGGCTAGCGATTGTTGCCGACAAAGTCAGGCACCAGAAGCTGCCCCTGACGCTCGCTCTCGGCTGCGAGTGGCGACGGGTACATCTCATTTTACATCCCAACCATCACAATTTTGCTCCCTAATAAGGCCTCTCCCCCTAGTTCGAGCTCGACCGCCGCCTTCTTTGTCTTCGGTGAACTCGCGCAACCTTCCATACGCCAATTCTTCGTGGCTGCGCGGGTAACAGTGTTTGCACAGCGACGTCAGGTGTACATTGGTCCTTGGCGAGCTGTCAGCGCGGCAAGGCGGTCAATTCTGCGCCACGAGAAACACACGTCGAATCCGGGGAGCAGCACAGTACGCGGCCCTCGCCCACACGACCGCGCAATAGCACACATACACAGCCTTGCGAGCCCTTGTGCTGCCAGCATCCTCACCCAGTACAGTGTACGTCAATCCAGGCGCTCTTGCAGCTGCATCCGCGCCCTCCGCAGCTTCCCATCCGGCGGTCCCCGGCGTCCATCCAACGTCCAGCGGACCGTCCGCCTGCATGAACACAAGAAGCACCTTATAACCCCAGCAACACCGACCTCCGCGTCCTCTGTTCTCCACTTCACTCCCGACCGAGACGCCGTGCCGCTCTGCTTGCGCTCCTGCTAATCTTCCATGCAGCACCGCTCAATTGCTCCACCGCAACCCGCTCCCTGATTCTCACCGCTTGCGTCTCGCGGAAAGGTCTTCCAAGCACCGGCTTTAGAGAGACCACCTGCACGAGCACCAATTCCTCGTAGCCGCTCAACGCTGTTGCACGTCGTCTGCCATGCCTACTCGAAACATTAATCCGTTTGCGACCGTATCCCCATCCCCGTCCTCTACCCCTTCTCTCGACGCCTTGAACGAGAAGAAGGAGCAGCCGCGGCGCTCATCCTTCACCAAAGGCAACAAGTTCACGTCGCTGTTCGGCGGCAACACGCCTAGGACACGTAGTGAGGCTACTGCTCTGCGTGACGCCCTGGTTGCGCAGCAGCAAGCCCTCTTGGACAATCCATCGCCCCAGCAACAGATCAACACCGCCTCAATCTCCCTCCCCACTATCAATCTCACCACGGCAACGGCCGAGAAGATGTCAGCCGAACCTAAGACCCTGTTCAACCCCGAAGAAGCCCGGCGGAAAGCAAGAGCCGATGCTCAGTTCGGACCCATTGGATCGCAGAAGCACCGATACACCAGCACATTCGAGGGAGAATTCGGAGACCCTATAGAAGACGAACCACCATATTACTTTCTGCTCACCACCTATATCAGCTACCTAATCTTAATTGTGTTTGGACATGTGCGCGACTTCTTTGGCAAGCGCTTCAGGGCTGCACACTACAGCCATTTGGCAGAGAGAGATGGATATGCGCCGTTAAACAGCGATTTCGACAACTTCTACACCCGCCGATTGAAGATGAGGATCAACGACTGCTTCTCACGACCGACCACTGGCGTTCCGGGCCGATTTATTACCCTGCTCGACCGCAAGTCGGACGACGGCAACAACACTTTCAAGCTCCTTGGTACGACAACCGAGACTCTGAACATGAGCTCGTACAACTACCTTGGTTTTGCACAATCTGAGGGCCCTTGCGCCGATGCTGCAGAGCAGGCAGTCCGCAAGTATGGTGTCACCATGGCCAGTTCCCGCACCGATGCTGGTACATCTGAGTTGACTGTTGAGGTCGAGGATTTGATCGCTCGCTTTGTCGGCAAGCCTGCCTCTATGGTTTTCTCTATGGGTTTCGTTACGAACGCCACCGCTTTCTCCACCATCATTGGCAAGGGCTGCCTTATGCTTTCGGATGAGTTAAACCACTCGTCGATTCGATTTGGCGCTCGTCTTTCGGGCTCGATGATTAAGATGTTCAAGCACAACGACATGAAGGATCTGGAGCGCTTGCTTCGGGAGGCCATCTCGCAAGGACAGCCCCGCACTCACCGTCCATGGAAGAAAATCCTAGTCACCGTTGAAGGTCTCTACTCTATGGAAGGTACCATGTGCAATCTTCCCGCGCTTATCGAACTGAAGAAGAAGTACAAGTTCAATCTCTTTGTCGACGAGGCGCACTCCGTTGGTGCTGTTGGCCCCCGCGGACGTGGTGTCTGTGATTACTTCGGCATTGATCCCTCCGAGGTCGATATACTTATGGGAACTCTCACCAAGTCATTTGGTGCCAACGGAGGTTACCTTGCAGCTGACAAGGCAATCATCGATAAGCTGAGAACCCAGAATGCCGCTATGATGTTTGCCGAATCACCAACTCCTCCTGTTCTCGTTCAGATTGCTTCTTCTCTCCGCATCATCAGCGGCGAACTGGTTCCCGGACAGGGTCAGGAGCGTCTGCAGCGTCTTTGCTTCAACTCACGGTACCTGCGTCTTGGTCTCAAGCGACTAGGCTACATTGTTTACGGTCACGACGATTCGCCTATCATTCCTGTCATGCTCTACAACCCCGCCAAGATGCCTGCTTTCTCCCACGAGATGCTCAAGCGCAAAATCTCCGTCGTCGTCGTCGGATATCCAGCAACACCTCTTGTTTCGTCGAGAGCCCGCTTCTGCATATCTGCAGCCCACACCAAAGACGATTTGGACCGCATGCTCGCTGCCTGCGACGAGGTGGGTGACCTATTGCAGCTGAAGTTCAGCAGCGGTGTCGCTGGCGGTGCCGACCCGGAAGAGCAGATCGCGCAAGAGAAGGACGGACTTAGCATTGTCAAGCCTCCCAGGTGGAGACTGGCCGACATTGTTAGGCGTGGAGTGGAGGACGTTCAGATGGCACTCCAATAGCCGCATCGATGCGGCTAGGCTAGCACGTGACGGGGCAACGCCGGAAGCAGGGCCAAAGGGCGCACTCCAACATCCGCACAAGTGAGGCGGAAGTGTCCTTGTCAGCTCGTGTTTGCAGATCCTTCCGAGTGCGCGATTTACACAAATGGCGCGGAACGGCGGGAGTGAGGACAGCACACGAAGTTCGGGTATGGGACAGGTTCTCAGTCTCAGCCTCGTCGTCCCGACCTGAGACATTTGCCCTTGCCCGCTGCCTTGTTTTCTCCCCGGTCCAACCTCCACTGCCTTTCTCTTCCTGCATGCGTGGCGCCGTCTGCTTTTGGGAATTTTGTCCGGCGTAGTTCTGGGTTTATTTTACTAGGGAGACATGAGCATCATTCTTGTACGATATCCTTCATACCCTCGCTGTCTTATGTTACACATTTTATATTCGACTTCTTCTTCTTGTCATATCGTTTAGGACCCTTTTTCCTTTTTGGGGAAAAGTTTGAAGGGAGGGATGGGTTGTGGATTGGTGAATGTGGCCTGTGCAACTGAGCGCGGTGCATTCGTTGAGTGGTTGGCCTTTTGTTGTTGCATGATGTCCAAGAGATGCGTGTAATGGTAATGTCTGTGGTGTGGAGAGTGATATTGGGCGAGAGGTGTATATAGGTGGATATGTTGTGTTGCGGGACGGGGGAAGGGGGTAGGTAGTGTAGATGGCGAGGACATGAATGAAATGGTGAAGTAATTGGCGTGCATTGTGTCTGTCTGTCTTGTGAGGTGAAGTGTGGTTCGACTTGGGTGTTGCTCGTATGCTCATTGATGCGGGGGTGAAGCTAATACTCTAATCTATTGCATAGCAAAGGAAGGATGACAGGTAGGGAATATCTAGATATTGGGTTTCGTGTTCATGCTAAGCCTACGCCGTTCCAATCGAATGCTTCAACATCGCCAGTTCTCGCGCGCTTGCTAACTAGACTGCTGCTTTCATCCATTGAGCACGGCTCTTTACGTTTTGACGTTGGATTCGACGCAAAGAGTAGATCGGAAGCTAGTGCCTCCTGTCCGAGTCCGAGTCCGAGTCCCGAGTAGCCATTGATCTGCTGCTCTGGATTCCACGCGTTCGTCGATGCAGCGCCGAAGGGGTTAGACGTGCTATTGAAGTCGGGTGTGAGGTTGAAAAAATCGAGTTCAGCAGGCGCAGTGGGGAGCAGATTTGAATTCCATTGGGGTTGGAAGGCGGTGCTTGACTGGAAGGCAGAAGTAGGGTGAAGTTCAGTGACAGGTTGGAATCCAAGAGGTGGTTGGAATCCAACAGCGGACGGATCAGGGAGCCCCGAGTAAGGCAAGCCAAGTTGGTTGGAAAAGAGAGTTTGGTTTGCTGGGTATGGTGGCGCAAGGCCGATTGAGTCGTATGTGAGAGATCCTGGATTATATGGCCCCGACGGCATCGTCATCGTATTGAAGGTCTCGTGTGTTGAGGGTGTCCAGGATGGTTGGTGTGCTCCTGTTGGAGGAGCTGGGAAAGTGTCGAGCGTGTTCGCCTGAGTGGGAATGAGCGAATACTGAGACGAAGATAACCCGTTCGAGATGTCGAGTGGTTGTTGGCCGAGCGGAGTGGTCTGGTGGTTTTCTGATGTGTTGGCAAAATGGAAATCCGGACCTGTAGGGAGACTTTGTGCAGGCGCAATGGAACTCTCTAAGTCTAGCGCAGTTGCGTTGAGATCGAATTCGGGGAATACTGACAGGGGCTGATCGGATGCAAGCCAGTCTTCAGCCGCATGTTGGCCGTGGCAGTCTGTAGGCTCATTGACGCCTGGCAGTATGGCATCGAGATCGTGCCTTGGTGCCGCAGGAGCCTGACTTTCGCGTCGAGCTTTGCAAGTCTTCTCATGTGCATCACGATTATCGCTCCGACTATGCAGACTCGAACAATACTTGCAGGAGAACTCCACTCTCTCGATCTGTTCTTGAGCATGGCGCGTTGTTATGTGGCGCTTCATGTTTGTACTCGAGAGTCTCTCGCCGCATACGCAGCATGGACGAGGGGCTTTCGGATTGAAGCCATCGCTAAAAGGAATGCTTTCGATGGTGCGTGTGGGTAATCCGATGTAACAGGCTATGAGAATGCAGTTGCGTTTGTGGGTGCTCGAGAGGTCGGTGCCATGGCAAGGTATCTTTTGCAGGAGGTTGGTGAATTTGGTGTACGCTTGTGAGTGGAAGACATCTACAACACATCAGAAACGATTCAGTCATCAGGGATTCATACTTACACATCATGACAGCTACCACTACGCAGAAAATAACCGTTGCAGCCAGCAGTATGACCAGGTAGTCATGTGGGGTCCAATTCCCGGTGTAGATTTCTGATCGGTGACTGGACGCATCCTCGTTTGAATTTGGTCCATGGTCATACCGAGGGCTTGGAGGAGTGCTAGGTCTATTCGCATGACCTGATTGAAACAATGGGAGTTGTTCTCCGTTATACGCGTCAAGTGGCGGTTCTTCGATATCTAATTCGGACAACAGGTTCTGGAAAACTTCTTGAAAATGGAAGAGGTTATCGGATTGGTAATTCTTCTTCGAGTTGTCCAGTTTTTGTTTCCAAAGACGATAAACGACCTGCTCGAACAACTTCTTGTCGTTGGGAGGTACCACATCTTTCCAGCGATGCAAGTCACGCATAAACCTGAAATCTATCAGTATTACGTCGGATACAGGCGGCGGTACGTATACTCACTCTTGATTGCGAACGTAGCTGTTCGCACAATTGCTGGATCTCATCGCATCTGCAGTCATAATGCAGAGAACGACTTGCTCCACGGTTTCCGGAAGCTTGCCTCGTTGTAAGTGACGAATCACACGCATTCCATCTTTCCAAGCACTTCGTGGTTCAGGCGGCAGGCGTAATCGTACAAGGTCGCTATTCCTTGAGTAAGGACTAGAATCGTCTCGCGGTTGCTGCTTTAATGTGGACAAGCGCTCATGGAAGTATCTTCTGAATTCGAAAATGAGGCTCAACCTCTTTTTGTCGGGTCTCTCATTCTCGATAGTCACGTCATCGTCCTCATAACCCACGTCGATATCTCGAGATATTCGTCGTAACGTTATGGTATGAAACGTGAGATAATTCGACCGTATGAGTTCATCAAGTAATCCATATTCGAGATCGAAAATCGTCGTATCGAAGTTCGCCCACTGGCTGATCAGCATCCTGATCATATTGAGTTCAGCCACTGCGAACAGGCGCTCTGCAGTCCCCAACGGTAAAAGCTGCGGGAGCCCCATTGATGCCGAGACGAGCTCCTTGAGCTCTTGGACTTCCAATAGCGCGCTCCCTGCTCTCAAGATGTCACGGCTAAGCGCGCTTAGTTGGAAGCGGTTGCCCATGATCAACGACTGCCTGGGAGTAGCACTCTCTTACTGCTGTCCAATAAATATGTTGTACTCGTGGAAAATCGCAAATTACTATCGTGGCAGCGCTGTATCCAGGTCATTACAAGCTCCACGGCTCATAGCTATCATGGCTCAGGAGGGGCTAGCTTACCAGGATAGTTTTTGTGCTGGAACAATTGATGCAATTACTGATGTACAGCGAACTTAGGAAGGTACGACGCGGTAGGGAATATGAAGGGTGCTATCCATGATTCGCGAGCTTAGCAGAAAAAAAGTAATATAAGAAGTTATGCGACTTCGCAGGCGCAGATTACACTTGCTGCAGAATGCGACATCAAAATGGGAGAGTGAGGAAGGTATTTATCTTTGCAACTGCGCTTCGTTGGGCATGTACGCTTCGTACGTGAAGTTCGTGGCTGAGGAAGAACTGACAGGGAAAGAGATGGGCTGAACCAGTCAGTCCAATAAACGGTGTACAACGCACCCGCCATTCAGCCTCGCAGCAAGCGAGACCATAAACATGGGATTTTATTCGCAGGCGCTCATGTTAGGGTCAGGAAGAACTACAAGGATAAGCGAATTAGCCACACGTAACACCCGATCAGGAATGGGTGTAGGTTACTTCTTACTCGCTAAGACCTGGAGTCGACCCAAGAGTGGTCACTGACCTACGGATTTGCACTGGCGCGTCGTAATCGAATGGGTACATCTTCCTGACTTATCCAGCTCGTCATCCCGAGGTGTGAGCGCCGAAAATGCGACCGGGTAGCTAAATGCAGTAGCAAAGGAAGATGGACTCGATTCTTCCTGGTGAACGGCAGTCGAATGGTGGTAGCTCTTCCTGGACTATTGTCATCAAAATATGGAAGATTCAGTGTCGTTTGGGTATAACATAGCATCGAAATGTATTTACTTCGTAGCAACTTCGTTCTGCGGACAGTTTGATCATACAGTGATTGTGACTGCAGGCGAGGCCGCTTCCCGCAAATTATCGCATCATGAGTGCACAAACCCCCCGTGAGTCTTGACTGTCCCTGGGAGTTGTCTTAGTCTGACTGGTCCTAAAGACAACACCTCTCTCACAGCACTTTTCCTCAACGCCTCCACAAGCAACAATGACACAGTTCTTCCCAACGTCACCGACACTACCGCACGCATGGAGCCAGGCACAGCTAAGGCAGGTCTTTCCAATGAAGCAATCATCGCGATTGCCTTCGGCATGGCTATCTTGGTCACGGCTTGGATGGTTTACTATTTGACGAAGCGAGCTCAAGCAACGGAGAGGGTAGGGTCTGAGCTGGCCTGAGGTATATATATGTCAAGGGCCTGAGCATTCACTGTGGCAGCTGGATGATATGATAAGGAGAAAGGGAAGTCAGTGGAGCTGCTGTTCAATCGTAACTTGATTATTGGATGTTAGAACCCACTTCATATGTGATTGCGAAGATCCGTGTCAGCACCTGTTGGAGCAAGCAGAGGCGTATTGTCGTTCGCCTATTCCAGAACCACGGGTCAAGAGGCCACCCGCAGTATGTTTGGGCCAGTCGTACGCTGATCTCTCAAGTTTACGAGTTCCAGCGTCGGATGCGCGGATCGATTTCGGGGACTGCACAAAGCGAGGCACGTAGCATGGCAAAACAGTGCCTCGCCCCGCCTCGCCCCGCGGCCCGTATATTGCGCCCCAAAGCCAGCCGTACGGTTTGTGTAAGCTGAGGGAAGTGGCTTTTATGCCTAAGGCAGCTACCCGTCATGTGCGACGCGAGACTTGCCTGGGTAGGGAGATTACGTAGGCTACGTCAGATACGCAGAGAGCAACTCATGAGTTGTTTTCTAGCACATGCAGGGGAGCAATTGCTGATCTAGTGAGGAGTTGCATGAGGATTACTCTTCGAGTGAAGTGCAAACTTGAAGGACAGCGGCGAATCGTGCGACGTTGATCACTTTAGGCGCGCTTAGGATTAGTTGAGGAGGTACTGTCCCACGCCATGAAACTTGGAGATGTGTAGTGTATAAGGAGTCGTGGGCCGCGGATTTCGTGACCGTTAGTAAGGTCTGGGCCTGTGGCGTTTGAGTGCACCATGGGATGCGTCCTGTCAAGGACAAGACCCAGCTCCTCGAGTTCTATAGTCCATCGGATCATGACATCTTTGCTCGTCTCCGAGTTCTTGCACTGGGTTGTGCAATGCTTGGCTGTCGTTATTCGGTTAGATACGCCAATCCAGATCGTTGCAAAGCTATGAGCGTAGGATCAATATTCGCTTGCGAGACTAATGGATTGTCTCTTGGGCGGGAAACCTCGAGCTGCTTCAGGAGGCGAGTAGCTCGTGCTATTCGCGCAAGCCTTGGCCGATATAACGCGGCACATCGCGACAAAGTAATTGCCGTCCTTGATCCTCGATCGCCCGCAGAATCCTTTGAATGTATCAGCATAGATAATGCCACAACCCTGGTCGGTCCAGGATGAGTATCGCAACAAAAGCAACGTGGCAGCGCCGACTAGATGCATCTCGCTCGAGCCGGTGAGCAATGGAGCGGGGATACGGAAAGCCGGCACAGCAGGACATTGTGAGACTTGAAAACCTAATGTTGGTAACGTGTAACCAGGATCGCAACGAATGCACTGTATGGTGTTGAGTTTTTTGCTGCTGCCTGTGCAACGCGCAAAGCGGTAATCGTGGTGAATTCTTCGACTGTGGTCCGAGATCACCGAATCATCCATCCGTGCGGCTCAAGTGTCAGCAAGTGACTCTGTTGCCTACTCTGCAGTTAGGTTTCAGGCTGGGCAATATGGCGAGTTCTTTAGTGCCACGCGTACGTCCTGTACCGGAACTTCTATCAACATCGCTTTTACTTTTTCTGTAGCGCATGCCCGATGCAAACGCAGGAATAGTAGGATTATCCTTGAGCTGACCAGGCAGTTTCGCCGGATCGGTCGTAGTACTCGCTGTCAAGGGTAACCTAAGGATAGTGCTCTTTCTTGTGGCGTTTGCTGAGCCCTCATTGTCAATGGCGATGCTGCTCTCGTCGTATCGCACTTTGCTCCGGTAGCAGCGTTGACGTTACCTGCATATTCCTTGAAGATAACGCCTGCCATTTCCACAGATACATCACCTCTTGTAAACTTCCTTGTAGACACGGCAATTTGAAGGTCGTCCGTTATGCGTCGGGCGCTCAGTGTTGTGGATCATCATGCAGCGGCTTCCAACGATGACAGAGATGGCTCAAAACGTAATTTTAAACCACAAATAGCCTATGCTTGCAGACTTGAAAATTGGCCGTGAAGTGTTCAAAGAAAGGGCCCGTGGGACACGCGCCAGATGCGGAGCTGCCATCCGGTGTGAGTCTGTCCCGCTCGTGATAAGGACCGTGAAAATAAGCGTTTAAAGCAGCTTCCAATTGGGCTTGCAGAATGGATCGAGCCTATGGAAATGATTCTGGTCCTGCTTCTCTCGCGAATCGTCGAGTAACAGGCTTGCCCAGTCCACAAGGCTGAGAATCGGACATGTCATTTGACGTGCTGCATGCGCCCCGTCCGGTGTAGCTGTGAGCATCGTATCCGCATGCCTGTCCCTGCTCAACCTGCAAACTTATCATTGGCGGTTTGGAAGCGAGGACATGTCCAGCATGGTCAGCTGTAGAAGGGTGCGTCATATAATGTAGGTTGGCAGCATTAAGATCGGAGCAGCATAGCACATATGCCGCCTTCGCAATACGAACATCTGATGCCGCATTACCTATTGCAGTGCTAAAGAGCTGTGCGTTGTTAGTCCTCCGCTCGATATGCGGTAGCCTAGTGGAAGCCCAGCTAACGAGGCTATGCGAAGGAGGGGTATCGGCTCAGAGAGGCCGGCTGGGGAGGAGCACTGACATGGGTAGTACACACGGATAGCTGCTGCTCAAATCATGGGAGCTTCCAGTTGTCCTTCGCACGGCGAAACAGTGGTAAGCTTTCTCCTAGGAGCTAAGGCGTCAAGCAAAGACACCAAGGTGATGCAGGACAACCGCTGCGCAAGCCACATTCGCGAGTTTGATGAGCGGGTAGAACATTCGCATTGTACGATAGGAGGTTCAGTAGGTAGCAAGCGGGTGCAGGATGCCTGTGGGTGGCCCAGTGGCGTGGTAGGCGCGCCCTACCTAGCGAACACCCGTTCGAGCGCCGATCTCCTTCCACCCTGCTGAATAGCTTTGCCGCACCAACACTGCCACTCTATTATCTGTCGTATAGCGTCAACGGTACCGCATCCAAGATGCATGTGCGTACGAAACGCAAATGCATATGCCTCTCAGCGTACATGGAGGAACCGGGTGATGGGAAGGTGCTGCGTCGACCGGCTCCATTGCAGTCAGTCTGACTCTTCCGGTGAAAGCAGAGCCGCCCTACTGTCCCAAGGACATGGCCTTACTACGAGATGACCCTGAGAAGATCCCGTTTGCCTTACATTGCCTTGTGGCCCGGTCTGCATTGACGGCTCCGGCCGGTCAAATCCAACAACTTTCTGGGGCTTGCATGCGCCCTTTCCAAGACAGAACGACGACCTATTGCCCCCACACCATCCTTTCGGGACTTAGCAGTCTCGCCTGGATCTACCGCATTTGCGCTTGAAACGTTAGTGCATGGCCGCGCCGGCCTGCAACACTCTCAGTATGCTCTAAGATCTGTTTCCGTTGTACATGGTGGTAGGAACACAGCTTGGCTTGTCTATATAGCTTTCTTGAAATCTCCTGTCTGCCTCACACTCTGGGGTCCCTCCTGCCTACTCTATCATACCTTTCATACGGCTTCTTTCTTGCCTCACAGAACGAGGCTTCTATGTCTATTGGTACTCAAAACGACATAGCCAAGACTTCACTGTGATCATATGTCTTTCCCACAACACATGCTGGGCCAGCACGCCGCAGGCCAGTTCCGTGGGGGACAGGGCACCTTGAGGCAACATGGATTCCCTGGTGACCACCAGCACCTCAACTCTCTTGACCAGTCACCCTATGAGCAACTGGCCTTCTTCTCGATCCATAAACCACTAAATGCAAGGTCATGGGATGATGCTACGCCCCTACGCCACCGTCTATCGTCGTCTGATACTCGGAAAGCTCTGGCCAAGATGAACCAGAACCCAAGGAAAACCGTAAAGGACACCTTGATGAACCTCAAGTCAGACTCTGCTCGTAGGGTCATTGATGCACTTGTACAAGAACAAAATGCGAAGCTCTCAGAGTCTGACTCCACTAGTGAGTGGATCATTGCGGGATTAGACGTGCAAAAAGAACTTGTCAAGCAGTGGCCTAGCCAAAAATGGATCATCAAGAGCATTGAGGTCATCCTCAAAACCGAACCAGCACCGTTCGCGCAAGATTTCGATGATGACGATCATTTCGAGGGTGGCGGTCCCCATCTGCAACAGGCACATCGCAGTGTACATCAACATGGTCCCACTATGGTACACAACGAACCTCAAGTTGTTCGTCCACCACCTCCGATGGGTAGTCAGTCCATTCCGATGCATGGGCATGATCGAGAGCCTATGCCTATGCGTCAAGAGCTTCCGCTTCCACCACACCACGGTCCAGGAGGCCATGGTCAAGGTCCAGGAGGCCATGGTCATGGTCAAGGAGGTCACCATCATGGTAACCAGCCACATGGTCCGGTACCAGGCCCGCAGCATCCAGGAGGCGGACCACAAGCTGCAGTAATACCCCCGCCTCCGCCGCACGGCGGACAGGGTATGCCCGTCAAGCATACGCAAGTCGTATCACCGCCGTTCGACCATCAACAGCCGAGGGCTATGCCCGGTGGCTTTCCAGAGCCAATACCTCAATTCATTCCTCCTGAAGTTGTTCTCGATCCACGTGTACTCAAGCACCAGAAGTCGAAGTCGAAGAGTCTACGCCAAGAATTCCAGGAGGTATTTGAGCCTGAGTCCGAATCTGACATCAGCGGCTCTGACGGCTCCCAGTTCAGCTCGAGATCCGTCGAGGATGGAGCCTATGGATTCATTGAACGTTCTCGCAGCCGTGGCAGGAACAGGAGTAAGACCAGGTCCCATGGCCGTAGTGCGATCAGGAGCCGAAGCAACGGTCGAGACCGGATGCCCAAGGTATACAAAGTGAAGAAGTCGCATGGCCGGAGTCGATCTGATATCGAAGTCGTCCATGAAGACAACCATATTCCTTCTTCGAAGAACATTTCGCCACGGTCGTCTGGCTCTGCTGTTCCGACGCAGCAGATCTTTAATATTCACATTGACAACGACAATGATCGTGAGCGGGAAAGAAAGGATGACCGTGGCAGAGAAGTCCATGCTACTGATTACGATCCGCGACGGAACAGCAATCCTATGGTTCAACCCGCACTCTCAAACCCAAGGTACATCAAGCGGGACAAGTTTGATACTCATCCAATGTCGCGACACTCATCCGTTGGCGGAAGCGACACCGGCTCATCAGTTATCGATGGCAACTCCTCCATCTATACCTCTGACGATAGTGTTTTCTCTGAACCTCCGCGTCCACGCATGCATAGTCGTACTACATCTGAGGTAGGCGGGGGATTACACCTTCGTTCTCGCAACATGGCAATCCCACGCAATGATGTCTTTGCACCTGCCTATCATGAGGATCACCGACGTCAGAGGTCGCGCTTTGAAGCAGACGACTACCCTCCACACCGCCCTAGAGGCTCTCTTCATGGCGAATATGCAGAGCCGCACCATTCTACCTCATATGGCCGGCCATCTATGCCTTCTCGTCGCCACAGCGTGCAGATGAATAATCCGTTCGATCCAAGATACCCAGGTCAGCCCTCAAGATCATATACGGGCTACTCCAGTCAACCGTTCCAAAAGCGGTACATCGAAGAGAGCGGACCAGATCCGTTTGAATTTCGTATGATGGCCGATCAATTGGGTGCCATGGACCACATGAACCACTCGCGGCGCAGCGGCTTGCCAAACAGGCGGAACAGTTTCAGGGGCAGGATGACTCCTGAGGTTGACGAGTGGGCTTACCGACCACACGGAGGAGTGTATGGTGGTTATCGTCATGTCTAGGCTGTACCCACCGGGCTAGGGGGTGGTTCTCTTTAGTGCATCTGCCGCTCGTATCATGTATCTTGGATCAAACGATGAACGGCCGCGTACGAAATGGAGTGAAGAGATTTGTTTCCGACCAGGCGTTCCGGATATACGTTACCACAATGGACAGTGCGCTTTAAATATCTGGCGTTCAGGACCGGTTTCGTTCGTGTCTACCCAGATACCGCACTTGTATTTGATTATTATCTTGTATGGTAGTCTCATGGCCATTCCGAATCTTGTAAGTACGCATGCAGCCTCAAGTGATATCTGCAAGTGATAATGAGGCAGCTAACTCACGTGCTGCGTGGGATCCAGCAAGCCATCACTATGTTCTTCTTGTAGTATGGTACCCACATATCACTCACCGGTGACTCTACTCTGGATGATTATTCTAGGGCTATCTTGATACGGAAGAACTCACTTCCGTGCAATTTCCATGTGCAAACCTACCAGCCGCTCGGCTCACGCGTTCGTCCATCGCTGGAGTCCGAGCGCTCTAAGCAGCACATACTGTCCTCGGCAGCCATAACTGTCGAACAACCCTGAAGGAAACATATACGCTTGTTTCTAAGTGCTGATGTGATGCTCACTTACACCAAACTACCTCGCTAGATTTACTCTCCCGGCAGACTCGCGTACCACACAGGTATGCATGTCAGCACATGCAGCGCGCCAAAGCTGCATCGTAAAGATGACCCATTACCCGCTTGATATGTCCGCGGGGTATATGTCGACGATACTAGGTTGACGAGATGGGAAAGTCGGACCTACTCGTCCCGTCCAAGCATACGATGAACACAGAGTCCGAACTCCGCCACCAACAACTCCAGGCGCTTGGATCACACCCGTTCTCGCACTCCACTCTGGTAGAGCGTAAACCCACGTCTACGCTCGCGGGATGCGGGGTGCGGGAACATCATGGTTTGCTGGGAGCGACTAATGGTGGGAAGGGAAGTGAGACACATCCCTTACAGCACGAAAACCACACCCAAGCGAAGCAACACAAGCGGCGTGCGCAACTTGACGGCGCTCACCCACCCCTACTCACCATTGTCCAACACTCCGCGTATAGCCCTAAACACATACCAGTAACACTTACTTAGAGACTATGACAGCATGCGACAAGCCACACGCCCAACACAGATACCCATTAAAACATCTATATTTACTTTCGTTTCGCATATCCATCCCAAAGGGTGAGGGTATCGCATCGCACAATGTGTTGCCACGTCACCTCTTGCACGACCCGCGCACGCACTGAAACAAGAAAAATCATTTCACTACATATCTTATATCTCTGGCCAAGATTCCACGACAGCAGCCTCCCTCGACCCCAAAAAGAGTCTTTGCCACACACACAGATTGAGAAAGTGAGTAAAGAAAATTGGTGTATCCTGCGATCCACAGCACAACAGCCTCCCTCCTCCCAGCCCTTCAGAACCAACAGCAGCGCACCACTTTATTAATAACAAAACATGGATGATAGGACAAGATGATAGGTATGGTTTGATGTCGCTTGCCCACAACAATACAGCGTGAAGAACATAAGGTGAGTTAGGTAGGTGGTAAAGGAAAGCGAATACCAATGCCTCGCCTTTTGGTAACAGTAGAGAAGAAGGAAGATTTGCTTACGACTATGGCGAGTTGGAAGCCCCGGCCCACGCAGGGTATCAAAGAGAAACTTGGGACGAGACAGCCACTCCACCAAGTACAGCTGATGAACGAGTTCGGTCGACAGGTGCGACATAGAGGTAGGTAAAGGAAAAGCATTTTCACAACGCCGTGCATGAATGTGGCGATGTCCTTCGTCATCAAAGACATACATCCCGTCACTCGACTTCCAAATAGAAAGTCTTGAAATGTCCAAGCGCCAAATTACACATTGACTATATCAGACCGCACAATCGGAGGTTCTCCTGGATTATGATGTCTACACCTCGTTAGTCTGGGTAGCGCGACAATGGACAAGGGGAGCGTACCGTTCACAGCAGCCATAACGAATCGGATCTGCATGGTGTCCGTGGCGCATGTGAAATGGGTGTAGATTTGCTTAGTCTCGTGCTGGTTGAGCGAGACGAAACGGTTAAGGATGTAGTCGCAGGCAGCTGCGTAGTCTGGACCACCTGTGATATGGATTAGCATGGATCGTTGGGAAGCAGTAGATTAAGTCATACCCTCGTAGTCAGGGAAGTAGTTCTTCATGGGGCTGACGGGCAGCTTCTCCTTGAATCGATCGATTTTGTTCAGGAAAAGAATAATCGAGGTCTTTACGAACCACCGCGAGTTGCAGATGGAATCGAACAGGGTCAACGCTTCCTGCATACGGTTGACTGTCTCGTCTTCGAACAGCAATTGGTCGTACTCTGAGATGGCCACAAGGAAGAGGATCGTCGTGACGTTCTCGAAGCAGTGTATCCACTTCTTTCTTTCTGATCGCTGACCACCGACATCGAACATTCGGTATGTGAGGTCGCCAATGATGAAGGTGGTTTCTGTGATACCGGTCGTCTTGACACGGGATCGAAGTACGTCCTGGTCGTTAGGAATGTAGTCGCCGGCTGCGATACGGTCGATGGAATCGAAGTAGCTTTAGCTGTCAGCATGGCGTGGAACACACAGTAGACCAGTATCGACTCACTATTTCGCAGAGTCGTTGAGCTGGTACTCGCGCGAGCGCTGGAAGCACTGCTGGACGCCCGCGTCTTTCCAGAGCACGGAGATGGCGTTGCCAACCTCTGGTGGTAAGCTGTCCCCTTCGATTTGTGCGGGTTGCATGAAGATGGTCTGAACGTGGTACTCAGCGCGCTGGTCATCCAGAGGCAGCTCGAGCGACTCCATAGCCTCGAGAATGACACGCATCGACTGGACCGTGTTGCTGAAGATGATCTCCTTGAAAGATTCGCGCTCGTCGCGCGAGTAGCCGCCCTCATGGATAAGCTTCATCTGCTTGAGAATCGTCGACTTTCCAGATTCACCAGCACCTGCTCCGAGTTAGCATGCGGGTGGCCGACGCCGACGGCTGGGACGGGTACTGACCGAGCAACAACATCTTGATCTCATTGCGCTGCAGCATCTTGTCACGCTTGAGCTGGTTCTCGATCTCCTCGTTCCTCTGCTTCCCCTCCTTCTCCTCTGTGCTCATTCCGCAGCCCATGGTGACGGTTGGGTGAGGTGTGGTGTATTAGGTAGGTGGGTAAGATGATGATCCGTACGAAGGCCGGCCGACACGGAATCTGCGCGCAAGACACGTTAGTAGGGACTCTACTAGCAGCGCGGCGGGACAGAACAGGTTGCCGCTGCAAGGAAGGCCAGTTGCGTGGCGTGAGGCAATGAGTGAAGCGGAAGGTCGAGCGCGATTTCCTGCTTCAGGCAGGAGCGACGCGCAGCAGCAGCGGCAGGTGCAGGTGTCAATGGCAGAGGGGCAGGACTCACGTATTATTACAAAAGACGCAGGCTCGAATTCGCTTTCGCTGCTCGCGTTTCGGTGGCGCGCGGGCGATGGATGGCTGGATGATGGAGAGGGTGCGACGGGGTCGGTTCGCTCGGGGCGGAGGTGCTGCGAGGTGCGCGGTGGTTGGAGAGGCTGTCGTGGGCTGCGCCGGGGGTCGTTCAGGTGTCGCAACGAAAGACAGACGCAGCTTCGGTGAGAGTGGCACGGCAGCACTTGACAGGAGATGCCGACAGCACGACGAGAGTGCGGATAAGAAGAAGGTCTGGGAGCAGGAGGCTTTTGGGTGGTGTTGCCGAGAAAGGGGAGATCCCAGGAGCGGCCTAGTTTCAAAGCACAGGCTCCAAGAGCGTTCGCTCGCTGCAGTCCGCCTCCGCCTTTGAATGGCCGCACACAGCACCCAGGCCTGCGCCCGGCCTGCTGCAGAGTTTCCTGCTGATTGATTGATTGCTAAGGTTGCCATCCATTGTCGACTGCCACTCCCACGACGATGCTACTGTGCGCATCTGCTGCACCGCTGCGGCCGACATAGACGTCTGGTGCTTCCGCGGCGAGCGCACCGAAATCAACTCGCCACCGCCAGAGCCAGAGCGATCAACAGGCGGGCCAGGACGGTCCCCCGAGCACCTGTTGCACACCTGTTCCACTGTTTAACGCGTCTGACTAGCAGCTCTTCTAGAAGCTTTGTCGAAAAAGGGGCGCGACAAATAGAGGCTCCGCGCCGGGGCCAGCCCGCGAGCGCAACACCCCAGGAAATCTCAAACGCTGCTTCGTCTTCGTTGATCATCTTGTATTGTATCGTCGCTGCGTCTATTGCGCTGTCTGCCGTTCAGTCGAAGCCGCCAGAGAACAGCGCCCTCCGCCCGTCGACCCGCCTGCAAGGTTTCACTGCGTCGCTCGCTGCCCGTCCTGACCATGACCCGCCTCAGTTTCCGTACCCTGTCTTGGCCGGTCGCTCACGCCAGCTCGCCGTGGTCTAGCGCTCTCGACGCAAACTGTAGTCGCAGCTCTAACCACGGCGCCTTCATCTCCTTGATTCATGGTTCTCATCTCGGCCAATCAGCGCCGCTCGACAATCCTGGATCCCTGATCCTGCACGCCTTGTTCGTCTTTTCCTCCTCATGCCCCTGATTGCGCGTTCGGCAGCGCACAACCGTCCTTCCTTGCTGCGGCAACTGTCCTCATGCACTCGTGGTCGTCGTCCAGGATGCCACTTGTATGGGTCCGTTAGCAAAGACATCATCAGCGCGCAGCACTTGTCACACCACATGCTACACTCGACAACGTTTCATATGCCAGTCCTTGGTCAAGCTCAGGTGTGCATCACCTGGGGTGCACCCAGGACATGCTGACAGCATGATTCTATCTTATGAACAACGAACACGTGATTTCTGCCATGCCCAGGTGATCGAACTATGGATGCGATTTTAGTGCCTCGAATGCCTTCATTCTTGCGCCGCTATCAAACGAGCTCATCAATGAACAGCAGACATCCTTGTCGGCTCACGCTCTCTCGCACAACCGTCACTTGGGAATGTTTCAGCATCTACGTGAGCAGCTACCATTACAGTGTCAGAACAACCAGGTTGAGCACGTGCTCGTTATAACATGATAACGATGCGATGCCATATCAGATGGAGACTTGGGGACTGAGAGTCTGTCTCACTTACAGACTCTCCTATGCCATGATGCTCTGCACTGCCTACCTAAAGAATATTTCATCTAGGACCCTGCTTTTGTCTCAAAGTAACTCGGATATGTTAAAAACCACTAGATTCTGGCGAATCATTAGTGGTCGGAGCATGCTCGCTGTAAAGTTTCAGTGGTCACGTCAGTCGCTTGTCTAGAAGCATCCAGCGATGCACCTCTTGCTACGACATTGGTTGACGACTATCATAATTGAGACTTGATGCCAAAGGCGTTCAATCTATCTTTGATGTCTCGACCCCGATGAATGTTACCTGCTAGTGCAGACCATAGTCTTGAATGTCTATAGCATCCTCCAATACTGACAACACAACCAATCACTCGAGATGAAACACGCCGTCTGTAAGCTATCAATAAGTCATTCGTTTCAAAGTCGAAGATGCGGCGTGGCTGTGGCTGCACCGAGTGAACTTCTGGGGTCTAAACTCACCTGACATTGCCTTTGCTGGAAATTCTGAGCATCTTCACCGAAGTACGCATGTACTAGCATCAACCCCGGAACACCCTTCAGTATCTGTGTTATCAGAGCAATACCAAGATGCAAGTAAGAGAAGAAATGTGATCCAGGCTTTATCGATTGCCATCCGAATCTTGCGCCCGCGTGCAATGTCTGAGGCTGAGTGCAGCTCCCGTCCTACCGGATGCCATGAGCCTCAAACTCGACACTCCGCCACCTTACTGTGCGCGGGAGCGGATCGTGCCGGCGCGAAGCTAAACCCACTCTATGAAGAATAATTGTGCGAACAGCAAGCAAAGTTGACATCAGGACCTAGGTACCTAGGCATCGGGGACCCCACGTGCTGCGTGCACGACTTCATGTACATGCAGCGAAATGCTAGACAGTAATACAACCGAGTACTATGGTTACCAGAAGAGAACCGAAATGGCCTGGAAGCGACACATACGTACGCCAAGCTCTATTTTCGTCACTGGAAAAGAGAAAAAGCCATACATTGCATCCCTTCGTGCTAATTTGGTGGGCAAGCGCTTAGGCTAAGGCCCAATACGGCAAGGTGCCATCTCGAAGCGCCAGCAACCCAAAGTCGTGTATCCTAACCACTCTCTACAGATCCCTTGTGCATCTCCTAGTAATGTGTCCCGGGCGCTAGAGATGTCTACACCAATCCTTTCGAGAAGCTCGGCGAACCGACGCCTCGGCGGCTGCCCATGCGCACGTCAGACGCAGCGCTTCGGATGGGTGCTCCTACATATTATCAACATACGATCCACTGGGGAGTTTCCTCTCGATGCATCAAGACATATCTCATGAGACGAGTGTTGTGTGACGAATTTCCTTCCGTCTCTCCTTGAATTTCCTTGTCCCGACGCTGCTGGTTCAGCGCCGTTTCTCAAATGTTACTTTTCTAGATTCCATTAGGTCTGTCAACATTCTCCGCCCCACAATGCAGAATGTCGCTTACTTCTTCATAGCTTCTGTACAACTATGTTTCTCAGCCACTCTAGCTGGCTATGCATTATATTGCCTACCCTAATAGCAGCCACGCCTCAGAAGACGGTACCGGCACGACCCAAGCGTTCACTACCCCCAAAGCTTCAACAAGTACCTGCATGTGCACAGCCATGCCTGCAGACGTCGCTATCCGAACAGTTTCCTTTTGCATGTACCACCCCAGTGGATCTCAATTGCCTGTGTTCTCGATATAGTTTCAACGGCCAGACGCTGGGCGAAGTGGCCGTTGGATGCATATATGCGTCCTGTTCCAAGTATCATGGCACGACTTCAGCGTACAACGTTTGCTTGGGACTGAGTTACGCCGTTGCACCGACATTGACAGCTATCACTGTAGTTGCAAGAAGCTCATCGATGTCAGCGAGTATTACCTCTTCCCGTCCGATCGCTATTACAACCTCTCATACAACACCGACACCTTCATCGACGCCTACTACACGGACTTACGTTACCGACACGGTCATTGCAGACTCTGTCTCCTTAGTTCCGTCTGCAACCTCGACAACATCACGGGAAACGACAACACCGCTTGCTGCTTCAGACCCTCCCAAAACAATGACGCCCGCTCAGATAGTGGGATTATCTGTCGCAGTCGGAGCGGCCTTTGTCATCGCTATTGGTCTCATGGGCCTTACAATATTTCTGAGAAGACGAAGAGAGCGAAAGCATGGTATTCCCATAAACGAGAAGGCCGGATTATCACCAGGGCCAAGTACCTACTCCCTACCTTTCGCGCCAGAGTCCCCTGCGCCAGAACCACCCAATCGGTTCCTACTATCTCCTCCTCCAGCACAAAAGAGGTCTGATCGAAGTGTGAGAGTTCAGTACGCAGCAGATGCAGTGCCGAAGCCATTGAAGCTCAACGTAACTCGCAATCTCACCGCGTCTTCGGAGGTGCTGCCTGCACCGTCCCATACCGACCTGAACACAATACATCCGCTTCTACGCCCTGGTCGTACTACCCCAGACAATACTTCCAGCTCTTCCATCCCACTTGAACAAATCGGCCTTGCAATTACCGTTGAGCCTCCTCGGCCGGCTGCAAGTCAAAATGAGCAGAAAGTGCAAGTTCCGGTAGGGGAGCCCAAACAGCAACGGCCGACTATCTCGCGACGCAATGCCGACATTTCGCAACGACCGGACAGTGTTATGACCCAGACTACCTTGTTCGAGGAGGATGATATCCGCAGGGAGTCGAAGTTGCTGCCTGCATTACCTCAAGTTCCTATTCCTCCGATACGTACGTTTCAGCCTTCGCGACCATTGCCAGCTACGAGCCCTATCCAAGCTGCAATGGAGAGCACGTCGATCAGGCGGGTACCACAGCAATCCGAGCTTTTTTTGGATATCCCGCTCCGATACTCAAGATCGCAACTACCAAAGGTTGACACAGTGGAGACGCTACCTCGTCGCAAGCGAGTGTCGGCTTCTGCCACTAAGAGACAACTGGCTTCCAAAACTCGAATATCAGAAAACAACCCCAGGTCTGCTGACTCGGAAGTCAGTCAGGGCGGGGACATACCGGACTACTACTTCACGGCTTACGAGCAGCCTAAGACAATACACTCAGTATCGCCTGGCAACCTAGGCAGGCGTTTTCGACCGAAGGCAGATCAGACATATGGTAATGCTAAGCCGAAGCGGTCCTCCAGCAACGTGTCAAGAGCGACCTCAAGAGCATCGACGAATATCCGCGATTCCTGGTCGTCACAAACGTCTTTCGAGACAGTTGAACCCGATGATCCTACGCCAGAGGATGTTGAGAACGACAAGCAGTTCCAAGACGGCAAGCTCTCACCAGTAGCGGAGTCTCCAATTCACAAGCTGCGTTACCCAAAAGTACCACGAACCACCAACCAGCTCGTCCCACGCAGCCCCAAAAGCCCACTAAGCCAAGCTAGTCAAGACAGTCCTCGTTGGCAACCGCAACCATCTTCACTGCTTGTGAAACGGAAAGGCGAGCAAGGCGCTCTCAAACTCGGCAGCCCGTTCAGATCAGGTTCACCCGACGCGCGAACAGCGAGTGAGATACGCAGGTACCGACAACATCTCCGCAGCAGCAGTGTCGAAACGTTCAGTCCTGCGCGGAATAGCGAGCGCTCCACTCGGACTCAAAGCAGCCTCTGGCCAAAGAGCCCTGCCATGTTTGAGCCAGATGTTGTGAGACCACTTACAATTCGCAAGACGCAGCTGCTACAAACACCAACGACTCAGGATATGGAGGCGCTCAAAAGCCCGGTTTGGGTGCCGAGATTGACACCTACAAGGCAAGGAGACGATCTTTTCATCAATGTTACCTACTCGAAGCCAGGACAGCCCGGTAGTGGCACCTCTTCGTACGTTCCCTAACTTTTAACCTTTTCTCTTCTCTTCGTATACTTTCTCTACTACTTTGTAATACCGGCAAAGCGTTGACGCTGCCTCATCCTGTAATCACCAGGGTGTGTCCTATCTAAAGGACGCTATGTCAAGACTTGACGACACCATCTCTTTGTTATACTTTGTATAGTACGATACCCATGGGCACTCATTAAAGATGTATCTCGTCATCGGCATGGCGTTCAGGCTGGAGACTATCGGAGGAAATGTATCATAGTAGAAACGACCTAGGTATATGTGAGAAATTGTACATGGCTAGACCAAGGATGGTCCTCGCATCGTGAGCTGTGATAATTTTTCCGCCAGCCGGAATTTCTTTAGCCCAAAGCCATGATTCTCAAAGGACCAAGGAGTGACTTGAAAGATCTTTCGAGAGGCTGCAGCACGTGGTGTAATTAACCGCCGGTGCTGGTGCTTTACCCGTTGGACTGGACGTCGGGGCTGTGTCTGACCTGCGAGCGTCGGAGATATTTTCCACCCGCGGAGGTCGAGGTTTTCACGACAGAGCCTCATGTTCTGAAGAGCCTCCAAGTATCTACCAACTATCCAAAAGACAAATAAGGTCCTAGCCAGCTCCATCCACGGATCACGGACTTTCTACTTGGGATGATGGTTTGTCTGTACATGGTGGCTCGCATCGAGGCACGCTCGCGCCTAGCCGTCGGTCGTTCGCTGGACAGGAACCGAGGGCAATTGCCTTCATACTTGGTAAAAGTCACGAACAAACATAGAAGATATTGAACAGTTACTGTTGTGCACGATAGTCGGTGCCGACGGCGGGGTTGCACTCATGTGTGTAAAGGGTGTTACATATCCCGCCGGAGATGAAACCGAGCCAGACATGGTCGGCTCGGCTTTTGACAGCAGAATGATGCAAAGATGGGCAGTGTTCATTCCACAGAGGAGTGATAAACATGCAGAGCGAATGTTTGCTTTGGGAAAGAATAGCAATAATTATCCAGAAAGCCATGAGTTAGAAGACGAGGTTCAGTCAGCTATGGTGGCGATTTGTCATTGCATAGTCACTACCGTATGAGAAGATACAGGCCAGTTGCGGCGAGGGTGCTCTTCGGGCTTTGCCCGGCCGGCGTGGGCTTTGGTGGGGCTGCCAATTGCTCTGAGAACATCGATACTGATTAATCCGCACTAACCAACAGAGACCCCCATCTGCGCGCTGCCTACAAAACTTTGTCGCCTCCCAACACTCCGTCTTTCTTCTCCCTTCCTCTGTCACGTTCAAAATGCCTTATAACAAGACAGACGAGCTCGCGATTAACACCATCCGAACCCTCGCGGTACGTTCTCGCCCTACGTTTCTACCCCGCCATGACAGCAACCTTGCCCCGCTATGACGGTTTTTCTCTCAACGCGTCTACGGCTGCATTCAACGCATCCTGCACGCTCTACAGCTTCAATTTACTGACGAGATTCGTTCCTCCAGGTCGATGCTACGCTCGCTGCGAACTCCGGCCACCCCGGGGCTCCTATGGGAATGGTAAGTATTGCCCGGGTACGAGGTCGATGTCTTAGACATATCAACCTCATCCCCTTACCACTTATCTGGCTTAACTGACTTCTGCGCGCTTAGGCCCCGGTGGCGCATGTGCTGTTCAACAAGTTCATGACTTTCAACCCCAAGAACCCCGACTGGGTCAACCGCGATCGTTTCGTGCTCTCGTACGTTCTCTCCGTTTCCTCTAGCTCCGCGATAGTCACGTATGGCGCATCTCTCCGAACAATGCGCCGGGAGACGGCATATCAAACAGCTATCTCCGCGGGACAACAGTTATCAACAGGACTTGCTTTTGTTGTCTCGAATTGGTCTGGCATGATGCCAGGATCTGGACTAGGAAAACAACATCTCCGCGAAGCTCCGCTGTTTTGCAAGATCTGCTTGGCTTTTTTTGCGGGGCATGATGCAATGAATTTACTGACGCCAAGTCCAGCAACGGTCACGGATGCATGCTCCAGTATGCTCTCCTCCACCTTTTCGGCTACAAGTTGTCCATCGACGACTTGAAGAACTTCCGTGTAGGTTTCCAAGCGTACTTGAGGTGTCCAGATGTGGGTATTAATTATGACAACAGCAAGTCGACAGCATTACCCCCGGTCACCCCGAAGCTCACGACACTCCTGGTATTGAGGTCACCACCGGTCCTCTCGGACAGGGTTTCGCCAATGCCGTCGGTCTCGCTATTGCGCAGGCGCATACCGCGGCCGTCTTCAACAAGCCCGGCTACGAGCTGATCAACAACCACACATACATGTTCTTCGGTGATGGCTGCGCCATGGAGGGAATTGCCAGCGAGGCTGCCTCTACTGCAGGTCACTTGCAGTTGGGCAACTTGATTGCCATCTACGACGACAACCACATTTCCATTGGTACGTTGCTCGGCGATTTGATATGGTTGAGACGCTAATCATGAGTTTGCAGATGGTGACACCAAGTGCGCATTCACCGAGGACGTTCTGAAGCGCTTCGAGTCCTATGGATGGCACACTCTACACGTTGAGAACGGCGACAGCGACCTCGAGGGCATTGAGAAGGCTATTGCTGAGGCCAAGAAGGTCACAGACAAGCCCTCAGTCATCAAGCTCACCACCACCATTGGTTTTGGTTCCAAGCTCCAGGGTACCGGTGGCGTTCACGGCAACCCCTTGAAGGCCGATGATGCCAAGCAGGTAAAGGAGAAGTTTGGCTTCGACCCAGAGAAGACCTTCCAGGTTCCCCAGGAGGTCTACGACCAGTACCACAAGCACGCTGCTGAGGGTGCTGCTGCTGAGGAGGAGTGGAACAAGCTCTTCGAGAAGTATGGCAAGGAGCACAAGGACCTTCACGCCGATCTTGCTCGACGATTGACTCGCGATCTGCCAGAGGGCTGGGTCAGCAAGCTCCCCACATACCAGCCTTCGGATCCTGCCATTGCGTCCCGAAAGCTTTCCGAGAGTGTCTTGGAGGCCATTCACGACGTCATCCCTGAACTCCTTTCTGGTTCCGCTGATCTGACTGGTTCCAACAACACCCGCTGGAAGAACGCTATTGACTTCCAGCCCCCCAGCCTTGGTATCGGCGAGTGGTCTGGTCGCTACCTCCGATACGGTGTCCGTGAGCACGCCATGGCCGCCATCATGAACGGTATGTCTGCCTATGGCACCATCATCCCCGCCGGTGGTACTTTCCTCAACTTCGTCTCATACGCTGCCGGTGCCGTCCGTCTCTCCTCGCTTTCACACCAGCGTGTCATCTACGTTGCTACCCACGACTCCATCGGTCTTGGTGAGGATGGTCCCACTCACCAACCTATCGAGACGCTTGCCCACTTCCGTGCTCTACCCAACATGATGGTGTGGCGCCCTGCCGACGGTAACGAGACCTCGGCTGCCTACTACATGGCTCTCACCTCCAAGGGAACTCCGTCCATCCTTGCCCTTACCCGCCAGAACCTGCCTCAGCTTGAGGGCTCGACCATCGAGAATGCCATCAAGGGTGGTTACGTTGCTCTTGAGAACGAGAAGGCTGACGTCACCCTCGTCTCCACTGGTTCGGAGGTTTCGCTTTGCTTGGAGGCTGTGAAGGCCCTCAAGGAGCAGGGTCTTACCGCACGTGTTGTTTCCCTGCCCTGCTTCGAGGTCTTCGATTCCCAGTCCAAGGAGTACCGCCTCTCTGTCATCCCCGACGGTATCCCTACCCTCAGCGTGGAGGTCATGTCCACTATGGGCTGGGAGAAGTACTCTCACGAGCAGTTCGGCCTCAACAGGTTTGGTGCTTCCGGTCCCTACAAGGAGGTTTACAAGGTATGTTTTCCGTTCTCTACGCTAAGAACATAGACTGACACAATTACAGAAATTCGAGTTCACTCCTGAAGGCATTGCCAAGCGTGCTAAGCTTACCGTCGACTTCTACAAGGATGTCAAGCCCCTCCGCTCGCCCCTCAACCGTGCATTCACTCAGCTTATCTAAGGTATTGAGGAAGGTTTTGGGGTGGGATGGTAACTGTTACGATTTGCTATGAATGAATGGTAGATGAGATGAGCGCGCTTTGCTGGCTATCGGTAGCTGCGTCATGGGCGCCACGGAAAAAGGAAATAGGTGTATAGAATTGATATCTTTGTTTGGTCCAATGACAACTTAATAGACGATACGGAAATCCCTTGGTGCTTCGCGTGCGTGGGGAGCGCTGCTTCCGGCGTTTATCAGTACCGCAACATATCCACGCAGGAAGTGGATAATTAACATCTGCTACATTTCGGTGTACCTGATTTAGTCGTAGATGGGGTTTACAATAATCTTTGGCTAGAGATATATTAAAGTTCGATATACTTCCTCAGTAAGACGTTCGACTCAGATGTCTAGGCATGGGATTCGGGTGATGGTTACCTCCGAATCCCTGCTATTGACGCAGGGCGCAAGGCGTGGACAGGAGTTCGCTGCTACACTCACGAACTTATGTATGATCGGGTGGAATGATTGGTAATAACCAGGAAGTAACATGCCATCCTATATAAGATCTCAGGGCTGTGGTAGGAGGATGAGTTTTGAGAAGTAGAAAAGGGTCGTGCAAGATACACACTGCCTTCCTTCCGTCTCCTTTTAGCCTACCTGCTTGACGTCCAAGAACGAAGCGCTCGCCGGAAATATATCTCTAGCCTCCTGCGACATGGCCAAAATCCTTGCCGTCTTCGGTGCCACAGGTCAACAAGGCTCCTCCGTCGTTCAACATGTTGTCCAAAACCCCGACCTTAGAGCCCAGTACACCATCCGCGCCCTCACTCGCGACACTAACTCAGCTTCCGCACGGAGTCTTCAAAACAAGGACATCGAAGTACTCTCTGCCGACGTGCTTGACCGCGCCTCCCTAGATCATGCTTTACGCGGCGTCCACACCGTCTTCGCAATGACACCGCCCTACACCTCACCCAGCGCACCCCAAGGCCCCTCAGCCCTCGCGTTCGAATTCGAAAACGGAAAGCGCATAGCCGACGCCGCGCTCGCCGCAGGCGTGAAGTTCTTCATCTTCAGCACTCTACCCTCTGTGCGTGAGATTTCGCACGGGAAGTACACTTCCCTCGCGCCGTTCGACGGTAAAGCAAAAGCCGAGGCGTATATCCGCGGGCTTGCCGAGTCCGGGATGAAAAGCGCGTTTATCTGCCCTGGGGCATTTATGGAGAACTTTGCGGCGCAGAGGTGGAGTGCGCCGAGGAAGGGGGAGGATGGGGTGTGGGTGCTTACGAGGCCTAATGGGCTAGGGTTCAGGATTCCGTTGATTGCTGCGAGGGAGGATGTGGGGACCTTTGTTGGTGCGGTTTTGCGGGATGGGGAGAATTTTAAGGGGAGGAGGGTTTGTGCTGCGGAGGGGAGGTATACTTGGGAGGAGGTTGCGAGGTGTTTGGGGAGGAGTGTGGGGAGGGAGGTTAGGTTTAGGCGGTGCTCTTGGGAGGAGTGGAGGGGGATGGCGCCGTTTGAGGGGTTGAAGGATTTCTTGGAGGAGGTGTACAGGTATCCGGAGGAGTTTGGGGGGTACTTTGGGGAGGGGGAGGAGGAGGGTGTGAGATGGGCCGTGGAGAGTGTGGGCGGAAAGAGTGAATTGACGTCGTTGGAGAAGTTCTTGGAGAAGTATACCTTTGAATTGGGTGATTGAGTGTGAAGGAGGTTTGAGATCCAGCGTGAAAGTGGGTCGATGACTTTGGAGAGACTTATTGTGAGAGGTTGTATGGACGGAGAGAGTGTGTGAAAATGGTGCATAGGGTCGACTTCTCAGTCGACGAGAACAACTGCCGTGGGCCTGTGTGGATGTTCGTACTTTTTTACTTGTATCTAATCTTACCTGCTTGATATTACACTGCCGTTCGTCTCATGTCAGTGCTTAGCCATGTGTTATCGTTGAGGTCATTAAACCATGGAGATAGCGACTGAGGTACGGAAGAGGAGTGTTCATCAAAGACCAGCTCCACGCCGATTTGGTCAATAGGATTCCCTACAATGGCATATGGGAACATTGATCGTCACCAGTTGGTTGTGACGATGGCCGTGCGGAAGACATGCCTCGGAGGAAACGGGATCAGTAGTCAACGTATGCGACAAGCACAATGCAACACGATGGATTGCAACGGTGTCGCCGTGTTCTTGTGTTGCTGCCCCGAGACATGAGATCGGTGCGTTGGGAAGGCGGCTGGATTTAGCGACTAGGCCGCTACCCGCTCCGCTCCGCTCCATGGGTACCAACCTGTAACTGTACATATGACGTGCCGCCATCCGAGGCTTACTGAGGCGGCAATGGTTGGTGGGCGTGTTGTGGGTTGACAGACCCACATTGCGGATCTCCCATTGCAGATGCGGTGTTCCTGGAGTGACATGCAGGAAATCGCGGCACTTGATTGCAGTACATAATCGACAAACAAGAAAGACACCCGCATTTAGATGTGCCATGAGGCCTGTCACCTGTGCCGATACTGGAAGGTTTGACGAAGGATCGGGCAGGTAAGATGCAATTACCATGAGACAAGGCTGAGCATCAATTCGATCTTCGATGTGCTAGGCAAGCGTAAGCCAATGAAAGGAGTGGCTCTGATGCTCTGTCTCGTAACATGATGCAATAACGAAGCCACACAAACTGATTGAAGGCAATGCGAGCGCTGGGAGGTGTTGTTGGGCTGCATCTTCTCGCTTCTGCAAACATCGAAGAGCTCTCCTTCTCGATGCGGGATTTTTAGATGGCGACAGATGACGGCCCGGTCGAGGGGAACGGGCGAGATTGCTGGAAAAGGAGGTGATACTGCCAGGAGATGGATCTTGATCTGTCTGTGAATGGGGCCAACCGTGGCCTGGGATCGTGCTGTGACCCTCGCTTTTGGCGCCGCGAATGAGATACACCGTTTCAGGAAAACCAGAGCGTCGCCGCCTTGCGCCAGAGGCTTCAGCTTGCTAAATATATCGTAAATGGCGTAAAGGAGCGAGAAATAACCCACCGTATATTGTGCCGGAGGGAGCATTGATGGGTTGTCGTACACCCTAATGCACCGGTCGCAGGCTCCATAAGAGCGACCCGCACCTTCCGGGCCAACCTGCGTCATATCTGGAGCGTTACACACCTCATGCTCAATTGCAACAAGCCGCCATCGATCGCTCATCTTTAGGTCCGCCCGCCTTCTCCAACCGCGCGAGCTGCTACACCGAACGCGAGCTAGAAGGGACGCCTCGGCCCAAGCCGCATTCCCCGTCTTCGTACTGTCCCATCTGTCCTCTCAGCTCTCTACCCAACGTGGGTATTCATTCGATCGCCAAAGACATCGACTTCCTGTTGCTGCATGTATTGATCCGCATTTCCCGGATTCCAAGGAACCTGGCGCGAATCAAGCGTCCTTGGCCACCACTCAGCCCCAACCAGCAGGTTCCTCCTATGCAGCCTAGTTACGTCGACCAGCATGCCTGCGCGTCCCAACTTTACAAGCAAGCTGTCGCTGCCAGTCCGCTTGAAGCACAACAACAGCACAAACTCGGCTCCCACGAGCGTTCCCAACAGCCGCACCGTCAGTCCAAAACGTGCAGCGATGAGTGACAACGGCAAGCCTGGGTTGGTGCTGCGCGCGAATGTCATCCAGGTGGGCGCTACCCCGCGGAGAGGTACCACTGAGCTAACCGCCGCTGCAGGGCCGCAACCTCGCTGCAAAGGACAGGAGCGGTACTTCTGATCCTGTGAGTGCACCCCGACCGCCAATTCCTGCAATATGTTGCAGTACGTTCTGTAGCTGACGATGGATCCCGCAGTACCTCGTCCTAAATGTAGGAGACGCTCGCGAAGCCACGCCGCCGATCAACAAGACACTGAATCCAGAATGGAACACCACGCTCGAGTTCCCCATAGGCCCACAGAGCATGCTGCTCGAGGCTTGCTGCTGGGACAAGGACCGCTTTGGCAAGGACTACATGGGCGAGTTTGACGTCATACTCGAAGACATCTTCCAGAACGCACGAGCGGTGCAGGAGCCGAAATGGTTCCCTCTGGAGTCGAGGCGCACCGGCAAGAAGAAGGCAGTGGTCACGGGCGAGATTCAGATACAATTCTCTCTCGCCGATGCGGGCAACCTCAACGCATCCAATGACGAACTCATCCAGAAGTTCATGTCTTTCGTCGCCCAAACGCCCAGCCCTGACGAGGACGACGAGGACCTTCTGCTCCGAACAGAAAGCGCAGAGAACGATGAGGAGGCCGACGAGGATGAGGAGAGTTCAGACGAAGCGCAAGACGAGAGCAAGAAGGCTGAGAAGAGGGAGAAGCGGCGCAAGAAGCTTAGGTTGGCGAGACTGAAGAAGAAGGCGAACAAGCTCCGAAGCTACGAATTCTCTGACAAGACCGAAGTGGCGGGTGTGCTTTTCCTGGAGATCAGCAAGATCACAGACTTGCCTCCTGAGAAGAATGGTAGGTGCAAAAGTTGCACACAGCATTCGTCAGCTAACGTGCTGCAGTTACTCGCACCTCTTTCGATATGGATCCGTTCGTTGTCACTTCGCTCGGAAAGAAGACGTATCGCACGAAGACCATTAGTCATAATCTGAACCCGGTCTTTGACGAGAAGCTCGTTTTCCAAGTCCTCAGGCACGAGACCAATTACTCCGTCAGCTTCACAGTCATAGACAAAGACAAGTTCTCTGGAAACGACTACGTTGGAACGGTCAATTTCCCGGTTGAGAAAGCGCTTTCCGTGGCCCCTGATGCTGACCCTACAACCGGTCTCTACAAACTGCCTGAGCCATCCGATTCTCCGGGTCTTCCAGAGACCAAGGATGCTAGGAGATCGCGCTTCCGGCTTCCGTTATCTAGATCGTCATCCACTAATAGTCTTTCATCCCGTCTTGGTCGGCCCAGTTTGCGCAAGGAAAACTCGGCGGGCTCCTTATCAGGAAAGGATTCCAATGGTAGCTTAGCACCACCTCCGACGAGTGTCCCGCAAATGCCTGGAGATGATGGCAACGGACAAGCTGCCCCTGGCATCCCTTCAGTCAATGTGGATCCGACCGCTGTAGATGACCAAGATCTCAAACTATATACACTGCCCCTGGTAATGAAGAACAAAGAGCGATGGGAGGCCAAGCACAGTCCAACCTTACACATCAAGGCTAAATACCTTCCTTACAAGGCTCTGCGACAGCAATTCTGGCGAGCCATGCTCAAGCAGTATGATGCCGATGACAGTGGCCTGATCGATAAAGTCGAGATCACCACTATGCTGGATACTCTAGGCTCGACACTACATGAATCCACCATCGATGGCTTTTTCCGAAAGTTCTCGGCAGAGAACAACGGCGACGAGGTGCTCACTTTCGACCAAGTGGTCATGTGCTTGGAAGAGCAGCTACAACGTGGCGAGGAACGGGACGCTAAGAAGAGTGCTTTTGGGCATCTCACAGCTTCAAGTAGTGATCTTCTTACTTCGGGCACCGCCACACCTTCTCTTACCTCTGGCACACAGACTCCGCTAAACGCGCACCCCTCTCAGACGTCGATACCAGCTTTAGACACAGACCACCTCGGCACTGAAGGTGAGGAAGGTGATGTTCTACCAGGAGATGATTTGGCGGACGATAAGGGTGAAGAACACGTTATTGAGATCCGAGAGTGTCCTATCTGCCATCAGCCACGTCTGAACAAGAAGTCAGATGCTGATATCATCACACACGTTGCTACCTGCGCTAGTCAGGATTGGCGACAGGTCAACAACATTGTCATGGCAGGGTTCGTTACTTCGAGTCAAGCCCAGCGGAAGTGGTATTCAAAGGTCATCACGAAGATCTCGTACGGCGGATACAAGCTCGGAGCCAACTCTGCCAACATTCTTGTGCAAGACCGCCTTACGGGACAGATCAACGAGGAGCGCATGAGTGTCTATGTGAGGCTTGGCATCCGTCTACTGTACAAAGGTCTTAAGGCGAACAACATGGAGAAGAAGCGAAGTGAGTGTTCAAGTCATTTGTTGTGCGCTATACTGACATTGACCAGTCCGGAAACTGTTGCGTTCCCTTAGTTTCAAGCAAGGAAAGAAATACGATGACCCGGCATCTGCTAGAGAAATCGAGGGCTTTGTTGCTTTCCATCAGCTTGACATGTCTGAGGTCTTGCTCCCTACATCAGAGTTCAAGAACTTCAACGAGTTTTTCTATCGAGCATTGAAGCCCGGAGCGCGGCCGTGCTCCGCACCAGAGGATCCCAGAGTTATCGTCTCACCTGCAGACTGTCGGACGGTAGTCTTCAATACTCTCGATGCAGCTCAGGCGATTTGGGTCAAGGGGCGAGAGTTCACGGTCCAACGACTGCTAGGCGATGCTTATCCTGAGGACGCGAAACGCTATGTCGGAGGATCTCTTGGCATTTTCCGTCTTGCCCCTCAGGATTACCATCGCTTCCATATTCCCGTTGATGGTGTTATGGACGAGCCAAAGCCTATTGAGGGAGAATATTACACGGTCAACCCGATGGCTATCCGTTCTGCACTCGACGTGTACGGCGAGAATATCCGAGTCTGTGTACCGATTGACTCAGTAGCCCATGGACGGGTGATGGTGATCTGTATTGGTGCGATGATGGTCGGTAGCACAGTCATCACACGTAAAAAGGGAGATCAGGTCAAGCGAGCTGAGGAATTGGGGTATTTCAAGTTTGGTGGAAGTACCCTCCTGTTACTCTTTGAGCCAGGGCAGATGCGCTACGACGATGACCTCGTCGACAACTCCAAAGCTGCTTTGGAAACTCTCGTAAGTCTACTCATTCACCACTATGCTGGAAACCAACTAATCCGTACAGGTTCGAGTCGGTATGTCTATTGGCCATAGCCCCAACAGGGCCCCCCACACACCTGATATGCGCAAGGAGAACCCCACGCATGAAGAGAAGCAAGACGCAAAGCGTCGTATTGAGGGCAGTCTGGCACCAGAAGGAGCTCAGGGGCCAATGCCGGGCGCAGGCTTCCAATAGTTGTTTCCATAGTATTGGGTAAACGTGAGGAGGGATATTTGAGTGTATAGGGGTAACGAGTTGACGAAGGCACGATAGCATACAGGATTGATTGCGGTTGGGATGCTGCTCTCTCCAAGGCGTTGGGTATATGACGGCATAGTAACATCGGATAACTGTAGTTATATGTTCACTCTGAGGCTGAATCGCCAGCTTTGCCAAACTTGTATGATCAAAAGAAACCACGCAATGTCAGATAATTGCTACCACTTGTTTTGGAAGCGAAGAAGCCCGGGAGAGAAGTTGATCTTGTGCTCCTTGGCTTAGTCAGCTGGCTCAACGCCAACTGCGTGCCAAGCAGCCTTGACCCAGCAAGCCGCCCGTGTTTACACTGACGCACGCCCACTACAATCCCAGGCCGTGTGCGACTGCCAACACTTCCCCCGAACGCGCCCAGGCAGTAATTGCATTAATCGCCAATTCCTACGACATTACCATACCAGACAATAGAATATAATATTCGCGCGCCATCCGAAATCGCCGACGTGCGCGTGTGTTGTTGCCGCGCACAGCCCATGCACGCGCTTCGCTCTCCGCACCCGCCAGCAACCACGCAACAACCGAACTCATGACCGCTATCTTCGCAAGATCACCTTTGCAACCGCTACCGATGGCCACAAACGGCGCGACCGCGCGACGGAGGAGCGCCAGAACCGCATTCGAGGAGGACGATGCGCCAGCTACGAAAAGGGCGAAGACGGAAGTGAATAGGACAGCGAAGAAGACAAACGGCGCGACAAAGAAAGCTACAAAGACAGGTAAGTTGGAGGCACTCGTGGAACGTCAAGTGGGATGTTGCATGGTTTCAATCGCGCGCAAGTCGCGCCATTGAGCAGCAATTAAAGGACTAGACCGGCTAACAGGAGTGCAGCATACGACGAGGATGACGACGGTTTTCAGTTCACGCGTCGCACGTCAAGACGGACATCCAAAGCACCACCTGTGCCCGAACCAATACCTGAAGAACCAGCCAAGCCCCCGCCAGCGCGCAGAAAGAAATCAATCGCTGCGCCTGAACCCGAGGAACCTGCCCCGCATAGAAAAAGGAGGTCGACGCGTTTGTCGGGTAATAAGGAACACTTGGAAGAGATAGATGAAAGCGCAGAACTGACGACATCTGCACCAAAACGAACGAAAAAAATCGTGCCTGTAGAAAAAGTCAAGAAGAAACAGGTCACTCCAGCGCCGGAACAGCAAGCAGAGGTGGAGAGAGAAGCGCCTCTTCTCGTGCAAACACCGAAGCTTAATGGGCTCCATGTGGCTAAGAAGCGCGATGGAGCGACCAAGATTATGCTCCCTTTTGCAGACACGCCCGTGATTAATCGTAACAAAGAAATGCGGAAAGCGAGTAAAGATGGGCATCGACGGAGTAGCACAGGGTTGAGGGGCAGGAGAGCAAGTTCATTAATCGATAGTGGGATGTCTAACGGTAAGCTTGCGCAAATGCGTTTACTTTGAGGGAGCCCTACTAATCTGCGCCAGCATTACCCCATTCGGAGGTCGAAGTTCGCGATTTCTACAAATATATCGAGCAAAGCTTACCGGAACCGCGGCGCATGAAGCAACTACTGACGTGGTGCGGCTCCCGAGCGCTGCCTGAAAAGCCATCGGGCGATGTTAAGAACGCGAATGCAATTATGGCTGCACGAGCGATCCAACAAGAGCTTATAGACGATCTTGCGAGCAAACCAGAGCTTTCAGATTGGTTCAGCAGGGAAGAAACAGCACCACCGACTGTGGTGAAGAAGCCAAATCCCCAGAACGTCAAGAATCAGGCAACACTTGAAGAGTTCGAACAGGAAATTAAACGGTAAAACATATCTCATATTGTGCAATGACGTAATCTATACTGACATCGATTAGCCTCGAGGAAGAGAAAGCCGCATGGGAAGCTCTGGCCTCGTTCTCAAAGCCACCACCACCATCAATACAAGCCGCAACCCCCACACTCTCCGACATCGACGCCTCCATCCTCGACCCTCAACAAGCTTCTATACTAGCCGCTCTTCAACAATCACAACCCGCGCAACCCACAGAGTCGTCATCCGAACCGTCCTCCTCTACATTCACATTCACCACACCCGCCGCACTGCAATCCCATCTCGAAAAGCTCTCACTCTCTCTAGAACCAAACATCGACCTCTTCGCAGACGGCGTGCACAAGATCGAGCAGTACAGAAAGACAGCGGACCGGGTAGCAGACCGCGTGCTGGGCACCGCGTCGAAGCGATTAGAAGAGCGGGACAAGGAGAGCAAGGAGAAGGCTGGCAGCGAGGGGATAGGCGTGGGCGATGTGCTCAGGGGCTTGGCCGGCGTGCTGAAAGAGTCGTAGGACGTCTCTCTGTTCGGCGCGGTTGTAGTGACGGTTACGGAGGTGGTGCCGTTGAAAGAATAATCGTCTGTTGTGCAAGAGGATGGCTGGCTCGCGAGTTTTTATGAATGATTGCTTGATGCGACGTGCGAGTTTGTGCGTTTTGCCGTCTGTATGAGAATGATGTATGTGGAGTTAGATTTGCTGTTTTCAATTTGTCGGGTCTGGTGGCTTCGGCTGTGCTGGGTTGCATTCCAGGCGTTTATATCATGGGTGAGGGGATTTGGGTATACCATTCTCTGTTGAGTCTATACTGTTACAGCTACATTAAGTGTCAAGCCATCTTCGCATTAACATTGTCTGACATTGCTACCATTATATTCGTCAACATTTCGTGTTAACATTCTGTGTCAACATTTCGTGTCAACATTTCGTTTCATCAGCTCTCACGTCCAGACCATATTGCCCCATAAGTGTGCACCTCCTTGTACCTCGTTGCACTTCCTATCTGTCGAATTCACATTTTTACGCACCAAACCACAAGCCTGCCGATCTCTTCATTTCCTAGGTGGATGCCGAAGCCCAAAGTCAGTCTGAGGAAAAGAAGCCTCTGTTCGAGATACTTCATAACTTCCAAAGAAGCGCTCACGAGCTGTTCGGCAGTGCGGCCGAGAAGCTGTTCCCACGCTGCGTCCGAAAAGATGAGCTTGCCGGTGCTGATTGTTCCGGTCTCGTCAATGACGTCGCCCAGCTGCGTCACATCAGCTGCAGTCTTTTCCAATGGCTGAGGGTTTGTCCATGTGCAGCCACAAACTTACTATGCAAGGATTGATCCGTAGCGTGCACTCCCTGTCACATTGTCGGCACCTAGCCATCACTTTGCTAGCGAAGATTGGCTTGCCGCAGCATTCGTTGCTCATAAGCATCTCGCGCTTGTAGTTCACGACAATGTTGAGCTGCGTGAGGATGATGCTCATGTACCCCACAGCTTTCTCCTTCGGATTTGTCCTTACGAAGTCGTCGATCTCACTCAGTTTGTACAGGACCTTGATGGCTGCACCTTCCGCTTTCTTTGCATCGAAGACGTCGTGCGGGAAGTCCGGGTTGACATGCTCTCTCTTGATGAGACGTTGAGTAAGGGCCCTGAGATACCGAGCCTCAGCAAGCGCAGGGTCGATATACAATTGTGTATTCGCGTTTAGCGACAATTTCGCGCTCCTATCAATACGCCAGCCGGGGTTGGCGATGAGTAAGGCAGTTTGGTAAGGGATCCACGCAGATGCTGATCCTGAAACAGATCCATAGAGGGTGAGGAAGCCCTCTGACGTATCATCGAGAACGACAACATAGACCGATTCTGAGGTATTGCCGTTCTTGTTGGTGACTGGATTCTTGTTAGACTTTGAACTAACGCCGAGTACCTTCAGGCACCGTATAATGTATAAGTGGCTCAGGAGATTCCGTGTATCTGACACAGTGGTCTCCCTCTTCCATCTGTCTTGAGGGCGCGTCACTTACACTTCTTCCTCGGTCCAATACTCTTTACACAGACCAGAAGCTTACAGTCGTCCACATCAAACCCGCCATCCGTGAAGTTCCTTAGCGTCATAAGACCTGGCAACACCTGATTGTCCTTCGCTCCGAACGGCCTCCTGCACAGGGTCCCATCGTCGCTTCGCTCATGTATCATGAAGTGACAGTTCCGCTCATTCTCGGGGAAGATGCTGGTGAAAAGCGGCGCGGCATTAGGCGCGAGTCCAACCTGACCATCTCCTTGACTAATATGGACAGTCCATAAGGTCACCAGTTGGCCTAGCTTCAGTGCATAGAGTGGTTTCGCGTACCAGAGCCGCACAGTCATGACGCCCGTGTCATCAGCGACCATTAACTTCAAGAAGCCTTGGGCAGATTTCGGTTGCTTGCTAGGCTTGGGCGTGTCGTAAACGTTGACGATACGCCCCATAATAGTCAGGTAGCGTGGACCTGCCTCTAGAGAGGCGATATCGCTCTCCTCATAGTCAAGGACTGGCATCCATTCAGGCGTCGGCGAAGGCGCCTGCAGCTCTTCGGACGTAAAACCATCGCCAGGACAGGATTTGGTCGGCGAGGACGAAGAAGAGTACGATTGAATCGAGGATGCTGGCATTATTCGCGGAAGGCTGTACTGAGGACCGTGGGTGAAAAATGGAAGGCGTCACTGGAACAGGGCCTCAACATCCGGAAATGCAACAAAGTGAAAAGAATAGTAGAGGGGACTGTTAGTGAGAGGAATAAGAAGAAAAGAGAAGGGCTTCCAAGGCTCGGAGATTGTTGAATGTTGCGCGCCAAAGGCGGAGGAAGCCGCGAGGCAGGTCCATCTGGAACGGTCAGTTGCAACGGGGGCAGGAGCGACCATCGTCTCGGAAAGAACACTGAACGAAAACCACATGCTCGTGTAGGGTCGAGCGCATCAAAACATTTGGATCAGAGGAACGAGAACGATACCATGCATGCACAAGCTGACACTGCGTTGCGAAGGACATGGGGATATGAGAGGATGCAATTGCTCCATCTGATTGCTGCTATAGTGAAAGGGCGGCCGGGGCAGCTGTCTACCCGCCAGACAAGAAAATCAATCATGAGTTGAATCATGAATACCATCACCTCTTAGTAATCAGATACCTGCGGCCCAACGTTCCAGATCAGACGTGGATCCGCGTCGAGGTGGGAAGCCAACTGAGGTCGGATTCCTAGAAAAGCTTGTGCTCAAGAGTCATGCTAGACGCGTGGTCAGTGTAATTCAAAAAGTCAGGGACAGGTACAAGCTATCCGGGGGATTACTTACTCGCTCTCTGGCTCTAGGGCGAGGCACGCCCTGAAGATGTTCGTCAAGGCAGCACGCTGCTTGGCGAGTGCGTTGATGACAGGTGTGCCAGGAGGCGTCAGAGGAGCCTATGTGAGTTAGCAATGGGTGACAGAAATGAAGAGTACCGAACCCACCTTGAGCATGTAGCTGAGGATGCTGAGAACGCTGTGGAAGCCGGCGTACTTCGCTTCGGAAGCGTCGGCACTGTGTGCCTTCCACTGGATGCGAGTCATCATCTCCGCGACCAGGACCAAGTCGATGATCAAAGGAGAGGCCAGGAGCGAATCCTCGCAGACATTGAAGATGCTGATGGTCTGGTGTCCGCCCAGGAAGATCTCGGCATAGTACTCGTCGAGAGCACGCTTGTCATCGCCAACAGCGGGCATATACTTGATCACAACGGTGTGGTCCGGGTGCTCGCCTTCCTTGTACAAGACTGAGTTGGCAGCGACCATGTCATCGATCACGTTAGACTTGGAGATCTCCTTAGAGCGGAACTGCTTCTGGGAGCTGAGGTTCTTGCCGTCATTGTTGCCCAGGTGGTTGTAGCTGGCAACGGAGGTGAGCTTGATACCCGCGTTGATCAGAAAGTCCACGAGTGCAGACTTCATCTTGGTCTGGCCAGACTTGAAATCGTCCCCACCGATGAAAGCATTGTGCTTTTCCGCGAGCTGGATAGCGCCAGGAACGAAGGTGTTCTGAGGAGAACCGTTGATGAAAGGCACCTGGTCCAAGATACAGGCAACGGCGAACACGGTAGAGGGAGCGACTTCCTCGTGGCCGTTCTCGATAGCCTTAAGGAGGTTGTCGGCAGTGTCGTTGACGCCAGGCAGAATCTCGGCGAAGCGCTCCGTGTTGGCAGTCCACTGAACGATGACCTTGTCGAGGCCATTGGCAGCCTTGAACTCGCGGATGTCCTTGCGGATTTGATCAACATGAGCCATGGAAGCCTTGGAACCGGGAATGAGGTTGTCAGCGCGATCCTCCTGGTTGGCAGCAATGAAGTCAGGGTAGTAGACGCTAGGAAGAGGCTTGATCTGAGACATCTCCTTGCGAACCAGAGACTTCAAGGTCGGCTCGAGAACCTTAGCACGATCCATGGCTTCGGCCAAGTTCAGACCGCTAATGTCCCAACCGCCGATGACGAGGTCGTTGGGGTGCACCATAGGCATCAGGTCATGGAACGGGATGTTGACGTCCTCACCCGTCTTGCTGTCGACGCCGAGCTTGGTCGTGGATCCCATGATGACGGAGCCATAGTAGTTTGCACCACGCTTGCCTTCCTTGGTCTCCCACTCGAGGCCACGGCGATTGGCAAGGATACCAGCAGTCACAGTAGTACCGTTGTTACCACCGAGACCGATGAGCATGACACCGAGCTTAGGAATCTTGCGGTCGACTTTGAAGTCGTAAACAGTCTCCTTGGGGATGGCCACATACTTACCGTCGGCGTTCTTGGAAACAGCCGTAGTACGGTAAGTGTACTTGGACTTGATGGACTCGTTGGTGTACTCCACGTTGGGCGAGTCGACAACAAAGAGATCCTTGGCTGGGATAGCCGCTGTCCCACTTCCACCGTTCGCAAAACCGACGGACTCCTCAGCGTGAGGGGCCATCTTGAGAATGAATTGAGTCGATGCCTTAAAGCTGATTTGTTGCTTAGTAGGCTAATATAAGATCCGATGCTCCTCCTGAGGGAGAGGTGCGTCGGCCTGCGAAGGTGTTGTGGGACCTAGTTCAGTTAGAGAGTGTTTTCTAAGGCAGTACCGGAAGATTTGAGGGCACATACGAGTTGAGGAGATTGGAGAACGTGGTGACTATCTGGGCAATGGCCCTATGATACTCGATTGAGCAATAGGTGAGGTGGGGGGTTGGTCACTGGGGACGTGCGAAATGCTTCAAAACGTGTAGCTGTTTGGTCGTTGGAGGGTCTTAGAGTTGAAGTTTGGACGAGCGAGATAGACCGGAGCAAGATTTGATAGTGGTGGGTGGAGGACAGTGTACTCTTTGCGAGGAGGGGCTTTATAGGTAGGCTCGGGTATTCTCGACCGCACAATATTTGCTCTTGGAAAGGCGCGTTATCGCGTGCGCTAACAGAGACGCCAACATCCACGACACTCCGCAGGCACCCGGACAGCACACGCTAGACGCTAGACAGCTCTCCACCGCCTTTTCATAGCGAGGCTCGTTTGCATGGAGAAGGCCAATCGAGACCCGTTCGCAGAGCGAGGGCCGTACTGAAGATACGCAGATTGTGCACCTAGCGGGCCACTATGGCATGATGTCCGGAGCAGCATCAGAAAGCATTAACCAAAGATGAGCAACTGGAAGTATTCACGATCAGCCTGGGCAAGTTCCCAGTAGTCTACATACTCAGAGACTTGACAACGTTCGCGGGGTCGAGCTCCAGTTTCTCCACTACGACAAGATCCACAACCCACCTCATTTGACAAGACTGCACACGCAGCCGTTCTTCCGAAATGACCCAGAATAAGAATAGGGACCCCAACTATTTGACGGGCTCGATCATGACTGCGTCACGTAATCAAGCGAGACGTACAGCACTGCGTTCGTGTATGCCATCAGTCACACCTCATCGCGTTCAAAAAGTACCCCGCCATGCCGGTCGAGTGTTTACTAAGGACAAGTTGACGTGCCCCCACTTGGCGGGACACGACTCCAAATGGTTGACAAGTCGACGGCTGAGCACGCCACCTCTCCCACCGGACGTTCTGTTTGCCTTGGCTTCGTTCTTCTGGCGCGCCCGGAATCCATGGTGTTTCGAAGCAAGTCATCGCAGTCGTTTTCCACGACGCCCTTGAGACCTCGTGGGCTTCAAGACTGTTTACGATGCGAAAACGGCCAAGCACGCCACCAGGGTGCCGCTCCGACCCTCCGAGCACGGCTTGCGGCGGTTCGCTGGTTGCTGAGACGAGCATAGCGGTTCTGCGAGGCTGAAGGATTCAAACGGCATCTCATGGGAGTGTCAATCCAAAGCGGGTCGAGGTAGTCGCGAAGGGAAGGTCGTCGGTCTGCAAGCTGTCTAGCCTGCAAGCCCACGCAGGGTCCCGTAGAGCCTAGCCGGGTGGCAGCAGGCCTGTCACTGTCAGGCACAGCAATAGCACCCTCAACTAAGACACGCCGTCGAGGCACACGAGAGCAGCGCCGTCACAGCCGGGAAAAACATGTCATCCACCAGCAGCGACCTCGGATTTTCACGTCTTCGGTTTCATGCTCGTACCCGCCCACCACGACGTCCGAAACATCGGGCGCTAACACAAGCGCGGCGCACCTGAGACTGTTCGCGGTGTTCGGTTTCGATACATCTCGTGCCAGCAGCGCACACGACAAGTTGCGCAACAGGCGGCGGCCGTCTTTCATGCAGGAGGCGTTGTACTCTCGACGACGACGATCGCGCAAAGAGGCAGCGATCTGCCACACTTCCAATCATATGCGAACGTTATATCGATGGCTCAATAGTTCTCCTGAGCATGGACGCGATCCCCGGCTGTGCGGCGTCCCCGGCTCAAGTCAGCGACTCCTCCAGCAGCAACATGTCCTTGTCCGCTGCAAAAAGCCGCCAGCGTAGGCGCGCAGCCTGATGACAGACACAGCCGTCGTCATCGACAGCGCTTGTGACACTGCGCGACACAATTCCGATGGGTGCTGTTTCATCAATTTCTGGACCAGTTTCTGGCGCGCGTGGGCCGCCGCATCGTGGGAGCTCCGTGCACTCCTTCGAAGTATCCGGCAAATCATAAGCCGTCATCTCAAGAACTCCAACGCCACATTCAGGGACAAGCGCGGGTGCCTCGCAGGGCTCACCAAGTGTCTCGAGTCGGAGCTTGTCTGTGGTTGCCAGCTCGTTCGCTTTTGATTGCTTCGACTCGCGCTGTTGATAGTGCATTTGTATGGTCTCTCTCGCTACCACCTCTCGCCATATTGCACTTTATCATTCGTCAGGTCTAACATTGCGAGTCTCGTTCGTGGGGCTAAAGACCTCCCAAACCGGTTGTGGTTCGCTAGATATCTTCAGACCGCTCTGAGGAGTTCCCGACGCCGCCTTCACATCAGGCCCGCTTCGAGCATCATTTCCGCATCACCTATCTCAATCGAGCAACTCACTACCCGTGTCTAATACCCATCGGCTCTTGGGCGTTCAGGGATTGGCCTCGGCGCGCACTGTTACCTTCGAAGGTAGCTGCCCTGACTCGGCGTCGCAAGCATTCATGATCCAACACCCAAACACCTGTCTTTCCAGAGAACGCTGGACGCGGAAACCTACACCCTTCACCCACCTTGCGCGCGAGCTGCCATCGACTGAGCAATTTCGACTTGGAGAAGGGCAGCTATGGCAACCGATGGCCTAAGTTTTCTGCCCACCATCAAGTGCTCAGATTGCGGTGTCGACATTGAAATCTCGCAATTGGCCGACCATGTCTGCCTTCCCGCCTCTCTCAGTAAGAACAGCCTGGAAAAGATCTTTAGAAGCTTGACTCTAATATATTCCTCCAGAAGCTGACGAGCCAACCTCGCCAAAGCTGGATCGCGCAGCTACTTATAATGGCGCATCTTTCAACAACAGACCCGATGCTCAGTCGCGATCCGCTCGCATGCCACCACCACCAAGGATAGATCCTTATGCTGCTAGTATGTCCTTCAATGTACCATCTTACAGCCAAGGAGAACATTACTGACCTCAGAAGACAAACCCTTTTATCCGGACGAGCTTTCGCCTGACAGCAGTTATGGCGACCCGAAAAGTCGGTCCGCTCTGTCACCTGGATCTGGAAGGTTGCCCTATCCGATGAACCGCAGCGCAACGAGCCCTTTACCGCGAACCCAAGAACCTTCTCCAGACCTATCGTCGAACCTGGACTCCGCCTTTCCTCGCTTTCCGACCAATCGAAGTGCTACGCCATCGAGCGCAAGACCAAGGACTCGCGACAGATTGGAACCGTCACCTTCGTATGATCAGAACTACGCCCAGCCGAGTCCGCTCTTCGCGCCGCTGAGTCCACGTACAAATGGAGGAGAAAGCATCGTGAAGAGGATGGATACCATTGCACCGGGCCCTTTTGCTGGTGATCGCAGGCCAAGCACATCCAACGGTCCACGATCACCTAGTCAAGGCCGGACACCTTTCAGTCACCAGAGGACGAATACTCAGGGCAGTATCAGAAGCAATGGCATGGTACCGAATTCGAGAATTTCAACGACGTCTAGCACTTCGCGGGGTTCTGTGTTCTCAAACGGCAGTTCTGGATTACCTTCGCGACCGAAGCCCGGTGCAGGACCATTTGCTGCGATGCCGCCGCCTCCACCGCCGCCACCACCGAAAGATGAAGAACCGGAAGGTATCGATGCTTTCCTAGCGCGCTTGCAAAATGAGACCATGAAGCCTTCCAAGCTAGATCAGGATAGTCGATCAAAGACCTTTCCGATGCGACAGGATTCAAGAGATGCTACGGACCCTTCAGCGCGTCTGACCGATCGTATGCCGCCTCCTCGGCGTCCCACCGATATAGATTCGCAAAGCGATTATACGCTCTCATCGCGTAGTTATGAGCCTTCGGTATCGAAGCCGATGAGCCGGAAAGACAACCTGCCACCTTTGCCATCTATCCCGAACTACGCTCGAGACTTTCCGAGTGACGCCGTACATACACCTTCAGATTCCGGCCTGTCAGAAGACTCATACGCAAGCTCTGGGTTCAGAAGCGTAGCAAGCTCGAGATCGAGCCCACCCATATCTGAGGCCAGCCATTCCCGTCAAGCTTCCAGAATTGCTCGCTTAGACTACCTCAATGATGAGCCTGTTCGTAGGACACAAAGTCCAGAGATGTTCTTAGACCCCAGACCAGCACCACCACAACCGGAGAGCCGCAGAGGCAGGAGCCCGGAGCCTTACTTACAAGCTCCCAAAGCACCTTACATCGGCGCTCCGGTGTCTCCAATGGATCCTGCGATCCAAATGGGGCTCCCCTCCACTGAGCGAAAAGAAGAGCCTCAACGCATCCGCGACCCTGCTCTCAACACTCCAGGCTTAATGAGCTCACCACTGCGCATCCCGGACACCGAGCCACGCCGCGAAGTTAATCGTCGGCCCACAACGGCCAACAAGGGCAGATGTCGCGGCTGCTCCGAGCAAATCATCGGCAAATCAGTCAAAGACTCTTCCGGACGTCTCACAGGTCGCTACCACAAGCAATGCTTCGTCTGCCGCACGTGCCGCGACCCCTTCCCCACAGCGGAGTTCTACGTCTTCAACAACGCTCCTTACTGCGAGCAACACTACCACCAGCTCAACGGCTCGCTCTGCCGCGCATGCAACCGCGGCATCGAGGGACAGTATCTCGAGACAGATCAGCGTCTCAAGTTCCACCCGCGCTGCTTCTCCTGCAGCACGTGTCGTATCGTACTGCGCGATGACTACTACGAGGTCGGCGGACGCAACTACTGCGAGCGGCATGCGTACAGCGCCGTCAATCAGCGAAATAATTACCTAGGCCCTGGTGGCAACCAGCGGACGCAGAAGCTGGAGAAGCGGCGAACCAGGATGATGATGATGATGAACTAAGCATCGCATCGCATCGCATCGCACTGCCTCGTTTCGTCGATCCCTCTCGACCTACCTTTCCCTTCCCCCTAATGATCACTCCTCAGCTCATGTAGGGGTTCACGGCGTTCTTTCGGATACCCCTTCAGCATAGCTAGCGTCCACTTGATATTTCCTCCCCTTCCTTTTTTCCGCTTCACAGCCTTTTTTGACGCAGATTCTACCTCTTCAGACTTCCACCTTCTTTGTACCTTTTTATATACCCACTCCTTTACGGCATTGTAATTACATTGGTTACTGTCACGATACGGCTCGGCTCGTTGGCCTGGGCTAGCTATGGGCTTCGGAGATTTATACCCCCCTTCTTTCGCTCGTGTGGGATTAGCCGCCTCTTCTGGGAGGAGAGGGTGGCGCGATGGCTGGTAATAATTGAATGTGTTGACTATGTTATTGTAATGTGCTGTGCATTTGGTCTCGTTTTGTGTGAATGTGCAGAGGCCGGAGGAAAAACTTGGACGTTCTTTCAAAATCGTAGGTCAGCTGGTCAACAAAAAGTCATCAAGTGCCATGTGGGATTATATAGCATAAGGTACCTCACTGTATAATGCGTACCTCAAGTTTTGATGTAACACTGTAACGTGTTTGCTCACTAGTAGGAGGTGCTACCACCAGTAGTCCGACTCATTCCTGCGGCCACTGTGGTGGTGAAAATGCAGTTGAGGGTATGGTTGGTGTACATTGAAATTCGTTCATTCATGGCATTCAGTTCGACTAATTCACAAGACATGTAAAAAGCAAGATGGTCGTTCAGCCCATGTTCCGTAACTCATCCACATCGTCTTTCCCATCGCGACTAGCTCCCGTGGGTGATGCGTGATTCCTTTCACGTAGACGCATCGTAGTGTGGCATCTGCCCTTTAGTCGACAAAGTCGATCGATCGCCTGGCATTCCGCGCCATACTGGTGATTGTACCACATTCAATTCCCAATTCCGTAAGTGCTATGCTTCGCCGACTCCCTCGCTCAATTTGGGCGCTTGTTCTTGCGCCTAACCACCGTACCCGTCTCGTTGGTCTCCATGTCGGCTTCATCACCGCACTGTCCGTCGAGCTCGCGAAGGAAATCCACGAGACCGACCGTATTCCGACGTGGGCCAGTGACCCTCCCAGGCTGCTCTGCAGCTCCTCGCGCCGCCACGATGTTCTGCCTCGCCCGGGCAACACTTCCGGCCTTCATGAGAGGCTCCGGCGGTGCCACCATGTTCTGCCTAGCACGAGAGACACTTCCTGGCTTCTTCGTGAGCGCAGCACCTGCCTCTTCGCCGGTCAGGTTCCTATATGCGTCTTGCCTGTGTTTCTCCTTCTCGGCCTGTTCCTCTACCTGCTCCCTCACAGCGTCGAAATTTCCAAACGGGCTAAGGGGACTCATTGGGCTGATCTTGGGGGCGTTCATGAGGAGGCCTGGTGAGGAGACTGTGGATTTTGGCAGAGGCCAATCGATAGTGGTATTTGAACGACGCGAATGAAGGGTGCTGGCCTCGTTCTCCGCGGGCTCAAGAGAGGTGAATATTTGAGCATGACGAGTCGGCGAGCCACAGGCTGAGGTATTGTCGTCGATACTGCCCGGGGTAGGCTCTTTCGCAGTCTTCGAGGAAGCCGGCCCATCCGTCCGAGAGTAGTTGGACTCAGAGTAGTATTGCAATCCGATGTCCTGCTGCCCAACATTTGCTTCGAGATCCACAACTGGCTGGGACCTCTCGCTCTTCGGTGGTGTATTCCAACTGTCACTTCCGTCACGACGGTAAAGCGAGGCAGCCACCGTTGACCCGGTGGGAACCCGCGGGCCGGCAAGCACTCCGCGATTCTTTGGATTGCGATTGTCACGGCGGAGCTTCCAGCGGCGGAATAAGAGGTACAGCGCAAGTAGCAAGAGAGACGCGCCTGCTAAGACACCCACGAGTATACCGCCGATGGTGGTTCCCTTGATCGGCTTGCGATCTGCTAATTCGACGTACGAGAAAGACGAGGCTTCCGTAGTTTCCGCAGTTTCTGTGTTTGTATATGTAGAGGAAGTAGTCGCAACCGTCGCATTGGAGGTTGCTGAATGCGCCATAGTAGCTGTCGTGGCCGTGGCCCCGCCCGTATATGCGAGCCTAGTCGTCTGGGTGTTTTCGACAGTCGACTTCGTTGCGTTCGTCGTATAGGTGGCGACAGTGATACCATGATGTGTCAAGTGGTGAATAGCCACTGGAATGATAGCCGTGTAGTGGGTGCTAAGTGGCGCGCAAACAACACTCGTTAGGCACGCGCCGTCTGCCTTTTCCTGACGCCTGTACTTGATCAGCAATTGAGTCCTCTCACATTTCGGTTGTATGCTCACAATCCACAGTTGCCTTTGCTGAGCCTGGATGCGACAGCATCACGAGAACTGAAGTACGGTCAGTAAGTGCCGCGAACTGCGGAAGGAAGGTCGCCCAACTCACTTTTCACAACAAGAGACCTCGCCGGTGATAGCCGTGCAGTTATCAGGGTCAGCACATTTGACTACCGCCGCTTGTTAGTACTATGAGTGCAGTAAAGCAGGCGTAAAGAAGCTCACATATTCCATAGCCGTCGTTGCATAGCTCTTCTTGCGGGTGTCCCAGTAGACCGCCAGTTCCCAATGCCGTAGGGAAAAGTCCATGCTCCTGGGCCGCGACGCTCGCGGTAAGCAGTAAGAGCGGCATAGCGGTGAAGATTGATCGTATGGAATTTGAACCATGCCGCAGTGCCATGCCGCAGGTTGGGTGCGTGTTGAAAGTAGAAGGAGCGAAAGAGTGTGGAGTAGAAATACGGCGACGAAAATATCGAGGGAGAAAAGCAGCCAAAAAGGTTGAGTAATTGGCGAAAGCGGTGGCTGGTGGGAAAGGTAGAAAACCTGGCCGTCAATGCCACGTGCGGTGACGAAGTGAAGACGATGGGAACTGTGAACAATAGACGCGTTGGCTAGCGCGAGAATTTTGAGCGTCTCTCGAAATCCCTTTACGATGTTGTGGAGTACCGGACGATGGAGATTCAAAGCGACGGTAGCTTACTGCGTAATATCGTGCTTGTGGGCCGCAATTGCTTCTCGAAAACTGGTCAACGCGCCTCTCGCGTCTTCAAAATGCGTTCTAGCGAACTGGAGAGAGAAATTGGGGGCAGCAGAAATAAAAAATTCGTGAATTCATCAGGGAAACACCAGAGTGTTGTTGTACCTTCTACTGGTTCTATACTAACATGGAAGGTATCAGCTCTACTACAAAAACAACATACCACCAGCTATGAGCATCGACTGCTCAGATCCAGTTGCAAAACAAATCTCCATATAAGACATATACACCATCTTGATAGGCAAACCTTAACGATCGCGCCTCGCAGCATAACGTGACATCGGAAAGCTTGCTGCATCTTTGTCGGCGTCAGTCTTCTCTTTTGGCTTGCCCACAGGGACCAACGAAGCTAAAAGTGGATCGATAGAGACCGGCAGGTCGCTCTTAAAGTCGTCTTCATCTTGGTATCATATTCCTAATGAATGGGAACACCGAGCTTCTGGTATCGTTGCTTTACTCGGTCGTCTTCCAATGCCTGTACAGTGCCATCTCCGTAGAAAGAGAATAGGTCTCCGTATGTGTCATAAACCCAGTCACAGAATTCCGTCCAAGCATCCTTGAAAAAACCTTCGGCCGTTGTCTTCTCCGTTTCCGTAAGACAGCTATATTCCAAGCTCCACAAAGCAAGCTGCTTCCAACTGTGTACTGATATTGTAGGCGAGCCGACCATGATCTGGTAGAACTCATGAGACATTGAATTACTGATGCACGCATTAGCACGCAAATTGGAAACGTTGAAAGTGCAGTAACGAACCTGAAAAGAGAAGGATTGTCGCTATTCACGCAGCACGGGATGCCCGCTGCAAGAAGTTCTGGGTATGGATGCTCCTTGATGTTCCTGCAAAGATGCAGAAGCTCGTTGGAGATCGGGCACAATTCGATACAAATGCCTTTGCTAGACTTTGTGCGCCTGAACTTTTCTACGAGATGCGGATGCTTCATCAGTGCGAAGCCATGTCCGATACGTTTCGAGTTCAGTGCCACGGCATCATAAAGATTAGAGTTTTGCGGATCGCTCGAACCTCCCGTGTCGAGAAGCGTTTCGCCGGCATGAAACATGAAAGGGATCTCGATGCCCTTCTCCCTGCATTCCTTCTGAAGACGCGTCAATTGTTTGTGGTAGAACCCGATATGATTGGGTCGATCTTCTGCGCCGACCAGATCAAAACCTTCATGCTGTCAGTTGGACACTCGGCAAATAATTCGCCCTTCATTGCTTACCACAGATGAGCTCCGGAAATTGCACCTTCAACTCTATGCAGTCGTTGATTTCTCTTTCCATGATCTTCTCAGGAATAGAGCGCGGGGTGCAGTATATGATCTTCAGTCCGAATGGGAACAAATGTTCCTTACCAGCCTTCTTGAGCTCCTCGTGCTTCTTTGCCACAGCTTGTTGAATCAACTGCATCTGTTCTGCGTTTCTCACTTCGCGGCCTCCGTCGTTATCTTCAATGAACTTGTCTAAAAGCATAGGGCGAAGCTCAGCATACATGATCTTTTCATCGATCATCCGGTCAATCGCCGTGCCAATGTACCATTCGTATACCTTTTTGTAATTGAGTAGGCCCTTGAAGCACCGTGTAGCCTGGTTGAACCGAGCCCATACTCTGTAAACATGGTCGTCAGTACTTCGTTCACACTAAGTCACGAAACTCATCTCTCACGGAGGACAACGTACCCATTCACTGTTTGTGAGGGATCGTAAGCTTCTGTTTCGCTCAACACCATCTTCGATAATATCCAGTTTTCCGCTGCGTCGAGTTTGACCTTTGCCTCACCAATACCATCATCGGCTCTATTCTTTTCTTCCCTCTTGTATTTCATGGCAAAGGGCTGTTTTTTGAATGTGTCACGGAATGTTTGCCACCTCATCCATACCTTGCCTGAGTATTCTGGATGTCTCCAATTGTCCTTAACCGACCCATCAGCGCCCTTCACCTTTCCTTTGCCCTCATATCGACTATCAAAGATATTTGAATCCCTTGTGGTCTCGGGTACGATTTTAAACACTATCTCAGTCTCGTGTAGGTCTTCTTCAGTGAGCAAAGGCCTGATGCTCCAGACGTACATATTCTCTCTCATAGTTCGAGCCTGCTCAAGCAGTCTCTCGGGGTTTAGTTCTGCGTTGAAATGCAGATGCAATAAAGCCCCTTTAGGGACCCTCTTTGCGATCTGAAATAAAATACTTTGTTGCTCGATTCGGCTTTTGTTGGTGAGAAACTGACCGCCCATATCTAGCGTCCAGTCTGCGGGTATGTCTTCCGATGGCATGTTCCCGAAGACATATCTGCGCTCGAATTCCCGGATGAGGCGAATCATGTTTGCGACCAGCCACTGCTTGGGAGCGAGATCGAGCGTGCTTGCAGGGTAGTCCCAAGCATCCTTGATCTCCTTTTTGACAAGAGCATTACGTTTTTCTAGATAGTTATCCGGTTCGATCTTGTCAGTACCCGGTAAAGCCATTGGTTTCTTGGATGGAGACGTCGTCGGATTGAGCGAACTTCTTTTCCTCTTTTTCTCACTAGAGTCAGCAGAGGGTTCTCCTACGCTGTCTGGTCCTCGACTGGGAGCTTGTCTGTCACGTACAGATCTGTAGAGCATTAGCAGCAATTTCAGATCAGCAACATGGTCGTTGCTTACAAGGTAGGTAGGCACCTAGAAAACCACCCTTGAGGGGAGTTCTGAGACTCGCTCGACGACTTTGAATCGCTGTCAGCAGGCATGCCGATAGCTTGGTGCATTCGCCTCTATCAACGACTTCTCATACCGGTTACAAAGAATGTAGATTACCGACAGATAGGCAGAGCTGGTGATTGGAAGCACTCGTAATGGACGCCTCCGAATATGAATGCTATACTGTAGCCTGGCTTTCGCTCCCGTGAACAAACCGGTGAAGATTTAGTGGTACACTTGTGAGTGGGGTCTGCAGTAATGCTAAAAGATCCACGATACTGGTAGTCCAAGGCTGTCCGCTGCAAGGCGTGATACTAGAAGTGGAAAGATGGTCCAGGGGAGGTGGACGAAAATGTTTTGTTATGCTCTTGCCACAGTCTTAGCCTATTGGAAATGTGATAGTCAGTATATGGTACACATGGCAGTCATAGTACAGATTCGAAGGATAGAGTCAGCGATGCTGCGCCCCGCGGCCCATAGTGTAGTGCAAAAGGCTGAATCACAGATTGGTGCCTAAAGAATGTGACGACGGGAAATGGGAAGGGTCGGTTAGAGTAGGGCGATGTGAATACATGCCGCGACAGAGAGGTAGCGACAGGCGGTTGAGGCCTTTTTGTGGGCCGTGATAGCTTGTGCGCTTGATGGAGATGCCCAAATATCTAGGCAGGGGGCATCGCGTGGCTCGAGATCAAGGGGAAACGTAACGGAGCGCGCACATACATCAGCGCATGGCCACTGGGCACACTAAACCCCTCCTCCTGAGACTGCGACCACGATGGCGATGCGCGGGATCTGTCGCAAAGAATAGTCGGCGGTCGGTGCGGATGTGAGTATATCACGAGGCTGGCGCGTGCGCCGTGGTGGAGGTTTGGGGCGTGGGGTAAGCAGCACGCGCGGAGGAAGCTGCGACGGCGCTCAAGCTTCCTTCCTGTCGCAGGTTCTGGGAAGGCGCAGTTGTTTCAACGACGATGCGGCAAGCGCTGGTGCAAGAAACATGTTCCAACATGGGCTCGCAACCTCCTCTCACTGCCGGTCACAGATTGAGGCTATGCCTGCGCCTCGTCCAGCCCCATGCCGCTTTCCTGTAGCCTAGTCACAAGGGCTTCCCAATCGCCAGCAGAACCCGTCGCCGGCGCGGATGCCTCAGGCATGCATCACTGATTACTGGCCTGCGCCGGCGCTAGCACGCTGCTGTGTGAGGCTGAAATCGAGCAACAAGAGTCGAGCACTGACCGGTTCGCCTCCGGATCGTCGCCCCCAAACGTCTGTGTGAGGCCGTCGTCTTCTTTCCTTTTCGTGCTTCCCGCCACTTTTTCCCAGCAGTCTGTCTCCAGTATTCCTACTTACGCGTCCTTCATCGTGGCCTCAGGCTCGCAGTTTCGTTATATACCCTCGTTTCGCTACGCTGTCCCCTTCAACGGCCTGCTTCGACCCATGTCTATTCCTCGTACCCGCCCGGAGCTTTGACTTCTCTCCGCAATCCATCTTCCCACAGCCACATCCTCCCGTCACTACGATGCTCTGGCTCCAATCTCAGAATGGAGAGCCCGTATTACAACAATTGCAGCTCGACATCGTCGGTTTCCTCGCCATCTTGGGCGAGGGTTCCGTGCTCGCTAATGCTCAAGTCTCGACTCTCTCGAGATGGATCTTCCTTCCGCGCTTAATTCCAGCTCCTCAGGCTTTAATGAGGCCTACGAGGCCCACCGTACTCGAACCGGTCGCTGGTCATATCACCGGTATTTACTCAGGCAACCACAAAGATTCAATCAACCACATTGGTAACATTGTCTGGTAAGTGTTCCACACTTTAGTCTGCTTGTTGTATGGTCTATGATTCTTGTCGACCACAAAGAATGTCCTGCACTATCTGCTCACCCACAAAGAACGGCATTGGCAACGATAGCCCGGTTTGCTGAAGGCCATGTGAAGGGCGAACCAACGCTCTAAGCCTCGATATCTTGACACTAGTCTGCCCCTCATTGAGTCGACCCGGAGCTAATCGAATGCATGTACAGTGACGCCAACAACCTCCCTGCACACTCCGTACGTGTCGTCCGTATCAAGCGCACCGGTGTCAGCCCTGTTAAATCTCGCACCATCGCCCCTCTTACCGGCGTCCTATTCCTCGGTTTCTTCCTCTCGTGTGTCCTCCTTGGACTTTCGATATGGCGCGAAGACGGCATGTCCTTGGTCGCTACATGCCTTCTATCATGCCTGTCCTCACTCATTGGTTACGGCAACAAGTGGGAACTCGAGCTCCCGAAGCGCGTATCGAAAAAGGGCATGGTTCCACCCGGTGACGTCGTCATAAGATATCCTAAAGGCAGCTTTCTGATCGTCCGTTGTCCAGAGGAAGTGGCAAGAGAATTGTATTTTGCGCCAGAGAACATCCAGTATCTGTTGCAGCATGGCCCAGCGTATCGCCTTCTTAGCCTGGTGGGTACTATCATGCTCATGGGCGGCGTCATCTGTCTTGCCAACGCCCAGATCGAAGCTCAAATAGCGTGGGCGGCTTCCTACATGCTATTGGGTTCCTCATACTGGATTGTCGCTGCTTTGCCGGCAAAATTGCACTGGGATTACTCATGCTACACCGTCACTAACGAAAGCCTGTCGGACTCGAACATGTCAGCCAAAGGCTACCCTTCAGCAAGTCAAACGTTTACCCAGGCTCTTTGGAAAGCAATTGTCGTATCTAAACAAATAGGCTGGGTGCGACTGAGTAATGCTTGCCCTGATACGCGTGCCTGGAGTAAGTGGTTGGAGCAGGCACAGGAGCAAGCTAGGACCGTGCACCTAGCAGAGAGTAAAACGGAAGAAAAAGTGACGACTTGGGAAATCCCAGATTGGAACGCACAGCAGGCTCTGATCGCCCTCTTGAACGAACAAGCTGCGGACGACACAGCGAGCATCAAGAATGCCGAAGAAGTCGTGGTACACAGCACCGAAGATGTTTGAAATTGCAATCTGTTCGAGTTTATAAGGGCGCTAAATTTGTTTTCCCAATTACGACACGAAATATACGACTCACGACCTAACGATTTCACGACATTTGGATATCAATCGCATCGCACACCTGAGCGTTCAGCATCTTGAAAAAAACACTAGCATATAGCGTAGCATTACCTCGGGCCTCATTATCATATCCTTTCGTTCCTGCATCTTCATTTACATGCGTTATGTTCCGACTTTGTGGAATTCCTTGGAGCGCAAGCTCCTTCACCGCGGAGCCAATTACGCCCTCTTGGAGACCAGCCGATGCAATGAATGACCACCTCTTGACTCATGCTCAACACATCTTCTGTATGTAAAGCCCAGCTCTTCATTTCGTTGACTTCCACCGCTGCTCGTGTCCCACCTTCGTCCGTACGACACTCCTCAGCCAGTCGTCTAGGTTCTGTCCTTCTCTACCGTCTACTTCCATGCCCTCGCCCAGACCGACACCACCGTCTTCCTTGCAACACACCTCTTGAGCAGCCTCAGCAGCCTCGTCCCACTCTTCGTAGCTGAATCTGCCGTCGCTTTCATTCAGCAGCAACTTGCCCTCCCCAGAGAAGGCGAAAACATGCGCAGAACGTATGGGCTTTGCGCGTAATAGCTCTTGTGCAGTCGGCGAAAGTAGCTGCGTGGAGGCTGTGGCAGTGTTCGCAGAAGGTAGAGCGATGAGTACGGCGGTGAGGGTTGTGGATAGGGGTATCGAGGCACTGAGGAGGGCGAGGAGTGAGGTGTGGAGGAGATGTGGGAGGAGGGTTAGACTCTGCATTGCGTCAGCGTTACTCTTTCGTTGAACCAGCACAGTTGGAGGACATAACGTACAGGGCTGACACCAGTCGAAATCTCTTCCTCTGGCAAAGTTCGCACTTGGAGGGTAATCTGTACGAGCGTCCGTGGTATACTCCGCGTCAAGATGATGCTTCGCAATGTGTTGTGAAGTAATGTCTCCAACTGTCGCTCTTTCGGGCCTTGCCTCACAATTAGCGACGCATCTACCAAATGTCTGTGTATACATACTTCCGACGCCCACCGCTGGCCTCACGTTAACTTCGACCGTCGCTTCCTCAGGCATCTCATCGCGCCGCAGCACTTCGATAGGACCATTAACGGCGCCAATGATGCAGTATCCGTTGTGCGTGTACGTCGCCGATCCGTCTGCGCGGTGCAGATGCGATAATATAGCTTCGGGCGCCATTTCCAGAGGTATATTGTTTGCGCTTTGCGATCACTCGGTGATGTCGCTCGCTAGCTTTCGAAAGTTTGGACAGGGATCAGTGACGGAGATGGTGGGGTCTGAGCGCGGTGCACCATGCGGCGCAAGCGTGGGACCGAGGCTGGGGTCGGTCATCGCTGCCGGTGAGCTTCTGGGTCTGACCTTCAGTGCGGCTGCGCGCTGCATCGCAACATTCATTGCAACGACCTGAAGATAGTTCGTGCGAGAGGATAACATGGCGAGCTCTTCGCGCGTCCAGTCGCCCACCAAACGGTTGCTCACGGAGCTCCAAAGCTACCAGTCCGACCCCAATGACGCGCTGCTGGAGCTGGGTCCCATAGACGACGATGAACTGATGCATTGGAGGGCAGTCATGAAGGGCGTGCCGGGCACCGCATATGAAGGTAAGTCATACCTCTCCCATTCCGACATCCTCAATCCGCCTCCCCTCGCTTTTCGCAACACGCATTTATACTTGGAATCGCCAAAATAACAACATCCCAGGCGGCCGCTGGGCCCTCGACATCCACATCCCGACCACATACCCTCTCGCGCCTCCTTCAATCCGCTTCATCACACCTATCTGCCACCCCAACGTCGACTTCAAGACCGGGGAGATCTGCCTCGACCTGCTTAAGACGTCGTGGACGCCCGCTTACACCATCACGACGACCATGACGAGCATACAACAGCTGTTGACGAGCGCGGAGCCGGATAGTCCATTGAACGTGGATATTGCGCAGTTGTTGAGGCAGGAAGATTATGTGGGTGCGGAAGCGCTGATTAGATATTATACCGAAACGGAGAGATGGGAGGGCGATAGGAGGAGGTAGTTGCTGGTAGAGCAGATTGAGAACGGATGAAGTTTGTCTGTTTCTGAAATGAGGAGGGATTATGTTTTGAACATGAAAGGACGCGGTTCAGGTGTGCATAGCGGTAGCATTGTTGTATGCGCTTCAGCGGTGGGGAGGACGACGTACAAATGGGCGATAAGATATCCTAAATTCGACGACTTTTTCTCAGGTGATGTGAGGAATGTGAAGTTATGGATACTTTCTAAGGTTGCGTGGACTAATCCCGTTCGACACCTCTACCTACCCACCCTGGTTTATTGGCTAACGCGCGCGCAAGTCAAGGTAATTCGGAAATAACCATCGTTTGTGGCGATTAGGAAGGACTGCAATGCAGGAAATCTTCCTTCGGAAGATCAATGTGCGTACCAATAATGGTAGGTTACGAACCTGGAGCATCTACTCCGACTTTGTCCGATCCGGATTCTTTTCGAGCAGGTGCTGACACTCGAAGCCCCGCCTCTTCGGAGAGTGCGACTTGCAATGAGTAAGAGTCACTCACGTTTGAAATTACGTATCCCAATCCTGCTATGCTCTCGGATAAGTATTCGCGTCTTTTCCGTGGTGACGGAAAAGCATCATCTACTAGCTTAGCGGTTTAGTGTAAGGACAATGTCTAGCATAAGAGCTGCCTCATTCCATCGGCAAGTCTAGATACCCAGCTGACATTGTTCTTTTCGATTTATAGCCTTGTCAACATGACGGACTCACGTGCATCCTTCAAGCCCAAAGCCATCATCTTCGACCTCCTCACCGGTCTCCTTGACTCTTGGACCATCTGGGAAGTCTCCACGCCCAGCGGCACTTCCGCCGAAGGTCTCAAATGGCGCAAGCAATATCTAGACGTCACCTACGGCAGCACCGTCTACGGACCTGGCAGCACCTACGAAGAGCTCGTCTCCCGCGCAGCCGCAGAATCCGGACTACCACCATCATCTCCCGAGGCTCTCCTCAAGAACTGGAAGGATCTAAAGGCGTGGCCGGAAGTAGGGCAAGTGTTGCGGGAGCTGAGGAAGAAAGGTTATCTGCTCGGGATTGTGACTAATTGTTCGAGGGAGTTGGGACATGCTGCTGTGAGGAGTGCGGAAAGGGCTGCTGAGGAGGCTGAAGGGGAAGCGGAGGGAAGTTGGAAGTTTGACGCTGCGGTGACTGCGGAGGAAACGGGGTGGTATAAACCTGCGCTGGAGGCTTACCATGGGATTCTACCGCTACTAGGGGATGTGAAGCCCGAAGAAGTGCTCTTTGTAGCCGGTAGCGCAGGAGATGTTGTGGGGGCGTCGAAGGCCGGCTTCAGGGTTGTGTGGAATAACCATGTAGGACTGGAGAGGAAGGGAGATGTGCTGCCATTGAGAGAAGGGAAGAATCTGGACGAGGCGTTGCGAGAGTTCTTGTAATTCCGAATAACAGATACACTCGGTACTTAGAAGTAGTCATTCTTTCACTAAAAACAAGCTGGAACCACATGTTTAGTCATTTGTAGGAGAGAGATACTTGAAACACAAAAAGATTGAAACACAAAAAGAACAGAATGCAGTCTGCCATTGGAAGACTTAACTTGGAACAGATGGACGGGTAGGGGATCGAACCCTAGACCTCCCGCATGCAAAGCGGGCGCTCTACCACTGAGCTACACGCCCGTCAATGAGCCATCAACTTATGTAATCTGATCTATCTTAATAATATATATACACAGTTTTTGTTTGGGCATTCTCATTATCGCTTCTCACCCTTAGATTTTGCAAGCAATTATCTACTGTGTAGCGCTTCTCCTAGAAAGTGGATCTCCTACTAAATTAACTGCATTTGCGCGATTGGTAATAAATTACCACTAGCTGGTGCATCTAACATGCGGCCACGATTGGAACCACGAAAACCGAGGAACTGCGAAACCTAAAAGCGACAACGATAAACATGGGCACGGGCGGGTACTCGAAAGGAAGGAAACAGGGTGGGAAGGGGGTGGTAGCAGACTCTACTTTATAAGGCTTGTGGGCTTGCTCTCCCTTCCCTTCTCATCAATTTTTTTTTCTTCGCTCATCTATCTACCTTAATCTAATCACTACCTATAGCCATTTGCGCTGCAACGTTTTCACTCTACACAGCCGAAAGTCATTTAGTAAGGTAGGACGCGTTGCGCGACCGTGGCTTTTAGTGTATAAAATGCCATACGTGGAGAAGCACAGGATATAGAGTCCGTCAGACTCAAACGCAATAGGCACTAATCCAGTCTTGTCCGCTAATTCCTACTACACTGGATGCCTGTGAAGTACATTGCAACACACGCAACTGTGATAAGCGTTTTAAGCCTCGAAGGCTATGATTCTCGATTTTATCTAGTATGTCTGACCAAGGGAGATTGCCGAGATCTCTGGTCTCAAGAGTGCGGCAGACCTTCGGCAACATCGAAGGCCTTTGCTTTTGTATTCGTTTTTTGTCGCTTCGCGGTCCAACCGAGCTCCCTGGAGGACGTTGTTCTTCGGGAAAACTGAATTAGAGCCTGCACTTCCAGCTACCTCTCTCTTCAAACTGAAGCTAAATTTGGTCCCACTCTCTGTTGTATGCTGGTCTGGCCCGGTATCCTGGTTAGGAACGTGGCCCATGTTTTCCATGAGTGGCATTGTCTTCGACTTGTCTAGTTCCGCCCGCTCCACCAATTTTTGTAGCTTCCGCTCTTCGTGCTTCATCTCAGTAACAGCTGATCTTTCCCCTTGTTGCATGGCCTCGTCTCTTATTTTCTCCAGCATCGTATTCTTGCATGCGAAACAAAGTCCGTCCTTTTCGTCGTCCTTCACATCACAGATATCTTCGCGTCCCAGATATAACACGAGGTTGTGGAGAGCGGCAAATTTTGTAGCATTCATATAAATATGCTCCTTATTTGCGATGTGTTCTTGGTAGAAGCGGTTGGCGTTAATATAATTTTCGCCGTGCGAGGTTCGTAAGAGGCCGATGAAGTCGGAAAGAAACTCGCGGGTGTAACGTTCACTGTGTTTCCGAGGATCTCCAGCGACCGTTTGCATTTAAGGGATACTAGAGTCCCAATCAATTACGCTCCTCTATTCCTGGCAGCGGTACTAATGGTAACCCCACACTCATCCCCGGAACCATCGTCCTCAAATCCGCTCCCATGAAATCAACTGTCCAAGAGAAATTCACACCATGACTCTCGAGAAGATCATTTACACCCGACGCTTTCATATTATTGAGTCCTTCATGATACATTGTTTCAGTCTTGTACGGAATGCCGACAACAACAGCCCTCAGGTGCGGAAAGTCCCTAGGCGCCTGTGCTCCAAGTTGGCGTAGTTCCTTCGTGATCTCACGAAAAGCGTACGTAATGCGAAGACGCTCTACCACAGGAGGAAGGAAGGAGACGAGTCGGTCAGGTACCTCGGGGTCGGTCTCCCGGTAGATGGATCGCAGATCTATGGTGATGTCGACGAGAAGGGGGAACATGGCAAGGGAGGAAATGGGATCGTAGTTCGGCTCCTTCGAGCGATATTCGTATTCATCCTCCGGGTCCCATTTGCAGTCTCGGTCGATATCTTCAAATTTGGAAGGCTGAATATAGCTGAGACACAGCCGCTTAAGTGTCTTCGACAACAGTTGTAGGGCCCAGTCGAAAGAACCGCCGCGGCTATCCCACGTAGTCCAGTAGTATTCTAAGTCTTCAATACCGGGGAACTTTTCGTTCTGTTCTGCTTCCAAATCTTCGATGTCGTCGGTGAGTGAAAACATCAGGTCCATAAAGGCTGTCGGGGTAAGACTGTTTAGCGCTAATTTGCGTAGTCTTAAGAGACCGAGATCCTCACAGTGAATATGGCAGTTAGGTCTCCTCGGTCCTACAGAGATCAGGGTATCTTGGTAATGGTCCCCCATTGACCAGCCGCCACCGTCGCATACATACAAGGTGTCGACGTTGAACGCAGCGTTGAAGAAGACGCCTCTGTCACCGACCCAAAAATCTTCCGAGGCTCTTATAAGACCGAGAGTTTTGAGCGAGGGAAATGTCAATAAAGGAGGCAGTGGCCATTTATCTTCATCGAGCATTCTCAGTTTCCCTTTGAAACCATATGGCCAAGCGACAAGTAAAGTGTGAACCTTATTTGTGCACTGCAGGCCGACCAAAAAGAGCTCCTCGAGATCGAGCGGTGTGTCGGCGGAGTACCTTTCAAGACTGTCGTTTCTCAACCTCCAAGGCAACAAGTGCCGTTCCTTTGCTATATTCAACAGCAGACTCATGGTGTCTGAGTGGCCTGCATGCGTCGCTTCGGATGGGTTTTCTGAGAACTGCTCCTTGCCCAAGATAATTTGCAAGCTTTTCACGCGTTCAGCCAGGTCTGGGCGTGCAATTATGGTACGCAAAAAGTGAGGGAGAAAATTATAGTCCCACTCTTCAACGTCGTTCCAAGGCCCTCGATATGGCTCGTTCCAAGGCCCTCGATATGGCATTCCCGCTTTGCGGACATTTCCCGTCGCATAGTAGTGGTAGAGGATTGGCTGCGCAACAGTGCATATGGCTTTGCATGTGCGGCACAAACGTGCCAATGCCCTCTTATCCTCTACTGCATCATATTCGTCTGCATTGACAAAATTGCCCGGCTTCTGACAATGGTAACAAAGGTTCGTAAAAATGAGGTTCAGAACGTCTACAGGGATTTGATCTAGGCGCATGGCTGCGTCAAAGAGGAACTTCGACTGCTTGGAACGGCGGTTTGTTGTCGAGGACGTTGAGAGGGATAAAGGGAAAGTGCGCGCAAGGATATATACGAGACAATAAGCGCTAGCGATATTAACCTAAGAGAATATCGGGCGACAATCTCGGGGTACAATGCAAGATTTAACGAAGTTCGAAAGATGTGCTAACCTGATCGCTACAGTCTTCAGGCACATACATAACACCCTTGCGCACGTTGTACAAGAAACCTTCGCCTACGTATTGCCACTGCGTCCCTGTTTTTCGAAGGACAATGGTAGCCTGCCGCCGAAAAGCCAGGCAACAACGTCGCCCTGTCGTAATTTCGAGTGACCTAACCCAAGATAACCTTGCTTTGTCAAGAACACGCGACGGTAAGACAAAAGAAGGACCATAGCCATCTGATATCTAGAACGATCGCCCAGAGGTAGATCGTTTTCCACTTTGCGGAGTACAGAATGGAAAGCATCTGATTGTGTTGCCGCTGGCCCCTTCTCCACTTGAGTACCAAACATGTAATGCATGAGAGCTATCATGTCAGCACAATGTTGTTTTCGGTTGTCCTGGGAAGGTTGGTAGCTTGCCGTAATCCCACCCGTCAAAACTTGTGCCCATGCAGACAGAATTTCCGCCGGACTGGCATCCGTCATTTCTGCAGTGATGGCATTCCACATATGAAGAAAGGAGTGCGGATTTGATGGAAGAGGCTCAGTGTCGGGCGATTCCGGCCAATGCACATACGGAGCAACATACACCACTTCGTCAATCATTTGACCCTCAACGATCAGTATGTTGGCTGGAGCATCCGTGCATATCGCCGAAGCAGGAGGACCGACCCTTAACTTGTGTGGAGACAGTCCGCACATCGCAGATGTTGGAAAATATGTTTGCTCATCCCATCGCGCTACCCACGTGGGCGTATTTGGCCAACCAAGACGAAGCTCTTCAGGTGTTGGTATCAAGTCATCGGTGCATGGCGGTCCTTCAGCGAAACTAAGTACGTCCAGATGTCTTGTGCTTTCGATGATGGCAATACTCGTATCCGTATATACCTCTTCCACTGTTTTGTCGTATGTTGGGACTAATGCATCTACCTTCCGAAGCGCCGTAAATCCTAAGAGGCCATACATCTTATCTCTTGAATCAGTTGCCAGTAAGTCACTTCCGTCATCCAGAAGATCGGCTGGACTCTCTCGCTGTTCGAATCTCTTTTGCCACATAATACTCGCATTGCGTAACTCTTCGGACCCAGCGCCTGTGCCTGTTTCAACAAATTGAGATTCTTTCAACCAGGTTGCACCGAGCCCCAGATGGTAGAACGGTAGTTTGAAATGTCCAATGGAGACGAGCACTTCCTGCCCAGCGGAGACCTCCTGTACGACCCAGATGCGTTTGAACCAGGGCCGTTCGAACAGTTTTGTGGCCGCCAATGCGCCTTCATCGTCGAACCGTGGAAGCTCATCTACATTCAGCATTCTTGCAAGTTCACCCATGACGTTCGACTTCTCCAGTGTAGCCAGGCTGGTCCGGGTTTGACAGAATGTAGCAACATCGTCAAGAAATTTGATGGCTAGCTTCGTACTCTGGTCTTCGCAACCAAGCCATAATAGAACACGATCCGCTTTCATGTATATTTCTCGCATTAAACGGACCTGTTGAGCTCTCTCGGCTGTACTTTGCTGATCAATACACAAAGCATCAGCCCATACCAGCTTAGTGTCTGTGGGGTGCCGAAAGTGTTGCAATGCGTCTCGCAGATTACGGGTGACCGTAACAGATCTTATGCCGGATTCTCTACGAGATGACAAGTTCCGTTTGTGTGTGATTGTATGAAGGTCATTTCCATCACCCCAGACATAGGATATTGCTTCATAAGGAACTGGATTTTCCAACGAGACATGTACCAGCGACACAACGATGGGAGAATCCATGCATCCTGATCCTAGTTCAAGGACTCTGATTTCAGCCTTCTTTAAAGGCTGGTATGGTGGGTAAGCTAGAGGAGGACAATCAGCGATGCGAGATTACACACGTGGATTTTCTAGTGTATGCGACGTCTAAACATACTTTTTTCCATGTTTGATATGCTGCTGAAAGTGGGATGAAGAACGAGCGTAACCTTGGAGACATCGGGTGTCAAAATATAGGTCAGGCTGAGTTTCAATGTCTCAGCCTGATCAACGTGGCTCACTGACAAGGCTGCAGTCCTTCGCTACCCCGCCGAGTTGTAATTGTCATGTGATTTACTGTGCAATAACAATATATATATATGCATATATATGTACCCTGTTTGTGTTGGTGGCATGAGTTTTACAAGGCTATGCACATACGCACATCCTCTGACTTTCTCAGAGATCGGATACAGGCACATCCGTGGAGACACCACCAGACCTATAAGTAGTGCGCCTGCGACTAGCGAAGCGAAATCATCCAGAACATATGTTTATCGAGCTACCTAACATCACAAAAACTAAGTGTCAAGGTATGTCAAGTTCAAACTGTCCATTCTAGTGCAATCGAGACTAGACATCGAATCGTTTCCTGCAAGCGATATATTGCACAGCCAGCCTTACGCTCCTCGACCCCTGTCATACAACGCCATTTATTAGGTATTCAACCCCCTGGAGCTGTTCTCCGTTCAAGTCCCACCAACAATAGCCCAAATTCCAAATACAGCCTCTGATAGAATTGGCGCATCTTTTGGACACGCGACTCTCTCGCTATCCGCTGCGAGTAGGTGTTCTGGCTCGAGCTGGTCCGCCCCACTTGTCCAGCTAGTCAGCGGAAGCCACCTCCGGTACAGCAACGGAAAACATACGACTTTGCGCCCATACTTAAGCGAGTCGAGGGCCTGGATGCAGGTAAGACTACAACGTGCGGAGTGTTGCGGTATTTGCGACTCCAGAATGACGTGATATGCGGAAGTGTAGTCGCAGCGCAATGCACACGAATGACTCTTTTGGCGGTCGGTCATTTGATCGTTGATTTTCGACACTTCATCCTCCGGAGATGATCCATTGGTTCCGTCGCCAGCCTCTTGAGGAAACGGTCACTGTGCCGCGGAGCGTGCTGTGATGGGTGGGAATACTGTTCAAGGACAAGCGGCGCGTATGCGAAGGTGCAGCAACATCTTTAGATTCTTCAATCGAAGGATCATATGAATGTCGTCTGATTGTTGGTAAAGGATATAAACGTGGATCATACGGTCCAGGTAGAGGTTGAGGAGGAGACGTCCAGGGATAGACACACTTATAGACTGGGGGCTGGTGGTCCTGTTTTTCCAACGATACGTACTGTCTCGAATCTTTTTGCAATCCCTCATGAGACGGGATGGGGCATTTCTCGGTAACGTTGGTCATATCTCTTGAAGTTGGAATCCTTCTCTTTCTTGACGAATACCGGATGGTGGCTAAACGTAAACCTATTACAACTACCAGCACCAACAAGAAGAACTTGGAGAGCACTGCGTAGTCATGTTGACTGGGTGATGAAACCTTGAGGATGCGGTTTCGGTCCGCAGGTACGGCTGGTTGAGGAGGCATAGGGACGTAAACAAGGCAAGAGCGCAACAATGGCTTTCTATGATCAGCTGTGCATGCGGGCTGGTGTAGACTGCTGCAAGTATCCGCTCTGCCGACCAGTCAGTGCAACGGGCACCCGCGCGCTTTCATACAACTCACATAGAAAGACGGGAGAACCGTTTGCATAAGCACTAGCCTTTGGAACACCGGTCAGAGTCAGCAAGGGTAGTCTTGCCGCGTGTTGCCTGTCGGATTGACACAAGGATGGGAAGCGTGGTATCCAAAATAGGGTGCGGAGGAAGCAGCGTTCAGGTAAATACATCATGAAAGCTCCGCCGGTCCCCAAAGAATTACTACTTGCGCCGCAATGCCGCCGCTCGCCTGGACGCCCAAAGTCCTGTCATATGAAACCTCCTCAAGCCAGCTTCTACTGCGATGCCCGGATCGCGGGCTTTCGAAGTGATGCGGCGACCATGCTTGAGATCTTGCGCGCAAATTAGAACTTTCAGCTCCCTCCGCTCGCGCCGCAACCATGTTTTAGAGAACAAGGCTGGGGCATCAGACCGGAAGGAGTATAGTCGATGGCAGTTTCAGCGCTCTCGTGCGTCTTGTGGTGACAGTCGGAGGGCCCTTCAGCTGGCGTAGGAACGATGGCGTTGCTGTGGCGCATTTGACAGGGTCGGCATGGGCCACCCTAACAGGGTTGAGCCGAGATCCGATGCAAGGTGGAAGCAACGGCGAGCTGGACGTTGAACTCGCATTCTCGTCTTGCGCGCCCGCCACAGAGACAATGCTGCGCGCCCATAGCCTCACTACGGAGCCGCGTGATACTGAGGCGAGTCCTTCAGCTACATTGGAGACGCCCTGCCAAGTTCCAGAAGCCTTCCGTACATCCATTTAGCCATACCGAGACATCCGGGACAAGACCTTGTCTGCAGTCGATAACCCGAGCTGCACATAGAATATGGCGTAGTGGGTTCCGCCTGTCAAACTACCCTGCTCCGGCGTTGTGCCGCATTGTAGCAGCGCTGGGGCACCATCTCCACAACATGATGTACATGGCTTCCTCAGCGTATGCACATGGCGCTCGCGGCTTCAAGCTTCTAAAATAGTACAGATCTTAGATCTCGAATAAACGTCCCTCGTCCCGCGTGTTCACCGCCGATCAACGCGCGTGATCACAGACCCTTTCAAGATCGTCCGTTGAACATCGCCAAAACCTACAAGCAGAGGCGAACTTGTAGCTATTCGCAGTAGCCTACAGCCACTCGGAGATCTAGATTCCTTGCTAAACGGGAGAGGAGCACAAGGTCGCCTACTGTAGGGCTGAAGGAAGGACATGACTAGTGCTGGGACAGTCGAAACAAATCGCTCGAATAGACATTGGCTGCCTCTACCCTTGGGAAATTCGAGCTCGTATTCCGAGTGTTTTGGCATCATCATCGAGATTTCGCACCGGCGTGATCATAGATCCAATCCCTCAGCTTGACTAACGTTCAGGCCAACAACGCTCACTCAGATCTGTAGTCATCACGGCGATGCCGAACGCGGAAAATTCTAATGTGAAGGGGGCCGAAGAGGTGTAGTTCCGTTCCTGGCTTGACGCCGCCGTGCGGTCACCTTCTAGCACACTCTTCACTGGTCGCTTGGGGTAAATTGCACACTCTATGAGGTACATTTCCAGGACTGCGATCACATCCGCGGCCTCCGAGTTCAATGGCTTTTCAGCTCATATCGAATCTTGCCCATCCTACGGAGAGGCCGTTGCCACACACGTCACGTGACCAACTTCGACCACAACGTCTTAGCTTAAAACAACAGGCCTCTCCGCAAAAAGAACATTTGAAGTCTAGTGGATGTTAACGACTGTAATTTGATACATTGGCGCGCGATCAAAGGTCACGCTAGCTTCATAAGTAGTACGCACACCAAGACCCTATATGCACCGCCACATTGATTGTTTCTCGTATCTATACTTTTTGAGACCGAGAATCTAGTCTAGACGACCTTTGAAATTGTGGCCTCTATGTCCTATCCCTGCTTCGAGAGTGAGCCTTGCACAGCCGTCCTCTGATCGTTTGACCGGTACTGTTCTGGTAACGCTGGTTCCACACTACATCGCCTCTTGCTACACCGGTAGTTGCACTGCGGACCTCTCGCAGCCAACAATATCATGCCATGTCATTATCGAATCAACGTTTAAAGGAGCCTGATCCAGCTGCGCCTCCATCCTCGTGCGCTGCGTACCATACCCTGCGGCCACACCCTAGTGCATCAACTGTGCTGCCTATCACTATGTGTGCACGAGCTTCACCCTAGCGGTTACAGGACGTTTACGTATCTTCTCCATCGTATGGAAAAGCGGGATCGGTCCTGCCAAGTCTTCCGTCATTGAAGTCCACAAGATCACACGGCCCATGGTAGCTCCACAATTCGCGTTCATATCCCAAGTAAGTATAGGAAGGTGTGGCTGTTACTGTGTCTCCTAGAGGAACTCAGCCAGCGTGCTGCAGTCGAGCAGTGTCACGACACACGTAGCTCATGTTGGCTTGCCCCATGTGAAGCTGTTCCAAGAACCTATTAGAGCCTTGTCAATACATTGGTCGAGCTTCACGACCTCTTCCGCCAAACCGCTTCCGGAATCAAGGTTGTACCGAAAATTTTGATTCGGAAAGAGATCTGGAATCATGAAAAAGTGTAAAGTCAAGAAAGATGCGCAGATAAGAATGAGTTCACATGTGTACATACATGATGATTCTATGAAACTCCAGTACACTCCAGCGTGCGTATCAATTGAAGAACATAACACACTGAGGAATCTGGACAATATGGGCATGTTACGTATCTTTGGGCCCGCGGTGAAGATGGTAGACATTCCGGCAATGATTTTCCGCATGTTGCTCTGTTTCTCGTCGACAAAATCGAAGTCCGGCAGAGAGTCAACTTCGGCTGCGTCGACCACGACGTCTTTTCCGAACGCTGAGTCTTCTGTGAATTTGATAGGAAACATGGCACGTGGCTCAGTTGCTTCTCGGAAAACAGTTGGCTGTTCTGCTCTTGCCGGTTTTTTTGTCAGATTGATCATCCAACGTCAAGTTGACCAGCAGTGGTCTATAAGCGCATGCTCGAACGTGGAGACGTTATCAGCAAACAAATAGACGAAGCCCGTGGCGGTTGCCAATGGTGCCCAGTCTCAGCGTTCTGCTTTGGAAACTGCAGTGATTCCATGAATAAGGCGAAGGTGTGTCCTGGTGTTGTATTCTGGTACGAACACGTCGGGAAGTTAGGTGCCTAAAGACACAGGGCATAGCTTGAATTTGCATTACTCGGACGTGGGGTCTTACCACTGATGTCATGATTCGATTGGCAAGAGCTTGCGTTGAGTAAATGACGATCTTGACGCGTGAGGAATGTTTGTGCGTTGAGAGTAGCTGGTCGTCACTCGTTGGACTTATTGGCAAAGTACAACATCGTCAGTCACCGGCTCGAGGTTTCCAGCAACGAGGCTTGCACGTAGATGAGAGGCTCAATGCTGCTTGATATATGGTAGTAACAATGTTCGTTTGGGAGGGGAGCATATTTCTAGTATCATATTGGTGTGCATCCAGTCGATAAAAACATTCGTCGTCTCTCAATCGAAACATATTCAAGCCTGTCCGTTTGTAGAAGAAGTACATATATGCGTTGGACAATGGGGGCTACAACAAACTTTAACAGTACATGTTGGGGTGCCATCTAACATTGAATGGCGGTATCACATTTCGCGAGTCGCAGAGTCACACCAATAGCATTTGCTTGTAAGACCAAGTAAGGAAAGCCCTACCTTTGATCCTACCTTGAAATCGCACTGCAAACGTGCCCGCAGATAACTTACACGTAGCTTATACCTACCAAAAAGAAATATGAAGGAATACTGAAACTTGCCAGCATCGGAGTTAAACCGAATCCTACCCTTTCCGCAAGCTTTACAACCCGAGTTGAGAAGGATCTGCCAGGAATTGTGATTGCTGAGGATGATCCTCGCGTATACCAGCACCCCTCTTGAGCGGGAGAATTGAGAGCGATCGGAGCTTAATGGTTTTTACTCGTTGCCCAATGATGCAGTTGAGACGAACAACGCAATCTGATCTTGGTAGAATGTGATGGTGAGAGTTGGCGTGTTTCGATGATAGTCGTGGCAGCTGAGCTACCGCACTTCTTCCTTGCTTACCCGCTGCAGATGTGTACCAGTTTGCTGTGTTCCGCAAGGTTACTTTGCTGGTCTTACCCTTGTTGATGCGGAAGGGTTAGATAACAAGGCGAAAAGGAATGTAACCTTTGGACAAACCCATAGCCGAGCGAACTGAGCAGTCGCTCAAGCTTAATACCTCCTGCGCTGTCGGGGATCATCGTAGCTGTCGCCTTCGTAGCCACGCTTCCTTGAACCGGAGTCATCTCGGCCACCATACCCACCCTCGCGATCACGGTCGCGGTATCGATCCCGGCTGCCCAGAGGCTCGTTGTTCGCACCGCTGGATCCTCTACCGCCATAGTCGCGTCGGTCGCCTCGGTCACGGCCCCCTCCGCTACGATCACCGCCGCCGCGGTCGCCGCCGCCTCCGCCAAAGTCGCGGGGACCGCGAGGACCGGCCGGCGCGCCATCTGGTGGTCCATAGCCATTGGATTGATATCCAATGCCGCGGCGATCACCTCCATAACCGCCACCACCACCGCCTCGGCCACCGCCTCCGAACCCACCACGGAAGCCACCTCCTCGATCACCACCAAATCCTCCGCCCCGACCACCGCCACCAGCGAAGCGGCCACCCCCAAAGCCACCTGGTCGGCCACCGAAACCACCTGGTCCAGCTGGAGGTCCGCCGAAACCTCCACCTCCAGGGCGAGCAGCAGCTTGCTTAGTGTAGTTCCGCCCACCCAGGCCGCCACCGAAACGGCGGGGTCGCCAGCCGGATACAGTGCGACCGCGTTCGACATCAACGGCAACTTTGCGATCCTTGATCCTCATGCCATCTGTCTCTTTGTATGCAGCTTTCATGTCCTTCTCGCGCTCGTATACGATAAAGGCATATCCGCGCTTGCGTTTCTTGAGCGGCGCATTGGGATCCGCCTTGATGTTCTCGACAATGCGGATGCGCTCAATGGGACCGTAGCGACCAAATTCGCGCTCCAAATCTTCTTCGGTGGTCGTGTAATTGAGACGCGAAACGAAGAGTGTTTTGAAAGCGTCGCCCTGGACTTTAGGATCCTCCTGAGGGTTATCTGTTCGAGTCAGCCAGTGAACAACCCATAGAGGCTGCGCGTGTCCTAGGAAGACACGCGCATTAGCGATGCCATACAGTCCTTGACACCTTCAGTGAGGAGCTTCTCCTGGCGCTCCTTTTTCTCGAGCTTCCTACGGTCGCGCTTTTGCAACCAGCTATCGGAAGGGACGTATCCATCGTTGTCCTTGTATTCTCTCAGCGCCTGCATGTATTGTCCGATTCCACCAATGTTAGGTGTCTGGCGCTTCTCGGGCGCGTGGTCTGAAGGTTCGACCCAGCGCAGCGGCGGACGCGGAGCGAACAGCTGCAGCAGCATGGGTGGGAGTTTGTCCGTCATCGCGATTTATGTTCTGGACTGCGCGCCAGTTAGCGAAGTGGGTGAGTGGTAGGTGGTGGGTGGTGGATGAGGAAGAGTGAGGGAGCCAGGGCGAAGAACTGGTCAAGGATAGCTGTCTCAAGGCGATCTTAGCGCGCAACTGCCTAGCACGTGATGGCGCTTTCCTCTCGAAAAGCTTGGGGGAACGCGCTCGAGTCCACTGAAGGTACCCCATCGCAGCGCATACCCGTTCAATATGCCGCTGTCGGCAATTCAGAAGGTCGCTACGGCCCAGGTAGGTTTTTGGTCCCTGCATTGACAAAGTGGTGCATCTGCGCTCGCAAAAAGCTTTCCACTGACGTGCGTAGAATGGCGTCGGTGCCTTCATTCTTCCTTGCAAGCGCATCACGCTCAGATATTGCGACTGGGCCGGATCCTCGAAAGGCATGAATGCCTACCTTAAGACCCAACTTGGTGTTTTCGCGAAGCGCAACCCTCAGATCGAAATCCAAGTCTACAAGAAGCCCAACCACCACCCATCAATGACCGCATACTACCTCAACGGTCATGAGAAGACAGTCAATGTGAAGAACATGACACCCGAGGGTGTAAGGGAGAAGATTGAGCTGCTGAGAAACTCAAGTCCGGAAAAGAACAAGAGGGTGCCAAGCAAGCCGGTCACCAGTATCAACGAGAACGTCAGGGGTATTTGGAGTCCCTTCCACGGAGCGAAGATCAAGATATAGTACTGGAATTCAGGAAGGGAGAGGGCACAAAGATGGGACGATGGTCATGTCCCAAGGATACTGTATCATACCAGGGGTTGACAAGATGGAAGCATTGGCAGGCGTTTCTCGGATATATATGTAAAATTGTGTGCAATCCTGTATGAATACACACGACTCAAGAGTACGGTACAGTTGCTGCACGATGGTTTCATTATATCATCTTGTGGTAATCCTCCACTTGGTCACGATGACCTTTTCATTTGATCCAACAACTCCTGGCCCAAATTCACCTTTTCCTACAAACGGGCTTCGCCGCCTTGTATTCAAGCGGAGTTGGAGTTGATGATGTCGACGAAAGCGGGCTTCAAGCTAGCACCGCCGACGAGGAAGCCGTCAATGTCAGCCTGCTTAGCCAGCTCAGGGCTGTTCTTCTCGGTGACGCTGCCACCATAGAGGATGCGGGTCTTGTCTGCGGCCTCGGGGGAGACGTCCTTCTTCAACCACTCACGGATCGCGGCGTGGACTTCCTGTGCCTGCTCGGTGGTAGCGACCTTACCGGTGCCAATGGCCCTAGGCTACTTTTAGTCGAGAAACCTGTCACAGGCGATGGATATACTTACCAGATAGGCTCGTAGGCGATGACGATGTTCGACCAATCCTTGACCTTGTCTGCAACGGCTTTGAGCTGGGTCGTTACGACCTCAATGGTCTTGCCCGCCTCGCGCTGCTCCAAGCTCTCACCGCAGCAAAGAATGACTCCAAGTCCGCCATCGATAGCCGCCTTGGTCTTGCTTGCGACGAACGCATCGTCCTCCTGGAGGATGACTCTCCTCTCAGAGTGGCCGATGAGGGTCCAGGTAATGCCGCTCTCCTTCAGTTGTTGGGCGGAGATCTCGCCAGTAAAGGCGCCGTTGGGCTTATCGAAGACGTTCTGAGCGGCAACTTCAATGCCTTTGCGGAGGTGCTCGCGGGCGAGAAGAAGGTAAAGCGAGGGAGGAGCGATGACAACCTCTTCGGTGCAGTTAGCTTTCCGTCTTACAACTTGTGATCGAGGTAATGGTACGTACCGGCATTCTCATCAAGCTTGGCCTTGTTCAGGTTATCGATGATCTCAGTGACCGACTTGATCGATCCGTTCCTTCACTCTCTGTCAGACCAGCTTTGCGCGATGCTGATACTTACAGCTCGACTTGTTACGTACATCTTGAAGTTACCTCCGACAAAGAATTTGCGACCCATCTTGGCGGCTTATGTGTAAAATGTGAATAAATTGGGTATATGTAAAGGTTGGGGGGGTTATGAAGGAAGAGGGCAAGAAGGGTTGTTACAATGCGTTGTTGAGTTGAGTAGAAGTTTCGCGGGTTTTGGCGGGGTCGAGGGGCACTACCTATGGCGTAGCTGAGCTGTTGGCGGAGTCCCAAGAGTCGCCGAAGTTCGGGTTACTTGCCGAAGCAAAAAGACTGGAGATGCAGCAGGATCTTACGATCTATCCTTGTATCCCATCCACATTACCTTTTGATTGTACTGTTGGCGATCCCTCTCTTCTTCGCGCGCGGCCGGTGGTTGTGCTGCATCTTTCCGAGGGCGACAACAAAATCGACACCTAGGTCCTGCATATTCGTTCCATCCGGATACCACGTTGATACGACATTGCCTTTTCCAAGCTCAAGGTTACTTCTGCAGAAGGTGCCGCCTAGAGTCCGTGGCTTTTCTAAGTCGTCGCCTTTTGAGATTGCGCCAATCGACTTCAGTCCTCCAACTCGTTGTATCTGTAAAAAGTCTGCTCTCGCATTATAGAGCTCATCCTTCAAAATGAGTGTCCCGAATACAAACGGCTCCGACGTTCCCCACGTTTTCGGCATTGAGGTCACACCATTAACACATTGTATCCACTGGTCTTCTCCACTTGACATCATTGCTATCCAGCACTTCTGCTGCCGCAAGTTCTACGCTTGCATTAGCTGTCACAATAGATCCGAGGCCCATGCACCGGATGTATGGCCCGTGTCGAAACGAGGTGCAAGAGCAGTGTTGTGTGGGCAATGCAAGCACGTACATACCATCAACGAATATATGGAAAGTGGCTCTACTTGTATAAAGTGCAATAGCGCGTTCAACCCCAGATGCAAGCTTCACTGGAACCTGTACTTTGACGTTGATGAGACGGCGAATTGAAAGAGTACAGCAAACGACACAGAGTGGCTCTATACAAGGGCCTTCTTTCAAAAACCACCACTCCCCAACCTATCGCCGTAGTGAACGAAGGTTACCTGACTGCCTACCAGGGCTAGGCCCGACAGTCCAGTACTTCGTACATACGACCGGCTATGATGCTTCTAGAGAATCATAGCCTTGCCATCATCAAGCTTACTGCTCTGGCCTACTAGAAGAGAGGCGCGATTGAGGCTCTGCTATTGGAAACGGCGACGTTCAATTGACCAGCGGAGAGAAGCTCCTAAGCTTGCTTGACCTGATTGCATACATGGCATGGCGCATGGAAGGGCTTGTCGAAGTACAGCCGCTCCAGTATGACCCCCTTGCTCTGGGGAGGATCGTCTCCATCCAGGTACAAAGAGGTGGAGAAGATATTTGATCCCAAGACGTTGTCTTGTTTATTATAGCAAGGAGCAGAAGTTACTAAGAGTGTTTCGTACTTGATCTAACGAAATTTGTAGAGGCAGTGAGAAGTCTATTCGCGCAGCTTTTCAGTCACATAGTCTGATGAAGTAGCTCGAACCTGAAAAATTGTCGAGAAGTGGTGAGCTTGCGCTGTATGGTGGTAGTGTGTTTGTGGTATGGTGCTTGAAGGCCGTGGTTCAGATGGCATCTTTTGCCGTGACGACAGAACAGGCAAGGTTAGGCGAGCGCGTCACTTCCGCATCTGCGATTGAACTTTTGGAGCGCATGGATTGTTGTCTTGCAGATGACGATGACGGCCGAACGTAGCGACCAAGACGACGCATCGCAGAGCACGCGTCGAGCTCCGCCTGCGCCTTCGCGAAGCATATTCTCAGTCCCAACGCCGATAAAACAGCTATTCGACCGCTTTCCGCTCCTCACATACTCCCCAAATGACCTACCGCAACGCGCGCCGAGGAACCGCGGTGCACATGCACTATATATCTTCGCAACAGAACAGGAAGCGGCAGACGGTGCACCCTCTTATAACCCAGCATGTCTTAAGTGGCAGGTAAGGAAGCATGATTGAGAAAAACGATGCTTCGTGTCTAATGCGCTATGGGTCATATAGGCGTACTTAAAGTTCTCCAGTATTCAGTTCAGAGCTTTTTCTTCGACTAATCATGCTTCCCCTAGTGGAGTGCTGCCATTTCTCCTACCGGCTTCAACAGAAACCTCAAAACCCCCGCCTCCTGTTCCCTCCGCGAAGTTGCAAAGATGGGCGATGAACAACGCCGAAGAAGCGGTTGAAGAGCCGGGAGACTTACGATACGAAGCATATCTTTCGTTATTGGATCACCGGATACGAAGGGCATGGGTACGTTTTTCACATTCCAGAAGCTCTGAGACATAGCCTGATCCGATTGCAGCTATACAGCGTCTACCTCTCTTCGAACGCTACGTCCATTGCGGAACCCCTCTACATCCTTCCTACCTCCGCAAACCCTTTCGTGCGCCTCGCAACTGCGAAAGATCTCCGTCGTGCCGCCGAGAAGGAGATTCTCAAATTTTCCGCAATCATCGATGCAGAAGAGCTATACAAGCAAGCAGAGGAGGCGTTCGAGGCGCTTGAGACGGCTCTAGGAGAAGACTTTTGGTTCTTTGGCGCTGAAAAGCCTGGCTTGTTTGACGCCAGCGTGTTCTCATACACTCATCTGCTTATGGACGATAGTCTAGGCAATGGTTGGACGGACACCCGTCTTCGAGACGCCCTGCTCAAGCGCAGGCATCTCACAAGTCACCGCGACCGCATAGTCTCATCACACTTTCCATTTTCAAAGCCGGGCAAGTCGCTGCAATAGGCAGGATTTATGTAGTATACCTGTATCATACCTCATGTTCGAACGACCAACACATTATAAAATGCACGAATGGACACATGCTCATGTGTTGACATTCCTCCTGTCTTGCGTGGCTGGGAAACAGTCTTCAGCCAGGATCCACAGCATTGTAACTCATGGTACTCGAGTGATATACAAGCATACATTGCGGCTCAATGTGGTCCAGGGTGTGTGACCCATTGCGTCCAGGCCGTTCGCGAACGCTCACGCTTGTAAAAGCACCGAAGTATGGCCAGAGGTCTTCGGAATCTCATTCGATACCAGTCGCGATAAACTGACGAGAACACACGGGCGGCGCGTACGCTCGTGACTTGGCGTACACGGCATGCAGACTATCGGGACGTGAGTCATCCGGTTCGCGTCTTGCACTACAACATTGCCTAATCGGGATGCGAGGAGAAGTTGCAGGGCGCATCCCCTTTGATATATAGTGTGTACATTATCCATTGATTTCACGATCAGTCCTCAGAATCTAACATCTTTCGCCGCACCTACTTCTTCGTAGCACTTTTCTGGGTTTAGTCTCTCTACCAATTGCCCTGGATATCCTTTCCTCTCAAAACCTTACTCAAAAGCCATAACCACGACTTTCGCCTCAGAAAATACACACCAAGATTCAAGTAACAAGACTGAAGCTCAGAACATCTCCAGAAATGACACAGCCCTCTGTCAACATGACCTTCGACACCTCACTAGTCGACACGCAGAACCCAAACACGTCATTCTCGACCACAGAATCAGACCATTCCGAAGCAGACCCTTCATCAACCAGCAGAATATCTCAGCACCTTGACGTAACCCGCACGCCACCTCCCAAGACCACCACGCCTGTGCAGCACGTTCCCACACAAGATGCCTACGACTCCTGGGCCTCGGTCTACGACACAGACGGGAACATGCTACAAGCAATCGACGACGTGGAGCTATCCGTCCTCTTTCCCGAATTCCTAAGATCAATAGAGTTGTCCTTTCCAGAGGGAACGCTACAGCTGCTAGATCTCGGCTGCGGCACCGGACGCAACACAGCGAAGCTCTTAGCCTACCCATGGGTTCGAGATCCGGTCAGAACCGTCGAAGTAACAGCACTGGATTTCTCTGCTGGCATGCTCGACGTAGCGAGGGAGAAGCTAGCGCCTTTAACGAAGGATAATGTTAAGCTGAAGATCAGGCAGGCGGATTGTTTCCCTACAGTTGGGGATAAGGAGGCAAGTCCTGTGCCTGCTGTTGCGGGGCTCGATTCTGTGGATGGGGTTGTGAGTACGTTGGTTCTGGAGCATGTCCCGCTAGAGGATTACTTTGCTACGCTTGGGAGTCTGATGGGAAGGGGTGGGTTTGCGCTGGTGACGAACATGCATAGCGAGATGGGGACGACCTCGCAGGCCGGATTTGTCAATGCAGAAGGTGTCAAGGTGAGGGGAACGAGTTTTGCGCATACGCCAGGGGAAACGGTAGAGGCTGCGGCGAAGGCGGGACTTGAAACTGTAAATCTGAGGGAACGGATGATGACGAGGGAAGATGTTGAGAGGGGAAGCGTGGGAGAAAGGGGTTTAAAGTGGGTTGGAGTCCACGTATGGTATGGGATGGTGCTTAGGAGATTGTGATAGAACTGTCTATCTCGAAATCAGACTTTCCATGCATATGATGCCCACCACTCGCACTCGTGACACTTCTTGGACTCGTGCAACTTCTCTTGTCCATCCATGACCCATCCATGATATCTGAAAATCGGCCCAAGACCACAGTGTACCGCCCAATGCTGAATTGCTAGATTGCCCCCGTGTCCCTTCTGACCACAGATGCTCTTCGCGATAGGCGAACGAGCAACTACTCCGGTGCAGCGAAACCCTTGTGCTCCTTGTGGGCCTTGTACCAGTAGCTGTCTTTCTTCGGCTGCAGCTCAGGACTCAGCTTCTCCAGGATGGTCTGAAGCAGCTTCTCTTTTCCAGCCTCATTGTCAGCGTCGCGGGTCCAGATAGCAACCTGCACGGCATTCCAGCGGACAGAGTACGACACGCCGCAAATGTCGTCGTTGAAGGCTATTTGCATGTTAGTCTATCTACCCGAAGCAATTCAGGAGAGTTTAGTGTACTCACAAGCTCGCTTCGTCTCCACAGCACCCTGGAGAACATCTCCCACCGCAAGAAGGCAAATCTCATGCCAAAATTGTGCCGCTTGCTCCTTGCCTATTCGGAAGTACCAAGCGCCGCCACGCGTGTTGCGCGGATCCTCCCAAAGCGGCTTGACGCCAAGGTGAAACAGGTGGATGCTATCCCTCAGCTTCAGGCTCTCGACTGGGATGTTGTTGAAGTGCTGGTAGAAGTCCTTAACACTGACAATCTGCTCGCCAAGCGGCTTCGGTCGGTTGGCGTACTCTTCGGCTCCGGCGGTGGTGGATGAGGTTTTCGCAGGCGGTTGCTGCTGGCCCTTTTCGGCCCAGAATTGCCAGCGGTACTTGAACTCGGGAACGCGAACCGATTTGAAGATTGAATTCAGCATTGCAGAGCCGCGAGCTGGTGAGGCGGTTGCTGAGGCTTCGGATGGGCTTGCTGAAGGGAGGTCCGATGTGGACAGAGCGGGAAGACGGCCGGCCATTCTGGCTTTGGAGATGGTCCGAACTGTATGTTTGTTGAGAGTGGTGATGACAAAGTCAAGACGAGGCAGGAACTCCTTGCTGAAAGGGCCGTTGGGTGGCGGAGGAAGAGGCTTGCCGTCAGCGATGGAGTGAAGGGCAGCAGAAAATGTGCTTGGAACTTGGGTGACGCCCTTGTAGGTGGTTTGGCCTGTCTTGATGGAGATAACGGCAGGATCTTCAAGAAGATTGAGATCGAGCGGCTGGACGTATGGAATACGCTGAGCTGCAGAGGCCTTGAGCATACCGATTAGTCGAGCGGTCTCAGACATGTTGATGAGGTGTATATAGAGTGAAGTTATCTGAGATTTGGAATAGAAAGAGAATAGACGGTTGATGTAGGGAAGTATAGAGAAGTAGAAAGTGGGAGTGGTGTGGAAAAGAGCTGGTGAGCAAGTAGGCAAGCAGAGTAGGCTTTTATGGAGACACCTTGCGCACAATAGGAAGTCTTGCTATTGAGCGCTTTCTATTGTGCGCTATTCGGGAGGCTGGGAGGTGAACGGTGAAGAGCCCCAGTGAACAGTGAGGTGAATGCAGCCGGAGGCGAGCATTGCAACCCCCATGATCAGCCCTCGTAATCACATGTTGTATATAGCAAAGATTTAAAGTTTGTTCTGCAGGATCAAATGTTTTCCGGACAGGGGGGGATCGATGCATCCTACACAAGTCGGAAGGTACAGCGCTTTGGCGGGGTTGAATATAGAGAACCCATAAATTCCTGACTCTTGAAATGGCAGCAACAAGGGCCATAGAAAGAAAACAGAATAGAAAAGATGCTGGATGGTAGTTGATATGTATGAACTGTACATACCTTCTACAACAGGGCCTAATACCAGGTGTGGTACACTCGCTACCTCGGGAATCGTACGACGGAGGGGCAACGCTCGAACGCTCCGACTGAGCCTCAAGAACACGTACAGGAAGTCTAACGAAAGACTTTATTTGCTTGACAGCACTGTGGAAGAAGAAGTGAGGTGCTAGCTGAGCTGCGGACTCCTCGATCTTTAAGCGCAGGCCATGCTGGAACAGGGCAAGTCAGCGCAACCCGTAGCCGCCAGCCGTTGTGTTTCATGGACTTGTGTGGCCCCCGTTTCACGACCCCTGCTGACACCACGAGCAAGCCTGGCCTGAGGCAGCCAGTCGCTCATCCGTGACGTCGTATACATAATTGCACGGTAAAAAAGTATGATTGTTGGTATTCTGCAATGTTGAGGCATGCTACGAGAGCACCTGCGCTGGCTGCCTACCTACCTAGGTAGTCACGTTTTCACGTGTCGCACAAGAGCAGGCGCGTCGGTCCCCGCCAATCGCCGTTCGCTACGATAACGCTTTCGCGAGCCACTGCGAAATATCCAGACGTCCACCACGTACTCGTCTGATAGATGCGCCATGGCGCCAGCCGCGAGCCCTTCGAACCCGTACAAGAGGCAAATTGATGCCGTCCAGCGCGTCTACGACTGCGCAAAGCGACTGAAAACGAACCATGAGAGTAGCGACTCCGCATACTCGACCGTTTCCACCGAACCTAAACCATTTTCAACAAACGCATCGGACGAAACGACAGGAGCGAGCGATCATGAAAGTGATGACGAAAGCTGGATTTCCGAGTCAAGTGAGGAGCCTAGCGATGAGAGCAGTATAGAAGACAGCTCGGAGGCCGAAGATGTTAACGAGCGCGAGATGGGTGAGGAAGGCGCACAGCAAGGCGCGGAAGAAGTAGTCAATATACGAGCCAATAGAGGGAAGAGGCCGGACTTCAAGCTACCTGGTGACGAGGAATCGGACGATATACGCCCGTTCCTGAAGGCTTTCTTGCCAAAACTCAAGGCCGCCAACGAAGAGCTCGAAGCACAAAAGAGAGCGGGAACATTGCAGAGTAGCGAGATAATAGGGGATGAAGAGGCAGACGGCGAGGAGCAGTACATCGAAATGGTAAGCTCTTGGTTTCCTTTGGCTTGCGTCTTAGAGGTCGATGACGTGCACCGGTATTGGACTGCATTCACGGACGAATAATGACATGTGCAGAATCTCGGCCTGGGCGTACTGGAAGAGCAGGACGATGAAGCAGACAACGATGCACACGGATCCTTAGACGAGAAGAAGAAAGGCGAGGAACAACAACAGGATAGCGAGAAGGATGTGCTAGGCAAGCTCATGGGTCGCGAGAGACCGAAGCAGCCGATCGGCATCCAAGAAGTTGCGGATACTCAAGGCAACACCTAAGTCCGGAGGAAATTTCCTTTAATCAACGAACAGCGTAATTTGACTTTACCTTTTTGACTCTCGGATGACAATCCGTTCCAGCACATTGATGCAAGCAACAAAGTAAGTCGCCCCATACTAGGTATAACCTTCACGCCTAACCGGTATTCCGCAGCCTCTCAACACAAATTTTGGTCTCAGACGCCTCCAACGACACCCACATGAACATCGGCCGGGTCTCTCTCTTTCCTCTCTGCCGTAACCCCCTCTGCCTTCTTTATTATTTCTCCCTGCTCCGCCTTCTTTCCCTTCCACGGCCAGTCCGCATGCTCATGAATCTTGGGCTCCTCGATATGCTCCCTCACTTCCTTCTTCCTCCTCCAGTCGCTTCCAAATCTCCCGTCTCTTTCGCCAACCACCTTCTCGAAGCCACCGGGCATCTGCTGTGCCTCCGTGTAACTTGTCATCAGCTTTGGCTCTCCCAATGGCAGCGTATCTCCCCGATCTGTCTGCCACAGATGATATACTTTGCCATATAGATGTACAACTTCTTCCATCTCCCTATTCTCCGCGAGTTCCCACGCCGAGTCGGGCACGGCAGAGGGCTTGGGCATGATGAGCATGCCAGACTTGACTTCGAATACGTGCGAATGCCAAAGCTTCTGCTCAGCTTCGTCTAGTGTATTGTACAGGCGAGGAGTAACCATGTACTCTATGCCAATGATCCGCGCGGGTTGTTTGGGAGAGTCGTAGAGGATGCATTGGCGGACTTCGTCGTTGAGGTGCGCGCAGTAGTGGTTTGCTTCTACGGGATCGCGGTGGGGTTCGTCAGCGTAGGCGTGGAAGGCGTTAAGGTGGGCGCAGATGCGTTGTACCGGTTCAAAATTCTGGGTTGTTAGTATGAGTTACAGCACACGTCGAAGGTGGGGTCTACTTGGACGACAGCCGCACCTGTTTCGAGCGTCTTGTTCTTGAGCGATTCGGGCTCGCCCGCCGTCTTGTTGGTTACAGGTAGAGAGTCCATGTCTGACATTTGTGACTTTGCTGAATTATTCTAGATGGGCTCTCGGCAACAATACACCCCACCTGCAAACACGGCGAACATTTGAATGTTTGATAAGGCGATGAAGATATTCTGACGTCATGGTGATGCCAATTGGGTGACCAGTATTATTACCATACATTGCACATGTGGGTCATGCTCAACCGTACGACATGCAGTTATCACAGAAGTCTGCAGCTGATCTACAAGCGGATGGCAGCTGACGCGAGACAAGAGTATTCGAGCCTTGCGCAGCAAATGTGACTTTTGATCATGACCTCATGAACACTGGCGAGGTCCTTTTTAGCAAGTCACTTAATATTCACTGATATAACTGTATCATGGGCATGAGGCTGAAACAAGTTGTTCAAATTTTTTGTAGAGTTCGTGTTTGTAAACCCAACTTCCGCACGGCTGGAAAGTATATCACACTCACAATATTCCTAGGTTCTATTTGAAAAGCTAAACTTGGATTGTCGAACCTTGTAGATTAGTTGTAAAAGAGATATATAGATCGTCTGCAAAACATGTTTGCCATATGCTCGCTGTCCTACTAGCGGTGTAGTACCGCCTAGGTGCTGTCGAGTGAAGGAGATCTGGAGCGAAAGAAGAAACGAGAACACCAAGAATAGTGTAATAGTACGATATGTATCGTGAACGACTACCAATACAGAAGCACCAGATATACTCTTTCTTTGTGGGCGAGAAGTCTCCTTCCCGCCGTGTTCCAGCAACCTCAATCGCGGCTGAGCTCTTGAAACGGCTGTCCCGCACCGCTGAGCTTCATGCGAATATCTTCATCCATTCAGCATTTCCGCGACGAAGCCAGTATCTAGGCCTAGCCTGCTCTATAAGCTCTCGATTACTATCTTGTAGTCGGGCCAAAAGATCGTTAAAGCATTACTTGATTCTGATACGGTAATGGACCGCTCACGTTACAAACATCGCCCAGCCTTGTCGACCGAGGTTCATGCGCTCGATGCATCCCAGAATAAGAGAACAACACCCAGGATTGCAAGCAAACTGCGGAACGAAACCGCAGAAGAAACTCCAGCCTAGAAGGCTGCAAACACTGCCGAGACAGCGTTTGCCTGCTTCGTGTTTCACCGTGCCCCAGGCACCAACAGGTGCTTCACGACCAGGCTGAGGCCCCTAGGGCCTCAACAATCGTCTGATGCGGAAGGAAACTTCACGATCCGGATAAACGCATGATGAAAATGAGCGCAATGGGAAGGAAAAGGCACTATTTCAAGGCAACGACAAAACAGCCGTGGTCAGTGGTCCCAAGAGTGGACCAGCTGTGTGCCTGGGTGAGCGCCGTACTCGACAACCAACGACTGCGCCTCAACTTGATATCATGTGTAGACCGGATCCTGTTATGCACCGATGACGATAGGGTGAGAATGTCGCAAAGAGGGTGTAGGGTTTGGCGACCTAGCCACACAGTGTGGCGGTGAAGAATTTCGACGAATCACAACACACCGTGGCTGCGATAACCCTGGTGTAGCTGGCGGTGAACGCAAACACTGGAACTTTTCCAGGCTCCCCTAAGCCTTACATAGCCCATCATGACGAGGAACACATATACAAGCTCTGCGGCGCTCAATCGGACCATTCCTTGCGCCCCTTCTTACGTCGACAGATACTCGACTCTGACGAAGCGATGGCGATCCATTCATCGCGCTCGCAATCCGGCATTGATCTCACCCTCAGGATTCTTCAATTCGTCAAGCAGCTTCGCAGGCGTCTGAGGCCCGGCCCGGCGAATGTGGACTATGCTGCTATTCTTGGTAACCAGATCTGCGCTAGTCTGGACGTGAAGAAGTTCCGAATGCTCCAGAGGGAGCGGCCGCAGTCAAGCTCGCATAATCGAAAGACCATTCTTGCTGCAAACCGTGTCTGCAAGGACCAAAACAAGCGGAAATCCCGTCCATCCCTGAAACTATGGGTCCAAGGCAAGGATCAGCACTCGCTTCGAAACAATTCTGGGATAAAGGTGCAACAGTAGGTTCAGAAACAAACTCTGTGTTTGGTTCACCCCGCTAAGCTTTCGGTAGGACGCTTAACTCCATCGATACCAAGGTCAACATTTGCGGGAGCGCATTATCCGCTGTTGCTGGTGACCGCAAGCTTTTTGTCAAACAGAAGACGGAGATCAATCTCGAAACATACTCCCTGAACGAAGTCGCCCAGCTGCTGATAGCCGTCCATGATGCAATCAACGTTCTCCAAAGCTGCCGAGTGCAATTCGACGACGAATGGCTCGTGGCGCAAGGTCTCGATGTAGGGATCAACTTTGATGCAGTCTTCTTGGCCAACTATGAGCACCTGCTCATGAGGCTATACTCACAGCTGGTAACTGCATTATCCCGCAAGGCGCTTGATTTATTACTTCTTGGTGGCTATGACAAGAAGCAACACAGACTGCTAAGCTGGTTCACCGAGTTCTCCCACAAGCCTCGGCCGCTATCAACGTCCCTCGACATCAAGCCGTCGCTGGCTGTGCTGTGGGGTGTCTGCTGGATGTTTTATGCGGATAACCTGGCAAACAACGGTCGAGTGCCGCGTGAGGCAGTTCTGCAGCACGTCGATCTTGCGGGATGGCGGGCACCCGAACCAACAGAGTGTAAGTGCACGCTCGCCATCCCAAGACGGAGCGTTTTGGTGCTAATGGAAACAGACATGAATTTTGGGCTGGAGCTCATTGGCACGCAGCCGCAACCAGCAGCGCCGCAGCGCCCCCAGCTTGGCGGTAGCGTGAGCCTCAGCAGCGGTATGGACCTCAGGTTGCGAAACGCGGAGAGCTGGATGCCGGCCGATTTGGAATCTGGTGTTCCCCAGGCTCGCCAAGGTGTATCACGTGTCGGGGGTAGCCGATCGGGCTTGCAGGGGTTAGCTGGTAAGTGCGCCGGGTTGCTTGACTCACATCTCTTCTGCCTGCCTCACATTCCACCATTCGATTGGTTTCAGCCTGCGCTTCCGAAGATGAGTGCAGCTAACATGGCCTAGGCCTGGGTACTTATTACCCTGACTTCCCAGCCACCTCGCCAGTAGATAATTCCAACCTTAGTAATTTGCTGCCCGATATCCCAGGCAGCGCCACCGCCCTAACCGTCTTTCCCCAGCACTTGGACCACAACTTCGACAACCCTTGGCACCAGCAGCAGCAGTACCCGCACAATTCTTTGCCACAGAGGACTGCGCGTCATCTGACGACCAGTATACCGAGCGTACGAGTCACCGGGAGCGCGGAAAGCGAAGGCTACGCTGCGCCACATTCAGATTTCGCGTCCTTTGATATATTCTCATCCTCTACCCAACCGCCTCAGGCCCCCTCTATCAACGTCAACCCCGACTTTTCCGACTTCATCATGGGCAACACCACCATCTCTGAGCACCCCCCAGTCCACGGCTTCTCCGCACACAGGCACGAGCGCACGCCTTCTCTTAATTCTAATACCAACATGCCTACGCCTGTGAGCATGAGCAGCGCTCATTCGCCGCTGTTGTCGCCAGCAGAGGATCATCGAAGATATTCCGTCGCTAGCTCCCAGGCGGGGGCCCCTACGCGGCAGCAGTCTGAGGATGCATCTTCCCAAGGCGATCCTGACGACCTTGATTCACCTCGGAGAAACCATGCGTACAAAAGGTCCGAGGAACCACCGAAGAATCATGACGGGAAGATGATCTGCAAGCACAGTGAATGTGCTGGTCAAACGTTCGATCGCAAATGCGAATGGAGGCGAGTCTACCGCAGTGAACTATTGACAATTGTACTGACTAACGCACAGTAAACACATGGACAAGCATGACCGCCCTTACAAGTGCAACGTTAAAGGGTGCGAGAAGCTACAAGGCTTCACATACAGCGGTGGGCTCTTACGCCACGAGCGCGAAGTGCACAAGATGCACGGCGGCACCAGGAAGTCTCTCTACTGCCCCTTCGCCGACTGCAAGCGCAGTTCAGGTTCCGGTTTTACGCGGAAGGAGAACCTTGCAGAGCACATCCGTCGTGTTCATCGTCGGACAAGCATGTCTGCCGACCTAGGTCACCTTATTATTCCTCGGGAGCAACGGCAAGGAAGCCTCTCTGCAGACATCCGACTTCCTTCGGAGTCGCAGTATGAGCGTATCGTCGAAGAGGATGATACACAACTTGCTTTAAAGCGCAAACGCCTCTCTGAAGTCAGCATCCCTGAAGAGGACCGCGATGGCGATCTTCGCTCCGAGGTCAAGCGGCTACGCAGAGAGAACGAGGAAAAGGATGCCAGACTTCGTCAATTGGAAGCGGCGGTCATGGCGCTCCAGCAACGCCGATGAGCGACGCGTTCCATCTTCACCAAACACTAGAAGGGGTGGACCATTTATCTCACGATATTATGGCTCACAGATCGGTTGTTGTTTTCTTCCATGTATTGTTATCTAACGGCGCCCAGAAACTCCGCCCTGGGCGGGCAAGTTGGCTTGCATAGCACGGTGTTGTTCTCTTATCCACAAACTGATATCCAACTCTCTTTCTCTGGTAGAAGGACGCTCGTTGTATATAGTAGAGGGCGTCTCGATTACTTGCACATAGTTGCTTATTTAATTATGTCTATTGGTATTGGGAGTATAGGAGGAGCCTGTGGATTGGGGGCAGCGTGTCTGGTTACGCGCATCTTGACGATTTCCACGATACACGTTGAGTATACCTCAATCACTTAGACTGAAAGAATGGATGGGATCCATGATTTACGATATACTACACTATACTTTATTATACTTACTGTACCACAAGTACGTGTGGTGGACACTCGCTACTTAATTTAAAATATCACTACATCGGAATCTCAACTCGATAAGTGAAGTGTGTTTTAGCCTTTGATGCCTGATGCCCCTCGTAAATCTGAGCTGTGAGCGCCCTCTTAGTGCCTGGCAGGATCCAACGCGAACCACCTGCAACCTGATGGCGCAATCTCCTTCCCACCGTGCAGTAGCTGCCTATCAAGGCTGACACTCTGCTCTTGGCTCGTACTCGCTATACCACGTTACGCCCTCAAAAATTCCAATCTTACGAGGCAAATGATCAACTCCCCGTACAAATCGTGCACACGTAGTAGATCTGTGATTACGAAAGCACCAGCCCAACCAAGTAAGCTGCAGCACATGGTCTCTCGGCGGCCACAGGGCAAAGGCTCGGCCACCTTGTATACGCGGTACGCATCCCGAGCCCTCCGGCCTAGTGGTCCGTACTCGACGTTGAGAAAGAGGATCATCACCCGTCGACTCCGGCTTATGCCTCCGTCAACCTCGTAAGCCCTCCCGCCTCTACCCTACGGCGCGCCTCATATCCCAACGGAACCCCTCGTCTAGGTCCAAGATTAATCGCGCAGGCCTCGGAGTCATGTTTTCGTTGCCTCCACCGTCGCCCGACTATACTCGGGCGGTCTTAATTGGTGACTATTGTAACATGTGACTCCGCGTTGGCGCGAACGCGGTGGGTACGTGTTACGTGTAGTTTGGCTGCCTGTAGGCCCTGCCGCGTTCTACAGCAGGCCTCCGATTTATCCTTCAAGCTTTTTCCCGACGGAAAACAGGATTTCTCGTCGGGTGTCAGGATAACAAGACAGATATTGCGAGAGGTGGTGGTGGGTGGTTGGCCGAGGTTTGATTAGACGTGTGGCGGTGCTTGCAGATGCCTGCTGATGATCGAGGGGCTGTGCGCATGAGTTGATGCCTGGCGTGGCGAAGTGCTGGAGGAGCGACAGGGGTGCGGGATCAGGCTGCCGTGTGAGATGAACATTCTTGCGAATGGGAGAACCGATGGAATATGCCGGACTTTCAAAATTGTACAGAGATGCCCGACGAGGAAGATGCAATCATCAGACAAGCCATTGCACAGAATATTGGGCAGATCAAGGCGCAGCAAGTGCCTCGAGCGACGCACAAGAGATGGAAAGGCAATGAGGTGCACACGCAAGAGCAAAGTCATCTCGCAGGAAGATTGCCGGCGGAGGTACGAAACCTGATTTATGCATATCTGTGGGAGGGTTCTGGCGCGGTCACAGAAGCAGGGGAAGACGTGAAGCAGCCGGTCGTTGAGACTTCGAAAGAAGTGCAGAACGAGGGCGTCTGGCAACAAGATGCGGATGAAGTTGCGAAAAAGGCTCCACACCCTCTATCCTTACTGTCCACATGCCGCAAGATTTATCTCGATGCCGCGCTCTTTGCCTACAGCAACCACACCTTTACCATACCAGAGCTGGATGGAGCAGCCACGTATCTCGCTCTTTCGCGCCTGACGTCCCCCCTGCCTGAATTGCTCTTTAATTCAATTTCCCGTCTGGCGTATGGAACTCCACCCGCAACACCGTACGTTTTCATCCATCACACGCTATACGTTACGCATTCTCTATTACTCTTTCCATCTCTTAGACACCTTGAGATCCGCATGTATGAAGACCGATTCCTCGATCGCCGTCTTATACACGATAAGGACCCTAGCGTCACTCGTGCACGCATAGGATCTTACTTAAAGCCTCAAAAACAAAAACCGCAGTTCGTGCCGCAGTGGCTGCATGAAATGCTAGACGATGTGCTGAACGGGCGGGTGTACGTGTGGCAAAAGGGCGAGAAGTGGAGCGTTCAGTGGCCTCAAGAGGAGGATTCCGAATGTGCGCACATTGCCATGATGCACAATACTCGATTCCCTATCGCCCTGGAGGGAAAGCTGACGAAGCGGTATCCTGGTATTGATCCCACGTTGATGTCGCCGTGTGTGTGCGGCTGCGGCGCGCCATGTTGGTACTCTGCCTCTCTCGTTCAAGAGACAGGTCGTCCTCCTGTCTCACTGCAAGTCAGATACGACGGCGATCGGAGGACGATGGAGTTGAGAAACCACAAGCTCCAGCTTATACCTAGATATGGTCTTGCCGGTCCGACATCTGCATTAGTAGGGAGGAATGAGCGCATGATGGGCTTCGGATTCGATGCTGAGGGTACAGAATTCTGGAAAAGGAGAAAGGCCAAGGCGAGTTGGAGAGCGGCCGCTGGACGATGGTGGAGAGGTGAAGGGACGTAGCGTGTTTGCATTATTGGATCTGAAGCCTGGAGACTGCATTGGTCACCTTAGGAAGCACCACAAAATTCTGGCTATACATTATAGACTGGAGGCTTCACTCTTTGATCTTCCACTTCTGGAAAGTGCCTATGCATATCAGCTACTTCCTCTGTAATGGTATCATCGCACCTTAAAGCACCTTCCCCATCTACAGCCTTGTTTGCACGTCACCGCGACTACTCGTGGGTATCACAACACCAACCAAATGCCTACACCCTAACTCCAAACGCGTGTACACTGTCACCGCTTATGGAATTGCGCCAGCCTACCTGGAATCACCGGCATCCAACTTTCACGCTCTGAGCAGAAGAATTCGCCCTTGGGCGGCAGCGCAGACGGCTCGTCCAGCGAGCCGACGGCTACATAGCGAAAGGTATCTTTCGCTTGCTCCTGGTACTCGTCAATTACCTTTTCGAGTCATACAGCATAGCGAACGGTCGAATACATACCCCATACTCACAGACATAGCTCCCACACTTGCCGCAAAACTCCCGATACACCGTAGACCCTGATCCATTATCTGCGGCATGTATCTATCAAGTTCAGATTAGCATGGCTACGTATCTCCAGCGAAGAGGGCTAATGCCACGACGTACCGTTGGTTTCCCACTCGCACTCTTGTACCGGAAGGTCTGGATCGGTACTTTGGCGGTCAGTCCAAAGGCGCCGCCGAATGCCTTCTTGCAATTTACGCAATGGCACAGCGTTGTTCGAGCATCGTTCTTGTCGTCTAGTTTCAAGTTGTAGGTGAGGTTGCGGCAATAACATGCTCCAGTCAAATTGAGCGGTTCCTGGTTCATATCGCAGTCGGGGTTGAGATCAGTCATGGTGCGCAACTTCGATGTTGAACCACGTTATAGCGTCTGTGAACGTGGGGTTGAGTGAGCAGTTTATGGATTTTATGCGATCTTGACGATGGAATATAGGGGTGACAGTTCGTCGTCAAGATAGTTGCAGGGCGCCCTAAAGCGCACAAATGCCCCCCGATTGCCAGTACATATATCTGAACTAATTATGAAGTCGGTACCAAGAAAGTATCGTGGTGCCATCAATTCGCTGGAAGCTAATACCGGACCTTTAGTCCCCCGCGGAGAGACGAGCTGAACGTCGGAGGATGACCACGTGACGTCATGGTGAGCTGCTTTCATTCGCGAACTGATAGTTGTGAGACATATGCTCAAGCGTCATGACGAGTGAGTATACTGAAGGTATATGCTCCTCAATGGTGGAGGGGATTGCGCATGTTTACTTACCTAATGATGAATGTTTTTTCTTCTATCAAACTCTCTGCTTTAACATCAGCTAGATGTCCTCATTTCGATATGAGTCGTACTGTCTTTGCCTACGTGTACTGCAATTTTCAATATTGCGAGGAAAACAAAGTGCATCAGTGTATGTAGTATGGATAATAGGATAATAAGACGAAAGAGGAGTCTGATTCCCTACGTTACAGTGAATATATCATGCCCACAAAGTAGTATTATACAGTATGCGCCAAGTGTCGCTGGCCATGAATCTTTGCCACTAATCATCCAGTATGACCCTCAGCAATCTTTTAACCCCTCAAGCCCAAAAGGAAGCTTCCGCCACCCGACTTGCCTTCCCCACCTGCACCATTTGGCAGATACGAGATGTTCGGGTTTCTTGCCAGCATCTGTGCAATGTCCTTCTGTGTTTCGATCCTTCGAATCATGATCAAGCCATCACCGCTCTTCGCGACAGCCTTGCTGATGGTGTCGGCGGCTTCGGCTTCACCCTCTGCGCGGATGACGTTCGCTTGCCTCTCTTGCTCTGCCTTCTCAACAACGAATCGTGCACGCTCCGCCTCTTGCTGTGCAATCTGCTTCTCCTCAACAGCCTTTGTAAACTCCTTTCCGAAGGTCATGTGCGTAATGGATACATCTTCGAGCGCGATGTTGAACTCGCCAGCGCGCTTGAGGAGGTCATTTCGGATGCGGTTCGAGACGGCTTCTCGCTGGGTGATGAGTTCGGCAGCATCGAATTGGGCAACGATGGCTTTTAGGACTTCGTTTCCGATGGAAGGCAGCACACGCTCATCGTAGTCTTGACCAAGGTTCTGGGATTAGTTAGTAATTATGTACTTTCATCTACACCCTCGAGCTCCCCCTAGCTCCCGTTGTCTCTAACCTGCAGGACATCCTACAGGGGGGAGGGAATCGCACCTGGTAGATCTTCGGCAGCATCTGGACCTCCGGACGGTGCAGCACCCTCAGAGTGAGAGTGACCATCTGCAAGTCCTTGCTACCCGTGGTAGTCGAAATATTCCGCGGTCGCGTCCTGACATCGTAGACGATCGCCCTCTGTAGCCACGGAACCAAGAAGTGTGTGCCCTCGTTAACCACAGTTTCCTTCACACCGGATAACCTGTCGAAGATGACGGCGCGAGTTCCACCCTTGACATCGTAAATGGAGGCTTGCGCGAAGCTGATGGCGATGGCGCCGGGGACGGCCCAGCGAAAGATAGATTGTGGGATTCCGGCCATGGTGATGGGTGGAGGTGTGCGAGGTGCCCGGCGGGATGGCGATGGCGATGGCAATGTAGCTGTCGTTCAAAAAGACGGCAGCTGCAGGGTGGTCTGAGCTCTTCTTTTAGCGCCATCGAGTTAACTCCACCTCCACCTTCACCCGCCGACTTCCAACACCACGTTTGAGGAATCCCATGATTTCGATGTCGATGGGCGCTCCTAAACATCCGGTATAAAAATTGACGGAATAACGTCGGTCATACAGCATGAGGTGACATCTTCGAAAACACAATGTAGCTCAAAATACCCCAAGATGCATGATGCAATATTTGTTCGACCATGCAGGCTAGTAGCCAACCTTCACCTTGACACAAGAGATAGTCTCTACGACAGTTCAAGAGGCGACAATTCATTTTGCAACAACTTCAAGAGGCTAGCACAACCTCATGATACACGAACAAGAACGACGTCCGAGTCACTGATGATGATACTCTCAGAAGAAGTGGTCCACTACCACCACATCAGTGACACTTAACACAACTCTCAGCATACCATCCTCATAATTTTTTTGCGAGGATTCCATGTGCCACCAGCCTCCGCTCCATTAACTCCGCATACTTAAGGTCTCTCTGCTTCTTATCTTCTTCACGCTTTAACTTCCTCTCTTCTTCCCGTCTTGCGACCAACCGCTGAGCTTTCCTATCTCTTTCGGGTATATGCAGCCATAACCCATCGTCTCTTTCATGTTCCACTTGCCCGTCATCAATACTTTGATTAGGAGACGGAGAAGAAGGCGAAGCCGATCGATTCCACTCACAAGGAGCCGTCCATTTGCTACCACCCTCGTCTACGATTGGGATTACATGTGAGCTTTGTAGAATCGGGGTATTATCTGTGAACGATTGCGCTAGACTCGTCTGAGAGCGTCCTTCTTGCCTATATCGTGCTCCGTTCACAGAAGCGGGTTCTTGAGCTTCAGACGATGACTCTACAATGAAGCTACTGTCAGGGTTCAGTTCCGCGAAGAGATTCGGCGTGGAAAGCACACGTGGAGGTAAAGCGACAGGGCCGTACTCATCCATGGAGTCTGACGACTCTGACAGAGAGCTCCTATAAGACTCGAGGTCTGAAAACGCAGTAGATGGATGTCGTAGACGTGGTGGACGGGGTCGGATCAAGCCTATTGAAAACTCAGTCGCGGATAGAACGTCCCCTAAGCCTTGGGACTGCCGGTCAATGTGGTCTTCCCCTTGTTCCTCGATTTCATTAACCTGAGCAAGGTCTTTGTCTGATTCCTGGGCTACTGGGCCCTGCCCATAATGCACTGCGACTGTGGCGTTGGCGCTCTCGTGGTGCTGTTTTATGTACTTTTTGACATGCTTCCACATCTGTTTCGCTTTGCCGGAGGCATTTAACGAGTTATCTTCGGAGCCGGCTTTCTGCCAATTTTGGCCGAAATCAGTGGGTGATCCTGCGCCACGGACTGTGAGTGATCTTGAAGCTATTTGTTTCAACTGTTCAGTGGGTACAATAGGTATTGGCGCATCTCTTACAGCACTTAGCTCCTTTGTGCCCGCTCGGAATGTCGTTCTTGAAGAGCGTTTGCAGATTTGTGGCGTTGACGGAGACTCTGATGGGAACATTTCAAGTTCGTTGCAAGAATGCGTAGCAAGAGATGGTTTAGTCATGATCTGCGGTAGTGTCGACTTGCTCAGGTTGCTCGCCGGTTCTTCCACGAGCGAAATCACTGCTTGAGATGATGGCCCGTTCAGCTTCTGTGACAGTCGAGTATCCCCGCGAATATCTCCCAGTGTTTCGGGCTTCCCCTCAAAAGCCTTTCGAAGCTTTGGACTGCGCCTCGGTATTTCTGCCACCCAATCACCAACAGGATTGAGATGTGGCATGGAGTAGTATCTCCTGGTGAGTGCACGCAGATTCTCCTCCGTGAGTTCGTGCTCCACCAGCGCCTTGCTGATGATCTCTGGGTCGTACACTGGAACACTGCCCGTATCATCTCCACCACTCCCGAGATGACTTCTCGCCGATGCGAACGAATCATGTGATTGCTGCTCACGGATGTTGTCCAGCTCTCCCCGTTCGCCCTCACGCTTACCGCCGCCTTCCCCATCCTCCCCACCCCCAATATACTTCCTCCTATTCCCCTCCCACTTATCCCCAAACCTCTTCGCATGTACACACAACGCCCTCGCCGAACCCTCCATCCCCACCACCCTACTTAACTCTTCTCTATCTTTCCCCCTCAGCGTTTCGCCATTCACATCCCTAAAGCTGCAAAACTGCAACTCATGCAGCGTATCCTGCCACACATTACACGCCTGCTGCATCCTAGTAATCCATCTCCGCGGCCCCGCAGCATGAGGCTGCCAGCGATCGAGTGCATAGCCTAGCTGCGCGATAGCTCCGGCACGTGCACGGTGGGCTTCCTTGAGGGACGAATCTACGCCGAGCCAGGCTACGTAGTGGATGAAAGCGGACCATTTGTCGGTGGGAGGTTCGAGGTGGGAGGCGATGTGATTCATGGACGCGAAGTGGGGTCTGAGACGGGAGACGATGTTGGTTGTGAATTGGGCGTGGGGGAGGGAGCGCTTGGTTGGGCGGTCGAGCTCGGCTAGAAGATGGTTTATATAGTCTTGAGACTGGGGTATGCGGTGGGTTACAGACGGGTTCGGTAAGCTTCTAGTCGTTGGTGGTACGGGTAAGTCAGGTCGGGTAGCGCGTCGCGGCGTGCGGCGGCTTCTAGCGATGCTGGGTGGGCGAGTTGGACATTCTGACCGTGAAGTATCGGGCTCGGAGAGTTCTTCCAGGATGTCCAGGTTGGTGGTGAACTTGTCCTGCACTGGCGAGCACATGAAATCCTCACTCCCTGAATTTGCTTGTCTCTTGATCAGTGACTTCAGGTTGGCGGTAGATACGCGCTTTGACTTTTGAAGTTTGTAAAAGGATTCGTTTCCGTCGGCTGCGTCTTCGTCGTGGTATAGTGCGATATCCATCTTGGTGGATAGAAGCTTGGAGTTGTTGGCTCTGTTGACAATATCATTGTGTTTGAAAGCTCGTATTCCAACGACCGCGTCCTGTAATGAGTTATTGTCCTCTATAAACTCAGGTGCCATTTCAGTCGTGGACATGATCAAGCCAACGAGAGCCTTTAGGTAACCAGGGAACTCGACAAAACTTCTTTAGGGAAGCATAACCTCGAATCCTTTCACAAGTCACTCGATTGGCCAACACTACAAGTTGTGTGTGAAGACGCACAACTCCACGTCAATTGTAATTGATCAATATTGAACTTTCTTTGTCTGGCCATCTACATTATACAACTAGCAAGAGTCCACTACACTGTGGAATATTCAACTTTCCCATTCCATCTTCCATACTCGATCAAATTACCCTTCGCAGTCAGCATCAAGTTCCTTCTTTTCCCACCCTACCCAATTCCCATACCAACCTTTCCCATATGTACCTGTAAAAGGACCGGGGGTATGTATTATATAATCAAGGACCGGTATGAGCCAAAGACTCCATGTACTATGCAACCGAAAAAGCAAAACCTGTTTTCCCAATGCACCGCTAATGATCAGATAAGGACAGTTCTATGTTGATGCAAAAATTTGTACACTGAGCTTGAAGCGAAGTGTGTCGTGTCGTAAGGAGCGTGGATGAAGGAGAGTCGTGACGTCGTTATCTTTTGCTTCCTCCTCGTGTTCTTCGCGGAATGTATTTCGACTGGGGGTGGACAGTGCTCATATGAACCATGCGAGCGCAGCGCCGCCCAGCACAGCAGCGTCCACAACACGATATCCTGCCGCCGCACCCTTCTGCAGACTGGGCTTCGCGGTGCTGCCAGGCTCGTCGGAGCTTCCTGCTGTCGCCTGCGCCGCCGGGTCCACGTAAGTGTAGCTCGTCACCACGCTCTGCTGGCCATCCGCACCCGTCGTAGTAAGCAGCACGATACTGCTCACGCGTCCGCTCCCGGGCGTGTATGTCGTCAAGAACGTGCTGCCCTCCGCATTCGTCGTCGTCAGCACCTGACCCTTTGTCGGCGCGAAGTTGACCGCAGAGGTTGTCACGATGGGTTGGCCGGCGCTGTCAGTGGTCGAGATGATAACGGCGGGCTTGGTTTCGGTGGCGACTTCGGTGGAGCCCTGGGAATTGGTGCGGGTTACAGGGACGGCGATGGAGGCTGTGGGGCGGGATAGGATCTCAGAGGTGGCTACAGTCGTTTGGCCATTGGAGTCGGTCGTGGTCACAGAGACAGGGATGACGACGGCGGAGCTCTCGGGGGGAGCGGCGCTGCTTTGTGATGCGGGGGCATTGGTGCTTTGCGGCTGGTCTTGAGAGCTCTCGGACGCCTGGGTGCTTTCCGGCGGAGCTTGGCTGCTGTCAGGCGGGGCTTGCGTGCTCTGAGGCGTATCTGTGCTCTGGGGCTGCTCGCTCTGCGTGGTTGGAGCTGTTCCATTGTTGGAAACCGGTGCCTGTCTCTTCTTGAGGTCGTTTACGGCGGCGACGATGAGCTTAGTAGCAAGCGGTGGGTTGTCATGGTGAATGTGCTCCACGCCACGCTTGCCCGACTCGAAGACGCCATCGCGGTAGTGCTGGAGGCTGTTCAAAGCGACGTGCAATGACTCCTCGGGCAGAGCATTGAGCAGGTCCTGGAAAGCTTCGTTGGCGTTCGCATAGAGGGCTTGGACGACGGCCTGTCCTTTGGTGGGAGACGGCGAGGCAGGTTCGTTGGCTCCTACTCCACCGAGCAGCGGCAGGCCGAGGAGAGCGAGTTGGCGGAAAGAGCGCATTATGAGGCTGATCGCAGGCTGAACGAATGTACGCCTTCGATGCGAGTAGACGAGAAGCGAGAGAAGCTATTTACTTGATTGATGTTAGCAAGGCATTGGCAGTATGACGGCAAGAAAGCATTGGACGGCCATGCTGGGCCCAGGCAAGGCATGAGTGCTTCATCAGGCAGCTGAAGCTGGCGGCGCCAGCTGGGTTGAGGCAGGTGTCGGAGGTAGTTCCGCTTACAAAAAGTTCAGCAAGCTATGGTGGCTTACCCAAAGTAAACCCGTGCTGCGTCCTGCTGTGCAACCTAAGGCTACTTATTAAGCGATTGAAGTCGAACGACGTTAAACTGATCGCAACAACGAATGTGCAGAGTGAGGAAAGATGAGATGAGCGATGATCAGAGAAAACGCACCCGAGACAGTGTTTAGCAAGTGGCGAGGCAACGGACGCAACGGCAAGCAAGCTTATGCTCGGCCAAAGCACGAACAGCTCGTTGCAGCTCGCTAGCTCCCACCGCACGCACCTATCCACCGAGCTATCCTATCACCACTCCAATGCTTCCCATTCGACGTCCCTCCGCGGTCGAATGCGTCTGCTCCGGTCCTGCAAGACCTCCAAGCTAGACCCAAATGTCTTGGGCACGAACTCGACCTGCTTCAAAGTCACGACTTTCCAGGCAGCATCTACCCAACCAGGGCATCGCTCCCTGTCCTACAGATCCCCCTTCTATAGCACAGCCATAGTATTATTCATGACATTCCATGTGCGTCGCGATATTCTGAAACTGGACAATACCCCAGCTCGCCAGCCTGCATGCATCCCTGCGTTTGACGACGCCTTCGTGAAGCGAGCTCGCGCTTCGTATCGGCGGCGCGACGATCCCTGCGCGCACCTTCCAAAACGTCATGTGTGGATCGGCCTGGGAGTTTGGCATAGAAAATGGATATGCCCGGGCCAACACTCGAGATATCGATATCTACTTTCTCGAGGAAGCTGACATCATCGTCCTCTGCCTTGATCCAGACACAGTTCGTTGCCGTGGACAGCTTTCGTTGCAGAGAGTTTGAAGAAGCGACCCACAAGTGATTCGAAACATCCCCAGCGCCTGCATGCGGGCATCAAGTCTAGCGGCACATCAGCCGTGGTGGAGTGCTGACCAGAGGAGAAGGGATTGGCGCGCGTTGGAGCGTCCAGCCTCTCACCACAGTCACCACGTCTCGTCGCCTTCCTCTAGCGTACGTGTACCATTCGCTGGCAGTTGTGTCCCACGCCATTCGCAGTACAAGTGTCGTGGGATATATTTAGATAAAGTCTGGCGTTGAAGCAGTCGCCACACGCTACATTGACGCAGGGCGATCCAATCGCCTGTCATGGCGTACCAGACATGGCTTTGTCGCGGCCTCTAGTCTGGGACCTACAACGCGTTTCGATAGTCTATCCGTTTTGCATCTGACCTCTGTGGGAGAGCTCAAACGTTGCAGTCTGCCATGAGAGTGCTGGGCATGCAAAGGTCAGACCATGTTGTGTGCACACTTGTACGCAGTGCCAGCAGCCTATTGCCAGAGGAGCGAAGCTGGAATTTCCATTCGTCACGCCTCACCACGGGCCTCTACCCAGGTGCACCGCGCACCTAATGCAGTAAATGGGTACATTAATACGGATACAAGTTGAGCTGGTCTTGTATAGCCCGTGTGTAACTTGAGTCTTGTATATGAAATATATGAGAGCTTCAATCTCACTGATGTCTTGACTTTGAGGAAGCAACGCTGAGAAATGAAGGAGATTATATTATCACACATTCCGCCATTGTCTTCAGTCTTTCATCGCCTACGTTCATCGCAGACCGCACATGGCACGCTTACTCTACTCAAAATCAAACATGAGACCTGTAGCCCAGGCTGGCAACTAGGCACCGGAGCAAAGTAAAGAAAGGCTATCCTTGCAATCCAACTCAACCCAACGTATATAGCTAAAAACCCCTAAGATCATCACGGTAGAAGGCCGCTCGCACTCCGCGGAAAAGTTCATACAACGTGCGCAGTCACTCAATCACTGCATCCTGAACCTACGCACTCTTTTCTATATCTGCATCCAGAGGGTACAGCCCGCTCTTATTAGGTGATGGTCTGCGAGGTGGATCCTGAGGAGCATCAACAGTGGGCTGAGGAGCAGCGGTTTCGGAAGCAGGCTGCTGCTGTTGTTCCGCGGGTTGCGGTGCTTGCGCAGTCTCTGGCTCTTCTTGCTGCTGCTCCGGTTGCTTGTGCTCATCTTGCGGCAGCACTTGTGGAGGCGACTGTGACTGCGAATGCGGCTGTGGAGGTTGCTGTGCAGTTTGTAATGCCGGTGGCGTACCAGTCAGAGGGTTTGGACTTGTGCCTGTAGGCGTGACATCACTCGAGTCCTGGCTTGCATTGTTCCTGTTGATATCCGTCGTCGGTTCTTGATAGCCCGTGTTGCTCGAAATATCCATTGACCGACCTCTGGGAGCGGATTCACTCTTAGGGCTCAACAAGCCAAAGGGCGTCACCAGCTCTGACGAACTTCCTGGTGGACTTTTTGCCCGATTCTTCCTATCTTTACGTTCGTCATGTTCCTGCCGTTTCCTGTCGAGCCAGGCTAAGGGACCGCTCTTTTTCTTCTCGGCGGCTTCCTTGGACTCTCCGTATGGAACAGAGAGATCCGAGTTTTGGTGAGAGTCATATTGCAAACTTCTTCGTCCTCCACCGCCCCACCCGGAGCCGCTCCCGAAAGAGCTCATGCTTTTGTCACCTCCTGGAACTGACCCATGTAGGTCTTGTTGGCTCGCAGTTGGCGTCGCCTTGCTTCCACCACGCGTGTGTTTCCAAAAGGACCGCTTCTCCTTCTCTTCCTTCGGTGGCTCCTCCAACTGTTCGGCTTCAGAGTACTCAGTCGCAGTTGAATGTGATCTAAAGGACGCCGAAGGCGACATGGTCGGTTTCAGAGTCGCGCCGGAATGACGTGAAGATACTGTGTCAAAGTTGGTGAACTGCAATGCATCTTTTGAGTTGCCCGGTAGCGGTGGGGGAAATGCAGCCTGGGGAAGTGGAGAGGGTGGTCCATCAAAACCAGCTTGCGACCCGGTCAGCGAATGAGTAGAGCTGTGTGCACTAGGATTTGCACTGGTGATGCGCTTCTTTTGCAGTTTGTTTGGTTTTCGTGTTGGTTGCTTTTCGTCACCAGGCGGAGAGGCTTTGTTGCCGGCCAAAATCTGCGTGAAGGTTCGGACCACTGACGAAGGTTCAGTGGGAGGCATAGAGTCTACCGCTCCTTCCATGAACTCGGACTTTTCGTGCTTTGGCGTAGCGTGAGGACTGCGTTGTAACGTCTGCTGGGCTGGTGCCCCCAAAATGTTAGCTGCTTCTGACGCAGCAACAGGCGTGACAGCATCAGGTGTGGGCGGAATCAAGCCAGGAGATGGGAGGGGAAAAGCTCCAGGTATCTCATAAGCCGGCGTGGGAAGAGCTGGTTTCGAAGGCTCGGTTTGTAGTGTCGGTTGAGGTTTTACAACGTCCAGCTTTTCCACCGGGAACGTCTGAGCTCTGGATGCAGTTTGGACAGACTCTGATACGGGCTGTATAGGTAGAGTCGACTCCCGTGTAGGTAAGTCGATGTGCTTCGGGGGTCCTTCCAAAGGTGTGGTATCCGCTGTCGGCATTTCAGGCGTGACGGCTGGCAGTTGGGACTTTGATTCTTCTGTTGCGGGCGTGGGAGGATCGGAGCCTCTTTCTCTTGGAAAACGCGAGGCAGTGAGAGCCGGTGAGCGTTTGGAAGGAAGTGTATTGCTGCGATGGACTCCTGAGCCGGAGGTGAACGCAGGCGTTGTTGGACTGGGTACAGCCCCCGAATGCCGGGACTGTCTCGACGACGTCGAGACATTCCTTCGTACTCCTCCAAACTTGCGCAGGCTCTCTGCTCCAGCACTTGACGCGGCCGAAGCTGACCGTCCGAGGCCAGACTTATTTCGACCAGGGGTGGTCGGAGTTCTGGCTTGCGGGGTCGAGGGCCCACTCTCGATATGCTTGACAGTGCCCTCATCGACAGCGGTACCCTCCATACCTATTAAGAAATGATCCTGGTTATCAATAAGGAAGATAAGAACATCCTGGCTAAGCCGATAGTCCTGGGGAGACATGTCGTGCTGAGGATGGGAGAGAATGCCTGGTTGAAAGATAGCAGCCAAGTTTGACGTGGTCATCTTGTTCACATCAGACTTTGCCGCAAAAACAGCAAGCAGGTCGAGGATGTAGAGGAGAAGCTGACGATTCAAAGACGGCAGTTCTTTGATCAGCTGCTGGTAGATACGAACAGCATTATCGGGATCAAAACCTCCCACAGAAGGAGCCTGACCTTCGATCTGCCCAACAGCTTCTGCCTGGTGGCCACGTAGAGGTTGGCGAAAGGAGTCATAGTACTGTAGAGGGATGATAGGCTCGGGCAGCTGGTTGAAGTACCGTCGAAGAATGTTCGCAGCATCGTGTACAGTGTAACCCGACCAATCGAGACCTTTGCCCCAGCGTGGTGGAGTGTCAAATTGAGCTTTGAGCTCTTTGATCCTCTTTTCAGAACCGGCCAGGCGGAATATGCCCTCTACATCGGTAGCTACACACGAGTTAGGACCGATACTGACTGGTGGCCGTGGGCGCAAACCTTTTTCTTTCAAGAAGACGCCGCACTTAGCGACGACAATGGGAACATAGCCGTAAATGTAGCTTTCACCACTCTCATTGAAGAGGGAAATCGCAACATTCGCATAAGGTATGCTAGTGATGAGAGGTACACCGAAAATGCCGCGGGGTACTTCAGGCTCTGCAACGGAACATGTCAGCGCCTAAAAGAAGGTAGCTATAGGGAGATGCCAGGCAGCTATCAGAGCTGCCTGTTGCGAGATCACCGGTTACACAGTAGTTCCTGTACACGGCGGATCAAGCTTGCGCACGCGTTGCATATCGTACCTTTTTCCTCTTCTTTCTTAACGCTACGTTTACTGAATTGTTTCCACCATGATGTGAGGTCACGCTTCGCAGAGCCTGGCTCGATGGGCGTCGCTGGGGCGGGTTGGGGGTCCCCGTTGCGCACTCGAGGCGTTGCAAAGGCGCCGTGGTGATTGTGCACGCCGTTAGGCATGGTGGGCGACGGCGAAGAGCTGCGCAGCTCTCCAACGGACGCTGTCGCCGACTACAAGAAGCGCAGCGTGTTGCGGGCGCGTCGGGCAATCTTGGGCGGTAATGGGGATGGCGGGGGCAGACGTCGCGGGTAGCGGCGAGGACACGCGCTCTTGAGGGACAAGTGAGTGAGCAATGTAGCTATCGCGTGTGAGCGGTAGTAAGGGAGCGTGGTCGGACTCTGCGTGGGCGGGCGCGGTGTGCTGGCGCGAGAGCAACGGTTCGGAGATGACTATGGACGGCAGAGCAGACGGATGCCGCGAGCGCTACGCGGCGTACAAGGCACACGAACAGGCGTGACGGAGCGGGCTGGGCCGTTCGAGACGACAGGCATGCAGGGACGAGGGCCGCGGTGTGAGCGTGCCAGCCGATGTTGGACTGACGACGTAGGATGCAGTTGTCTTGGCTTGGCGGGTTATAACAAGGCGGCACCTCGACTGGGCTCTGCTCACTGCTCTCTCATGCGAGTGCGTCAGTCAAGTACAGCCACAGCCACACGATCAGCGGGTAGTATGTATGGAGTATAGACGAATCTAATTAGATCTACGTGGGCAGCCTCGCTTGCTTGACCTTTCAGAGGTAAAGAGTGGCGCCTTGGCCAGGTACTTCTGGGGTTGCTACATTTCATTTGTTCACGACGGATGCTCCAGGAAGATCAAGACGTGATCACACATGACTGCCGCGTTCAGTAGGGCACAAGCGGACTTGCTCTCTCCCAGGGTGCTCTGAGTCGAGAAGCTTTCTCGCCCAGTCGCGTTCGCTAGCATGTGCAAGGTAAAACGCGGGCGGCACGAATGGGGCCGTACCATGGCTTTTGGAGCCGGGAACGCGTGACGTAGGCGACCTTGAATCTTGAATTGCAGCCTCACCGGCCCTACGAGATACCGAAGATGATCGTTAACCAGAATTAGCTGTGGTGCAGATATTATGCAGATGGTAGAGCTTTCGGAGAGCTGTTATTGCTAGCTCCGCAGGAGAGTGCAGCTTACGGCCCTAGCTCCTTCCTCAAAAAATTGGCTGGGGAAAGCTGCAAAGACGCCTCCCGTCACTCCGCGGTCGCAACTCACACAACCAACAGCTTCCATCGACAACGAACTATCCATTTCCTCCCATCCACTACCATCGCTGCATTATGGATTCGTACGTTAATTCGCCCGGCCTCTGAACGCTGCTAATCGTGACTAGCCTCTCGTCCTCCGAGCAGCGCGAGCTGCAGAACCGCATGGAGAAGAAGCAGATGAAGGAGTTCATGAACGTACGCCATCCCTGTCTATGTCCATAATTCTCCCACGGGATCAATGCTGATGTTACTGCTAGATGTACTCCAACCTCGTGCAGCAATGCTTCGACAACTGCGTCAACGGTTTTGAGAGCAAGTCGCTCACCTCGCGGGAAGAAGGTTGCGTCATGAAATGCGTCGACAAGCACATGAAGGGTTCGCAGCGCCTAGGCGACCGATTCCAGGAGCAGAACGCTGCAATGGCACAAGGCCAACAAAGTGGCTTCGGTCGGTAATCGAAAAACGATGGGAACGCACTTTTGCATCAACGTCGCACATTTAATACGAAAGTTTTGTAACTGCCGAAGCGATACCTACCAGGAGGCTACGGCATCTGTTTGATGTATTTCGGTTCGAGCTTTGCATGAGAATATTTGGATGGCCTCACAAAGGGGAAGGGACCATATGTACGAGTAAATAGCGGCTGGATCTGGGTCATTGGCGCAATGATATCCTCTCAATGCTTCGGTCATTATCATCCGTCCGAATTCCGGAGGACCACACTTCAACTTGTTTCTTTGAGACGATTTTCAGGAACGTTTCCTCAAAAGTTCTCAGTGCTATCTGTCCCGTCGGCGTACCTCTCCCAGATTATCTTGCAGCCCTCTTGTTTAGGCTTGAAGCGACTTTGACATGCTGACAAACGTGTCGACATTCCCCATGCGTTGCGAGGTCAGGATTCTGAGTGAAGGATACCTATTCTTGGTTACTACGCGACGACAGATTGTAAGCCCCGGAAGTTGTTGAAGAATTTACTTGAATCAAAGTCACGCAAAACAATGTGACATATCTTTGTCGTCTACCTGTGTCTTTGTATCCAATGTTGGGTTGACACCACATACGCAGAGCTGACATGCAACCTATCTGGTGAATTGCAGAACTCACCACTTTCCAGCCACTCGATTGCACGTCAGCGATAACAATTCACAGGCCGCTACAGCGCCAGGATCTCCGACACAGTTTATTAGCGTGACGTCACTGGCCGTTTCAACATTGCTGTTGCGCCACACCTGTGGCAGTGCGGTGACCACCTGAAGCAGGCACGATCTTGGCCGATGAGGTCGGCCAAGGGACCCAACAATCACTTGCTTGTTTCCTTGGGACAAACACGCAGCCGCTATATAACCCCCTAAGTCCCCTCACGATACCTCCTCACATTCGACCATCTACCTCGCAAATAATCATCTCCAACCAAACGACCGATCTTGCGACTCCCCACTTTCAACTCACCACAAAACATCATGCCTCTTATGTGGACAAAGCATTTCGGCGGCCGCCATGGTGGTAGGTAGCTGAAGCTTGTAAAGGATCGCAGGCCATACTAATTATACCTAGGCGGTGGTGTCGTCGTTGACAAACACGGCGCGCGTCGTGCTCCTTTCCGCATAAGCTGCGGCCGCTTCTCTTGCTTCCGTTGAGGTCACGATCACCTTTGACGACTCTACGACTCTGTATGTTCATTACCACATCACCGAACACATTCTGACTTATGGCAGCCGGCGTTCGACTCATCATTTTACCTATTGCATCCTAATACCCGAATTCGGCGAAGGCGTTCAGCAGATGGGAGGTACGGTGAAACATGATATGATGGCTCAATGGCGGCATTGAATGTTGGCACACAATTGAGGGCTGTAGCTCGAGCTTTTGTCGCCGGTGCTGGGCTGTAAGCACATGCAGGGTCCTATATAGTTCAACTGCAACCCATGAATACCAAGTTGCCCTCACAAGAGCTCTCTGCACACAATGATGAAGGTACATTCAATGTCTACCGTATAATACAGCCTCCAAGGTTCTGGTTGTTGATAGCTCTAGGACTCAACGATTTAGTGCTAGTGTGACGTCAGGCCAAACAATCGAGAACGCAGTCTGCCCCACCCCCACCAAACACTATACACCACGTTTTCAATGGGAGAGTATCGGCAGTCAAGATACTCAAAGATGCGATCAATCCTCATAATCCAGCCGAACTCGACCAAGTCGATGACCGACGCGCTCAAGCCGCTTGTCGATCTACTAGGGTTCAAAGATGTTCATCAACACCACTCACCGCAGCACCGCAGCAACTAATGACAGCTAGTAGACCGCTCACGAGTACTTCACTGCCCCATCAGGCCCAAAAAGCATAAATGACGAAGACGATGCCGCCGAGAGCGTTGAGCATTGCTTACCGGACCTGAAGAAGGTGCTCAGCCACCACGATGGCTTCCTCGTGGCATGCTATTCCAAGCACCCTCTCGTGCCAATATTGAAGGAGCAGAAGGCTGTGAAGTCTGATCGCAAAGCCGTCACCGGCATCTTCGAAGCGAGCGTGAGCACGAGCCTACAGATCATTCACCCGGATGAGAAATTTGGCATTGTGAGTACAGGCAAGGTCTGGGAGAAGATACTGTCAGAAGCTGTTGTGGATTTCTTGGGCACTGGATCGGATGCGGGCAAGCGGTTCGCTGGTGTCGAGACCACTGGTTTGAACGCGACGGACTTGCATGATGCGCCAGCGGAAGAGGTGCGCAAACGGATGAAAGATGCGGTGAAGAGGCTCTTGAAAAAGGGTAAGGTCGGCGCAATCTGTCTCGGTTGTGCTGGCATGGCTGGCATGGATACAATGGTGAGAGAGGCATGCGTGGAGGAGCTCGGTGAAGACGATGGAAATAGGGTTAGGATAGTAGATGGCGTTGTAGCTGGCGTAGCGTGGCTCGAAGGCGCTGTACGCTCAGGATTTTAGGTGACACGGTTTCCGAAATGCCGAAACAACAAGATAGCGATAAATGCATCAGTATAGCGTTGTGTGCAGCATGAGCGGGATCAAGTGGAATGTAGCTTCTCCAAATGCGCGAGCTTTCCTATCTAGTAATCGCCGAGTGTCGTCATCCCGTCTCAGAAGTTAGCGTCCTTCGACCTCAAAGCTGCCGCAACCCTCCGCCTTCTCCACCCTTCTCCTGTGTACGGGTGAAAATTACACTCGTCCATAAGTTGTTTCGTTCCGTGCAATCCATATCGGAAATCGCTACGAACCGCTAAGCCAGCAGATCAGTAGCTGTATCGATTTTGAGGACCATGGAAAGACTACCGAATGAACTACTCATATCAATAGCTTCGCACCTGGACATCGAAGCGCCCTCTGTCACCAAGTTCTCTCATGAACCGACAGTGAAATTGACTTACTCGGTCGAGACGCCGCTCAAGAATCTTTCACAAGTTTCGTGGCGATGGAGGAAGATCCTGTTACCTATCCTTTTCCGTTACTCGAGGCTTTCTCTAGACCCAGACCCGCAATGGGTACCCATCGATGCCAGAATTCTCGACAACATGCAAGGTCACCTCACCAAGTTGAGCGCCCACGAGTTCCAGATTTACACACGCATGATGAGCAAATTCAAAGCCACCGGCACGGGCTCTGCCTTCGACCAAGCATTCGATGACGTCCTTATCAATCTTTGCCGTGTAGAGGATGATGACCATATTCTGAAAAGTGTCCCGCATATACTATGGTTTCCGCATCTTACTAAGAGCTTTGCCGGCTTCTTGCAATTCATGCGGCAGTATGACCTTAAGAAACACATCAGAAGCATCGTGGTCCACACGGATAAGGAATATCAGCTACGGCACGTATCTACGGCAGATGCACCTTTAGCTCGTGCTGTGCACGAAATATGGGACCAGGTATTCTCTAACCTGGACCCAATTCGCGTTGTGGTAGCTGCACCACCGAGTTCGTTGTCTGCGCTTCTCGATGCACAGATGCTCAGTTCCGACACGTGGGCTTTTGACATGAAGATGCACTATATCGAATTCTCGCAACATGACTCACACCGTACTGTGCATCGGACTCACGGATGCCGACCCTGGGACAACGCGCTCGTGCATCGCAAACCTTGGACGCATCTAGGCTACAATGAAGGCTCCTCGATCGCAGCATACAGCACGTATGAGTATCATCTCAAACAATCACCGAAGATGCTATACCTGACGCTCCTCCGTCTGGCGAAAGAAGTTCAGGAGTGCTGTAACATTACGACCTTCTCCTTCGTCGGTGTGTTCCCGTTCAGCACAAACATGAACACAGTTATCCGCGCCCTGCAGAAAATACCAACGCTACACGAGATCCAAGTCCAGCTCGCGCCAGGCCCAGAGAACGATCTTCTTAGTATGCCTAAGAGACTGGGAAGGGCACAGGCCTCGGACTTATGGTTGGAGTGGAACGGGTGTTACAGTGGCATCGCGGGATTGCTGGGTACACAAGAACTTGGTGATGGAGCGAGGTTCGTGAGCAAGGATTGTGGGGAGAAAGAGGTCGCTAAAGAAGTGGAAGAGTATATCGAGTCGTTGCAAGAGAGAGGTCAAGGCTGGCGTAAAGATGGAGACGAGGTGTGGATCAGAGATTCGAGTCTCGATCGAGAGATCACGCTTGATGAGAACTTAGGTGACGTAGGGTCTGCTTTGCATCAACTGATGTTGGCCGCTGCCCACGAGCTATTGTAGCGACGGTGCTTGTCCGCGACAGGTATGATCAGGCTTTCAGTGCCCATGTGCTAGTCTCAGGACATAACTGCATCATAACATAGCATTATAGCTTTCAATTCTCGAAAACATAACTTCTGCTGGTACGGAGAGCTTCCACGCTTCGCTTCACATGTCTGATCCGAGCCTGGGTTCGCTCCTCCAGACTGAGTATGTGTGAAGGCTCTGCACCAATGCATAGGCCTATATCATGTAAACATACACCCAGAACGGTCAGCCTGCCTGATTAGCTCTTCTATATTGTCAAAGCTCCCGGCCTGGGCATTTTGAGCTTCATTGCCCTCCATGTGGGGTAGCTATTTTGCCGCCAACGAAGCGTTTCTGAGAAGACCCGGTTCAATATAGATCAATCACGGCACTTCATCACATCGAATAGGTATGAGCGACCCTTTGGGATGTTCTTTAAATGCTGATATGTATTACTACTATAAGTTATCTCAAGTTCTTTCATAGAATCTGGATCCATAAACAACATCAACCCCGAAAAGTGCACTTCAAACCGAACAATGGCTCCTACTTTCAGAAATTATCTTCTGTTCGGCTTCCTGGCATCCGCTTCTAGCGCGGCTCCACTCGCTCAAGCAGCATGCGATCGTACTACCCTCACCCAAGCCGCAGACGCCTACATCTCAGCCCAAACAGCGGGTTCTCTCACCCCACTGCAACCTATCCTAGACACTTCATGGACCTACACGGAAAACAACAAGAACATATCCACCGCATCTAGCGTCCTCTCAAAAAAACTCACCATCGATCACCGCCGCACAAACTACGACCTCACCACGTGCGCCACCTACACCGAGCTCATCGCCGCCACCGGCCCCTACGTAATCGGGACGCAAATCCGCCACTCCGCCTCCGGCAAAGTCTCCAGCATCGACACCATCGCCAGCACAACCGGCTCCTGGCTCTTCAACGCCACGAAAACGCTCGAGTACGTAAAGGCCGAGGACGCCGGGTGGACGCCTCTCCCAGCAGCAGCGCAGTCGCCGCGAGAAGTCATACAAGCTGCCGGAGACGCCTACCTCGATATGTGGAGCGATGCGCACGCGCACGAGAAGGTGCCGTGGGGGACGCCGTGCGTGAGGCTCGAGGGGAGCGCGTATACGGGGAAGGGGAGTGCGAATGATAGCTGTCAGCCGGGGATTCCGAGTAATCATAATCAGGCGCCGAATACGAGGAGGAGGTATGTCATTGATGAGGAGATGGGGAGTGTGAGTATTTTTTGCGTGTGGGAGCATATGGTGAGTCTTAGTTTCTGTTTGCTGTTTGAGATGGTTGGACGCGCTGAGTTCATGTTGCTGTTTTTGTCTTTGAAATAGATTAATTCTTGTTACTAACAGTGATGACAGATGAATGCGGCTGATTCGCACGAGTTCCGACTTGAGAAAGGGAAGTTACGGTATGTACACACGATGACCGAATGTGGCGGGAAGACGTGTAAACTATGAAGACAGAAGCAGTGCAGTGGACAAGTGTCAAAAACGGCGCATAGTCCATAAGTCCGATGCCGAAATGTTCAAGTTCAACAGAATAGCAGATTACTAGTGATGATTTGTGTATGTCCATTCTTACAACAACTATGTATGTATGCACCCAGGGTATTGATACACCAGTCCCCTTAGAGGCCTTTCCCAACCCAACCAAATATGCTACACTACGCTTCGTTTCGCAACAAAACCGAAGTCCAGATATGCAACATGTGAAAAGCGCCAAAGATGTCGACCAGATAACAATGCGCTAAACACCACCATCTAAGAAACTGTCCCCGCGATATCTACACCAATGGGGAACCAAAGAAATACCTGAAGTGGGTTCGTGGTTCAACAAACCATAATCGTCCTTCAACCGACGAAGCTTCAACTGTTTGACCAACGTCAACTTCTTCTCGGCCGCCGCGCCCTGTTCCATGAGTTCATCCAGGGCCTTCGGACGTCGCTTCCTGGTGCCCCTCATCAATCTTCTTCTCATCTTTGGTGGAAAACATCGCGCTGTGGTCAAGGTGTACTACTCGTAACTGCGATTTAGGAAAGCAGTATCCTAGCGTACTTTCGTCATGATGAAGTACTCAACGCTCTCACTCGCCCAGCTCACGCTACCTGTGCCCGAGTCGTACCGCTCCTCGTCAAACAGATTAGCGATACTGTTCTCGTTCCGCACACCTTGCTTGTTGCCGCCTCCGCCGAAGCTTGCCAAGCTCACAACTTTGCTGCCGAGCCTTAGGTCCAAAAATTTATCAAGGAGTTGGTTGTTCAGCTTCGACGGAAAGACTTTGTTGTTGACCAGTACCACGTCCGCGCGGCGCAGCACCTCGTCGATATGTGATGATTCGAGAAAGTCGCCGTGGACAAGGGTAATGGGGCCAAGATTGATGTTCCAGAGTTTTGAGCGGAGGCGCAGTTCATTAGCTTGGTCATTCGCATACTCAGCGGGCTTGTCCATGATCTCGATGCCGTGGGACTCGGCGCCCGTCTGCAATGCAGACTGAAGGACCACATTGCCGACACCAGAGCCCAGATCGACGAAAACAGAGCGGGAGTTGAGCCCGGTCTGCTGGAAGATAGCATGTACGAAAGTTGGAAGAAGTTCGCCGTACGTAGTCTCCTTCCCTTTTACACGCTTAAGAAGGTAGGCATACGGGGAGACGGTGCGCCAGTACACTTGGGCCAGGATGCATTTGACAAGTCCCAGAGGTATCGCATGCTTAGAGTCCAGAACGTTGGCAATGGTGCCGTCGTCAACTTTCGTCTTGATTGTCGCATTGAACTTTTCCACGATTCGGCTGAACTCCTCAGGCTGTTTCTTGAAAGCGGCACGCTTGAGCAGGCGAACAGTCCCGTCGGCTTCGGAGGACAACTCGGTGGCGAGGTCGGCAGGTAGATAATGCTGCACTATCTCTTCGATCGCGTAGTAAATGTCGTCGAGCGGGTTGAAATTGCTGGAGTCCTTCGGTAGAGACAGCTGAAAGCGTTCGGGTGCCGAGGGACTGGGATATTGCAAATGTACCACGGGTGGCTCATCTGTACCTGGGAAGGCAGGCTTGTAGTCCGTTGCAAATCGTCTACAGATGCCCCGACCATGTATCATCGCGGCCTCGCTGCCCTTTTTTCCCTTCACCGGCGCGGCGCCCTTCTCTCGCTTTATTTCCGGTGCTTGTTCCTGGTTTATGGGGGCCTCATTCTCCTGCTTTATAGATGTGCCGTTCTCCTGCTTGATTGAAGTTCCACTCTCTTGCTTTTGCTTTACTGGCGCACCGTTCTCCTGCTTGATCGATGTGTTGCCTTCTACTTGCGCGCCTTTAGGTTCTGGTGACGGTAATCGTATGCGCCGATTGCGGTCAGGCTCCAGGGACCGGTTGACGCCCATGGGCTCGATACTACTGCTCATCTTCTGTCGCTTCCGCCCGTCCGTCGAGGAGTCATCGTCGCTGCTGTCGTCGTCGCTACTCAGCGGCGTATATGTCTCCACCTTGCGCTTACGCACAGTCTTGACCGTTACCGACTTGCGCCCGTTGCTCGTGCTCGCGTGTGCCGTCGTCGCCTTGGTCCGTGGCGGGGACGATAGTTTATACCGGTTCACGGGAGCCGCCGCCGTCGCACCAGTCCTCCTAATCGCGTGGCCGTTCGATTGCGCGGGTTTAGTGGGGTCGGGCACCTTTCTGACAGGCACGGCTACGGTGCGCGTCTTGACCTTGGGAGCCTTCACGCCAAACATGGCCGCGAAGGAATATGGAAAGAATGCGTGGAAGTGGGTCGTGTGAGCATACGGGGCGCGGATCGAGGATACGTGATGCGGATGCGCGCTGCTGCAGGGACCCGTAGGAAAAGAGCGGCTTGGGTAAGAAATACAAGAGCGAGGGAGGGGTGGTGGAGGGAAGTAGGCAGTCGCGGCCGGCCTCCGATCAGCCACGAAGAGAGTCCACGTAAAATGTGACCTTGGATCTCGGTTTCCTACAGGCTGCGCGTTCGGACGCCACTGCACATGCAGGGATCGTTAGGGTGCAGCCTAGTAAAGCTTGGCGTGTGGCTGACATTCACTTCGTGCGATCTCGCTACCAACCTTCGAGAAGGGGATTCCACGCACGTACGTAAACAATCATTCACCACGTGTCATCGTTGTGAAGGCCAGAACGAGAAAAGGTCAAGAGATGACAAGACACACGAACATCCTCATGGCCCTGCGTCTGCTGATCGTCCCGCTACGGGGGTTTACGTACATACAGATACAGACTAACAACTAGCTCCATTCCAGCGATCTGGTCAACATTCTCTATGCTTCCACTTCTACTCCTCTTTTGTTCTATTGTTGTCTTCCCACCGCACTACATCTAGCACGATTTCTTTAATACTGTCATACGCACTCTTCCACTCCGTTCCGAAGATCGTGTCACTCTTGCTTCTATCGATCTTCGCCAATTTAGTTTGCCTGCTTTTGTATCCCTCTTCATCGACCTGCACATCAGGCAGCCTATCAGCTACCTCCGGATACTCCTTCTTCATCCTCACGACAACGCTTCGCAAATCCACGACCTCGCGAGAAGCGAGAAGGTATCTCTGATTTCCAGGCACCTTCTCCTGCTCCAGCGCTAACACGTGCGCCCGTGCTACATCATTCGTATCCCTGCACCACATTAGCACATATTCCTCATATTCCACTCAATGTACTCACAAGAATATAGGAAATGTAGTATCCACATCCTCCGCCGTCTTACTCACAAGCAAAGCGTGGTATATACGCCCAATCCCACCCGGTCCCGCCGTAGGTTTATACCCAACCTGCGGGCTCCTCCCCGTAATTGAAGGAGGCAGCAACATCACAATGTCGAATCCCGTCCCTTCTTTGCCACCACTTTCCTCGTACCACGCCCACGTTTCCCTCTCGGCATTCGTCTTCGAGTACATGTATGCATTCCGCCAAGGTCCATCCTTCGCTTCTTCGAAGGTGGTGCTGTTGTACGACGTATCTGTGATGGTTGCTGATGGGTCAAAGAGGTTGTAGGGGCCCAAAGTCTGCAGAAGTGTGCCGCAGATAATGACGCGTTTAACGGTGGGAGACTCCTGGGATGCGGTGAGGATGGAGTGGTCGATGGTCCACGTTGGTTCGATCATGTCTTTGACCCAATCGCTGTCGCTTCCGACAGGAGTGGCGCAGTGAATGACGGCGGTTGCGGAAGCTGCTGCGGCGTCGAAGGCCCCTGGGGCGGTCATGTCTGGAACAGACGTGAACGTAAGGCGGCCTGTGGATATCTCTGACGGAAATCTTTCCTGAAAGAGCGGGATTTGCTTCGGAGCATTTCGTAGGACGATATTCACATTGTCTGATGTGGTCTGAAGAAGGTGTTCGAGGATCACACCACCAACATTGCCAGTTGCACCTGTGAGTAGGACGGTTTCTTTTTGAGCCATGATGCTATAGCGTAGCTAGACTCACTCCTTGGTAAGGTTGTGAACAATCTTCAAAGCCTGTCGATAATTTCTCACCCCTTCCACGCCCTTTTATACTTGGGTTGTCTCGCACGCCCACTCTGCTCGCTCTTTCGCTCTTTCGCTTATATAACGTCCCACACACAAGGACTATGAATCTCGGGTGAATATACTCGATTAGTCAACTATAACTACCTTGATCGACCCCAGTATAGACGGAAATTGTCGCTCTGTTTCGTGATTTTGGCTAGCCCGGTATTTACTAACGCTTACCCTACATAGGCACCGAGGGTTCACTAATCGGGAGTTTCAAGGCCCTGACCACCAGCAAAGATGGGAACCAGTGGATAGGGTACTGGGAATGCTAGATACTATTGTGCGACCCTTGAACGGTGCATGGTCCTGGGACATAGAGCGCGCGCGTGGGGTGTGGGGCACCTCCTGGCGGGATAGTGGTGGGGTACGTCGTACAAAGTGTTGAGATGTTGCAGGAAAAACGAACCATGAGCAATTGTTCAATTGTACCGTCAATGTTTGATTTAGTACATGAATCCATAGCAAGGAAAAACTAAATGATTCAAGGCCAGAGGGCTCCCAAGATGCCATGAAGCTCAAGGCCATCGTCAAAGTCCGCGCCCTTCTGTGGAAATCTAATACCAGCCAGTCCGCGCCCCCATTTTCAGTTCGATAGGAGAAAAAGTAGAGAACTGGGAGACCGATGCATCCAGAGGCAATAACCCCAGTATTAAGGTCTTCCTCCCATTCTAGAGAAGAAAGTAAAAAACAAAATCAGCGAGCGCAGCCTGATGAAAAGGTCGCGAGCGCAAGGGTGCAATCGTTCAAGGCGCCGATCAATTGGTAGGGCGTATATCAGGTACAATCAAGTACCTTTCCAAGGGCACTAAATGTCCAGAGTCGTGTTCTAGCACTGTTCGTTAAGAGCAACGATAGGAGTCGCTGCAGGCTGCACCATCATCAGTGCACAAAGTCCTGTACAGTTTGCTGGACTTGAAGAGATGCTGCATCTCCAAACTCTTCAGCACAGCCCGGGTCTTCGTTCTCCTTGTCAATGTCGATGTCGAAATCCTCGTCCTCTTGGTCCGATTCGTCAGCGTCCATGTCGGTATCATCATCCTGGACAGACTCATCCGCGTCAGATCCGTCCGGGAGCACACTTCGATGGATCCTCGGTCGTGGGTCGCAAAGCCGCTGACGGTCATGTGGACACATGTTGGCATTGTTCATAGCCGAGTCGTTTACCCAGAAGTCCAAGCATTGACCGTGGAACAAATGACCTGTCGGGCAACGTGCAACGACAAGCTCACGATCATTGTCAGCGAACTCGTGCATGCAGATGATGCACGTGCCTTGAGCGGGGTATGGGCCTTGATATGGAAGGCTAAACACACTCCTTGGTACTGGGTCACCAGTAGCTTTGTACTCTATGGGTGTGGAGTCTGGTTCGAGTTGGACGGGATTGTGAACATCTGCTGGACCGTAGACCCAGTATGGATATGTCCATTCGCCATCACGAGCTGCGCACAACGTGTTTCAGTAACGGTCCGAACCGCATTGGGTGAATATGGTGCTCGACTTACCAGCACGCCAACCCCATCGCACAAGGTAGAATTCTTCGTAGTCCTGCTCCCCACTGTCTTCGTTAAACCCAATCAACTCCTTGATCGCGTTGTCTAGCATAGTACCGAAGAGTCCACTCTTGGCCTGGATCTTGACCTCGACCTGTGCATCCGTGAGAAGGACTGCTGAGCGGGACACATGCTTCACCTCGACCGCTGCGTGTATCAAGTCAAAGAAGTTGAGCAGCTCCTCTGACTTGATGCATCTAAGAATACTCTTCGGCGGTGGGAACTCCCACTCATCACTTGGACGACAGTATCGCTCCATGAGAGCTAAGTTGAGTAGGTGTGACTGACTCCGTGGAAATTCCTCATGGTTGTCTGTCAAGTGAAGAGTCCTACACAACGCGGATCAGCAGCTGTACAAAATTGGGCTTCCATACCACAATATGGACACGTTAACTTACAGACAAAGGATCACATCGTGAACACAGCCCGCAAGCCATCCCATATGGAAATTGTTTGCTAAACGTTCGAGCGCATTGAATAGGCTCGGAAAGATCTTATCGAAGCACTCAAGATCGCTCTCGAATCCAGGGAGGGTACTAGGAAAGATAGGATCACAAGACTCGCTGTCGGACTCGCTGACATCGCTGTCGGAGTCTAAGAGTCTGTTCGGACAGCTCTCTTCCAAGCATTCAAACTTGCTTGTCAGGCAAGAGGAACAGGTGGCCATTTTGGATAGCTGAGATCGTGTAGCGTAGAGTTGCGCAAGCAGAAGTTGTTGTCCAGGTCGTGGTTTTACAGGAGCTCGCGAATTTTATATGAGACATGTCTCTTCGCGCCTGGACCGCCAGTGAAGCGGTATCATAGAGCAAGGTAAAAGAAGAAGGATAGCAGATGGGCTGGAAGCGGGTGAAGAGAAATGCTGGTATAACAACAATACTCTGATCTCTATCCTAATGCCCACTGCCACAATAGCTGCATTCACCGGCGGACCCACAAGTAAAGTGAAAGACATAGGCAACCACATTCTTCCGGGGACCTAGGTGACGGAGTCACAACAAATTCTGTTCGTCTGTAGTATGAGCATGTGGGAAGCAGCTCAAATGTCTTATCCCTCCACGGTCGTGTTGCGCTTTGGGTTTCTTCCTCAGTCCGATCTCGCGCCAGTCAATATCTTGCGTGAAGCGAGCGGGCAGAATGAACCATCTGCAGAATCTGATTTCTTCGCGAGTCGGAGGAAAGGCGAACTTTCATGGCTGTAGATGGCGAATGGAGAGCTTCTGACGTCGAAGGAAGATACGATGCGGCGACTAGGCGTTGACGGCAGCCCAAAGACTGGGCGCGTGTTCCTCGGTGTTTCGCTCGAATTCTCAGAGTCTGTCTTGCACAAGCGGGATTTGGAAAAGCTTTGTGGAGGTGCCGACTCATCCCCTGGAAACTTTTGTGCTTGGCTTGCTTCACGATGTCGAGCGTTGATGGCAGACTCGACAGGCACCTGTCGCGGTGATGCGGCACTAGCTTGTACAACGAGCGACAGTTGTTTTGTCAAAACTGCCAGCTGTTCCTCAAATGGTTTGAAATAACGGCGTAGGTCCGCAAGGCAATAGGTGGAGGAAAGTTTTGCAAGGAGAATTTCCTCCGCTTGTTCGTCACCCCACCCACCTCGAAGTGAAGGATCTGTAAGGCGAGGGGTTGTAAGTCTCCTACGAATAGCTTGAACACAATACGGCGCAACTTGACTCACGTAAATTTAGCCTTCTAGGGTTTTCTGCCGCTGCAGGAGGGGGAGGGGGCCCGTGTGGCAGGGCAGGATAGTTGACTGTATTCGACGCCAATGCAGTCTGCCCCTCATCCAGCTCCACAAAACCAGGTTCTCCAGGCAGTTCAGCTGGGAAGATGGATTGATTCTGATGCGGCTGGTAACCACCAGCATGGGAATCGTGACTGGACCCTCCGTACTGAGTAGTATGACCGTGCTCCTCCACTGCCGAATGATATTGACTGACCTGAGAGATCGCACCGGGTATCAAGTTTGTGGAGGCTTGCGTTTGAAGTCTGTCTTTCGAACCGCTAGCATCTTGCGCGAGCCCTTGCATTGACGATGTAGGTAGAGACACTGCCGAATCGTTACGTTGTTGGAGTAAGATCTCGACACGTTCCACCCGCTTCTCGACACTTTTGAGACGCGATGTTAATTCCTTGAGACCGTCCTTGATCTCATCGATCCCAGTGAGAATGTTGTGTATGGTCATACTGTCTGCGTGAGGATAGCGGAAGCAAGTCTAAGCTTGACGGACGTGTTGCTGAAAGCATTGATCAAAGCAGGCACCAACGCAAATCTTGTGCCAAAACAGGAACTGAGAGGAATTGGAACGTCAAATCGTAAGTGAGGTAGGTGCTGGTCTAGAAAACGTAGGTAGATCAATAATGCCTTCCTTACAAGGCGCGCGCAGATCTACGCTTGCCGCGTCAAGAAACCCTTCATAATATTGAAAGCCTCGGCAAGTTCAGCCCCATCCCACTTATCTTCTTCATCCATATAGTATAATCGTGAGCCTTCAAAATCTTCTTTCGAGAGGCCTGTCGCTGGCATGATCTCCAGACGCAACACCTGGCGAATCCGTTCATCCTTCAAGGGACAGTTTATCGCTAGCCATCTTGCTGCAAACGCAATTCGATGCTCCTTCGTTTTTTGCTGTGCAGCCAAGAAAGCTGGCCGCCATGTTACGCCTACTTGATCGGACTTGATCGGAAACGTCAGGGCCTCTAGGTTCGGATAGCGACCTAAAAGCTGTGTGCTCTTGTCGATAATGTTTGGCCAGAATACCCTCCTCCTATACTTGTGTGAGGATGTGGTACATATATGTTTGATATTAGCCTTCGACTTACCACCAATACGCCATGACCTCCAAGTCACTGTTGTAAATTCCACTGCCTGCCTCCATTGTGAACGTAACGTGCCGCACCAGGTGACGTGACATCGGAGCGAAATCAAGGTTACTCATGTATAAGCGAAATACGTTTCTGCCATAAAGTACTTCAGCGCCCTCTGCGAAAACTTGTCGACATGTTGCCAATAGGCTCGCCGGTATCATGCCGCCCACTCGTTGCGGTTCGGATGGCCCTTCATTCTTGTACTTGACAACCTTTCCTTTAATCACTTGGCGCCATGCGTATGCGTCTGAGCAATATATAAAGATCGCACCAGATAGGACGAAGGCGTATTCATATATAATGTTTCTTAACTCCTTTGGGAGGTCAAGAAAGCCTAGCTCGGTGGGTTCATTTTTGTGGGATTGCGCCCACACAATGCTATGTGGCTCGCACGAAGGGGCATTGCGTGCAGGATCATCGATTGTGGAGGTACGCGCTTCTAGGTTCATGTCTCGAGGGTTCTGAAACAGCCTCTGGCGAAAGGCGGCGGTTGCTCTCGCTTTGTCCATGCCAGCAATGTAGGTAAGGACAAACTGCTGAGATCGTATTTTTCGCACTCTCAGCCCCGCAAGGATTCGTTATTAACCAGTCGTAACGTGCGCCCTACACGTGACGGTGAGATGTCCACGGGTACGGGTAGCGAAAAGCGGCTTCCATTTTCGCTCTAGCTTGGACCGCGAAATAATCCTCCGCGCAAGCTTGTGCAACCTCTAAAGTACACAGCGCTGCCTGCCAAGTTGGAATAAGACGAACTTTGACTTGTTTACTGATCTTGACGGGCCTTGTCGACTCGAGCCGAAGTAGGTAGGAGTCCGGTCTCGGAATATACCCGCAGGCGAAAGTGGGGAACACCTGCCTTATTGAACTATCTAACAACCGCAAGGTACAACACAAGGGATCTCATGTGAGTACATACAACCAAAGTACCTAACTTTCTTGTTAACATCCGTTGGAAGGAATTCTAATCGGCGCAATGGGAAACCGGCCTCCTGTGAGCCGTGTAAGTGATCAAGGTCTTGCAACATGCTCATGAGCGAGTGCAGTCATCGAATGCTGATATGTATGGAATTGTACAGGCAGATTGAACAAAACTAGATGCGATCATGGGACGCCCATATGTAGCCGGTGTATCCAACGTGGTAGGTGCTAGACTGCATTTCCCGGACCGGCGCTCATCCTATGCTAGGAATTCCGGATCGATGTTTCTACCATCCAGCTCCGCTCACCAAGCGCAACACCGAAGGTGATGCCGGTAGCCGCGCAAAAGATACTCCAGATATCCTCCGGCCCGCCAAGCGAAAACGAACTTCTAAATCACTCACTGGTCCTGATGCTCCCTCTTACTATGTCAACGACAAATTTGCTGATGCCGTCCCTATGACTACAAACCAGCCAGGCTACCTCGGGCCGACGAGTTACACTGCTATCCTTCCCAAAGATGAAGCTAACACTATCGTGCTTGATAGAGAAGCATCAATGGCATCCGATGGCTCTGATTATGAGATGGCTCACCAGCATCCTTTAACCAAATCTATGCGGACCCAGATGACCACAGAAGTGTTGAAATGCTTGAGACATTATCCTATCATACAGGACGTCATTAACATCCTTCAGCAATATGCGCAAACATGTATAGTGCCGTTACCCTTGGAGATCGATCTCATCAATGGCCTTGGACCTATAGTCGACCGATTCAACCTTCTGCACTCTGTACCCGACCCTAGACTAGTCGCCAGAGTCTTGGACAACAGTAGCCGGCCGCTCGAGATACCCGATGATATGAAAGCAAGCGACTTCCACCAGATTTGCTCAGGAGACAACATAAGATTGGAAGTACTTGGTTTTGTCCTCGCCACTGCAGGAAGGGCATTATCCTTCGGACTCTGCTCGTACCACTTCGCAGACCCTGCAAACCCAAATTCCAAATCTCGACTGATTGACGAACTCCTCCGCGCCAGCACAACATGCACCATTCTCTGCACTGTGATAAGCCCCGTCAATCACATAACCATATGGATGCTCTATGAAAACTATTCCTTCACCATAATGGTAACTGGCTTCTCCGGCGCCCCATCATGGCGGCGCTTCGGAGAGCTCGCGTCTCAACTTTACGCTGTTGGCCTCCACAGGGAACCACCAGCATCCAACATTCCCACTTGGATGTTAGAGACACGTCGAAGAACCTTCAGCACATGCTTCTTGCAAGACAAAACACTCTCTACATTCCTCGGTCGACCTCTCCGTCTGAGCAAACGACACACCGACATGAAAATGCCCCTGGATCTTGACGACAACGACATTATGGCCAGCGAAGAAACACTCTCCCGCGCGATCGCTGCGCTCGACGAAAACGGCTGGAATACCGAGGAGCGCTACCTGCGCACAAGCTGGGTCCGCCTGCGCTACATCTCTGCAACATATCGCGAGGAAATCCTTGACGTCGCCCTGTCAAAATTAGACGAGAACGTCGAACGACAGCTGCTGGATATATCTCGCCGCATCCAAGAATCCTGGGACAACTTTCCGCAACACCTGCGCTACTGGCCCAACTGCTGGAACGAAGTAGCCTCGCCGTACGCGTGTCTCATGCTGGTCATTGCACACCAGACGCACTGGTATAACGAGTTCATCGTACGGAAACTGCTGGACCAGGGCCAGACGCCGATCACATCTAATCTTGAACTACTCCGCGTGTCGACCTCGCTGCTGAGCACAACGCTCACGCTCGGCACCATACGAGACAGGTTATACGACATCCACAAGGAATTCCTCATAGAGGTCATCCTATGCGGTATTCCCTCCGCCAGCGTCCTCGCTAGCGCCCTCCAAGAACAACACCGCACGAACGCGCCTTTCCCACCGTCTATCTCCCGCGCGGAAACAATACGCATGCTTTCGGTCCTGATCTCCCACCTCGAAGCTGCAGAGCACCTCGATTCCTCCTCCGCTCGACCAGGAGAAGCTAATTACAATCTTTGCAAGAAGGCGTGTAAGGCTTTCACGAAGATTGTGGACCATGTGTTGGAACCGAGGGCGGAGGAAGTTACGCCCAATACGGCAGATACGGAATTGGATCTTAATCTTGAATTTTTGACGGCGCCGGGTTTGGATGTGTTCGAAGGAATGGAGTTTGCGGCAGGGGATGATGGGAGTATTGATTGGGGAGCAATGACGCAGTGGACGCTCTGAGTCGGCTCGGTCGCTTCGAGTTTCGCAATTAGGTGGTCGGATTTTTCGTGTTGCGAAGAGCCATTATAAAGGCATTCAAGGACTGGAAGGCTGGCAAGACATCCGGTTGGATTCGGTTCTGCAACATCCACACGCGGTTCAACGCTTTCCCGTGCTTCTTTGATCTTTCTCCAGCTTCAAAATATTTTGGTGCTCCGCCTCCCGTGCGATACTACTCCTCTCGCAACTCTCAGGATACTCGACGTAGCCATTCCACTTTGTGTCGCTCTGTATCCACCATCTTGCGCATCCAGTGCTCCAAGGACAGTCCTCGATAGATTTAACCACAGAGGTCTCTTCTTTGGCAACTACAGCTTGGTTTTGATGAATCGCTTCGAAGAGAGTCACCATCTGCCAGGTTTGGTGCGCCAAAGGGATGGATACAAGTGGAGTGGGCAGGGTGAGCATGTAGGTTACTGTGTCTTGCATGTGAAGTTGCTGAGAGGTCGGATATCCAACTGACCGGCTGATTGGGTTGGGCGCGTACCATACCTCTTCGTTATGTCTAAGCGTGTTCAGGTTTTGCTGCGGGTGATATTGTCTGAGTTCCATAGCGAATGGCTTGAGGTAGATTGTACTCCGGCAACCGGTATGGTGGTGGGACGCGTCTGCAAGCTTTAGCGCAGGGCAGATGTTATTTAAAGAAGAGAAGACTCTGAATGCTTTTGTTCATCCGAGCTTCCTTTAAGACCGGATCGGGAAGGCACGTGTACAGATTGGGCAGGAATGAGGGACGTGAACACGCGAAACAAAGGGTAGACGCCGCAAGCGCGCGGAACGTTGAGACAATAGAGGGAAGAAGTCGAAGAATGCTGTTGTCGCGCGGCTGTGCGAATCATATAGATTGGATATCTAGACACTGATCGTTTTGAACACACTGTTTCACCGTTAGCTGCAGGTTCCTCCCAATGCACGGACAGGGATACTCACCCAAAGCCGGACCCACCCGTGGCCATGACCGCACCCGGAATCTGCGGATGCCAGTGCGCTTCCTTAACCTGCTCCATATAATGCACAAATAGCAATTGCGGCGGCACATCCGGGACACCGCCAGTATCCCTGCTTTCTTCATCGTCAAGCTCGACCGCAAGATCCCACAATGTTAAGGTGTTGTCGCCAGAGCACACCAGTACGATACTGCTGTCCGTTGGATGCCACTCAACAGCCGTGATCTGCTCCTTGTGGAAATTGAAGTTAGCGATGGGGGAGGGTTTAGCATTTGAGGAGAGTGAGGTGGATGGCTTCCACTGGCGGAGGTCCCAGACGGCCCATTCGCCGTCATCGGCGCCCGATGCGAGAAGATGCGCTGTCTGGTTCGACCAAGATAGGACGTTGACATCAGTTTTGGAGACCTGTACGCTGACGGCGGGTTTCCGTGACTTGGAGCGTGCGTCCCAGATCTTGACAGTGCCGTCATTCCCCGCAGATGCAAAGACCGTCTTCTCGCTGGGCGACCATTGAAGCTCTTCCACAGTGCCTTGGTGGCCCGTAAAGGGTGTCGTGTCAGTGACGAAGCCTCCGCCTTGTGTCCGTGTGGTGGTGAAGATCTTGCCAGTGATGTCGCCCGTCAGAAGCTTGCCCTCTGGTACGAGCGGTGACCAGTCTAAGGCATATCCCTCGTTCGCTTTGTGCGCTCTTATCGTACTAACGGGCTTGTTTTGTGCGGGTGTAATGGTGGAGCCAGGTGTATCAAAGGCCGTGAGGTGGGGTGTGATGTCGTGAATCAGGACCTGGCCCGACTCGGTCATGGCTGCCGTGAGGGTAGTCGCTGGTTTCGCTGACGTACTCTGCGGTGCTTGATGTACGCGTATCCGGTTCGTGCAGCTAGCCATTGGTATTGACTTGGTCTCGAGGATGGGATCCGAGCCTTCGTCGTCTGAGTCGTCCTCGTCTTCGTCTTCACCCTCCTTCTCCATTCTCGACAGACTGCTCATTTTCATGACCATAATCTGATTCTCCTTGTCCCGTCCTTGTGCTGCCTGCGTTCCTGCCACTGAGTATACGGTCGCTGGGTATGTCTTTCGCTCGGAGCCGAGGTTGTCTGGCACAATATCGCAGGACAGACACGGCCAGGGTGCTTCTAATGTGTGTAGCATCTCGTATGTGGATAGATCGGGCGCGAGGGTCTCTCCAGCAGAGAGCTTGTGTCGACCAGGTATGAAGGTGCCTTGGTCGAGCTCCATGGCGTCTGTCTTGGATTAGTCGCGATTCACTGTACGAATGATACCGATACGCACGTTCTTTCTCTTCTGCTTCTCTCTCCTCGTCTGGTCTGCCGTCTACACCAGCCTCAAATATTTCGTCCTCGCTCTCAAATTCATCCTCAAATTCGTCCTCAAACTCCCCCGCTTCGTCCTGGTCGATTTCCATAGGTCGGTCGCCATTCTTGACAGCTTCCAGCTCGTTCTCGTCCGACTCTGCAGGTCGCTTGGCCATGGTGGGCAGTGTTATGTGATGATGTTGTGTGTTAAATCGAATTGCAACTTTTCTTGCCAAAAGTTTCGCGCTGCGGCGGGGAATTTTTGGCTGCTGGCCCGTGCCAGACCAACAGCGCAGGCCATCCCCCCACCGCCGGCCTCGATTCGCCAGCCACACCCTGGTCAACAGAGACGCAGCAACAAGCAACAGGGCCCGAAGCGTCAACAGACGACGTCCGGGCGATACATTGTTTCGCGATCGCGCTGTTGGCACCCACAGTCCCTGCACCGGAATAGCATGCACCGTGGGCTCGTCTACACGTTTCAACGCGTCGGCAGCTGATCCACCACCCACGTCAGGCGGGGCCGTCACAGCGCCTGGTCTTGTCGCCGCATCTCACACATCCTCCTATTCGCCCAGCTGAGACACTCCCGGGGCTCGAGTCAAGACACATAAGAGTCTCAGGCATGGAGATGCAGCAAGAGCCCGCGCCTGAAGAGGCCCAAGAGGCGCAGAAACACATGGACCAGCCCATGGACGTCGACGACAGCAACAACACCACCATCACCGCCGCGACCGTCGCGCCGCTGCCGGACTTCCAGCAGAGCAACAATGGCTACAACAACGGCTATTCGAGCGATACCCACCACCGGCCGCAGACGTCGTACTCAGACACGGCGTATCAATATAGCGGTGGGCCTGGCGGGGAAGGCTACCACTCGCGCTTCAACACACCGTCAGACGCAGACACACCGCCAAGGCACGGCTACTACAACAGCGGCAAGGAGACACAGATGGGACAGCCCAATTCACGACCGACCTCGCAATTGGGAAGGTACTCGAACTCAGAAGGCAACGCAAGGTCGTACAGTCAAGAGCAGGTCCAGCGGACCTCGCAACAGGACGCGACTAAGAATCCCAGTGTGGTGATCAAGGTCGGCATGGTGGGCGACGCACAGATTGGCAAGACCAGTTTGATGGTCAAATATGTGGAAGGCAGCTGGGACGAGGACTACATCCAGACTCTAGGTCCGTTGCCCCGTGGTGTTCTTATGAAGGCGTTCACTGACCGAAGCAGGCGTCAACTTCATGGAGAAGACCATATCGATCAGAAACACAGAGATCACCTTTTCGATTTGGGATCTCGGAGGCCAGCGTGAGTTCGTGAATATGTTGCCGCTCGTCTGTAACGACGCTGTCGCGATACTTTTCATGTTTGACCTCACGCGCAAGAGCACGTTGAACTCGATCAAGGAATGGTATCGTCAGGGACGAGGATTTAATAAAACCGCCATACCATTCTTAGTCGGCACCAAGTACGATCATTTCGTCAACTTCCCTCGGGAGGAGCAGGAGGAGATCTCCAACCAGGTGGGAATTCCATGCACTCGACTAAGGCGTGAAATTAATACTCTCAGGCAAAACGCTTCGCCAAAGCAATGAAGGCTAGTCTCATCTTCAGCAGCACCAGCCACAGCATAAACGTGCAGAAGGTACAGTCTCCCATTTTGCGTTGTGCATTGGCCGCCCTGACGCTGTCTCAGATCTTTAAGATTGTTCTCTCCAAAGCATTCGACCTTAAGTGCACCATTCCCGAGATAGAAAACATCGGAGAGCCGCTCCTCCTCTACCAAGGTGTCTGATCACTTCGTCATTCTGACCTATAGGCGACGAATAGACCAAAACAAGGGATGACCCATCGTCCCACGTGCGATGTTACCAACGACGAATGGCTTTTCACGACTTTAGTTTGAGAAGGGAAGACAGGCTGGACTTGCATGGCTCGGCGATCGGAGCAATCTTGTTATTGGTATTGCGTGCAATTGCACAAGCGGCGTTTTCAACCGGAGCGGCAAAACGCGTATTTTCTGTAGAGGCACTGGAATGCGTCTATGTTCTTTCCGTAATCACGAGGAGTGTACGAAGCGCCCATGATTGATCTTGTAAACAAGTATAGTGTAGTGTCTTGTCAAGCAAAGAGATTCGCAGAGCAACAGCATATCCAACGCCCGCTTCGGTTGGTCTGGTCTTTCAAACGTGCTCTATCGATGCCTACACGCACGATGAACCTTTGAAGTAAACTTTACGCGTTGGTACCTAGGTAGGGCTCCCATCACGTGGGAGCGCGAAGCCGCCAGGGAATGACGCAGGTGCAAACATTGGCAGTTTTAGCCGAGCTAGCTCTTCGATGGTCGAAAAGTTCCAATCCCACCACCAACCCAATTGACTTGCAACGCACGCCCCTATAACTTTCTACCACATTGAACTACGCCTCTGTTGCGTCCATAGACTACCGAATCCCTACCGCCACCCAGATCGTCCTCAACGGAACCTTAAACGCACACCAAACCCCACCTCAATGGCCCTCCCAACGCTCGCCCTCCCAGGCACCCTCCTCGGCCCAGCGTCCAAATATGCACCCGGACCAGGAACACACATCCATGACTCCTCCATCTATGCCTCAGTAGCCGGCACCGTCGCCTCCAGTCCCTCTTCCAACCCCACCACCACAAAGCTCCCCCTCCTCTCAATATCCCGACCTGGCGAAGCAGCAGCCTCAGACAACACAAACATCCTCCCAGAAGTAGACTCGCAAGTCCTCGCACGCATAACCCGTCTCGGAGCGCGCTTCGCTTCTGCAGAAATCCTCGTCATTGCGCCGTCCTCCGCGACGTCCATATCTGCCGACGCGACTGTCTGCAGCACACCGTTCGGTGCGCAGATCCGTCGGGAGGATATCAGGGCTACGGAGAAGGATAAAGTTACTGTGCAGGATAGCTTTCGGGTTGGGGATCTGATTCGTGCGGTGGTGATTAGTTTAGGAGATCAGGGTGGGTATTATTTGAGCACTGCGAAGAATGAATTGGGTGTTGTTGTGGCGAGGGGAGAGAGAGGAGAGGTGCTGGTGCCGGTTAGTTGGAGGGAGGTCAAAGATTTGAGGACTGGAAGGGGGGAGGCGAGGAAGGTTGCGAAGCCCTTTTGAAGAGGGACGTGTGAAGAGAAGCAACGAGGTCTGGCACACAGAACCCCGACGTGTGGAATACGTGGGTGCACGAGGGGGAGCCCACTAAAATATGATACCCATTCCATGAACAACATAATTTGCATACCAAAAGATTGTTACCATGCAGCTTCAAGTCGTGCTTTCTAAGCACCAGACCTACCGACTCCAGCAAGTCGCCAAAGGGTGCACCATCTACACCACTCGTCCTCACATCGTCGCAGCACCATCACCCTACAAGGCCTTTCCTTCTCATCTCCTCCACAACCTTCTCAACAAGCTCCTCAGGCGTTGGTGGCATCTGTACCGGCGAACCATCCGCTTTGACATCCTTTTCTCTAGAGGCATCAACGTTGGGAGGCGTTGTCGGATAAGGGGGCGAAGCGTTGCCCGGCGTAGAATGGAAAGGATACTCTACAACTTTAGCTGCTGGTGGAGTAGGAGGCTGGCTCGCGGCGCGCGATGACTGGGATTCCGGAGGCGGCGTGTCCTCGGACACAGGGTGTTCGAGTGTTCGTTCAGTAGATACGGTCGCGGGACGGTAGTTTGAGGAATGCTCTGGTGAGGGTGTGATAATTTTGTCTGCGGAAGATCCGGGGGCTATCTTCGAGGCATCCAATACATCTGCATCTGGCACTGGGTCGGCGACGTTGTCTACTTCAGAAGCAGGAGCATCTTTCGAGACGTTCTCCCTATCACTACCGGGAGTCATCTGCAAAGTTGGTGTCGAAGACGGGGACGCAGCACGAACGGAGCCCACAGTTGGAGAACTAGACAGTTTGTCAGACTCTATATTGTCTGAGGGCTGGGTGTAACTCACTGATGAGCGGCCGCTACATCCACCTTAACTGAAATAGCAGGCTGAGGCTCCGGCTCCGGCCCAGGTTCTGTCTGCATCACTTGATCCTTGCTTTCTGGAATATATGGTTTTCCACCTTTATTGCCAAATATCGCCATGCCTAGCAGCCCACCCATTCTCTTTTTCGGCTTCATTTTGTTCCACGCATCCACCGTGATGGTGTCTCCACGCCTTCGACCTGTCGCGCCCGCCAGGTAGAATAGAGATGCTGGGATGCGTTTCGACTCCCGATTTGGGTTTCCGCCACCTCGGAGACAAGGCATTTCGGTGGTGAGGTACATGCAGGTGGCGAGGTCGTAGCCTTCGGGAAGGTAATATCGTGCGCGGTGTCGAGCTTTTTCCGGGCGAGTCTCGCAATTCTGGTTCCATCCGTACCAATGCTGGTCAAACTGAGCCGCCCTTCTCAGAGGAAACAAAAAGTAATCTTCACCGCCACCTCTCATCCTCGGCTCATTTTTTGCGCCATTCACGACTCCGTCCCTATCAAGCGGCGTCGTCCCATGACTCCAAGCCTCTTCCTCGCTCTCCCCCGTCATGAAACTGCTCGGGCCATGTTGCTCATGCAACGGACTCGGTACCCCAGGGCTATAATCCTCTTGCCATGCCCTGTACACGGCACTATGTCTCAAAACGCTTTCCCAGTTCTCTGGCGCGCTCGCACTCCTTCCCCACTCGCTCACCGGCCTCAGCACCGTCCCCTCAGGCAGCGCTGGCACAAAAGGCGGCTGGTCTAGCCTGGACACGAGCACTGGTGCAACGGGTTCTAGCGGAATGGCCTCCCGTCGAAAAGGTGACAGCACGCGTGTGGGGGAGGCGATTTGGTGCGGCGAAGGGGGAATGTACTCGCCTGGTATGTTAGAATTTGAGTACAGCGCAGTGGAGGACGAATCTCTACGGCCGGGGTAGAAGGTGTATCCTATGACGTCTACAGGACTGCTGCCGCGGGCTTGGTGCGAAAGGACAGGAGAGCCGCGGCCTGAGCGGATGGCGGCCTGGTGGGTGGCGACTTCATGGCGGTGTATGAAGGAGATGTCGGGCGAGAGTTGGTGGAGATGGGGAGGCGGGGAGTGCGGACGGGCTTCATGGTTTGAGGTGGAGAGGACGACTTCTTTGAGGCGGGCTAAGGTTGCTTCGCTGGATGATGGTCTGTGTCCCATGCGTTCCGGAGGTCGCTGGGGGAGGCGACAGGTGTTTGAGGTTTGCACCGTCTTTTGCCGTTGTGACTTGGGTACTGGAGAAGTGCGCGGCCTACTGTCACGGAGTTCTGAGGGAACTTCCTTGATAGGTCGATTAGGGACTTCGTCCACGTTAATGTTACGCGCAGAGCTTCTCCGATGACGCATGCTTGAACGCTCCCTGGAAAACCGGCTGGGACTGAGATTGATGTGCGCACGATCAGTGCCTTGAAGGCAGTCATCGCACGGTGTGGGAGTTTGTCGTCTAGTTGACCTGGGCCATCCTGAACCCAAGCCGCAAAATGAAATATGAGCCTCAATGTTGTCAAAGGACTGCAACACTGCTGGGTCATAAGGACACTTTTGCGTGACCTCAGCAAGCGATGGTCCAGTCAATCTGTGTGTGTCATCGATAGGAACCTCCCAACGAATTGGGTGGAAGGTGACTGAGTTTGGATTCGGTGGTGCCGTATGAGGTCGATGGTTTTGTATCGGTGCAGGTAACCTGCGGCCAAGTTGCGCAATGCGTGTGGACAGGGGCGCATTGGTCGTTGATGCTCGGCTCAGGGGTGACGAAGATTGCACCAAGGACTGCCCCGTCGTGAGCGTCCTCCTCGTGGTATTCCTGCTTTGAGCATTTTGCCAAAGTGCCCCCCAAAATATAGGTGATGACACTCTCTGCCGGATTCGTTGCATCAATGAGATGCGCCTAGGAGTGGGTTTTTGGACGTCTGGTGAAGGGGTCCGATGAGGACCTTTGTTGTCTTGAAAGGTCATGCCTCATGCGACCGCGCAATATATGATGGAGTACGTGATTTCAAGGACAACGATGATGAGCGAGGAAGCAGAGCACCAGAGCACCGAAAGCGAGACGCTGATGGATAAGAGAAAGCCTGTACAACGAGCGTATCGTCAATGTCCGAGAGGTCCATAGTATACGGTCCCCGTTGGTGATGGTTGTTAGACATCTTAACTCTGCAATATGACATGTGAAGTGTGATATTAACGTGACGTGGTAGATTTGCGAACGATGAACAGCGAACGAAGTAGTGCTAGCTAGGTGCAAGAAACACAACGATCTTGATGTGCAAACGGAGAGACAATCCGCGGAGATACCAGCAATCGGAGCATTGCAAGTGTGTGGTGGGCAGTGCGCCGTGGTCCAGAAGCACGCATCGGGTGATAGAGGCTCTGGACATGACGCGTAAGACGTTTGTTGAAAGCGCGAGATGAGTTCATCGTTGAACACGGTGAACCTTGAACAGGGTAGACGCTTAACATGGTGTATGGTGATGCTGGCAGTGCTTATGCTGGAAAGTTGCGGGTCGACATATGTGAACTGCGTCCTGCAGTAACTTGACACCCGATGCTGCCTCATGAGAAGCTCCGTCTGCTGCGCTCTTCTGCAAAGACATATCCGGCTCGATACACGTTTGAGTGCCCAAGCTTGACCGCTACATGTCGAGCCACAGCCCATACTCCTCTTCCGCATGCCTCATTCCAACGTATGATTTAGGCATATAAGACCACTCGTCATCTCGTTCGCCACGGCAGTCGTCAGCGTATCGTGAGCGCTTTGGTCTTTGTAATGGTGTCCACACTAATGCTCGAGAGCCGCATGATACTTCAGAGCCGCAGTGATCGGTGAAGCCGCTGCAAAGCCGTCCTAAAACAGCGGGCTTCCCATAGATTGCAATCTTCGCGCCTTCGGAATACCAGCCCTGTTCGACCCCGCACTCGAGACAGAACCTGGATCGCGCATCCGATGCGCTACGAGCGCGTGCGCCTTTCCTCATGTCGTCAGCGAATTGATGCAGGCCGCGGAAACGTATGCAGCCTCTACAGGTGTAGAGCTGTTTCGATATGGCCCACTCGCTTGCTTCGGCTCTGAGAAAATCAGAGTGGGTTGGAGCTGGCAACGTGAATCGAAGATATCGATTCGTCATGGCGAGTCTAGCTTTGTCTTGTATATCCAGGTAGTCCGTGACGTTGCGAAGCATCTCCACGGGTAGTCGCAAGAGCGGTATGGAAGACATTGTTGAACGGGCAAAGCTTGCGGTATATGGATCTGAATTGAGCTCAGGGAAGCCTGGATCTTATCCCAAGTCTTTGCGTAGGTGGCCTGTCAGGAGATCAGGCAAGTGATATGGTGCGCGAAAGCACGGCAAGCGCGGATTGAACGCCTCTACTAGGACCGAAGCGTTCTGCAGGTCATAATCTTGGGTCTGACTTCAAAATAATATCGAGCAGCATAATCGAGATTATATCTGGATGCACTCGGAAGGAGCGCTGATGTATAGCGGTAAAGTGATCTTGGACTGGTGGGTTTACTCTGCGAGATTTGCGCGACACTGTGACACAGCACCTTCTCGCAACCAGTCGTTGTGCTGAAACTTTAGCTTGATCAGCAGAGAAAAGGATAGTTGGCCCTTGTGCTTCTCAACACAAGTTCGCTTTCCCAGTTCCCCTGCGTATGTAGGACTCGATCAGACGCTATTACTAGGGCTGCGGAAGAGGTTTAAGGACAGCTTGCATCTTAGAACCACCTGTCCTTGCTGATATTTTCGAACGGTCTCCGTTAGGTTCTTGATGTAATCGAGTTGACGATGCTCAGACATCAAAGCTATAACGTCTTCTCCTTCTTCAGATCGTTTAGCACCATGTAGCGGGAGACTGTGATCCAACCCCACCGGAACCATCTCATTTGGCTCTCATGCGCGGTTGTCATAGCTTTCTGTGCGGTCCTGTACCCGACCGGTGAACTAGCGAACACTAGAGGGGTCGGAAAGCCACCAAGCTCTTTTTTTCGGATCACAGCGCCAACCATTGTGGCAGGAGCATCCAATATGGCAAGATATTTTCGCAAAATAGACGTCGTGTTCAAAGTATAAAGCTTGATCGGGCAATCCCAGCCGCTGTGACGGTGCATGAGTGCTTTCAAGAACGCGTGCGCGCCATTGTACAGCGATATGTGGTTCGGATGCGAGGAGATACCATGAGCATCAAATGTGATGATGGCGTCAATGTTGGCCTGTGGAGCTTGCTTTGAAGAGATAGAGGCCATCTTAGGGGCAAATGTTGTGGTTAAGAGATTCGAGATCAAGCGTGGATGCCATGTTACTGTCATGGAATCTGGGAAGTTGCTGCACATCGTTAGTAAGAGAGCGGACGGGGCGGCGAGGGGAGACAGACGTGTCTTCTATGACAAGTATATCGTCTGCTGAGCGCAATCCGAGCTGCAATCCGCTTTTGACAAGCTCTTTCTTTCTGACCTCGCCCAGCCCGTCGGCATCACCTGCAGGCGACTTGTCAGTTGCTGGTCACGGTATAGCGTTGCTGACTCGTACCACTGCTGAGACACAATATTTTCACGTGGTTACCAAGCTCCGGACGTGTCAATGCCATCAGCGTAGGTGCAAAGAACATGGCTTCATCATCCGGATGGGCTATGAGAAGTAGGATCCGTTTGCCTTGTAACGTTGGAAACGACCGGGCTAGCTGTGAGGTGTAGAGCCACATGCCAAATATGAAGATGGGTACGACGGCCCAGGTAATCCAGTTCATCTTGGCAGCAAGCCCTTTCGAGTCAATTCAAGCGGGAATAGCAGCTTGAGATGTGTGAGGGATCTTGGTGGTGGGAAAGGAGCGATGATGCACTTTGGGAGCTTGGACCCTGACCCGAACTTTTGGCCGCAGAGCCGCACCTTCCAGTGGTTCCTTTCCATCTCTCCCCGCACAGCTCTCACGCGACACAGCCAGCGCCATGGGAGGCAACCGCAAAGAGCGGCGCGCAGCCGGGAAAGGTACAAATGGCAACGCTAAGACCACAGGATCCGCCTTCCAGCCGTCGAACGAGATCGATGAAGAGGGCATCAACATGATCCTCCAGCACCCCGACCGCTCCGGTCCCAAGGGAAAGACGCTATTCGAGCTCGCCGAGGAACGCCAACGTGAGCTAGATATAGCGAATGGAAAGAAGCCGCGGTGGGACATTAATAAGGACAACACACCCGAGGGCGAGCGCTCGTTTAATGATGAAGAACCTCTGGGTCCCTTGGCAGAAGGGGTTCTGTATTCGCTCAGCATGGCCGTCATGCACCTCACAGTCGACATTCTCGTCTATAGCCAGTACCGCGAAGACGTCATCTGGAACGAGATCTTCAAGCGTGCAGGAACCGCTCTGCCAATCTTCTTCCTCCTCGTCTACCTGACCCACGTCGAGTTCTCCAACCGTTTCCCGCTTCTACGCAACCTCGCCTTCTTCGTTGGGGCTATAGCTGCAGGGTGCTATCTTGTACGCTCAGGAAACAAGTATGGATACTTCTTTGTCATGAAGACGGCACCTCCGGTTGCTACACTGTGGGTGTGGAGCACCATCGAGATGGACGTTCTATACTCTGCGCTGAGCGCTGCGATCGTGCTGGGATACTCTTGGTGGAACGGATTCAGTTTGTTTTAATGAGTCACTGCTCATCGAATGCTGTCAGGCTCGTGCAGCACGGCCACATCCGATCTACCGAGGCCTTGGACCATAACATCCGTCTACCTCCAACTCAATCCGATGCTCGACGCCTTTCACTCGGGGGCACCACTGTGACGCCCGCGATTTCGACGCCTCAACTGGCCTGCTCTCCCTCTCAGTGTCAGGCCGACCCTTCCATAGGCCTTTGAAGGCCAAGCCGTCATCTAGGGTAGATAATGCGCAATCATACCGCTCAGTATGACCACCTTAATCTCTACGCCATCCACAACATGGTGGCCTGAGAACTATAGATACGAGGCTTGGTTCACCACCAGCACACAGGGCTAAGAGAACGACGAACCCATCATGACTCTGGATTGAGGTAACCCCTGTCGCTTTATACTGAGCCTGGGCCGATGTGAAGCGGCCCTTGAGGCTAGATACAGGCGCCTGTGATACCATAACCCGGCTCCACCGGATGCTGGATGTTCGAGAAGACTGCAGAAAAAGTTCGTGTATACCTAGGTCGGATGTGAATTCATGTGAGTGAGCTGTAGTAGAAAGTGAATATGAGAACTCGTCCAGATGATTACCCGCGTCGAGCACAGAAGTAAAGCGCGATGCGAGGTCCTTTTTCGTATGTGAAGACAGTGTGGTATCGGTTCATGCAAATTGCTATGTCCGGCATTGTAGTATCGTACAGTGTCGTGATATCGGATTATCGTGTCGCTTACGGACACAAGAACCTCAGCTTCCCCTGTCAGCACGGCTGTGCCCGAGAGGCTGCAACCGCCGGTGGCTAGGAAGCATCACTCGAAAAAGGGAGAGTACAAATCAATATGCCCTCTCAGTTCCCGGACGTAGGCTTAGCCGTATCCTTAGAACATTCAAGTTATCCTTTTTCACGACAATGATACTCAAGAGAAAGATCGCGTGCGTTCCACCCGCCAGGTGGCCATGCTTCGAAATGTACACTATTATTACACTTCATTGCTGTATCACAAACAATGGTACAGAAATTTGCAACTATGTTCGCTGCAGTAATAGTGCAGGGGTCGGTGCCCAGCAGGGTCACAGCTAAGCCTCTCCTATAAAAATCATCAAGGGCGACAGTGAGTTAAGAGACATCCTTGCTGATGCTGCGCTACAGTTTTTTGGAGGCTGTTGGGCGGTTACGGGCCATCAGATGGATTCTCATGGGGCACATGTGTTAACAATGTAGTTACTACAATGCAATGCACCAGTATTGAGATATTCGCCATTGCAACGATTTTTGAAGAGGTCGATGCGAACATAAAATGTTGAGGAAGACTATAATTTTCTGACACTGTTGATGTTGTACCGGTAGGGTGGGACACGACTTCCCCGCCTTCCCTTCCTTCCCTTAAGATGGAAAATCCGCCCTTCCCTCAACCTCACGTCCATTGTCGGCAACCCCTTCTCGGCCATGTCCTGTCCTATCTCAGCAGCATCCATCGTCCTTATGAGTTTTCGTTGGCCTGCGGAAAACATCATGATGACGAGTGGCTGCCCTGAGATGACCGTACCTTGGGAGGCTTCTTTCCAGAATGCGAGATCCCAAATCCACGATGCCAACGGCTTGATCCTATCAAACAGCTTCAGCGGATATATATTTGGCTAACGGCCCCACATTATCGACCGGGCTGCTGCGCGCATCAGACTGCGCCCGTTGGTCCCCCACATGTTCGGCTGCGCGTTAGCCACGAAGGATGCATGTAATCAGAAACCACCATCCCACCTGCACGAATCGCCGTCATGCCCAGGTGGTCCGAAGACAACGTGACATCACCAATACGGCGCACACTCAGCTTCATAACCACACAGGGACGTCTGCCTGATACGGGCGTATTGCGCCTAATGCTACCAAAGGGTGTTTGTCTTCAGTCGGTAGACGTACAACGCATCCCATTGGTGCGGGGCCGTTCTTGTGGTGTTGGGGCTGAGGATGGATGAGCCATTGCCCAAAAATGGCATCGAAGTATAACGGGCTACGCTAGTCCCGTTTATATAAGTATATCTCCTTGCATCAGTAGCTATCGCCGTTGCGGAATCTATTGTTTTTTCGGGTACCTCTTCCCATTCAAAATCATTCCTGGTGTGGAAAGCGATTCCGCGGCCTACACCCATGTATTCCGACGAAATCCGGCCATTGCTGAGGGCCAAAGCAACCTCATGGGTGCGCAGGAGTGGACAAGAGACTGAGTTCAACAGCAAGGCGCAGAGCAAGCGGTACTCCACATGGGTACTCGTTTGCAGTTGTATCTTGTTTGGATACTTCTGCTTCCATCAGACTGGTCTCCCATTACTGAGGGCCGATGTTACCTCCAATTCTTCGATCCAAGGCTCCAATTCTTCGATCCAAGGAAGTGATCCTCTACAGTTCAACTATACGTGCGTGCCATCCCAGGAATGTTGGCCAACGACGAGGCAGTGGGCTGAATTCAACCGCACGATCAATGGAAATCTCAAGCTTACAGTTCCTTGGGCAGAGCCATGCTACTCTAGCTCTGATGGATGCCAACAAGTCACGACTAATTATATGAATAGTTCTGCGAGAACTTCTCAGTATGGCGCAATGGAATTCCTGGACTGGGAATCATGCGGCCTGTCCAGCTGTATGCTCAACTCTTTTTCGCCATCCGCTCCCGTGGATGGGACCTGCTCACTTGGACGTCTTTCGACGTACCACGTTGAAGCACATACGGCGAATGATATCCAGAAGACACTAAACTTTGTTCGAGCCCATGATATCCGCCTATCGATCAAGAATTCTGGCCACGACTATTTCGGCCGCAGCAATGCAGCCAACTCCCTTGCAATATGGACTCGAAACATGAAGAAAGCCCAATATCACAAGACGTACCAGGCGAGAGGATGTCAGTCTACTTTTGAGAATGTAGGAGAGGTAGGAGCAGGAATCTCAGCGCAAGAGGCATGGGAGTTCTTCGAACCTCTCGGAATGCTTGTCACCGTCGGCGCTACCGGCTCTGTCGGCATTGCCGGTGGTTATGGTCAAGGAGGAGGACATGGGCCGCTCGGGCCAATGTATGGATTGATGGTCGACAATGCGATTGAGTTCGATGTCATCACCGCAGACGGTCAAGCACGCACAATTAACGCCTGTAGTGCTGCTGAAGATGCCGAACTCTTCTGGGCAATGCGTGGAGGTGGAGGCGGCACGTTCGCAGTCTTGATATCTTACAGGTTTCAGCTTCACCCGGCGGTACCGCTCAATGTGTACAGCTTCCAGGCCAGCTTCCCGATCCCAGACGGACAGCTCGACATTACGGAGTCCGCCGTGCACCGCGATGTGGTTCGTGCATTAGCTTCGAATCAAGCGCTGTTCGCATCGCATGGGATGGCAGGCTACAACTTTGTTTTGCCGGATCATATGATCTCTCTGCAAATCCTTCCCTCGACGAACACTGAGCTCATCAAGAACATAACGTCAACTTACAACAAGTCCCTTACCCGCTACCCTAGCCTCAACATCACTGAGAATACTTACTACACATTTCGCAAGTTCTCTGAGTGGTATGCGTTTGCGCAGACTCCTTCAATTGCCCGTAACGGGCCTGTGGGCGTAGGTATATCTGAGTCAGGCCGATTCCTACCCAAGATGCTCTTCTCCAAGCCAGAATCGGTCGAGAAACTTGTAGATGCCGTTGTAACTGCCATGCAATTTTCCTTGCAACATGGAGGCGGCGGAGCTGCACAGCTGTATGCTACCGGGCCGTTTAGTCACCCCGTCAACAGTGGGACAGGCGTAAATCCAGCCTTTCGCGATGCATTATGGGAGGTTATCATGGGAGGTATCTGGACGAGTAACACCCCAGACTCAATACGACACCAGATTCGCAACACCATCTCCGCATCTGTTGAGCCTTTCAAGGCTCTAACTCCTGGTGGTGGCTGCTACATGAACGAGGGTGACTGGACAGAAGACAATTGGCAGCAGACATTCTTTGGCAGCAACTACGATAGGCTACTGGAAGTGAAGAGGCTATTTGACCCGACCGGTCTATTCAACTGCTGGAAGTGTGTTGGTTGGTCTGGTTACGATGAGTGAGTCTGACAGTATCCGGTGACACATTCTGGATATAACTAACTCACAGCAGCCCTATGTATTCGTGCTACTCACAGAGCCGTACACACCCAAACCCTACGATACCCCTTGGCCCAGTGGGTTGAGGAAGACTAACCACACGTTTCGGTATCGGCTGCCTATCGGTGCCAATATGCTCATCATCAATTATTGCCCTTTGCAACCTTTCGGCGCCACCTTCCTGCACTCACGAGAACTGCTCTTCCAAATTCGCCCATCTCTGACCATCTTGTCACACAAAGAATCCTGTTCTTTTCGCCATTGTGCTCATTTCGTTGGTCGCCTGGAGGCGCGCAGCACACAAAGAGACCTTGTTCTTCAGCTTCTGCGCTCATCTCAGATGAGCATATCCAGATAGGCCTCGAACAGTCAGTCGCCTGGGTACCTACAGATTCGTGAGCGCGTAGGTAACCATGCGCTACTCAACGTGTTACTCACAAAGCAGTCTCGCGGCATGGTCGAACGGTACTGACCAATCAGAGTGCGGTACGGGAAATTGCGACGGGGGCGGGCCAACGAGCAGCGCTGAATCGCGCGTTTGCCTCGCTCGGTGACGGTGAACAATTCAAGATTGAGGCGATGCCCGGTGAATGGACGAGATTGCGACAGAGAGTTATCTTCGCCGCCTGACCCAGCAACGCAAGTCCGCAACCCTCAACACCAACGCCCGACCAAACACAGCTGAACCCACGCCCAGCGATCGCCATTTCCCGGCGCCTTATACGACAAATCTCCGCCCCAGGACCACTAGCTGTGCCACAGGGGTCGATCTGCGACAATAAGCGAGTTTGTCAAAAGGTATATCCAACTACCCCGTCCGTCCACTGGCACTTTTCCTTTTTCTCGCATTCTGCCCTGCCCTCAACCTCTCTTTTCCTAACCCCAGTCACTCTTTTGGAGCGTATCTTGACGGTACGGAGTTCAACATGTCGAGCCGACTCGTTCTCGTCTTTGCGCTGGCGCTGGGCGCCGCGGCCAGCTTTCCCCGGCACCATAGGCACCATCACCACCAGCGCGCCGCGGCCAATACTTGCGCAGTCATGGTTACAGAGACAGTCTATGTGACAGCGATTGCCCCGCCCGGCCAGAGTACGTCTTCAGTCGCGGATCTTCCCAGCTTTGTTCTCAACTCGTCTCCGGTTCTTCCTTCGTCGTCGGTCGTTGCGCCGCCTGTGTCCTCGATTGTTGCGCCGCCTATGTCCTCAATTGTTGCGCCGCCTGCTTCGTCGGTCGTTGCGCCGCCAGCATCCTCGGTCGTTGCGCCGCCTCCGTCCTCGAGCGCTGCTTATAACGCACCTGTGCCGCTTCCCTCTGCACCGCCAGCATCCTCAAGCGTTGCTTATGTCGCATCCGTGCCGCCTTCTTCTACGCCGCCAGCCAATGGAGCCACCTCAACCAGCGCGAGCCAAACGCAGCCAACGGCCGACTCTTCACTGCTGTGTCCGCACGTCATGGACCAGGCGCAAGCCGCTGGAGAACCCATTCCACCTATGCCCGTGGGTGCCGACAGAGATCCCAGCGTTGTCACCTACAATGCATTGCCAACACTGGCCGCAGCGCTCTGTGAGGCTCCGTCCAACTTCCACAGGCTCACGACAACACCAAACCAAGGTTCGATCAAGAATTCCTGCAAGTACGAAGTGTACGTGGATTCCATGGGCTGTGGCAAAGGCGCACAACATCAACTTATCCCTGCCGGCCAAACCTGGAGCGAGCCATTGCGGTCTTGCCCTCCTGAGGAAGGCACTGTCGTCTACAAAGTCACAAAGGCAGACGAGCCTACTAAGCCTGTTCAATTCGAAGTTGGCCTGAGCGTCAACGCCGGTCAGGAAAACTCGGTGTGGTACGACATCAGCTTCCTCGATTGCATGGTACCCAACACTACCGACCTGAGCGCCTGCCCAGGCTGGGAAGGCGGCGTGCAATGCGTCCCCGGAAAACAAGGTTGCCAAGTGTTCGTCTGCGGCCCTGGCGAGTATTGCGACGGCAGCACATATACTGTGCCTGAATTCGGCATCATCGTGGCTGGAGAATTCAAGAACGACGACTGGAGGGTAAAGGCGGGGTCTCCTGTTACTGCATGCGACACGAGGCAGGAGGGAATTGCATTCGAGCTTTGTGCTGCGACCTAGGCAATTTCTGTTTCTCTCTCCGCCGCTGACCAGGCGTCTTTTTCATTCTCTATACCGCCAAACAAGCGGTTTTCTGTTTCATGGTCATGGTTTTCGCAATTGTTGAAGGGACTCTGGAGGAACAGAGTGTTACCCAACTTTGTCGGTTTTGCTTGTGGCTGGATGGCTTCTTTTCTTGCATATTAGATCGACGACGATGACGCACGAGAAGTGCTGGCTGACTTCGGTGTACATTCGGTCGATGGCTGAACGATGAATATACCCAGTTCCTTGTTACCCTGAAAGATCGATACGTGATGCAAAGTCGAATATGTCATCTTGATGACCGCGTGATAGGTAGCTCAACCACTTCGTCGTCTCTAAAGGTACGTCCGTCTTAGTCCTGCGAATACCGAGAGTCCTATGGCTGCTAAGATGGTCGAAATTTTAAACGTCGGGGAAGCGTTCGCGCGCTAGCAGTACAGGCATTTCGCTGACCACGATGCTCACGCATTCTGTTTGCAAGCTCTTCGCCGCTCATACGTGTATCGTCGAAGCCGCTAGGAAGCATTGTTACAAGAACGTATGTGTTCATATATCCTCACCATTGGCAGGTATGCGGCATCTCACCAACCATGCATGACTAGGATGTTAGTTCTAGGATCGCATTCCTCGTACGTAAGTTATTGAGCACGTGGTTGGCCCTTTTACTCAAATGTCCAATCCAAGATATTCGACCGCTGGCTCAGTAGTGGGTAAATGCCTCAAGTCTTCCCAAAATCCCTCACGCTAACGTCAGAAAGCCAATCTTCGCCCTTTCGTGTACGGGACAAGAAATGATGTGCTCTTTGCTAAATTCTTTGTTTCCATCATTTCCGCATGGCGCAAGGCGCAGGAGGCTGCTTCTTCGCTTGGGTATTTGTTTAAGTCCACTCCTGACTACCGAAGGTCAATCATCTGTTACACCACCTGCTTCGATCATTGGAACGAGACACCAACCATACAGCAACATCTTAATCGTTCCACTTGCACACACCTTGAGGGACCAGCGGACCGCATACAACAATGTGGAGGCCTCCTTTAAATTTCATTACTCTGCACTGTCAGTATTTCGAACTATATCCAAATTTCTTCCAACTAAAGTTCGTGTCAATAGATGCATACATCTTGTGCATGGGCATCCTGGGGCTTATCACCTTGTACCCGTATGGGAATCTGAGCGCTGTCGATGCCTACTTCTTTGGCGTCAGCGCGACCACCGAGTCTGGGTTGAACCCGTACGCAAACCCCCCGACGCAGTGCTCTTGATTGTTTCTGACAGGTGCGCAGAGTCGATGTTAAAGCCTTGAAATCTTACCAACAAATTGCCATCTACTTCCTCCCAATCGTTACCAATTTAGGCTTCATCAACATCGTTGTCGTTATCGTTCGTTTACGGTGGTTCCAGAAACGGCTTGATAGTATTGGTAAGATCAGACTTGGCTTTGTACCACCATGGATATACGAAGCAACTCATTGACAGTCTTAGCTCCGACACTGCTCCGTTCGAGTCTCACGAAGCCCAATGTTCACGAGTCCAAGGACTTGGAAGCCAATCTTGCCCAGCTCCGTGACAAGTCAGGAACAGATTTGAACACCAGTCCTGCGATTATCAGGAAGGACCCACAGCGCTCTCTTGCAATTAATACGATCCGAGTGTGAGTCTGTTCTTGCATGCCCCGACACTGCACTGTCGTCACGCTGACCTGCCCAAGAGACACAGATAACACCATTTACACCGGCGTTAACGATCATTCTAAGCAAGACGATCAATCGAAGCACATTTCGTTCGATACGACAGCTCGCAGGGATGCCAAAGCATTATATATCCCCTCACCGAGGGAGATTGAGCAAGGTCAACGTAACATACAAGGACACATTTCTATATGGCTGAGAAGTTGTAGGTCAACATGTACGAGAACTTGGTGAGGCTTCCAACAATGATGGTAAGTATACACTTGGTTAGGGTGAGTGCTCGCTCACAGTACGTCAGAGGATGATGAGATTACGAAAGCTGTGAGCCAACATGATGAAACCAGCGGCATCAGGCTGCGAAAGCTACGGGGCGGCACCCGCTCTGAGGCTACATCTATGGAGCGTGTGGCATCCTCAGTGTTTGTCCTTGGAGCTTCCCCTAGCACTGCTCGCTCTCGATCAAAACCTAGAAGGTCTTCGGTGTCACTTCAAATGACCATGCCCGCTCTATCATCGCAAGCAACCCTGGGCAGGAACTCTTCATTTCGAGGGCTAACGAAAGACGATCGTGACGTACTCGGTGGGCTTGAGTATCGAGCGCTCAAGCTACTGCTTAAGATCGTGATTGGTATGTATGCTTCTTAAGCGATTTCTTCCAGAAACTTACACGATACCAGGCTACTTCTTTGGGCTGCATTTGTTTGGTGCTATTGTTTTAGTGGGCTGGATCCACACTTGTAATCCGAAATACCGCGATTATCTTGCGTCCCAAGGCCAGGACTTTACTTGGTGGTATGCCCAGCCAACTTCTTCACTTCATATGTTTACTGACCTCTCTAGGGGGTTCTATTCGGCGCAGACAATGGTCGACAACCTCGGCTTGACACTCACCCCAGATTCTATGGTCACCTTCAATGACGCACGATGGCCTATGATATTCATGAGCTTCTTGGCCTTCGCTGGGAACACGTGTTACCCATGTCTATTACGCTTTGTCATCTGGGTCATGTACAGACTCACTCCACAAGAGTCTGCGATGAAGGCATCGCTTCAGTTCCTACTTCAACACCCACGCCGATGCTACACCCTGCTGTTCCCCAGTGGTCCTACCTGGATCCTGTTTGGTATACTCTTCGCCCTTAATTTCATCGACATCGTTCTCATCATTGTCCTGGATCTTCACAACCCTATTGTGAGCAGCCTTCCAGCAGGTCCTAGAGTAGCGGCCGCCATCTTCCAGGCAGCTTCCTCCAGACATACTGGAACATCATCTTTCAACCTTGCAGATGTAAACCCAGCTGTGCAATTCAGCTTGCTAGTGATGATGTATATCTCGATATACCCAATCGCTATTGCAGTCCGGGCATCAAACACATACGAAGAAAAGGCTCTGGGTGTTTACTCCACCGAGTCCGATGTGGATGAGGAAAATGGGGCTTCGTACGTCACGAGACATATACAGAACCAACTCAGCTTCGACTTGTGGTATATCTTCCTCGGAGTCTTCTGCATTACCGCTGCAGAAGCCAACAGAATAACCGACGACAAGGACCCCGCTTTTGCCGTCTTCCCAATCTTATTCGAAGTTGTCTCTGCTTAGTAGGTTAAAATCACCGACCTTCCATCGCGATATCGTAGGACTGATTGATTGTATAGTGGCAACGTCGGGCTTTCGCTTGGCCACCCTTCGAATCTAACTTCTCTTTCTGGCCACTTTACGGCCTTCAGTAAGCTCGTCATATGTGCTATGATGTTCAGAGGCCGGCACCGTGGGTTGCCTTACCAGATCGACCGTGCTATCATGCTTCTCAGCGAGCGTGAAGACGAGACGGGTGGTCCTCAGGATGTGATCGAAGCCACCAATGTCGGACAGGGAAAGGCACAGTAACACGTTCCTCCATGCAGATTCGCCCAGCGTAGCATGCATCATCAACCAGTCGTGTTTGAAAATACATAGCCTCATATAAGACCATATGCATCTGTGAAATCTGATTCTTCTTGAATCGTAAGGTTGTCTATTGATATCATGCACCCCACTCTTAACATTGTCTATTTCTCCACGACCGCAATCCACTGACTCGCCTTCATACTCACATTGCCACCTTCTATCGTCGTCCCCGGCTGCTGCTTGAGCACCTCCGCCAACCTATCCACCTCCTCGTCCCACCTCTCCGCATCCACCTGATGCCACCCTCCAATCCCGGCAAGATACGCCCACGTCTTCTCCGCCCAATCCCTGAACTCTCCCTCAGGAATAACACTCACCACCTCCTGGCTCTCAAGCCTCAGCTTCTCCTCCTTGAACCCCGCTTCCAAAATCACCTTCTTCAGCTGCTGCCCGTCCGTCCAGTTCACCGGCGGCGCAGGAAACGCCACGTCGCCGCGGAACTGCTTGTGCACGAGCATAATGGGCAGCATCCACGTGATGGACTGCCAGCAGTTGATCAGCGCGGTGCCGCCGGGCTTGAGCGTCCGATACACCTCCTTGACGCCATCGAGTCCTGCGCCTGTCCAGAAGATGACGCCGATGTTGGTGATGTCGTAGTCGAAGAAGTCCTTTTCAAAGGTCGTCTTCTCCGATCGCTGATTCGTCGTTTCGACTGGCCAGGAGTTCGTCACGGCGTCTGAGGAGAGGGCGTCGAGGAAGGGCTGGTCGATGTCTGTGGCGTGGATTTTTACGTCGGGCTGGTGGGAGAGGATGAGGCGCGAGACGGTGCCGGAGCCGGCGCAGTTGTCGTGGATGATTGAGCCGGGTTTTATGGCGGGGATCAGGGAGAGGTTGTGCTGGGCGAATTTCTGGGTCGTTTTGCCGCCTGTGGACTCGTAGGTTGTGACTTTTGCAGTGCCGCTCATGAGAGCTTCCGCTTGTTTTGGGAGGACTTTTTGGGAGAGTGCGTGAGACATGGTTGGCTTTTTTTTTTTTTTTTTTGGCGAAGATGAAGTGGGAGTAGTGATAGAAGTGTGACTTGATTGATGGATGTATTTGGCTACTTGGGAGGAAGAGGCCAGGTATTTGTATGAATGTTGTGCTTTGCGGCACAGCACACCTTCAGCATCCTATACCTTAGGTCTGTAGCGGGGGCTGTTTAGCGCTGACAGGCGTACAGACATCAGTGGCATCGTGGACCCTGATGCCTGCCGACCCACCAGCCTCGCCGACCGACCCCGCCGAGGATGGGGGCGAGCCATATCCGTACCTCGCCATCATGTCCGAGGGCTCCTGCGCCATCTCCGCCCCCAGCAGCGGCGCGTCTCGTGCGAATCGACCGGTCCACGGCTTTTAGACAATGTTCAGTTTTTGGACCTAACCGTGACATATTCAGACACCGAAAAAGTTAATAGAGCCTTGTTCCTGAGGAGCAGACTACGTAAGCTCAACTATCGAGAGTATAGGTACACTCCGCATGCGATTTAGACATTAGGAAAACAAGCGGCGCTACTCATACACCTGTCTAAATGCGGTAAGAGCGTCTCAGTCAATGACTGGTGACGCTCTTCAAGCTCTTTAAACTCTTCTTCTCAAGTCGTCCGCATCAGTAATCGGACTATAGTAATCTCCGCTCGAATGCTGGATATCTAGACTTTCGCTCTCCCTTTCATGGGTCGGGCTCTGCTCATCGCGCTCTGTCGACGCTCGCTCGATCGCATCTATTTTCAGTATTCCAAGCTCCTCCCCTAGCGAATCTTGAGGTCTCAGTCGTGTATGCGTAGGATCCGATATGTCCAGAATACCCAGAATGTCACTTGCTCCCGTTATGGGTATGGTGTGAGCCGTATGGAACCAAGTCCCTAGTCCCAATGTCTCGTTAGCCAGGCGCTGTAAATGAAATGGCGAATTGCTAGTCCACTCGAGAAGTGCATATTCCGTTGCCCTGCCATCGCGATGTCTGAATCGGTCAACGAAGCGACAAACGAAGCTGACAATTGATCCGATAAATGCGGCAATGAGCATGAGGAAGAGCCCGAGAAAGATAATGATGGAGATCCCAAGGACACTGAAGGAGTAAAATTCTCCAGTTCGGATTTTCTTTTTGTACTGGGTCAGCATGACGGCAATTCGTGTGATAGGCCTCCAAATACCTGGTTATAGCAGAGCTTTCGGCACGCTTCTCGGTCCGGGCAGATCTGCCTTTCGGCACTCGTCTCGTACGACCCTTTGGTCGATGCTTCTACCAATGCTGATTGCAGTGAAGCAAGCCATGCTTGGAACGTGTATTCCAATTCTAGTTGCCACCTGTTAGGCGGTATCATATCTGACTGAATTGAATTGCTTATCGTAAACCTCGAGAATAATGATGGTATCCCTGGACCGACAGGTCTAAAGTCAGCGTAAATCGAAGAGGTGAGGATGCTACTTGAGTATGTGCATGTTGCAGCTAAGCTAGCAGATGCCTTGCTTGAGCCAAGGAGTAACACATGTGCATTGCATCCGGTGGGTAATCGTACCGGGGTATGTGTAGAACATTTCAGGTCCCTGAAAGATTTTCGTGATGGCGATCCTGAAACCTAAAATCGCTTCCCAGTCCTCTGTATGAGGCCACAGGGCGGTGAGATGTTTCATGGATGTTCTCTGGTCGAGCGATAAATTCACGCAATCTGATGGAGATTCCGGGGCGCATAAGAGGAACTGGGAAGCACAACCGAGTACAGTTGCCGGCTCGTCCGCTCGGTAGAACGAAAAACCATCTTCACGCATGAAGAGCGGGACATCGACAGGTGTAGTAGCGTGAAACCAAGGATCTTCAGTCTGGTTCAAATACAGAATGTTACTTTGGTCCAGGAAGATTAACATAACTGCAGCATCCGTTCGATTCAATTCTGGTATGGGTGAGAAAGCTGTGGGCCCGTTCAGTGACGCTTCCATGAGCCTATGACAGTCTTAGCGATACATTAGGAGAGGGATACTTCAGATTGAATTTACCGAAGGCGATAGTCAGAAAACCCATTCTCGAAAAACGACCGGCTGGAGACAGCTTCACGGGGGTTTCTTACTCTCGCTTGATATATATAATCACTCACGGTGTCATTCTGCAACAGCACCGTGTTCCCGTAGTTGTATCGCAAGTAAGTGAAGGAAGCATTATCCTGCCGTTCAGTGTACCAGGTCGTGTAACCTTCCGTAACCAATGGAGCGCATTGTCGATTAAGTTTCACTGTAAATCTCGGTGCTTGATTGATACCAAGGTCAGTCAAGCTGTCAATAGGCCCACTTTCCAGACGCACGTTTCCGTTTGGGCTGCGGCAGATTTTGTCTGGAAACGGACAGGCCACATTCCCGTTCATTGTATAAGGAAGCGCGTTTCGAACATGGATTTGGCACTGCTGAGGCTGATTCAAATGCCCGTTGCGATAGCATGCCTGCGCTTGGGCCAAATAATCGACTATCCTCATCTGCAAATCCCGCATATCAGTCCTGAGATCTTCTATGTCATCAATGCTCTTGTTCGTATCGCAGCCCTTTCCTAGCAACAAGACTTCATTCGAGTCATTCGCCGTGACGCGTGACGAGAAAATACCTAAAGTGTAAAGGATAAGTGATCGCACGAATTAATCGCTGTAGTCGATAAATTTGGTACAAATTTGTCCCAACCCGAACAACCCTAATGTGTTTAATCGAGTGTTGATAGCCTTACATTCCTATGTCGACGAAACCGAAAGGCAACTTACTAGCTACTGTGAAAGTTGAAGCGACTGCGGCTGCTCCTATGACGACCGGTATGAGGCGACCGAGGTTAGCCTTGTTCTGTTTCTTCCAGGCCCAAGACAGATCGAATGCATCTTTCAATGCCTCTGGTGCGGTCCTCGCGTTCTTGAGCAGCACCTGCCGTTGGTGATACATCCCGTCTGGGCGAAGCCTTGACGAGAAGGAAAAGTGTAGACCGAAGCGCGTAATCGTCCACACACTTTTGCTGACAAAACCAACGTAGATTGCTAGGAAAGCAATGAGGAAACCTCCGCTCTGTCGACTCAGCGTCAGTGTAGCTCCATAAGGGCTTTCGTACGCCTTGTTGACCCAGAAGCCGGTGTACACGTGCTGGCTCAAAGGGCCGGCATCGGCTGCCGCCATGCCGGTAAGTCGGAGTGAGGAGCGTAGATGTAGGAACGAGCAGACAAGACGCTGTCGCGTGCCTTTCTAGCTTTGAATGTTCGACAGTGCGGCCGGAAGTCCAGAAGCTTGAGAAAGACATGAAGGAGGAAAGACTCTGGCTTCTGCGCGATCTTCCTTTCGACAGTTTCAGCCTCGTCGAATTCCTCCTGCCTCGAGCAATAGGTATTGGCAGGGATGTGCTGATCATTGTGGGTCCTTGGGCGCAATTCGGTCTCATTGGTCGAACAGAGTCGGTATGGCCCTCGGCCCCCAATATCCTGAATCAGTGAACCGAAGCATCACACTACACTAACAAAAGGCCTGTACCAAGCACGTTGCGTAAGGATTGGTGGGAAATTCGATGGCGATGAGAAATGTCGAGTCTGCCACCGGTTACCGTATTGTCAGAGACAAAGACGCTTAGCGCGTGACGTCAGTCGCCATCTCCGCAATCTCATCTCATATCCCACCACAATGCCTGCATTACATATATCTTTGTTGTTGTACTATATTCTACCATAATATTCACTTTCATCTTACACACATTAGTAATATCGATCCTTGTCCCACCTTTCCCGCCAGTCAAAGCCCTTCAACTCACGATCGAGCACACATACCTACGAAAGTGAAGTGTTAGTCAAAGGCCAAGATGGGCATACCCTATTCGCGTGAGATCAATGCCGCCTTCGAGCAAGTCACGCCGCTCGTGGCAGCCGGCTTCAAAGTCCTGCGCACAATGAAAGACATATCGATACTGCTCGCAGTCATACAAGTCTTGACTGTGCTGTCCTTATTAATGATATTGTTCGTCTTGGTATTGCTGCTGTACTCTGTGAATCCGGATTTGGAAGTATGTCGTCTCTCATATGCATTTTCCTTCTTTTTGTGTGATTATACATTCTAAAAGTGATGGAGGAGAAGCATTGGATATGTACTAATGCCCCACAGCACGAGCGCACAAACATCGTAACACCCTTGCTTCGTACACTCGCGTCTCTCACCCTCTGGGACGTATTCAAGGGCCTGGTTACGCCCGTCGCATCTATAACCCTCGTCCTAGGCATAGCATGGTGGATCTTCCGCCTCGAGCATGTAGAGCAGCATGAGCTCGAGCGAACAGCAGACGAGGATGCGGATGAGGCGTTGGAAAGCATCACTGGTGAAACACCGAAAAAGAAAAAGAAGGGGAAGAAAGAGAAGAAGAGCGCGAAGGGGAAGAATGGAAAGGCCGAGAATGAGGGTGAGGTGGGCGAGGAAGAAGCGTGAAGAGGGAAAGGGAGTGGGACTCGGTTGGTGATTTCAATTAAAATGGTGGCTTGTACAAGGGCTTGCTGCGGATCGGATCATGATACTGTGAACACGTTGTAGTTCTGCTATATTGATTTAGTCAAACACAGAGCATAAAAGAGGAGGAAGATTATACCAAGGGGCTGTGGATTTATGTAGTATACCCTTGGGCTAAACACAAATCGAAGCACGTAAGCGCATCGAGGAGAGATATGCAGTGAACTCTGAGTTTTCCATTATCCTCCCCATATGTCATGAAAAGTTACCTGGGTATCATCTGTTAATCGTGCAGTGGACAGAGGCTCAAAGTCGCCTGTGTACCTCAACGCATCTTGTTGCGTCCTCGCCGACTAGTACTTCCTTCCCCTGATCATTGTCCTAACGAACGACCAGAGTCTTCACCACATTGCAATCTATGTCGTGGAGAATTTCTGGAAACTTGCACGTCTCGCCGAAAATACAATTCTTGGTGCCCTTCACCTTCAGCTTGGCCTGGGGAGCCGGGCAACGATGACCATAAATGCACTTGATCTCCTGGCAACCGCTTCCGTTCTGGCAGGGTGCCATGCGCGCAACTAAACGAAGGGTAGCTATCTCGGCCTCGGTTGGTTGGTACTTGTGACTGCGAACACTTTGCGTGAGTTTCTGACGTACAGCTAGTTGCATTGGGTAGTTGGGCTTACAGATGGGTGCAATTGTCGCCAAAGGCGCACTCATTGCGCAAGAAATGGACGTTACACATCTTGATCTTCTTAATCCGATCAACCTCAGCTTTATCGTAGTCTCGGCATGGAGGATCAACCCGCTGTCCTATACGGTTACGTGCAATGACCTCTTCGCGGTTCGCGGGCCTATACTCAGACACGGGTTGTGCTATGACAGGTGGAGGAGGCGCAGCAGCCAATGCAGCCCAATTCCTGGTCTTGTTGCCACTCACGAGTCCGTCCAGAGTCGACGTCGACGGCGTACGAGGTAGGTCCAACGACACTGGTCGGGAAGGCGGTGAGTCGAAGCTGGCGAGAGGCGGCGGCAGACGAGTTGGCAGGCCGTTGAGCACGTTGTAATTCTTAATGGCGGGTGAAGCCACCCTAGCTGGTGCACCCAGCACGTTAATCTTGGCGTCGCGGAATAAGCCGTCAAACTTCTTAGTCTTGTACGGGAGACCGAGAAGCTCTTTCTCAAAGGGAACCCCTTGCAAAAGCGTCACCTTAGAGATCTTGACGTCATCACCCAAGTACTCTTCTAGCGGTCGAGCAAAGCCGTTGTCATGCGAGCAACCGAAAAATATCTGGCGGCAATGGAAGTCGTCGATGAACAATTTCAAGTTCTCTGGTGCTATGATCAGCTGGCTTGCCTTAGAACGTACACTATAGAAAGCTGAACATACCGATGATTTTGTCGTCAGCGCGATCTTTGCCAGGGCCTACGTCGATAAAATCGAAGAACGTCCTCCCACTCGTGAAACCGCGGACAAACTCCTCAAATTGACCAGCGTGTTCTAGAATTCCAACTCTCACGAGAACGTCGGCAAGTCCCTTGACGTTTGCGTATATGCGACATAAGATACGTGAGGTCGTCGGAATAGTGTTAGTTTCCCGCTCGATGTAGGTGATAATAGTACTGTATAGGGCGGCTGCAGCTTGTTTTCCACCAGCTAGACCCTTCCGAAGAAAGTCATTCTCGAAGATCATGCCGTCGCCGTCAATAAGAACCATCACAAACGGATTGCGCTCCTGCGTGACGTCAATACCTCAAATATGGGGGATTTTTCCTGGACTCCGAGCTCGCAAAGTCACAAGATAGCGAAGTGAGCAAGCTCTGAAACTAGCTGTGAGTGCATCAAGGGTTCAAGCATAAAGGCGTGTGCGCCCAAAGGATCCGCTTACCAGAGCTCCATGCATAGCGGCCAGCTGCTGTTTAAGCTGCTGGACCTGCAACAGATCGCCTTGCTGATTGACAAGGCGTTGATAGTCCTGCGTCATGTATTCATAGCGCGTCATAAGTTCCTGCACAAGTCAGCCCACAGACCCAAAATCCGATTGAGCATCTGGAACTACCTCGATCAATTGTTGCTTCTCACGATCGTGCTGGAAAATCTCGTCGACACGAGCCCACATAGTGGCCGCCTCGCTGGACATGTTACCAGTCTGACGACCGTTCGTACCGTTGCCATTGCTATGTTGTACAGCCTGAACAGGTGCGCGCACTGGCGTGCCGATGGGAATTACAGGCGAATTCCTGTTGGAGAAAAAAGACGAGGGCGCCATGGTGGAGAAGGGAAATGGTGGTGGAGAGATTGAGTGTCGTGGGTTTGTAGAGTGGCGGATAGAAGAAAATGTTGAAATAGTAAACTGAGCAGACTCGTGGAATCCGGCGAAAAGGGTTCACGGTGGAAAAAAATGGAAACGAGGGTGAAGGAAACAAGTGACCCAAAGAGACGTCAGCGACAGTTGACTGAAGGAAATGAGGCCGAAAGCTTTGCGCAGGCGGATTTTGTACCTGGAGTCAGTCGGAAGAGAAATGTCGGTCGCGGTACGACCATGCAAACACGCGCTGCGGCGTATGGAGCACGGCAGCCACGGCGGTGAGCAGGCGCGATTGGGCCAATCAGGCAAATGCAGAGCAGCTGCGCAGGATGTGTCTATTTGCGACGATGGGTTCTCTTTGTCCTGCTGCAGCGGCGTGGTGGCACAAGAATGAGAGGTCGCATACACAAGACACGATGAAGGCGGTAGGTTTGGTGAGCTCCCGTTTCGGCTAGAAGCTGCAGCTTGCCCTTGGTCTACCCCAGCGACTCAGGCCACGTTCGACATCCCCTCACTGCTCCATCCCATTCCTCTTGCACGCATCTACCGCCACGTCCGATTACCGTCGCCGCCACCATGATCGCCTGGAAATTGTCTAGTCTATTTCTCTTCTCGCTGCGGGCGCTCAATGCCTTTGCAGAGATCGAGGTGAGACCCTGTCATTTTGACCACGCATGACATCAACCCGCTGACGCACGCTACCCCAGGTCGAGAATGTCGAAGAAGTCGTCGGCGAACAGGCCCAGACGCCCAATCTGAAGGTCTCCATCTCTGCCAGCTTCCCGCAGTCTGAGATCTTCGGTGTCAAGCTGATCAACGGCCACGCGACCCAAGCTCGTCTCTCCATCGACAACCAGGAACCAGAGGCCGTCACCGTTCAGATCGTCGGAGGCTCGCTGATCAAGGATGCGGGTGACCAGACGCACATCCTGCGCAATCTTACCGGCCAGCGCTATGGATTGGAGATCCCTGGGGGAGAGGAGCAGACGCTGACCTACAGCTTTGCTACCGAGATGCACCCCCAGGACGTTCGCCTGCAGCTCGTAGCTGTGCTCCAGGACAAGAAGAACGCCTTCTACACCATCTCCGTCTACAATGAGACCGTCAGCATCGTTGAGGCGCCCACCAGCATCTTCGACCCGCAAATGTATGTAGCCTTGCAATTCCTTCATTACTTCGATATGACTTCATTGCTGACCGTTTCTTTTAGCATCTTCCTCTACCTCGTCCTCCTCGGCGCTTTCGGCGGCACCGTCTTCTTCATCTACAACACCTGGATCACCACCCTCTTCCCCCAACAAAGGCGCGGCGGCAAAGGTGGCGAGCGTGCGAAGAAGTCCTCCGGTGGCTCCAAGAAGGTCGACCCAGCTGAGCAGGTTTCCGTTGTCGGTGCCGATGGCCCCGCTGTCGCCGCCACGGGATCGAAGTCCTACGACCAGAGCTGGATCCCTGCCCAGCATCTCCAGCGCCCGGAGGCCAAGCGCGTCCGAAGCGGCACCCCCAAGACCAAGGTCAAGAGCTAGACGGATAATGACTTGGTGTCATGATATTCGATTCGCTGTCACAATAAGCTGAAGAGTATTGGATACTGTTGCAGAATGATTGGATGTCATTGTATTCTTACACTTGAGGGTCGTTACCTTTTGTAAGAGTAGGTTTTGGATTGGGCGCGGCATTGCATGGACCTGGCGATAGGAAGGTGCATGGGCATATCAAAAAGCTTTTACTGGAGATCGGGTTGCTCCCAGGGATATGAATTAATATCTGTGAAAATAATCGAAAAACGTTCACTGTCCAGGGTATCTTCTGTCACAAAAAAAAACGTTGTATAGGCCTCGCGCCACATTCGCCGTGAAGAACGAAGGAATGACGCAGAACGCTCCTTTATCACTCTTTCCTCCACGCCTCAAACTCCTCGTCAAGGTGCTCCTGCAGCGCCTTGAACTTGTTCCTAAAGTTTTCCCTACATCTCCAACATACCATATCCCAGCTCGTCCAATCCCCGGGATGGAATCTCGGACTGCCTTCCTCTAGCGGAAACTCATCCAGCCCTACCAAAAAGGTCGTATTGAAGCTCAGATAGTGATTTTTCTTCTTCAGCCACGGGCTATGCATATCGCGCGACAGAACATGGATGTGTAAGTGGTTCATGGACGGGTGCGTGTGCACGCCCGATATGATTTCGCGGGACCAGTCGCGGCCTGGTGGAAGGAGGGAGTCGCGTTCGTCTGAGGGCGGAGGATCTGGGCCGCTCATCATTTCTTCGAGGGCTAGCTGGTAGGGTGCGTCCGAGGCGCTGGAGAGACCGTATTTACGGCGGAGTTCGCGCGCTGCGAGGAGTTTGAGGCGCTCGATGCGGGATTTGATTTTGGCGAGGAAGTCGGGATTGTTTGAGAGGGTGACGAGCGGGTGCTCGAGGGTGAGCTTCGGGTCGCGGGGTAGGAGGAGAAGGTGAACGCTTGGAATAGCGCATGTCAGTATAGGTCTGGATTAGTCGGAATGTAGAGGGTCGTACCTCGCTTTTGGATATTTGTCCTGTATCACTACGAAGTCATCGTCGTATTCAATCACTCTTCCCTCTGGGTTTCGTTCTGGGTACTTGATGTATATGCCTAACCCATCTCGCGCATCGAAGCTCTTGGAGCCGGAAGAGGAGGGTCGCGATGAAGTTTTGCCTTTGTTCGTATTCTCGTTGAGGGATTGAGTATTAATTTTCGGCTTCGGCTTCATGAGCTCTGCGACTGCACAGTTACTTTAGGTATCGATTGAGGTAAAGGAGAGGGTTGAGCTTACAGGCGTTCCGTGGTTTTTGTGTTGTGGCTAGGCCATGGTTTGCAGGTGTTTGTGGTGCAACATCCCCTTTGATCTCTCCTGCAGTGATTGCTTCATCGGGAGCATCATCTGCGCGAATGACTGTGTCTTTAGGAGTCATATGGGGCCGTGGATGTCGTGGACGTCGGGGTCGAAATTGGGTTCTTGCGATAGTTCGTGATTGTGGAGGGAGGATATCCGGTGACCTGCATGCAAAATTGAGCCTGTTATACAGACAAGCAAGTTGAAAGCTCATCAGCTGTGTAGCAAAACAGTCGTGGTCAACTTCAATGAGACAGATGAGAATGACGACGTCAGTGTCGCGTTCGGAACGCAGTGGCCCAAGCTTCCGAACTGTCGCCAAGCGTCGGAACCTCGGACAGGACGAGGTGTTAATCGAGCTTTCTTTTCTTCACGTCAAGATGCATGCACGGGTGGCTAAATCGATTCTACCCCCAATTATTCGCTTTCGGGAGCGATTGCGGGCACGACCAAGTGATTGAGCCCTTTACTGTCAGCAGATTGCGTCCTTTCGAGCGGATATCAATCTCACACACATTATTTTTGGTGTCTCATCAATTACTGCCTCGGTGCATAATTCCACGACGTACCTCTATGGCGACGCTAGAATCACAGATCACGTCCGTTCAGATCCGACCTCAATCGTGCAAATATGCCGAATAAACCTCATGCCCCGCGGGGCCCGAAGAAATCTGTCCCGCCTGAAGAAGACACGAGTTTCATCGTCTTCGATGACGGCAAAGGCAAGAAGAAGAAGAAAGGGGGTAACGCATCTGGCGCTGTTGCAGAGAGCAGCAAGACTGATACCAAAGGCAAAAGCAAAGCTCCCGCCGAGGAACCTTCCGATGCTCCCAAAAAGCCAGATACTAGGACGCTCATTGCTGGTGCATCATGGACTGGCAAGCTCCCTGTAGCCCTACTGTCTGAGTACTTCCAGAAACAAAAGTGGAACAAGCCAGACTACCGGATGCGCAATGAGGGTGGTGTCTACTCTGCACACGTGGTCATATCGAAGACAAATCCCAAAACTCGAGAGACTACTACACTGCCACCAATTCATATACCACTCGAGCTGGCCAAGAAGGCCCGTCAACCGTCTGCGGTGGAAGCTCGTAACTTTGCTGCTGCCTATACGCTCTTTCGGGTCGCAAGCGCAAAGAACATGCACATGATGTTACCACCAACTTACAAAGACCTCTGGAAAGGGGAGTTCAACGACCTGAAAAAGCAGGATGAAGCGACCGGCCAGGCTTGGATGTACGAAGCTGATCCATTCTTTGGATACGCGGAGCGTGAGAAGGCAAAGGAAGCTGCGGCAAAAGAACGCGAAAAGAAGGAAAGGGCTCGCGTCGAGGCCGCAAAAGCACATAATCAGACGCCAGGCATGTCTACACCCAATGCACAAGGTGCTCCTCCCAGTCGAAACATCTTGAAAGGTTGGGAGCGCGTGCCCAAGGTTGAGCTTGGAAAAAGGACAAGGAAGCAAGCTGAGCAGCTCATTCGACGAGATGCGGTCTGGAACCCAAACGGGATCGTCATGGATAACAATACTCGCAAAAAGATCGTGCAAGAAGTCACGAATCTAGGGTTCCGCCAAAGCCATGTGGAAGAGGCTGCAGAGATATGCAAGGACCGCGAAGAAGTCATCGAATGGCTACTGATTCACGTGCCTGAGGACGACCTCCCGTCTTGGAGCCTTCCGGAAGGCTATGTCGCTGGCATCAGCATGGCAAGCGCGAACCTAAAGCGCGAGGGTGCAATCAAGCGCCTCGCGGCCGCCGGTTACGCAGTCGAACTTTGCGAAGAGGCGTACGATAGCCAGGCCGGAGATGAACGCAAAGCAGCGGCGCTTCTACAAACACACCTGCTTCGCCCTCTCGACAGTGAGGATGAAGTTACCAAAGATCTTCAGCAACTTACAATTGCGGATAATGCGGAGGAAGCAAACATGGACTCGTGGGAGGAGGAGATGGCATCACTGGAAGCGATTTACGATAAACTCTTCTCAAGACCATCTCCGACCATGTGCCGAATCGAGCTTGATATCAAGCAGCAAGGAAAGCGTTTGATACTCCAAGTTCATCGCCCATTCGGGCCTTACCCTATGGTAGTGCCAATCATTACATTCGAGGCTGCCATTCCCGCCTATATACGATTGAGCATCATCCGAAAAGCCCTGCTTCACGCGGAAGAGAACTTCCTCGGTATGCCGATGGTATATGATATAGTCGACTGGCTTCAACAGAACGCAGGAGAGATCTTCAAGAACCCTGGACGACTCACTGACGTCTCCGCCGGTTTGTCCGCAGACCATCAAACTTCGAACCCGCAGAGTCATCCGAGGAGCAAAGGCAGGCCTCGGAGACCCATCGATTGGAAACCAGCGGCTCCCCAAAGCCAAAAGCTACTGGCGGAGTGGGAGGCTAAGCAAGGCACACCTGCTCAACAAAAGATGATGGCTGCACGCCAGTCTTTACCCGCATGGAAACTTCGCGAGCAGATAGTGAGGGTTGTAAACATGAGCCAGGTCACTATCATATCTGGTGAAACCGGCTCCGGGAAAAGCACACAATCTGTTCAGTTCATATTGGATGACCTTATTCAACGACAGCTTGGGGGCGTGGCGAACATCATCTGTACGCAACCGCGCAGAATATCGGCCCTTGGCCTTGCAGATCGCGTGGCAGACGAGCGATGCTCACAAGTCGGTGGTGAGATCGGATACACTATTCGTGGAGAATCCAAACAGAAGCCGGGTGAAACCAAGATCACTTTCGTTACCACTGGTGTTCTCCTAAGGCGACTGCAGACCTCGGGCGGTAGTTCGGATGACGTTGTGGCCGCACTCGCCGATGTTAGCCATGTCGTCGTTGACGAGGTTCACGAGCGCAGTCTGGACACTGACTTCCTTCTCGTCCTACTTCGCGATATATTAAGGCGACGCAAAGATCTCAAGGTCATATTGATGAGTGCTACCCTCGACGCGGACGTTTTCGAGCGATACTTCCATGACGTGGGTCCGGTAGGGCGTGTGGAAATCCAAGGCCGCACATATCCTGTGCAAGACTGGTACATGGACGACATCGTGCATGCTACAGGCTTTTCTGGTGCAGCTGCCGGTTTCGAGGAAGACTCTGGAGGCAAACAACTTTCCGGCAATCTCATGAGTGTTGGATTTGGCATCAATTACGACCTCATTGCGGAGACGGTCCACTATATTGACCATCAGCTCGGCGAAAAAGATGGTGGTATCTTGATCTTCCTGCCCGGAACCATGGAAATTGATCGAACACTTCAAGCACTCAGGAATTTCTCCAACTTCCATGCACTTCCTCTGCATGCTTCCCTCTTGCCAATAGAACAAAAGCGTGTTTTCCCTCCGGCACCTCCAGGGAAACGCAAAGTCATAGCTGCTACCAATGTCGCGGAAACTTCGATCACTATCGAGGACATTGTTGCCGTGATTGATACTGGCCGTGTGAAGGAGACTAGCTTCGACCCTCAGAACAACATGGTCCGACTTTCCGAAACATGGGCCTCACGAGCAGCTTGCAAGCAACGACGTGGTCGTGCTGGCCGTGTCCGCGCCGGAGAGTGCTACAAGCTCTATACGCGCAATGCTGAAGCCAAAATGATGGAGCGACCCGATCCCGAGATCAGGCGCGTGCCGTTAGAGCAGCTTTGCTTGTCAATCAAGGCAATGGGTGTACAAGACGTTTCTAACTTCCTTGCATCAGCACTTACACCTCCTGAAAGCACAGCAGTCGAAGGCGCCGTCAGGCTGCTGGGTCAGATGGGTGCCATCACAGACAACGAACTCACCGCACTGGGCCGGCACATGTCCATGATTCCCGCGGATCTGCGTTGTGGCAAGTTGCTTGTTTACGGTGCGACATTTGGTTGCCTTGAAGCTGCTCTTACCATTGCTTCAGTTTTGACTGCACGGAGCCCATTCCTGTCTCCCCGTCAGCGAGACGAGGAGACACGAAGTGAATTCGAGCGGATTCGCTCTTCTTTCTCTAATAACCAAGGCGATCTGCTCATTGATGTACGAGCCTACGAGCAGTGGTCCGCCCTCCGCAGCAAAGGAGCGTCAACGCGTGATCTTCGCGCGTGGTGTAGCGCCAATAGCCTTTCATCGCAAACTCTCTTTGACATCGCGTCCAATCGCTCGCAATACCTTTCCTCGCTCAAGGAAATTTCCTTCATTCCAACGTCCTACAACTCTGCCAATCCACAGACTCACGGCTCGTACAACAAACAGAATCACAACGACGCACTCATACGGGCCCTCATTGCCGGTGCTTTCAATCCCCAAATCACCCGCATCCAACTCCCCGAGAAGAAGTTCGCAGCCGGTATAGCAGGTGCTGTCGAGCTTGACCCATCGTCTCGCGAGATCAAGTACTTCAACCAAGAGAACGGGCGTATCTTTGTGCATCCCTCGTCGTCGCTGTTCTCCGCGCAAACATTCCCATCGAATGCCTCATTCCTAGCGTACTTCAACAAGATGGCCACGAGCAAGATCTTCATACGCGAGCTTACGCCAATAAATGCATACAGTTTGCTGATGTTTGCGGGCGATATCAGAGTCGATACATTAGGCAGGGGTTTAGTGGTAGATGACTGGATTAGGTTGAGGGGATGGGCAAGAATTGGTGTGTTGGTCAGTCGGTTGAGGAGTATGTTGGATAGGGTGCTTGAAAGCAAGGTGAGAGAGCCTGGTCGGGAACTTGGGAAGAGAGATGGTGAGGTTATTGATGTTGTTAGAGGGCTGGTGGAGAGAGATGGATTGGATAACTAGAAGTGATAGTGGTGTAGAGGGTGGGTCGCGTTTACTGGTTCCCTAAACGGTTCTAGCCGCTAGTCTAGTAATAGACGGTAGAGTTGACAGGATGGTATAGGGTAGTGCATCATTGAAAGCGTTCAGCATTATGGATCGTCCCGGAATACGCAAATAATAGGCTGGCAATGCTCAGAATTCCGGTGACCTTCTGCAGGTGCAGGCAGGGGTGAAGTACCCCACCACATGCCGAAAGTGGCGCAGGCCGACAGCTGCAGCTTCCTCCAGTACCACGCAACCTAGATTCGAAAGAACCTTACACCGGTTCTATCGCTGCCTCTTTTGGTACCTTTGTCATTATCGCCTATACTCGTGACGAGTGTAGTGGCCGAGTGCTTTACAATTGTTGTTGCCGCTATTCATTCCTTCAGCCTTGTTGAGGCCACACGCACGATGTTGCAAGACTGAAAAGGTAGTCCTGTACGGCTAATTAACATCTTGAGACCAAACATGCCCGTACGTACTCGAATACTACGTTCGACATGTCAGCTGAATCGTCTAGGTTCCCGGCCGCCGTTGTCCGATATGCTTAGAGCAAGGTCAGACTGTCTGGGTCATACCTGGTAAACGCTGTCCAAACTGTGCTACCCCAGTTGATGGGCCAGCTAAAAGCGAGCGGTTGTACATCTCCAAGAGCACCTTAGAAAAAGGTATACAAGAGACGGGAGACGCGAAGATCAGAATCAAGTGTGTGTGCGGCTTCGCCAACGACTCGAGGCATCTTGTGCAATGTGAGAAGTGCGGAACCTGGCAGCACATCACCTGCTACTACAAAAACGCGAAAGAAGTAGTAGAGATAGAGGTCCACGAATGCGTGGCTTGTACACCAAGGGAGATAGGTTCGTAAATAGAAGCCGGGTTCTCGCACTTGGAGAAAAATGGCTCTTCAGTCACTGAATCTGCACCACTCGTAGGGATTGGTTCAAGCTCTACGGGAGTCGGCAGCAGAATTGCGCTCACGTCTGCGGAAACCAACACGGCATCCACTGGTGATTTGCTCTCAATATCGGATTCAGCATCAGCCGAACAGGACTTAAACGTGCGCCCCATGGAGAAGGCCCTTACTATCGCTATGGACCACAGGTACGAATCAAGCCCCACCCCCGAGACATGTTCGCAATGCCGCATACGCGATGAACCTTGTACTCCAGGCATATCGCGCTGTGGTCCATGCGAAGAGAACAACTCTCACTGCGAATTCTATCATGCTTCACAGGGTCATCGTATAGGCATACCCCGAGGCCGTATTGCACATTTGGAAGAGATGGTCCATGACCTTGAACGAAGTCACAAAATAGAACAACTACGTCCATTATGGATTGAGGCAAATACTTTACCGATATTAGCTAATGAAGGACTGGCGCGGCAGTGGCGACCGCCGCGCCAGCGCAAAGGTCCTTCTCAATTGCAATTTGTCACTGCGACCGACCCATCCTACTTCAAGGATGAAAAACGGAAGCGAAGCGTTCGGTCTCAGGCTATGATTCAATACAGATACCAGTCGACAGAGCAGAAGAAGCAGTCCTACAGCGCTGGAGAACAGACTACTCCAAACCCAACGGAATCATCGAACGTAGCAAAGCTTGCCGAGCCTGCCAGAACCAGGCAAACAGATGGCTTCATGCACCGTAATCATGACACACCCACCGCAGTAAATACAGTAAACCTTCCGCGCTACCAGGAATCAATATTTCTGGCCAGAACAACAAATATTGGACAACCACCGTCAACTCTAGCAGAGGATGATATCCCAAACGGGAACCACGATGAGTGCACATGCGGAAATGCTTGTGTCCCGCATCTACTTTCCCAGATGCCTCTATCAAATGAAATGGATTGGAAAATGATCCGGTCTTTATTGCCAGAGGAATGGATGTGGGACGTTGAGTATCACACTACTCACAGCACCAATGGCAACAACCATGGATGCTGGACCTGCACCCCAAGTGTGCCGGAGGAGCCGAACAATTTCCCGCTCACAATATCCCTTGTCCCAGTCGTGATACCTGTAGAGCACCAGTGGCCACCAGTGGGCGGTGTGCATCCGCCTCCAGACCCGCGGCCATCTGCACCGATCAATTGTGTGGATGAGCTCCCACTGGAGGTGATTCGGGACATGTTCCTCACTTTTGAGGGGAGTTTAGGTTTCTATCTACTCATCAATGGCCTACTCCAGGTTCTCGTCCCGGAAACCTTTGACCTTGAGTGGGCGTCTTCGCATCTCCCGCACAAGTTTGGCGGCCTAAAGATATCATACGTCAATCAGACCATGGAACCCACGGTAACATCATCCCCCAGTAAGACAAAAACAGTAAAAACGCAAGAATCACAGGCAACACAAAGTTCTAGTAGACGGAGCATCTTCCGGCCATCGCTAACTTCAATTGCATCTCCATCACAGCCTCTCTGCATCAACGACTTCATAGAGGCGAAACCCAAATCCTCGCACAAGAAAGAGAGGTTCGCAGGGAGAATCGGTCTGAAGGTCGCGAAAAACGGCGAAAGCGACCCTTACTTGATCATGTCAACGCATGTAATCACTGAAGCGATTCTAACGAAATCACAATTATCGCAATTCTTGGGGCGGCGTGATCATTTCAAGAAGCTTGACGACGATTGGAATGAACACGTCGAGATCTGGGCTGGCAACGACCGGGTAAGCAACGCACCTGAGAACGCCGCTAGCAAAGCTTACTCGTCACCAGATTGGTACGATTCACCAAACATTTGACCAAGAGGCAGAGACTTATCCAACCGGGTTCAAACACGACATGACCTTGATTAAGCCCAATAATCCCTCGAATATGAACGATATAACCAGCCCAATCCAGGACCTGGGCTGGCTTTCGCGCTCCAGCTGGCACACTCTGCGTCAACAGTCGTCATCCGTCAAACTCCTGCCTCTAACAGACTCGCACCGTCCTGCTAAGACGCTCAAATGCTCTACGCCGTCGCAAGTTCTCGTGGTTGGCGAGGGCATATTTCTCAATCACAAGGCTGCACAGCCTACACGTGACCAGGATATATCTACTTGGAAGGATCTTGTTTCTCGCGCAGTATTGTACAGAGTGTATCCTGACTTTGATCCGCCGACTGGGTATAGTGGGATTGCGCTGTATGCGGAGGGCGTAAGAGAGGACGGGACAGAAGGCCCAGGCGTGGTGGGGTTTCAAAGCTTTGTGCAGAGGAGCGGACATGTGCAGAACTTCGAGATGGAGGGAGGTGCGTTGGATAAGAGGTTGAAGCTAGGACGGGTGGCATTCTATGGTGCGTTTGAAGTACCGGATGAGGTGAAGAGAGATTATCGAGTTCTATGAATGAGATCTGGTCTGCATAACACCTGTAATAGACAATGCACAAGTTTCAAGAAGCGCAAGTGAAGATGAGTTGAGATATTGTTCAGTTGAAAGAGCCTATGACTTGGGCAACTCCAAGAACGACTTGGATGAAAGTCAACAGGACGACAATTGTGGCGAAGCTATCCCTCATTAGTCACATCCCCACTTCAGGAGAGAACGTACCAGAAGGTCCAAAATTGGAGCGTATCTCTTCTATCTCTAAATAGTATCCAGATGCTCCAAGGTTTCGCGGCTTGCAAATGTTCTTCCAGCTCCACAACGCGAGACCACAAACAAGGGAACAGGTCCGGCGTCCAGTCCGAAGTCTCGGTGCCGTTCATCAGTGCAACAAGCAATGGATCATGTTCACTTTGGTGATTTTTCTCCCGATGCCTCGTCATCCTTCGCGGCTTAGCACCACACAATTGGCGGTTGACGCGATACGTTATAGGTCCATGATATGTCCACAGCTGCAAATACGTTCAGCGTGAAAGCGTTGAGACGAATAGCTTTAATTGCCATTGCTTCCAGTGAGTCCATAGCATCCAACTGGTAAGGAGGATCCCAGCTTTTGGTGGGAACTAGACTGTTCCCTTCCGCTGCACTGCTTTGACTCAGCAACGAGAGGAGCTTCGCCGCAGTATGCACTATGTCGTCCTCGAGCCTAGCCTTCGTAGTAGACGACTCCGCGTTAGGACGGGGAAGTAAACAGCTTCCTCGGAGCAGGCCTGCTAGATCCTCATCATATGCCTCTTTATGAACTTCGGTCTGCAAATTATACGCCAGCGTAACCTTTCGAAAGCCGTTGGGCAACTGGACGAACGAGCTTAGCAGCATTGACCAAGTGCCCACAATGTACATAACAGTATCTTCTACATCCTCTTTCCTTGACACACTCCCAGCTTTCGTATCCGCAAACATGGCTTCGCCATCGGCACCGGTAAAGGCATCAAGTAGTTCGCGAATAGTGTGCGATTCGGTGGGGCTTTCGGTGGGCTTCTCATGACGGACCGAGAAGTGCTTGATCACGAGCAAGAAGAGAGCGAGATACTCCTCAAGCGTACCGCGACCGATCTGCCGATTCTCGATGTATCGCAGATGAGGCTCCGCGCTCAATTCGTTCGGATAATCGTTGTAGCCTAAGGCATGGGCAAGTTCAACGCGGAGATGGTTAGGAGGATTCGCGCGTCTGCGAGACATTGTAAGTTGCTAGATATATCAGTCCAGTATTCAGGCGCTGCAGCGGCAGGAAAAAGCACTGGGTAGGCTTCCATATTGCATATACCGCTCAAGGCTGAGGCTGTGGTGCACCTGCAGGCTGAGGTTCACTGTGGGTACAGGGCCAGGGTCGAAGGCGGGGATGATCTAAACCACTTTGAGACGGATCCGGGGAAGGCAACTGTGGTTGGCAACGGTCACTGGTATTGACGACGTAGGAATCGAAACACGCAGGCCAGCGTCCGTTGCAATGGACCCTCACGAGCAAATTAAGTCACATACATTACAGGATAGCGGCGGTATGCGCCATGTCTCGTTCACCTGAGACGTGAGATTCCCTCGTATTACACCTCCGTTTGCCTGCCAGCTCAGGCTTACACGTCTGCTGCTTGTTTCATCCTATCGCTCCATGTCTATACAATCAACATACTTTGCATTGCCTAGAAGGGATTCACACTCATCTTTCTGTATAAGTTGAAAGACCATGCTCAGCTGGATCAGAGGCTTGTTGGCCACGGCACCACCACTCACCAATCGCGACCGACAGAGGGCGCTGAAAGATCGTGGGAGAAGCCTATCGATCGATCGGAGAGGCCGCAAGGCAAAAAGGCAAGCCAATTCACCGCTTTTCGCCAAATTGCCACCGGAGCTTCGAATCATGATATATGAAATGGTGCTCTGCGAAACGGCAAAAGTGCACATTATCGTTAAAGGCGGCAAGCGCGGAAGCGATACAACCGAATTGTACGGCAGGACCTGTGCTGAACCTCGAAGGTACTGTCCGCCGGGCTCAACGTGCAGGGTGCAAAGTCAGCTGCTGTTGACTTGTCGGATGGTGTAAGTACACCGCTCTCGACATTCATTCCATCGCAGAAAACTGATCTGACTGCAGATACCGCGAAGCGATCGATGTTCTATACTCGAAGAACGCATTTATATTCCAGAACGAATACGACTTTGTGCTGTTCGGCCGACTGACAGTTCCCCATCATCTTCGCAAGATAAAGAAAGTGTGCATCGGAACGTTCGACTACGAGGGGAAACCGCAGTTTAAATCTTTACCCCTGGAACTACTGGATTGAGTATATTTTATAAAGCGGAAACATAAGACCCAGGTTTGTGGACATCGAAGATTCGAGCCGTCAGCGCCTTACAAGATTCAAAACGCAATCCGAAACCATATCCAAAAAGTAGGCAGGATCAAGGGTATATGGATATCACATCGCAGCAATCCATCCCAGCGCCTTGGTAGACCCGAATGGCAATCAACGTCCCCAAAATCAATATACTTATATAAAACACGTTCCCCTGACAATTGAGCTCAAGAGTCCTTGATAATGGTATTATGCGGACTCCACGTTCGCTTCCAGGTCCTCGGATTTCCAAAAACCTCCACAGCAAGCTTGCCTGCTTCGGAGTCAGGGTCGCTCATCTCTTTGATGAAGTCCTCCACCTGGTCGTCGGAATATGGGGTTCCTTTGTCGTTGACAGGGACACCGTATTCTTCGACGCAACATTCGAAGGGCATGTTACTGAGCGCAAGTGTCTCGTCTCCCACGGGTAGTGGCAGGTTGATGCCTTGCTTCTTGAGCGCGATCTTTCGCTCGTGAAGATTTCCCCACAGAAGGAATAATTTCTGTTCAAGCTCAGAGAGCTTGGCGGGGTGCGCAGAAAGGCTGTAGAAATGTTAAACATCCGTAGCGCACGGAGACAACGTTAACTTACTCGACAGGTTCCATTTTGAGGAGACACTGTGCTCGAGCAGTGTCAATGGTGAGAGGAAATCGAATTGGTGTTGTGCCTGCAGGCGCATCCGCGTCCTCCACCAATAGGAAGAAGTGCCAGGCAAATCTGACAGGCGGTGAGCCATGCTTTGACGGCTGTGAATATTCATCTGAGGATGTCGAGATTGATGCCTGACTGTCAACTGGTGCGCTTGTAACCTTGGTGAAGTTCTTGAGCTGGAGCGGATAGTGGTCGACTACTCGTAGGCGCGTTCGGTATCTGGAGTTTACAAATGGCAATAGCAGTTCATCACCGTTCTCCGTTATGGTCTTCAGCCACGGGTTGTTCACGATATCGTCCACGGTCGACATGCCAACATCTTTGTCCCCAGTGCAGACTAATGGTACTTAGTATATAGTGAGTGAGCAAATAAGGGTACCCACTGTTCTTGTTGAGCCCTTTTACCGTTGTCTCCGCTGCGTCAGCTTTCTCTTGCAACTCCTTCTGCTGTCGTTCCCTCTGCAAGCGCTTCTTTTCTTTTTTAGTCTTCTTTTTCTGGTGAGAAGCTATTGCTGAAGGCTTTTTAGGGATGTTTGCAGGCTCATCGCGGGCAAGTAGAGTCGCAGCATGTTTCTGCTCATATTCTGCTTTCCGCTCTTTGAGGGCAGCAACCTGTGCTTGATGGGTGCATTTTCGGATGTTGATTCTTTCGGGGTACTGGATATCCGCATGGACAGCGCCTTCCAACTTGTTCATTGCTGAAAACTTCGAGCGGACATTTTGGAGAAAAACAAAATCGCCTTCACTGAGTTGACGAGCCACACTGGCGTGAGGCTCGTAGAGGCGAATTTGGATAGTCATTTGACCGTACGGGCCGGGCCAGGGCCTCCTAGGACCCCCAAACTCGCCATAATCGGTCTTCTCCTCATACAGGAAGAGGTCTTTGTTCGTGGTGTAGTCGGTCACATAGAGATCTACAGTGTCCCCAGGACCCCAGAACGTCTTGACAACTTCACCCACTAGATCGTAGAAGAGGCCGAACGTCCATTCACTAAGAGGATGCTGCCTTTTGCCTCTCTTGAAATTAGTATTCGTGGGTCCAAGTCGAGCTTTGAACATGGCCCCAGGCATCTTCAACTCCTCCAGAAGTGGTGCTGCCGCAGCCTTCATCTGTATGACAGCCACCTGGTCAGCACGGCCTGGAGGTTTGGTACCAAACATGCCCGAGTGGATAAGCTTCGAGGTGCCTCCGACGTGGTAGTCCTGGCCGACCTCTAGCTCGGGTATGCTCTGCGCAGGGAAGAAGAGCACTTCTGATCGAAGCTCTGAGCAGTTGACAAGCGTCTTCTTGCCCGGCGGCGCCCCATGGATCTCCACCTTCATGCCTCGTAGGATGGCTATATCACCAGGATTGCCTTTGGGCAAATGCTCAAGTTTCCGCCGGTTGATGATGCAAGCTACACTATCCTTCTCCTCACCGGGAAACTTGTCTTTGATGGTGAATTTGATGGTGTAGTCTCCGCCAGCTTTGTTAGGTTGGCTAGGAGCAACTATGTTGGTGATGGCACCGATGAAGCAGCTATCATCTTGAGTCTGTAGAACATCCCGTAGGCGAAGAAAGCCACCGGACTGAGCCATTGTCTGGAAAAGGTTAGCGCGTGAGTAGACGCGAGCTCAAGCAACCTGTGAGTGTACTCGAGGAGTCAGGGTGTCACGTGCGTCTCCGTCCTTTCAGACTCGTAGGCGTGTGCATCGATGCTGTGGGTACAGGTGAAGTTAGGAGCAAACAATGGCACGCTTGCCGTGCTAATGATGTATGGAAGCGGTCATGGTGCTTGGGGAAGACGCGACAAGGCGATTATCAGTGCCAAGCACTTAGGCCCAATGCGGCATTAGTTGGCCTTGCCGCTTCCGCCTTTTCATGTCCCCTGCGGGCCCCACGACAATATAATCCCCCTCCAAACAAAAGGCCTGTTGCCCACAACACTCTCACCGCCGCCAACCAGAGATCAGTTGACAGCACCACACCATGGCCGACAAGTACATCCCCGAGCACCGTCGCACGACGTTCAAGGCCAAGAGCGCTTTCAAGCCTGACGAGCTCCGCCGCCGCCGCGAGGAGCAGCAGGTAGAGATCCGTAAGGCAAAGCGTGAGGAGAACCTCGCAAAGCGACGAGGCATCGCCGGCCGTGACCAGCCAGGCGCTTCGCTCGGCGCCGCCCCCGACAGCGATGATGAGGGCACCAACATCGAGGGCCAGGTACGATTACCCCTCCTGCACCTGTCCGGGGTGCTCGCTGCGACTCTAAAACATATGGCTAACACATGTGACAGTTGAATGAGGAGCTCCCACAGATGGTCAAGGGGGTCTTCTCCGACCAGATTGACGAGCAGATTCAAGCCACTACCAAGTTCAGAAAGCTCCTGTCCAAGGAACGCAACCCCCCCATCGAGCGGGTCATCGAAACGGGCGTCGTGAGCCGGTTCGTCGAGTTCCTCCGGTCGCCGCACACACTTGTTCAGTTCGAGGCAGCATGGGCACTTACCAACATTGCCTCCGGTTCTGCCCAGCAGACACAGGTCGTCATCGAGGCCGGCGCTGTACCCATCTTTGTCGAGCTTCTCAGCAGTCACGAGCCGGACGTCCGAGAGCAGGCCGTCTGGGCGCTTGGAAACATCGCCGGTGACAGCCCACCATGCCGTGACTTTGTTCTCCAGGCTGGTGCTCTTCGCCCGCTCATCAACCTCCTCGGTGACAGCCGCAAGCTTAGCATGCTGAGGAACGCTACATGGACGCTAAGCAACTTCTGCCGCGGAAAGACTCCTCAGCCGGACTGGCAGACTGTGAGTACATCATATATACATGCATTGTACCGAAACTGACTTTGTTAGATTGCTCCTGCGCTCCCCGTTCTTGCTAAGCTTGTCTACTCGCTAGACGACGAGGTCCTCATCGACGCATGCTGGGCTATCTCATATCTTTCGGATGGCGCAAACGACAAAATTCAGGCTGTTATCGAGGCTGGCATTCCCCGCCGCCTTGTTGAGCTGCTAATGCACGCTTCTACCTCTGTGCAGACTCCCGCCCTCCGATCGGTTGGTAACATTGTCACTGGCGACGACGTGCAGACTCAGGTCATCATCAACTGCGGCGCGCTTCCAGCCCTGTTGTCTCTCCTCAGCTCCACTAAGGATGGTATCCGGAAAGAGGCTTGCTGGACCATCTCCAACATTACTGCTGGAAACTCCACCCAGATCCAAGCTGTCATTGACGCAAATATCATCAAGCCGCTCATTCACCTCCTCCAGAACGGTGACTTCAAGACCCGGAAGGAGGCTTGCTGGGCCATCTCCAACGCCACTTCCGGCGGTCTCCAAAGGCCCGCTCAAATCCGGTTCCTCGTCGAGATGGGCTGCATTAAGCCTTTGTGCGACCTACTCGCATGCCCGGATAACAAGATCATCCAGGTCGCTCTCGACGGCCTTGAGAACATCCTCAAGGTTGGTGAGATGGACAAGGAGTCTGGTAACGAGGCTGGCGAACCGATCAACCGCTATGCACTCTTCATCGAAGAAGTTGGCGGTATGGAGAAGATCCATGACTGCCAGAACAACGCCAACGAGGAAATTTACATGAAGGCATACAACATTATCGAGAAGTACTTCTCTGATGAGGACGGCGACGCCGAGAACATGGAGGGTAACGGCCCTCAAGTCACTCAGGACGGTCACTTCGGCTTCGGCCAGCCGCAAGCACAGCAGCAGCAGAACTTCAACTTTGCCAACGGCGGTGACATGGAGATGTGAGCGACGAGCGCATGACTCGGACCTTCAAAAGTATATCCCCTCTTGCCGCAGCCAGGTTGGATTTGTACCCTCGAACTGCAGCCCGAAAAGCTCCCTCCGGCTAGCCCTAACCTTGGACTACAACACCCAGACGGGCATTCCTACACTGTTTAATATACGACACGTTTCCACACATCCTTCCGTCCATATGGATCACAGTATTCCTTTTTTGACGGATCCAGTCACACCCGAGATTCCCAGCGGCCGACCCCCTTGTTATGTCAAAGCCATGAAAGCATCGTATGATACACCGTCTTGTAACCCCCTGAATTTAATCCGCATCATATCCCCGGCGTCATCAGTTTGGTTTTGCGAGTTCAACTCCCTTGTTTTTGTACGGCCTTTTGGGTGGGTGAGTGGGTGGATGGATGGAATGACGGTGACGTGCCACACGATACGGTAGGATGATGGGCTCTGTTTGAGCAAAGACCTTGGCGGCCGGTGTCCTGCTTGCCTGTATCCCATCCATGCACGGCCAATAGCTCAATGCAATTACTGTTCAAGATCTTGTAGTCATTGTGAGTTTTGTGATTCGTGAATACCCTGGACGTGTAAGCCCTGTACAAGCCCCGCATCGCGCTGATGCGTCATCTTCCTAGGCGCAGCATACCCCACGGCAACGTGAACCACATGGTGCACTACGCGTGGGGGCTTCTGTCCTTGTCTTGGGCGTTGTCCGACAACAGCCCTCGGGTCGGTGAACACGTCGCTGTCTCAAATCATAGACACGGCTTCCTGCATATAGAGCGCGCTCACCGATGGACTGGCTCGCCATATCTTTCTTGTATGGCGCGATCTCACCGCCTTGACTCACCGCATGCTCACTGCCGCACTCCTACAGCAAGTGTGAAGAAGCTCAATAGACGCGACTTTAGTCGTTCATTCTTCGGTCTACGCTCCTTTCAGTTTCGCGTCGTTGTCTTCCTGCACTATGTGTAGATTCATGGTATGCGCCGCTACTCGCCTATGCTAAACTGCATCGCTCACAAACGCAGGTATACAAGGGCAAGGACGAGATACTCCTCTCAGAACTCATTCTCAACCCCACTCATTCCATTCTCACGCAGTCCTTCGATTCGCGCCTACGCCTCGTACGCCCTTTCCATCCGACAATCCAGACGCCCGACTCTAACGCCACAAACAGGACACGCGCCGCCCGCACAACGGCGATGGCTTCGGTATCGGCTACTACACCTCACCCTCCCTAGGCCCCGAGCCCTGCGTCTTCACGTCCACGATTCCAGCATGGAACTGCCTCAACCTCTCGCGCATCGCGTCCAAAACCACATCTAGTCTGATCTTCGCGCACGTCCGCGCCACCACCGAAGGCAACCTCAGCGACCAGAACTGCCATCCGTTCTCATACAAGCGACTGATGTTCATGCACAATGGTGGCATCGGCTCGTTCAAGCGCATCAAGATGAAGCTCGCCATGTCGCTCAACGAACGCTGGTTCATGCTGGTGCAAGGCTCGACAGACTCGGAGTGGGCCTTCGCGATATTTTTAGACTGCCTGGATAAGGCCGGACATGATCCGGATAAGGAGGGTCCCTTCGGACACACAGTCTTGAGAAAGGGCATTCTGAAAACGATTGAGCGGATCAATGCGTTGATAAAGGAAGTGGTGGACAGAGACGGCGTGGGCGAGGAAGATAGCAGGAGTCTGCTGAACTTCGCGGTCACAGATGGCGAGAGTGTGGTGTGCTCACGATATGTGAGTTCGCGGACGGACGAGGCGGCGAGCTTGTTCTGGAGTAGTGGGACGAGTTGGAGGGAGTCTGGTACGTCGAGCAAGCCGGCTGCTGAGCCTGGACAGAAAGACTACGTCATGGAGCGACGAGATAAGGGCTCTGATATCGTGCTTGTCGCGAGTGAGCCGTTGACGTTCGAGAGAGGTACGTATACGGTTTTACGAAGCTATGTGGGATCTTTGCTAATGGTAGAGCAAGATAACTGGGTGACCGTTCCAACGAACTCGACTGTGACTATTCACAAACAGACCGTCATGATTCATCCCATCATCGATGAGTTCTACTCCCCGAATCCAGCACATACGCGATCTGCGGGGTTTGCGCAAGCCAAGGGACAGACGATCACGGGCCCTGACAAGGTAGTGCTTCAGCAGCCCGTGAATGGCGAGGGGAGTGAGAGCGGAAGTCCGGGTCCGAGGAGCAAGGAGGTCGTGACGGAGGCAATTAGTAGGCTGACGGTAAGATAAATAGCTCGAGGACAGACGAGTGGTCAATCTTGAAAGCACTACTGGATATCAAATGTATATTCAGGCCACAGCCACATGGAAATGAATGTTCCTAGTTTCGCATTCAGTCCTCAAATTTGCGTATCTGTTCAAGTCCTCCCCCACGTCCATTGAGCAGAGTCCCTTGTCGGCGGTGACCAGCCCTAGTATGCGGTCCTCAGAGATCCGCGACACGCTCGGCTTCGCCTGCTTCCTCGCAACAGTCAAGGAAGAGATCGGAAGGTGGCTAGGTCTCGAGTATCAGATTCTTCTGAGGTGGAAAGAGTGGGCTCATATTCGAGTCGGGTATTGGTCCAGACTGGCGGGCATCTATGTCGACGGACCGGATGGAATGAATCATGTTAAGAACATTCTAATCTGTAATGAGGAGCTCCTGGAAGAGGGGACGTTCGAAAGACTGGGGCCAGAGCTCATGACGCACCAGTGGGGGTGGGCATATTGACTTGGGCGAGTTTGGAAACAGGTATGCTGTGCCGTAGGTGAGTATGATCGCAGACCTTCGCGACCCTACTAGCATCAGCAGTGTGTCACCCTCTATAGAATCCAGTCTAGCTAATATTTAACTATGCTTCGCCTCAGCATTACTCATCATGCCTTCGCGGAATCCCCGGCACTGACAATAGCCGGACCATATTATAGATCTTTCACAGAAAGCTTTGGGAACAAGTCATTTTGTCTAATTGTCTTGCTATAAGATTAATGGATATAATGCCATGTGACGCCATGCTGATGCCATGCTAACAGATAAGTTCATGCTCAGTCGCCTTTTGACCCCGTAAGCCCATGATTCTGCACATGGGAAATTCAACGCCACTGAACGCCGGTTCCCACATGAACTCCGTCAGTGTCAATCGAAAATACACCTGAGCTCGATACATGCTCAGTATGCCTTCAAGGACCCTTCTACTCCCAGTCCTCGAACTTGATCTCCTCCGCACCATCCGTAATCGTGAATCGATGCGTTGAGAAACGGATCGACTCGTACAACGTCCGGCCAGCAGCCCGTGCCTTCTTATGCCACGGACCAAGGCCGCCGAGATGAGCGTCTTCCCGCGAACGCCAGAAGCCTGCTTCACATTAGCACTGCACAGTTCTCCCTGTCGTCGCCTTGAGAACTTACAAGTAGCCAAGTTCCTCCGCTCACCGTCCGTCTTGCCGAACCAGTACTTCAGCAAACCGCCCGACTCGCATGCCTCGCGGTGGCTCTCGTAATCGAGCTTGTAGAGGAGGTCGTTGTCGATGTCGGGTTTCAGCTGGGAGCGGAAGATGACGACGTAGAAGGTATGTGATTTCCAGGTGTAGTTCAGTTCCTGCGAGAAGGAACGCACAAGGGAGAGGACGGTGGGGAAGTCAAGTGAAGAGATGTAAGGCGCGGTGGCGTAGTCTGAGCGCAGGGGCTTGAGAGCTGTGAGTGCTTTGGCGAAGATTAGGTTGGGTGTGTCGAGGGTGGTAAGGTCGAGATAGTGCCCGGGGTTGTTGTAGGGCGAGGATATGAGTTGTGACGAGCGGACTGCACTCTCGTCTCTTGTGTCTGGGAAGTCTAGTTGGCGTGATGCTGCCGCTTCGAACCGCAGTTCGTCGAACTCCTGGGTGACTGATGCGGGATCGAGGACTGAGGCACCGCTCTTGACAGCGTCTGACGTGTTGATTGAGAGCTCGCTTTTCGAGATGGCGATGTCGTTGTGCATGGTTGCTTCATCCGTCAGCGCCGACAGATTAAGACCCGGTGCCATTGTGTTGGCAGTGCTCTGTTTCTGCTCTGCGGCGCAGAAAGGTCTTTGCAGTCGCTCGTAGTAACACCTTTCCACTCAAAGATATCTCTTGTTCTTTCACAGTACGCTTCCAGTGTGCAATTGCTTGATCGGCCTTGTCGAATTGGGTAGATTGTTATCCCTGCGGCTCCAGAGAAATGATTATGGTGTAAGAAGAAGTTATTGTTGCAGGTCATAAAGGTCTATGTATGGTACCTTGGTACCTACACCGCGTTTACAATTCGCACTCAGGCGTGCGATCACGCAATATGTCGCGACCCCCGGAATGTTCTGTCGCAACCGCTCCTTCCCCATAATTCCCCAGATGTCCATATTGCGCCATTTTGATCTCGCCTGCGGAAGATGGGAACCGTGCCTGACGTACCCGTACCTGCGTGCGTATGGCAAAGGGGGGGATTGGTTGCTGATCTAGCGCCGTGACAGGGTGCGTGCCGAATCACACACAAAATGTCCGAATGGCAACATTTTGAGCCGCATTGCGAACAACGAATGAAGTCAACTCAATTATTTGTTGTGTTCTAGGTGCTCGTGCGGATGCGATGCAGGCATCCCCTCGGAATCGGAGGGCCAGAACCGTGGATCCTATGAAGCATTTGCAAATGTTGACAACTCGTCTTTCATCTGATGGCAATAAGCCTGTCCTGTACTGCGTCGATCGACGGCACGCATACCGCCGGCTCTTTCCAAATTCTGAGTACCTTTCCCTGGGCACAATTGCATGTTAGGTATCTCTGCAGCGAAGCGGTGTGAACTCGTTGTCACGGCTTGCATGGAACTGCACGTGGAACAGAGACCTCCACCAGTATTACCGCCCAGCGATTAGGTCTCTTCCACTGCTTAGATCCACATATGTTGGTGCAAAGAAGCACGCAGTGATCCGCTAGCCGTCTTGTTTACTCAGATGAGGTTGCACCCCGATTTCGTGCGCCACCCGTGGACGTCGTTCTCGGGATCCTGCGGTGTTCCAATCCATTTTTCTGAGTGCGTGGGCGTCCTTTCTAATTCTTTGAAATGTCGTGCATCGAATGGACCAATGCTACCCACTATATCTCTTTTCCTATTCTGAATTTAATCGTGACATTGGAGTAGCGCTATAATATCTGGAAGGTTCAACGATGTACGAGTGTGGAAGATTCCGGGCGAGTCTATATACTAGACGGCGCGATAAGGCTATACTTGTTGAGGCATATCGGACATTGCAAAGATTGATAAACGTACTTTCGAAATTCGTCCTCTACAAAAGCATAGTCTAATATCACAGCTCATCTATGTACTTCGCTGTGCACGGGTATACAACTCCTATCTCGCAATTCACGCTTCTTCAAACATCCAACAGACTCTTAACCTCCTTGACTAACATCCTATCCTGCAACACCTTCGGCTGCAGCTTCCCTACCGTACCGGCTGCATCCATTGCCCTCCACAAGTCCCTGACTTCACCTCCCATATCTGCGCAATATACCAACCAGCCAGCGCAGATTAACGCCATCTTTTTTACATCGCTGAACTCGTCGTCAGACCCAAGAGTCTCGAGCAATGAGGCTAGCAGTTCGACTTGTTCTGAGTCGTCGAGCTCCGACTCGGAAGGAAGAGAAGCGGCGGGATTAGAGCTGTGCTTCTTCATCCGTATCTTGTGGTTGGAGGAGGCGATGTTCATGGCTAGACTGAGGGCTGAAGCTTTCAACGCTGGATGTTTCTCATCTAAAAGGGCAGTAGTGAGGATGGAAATCAGCGTCGAGGAAAGCGGGGGAGAGAGAATATGAGGAATGAAGAGAGGAGAACTGAAGAGGTTGCAGGACAGGTGCAGCGTAGTGAGCCGCAGTGGATACGGTGCTGCCTCGCCTAGGGCGTTGACATGCTCGAGCAACTTTGCTACAGTCGCAGGCGTGCCAGTTGCGCCTGCGTGCTCTTCTGCGAAGAAGCCTGCCACGCGAACATCTGTCAAGGCAACGCGCAGCAGGTCAAGAGACGTGAATAGAAGCTCTGGAGGTAAGATAGATGTGCTTCGACGAAGAAAGTCGGCGAACTTTGGCAGTTTGGTGAGAGGCGCTTCCATAGCACCAAAACGCTCGCGGGCGTCGATGAAAGAGACGATGGAAGAGACGGCTTCATCTTTACCTATGTCTCCCATCTTCGCCACAACCTTTTCTAACGGAGGTACTTTGGTGTACAGGATCGGTCGCTGGCTCTGGCTTAGCAGAGTTGGCAGACTCTTCGATAGGTGGGGGTGCGTAGGGAACGCTTCATTCAAGAGAAGCTCTACGTTGCTCCGTAGTTGGCGTGGGTCGGCTCCACTCCACTCGTCTCTTTGCTGACCACGGAGGAATGTGATGAATGTCGGCGTTGCACGCACGTGAGGGAAGCGTGATCCAATTGAGCGGTCCGCAAAGCTAAAGTCGATCTTCAGGAAGACACACTTGTTACCAGCTTCCGCCGCCAAGTCATCGAATGGCTGATACATGATCTTGCAGGGTCCACAAGTTGAGCTCGTGAAGAAAATGATCGCACAGCGGTCTTTCGCAAGGCCTAGCAGGCGGTCCACAGCTTGTATAGTCGTCACGCTGTTGACCCGACCAGTGGCTTCCTTGAGCTCAGCCTCAGCCTTCGTCAGAGTAGGTGCCGCCTTTGGCGTGCCATTTTGTGCAGTGTGATTGACTGCCGACGGTGCAACAGCACCGTTCTGAGGCGTCGGTGCTTGGGTGACAGGCCTCATCGCCGCGTCAATCTGTGGCCGCAACATCTGCCCGAAAGGTGTATTCAAAACAGTTTCAGGCAGGCTTGTGATATGATCCGGTATTCCCTTCCCCACCAAGAACATCGCGAAGTCGTTCGAAAAATTATTGCAGTTATGAGCGAACAGATCATACGATTCGGGCGTATATACTGTCTTCAGACTTTCTAGATATTCGAGAACAATTTCGATCGGCAGGTCGGTTCGGCCCAAGGGTATTATCTCCATAGGTTTTCCATGGTGGGTAGCGCCCGCGCGACAAGTTTGTACACCTTGTCCGAAGTAGTACTCGATACCTTGGAGCACGATGGAGGTATGGTAAACAGCGTCGATCTGGATTCCGAGGAACTGTCTGGACATAGAACGTGCAAGACCCTGTTCTTTGTCAGTACATAAAAAAGAGTAGCAACTGGAATTCTTACTTGAGAAAGGTCGTACACGTAGAGCTGGACATCCATCGCGAATGTCCTTGGTTCACAGGAGGGAATACTGACGGGCTATCGGGACATAAGAGCTACTGGGATGTGCGGATGGTATGGTCGAGATAGTGGTCGTTGATGCTTGTGCGATATTCCACGGTGTTTGTACAGAGCGGGAGCAGCGTTGCGAACAGAAAGTTGTTCAAGCGAGAATGTTCGAGCACATGTGCAGACTGACTGTTGACGTACCTCAGCGCCCGCCGCCGCCGCCCCACCGCCACGCTTCCCGCAACGCGCTAGCACTGCACGCTCGCTTTTCGTCCGGCATCCGCACCTTCTAGATGGTTCGCTTGCAGAGAGATACATCACGAAAGCTAACACCATTGATACTGTGTAGGAAGACCCGATAAGTATATCACGGTATAGCGACCTCGATCTTGGATAGCGCATTCAACGCGGGCTTACATGGTTCCTTTTGACCATGCGCGTTACCTCGTAACAATCCTCACCAGGGAACGATGTACTAGAAGATGGGCAGACCTGATATTCAAGAAGTACCTCATGAGCATAACGGTCACACTGCAGTTTGTAGAGGTCGAGCAAAAAGATTGACGAGATTCTCATTCTCAACCGTCTTGAGGGCAAGTTTTTTATGGGTAGAAGCGTTCGATATGTACAACAGAAGAGCGAGCGGCAGTATGAAGGTGCAACCGGAAAAGAGCTATACACAGTCCAATTGATCCCCCAACAATCCATTACATCCGTCTATTTGCCGTTCTCGTCGAAAGGAGCCTTGCCAATCCAGCTCTTCACGGACGCATCCTCAAAGCTTGTGCAGCCATCAGTCGTGGTGAAGACGACAACCGCGGTTCCCTGGCAGTCTGCCTCTGGATATCCGGTAACGTATCCATGAGGGGATGAGGTCGAGATGCGCACGAGGGCAGAGCCACCCTGGGGAAGGGTACGGTTTACGCAACCGGTACCAAAGACCGCCTTCGCAGGAGAAACAGTGGCGTCGCAGGTGAGGCTCGTCTCGAAGATGCTGATGACGAAGTCGAGGGGAGTGTCAGCCTGGGGCTTCGGGGCGGCGGCGGCGATGGCCGCGAAGCCGAGGGCGAGGACGGACTGGGCGCGCATCTTTGCGTTTGAGGAATGAACGGTATTGTTGAGTTGTAGAAGAATGAGTATTTGGCTTGTCGTTGGTGTTCTGAACGGAACGGCGCAGATGCTCTTATACTGTCTTTTCTACACCCTGTTAGTGCTTCCAGGTTCCTATGGAGTCGGCATCGCCTTGAACAAGGGTATCTCGCACGGCATTTGGAAAGCCCTGACCGACATGTCTACAATCCTTCTTACCGACTGCACAAGTCTGTGAAACGACTAGACACGAAAGCAGTTGCCTGGAGTAGCATGATGCTCACGGACAGCGGTCGAGACTATGGCCGATGAGGCTGAGTGTTTTCATGGTGCCCTGTAACGGATCTTTCGTGGTACTAATTGTTCCGGGAAGTGTATAGCTAGCTTAGCATAAAGTATCGCGATAGCATAAGAGACTGAAGTACGCTAGGGAGGCTCTCGTGCGGGAGGGATTATAACTTCTGTTCTAGGTTAGGTAAGGCCGCCAAGGACTCCTTTTGTAATTGGCCTTTAATGCTACCTCCATCATAGTGTTCCTGTCATAAGTGGGTAGTCGCTGAATTGTAGAAGTCTTTGCGAGGCTTGATCGGTTTTGTAAGGATTGAGGATGCTATCTCCAGATTCCCCAATCAAGAATTGTCGAAATCATGCGATAATCTCCAGTGTCCCGACTCCAGGATCTCAACACGTCACCTTCAATTACCGTACACCGCCTCGAAACCAGGAAAGCCAAAGACCGAGGCAAGATACATGCCAATGAAGGGGGAAATCGATGAATTTGAGAATCCGCTTGGAAGTTCGCGTATCCACATCCCTTTTCGAGAATGTCATCGACTGCGAAACCCGGACTTGAGCGAGGTACTGATGCTATCGGACATACGCGACAATACTTGCAATAACTATTTCACAACCAGAACATAGCTAGCCCCCACATACCACAACGGGAGGCCAAAGCGTAGGCTGTGCTGTTTCGCGTAGAATAGCCGTGGGTCTACAATCTAAAACCAACAAGTAGTCCTCATGTCCACCACTAACAGTTCCCTTCATGACTCGTATCATTAGCGAGTGACATCCATAAAGGTCCTTATGTCACCGCCTACCCGAAGTTTAGTCTGGTTTGCAAGCCATGGCCAAACTTGTAGCATCCCCACCTCCTCGGAAGTGATTATTAAAGGCGGAGAAATTCCACTGTTCGGATCTCCGCGCTTGTAGTCCACTCAAATGCTAAATGATCTGACCCTCAGCTTCGATTTATCAGCCAACCCACATTGCTCACAATGGTTCGAGCAACGGAGCCTCTAGTCAAAACCTCGCGGCACAAGCTGTATGAAGTCAGCTTTAAACATCGTCGCAACGTATCTGTGGTTTAGCAGTATCAGCCTATTCAGCAAACTGCCTTCTGTCCCGCTTCTTGCTGACCGATTGATCATTTCAAGCTCATCTAGACAGCATGTCATGTCAACGTATTTGCAACCCAAATATGCATACGAATCTCTCCATTCACGTCAGTACCGAGACCCTTATCTCCGGCATGCCTCACGGCCACGGCGAATCCCTCGCCTCGCTACCGAGGCAGCGACGCGGTAGTTCGAATTGGCGAGCTGCAGCGCTTCCTTCGTGCGCAGGTGGCGGGTACAAAGGACTGTATCAGGGAATCATACGAAATACGATGTCGAAGTGGCTTGACGCGCGAACAACGGGGTCGATGTGCTGAAATCATGGCCTGGCAATGGTTGCGCAGATGACACAAGGAAGGAGTGGTGCTCGCACGCGTGCAGCCTAAGTGCATGCCACGCGATCAACAAGTCGCATAATCCGACAAAGCAGATACCAAGGTTCTTGGAAGACGCTTGTTGTGTCTGCTCTCGAGGAAACCCGTCTTCGAGAAGAAGACGTACTCAAAAAGTGCACGAACGTCTCACTCTCACAGAAAAACGAAACAATACATTGCCAAACCTAACGAAGAATAGGTATATGTCCCCAACAAACCAAAGGCAACCATGTACGCCTCTCACAAGAATTCCACCCAAAACGCTGAACATCAAAAGTACCACGGCGCATACCTTTTCCACCCCTGCGCAATCCAGCACTCCTCCATCTCACTCTTCAAATCCACATACCAACCCCCATGCACCAAACCCTCTTCCTTCTCCAACCAATCGCCCATCTTGCCGGCGGACTTGAAATCTAAATCGCCGAGTTTAGCTTCTATCGGCGCGGTCTGATCGGCCCAGGGAATGCGGATGAACAGGGAGCAGTCTCTAAGCGTCATGGCAAGGCGAAGACGATAGTCGTCTTCAGGCGAGGAACTGTGTACGAGGACGCCCTTTTGGTCGAGCTGGGCTTGGAGATAGCGGATGTGTTGGAGGATTTTGTGGCCTGGGCCGGTGGAGAGGTAGGGGACTGCGCGTTTGGCGATGGCTTCTATTTCGGCTGGATTTACGTCGATGGATCGCGCTGTAGAGATGTCAATAGATGGTTCTTAGATGTCGGAGATGGTAAGGTTCATGCTAGGGTCAGACAACTCACGAATACGCCTTCTCCGAGTTCCGTTCCAAGTTTTGATATCTTGGGTCAGGTCCTGGAAGAGGGCGATTGTGTGCCGCCTCAGGTACCGGGGCGATATGTACTACCCAGGCCACACGGACTGGAAGGTCTTCAGGGTGGAACAGATTGACTTACTCTGTGGGCTTTTGCCGGTTTCTTCCTTCAGTGCAAGAAGGGAACTATGACGGACATATGGGTCGATTGCGGCAGTGTTACCGGCTACGAGTGCGAGCGGGCAGATCCAAGCTCCTTTGTACGTTTTCTTAGCTTTTCGTGAGGCATGGAGCGCGCATGTACGGCATAGATATGCGCCTCGCGGCGCGTTTGGTGACTGGATTAGCCATTTGGGCTTGATCTCGATCGTGGTGACTGATCCAGGAACCGAGGACATGTCTGGAAGCAAGATGCCCCTTTCTTCCAGATGATGCGGCTCGATGTGCCTATTGTCGGGACAGTGTGTGTGCAACTCAGCAATGAGAGCCGTCAAGGCTTCGGGTGCTATTGCGACACCCTCGTGTTCCATGACGAATTCTTCAAAAGACTCGTTGATCGAAAGGTTAAGAGCGTTTCTGAGGCCTGGGACCTCGTCTCTTGGTGGCTCGGTCTTGCGAAACAACGGCATTACCTCGTTCTCAAAGCCTTCCATGATTTCCTTGTATCTCAGAGTTTTTGGTTTGCCTTTGCTAAGCCGTAAAACCTTCTGAGCCAGGCTTTTCTTTCCCAATAAATTGCCCTTCTCATCCTCGAAGATGAAGCTTTCCTGGCTCTCGGACGTATTTGGGACCACCTGAAAAACTGCATTGGCGGCACCCTCAGCGAGAAAGGCAAAGCGAAAGGCGTTGCGCGCCTCATCGGTGTTTCCATAAAGGGTTGGGCGACAGCGAATTCTGGGCTGATGGGATAGTGAAGAAGTTGATTCAGGCTCTTGCGTTTCCTGGCTCTCAGCGTCTTGGGGTTCGACTATTGCGTGGCCTGGCTGTGGATCCTCGGACTCCATTTTCAATGCTGCAACGAGTGTATAGAAATCAAGAAAGGATATGGTTGTTCGTGACAAGTCACTAGAGCGGTAGAGGTGTGTACAGCGAATTTCCTGTGGGTCGCAACTATCGAAAACCAACTCCAAGATTCCGTAGCTGTAAGGTACGACTCAACAGTACGGTCCTGCCTCTGAGTCCCTTCTATTTCACACGGTGCGCCGGCCCTCCCAGCGTCGAATTCTGCGTCGCGCTGGTAGCATGAGTGTTGCGCGCGTCCTCCAATGACGTGTGCGCGCAGACTCAAGAATGCGTCTGCGGGGCTCTTTTCCACACGAACTCCGCGACGATACCGGGCAATGGACGCTTTCACTCATCTTTTCGCGGGTCCCGGCCTTTAAAGGTGAACGGTACGAGCTGGCTGGCTTTTGTGGCGGCGCATTTCGCTACCAGGATTGGATGATTTTGGAATCGCAGGCGGCGCGCGTGCGCTGCAAACACGGCTGGCATCCCTGCTCTCAGCGCCTTTCGTAAGCGCCAATCCTGTTTTTCACTAGTTGCCAGGTGCCTGAAAGACTCAGAATATCCATTGATGATGCATATGCTCGTAAGGCAGATATTTGTTTAGATAGATGGAAGCCTGCAATGCTAATAATGCTCCTATCATGGGCAGTATCGGTCCATAACCAGAAATGAGTATACCGCAACGCCGCGACCAAGGGTATACCAAAAGCACATCAAGATGGAATGCCAATCTCGTATCCGAGTAAAACCTCCGTCGAACTCCCTTCCCAGCCTCTGCTGCCGCCGGTTGATATCATGAACTGGCATGTAGGATCAAGATACAGTTGTGAAACTACACCTGTCCGATGACCCGGGACGATCCAGAAAGGTACAGCGAGATTCTTATTTTCTTGCTCATGAAGATCGTACAACCGCAGAATGTCATAGGAAGCGCTATCCCGAATTAGTCAGGCAACATCAAGAGCATGGTCAAACGTACCAGACAAGGTGTCGCCCGTTGGGCATCGCCCGCACAGCGCTCACGGCACCACTAACCCCGGGAAATTTAAAAGTTCGGCGAGGTTCTCGCAAACTTTTGTGCAGGCTGTATTCATCAACAGTACCGTTCCTTCGCCCAGCGTAGATGAAGTTGCCGTCCGGTGACCAGCAAGCATTCATACACCAAGGCGGGGTATTACGCGGAGGCGCTATGCGAGCAATTGGGTTTGATTGCCGTCGATCCCAGATACGAACTGTTCCATCCATTGCCGAATCGAAGAACGTCGTTTCGGATGAAGCTGGTTGTTCAGCTTGCATTGAGCTTGTACCGGCCGAACCTGAGATCTCTTCCGAGTGGGGAAGACCATTCACAAGCGCGCTGGACTGGCCGTCCGACACTCCGTTGAGCAATATTTCAGTCTGGGTAGTTTCCGGAGGTTCTTTCAGGGCTTCAGGTGATGGTTCGTGGGCGGGAGCTTGGACTGGGCCGCCAAGATCCATCATGTCCATACCAGCGTTTGCATCCTCGTCCGCCTGCTGTATGCCATTGGCGATGGCTCTTGAAAACTCGTCTTCTTCATCGTCTCCGAATGGCGCGAGCGCCGATGGTCCGTTGGATGGATCCTTGTCGTCACCGAACAGGGAGTCTTTGTCGCCGAACAATGAGTCTTCGGGTGAGCCAGCAGCGTCTTCGTTGCCGTTCGCTTCTACGGCGGAAGGTCGACTGGAAGGCCCGACACCGTTGGAGAGACCGTTGGCTTGTGGGCGAGATGCGTTGTTGGACGATAAGGTGCCGTTTGAGACTGGCACTATGTCGGTGTCCTGTGGAATTGGAAGTGTAGACATGGGCCGTTGCTCTATCGCGGAGATCTGACCACCACTTGTCTCGAAGCGTCTTTTCACTTGTCCTGTGTTGAGATCCCAGTCGTTGATAGTCTTATCCCAACTTCCTGAGAGGACCGATGTCTCATCTTGTGCGAGCGTCAAAACAGACACAGCCGAGGTGTGTTGTCGAAGAGTGTGTATCCGCTTGCCTTCTTCATGTCGCACAGATTGCAAGTTTATGCCCCCTGACTCTAGTCCAGATAGGAGCCAGAGTGACTGGTGGTGTACAGCAAGGGAGTATACCGGCGAGAGGGTAGTAGCTCCATCTCGGTCGGAGTCGTCATTTTCCCAGTAGCTAAGAAGCACCCCAGCCTTTGTCACGCTGTCGACGAAGGGGTGCCGTTGAGCCACGGTGAGGGCCAATTTGCCATTGGCCGTATCGATCCAATTAAACTTCCTTATGTACCCATCTGCACCTCCACTGAAAACCCACCGCATGTCTGGCGTAGCAGTAACGGCGTTTATCGAGGTGCTGTGTGGGGCTGCAATGGTAGGGATGATATCGTATACGAGCGCATTAAGAGCTTCGGGACGCACACTCGGTCGAAAAGGCAGACCTCCTGCCAGTTCGGCAGCTCGTGGAGAAGGAGAGGTCAGGGTGACGGTGGGGTTTGTATCGGTTCTCGAAGGTCCCGGCATAGCAGAAGAGCCATTGTGAAGGCTGCGCGGTCGTTGCGAGGGACTGTCGGGCTCCTCCTGGTCGTCGTCGTCATTGTCCCCATTCCCATCATCATCGTCTCCATCGCCATCATCGCCATCCTCGTCTCCTTCGTCTCCGTCTCCATCTCCATCACCATCAGCGTCGGCATCGGCATCTGCGTCCCCGTCGTCTACGTCCTCCATAACCTCGTCGACATCGTTATCGGAACCCGAATCTTGGGAGCCTATTGCTTCAGGTCAGCTTTGTGCAAAATCATGAAGAAAGGGGAGTGCGACCTGCTCCATTTTCGTCTTCATCGTCGAAGTTCATGCTGCTCCCATGAACCTTGATTAATGGCCTGCGGGGAGGCTGACCACCGGGGAGGAAAAGCAGATCGTATGCGCAAGGTGCGTTAGAAGCCGTATAATGCGTCTACAGAAGCGGACAATGCATGGGAGAGGAACTGCGCATGCGCATGCAGCCAAACAGCTGGCGGTCTCGGTCGCGTTGCGCGTAGACGTGCACGATGAGGCTCTCGGCTGCGGGCTGCGGGCTGCGGAGCGGGTCATTGCTGCTGGGATGTTTTAGTGGAGGCTAGCGCTAAGCAGAACCAGAGAAGCTCGCCTCAACACCACATGCAATCTTCTCCAAGAGTCCTTCGTGTATTTGCATGCTTGTATTGGCCTGGGAGCAGCCACAATATGAATATTAAAGCCAGCACTGCCCGATTTGCATCCATCGGCACGTTCCCTGCTCCAGACACGCCTAATCCAAAATCACGCAGTCAACAATGTCTTACCTTCTGCGTCAACCCAAGTCCGAATTTGTTCAAACTGTCTACGAAACTCGTTTGTACTTGCACTTGCTTGTGCCTATCATCGTCCCAGCAGTTTGTCCATAGCAACATCTCTTTTAAAGCGTGACTGACGTGAGGTCGGATGAAGAATGGCATGGGATCACCATGGGCTCAAGGATGCAGAGGATGCTTCACCTTGCTGTGGTGTGAAAGGTCTTCTCTTTCTCCTATGCGGTCTTAGAGGAGACTTATTCGTCATCTTTCTTGCTTAAACACAAGCCTCACCACTTCATTCCACTTCTGTTTGCACTACGCCGAGACGCAAGTCGCTCATGATCGGAAACATTGTTTTACATTCGCGCCTACTGCAAGCCTTCCCACTCCGTAATGTGTTCACAAGTTTTGTTCACCTACACCGTCAATGTTACTTGTGCAGTGTGTTTGCCTAGCGGCTTGTTGACCGCCAACTCCTTCCGTTTGTGCTGAGCGCACCTTCCACCAGACCGACGCGTCTAAGGCAACCTCGCCGCACCGCCGCTTTCTACACAGGGTACGCAAACGAGACACCGCCAACTTGCGACAATGGGGAAGAAGAAGGGGTATGGCCGAGGAGGCCAATCGAACAATCGTTCACGCGGCGCCAACATGTACAGCGCGCTTGCTGCTGGACTTGGTGGCAACGAGTACGGTAAGCAATTTGCCAACAAGTGTTTGAGTCGCCATTGCTTCCAGAGACCACCCAACAAAGGCCCGGAGCTGTCGAAGACGTGCTCCCAGTCTACTTCTACCTCACCCGCCATATCAGAAACACCATCCAAACTGCACAACCCCACAGCCTCTATCATTTCTGTGACATCCGCATCATTCTTTAAGTCACTAATTTAGTAGAATTCGGGAGCATGAACCCCCACCTTGCGGAGCGCTTGCGTGCGGTCCGAATTCAAGAAGATGGCTATCCGGATCCTGAGGTTTCCCCTTTGGCTAGGCCTTCGCGTACTAACAATGATATTGAGAAATATTGCAAAGACGCAAGCAAGCCGGTGGCTACGGCTGGCTCATGGATCCACAAACCAGAATTTCCGACTCCCTCTGAACTTTTTCCACATGTCTTGACAGGGTTTCCAGAAGGCGAGCAGATGATCAGCTTCAGTGAAGAACTTCGCCCAAACAAAGTGGAAGGCGATTACGAGTCCAATGAGGAGTATCTTGGAACGCAGTACGATCTGATGCGCGAGGATGCTATCCGCCCATTACGCGAAGCTGTTCAAGAAGTTAGGAAGGACCCTTGGCGAGATGAATCAGACTATCCCTCGTCAAGTGGAATTGGTATCTACGAGCCGGTAAGTTATTGGTGGATCGTGCACTTGAATTGCCTTGGAACCCACGCTGCAATATGTGAACGTTTGAAAAGTCACCACACGTGTTTCCTACTAACGCGGTAAGGTATACTTGAAAGCGGTCCAATTCTCCTTTCGCGGGCTTTCCGCCAAGGTCGCATTCTCTTTGACTCGTGTCAAGAAACTCGTCCGATGGAATCAGTCCAAACGCCTCATTACCGGAACACTCGTCGCGCTATCGCCGGCAGACGATGCCTTTCAGGATCCCTCCAAATGTCTTCTCGCAATCGTTGGCGCAAGGCCTCTCTCTGCTCTTGAAACGAACAATCCTCCGGAGATAGACCTATTTTTCGCTCATCCGGAAGAGTACGATTGGGACCCAGCGCGAAAATGGATTATGGTTGAATCTCGGTCATCTTTCTTCGAAGCGAGTCGTCACACACTCCTTGCTCTGCAACACATGATGCGAGAGCCCTTTCCATTATCCGAACATCTTGTGAAGGCTCAAAAGGGAGTCGAGCCGCCAGAGTATGTTCGGATTGATCCTCATACCGATCTTAGCCCCCTCGTCAGCCTTGAGGAGGCTGATAAGTTCCAAGACGTTAATATTCTTCAAGAATGGCCGACCGGTGACAGCTTGACATTGGATAGTTCTCAGTCTAAAGCGCTGAAACGAATCATGACCAAAAAGCTGGCTATTGTACAAGGCCCTCCAGGTACTGGCAAAACGTATGTTTCTGTTGTTGCGCTCCAAGCAATGCTGCAGAACACGCGCCGAGACGATCCTCCCATCATCGTCACCTGTCAAACCAACCACGCTTTGGATCAACTACTTAGGCACGTGGCTGAATTCGAATCAAACTTCATTCGGCTGGGCGGTCAGACGAAAGATCAGGACAAGATCAAGAAGAGAACTGTAAGTAAAGACAGCTAAATGTATCAAGGCGATTCATCACAAACGAAGGGTGGCCAAACTAACTTGGGTAGTTGTACGAAGTCCGATCTACTTTTGAGCAAGCCAAAATCCCCGGAAGCCGCAAGAACCGCGCGATGAGTGCTATGAGGCAATTGACAGCGAAGATGCGATTGCTTCTCGCCCCGTTTGAGAGGGGCCAGCCGCCGCTGGACCAACGTCTCCTGGCTAAGCTGGGCTTGCTTACCGAAAAACAGGCTGCATCCTTGGAGATTGGGGTAAAGTCCGTTATGGGAATTCCCCAGACTACTCCAAGTATAGAAATGGAACAATGGCTTGGTAGGTGCCTTGAGCGATGGGAACACCCTTATCGGCCCGACGATTTTGGGATGCCGTACGAGGAGGATGATTTCGACGAGGCTGAGCAGCTACAAGAACTTGAGGCTGAGGCAGTTGCCCGTGATGACGATGATGACATAGAGGCTCTCAAAGGTCCTATCACAGCTTTGAGTGACAACTATCGGGGCCTAAGGGGTTCAAAGTTGAGGAGCGAGGCCGACGTTCGTCGCACGCTCGATGAAACGGAGGATTTGATAACAATCCCTCTTCCAGACCGCGGGACGATTTACAACTATTTGCTACGCAAAGCGAAGCAAAGCCTTCTTAGGGAGTTCCGAGTCCTCGCTAAGCAATATGATGAACAGGTCCATCTGAAAAAGGTCGGACAGTGGGAAGAGGATCAAGGAATACTCCTGAATCAACGAGTCATTGGGATGACTACTACTGGATTGAGCAAATACCGTGCTCTTATCTCAAGCCTGAGGCCTAGGGTAGTTCTGATTGAAGAAGCGGCGGAGACACTGGAAGCTCCTGTCACGGCGGCCTGCTTTCCGACATTGGAGCATCTGATTCTAGTTGGAGATCACCAACAGCTGCGACCTCACTGCAATGTGCATGAACTGGAGGACGAACCTTTCAACTTCAATCTGTCGCTTTTCGAGCGCATGGTATGCAACAACATTGAGCTTGATACGCTGAGGCGCCAGCGTCGAATGATTCCGGAGATACGCCGCCTACTTCAGCCGATCTATGGCGATAAACTGAAAGACCATGCAAGCGTCTTGAGTGAAGATAATCGACCTCCTGTCGAAGGCATGGGTGGGGTCAACTCGTTCTTCTTCACCCACGAATGGCCCGAGTCCCGAGATAACAACCAGTCAGCCAAGAATGAACAAGAAGCTGCTATGATTGTGGGCTTCTTTGATTACCTCGTTCTGAATGGGGTAGATCCAGCGAAGATTACTGTATTGACGTTCTACAACGGCCAGCGCAAGCTGCTCACCTCAAAGTTGAGGCGCCATCAGAATCTTTCTGGTCAACCGCTCAAAGTCGTTACCGTTGATTCTTACCAGGGCGAAGAGAATGATATCGTTCTCCTTTCCCTTGTTCGAAGCTCAAAGAATGGGAGCATCGGCTTCCTGTCGGTCGACAACCGAGTCTGCGTCGCGCTTTCTCGTGCTAGGTAAGTCGTCTGCTTAGCTTCCTACGAAACCTGTGACCCAGTTTCATATAGCTAATAAGAGCACAGGCGGGGATTCTACTTGTTCGGGAATGGAGAGAATCTCGTTTGCGGCAGCGACACTTGGGAAGCCGTCATAAAGGTCCTGTGGGGACGTGCCAACAAGAAAGGGGTTCCAATCGCGGGTCCATCTAAGCGTATAGGCTACCATCTTCCACTTGCTTGCCAGAAACATGGCAACAAGGTGTTCCTCGAAGACCCCCGCGACTGGGGACATCTAAGCGGAGGCTGTGGCGAGAGGTGTCGCTGCCTTTTACCCTGCGGGCATACGTGTATGCTGACCTGTCATCCGTAAGTTATTTGTACCTCCTACCCTCGTTTGACAACGCTCATTCAATGAAGATTTGACAACTCTCGCATCAATTGCATGCAGCAGTGCAACAAGCCCTGCAGCACGTGTGGCCAAGCCTGCAGCCAGAGCTGCTCCGACCCCTGTAGATGCACGTACTGTGACCGTCGTACTGGCGGCAAGAAGGCCATGATCAAGCCAATGCAGAATACGACCAGCGCCGTTCAACAAGCACTTCCAAGCGTCTCACTCCATACTCATCCTTCTACGCTTCGAACATCTTCCACAAGCCGCGCAGCCGCAGCCGCGATGATTGCAGCTCCGGACACGGTCTCAGAGAAATCTGGCAGTACTCGCCACCAGTGGCAGGCTTACGCCAATGGAGGCGTGAAGACAGATGACACTAAGGCATGGCAAAAGCAGCGCAAGGAAGCGGCTAAGTTTCAAGAGCTGATATCGAACGGCTCTTCTGCGTCCAGCTCACTTCCCCCCGGGAAGCTCATACAGATGTCACCTAAGAAGAAGATGCCCCAGCTGTCCTCTGAAACAACGAACCTACTGATTGACTTGGTTGAGGATGGCCTGCCGACAGCGAGAGCGGCACCGTCAACTCCGTGCAAGTCTAGGTCTGGACGCACGTCGTACAAGGAGAAGTTCTCGTACGTTGGCGAGATGACCAGTCCGATTAGCGAGAAGGAGAAGGAGAAGGTGGGGAAGCTTGCTCCTGCCCCGGTGTTTAATCTGCTGGACTGAGGGCTCTCGGGTATCTATGGTACGATCTGGTGGGAGCATCACGCTTCTTGTCCTGTATACCGAAGGCTTTTGATCTCTGTGTGTATGGGGGACAGTTGGTGGCATCAGGGTTCAATTGTCGAGAAAGGCACAAGGTACGCGTATGGAGCCACGGTGCCCGGCTCTGGAAGCAGGACGATGTACTCTCTACAGACATGGTGAATAAGGGTCAAGAATTAGAGTGATACCACTCGTCAATACGATATGTATCTTTCCGCTTTGTTTTGCCTGTCGTGATATTAGTCGCAAAAAATTCTAAGACCAAGCCCAGGAACACGCTGACCCAGCTCGGAAAAGACTGTCCCCCAATTTCTGTGAGTTTTCTTGGCCTCTCCGAACACTTTCGTGCTGTGCGCAAAGCCGCGAATATTCCACAGTAACATCACGTCATCACTCCACTTTGTAGCCAACCAATCAACCCCGCAACTACCATGCAGAGAACCTCTACATCGGCAAACAACAAGCGCAACGATGGCATCCTCAGACGATCTCACAAACCTGCAGACGCCTCCATCATGCACAGCGGACTTCTGTCTCATTCCGCTGGGCACGCCGACAGCGTCAGTGTCTAAAGAGGTAGCTGAGGTGCAGCGGCTGCTCAAGAAGAGCGGCCTGGAATACTCGATGCATTCGGCGGGAACTACTGTCCGTAAGTCCATCAGAATGCTTTCTCTGTTATGATCCTTTGGTATTCGATGTACCATATCAAGGTATGATGCAAAGGGACATGGGAGCTGATAAGAAGCAGAGGGTTCGTGGGACGAAGTAATGAAGGTCATCGGGCAATGCCACGCCATGCTGCATCAGAACGGCGTGGTCAGGATCCAGAGCGACATCCGAATTGGAACGAGGACGGACAAGAAGCAAGGGTTCAAGGATAAGGTGGCGGCGGTGGAGAAGCTGTTGAAGGATGATGCGGCTTGAACGACTTCGCTGTCGGGTTCGATCTGACGAAGCGATGGTATCGCAAAGAGCTATCAAGGAACGGTGCGCAGGCATGGAACATGAGGGCTGTCAACGTTTCTGTGTACCATGGTTGCTCCCATGGATGCTGGTGCTGCCTCCACATGTGACCTGCACCAACCAGACCCTTGTATCTAGACGCGTTCGAAACAACATCAACAACAACAACAGAGTTCACACTGCACCTAGGGCGTCACAACAGAATCATCGCGTCTACCCGCAAACGCGATGTTTGATGTGCCCGCCAAACGTCAAAAATGAATCACCGGGCTATACATGGTCGAATTATAGCCGCCCCCTTTTCTACGATTCGCCATATGCTTGCTCGACCAGAGCCTTGCTGGGATGCTCGTGAGGTTTCGCAGTGTTTTGGGAGTAGTGACAGGCGCACGGTGGGCTTGCGACGGGGATGCGCGTGCGCGAGATTAAGGGGATGCCTGTAAGGACGGGGGTGGACGCCGTGGTGTTTGGCCGGCCAGCGCCATAGTGAGAGAGAAGGCCAGGGAAGAGGATTTGATAAGAAATGATGTGCTGCCGCTGCGTATCGATTGACACGGTACACAGCATCTGCAATTTGATCCCGCTCTTCCACCTTCTCCAGACTTGACTATTATTGCTGTGCATTAGCTCCGTTTTCTTCCGAGGCGTTCGCAGTTCGCACGGCCCCTGCTCCGAAGAAAAAAGTTCGGATCCACTCGTCCGCAGGCGAGAAGCGAAGCTGCACCCTCTGCATCATCGCCAATCCTGAGCCTGCCAACTTCCGTCGCTTTCCCTTCTCACACCACTATCACCCGCCCATCCACTCGCAAAGCCGCCCATCGCCCGGCTTATTATTTCACATCGTCGCGCCTCAGACGCAGCAATTGCCTGGTATTTCGGACGGTGCATCCAAGGCACTGTTCACGTGGGAACCAGGAGGAATGCACGCGACCCCTTCACGAGCCAAACCTCGCCGCAGATAATAACCGCCCATCGCTACAACGCCCGCCGACTCCGTCATACCGGTCCAGCGCATCGCGCACACAGTAGCACACAATGGCTTTCAACTTCAACTGGTCGCCGCTCATCGCGGATACGTCGAGAGCGCGCGACATGCTGACGACGGCCCTAAACAAAGGCCCCAAGCCGCCCATCATCGTCGACGACATCACCGTCACCGAGCTGAACCTGGGCTCGACTCCGCCCGAGCTGGAGATACTAGAAATTGGAGATCTGGCTGAAGATCGGTTCCGGGGCATCTTTAAGATGACGTACACGGGCGATGCCTTCCTGACACTCAAGACAAAGGTTCAGGCCAACCCGCTCAACACATATCTCTCCACCAAGCCCGATTTCGCGTCACCGGAGCCTCTCGCTGCATCAGCTGGGTTGACGATACCGCTGCAAATCACCCTGTCGGATATTAGGCTGTCGGGGTTCGTCATACTCGTGTTTTCGAAGCAAAAGGGCGTTACACTGGTATTCCGGAACGATCCATTAGACTCGTTAAAGGTTTCATCGACATTCGATTCGATACCGTTTATCAAGAACTACCTTCAGAAGGAGATTGAAGGCCAGTTACGTGTGCTCTTCATGGAAGACTTGCCGGCCATCATCCATCGGTTATCGCTACGGTTATGGTCACCCGAATTCCAGGAGCTCGATGCAGAGACGGAAGAACGATTAGACAGCTCAAAGAGCACTATTGCTCCTATTGATCCTCTATCTAGCCCACCACAAGACGCCGTGGATGAGTTTGGCAATCCGATTGATGCATCTCAAATGGCGACACTTGCGCTCGACTCTGCTTCGGAGATACACGCTTCTTTCTCACAAAAGAACATGCTGCGGCTTGCGGCGCTATCGCAGTCTCAGCGCACCCTATCACTCTTCACCCCAAACATCCGCGAAGCCGTCTTCCGCGCCTGGGCAAGCAACCCCGAGCGTCCAGATTCAGGCATCTCAACACCCGCACTTACCCAGTCGAGCCTATCCAGGATACAATCTACATTCGCCAGCGTCAAGTCCAATGCCTCGTCTGTTGCCTCAGGTAGCACAGGACAAGACACCGATGCTTCGCGACCCACCCTATCCTCAAATTACTCCTCCTCCGCAGGTTTGAGTCTTGGTGCTAACCGATCTCGGGGCCACCAAATGCGCAAGCGCAAGAAGCGCGTCGTCGACCTCCGAAAGAACCGCGACGGGGCAGAATCTTCCGGCCTCTCTACCGAAGCCAACACTCCGCTCACCAGCACTAACGTGTCGGAAACCGCCAGTGTCATCCCCGAAGAGCGCGAGCGCGAAGAAGAGCCCATCGGATCCACGCCACCAAGAACACCCTCGAAAACTGTGCACGGCGTCCTCGATGCCGGCGAACCAAGCCGACTCCGCGAAACGGAAACGTCCGCCCCAACGGACGGCCTCCTCCCTCCCGCTCCTCTCCTCTCCGATCCGCCCAGATCAAAGGCGAAGCAAGTGGCCTCCACGCCTGTACATCACCTCGTCGAGACCGAACAGCAGGAAAAGAAACACTCCCGTCCTCCACTCTCCCACAACCGCATCCGCTCCACCCAACAAGCTTCTTCCCCCCTCCTCCGCTCCCTCTCCTTCGACAAAGTATCCTCGCTCTCCGCGGCGCATAACAAGGGCCCGCTCTCGCCGCCTTACGCAGAGAGCACAACAAGCTCCTCAGGCGGCATCCTCGAGCAAGCATGGATGCTCAAGATGGCGCAGGAAATCGCGAAGAAAGTGCGCGAGGAGAAGGACCGGAGCAGGAGTCCGAGTCCGCCGCAAGGACCACGGTCCCGGTCGTCGAAGAGGGCACAAGGCTTGTGGGATGGCGCGGATGAGATGATGGAGGCGCCGCCCGCGTATGTTGCGTGAAGTGCAGAAAGCGAAGAAGCGGGCGGTGAACGATGTTACGATTGAAATGTGTCACGATGGCGTTTTGAAAGGTTTGATTTTTGGCTTTTGGCTGATCGCTCGCTCGCTTGTTGTTTTGCTAGTCGGTCTCTTTTGTATTTGGGCGTGTAAGAAAAGTGTGATTGGAGCGTAAGTGCGTGCTTAATTGCTGAGCGGTTCGGCGTGCGTTGTAATCGTAGTGGTTTGTGTACTGAGCGTGTAACATAGAAGGGGATGGTGGTAGACGAGAGCTACGGTGTTGGCATGGGAAGAGATGGAGTGTATATATTGGGGGTGGAGAGGGGATGGAGGAAAGTAGGAAAAGTGGTGTTCTTTGGCGTATACCCACCCTCTGCTCATGTAGCGGCGTTTGAGATAGACAATCGCATTGTTCTCGCCTTGGTCCTTCGCGGTGCCCTTGATGTGGATGTGGGTTTGAAGATAACGCGTGTTATGCTGTACACGACTTATTAGACACGAGGGACGTAGGTATGTCTATCGTGCTGAGCGTATGCACCACGCTAAATCGACGCTTTTGCAGGCTTCCAGAGGTCGTGAGATGTGCAACACCTGCAATCATATCTCGGCACAGCCTCCCCTCATCAGATATCAGGAACTGGTTTTCACTTCTTCATTATACTACTACATCTGAATAGCTATACACACCGAAGCTATGCTCGCTCTTTACTACTATCCACCAAGCCATATACACCGGAGCCTTACGCACTCTTTCCACGGGAAGAATGTCTATGTCATGTTCTTGAGCAGGTACGCAAGACCCGCCCACGTCTCCTCACCGCTAGGCTTGATCTGAGCCGCAGGCAGCACGAACCCGTTGGCGCCCGTGTCGCGAAGCTCGACAGTCATCGAGTACTTCACACCCGTGTTGCTACCCGCATTCTCAAGCGCGTAGTCGACCGAGGAGCCAGAAACCTGGTAGATAGTGGAGCAGATAGGACCAGCGGTGAACGTCGTGCCGTGGACAGCCTTGAGCGCGGCGACGGCGCCCTTTGCGAGGCTGGCGTAGCTCGCGGAGTTGGGGACTGTGCCGGAGCAGGTGTAGCCGTAGGGGTACATCCATAGCTGAGAGTACGAGTGGATGTCCATGTAGAGGATTGCGCCCTTTGCGCTGGAGGCGATGCTATCGAGTTGGGCGCGGAGCGCCTTGTTCTCGACGGTGTCGCCTTGGGCTTGGCCCTTGTAGTCCTCTGCGCAGGGGTTCGTGGAGGCGCCGTTCGCCTGGCTCCAGTGGTTGGGCCAGTTGCGGTTGATGTCTGTGCCGACGCAGCTCGAGGTCGTGATGGACTTGCGGTTCTTGCGCCACATGCGGTCGGTGGACTGGGTGTAGGCGAAGCCGTCGGGGTTGACGATCGGGAAGATGTAGAAGTCGTACTTGTTCTTGTAGGACGCGTCATCGGTGTTGGTGGAGGTGAGGAGCTGGTATGCTGCGTACTCGACGACCATCGTGGTGATCCACTCGCGGGCATGCACGGTGCCATGCCATACCACGCCCTTCTGCGAGCCCTTGCCGCCGGAACCCCAGATGTGGATACCCTGGATGTTACGTCCCTCCAGAGAGTTACCTGCTGTAATGATCTCGGAGTTGCTTGGGTAGGCAGCAGAGAGGTCCTTCAGCCACTGCAGGTGCTCCGCAATGGTGTGGTAAGCATTGAACCAGGTCGCGTTGGGAGCCGCGGCGGCAGAGAAGTCGGCTGATATACCGTTAGCGTATGGCCGAGATTGCAGTGGGTAAAGGGTAATTACAGGCATAAGTCTCGAAGATCTCCTCTTGGGCAATCGAAGCACCAAGATCCTCGTGCATGACCAAGGAGCTGTAGCCCTGGATTCCAGACTCAAACTCCAAGGTCTGGAGAGGAGGGACTGGGATATCGACGACCGAGCTGGTTGCGACCTTGCCCTTCCATGTGCTTAGCTGGAGCTTGTTCATCACCGAACTGAGCTTGCTAGAATCTTCGCCGACGGTGACACGGTAGACCTTCCAGCCATCGTAGTTGACCTTGTTTTGGACGGCTGCGGCAGATGCCAGGCCCAAGATGGCCGAGGAGATAGCGAAGAACTTCATGGTGGAATTGACGAAGTGAGGCAACGTGAACAAATCGAGAACACCTACCGTAGTACTTATAGTCGATACTGAGCGGTCTGGAGCAACATGTAGATCAAACAGATCTCTCAGTGTCTTTACACCTGCCCGTAACGAGTAGATGATGAGCGGGGGATGTGCCCCGTCCAGGAAGTTCGAATTCCAGGCGAATGGTATCTCGCGGTGACTTAATCTAAAAAGCTGCCATATAAAAGCACCGCACGCGTGACGATTCGGCCGGGCCTGTCCTACCTTAGGCTACCTGCATCTTAATTCCTTGCAACCAGTGGCCGTAAACGCCTCTCTGGCTGTGGCGATCACCGCTCGTGCCGCTGGCGAGTCTGGGCACAAGGCTTATCGACAAGCTTAAGTGCAGTATCTCATCCATTAGCTCCCGGAAGCTGGAGAAGACAAAACGATGGTGGCTTGGTTTTGCACAACGACCTTCCACATTGGATGAGGCCCAGGAACATCGCTAAGGAAGGTCAATCAGGCTGCGGGGTCCTGGCAAGAAGAGGAAGTTGCTTTGGACCAAGCAATTTGTCGCGCAGTATGCTCGGGGCCCTTGAGATAAGAGTATAGGGCAATGATGTTGGATAGGTGGTGTTGTGTTTTACGGGGGAGGTTGGAGGAAACGCGGAGGGTCCCACAAATCCATCGGGCGCGAAGATCTTGACACTAGCGAGCACATCGCAAGAAGCAGGGGCGGTCTCGTGACGTGCAATCTTCTGCTGGGGGAGGAAATTGCGAATGATTTCGTTCCGATGTGCGTTGTGTGAGGAATACACCGAGCGCAATCACAATTGTACAACCAATTGTACGTCGCGAAGTCCTTATGCCTCCCAAATAGGCTGTGCACCCCCTCGCACCCTGAAACACGAGCACCCCTACACAACGAAGCTTAGCCGGAACATGTCTGCGTAGAAGGTACGCAACCTACTGCGGCCAATGTAGACTTTCTGGAGGATTCTTCTTTTATGTTCGAGATGCCACCAGAAAGGGTCATAAACTACGCTGGAGCGCTAACCGTTTGCGCATTCCAAATGCCGCCAGTTACCGCGGGCCGACATTTCGTTCATCGTCACTTCTCCGCATGTTCGAGCACGACACAGCGAGTGCGGCCAGCGTTGCGAAACCAACGAAGTCTGAATACTGAGGTATATATTGGTCGCAATACGATGAAGGAAGCCCGGTAGCCTATAGGAGCATAGTCGAGGTCACGATCATCGCCGATGTGTTTACTCGGCTTCCGAACCTGAAGCCGACGACATTTCACACGCCGGACCGCTTCAACAACACCATCCTGGACGGAACGGTAATGATCGGATGGAGTCGACAACTTCCCCACAGCCGCCCGCAGAAGCCGTGCCGGATGCTGCCCAAGGCGACGAGCCACCTAAAATCAAGAGAGCGCATCAAGCATGTTTGAACTGTCGCAAGAGGAAGAGTCGATGTCTTTTGTATGAAACGCCTCGATGCCCCAAATTTTCAATTGCATGCTGATGATCCGATTCAAGAGACAATGACGGATCGGTACCGTGTCTTCGTTGTAAGCGAGATAACCTCGACTGTGTGCTGGGTGGCAGCAACCGTGGAGGTCGAAGAGTACGTCGCAAAACAGTAGAGGAGGGTATTCTCCCTTCCTTGACCAATTACCACCAAGAAGAGAGTAGTTTCCCTTTAGGCAACGTTGGAACGACACCATGGGTCCGGGCCGACCCTGCCTCTCAGCTACCCGAAGGAGACAACCAGCTTCACAGATCCGAAACGTCAACATCCGATGAGATGACCTTTCCTAATCTACAGAATCCTTCCGATGCTCTTGGTATACTTGCAAGAGTTGCAGAGTCTAGCTCGGAGGAGACTGCGCCCAATAACAATGCTCAACCAACAACTCAACCAGTCGTCGCACCCCCAGTACGTACGCAATCGTCAATGACATATGGTTATGATCCACTTGATAAAGGGACCATCACGTTACCTACAATACACCAATTGCTTGCGCGATACCAAGAGAACTACCACCCTTACTACCCGCTAGCCCGCGTAGAGACCTTTGATACCTCAAGGCTGGCCCACACGGCGAAGACAGAGCCTCATCTATTAACAGCCATTCTTGTCATCGCGTCCAAAGACCTGGTTGAAGAGCCCTACATCTACGAAGCATGCTCGGGGCATATGAAGAGCCTCGTATCCACCTTGGCTGCTGGCGGTGACGCAGGTGTCGAAGCTGTCGAAGCTCTTTTAATCCTTGCCGAGTGGGCTCCGTATACACAAAGGAACTCGGGTAAGGTCGGTAAAGGCGAAGAAGACAAGGAAAGTTGGATGCACGTCGGCTTAGCGCTACGCATAGCTTACTTTCTGGCTCTGGACAAGTACTCTTTCCGTTTCGTAGATCAGGAGAAGGACCCCGACCATGATCGCAAGCGTCTCTTGTGGACATCCGCCTATGTTTCAGACCGACACATCTCTATACGCATAGGAAAAGCATTCTGGTCGAGAGGCCCCGGTCCGCTCACAACGCTTCGGCGTGAGGACTATCCTTCGCTGTTCCCGAGAAGCGCCAATCAGGAAGACTATGCAAGTATTTTCCAAGGTCAGTGACTAATTTCTTTCTTTCCCCAGCGTGTACTAATTAGTCCAGCCAATCTGGAACTCACCCAGGTCTTCAGCAACGTCCATGACACCCTCTACTCGAACCCGGGTTCCAGTTTCCGCACGCACATGAGTGGCAGTTACATTAAGTTCATCGACGATTTCCGTGCCGCCATTTACGGTTGGAAGAGTGTATGGGGTACACTTACCTGCTCACCGCCTCTGAAGGCTTGTCTACTAATGTCTTACGATTATCTGCGATTATATATCAACGCGTTTGCCTTTCAAGCGACGATCCTCCGCGCGCTCCCCGCTACTAATGGGTCCATAGACCCCTCCGCAGGTGGGCACAGCGACCGGCGAGGATCGAAAATGCACGCTCCGCAGCGCGTCTTCGTCAACAATGTAGGAGCAGTTGGAGATGCACGGTTCATCTACGAAGGGCTTGATGCAGCAAAAGCTATCCTGACCACTGCCAATAACTTCGTCGACCCGGAAAAGTCGCTTCGCTACATGCCACTGCGGTACTACCTCTATCTGGTCTATGCCGGCGTCTTCCTCTACCGAGCACGCTGCACGGGCGTCATAAGCAACGACGAAGATCGCGCAATCCGCGCCATGATCAACGAAACCGTCATTCGTCTTCAGCGGAGCAGCGTGGGCGCCAACGTTGGGATTCACCATCCTGGCTCCCGCTACAGCCAGCTGCTCCGACTCCTCTGGGCCAAAGCACCTCGCAAAGACAAATCCGGCAACACCACCTTCAGGCATCCAGGCACGCACGTAGCAAGTCACTCTCTCGATAGCGGTAGTGGAAACTACCCTCCTCTTCCAGGCCAAAGCGGCGTCTCGGCTCAGTCACCCTCACATACTGGCAGCACTGGTACTGCGGAGAGCCCTGCGATGACCGAGCAGATGGGTGATTTTGGGTGGACTGATCTCGGTGCTGTCGGAGACTTTGCCATAAATGGGAGCGGGATCACCGGACCGGTCGATGAGGCAGCGCTGTGGTCAGGTTTCTTGCCGTTGGATATGGGATGGAGTTCAGCGATGGGAGGCTCAGGATTAGGGTGGGATGGCATGGGATTCGAGGGAGCTGAATTGGGGATGACGTTCTAGTTAACGTTGCCATGTTATGGAACGGTACGTTGTGGTGTGAAGGAAGGCTAGGCTAAGAGTAGACTATCGCGCGTTAGCTCCCGTCCATTTGTCACAGCAATCCACCTGTGACCAGTCGGGTTCAGCTCCGGAAGCTTGACAAGCTCACACAGGTCCTACCCCGAACACGTATCTGACGCAACCCAAGTAAGCATATACATCAACATCATCGACCCTCATGCGCGAGACCAGAAGGCCAGCGTCTATTCAGAATCATGCCCAGAGTCACCGTTCATCTTGTTTCCCTACAACCCACCAGCAACGCCTCAAACTTCATCAATGAACTCAAGCTAGTGAGCTTTGACGAGCCACCATATATCATGAAGGGCAAACCATGCGGCTGGGTACAAAGTCCCCGCAGTCTCCAAAAAGAGGAACTGACCGACCATGACTGGGACATCTTTCTCCTCACCAAGTCCGAGACCCTCCCAATTGGAATGGCCGGGTCACTAGCGAACTATATATCCATCACCGTCGAAGTGCCTCAGGCGCAATACGACAACCTCCTATCCCAAGTGGACCAAAAGCCCCAGCCAGGGAAAGAAACACCCCCACTGCCAGAGGAATGGCAACCAGACGAAGTCCAAGCCGGCAGACGAGGCTCAAAGTTCTACGGCAGGATCCCCTCACACGAAGTGCTCGATGCCCTCGACCGAGAAGAACACCCCGGCGAGCTCAGGCTAGATCATCCCATGGCATGGTTCCTATCCAGCGCAGAACCAGCTAGCATACGAGGCTCGCCGACTTGTTTCTTCAATCTGTTCAAGTATAAGGATGGCGATAAGTCGACGCATGATAGCTACATGCGGGGTTTCAAGGAAAAGTTTGGACCTGCGTCTGGTGCGCAGGTGAGGTTTATGGGACCTGTTGGGGATTTGAGGTTTGGGGCGGAGGAGTCAGGTGGGGGACAGGATGGCGGCGGGTGGGATGAGTTGAACCTGACGCAGTATGATAGTGTGTGGCATTATGCGTATATGTTAAGTACGGATGTGTATAAAGAGTTGAATAGGGAGAAGGTTAGGGGGTTGGAGGATACGTGTATTCTTCTTGTAAATGAGTTGGCGCTATGAGCGTTACATGTTCATGGCGGTAAGTTCGTTTCTATTTCTATGAGTGCTTACGGGAAGCTAAAAGAACGGTCGATTCAAGATACCTCTCTACTACAAACTGTTGTCGGAAGGTGTTGTGCATGCACCTGATAGGAGTCACCCTACACTAGCCTACATAAGCATTTTCGCTACTCTCGCAATCCATCACTCCTGCACTCAACGTTTTCCAGCACAACCGACATATACAAGCCTCCATAATCTGTCTATGTGCAAGGTTTTGCTCGACTATACCATACGTACCTGTAAGGTATCGCTGAGTTGAATGGCTAAAAATATCAACATTTCCCTACGCTGTGGTTTGCGCCCCCGCCCCCGCGGTGATGGGCTGCAGTGCTACACCAGCAAATTTGGATCCCTGATATTTATGTGCCTTATCTGGTTAAAGGCGGAACTACAAGCCTATGAGCTTGCATCGTACCGTTGCACGCTGCCTTGTCCTCGAAACACAACAATATCAACTCGAGCTTTCGGGGCGCTTAACAATCTGCATGCCCCTTACTTGGCGGCGAGAAGCAAATACCGCATTCTCATATCCTTTTGATTCCTCAGCAGCTCGTGCAATTGAGCTCTTTACTTAAAATATTCTACACAATGAGTCTCGGGCCCCTGACAACAGCATTCGTACCTGCCCCAGGATGCAACGACACCATTTACGGTAAGATCTATAGCGACGGCACCGTCAGCGATAAGTGGCACAGTCTCGGACTCACAAACACCACATCTTGCTATCCTACTTCCTTCACCGAAAACGCCTACTATTCTCCTGGATTGTGCCCGTCGAATTGGTCGTCCGCATGTGACCGTATATGGCTAGTTGGGTCGACGAACACTGAGACGAGGGTTACATGCTGTCCTGCGTAAGTCTGCAGTCACACCGACAAAACATCACATAGAGGAATGCTAAGAGTTGAGTGCATAGTGGCTATGTATGCTCGACAACCACGGACACGCTGGCATCATGGAACGCGATGAAGTGTCGTAAAATGTACACTACCACGCCCATGCCCACGATTACCGTCCCGCAAGATGAAAGTGCGACAACGAATTATGTTAAGACGGTGCTCGGACCGAACGTCGAGGTTTTCGCGCAACACATAGAGGTTCGGTACAAGAACGGAGATCTGGAGATTGATGCTTCTACGACGAAGATAGCGTCGTCGCGTTTGGCAAGTCTTACGAGCGCTGCCCCGTCGCGGCCGACTTTGAGTGAGAACGAGACTTCAGCTACCAGTGAAAATCCTGCTGAGACTTCGGGCGCGAATGGGACTAGCACTGACGACAATGCTTCGGTTGCGAAGCATGAAGACAAGAAAGGCTTGACTGCAAGCGCATACGCAGGCATTGGTGTCAGCATCGCTGCGGCTCTTGTAGCGCTCGTCGGAACCTCTTTATGCTTCCTTCGGAGACGCAACAAGACCAAGAAGCCTACCGAGACGGCCGCCACAGGGTGGAGACAAATGGCTAGTGCGGCTGAGATCGCCAATTCGACACCGGTGTGCGAGGTAGGATCAAGGGAAGCTGCCGAGGTAAGAGGCGATCATGCCTTGCCAGCTGAACTAGATCCGAATAGAGTACACCAGTTAGAATAGTCCGTGTATACTTGAACATATGGGCTCCATCAAGTTGAGCACCTACCATTTTCAATCAATCTACCTTTCTAGCAACCACCTCACCCCCTTCAATGTATCCTCCACAAATTCAGTGCTCCTCTTCATCTCTGGATAGTTAGTCCAGAACATATGGCCATACCCAGCATACAGATCAAACCTCGTCAGCACCCCAGCCTCCCTTAGTTTCCTATCGTACAACACCGCCTCGTCCCTCAGTGGATCTAGCCCGCCAACCTGGAAGTAGGCCTTTGCTACATCCTTATGCCCATTTGGATGGGTGAAAGGATCCCACAACGGTGATTTTTCTTCGGGTTTGTAGATAGCTTCTATCATGCCCGGCTGCAAGTCTTTGAGGACGGGATCCGAGCGGGAGTCATAGCGCGAGCGGTAGAGCGGGGCGAGATGCTCTGGTACATTGTACTCAGGAAGCACGGCGGGGACGCAGAGGTATTGCCCCGTTATTGGAGGGGAGAGGGACGTATCACGGGACAGAAGGGCGAGGACGGCTGCAAGGTTACCGCCCGCGGAAGCTCCACCGACAATGACGCCTTGAGTGGGTGTTGCTTTAAGCGATTCAGCGTTGTTGAGTGCCCACTTCAGAGCATCCCAGCAGTCCTTGACGCCGATGGGAAATTGATGCTCGGGTGCAAGTCTGTGTAATGAATCAGTCATGCAAACTGTAGGTCCGCTGTGGAGAAACCATACCTGTATTCGACATTCACGCACACACATCCCAGGTCCCGAGCAAACATCCTGCAATTTAGATCTTCATCTGTGAGATCGCCCATACTCCAGCCTCCCTCGTGGTACATCATGACAAGCGGGCTGCCTCCCTTTGGGGGTCCTTTAATAGGCTGGTACACACGCGCACGAATAGAATAACCATCTCTTGCGGGTACTTCATGCGTTGACTCTGAAACCTCATCTGGTATGGGACCCGGAATGAGATATAGATGCCGCAGTCTTCGAAGGTGCTCCGCACGGCTGGCGCGAACTTCGAAGAAGTCATTACCCTTGATGTCGAGGGGACGAGCTTCGAAGGCCTGTAATACGTTTACTGGTGCTCTTTTGGTACCTTGCAATGATTGTACCTTTCGATAGTCCTCCGCGACCTCGCCAGATGCTAATACCTCATCACGGGTGAGATGAGCCATGATGCCGTGCTGGTTCTGAGACAGCCGGTCAGTCTTCAAGTAGTCAACTATCTCAAGTTGGGAGTGCTGACGAGATCGCCAAGTACTCGAGATTGAACTGAGGAGCTTACTGCGGAGATCGTCAACGTTGTTGCAATGCTCTTGTACACCCCTAAAAGAACTCCGACTGGCACGCTAGAGACTTCAACGCTCAAACGCTGAATGAGATTGTCTGAGACTCGTCGTAGACTATCGAGAAGATATCACCGCTATTTCAACATTCCTCAGGCGTCAGCTCAGGCGCCCACGCCGCAATAAGCTCGTCCGAATCCCCACGTACGGAAGTCGCGGGGCAACCTCAGGCGGGGAAGCTACCCTGGTTACACCTTCCTCCAATCCAGTAACGTCCCATACAAACAGCAACCACATACCACAACGACGTCAGTATAACCAAAACAATGCACCAACGACGAACTTCCCAAACGCAAGCATCTGCTCCTCCACCACCGTCCACTTCTTCTCCTACATCCCCCCGCACAATGCCCACCACCCACCTCAAGGCTCCGCTCCAAGGCAAAATCGCCCTCGTGACAGGCGCAACAGGCGGCATCGGCACCGCGATATGCCGCCGTCTCGCTGCGTTGGGCTGCTCGCTCGGAATCCATTACAACACCGACCAGGACGCTGCGCTAGCGCTATTGGAGGAATTCAAGGAGGAGTACATGCATGCGTTTGGGAGCAAGTTTGTGTGCTATGGTGCGGATTTGGGGAACTACGAGGAGGTAAGATATAAACGTTTTTCTTCTACCAGTGCATAGTGAAGTGAAGGTGTTATGTTGCGTGTGTGGACGGAATGCTGACGTTAGCAGGTCAGAGAGCTGCATGAACATATCGTCGCTCTGCTGGGTCCGCCTAACATCCTGATCAACAACCATGGGGCTACCATTCAGACTCAGGTCAAATCTATCGACGAGGTGTCTGTTTCCGCGTTCGAAGATGCCTGGCGCATCAATTGCGGTTCTTCTTACCTTCTGACCCAGCTCTGCATGCCCGCGTTGGAGGGCGAGGGATGGGGAAGGGTTGTGTTTGTTTCGAGTGTGGCTGGGATCACGGGCGGGATTATTGGACCACATTATGCGAGTGCGAAGAGTGCACTGCATGGACTGATCCATTGGCTTGCCACGACATACGCAAAGAAGGGGGTGAGTAGTGTCTCATCTTGGAGTGGTAGTTGATGGACGAGCTAATGGTAATGCAGATTACTGTCAATGGGGTGGCGCCGGCGCTGATCGAGCAGACGAAGATGTTGCCTGGAAGTAGTGAGGAGCTGGCGAAGAGTGGGTCCATCCCTATCACAGGGCAAGGGTAGCGCTAACGACGCCACAGAGGTTCCTGTGGGAAGGTTAGGTACTCCGGATGAAGTCGCGGAGACAGTGCTTTGGATGATCAAAACGTCGTATGGTGAGTAACATTCGGCACCTGTACATGATTGTAAGCTGACAATCTAAGTGACGAACAAAGTCATTGCCGTGGATGGCGGAATGGTTCCGCAACACTGAGTTGCACACACGAGCACTGTGCGGTACCTTTGGTGATGGCCGAGGTAGTATCGGAGATGTTTCGGTAGTCTATGGACACCCGTACAAAAATTATGTACGTCAAATTGTAGTCTCTATCGTGAGTTTGTATACCCAACAGAATGTATCCCACGAGGATATGAACACGCCAAAGGGCTTTTAGCAGAAAAGGGGATATACCGCATCGCCGTGGATTGCCCTTTTAGTCTAGCACCTGGTCCGACACCTAAAACGTCGGGCCGCTGAAGCAAAGCTCGCCCGAGTTCTGCCCCGCGCTAAGATGGGCGCTACTGCACTGAATGATCCAGCCCAGGATCGTGGACTTGTAATGCAGCATTTAGAAGCAGAAGACCTGGTCCTCGAGCTTGCTGACAGGCCTTGCCTTCTGGTATCCCAAGCCCTCGGTAGCCTTCTTGAGCGCAGAGATCATAGGCGGGGGTCCACACATGAGGATCTTGACGTCCGAAGCCGGAGCGGGGAGCTTAGCCTTGATCATGTCGGCGGTGACGAAGCCCACGCCGCCATCCCACTTCTCAGGCGGGTTGTTGAGCACATAGTGTACTCTGAATTTGGGGTCCTTTGCCGCAATCGCATCGATGTCCTCCTTCAGCAGGATATCCTCGGGGTTGACGTTTGCGAAGATGAGATCGACCTCGGTCTTGTCGCCTGATGCGCGGCCGCGCAAAATTGCCTTGATGATCTGCAGCATGGGCGTGATGCCGGTGCCACCTGCGATCATGCCAAAGTGTCTGACGAGGTTGGGCGTGTAGACCATGGCGCCCTTGGGACCTCGGACCTTGATTGTCTGGCCGACGGCCAACGAGGCGACGTGCTTGGAAATGTTACCCGTGGGGTAGGACTTGATGAGGAGATCGATGTAGCCGTGGTCTTCATCGGAAGAGATGGGGGTGTAGGAACGGACGACTTCCTTGCCGTCAATAGTAGCCGCGAGGGAGATGTGCTGGCCGATGGGCAGACCAAGGATGTCGGTAGGGCGGGGCAGCGCAAGGCGGTAGCTGTGAAGCATTAGCACAAAACGGTATTGAGCGATCGTGAGTGTGTTGCGTACATTGCGGTGTTGTGCGAAAGAATCGTCTTCTCCTTGAGCGGGAATTCCTGGAACTCAGTGGGCTTGAGCACCTTGCGGGGAGCTATCCACAGTCAGTACGAGAGTTCTAGTACTGAGAATGCTGTTTCATCTCACCATTGCTGAAGACCTTCCATCCTCCTAGGATCACAGCCAAAGCTGCGGCGAAAGGTAGCCACTCTTTCTTGACGATTGCAGTTCCTACGATGAGGAGGGCTGAGGGGATATACACGCCCTGGACATACTGGGGTGCGAACAGGCCCGACATGGTGACGAGCGTTCAGTGTGCGAGACTGCGGTCGATTTCGATGGTATTGACGTACGTAGGCAGTCAATTGGGGCCGCCGAGGGGGATATCAAGCGCCGCAATGCGGAACCGGTCGTCTGTGGGGTACTAGATGTCAAGCAGAGGGTCCGGGTCGGCGTATGCAGCGTTCAAAAAACTCCGATCAGACCACCCCTCGGTGATTGCTCGTGCGCAGCGATGATAGGCCCAATAAGCGAGTTGTCTAGCAAGTTGCCTTGTTGGGATGCGACAACGACAGCGGGTTTCGCGTCACGGAAACCGACAGATGTTGTGCGAGTTGTTACAAGGCCTTCTATTTGTATGAGCCAGATTCCATGTCAGGTCTGACGGTGTGTTGCGCGTAGAACTTGTGATTGAAGCGGAAGCGGAATTTTGCATCGCATTGGGAAAGAAATCCCGGCTGTGACCGTAGCGGGCAAGTTCCGCGCTGGTCGCGTGCTTAAGCGAGGTAGGTATACAGAAGCCCAGGCAGCTCCGTTGTCATCTCAGCTTTCCTTATGGTACATCACGAAAATGAAGATCAATTGCAAGAACTATTGCATCTAATCATCCTATGCAGGTGGAAACTTAGCCAGCACAGCGTTATACTCGTTTTGTGTCAGAGGCGTGACCGAGCCATGCTTGAGTCCTGTCGGAAAGCCAGTATAGCTAGATTTGGTATAAGCGCCTCCATCGATGTTCGACGTCTGGTATGGAATATAGCCTGTTGTCGTATCGTCGAGCCACAGATGATAGAGTCCTGATGTCTGCAGATCTGGGAACGAAACCGGCCCTTCTCGAGGATGGTCATTGGTGACATAACCCGATTTTCGAGACCATTCGCCGAAGAGTCCACCGGTAGTTGTTTCTTCGAAAACCTTCAAGCTTTGTCAGCTGATGGTCTAGAAGACTTCATGACAGTGGATGCAGTCCTACGCCAAGTGAGGGGAGTTCTTACGTGACTACCACTGTTGTTCTTGATAAACCTAGCCCAATGACCCGATGTTCCAAGGTATTGGAATTCTTGATCTATCATGGGTGTATCACCAAGAGCATAGTAGTCGGCCGGTGCTGAGAACGTTTTAAAGTCCTTGGTTGTAGCGAAGCGGATCTTGTCCAGACTGGGAGTGCCTGTATGACCTGTATCGGATGCAGCATAGGTTCTTGTTGACCAGAAGACGTAGAATTGCGATGTTGCATCGTCCCATACCGCGGATGGAGCCCACGCCATGCCGGCTACACTAGACTCGACTCTGTCTTATTCAGTAGAGATCATCATCTCCAAACAAGACGCACTCACGTTGCGAGCCATGAGGAAGACCAATTCACCAAATCAGTTGAACTCCATACAACCAAAGCCTTACTGCCGTGGGTTTGTACTTTGTCCCAGCTGAATCCGGAAGCATTCACATCGAGATCTACAATTATTAGGTCAAGGCATACATCCGTTGAAAAGACGAACCAGTGCCGAGCATATACCAAATGCTTCGTGCGCTATTGGTAGCGAGGAACAGATCCCGCACAGCTTTTGTGCCTTACGACAATCAGTCACAATCAAAGTTAATATTTTGAAAGCTTACCAACAGTTGAGGTCAGTACCGGTTGCCCCTTGTTCAGAATTCTGAAAGATGATGGCGAATTGCCATTGGAGAGATATAGCTGGACCTAGAAGCGTTGCATCAGCATTGCTCAATGGTGGCTATGCAAAAGCCCGACCTTCGGATTCGCATCTGTAAAAGTTGATACTAGGTAGCCAACATAATTTGTCGCGCGATCCTGCAAGACGGCGGCAGCTACTACGGAACTGACAGCAGCTAGAACGATCAAGAAGAAACGCATCCTGCTTGTGGAAATGAGCCGTAGGACATGACTATCAGTACATTTATATCTCTATATCGCATCATGTGGTGAGCGATTGTTCCGTCGGAAGAATGGCCTGGTGCTAGGGCCGGTCGTTAGACCCGTAGTCATCCACGAATCACACAGTCTGCCAGAAACCGGTCATATTTTACAGCGATTCCCCGCATTAGCCTCTATACACCCGTCCCTTTATGCCTTTTCGCTGAATGGAGACTAACCAAGACAGGAACCCTAACAGGAAACCCAAGCAGATAAAATGCGAAACACGATGTTTGTGTCATAAAACAGCTCTATGCTGAGGACGATCTTTGGTGCCGCCTCCATTTGGATTCTTGTGCTCCTTTGATACCTATGATGGGATTGAGATGCGGCGGTGGCTGCAACTGCATTGATGGTGATCGAACGAGCTGTCGGACTCGAAGGTATTCGCCGACTGTGCTTGGGCCCATCTTCAGGATCTTCTGGCTGAACTTGGGGTTGCCTGCCGTACGTGCCCGACCAATCAGTCTCTGTGGTGGGTGGTAACTCTTTCGCATGTCGGCGCCGCTGCCAATTTCAAGGTCCTTCTCCCGGTGTGCTGGCTTAAAGCCATCTATATGGACATAACGAATCTCTGTAGTCGGTAAGCTTGAGATGTGTTCGTCAAGAGTGCATACGTACTCCAGATATCGTAACAAAGTTGGGCAATAAACCATATCCAAGGAATGAGCGACATCGTCTGTCCAACACCCCAAGCATTATCGTTGAAACCGTCACCTGCCATCCTCTGTATGTTGCGGCGCTGTCGAAATAGTGCAGCGTAATGTGCAATCAGTAAATTTGCCGGAACCATTATGGTCAGGCTATGATGAACGACTGATCTCAGACTGTGTAGCTTCGCATCATCAATCCTTAAAGTCTTCAAGAATGCGTGAGGCTGACTTGTGGTCATGTTCGGCGTGTACTGCCAGAACCCCAAGGGTATAATTGCACAGAAATTGAACAGGGAGGGAAGGAGCGTCCACTCAAGGGGGGCAAAGCTACCCTGCTCGTTCATAATGTCGGCGGTCCCACGAAGCCTATGACATGCGGTGGACAGCTCTGAAGCGTTGTTGATGGGTGAAGCAGAGTGTGTGCTCAGGACCGTAGCTGCCAGCGTCAGAGGGCCGTGAATGCACAATCCGATGGGAAGCCAAGAGGCGCCCTTGCCCCGAATCTCAAAGTGTCTCTCATGAGACACATTCAGGATCATCGTCATTAGCATTTGTACATTGACAAGCCATTCTAGGTATACCCTTTCTAGGATGGGCGGTGTTTGCAGGATTTGAACAATAATGGCCACAGTTAATGGTATCGCCATGGCGAGATGAGCGCCGGAAGTCCTCTTCGAAATGGTGTATAGAACTCGTTCAAAGGGCTTGTCTAGTCGATCTCGACATTCTGCACACATGCATGATGTTTCATCGTGGCCGTTCGAGGTGCCATTGTCGATATTCTGGATCCCTGGATCCAGCCAGCGGCGGTAACGTGTGAAAAGTACTACAGGAAGGAGCGGTCCAGATGTTATCACTGCGGCTGCTTGGATGCAGAAAGCGATGATAGCTCCGATCCCAGATATGTCCTAAATTAGCATTAGGCATATAGTCAAGAGCATACAGGCTAACAATTGATGCGCGGCGGTACTGACTGGGTTTCCCGAGCCGAAAATGACAATACATGCATTTTCGCAATTCGCAATGTAGTCGGTAACATTCAGGCCGTGATGCTTTGCAGCGCTCACGACATGTTGGAATTTGGTGTATGTATCGCAGTCCATCATGGTGGGCTGGAACTAAGTGAAGTAGACATAACAACAAAAGGAACAGAAAATATATACTTGCGCTCTCGACGTTTGAAAGCTGTACACCCATCTGTTGCAATGTGTACGAGAGTGATTCTTTCTCAAACATGAGCGAAGTGAGTTAGTTGACTGAAGATGCTGATTACGGCCGAGATCGAATGTTGCTAGGAAAGCATGTCCCTAATGGGAAGGTATCAAATGTGCTTACATACGCCCCGTGGGCCTCCTGGTTTCATGTATTGCCGAAGGCACAAAGACTGTGCTTATTGGCTGAGCGCTCGATCGAAACATGTATGTACGTCAGAATGTCGCGCGAATCATTGTCTGATCCGAGCTGTATTTCAAGGCCGGGTGGCTTGCAGCCCTATCACAACAGGCTTTCACATCGTTTTATGAACGACTTAGTCAGTGCCCACGCAATAGTTTCGGACTAAGACACTGCATAGCATTTCCCCCATTGCATATTCTGATCGATAATTCTCCTGAAGCTGACATCCCTTATCTCGTGGGGTGTATCAGTTCTGTGACGCTCGAAACCTAGCTTCTTGTCTTCACCGATCACGACTTTCAATCCAAACACTGTTCCCGTTGAAGAAACCGTTTCGAAGTAGAATTCCCTCAGTTCCCTTACTGCCCCTCCAGTTTCCCCCTATTTCCCACCCTCGTATCTTCTCCTCACCTCCTCTGTCTCCTCTGTCTCCTCGACCTCCTCCATACCCTCCATGTCCTCCCTCATCTCCTCCACCTCCCTCATCGCATTCTCCAACCTCCTGACCTTCTCCTCCTCCCCAACCCCCTCTTCATTCATCTCCCTAAGCATCCTACTCAAAACCATCATGTCCCTTATATCCGCATTTAGAATGATATCACTCGCTCGTCGGGGTCTCATTGGATGACCTGCCTCCATCTCCTCGTGTTCATCGTGGTGGCTGCGAATGCTGCTGGACGATGCGGATTGGTCTGAGAGCGAGAGGCTCAATGAGCTGATGGAGGATTGCTGGGAATGGTTTGAAGTAGAAGAGCATCTCGTGAGGGGGTCAAGTGGAGATGGGCGCCCCGTATCTCCATCCTCGTTAGGTGTCATGGTGTTTTGTTGACTTGCGAGGTGAGTACAGTGCTGTTCTGGTGTACAGTGTGTTGGTCCGTCAAGGGTTCATATTAATAGCCACCCAACGGGTGCAGAGGCATCTGGCCCATGCTGGTTAAGTGAAAGCCTTTCCGATACATTCACTTGGTGAACATCATTAAGGACCGAGGGTGCAGTAACCATATTCATATCATTATTCCCCAAGACGTTTCCACCCGATCTAGAAAACCGCCCATAAAATAAACAACAAGCGCTGTATGCCCAAAGCCAGGCCAAAACGCCAAACGCCCAAGCCCAATGCCGCTATTATACTATGCGTGCGTCGCAAAACAGCCCGGCCACCACCGAACATAGAACCGATCACAAAAACGCCCTAGACCGGATTATGACCCTAATAGTCCTCTTCCTTTTGAGCCCACCCTTCTCGTCGACATCGCTATCTTCATCATCCGTAATCTCGATCTCTTTTTCCACCTCTTCGTCGACGAGCGTCCTCTCATCACCATCCTCATCCGCCCGTTCTAATTCAGATTCCTCAATGATATCCTCAACAGTTGGATTCAGGTGCCCGGACCTCTTCCACCCCCTCACCGAGGTCCCACCTACTACAAAAAACCCTTCTGGCCGGAGATACGTCTTAGCCCACTACGCATGCTTCGCACACTCCCAATGTTTGCCTTCTCGCCAGCGGCTATTTCGCCCATTTCACCCATTAGTAGGCCGATAGATGAGCCGCGACGGCTGCGGTTGTCGCCGGCTTCGCTACCTGCGCCTGGCACGCCTAGGGCGCTGCGACGTTCGACGCGGAGACCTTTCCAACCTTCTAGTTCGCGTTCCAGACGAATAGTCTTCTCTCGCTCTTCGCGAAGTTCGCGCTCGGCGCGTTTGGCGGCGAGATGATTGGTGGATTCGGAGGACTGGAGCTCGTCTATGGTGGAGAGAAGATTGGATATCTTGTCTCGTGCCTTGTTCAGGTCCTCCATGACAGACACGTTCTGCTTGTCGCGGCGCTCGATTTGGTTCTGCAGGTCCTTAACCGTTCGGTCGACATTGCGAACGCTACGCGACTCGGTAAGACGCGTCGACTCGGATGCTTCGAGAGCCTTCTCGAGCTGCAGTGATGGTTAGCATATCGTAATTCGCTCGTGGTTCACTAGATCTTACCTCTTGAATGCGGCCATGCAAGAACCTGACATCCTTGCCAGCCGAGCCAGAGTATCCTTTGGTCTCCAGATCAACAAGGCGAAGCTGGAGATCCTTCAGATTTTTCTCGACGGCGGCCTTCTCCTTGTGCAATTGTACGTTGGCTTCCCGTTCGGCCACGATGTCTTTCTGGATCTCCTGCGCTAGTGCTTCGGCACGTCGCATCTTCCCAACGGCAGCAGCGGCAATGTCTTCCTGTTGAGCAAGGCCAGATTTAAGCTCGAGCAGCTCGCGATCGTATGTGGCAGCGTTCCTCATAGCTGGTGACTCTGAGTGCGACAAATCTTCGAGCTTGTCAGCCGCCTCTTGAAGGCGTACTTCAAGTCGCCTCTTCTCTTCAATGGCGGAATCGCGTTCGGCAGCGATGTCGTCGACATTGGTGCGAAGATTGCGCACCTGCGAGAGTAGGCTGACTATCTTAGACTGTGCTTCGTTGTGGGCATTTGCTGCCTCGTCGCGCGAATTCGAAATGTCCTGAAGCGTCATCTCGAGCCTGCTCTTCTCCTTTGCCCACGTGGACGAGTTGAGGACCTCATCGTCCCACTTGCTCCTGAGCTCTTCGATCTCCTCCTTCAACCGACCATTCTCTTCGCGAACATAAAGAACGTTCTCTCGCTCCAAATCAAGCTCATGTGTCAACGAGGACAACTCGTTCTGATACTTCTTCCTGGTTTGTTCGATTGAGGTTTCAGTATCCTCAAGATCGTGCTCTCGTTGGTTCCGGTAGTCCTCCAGCTCATTCTGAAGACGCTTCTTCGCTTGTAGAGCACTCCCAAGGTCAGTGGAGAGATCTTCCACACGCTCTTCATGCTGTTGCACTTGGCGTTGCAGATCTTCAACCATGGCATCCATCTGCTTCCGCTCTGCCATGATGGTGGCGCACGTCTCCTCGGCCTCCCGTGCTTGAGTCTTCGCGAACTGCTCCGCCCGAGACGCCTTCAGAACAGCGATCTCAGCCTGTTCAAGTTTATTGAAATAATCATCCGCACGATTCTTGTACAGGTCAAGACTGGCAGTGACGTCGACGAGTCGGGATGTCTCGTTGTCCAACCGTATTTGAAGATCAGCAAATTCCTGGAGAAGATGATCGTGGTTTGCCTGTTCCTCCTCTCGTTCGTCGAGCAACTCCTCAAGTTCTGACTTTTTGTCACGAAGTTCAACTTCGAGCGAGATCTTTGCGTGCTTGATCTCATCGAACGAGGTCTTTGCGTCAGCAAGCTCGTTGACGGTGGCGTTGTGTGCTTGCAATAGCGACTTCCTGGACTGTTCTTGCGAGGTTAAGAGATCGAACAGCTCTTCGTGTGACTTAGTCTGCACCTCCTTGTAGGACAGTTCCCCAGACCTGAGACTATGCTCCAAAGAAGATACCTTCTTCGCGGAGTCGTCGAGCATATCGTGGAGCCGGAAATTCTCTCGCTCGAGCTTCTGTACGCGACGGACTGAGGGGCTATCATCCTGCCAGCCATTGCGAACAGGGGATCGATCGAGCTGGCTCTGGAGGTGGCGATTGCGCATCTCTGACATCTGCAGCTGGTTTTGAACCTGTTCCAATTCTGCGGCGAGATCCATACGGTTGTTCAGGATCACTGTGTCGACAGTACGATCAGACCTTGCAGAGTTGGTGGTGGCATTACTGATATGCCTTTGGTTGGTTGGAGTATTTGTTCGTGAAAATTGCTTGCGCGTCTCGCTGTCTTTGCGTTGGTGCGAGGGCGATCGGCGGCCGTTCACTTGGCTGCTGTTCATCTCTTCGAGCAGAGCACGCTTCGAATTGGCGTGACGAGTGTCCATCTCGTGAAGCTCGTCCTCATGTCTATCACGCAACTCATCCAGTTGAGCTTCAGCTCGGGAGTAACGTTCCGTCGCCACGCGGAGAGCTTGGTTGGCGGCTTCCAAGCGTTCCGCCACGTCAACGGCTCTGGTAATTTCTGGTTTGACGCCGTCGTAGGTGATAGTACCGTCTTCAGCGTCAGGGTTGAAAACCTTACGAAGCAGAACAAGCTGTTGACGGCATTCTTCGAGCTCGCTATTGCTGCTATCCAAGGCTGACTGAGCGGCGCGCGTGTTCGCCTGAGCTTGAGTTCGCAGTTGCCTCTCGGTTTCGAGCTTTCGGTTCGCCTCCGCCAACTGGAGACCGACAGTGGAAGAGGTTTTCTCGGCATTGCGGCTGGTCTTATGCTCTCTATTGATCTCATGATTTAGATCTTCCAAGCTCAGAGACAATTTCTCCTTCTGCTTCTCTAGGGAGGCAATGGTCAACTGAGCATCTTCCAACTGATGCGTGAGGCGCTTGTTGTCCTCTTCCGCCTTGCTCTTCTCAGTCGTAAGCTGCGCAATGCGGGATCGTTGAGAGTCTCCAGCCCTTGAGTTAGATCGTGCAATATCGAGGTTTTTCTGTTGGAGTTTGTTCAATAGAGCCCGGTTGTCGTTCTCGGATGCAGTCAAGCGGCCCTTGATTGTGACCACCTCACGTTCAAGACGTTCCTTTTGTTGATCGTTGCGGAGTTTGAAGGATTCTGAGTCACCAAGCATCTGCGTGAGGTTGTGGACCTGTTCGGCAAGATCATTTCTCTCCGCTTCAAGTTGGTCTAGTTGCTGGTCCTTCGCCTCGAGTTCCTTAAGCTGAGCCGTTTGCCGTTCCATCGCAAGTCTACTGTGCGTACGCTCTGCCGCTGCGTCGGCATCCAACTTCTCCTCCTGCAGCTTCAGGTACTTTTCGCGAAGGGTCCGAAGTTCAGTTTGATAGTCCTTCCGCTCCTTCTCTACCGCCGCCCGAGATTCAGTAGCTCTTCGAAGCACATCCTGCTGAGCATACATCTCTTTCTCGATGGTAATTTTTGACTCGTTCAGAGCGTCGAAATCGCGTTTCAGTGTATCGTACTTGTGTTCCCCAAGGAGCTCGACGTCATCGCGGGATTGCCGCTCACGGCTGAGTTCACGTTGTACTTCAAACAACTGGTTCTTGAGATCTTCGATCTGTTCCTCGAGGAGTCTCCTTCCCTCGCCAGACTTGGCGTCCTCAGAAATCTTCTCTTCCAGCAGGCGCCTGGCATCCACAGCTTCACGTTCGAGTTGCTGCTTTTGGGAACGCATGGCATCAAGTTCTGCCTTTGCATCCCGAAGGCGACTTTGCAAATCGTCGTGTTTCGAGGCCAGCGTCTTCTTTTCGCTATCAAAGAGCTGCCGGTCGGATTCGTAAGACTTCAGATCTGTTTTGAGAATCGCTAGTTCGCTCTCTTTCCGTCTGATCAGGTCTTCGTAGCTCGTTGATGTGGACGATAGGTCGGCAATCTGTTGACGCACCTGACGGTTCTCGTCAAGCAGTTCTTTGACTTGCTGCTTCGTGTTTTGCAGTTCCTTATTAGATGCCGCAAGCTTAATGTCCAGGTCTTGGTCGGTCTTCAACAGCTTCGCTTCGAGATCCTGTAGCTTACGTTCTTTCAAAGACAGATGGCTCGTCAACATCTTGACTTCTTGGTTCAGAGATTCCTCGGCCTGACTGCGTTCAGACTTCGCATTCTCCAAATCCACCAACTGTTGATCCAGCTTGGCGAGCTGGTCTTCCAAATCTTGCTTCTCGCCCTCTAGGTTGCCAATGATCTGTCCTGCCTGTTCAAGCTCGTTGCGCCAAAGCTCAGCCTGCTCTTCAGCCTTCTTCTTGGCCTCCATAAGTACATCCAGCTGATCTTCCAGCTTGTCCTGATCCTCAATGGCTTCGGCAAGTTTCTCGGACAACTCGGCTTCGCGGATCTGAAGACGCTTAAATATTTCCTCCTTGTCAAGAGCCAGAGCACGTTCGCTTTCCAAGGTCTTTTGAATGCGCTGAATGTCCATCTCCGCTCGACGACGGTCATCCTCAACTCGCAATTTATCTTCTGCTTCCTGCTGCATCTTCTCTTCGAGCTTCTGGATCATCTCGTCCCGCTTCTTGACCTCGGCGGCTTGACGAGTTGCTCCAAGCATTGGTCTCATGCGAGCGAAGAGTCTCCACCATGGATTAGATTGTAGGTCAAGGTAGACCTGGAAATTCCGCTGGATGATACGCGTGGCCTCAGCTCGATATAAGCGCTTGTGAGCAATGCGACGTTGAATGAACCCTCTGGCCGCCGACTGAAACCGACTGATGATGTCGCGAATAAGAGCGTCGCGTTGCTCTTCTAACTCTGCTAGAACACCGGCACGGAAGAAGACCTTGGTTATACCAACCCGATAGAGCGCGGTGTCCAGGCGAAGCTTTTCGAGGATCATTTTGGCTGCAACCTGACCTTCAAGATAGCCTTGGGGCAAGTCATTGCAAAGGACTTCGTAACGTTGACGAAACTCCACAAACGGAAGTCGATTAGGGAAACCAGTGCGGGCAATCCTTATTCCTTCTAGCACACCGTTACATCGTAGCTGGTCGAGGACTAGAGGGGCGACGAATTGCTTTGGTCGCTTTTTGTGATTCGGAAGAATGCAACGCACAAAATGGGGGTGAGTGGAGTGAAGTTGCGTCATCAGCGTAGAAAGCTGCTCCTTGTGCCGTTGAGCTACTGTTCGGAACAAGCCTTTCTTGACACGGTTTCGAGCGCCTCCGAAGTCATCGTCAGTGTCTGCACAGTCCGCAAAAAGGTTCGCAATATGTTTATCCGTAGAACCAGCGAGTAAGCGAGTGACGTTGTCATTCAGTGGGTCCTTGTTCTTCTCTAGCCAACCCTCTGTGGAGTACTCAACTTCAGCAGCGTAATGCGTTAGCATGAAGCCTTGGGTTAGCAGCGAGCGCTTGTACTTCGTGCTTTTGCGATCCCACAGAGAGTGTAACTTTTCAGTAAAGCTTTTGTCTGTAGCCTTTGGCATGACACTGTCTTCGTCGAGGCAGGAAAAGATACCAATGGGATTGGGCAACTCGATGAGGTCGATGGTCGGCTGGAGATCCCGGCCGAAATCAATGAACTTCCACTCGATCTGCTCACGGGCGTACTCCTCCTGCTCCAGAACGAACATGTGGTGGTTGAAGAATTGCTGCAGCTTTTCGTTTGTATAGTTAATGCAAAGCTGTTCAAAGGAGTTCTCCTCGAATATTTCGAAACCAGCGATATCGAGGACCCCAATGAAATGGGAATCATCACCGCCCGATCCTGTTCGGTCTAGTTGACGATTGATGCGGTCGACAAGGTCACCAAAACCTCGCTCATAGATACCTTTGGCCAGGGCATCAATGGCGAGATTGACCTGTTCTGGGGTCTGGACCTTCTCTACCCATTCCCGACCTGCCTTCACACGCGGGTGCAACAAAGCCTTAACGAAGTTTTCCATGGGGATTCCGAGAAGGTGACACACTTTCTGTGCTTGCTCGACCGATTCAGGGTCGAAGGCTGCCTGGTCTGCTCGCCGGCTCTCCTTGATCGCCTTAATATTGCCGAGTTGGAGTACGGCCGCAACAGTCCTCAATATAGAGGCTTGTTCCTTATCGGAAAAGTCCATTACATGGAAAGCCTCAATTAGCGTATTCCATTCGTCACGATCGGAGACGCCCGAGATCTGGTCGTTACCATGCTTGGTATAGTCAAAGTCCTCCACGTCCAAGTCGTTCAGGAGGAATTCCCTCTTCATCTGTTGGTCCGCACCGCGGAGCAGTTGATAGAACACATGGTAATTACGCTCATTCGCATTAGGCCGGACGACCCTCGACTTTTCCAAGAGATACCAGTCGATATAGGCACCTGCAATTTGACCGGTGCGGGTGAATTCAATCCTAATGAACTTTCCAAAACGAGACGAATTGTTATTTCGAACGGTTTGGGCGTTGCCAAAAGCCTCGAGTATGGGGTTCGCGCGGAGGATCTGTTCGGAGAGGTTCGAGTGCTGTCTGCCGCCCGACTTCCCGCGTGGGGTATCTGAAGGTGCAACCGCTGCAAGATATTGGATAACCTTTTTGGTGTTCTCTGTTTTACCAGCACCTGATTCTCCACTGTAGTTTGTTAGCATAGGTCTGCTGCATACGTTTGCCAAACGCACGTTACTAAGATACTTTGATTGGCACCCTCGTCCACCAGATTCCGGAATGCCTCATCGGCCATTGCGAAAATATGTGGCTTTGTCTCTTCTCTGCTCCTCCCCCGGTACATGTTGATGTATTCCCTCGAATATATGGGAAGCGGGCAGTACGGGTTTACTGTTACGAGGAACAACCCGGAGTAGGTCTAGACGTCGTCAGTTGAAGTCATTGCACCGTTGTCTAGTTGACGTACGTATATCAGATCCGCTTGGTAACGCATGTGCAGGTTATGGATAACGGAGGGCTCGTTGAGGTGCGTGAGCTCAGCCATGTCGTTGGCCTTGTCGAACTTGGCTGGATTAACCTTGTCCACGGATTCTGCGTCCACCTCATGCTGCTCTCCATTATCGCATTGTACGAGTATTTGCCCTCCTGGAAGTTCCTCTACTACCCAACCTCGTACAAAGGCAGTCTTCGCATCTCGTAGCCAGACATAGCGCTTGCCTGAGAAGTCATTCTCTCCCTCGATGCCGCGCACTTCTGGCAAGTCTTGAGTGCCATCTTCTATGAATTTGGGCGCAAAAGTTCCAGCAGGTGTGCTATTACGGTTTGAATTTGCGCGAAGGCGGGTCGAGTCGCTTCGAGATAGTAGTGGGCTGCTCAGCTGGTTGAGAGACTGATTGCGGGCGTGTCCCATGACGGGTTGCTGATCCGCCAGCGGCGACGCGACGAGAGCAGACTTCGGACGAATATTAAGTGGTGCCGGTGCCGGCGATGGCGACTGTGAATTTCTTGCGAAAGGACTGTTGCGCCATCGTGGACCGTTTGGCGCGGGCGCGCTCATGGTTCTGTTGTGTATATGGGCGTTAGGGCAGGTGCGACGGCGTTACCTTCATGCATCCGCAAGGCGCATGATGCGGAGCAGGAAGTCGGAAATCAACAAGAAGAACGCCTCTTCGAAGCCCCAATTACAATATGTACAATGATGCAGCGACCGGACGTCGAAACGAAAGCCGCGGTTCCAGCTGCTGCGTGACGGCGGGATGCGAGTTTGTGTTGTTTACATGTTTAGCGGCGCTCGAGCCTTCCCCTAACGACGGGCCTGGGGCAAGCGCGTCACTTCCCGCCATGTTGCACGTGACTAATCGGTAAGTGCCGCGGCGCGCTTGGGCGATCATTGAGCTTTCTTATTCGAGCGCAACCACCATCTCAACTCACTCGCCGCATTCCAAGCACCAGCTCTACCTCCCGCCGCCCTGTCCCCATCCTTTACCTGCAAGCGCGCTCGCTGCCCTGTAAGCTAGTCATGTGCCGCTTTTAGGAAGAGTACGCCTCCACAACAGCGCGCAACAATTCGCGACTTGCACAATATGGCAACCAACTGGCAGCCGCCTTTCGGCCTGCCCTTTCCTCCATTTCCCCCTCCTCAGCCGAACCCGCAACAACCACCGCAGGCTCAGCCAGATGCCCAGAGCGGCCCCTCCGACGCGTACCAGCCGCCACTCGCGAGTACGTTTGTGCCACCGCCGGCGTGGAACATACCTGGTTTAAACTTCCAGGCGCATAATCAGAACGCTCAACAACCTCCGTTCCCATCTGGTGAGCCATCCATTGCTTCCAAAGATGTGAATAACGAGCATTATACACGACTCGGTCTTTCAGCTATCTTTCCCCGCTCGTAGCTTTCGTAGTAATAAGTATCGCTAATGCGGCGTAGCATGGCCACCGAATTTCCCCATGCCGGACCAGCTTGCCCAGTGGAACCAGATGCAGGTGGACATGCAGCAGCTGCCTTTCATGATGATGCAGAATCCACCACCGATCCCTGGTCTCGGTCTTACATCGAATCCGCCGCCCCAGTCACCCTTCCAAGGTGCCACACCCACACATCCTATCCCCACGCTGCCACCGAATCTATTCCCCGCGCCCCCACAAATGAATCACGTTCCGCAATCGATCCAGAACGACCGCGTTACCAATGTGACGGAAAGCGACAAGGAAGAAGGAGAAGTCAGCGATGGGTCCCGGTCGCCAGCTGCCAACGGCCGCACCTACCCAGACCCACCGCGATCAGTTCCGCTAGACAATTCTCGCTCTTCGAAAAACCCTCAGGCTGTTCAGCAAGAGGCATACAACCCGGACCAGCCTGCAGCGGGCCAGACAAGCGAGGCTACCAGAACCAGAGCACCGGCTAAGGCCACTGGAGACAACATCTCGCAGCAACGAAGCGATGCGAAAGCGTTTATCAAGCTACTTCATAAAAACAACATAGGCTATCACGCGCTTGCCGCCGAGGCTTTAGATGCGAGCTCTTTACGAGACCTGTACCGAAGCTTGAATCTACCATCCGAACCTGAGCCTATGCCTTCCCCACCCAAGCTCAACGGAAACGCGCAGACTATCCTGAGCAATGGTGACAACGTTGGGTCTCGCTCATCGCCACCAATCGTTGGCTCAAAGCCAGTCACTGCAGTCAATACTAGTATTCCACCAACCAAGTCAGTCCCGTCGCCAGCCAACCGTAAAGAGTACCTCGCGCAACTACAAGCAGCCAAGAAAGCTCGACAGCAGGGAGGAGCGAAACTTACTCCACCTCAGAATACCCCGCCACCGGCGCCGGCCGCTTCGAAAGCCGTATCTGCGCCCCAAAGTGCAGGAATCGGCAAGAACGGGCAACTCACAGAAGCGGAGAAGAAAGCAAAGACTACTGAGTTGATACGACGACGAATTGAGGCTTTGAAGAAGACCTCATCTTCTCCTGCAGGCGCTGCATCGTCCAAGCTTGCAGCTACCGGTTCCACCGCTGGTACTTCCTCCAGTCCTCTTCTTACGACTGTGAATACATTGCCGCCCACCAATAACGATTTTGCATACCAAGCTATTCCTCCATCGCCTTTTGGAAATATTCCTGGACTGTTCATGAATTCTTCTCCCGTTGTGCAACCAAGTCAGCCTCCCGTCACTCCTGGATCAGGCAAACGAAAGCGGTCGGTCCCCTCAGTTACCCCTTCGCTTCGGGAGAATGGCAGTGAACAAAATGTCTACGGAATGCAATCCAGTGACAGACAAGACGTAGTTGTGCTGCCTTCGACCCAGATTACGAGTCCAACACAGAATGGTACACAAGGTGTTCAAGCTGCGCCAGTGCTACCTGGTTTCCCATCACGGCCTGCATCTGTGAACCCATCAGTATCAGCTTTGAGCACTCCAGGACCTCAAACTCCGTCCAGCTCCACTCGTAGCCAAGAGATGGATGACAAGGCGAGGAAGCAGGCTGCTCTCAAAGAGCGTTTGCAAAAGAAGATAGAAGAGCAGAAACGACAAGCAGAGCAAAATCGATTAGCGAGCGCGCAGAACTCTCCGAAGCCACAGCCACAACAACCTCCATCATTGACTAAACTTAGTGGAGACCGAGGAACGTCCAGGGAACCGAAGAAGCGGCGTAAAGTGGACATTGAGGCGGAACAGTCCGCCTTGGATATCGACATAGCAGCGAATGCTGCCAAGTTGGCACAGATCACGAAGGAATTCGAGTTACTCACTGCAAATGACAGGAAGATGCGGCTTGACAAAGAACGGCTTCAAGCAGAGTTAGAGAGCCTTGGTATCGATACGGAAGGCATGCCACATGCAGAGCTCCAAGCGAAGAAGGACGAGATTGAGCGTGAGCAGGGCGTAGCTCTCGAAACGCTGACAGCGACCACTAATTTTCCCGCTGCATCACCTACGACGAAGCAGTTAATTGGAGCAACTGCGTCAGCACCAGCGGTAACGGTGCCTACGTCCGGAGGTAACACCCAATATCTACCGCAACCACCGGAAGTGTCTCAGTCAATCTTCCAAACAAGCATTCCTGGACTCAATGCGCCATTACGTTTGGCATCGTCACCACCGACTACGGCGAAGACCCACGGTGCGATCAAGCAGCAAACCTCACTGCTTCAAAGCACGCGAGAGCATACTGATCGACCAGTAAAGCCCATACTAGCGAAGCCTTCGGCGATTGCATCCGTGCATGATACGATCTCTAACGACCTAAGTAAGCCAGCAACACCGCTTGACGATGAAGAAGACTTCTATTCCCCGGAGCCCGCCGCCGTCCTTCCAGCCGGCGACCAAACTGAACCTGCTCCTACGTCATCGACGAATGCTAAATCTCCTTCCGAAGAGGGCGAGATGGCCATGTCAGAGTCTGATGAAGAAGACTATGAGCCTGAAGAAGTTCAGGAACCACTGGCACATAACCAAGTCTCAGTTGATAAGACGACCGAGGAGAACACCACTGTTGTGACTTCTCGGGCTTCATCTATCCCTACGAATGAAGACGAGGATCCATATGAGCCGCCAGATGTTGATCAACCAATGATGGACATTGAGCCTGGTCATGCGGGTGTAGAGCCTCGGTCAAACGCTCACCAAGGGGAGGCTGACGAGGAAGAGATGGATATGTCCACTTCATCTGACGATGACTCTGATTCAGACACCTCATCGGAGTCGTCTGCGGAGGAGCCCAGTGAACCAGCTCTCGCACCGAATAGCAAGAATCCGGGTTCTTCTGTGACTGTTGCTGACGATCTCGCACCAGAATTACAACCTGATGCCTCAGCAGTAGCATTGGTATCAGAGGATGCAGGTGGTCCCTCGACAACACAAGATGAATCAGTAAGCTTGACAATCCTACACAAACTCAGCTAACAACGACAAGCATAAGGAAGATGAAACTAACCCACGATCGTTTGTGCCGTATGAAAGTCCTCTCAGACTCTTCAAGTCATATCGTTACCATCCAAACTTTGCGCAGGACGTCTCCAGCGGGTTTCTGTCCATGACCTTCAGTCATCAAATCGACCCAGAGAAGCCGCTCTGTAAGACTGAGTCGTTAGGGTTTGAATGCGTTGATGTAGGGTGCCCCGATCAGCATTTTCGGGACATGAATATTAGCGGTGCGTTTCCGGCAGCGACTTCAATTTCGTCTGTATTTAGTACCCCCTGTACGCAGACTGACATAACCACTGCGTCTAGGTGAGAAGCTTCTGGTCCAACTTGGAACTGCGAATCCAGGAAAGACGACTGAGGAGAGGCAGCGTTGGAATGATGGTCTTCGAGGTGTACTCAAGGACTTACGGCAGAAGAACACGAAAGACCCGAATGGCATTGCCATGGAGATTGCCAACTATCGCCGTCAGTTCCTCCAGGACGACACCAGAGTGGTCAACCTATGACCTTGTAGAGTCGAGACCCGCATGCCCTGATATATCTGGGCATGGCAAAAACATTTTGGGTGGCTCGCAGTTGGAATGCCGACGTGATAGGCTTTGCCTGCTTTCATCACATCTAACCAACGTACAGCGCCCGCTTTCGTCTTGAACCCTCTTTTCTTCTTTTTCGCCCCACAGCCTAGCCCCACAGGTAGGCATTCGTAAAAACACCCGCCAGTATGTAGTCGACTCACGGACTGTGGGTTATTGTTTTTATTTGGAACATTTCAGCATTCGATACCCTTGCATACCTTTGGAGTTGGGTCGCTTCTTCCACTGCCTTAGGCGGTCCGAAGTAATTGGAGTTTCAGTTGCGTACAGAGGGGAAGGCAACGAACTACGGTTGGCATGTCCCTGAACAATCCTCGGCTTCCCAGCACCACCGTATTGTAATTGCGGTCATCTGCCGTAATACAAAGAGATATGCGGGTCTCTGGACGGAAGCCAAGCGGTGAGAGACATGCGAAACCGTAGGCGAGCGAGCGATGAGAATGACGGTAGCATCTCCATATGTAGACCGGTAATAATTGCAATTTGGGTATCATAAGATCTGCGTAGTGCAACGTTGTTGTCAAGGTGGTCATGTTTGATTGTCCAGCTCACTTTGCCTTCTCCACGAGATTGCACAGACCGGGCAATTCTTGCAAAGACGTAGATCACCTCGTAGATACCCCGCAAAGCTTCTGCAAGACAGAGCACAAAGGCGGGGATGAAAAGAACCGTCTTGAGTTGCTGCGTCTACTCAAGGTGTACTTTGCGGATAAATAATTTATCATCGCGGTGGTACCTGGGACAAGACCACACCATTTCAGCACAGTGACGTCGGACCCCCAATCCTCAACGGCGGCAAACAAATGCCACAGAGCATATATAATCCTTCACTGATCTCGCGAGTTCGAAAGAACTCCCTTCCACATCATTTTCGGGCGCTCTCGTCACTCAATATTCCTCCCATCTACAAATCCATCTCGACACTGTCCACAATGCAACTCCTCACCCTCACTCCGCTGCTCCTCATCGGCCTAGCATCCGCAACACCCCTTCAGCTACACAAGCGCTGGGAATGCTCCTCCAGCGCGCCCGGCGCGTTCAGTTGTTACCCTTCCAATATTAATGCCTGCAAAGACGTGCAGGGCTGGGCGAGCTGCGCGCAGACGAACGGGATAGATAAGTGTGGGGATCCGGCGCCGAGCGAGAGCGTGCCGGTGAGTGCGTGTCAGGGGAAGGCGTTTAGTGACTGCGGTAAGTTTTCATAGAGATAGGGAAGGGAATGGAGAATAGAGGGTGAGAAGGCTGACGAGCAAGTAGAGACAGCGAAGTGTTAGAGGTGGTATGGTGGGCGGGTAGGATAGTGGTAAAGAAAGGAATGTAAGGACGTAGAAAAGCAAGAAATATGCAAATCGACAACATTCTGGGAGTGATGGTGAACTCTCTGGTCATATTTCCTAATCGACAGTGCATCCTACGCGTACTGCCGAGAGCCTGGATCATCATATCCATCATATTCAACCCTCACACATCCTCCCCCCGCTTCGCAGCCATGAGTTTCCGATACGTCTCAATGATTCCCTGCCTCTCCTCGCCCAGCTCCTCTCTCTTCCTCAAACTTCCCGCAGCATTGGGCACATTGCCCACGTTGACCTTTGCCCCTCCCTTAACCTTGAATATCTCCCGCGGCACCTTTTTGAAACTCGGTGGCTCCTGCACCACATCATGCAAGCCTTTTCTCTCCTCCCTCTTCTTCCTTAACGCCTCCCACTCATCCTCCTTATCGTCTACCTCGCCCACAACCAGCCTCTTCTTCCCTTTCTTACCCTTCTTCTTCTTCCCTCCAGCGGCGCTCGGCAACTCGGCAGTCTTATCTTCCCACATGGCGTCAAGCTCATCCCGCTCTTCCTCCGCAAGCTCAGCAGCTTCCTGTTCCTTCTCACGGATGCGTGCCTCCTCCTTGCGCCAACCCTCCTGCAGCCGCTTGAGATGCCGCTCGTGCTTCGTGACTCTATGATCGCCCAGCCCAGGCGTTTTCTTGCCCGTCTTACTGATACCAGACAGCGGCAGCGCCTGGTTGACTCTCTGCCTGAACTCGCTCAGACTCTCGCCGGGCATGATTTTAAGCTCGGGCTTGGGGACGGCCTGTTCCTCACTGTTTGGCGCGGGCGCTTGCTCTGTTTCCGCGGCTTTCGCTTGCTGTTGGGCTTTCTGTGCGGATTTGGGGGCTTTCTTGGGCTTTGCGCCGTCGTCGAGGCCGGAGCGGCGCTTGGGGTTTTGCTGGAAAGCCATGAGGCGCGCGAAAGCTTTGGGCGTGTCGTCGGTGCCATAGCCTTGGATGTGAGACGTTTTTCGCTTCTTCGTCTTTTGTGCGGGCGCGGGGCGGTTCTTGCCAACGGGGAGAGGTGCGGCGCGGATGGAGGGTGGGAGGTCGAAACTTGTGAAGCATTAGTACGGTTGAGCGTGAGACGAGTAGAGAGGAACGGACTTGTTTTCGTCGTATTCGGCTTTGCGCTTGTGTTTGTGAGGCATTGTGGCGGTATGTGTTGTGTGATTCCAATAGTGGTGGAGCTGCAAGATTGAAGATGCGACGCCAAAAAAGTTGTGCAGGGATCTTTGATCTTGTCCCGGAAAGCGTGGGGCAGGTGTAAATCTTGGCATCACAGGCGCCTTGCGATCCCCATGTTGGCCTCAGGGCCACCATTTGTAACCTGCACGGATAGTGCACGAATTGGATCGGTCTTACATTTCAAAATGTTGCTTCGTTGACTGTCTACATATGCCCAAGCCAGCACAGATCAAATGTGAAGCCCACAACGCCAAAGAACCCCATCCAAGCCGCATCGCCCGGGTATCTCATGCAACGCTTTTCGCGTGCTCCATAATCAATCCCAAACACCGTACAATGATGACGTTCACGTCTATCCCAATCAACTTCCGTGTACTTTGGCACCCCAATCTCCCTTCGTCATCTCCCTTAGATCATCCCCATTAAGGTAATCCACACCCTCCTCTACCAACACACGCCACACCATGTTCCTCACTCCAACAGGCCATTTTGGCGCGCCCCAGTATCTGCTCTTCAGTCCTCTTTCTTTTGCAGCTCGGATCTGCGTTCTGATCAGCTCCCTCTGAGTAGATGTCAGGCGCCCGAACCAACACCATCCGATAGCCTTCTTGAAGTCGACGGAGGCGTAGTAGGAATTTGTTAGGTCGAAGGTAGAGAGGGGTGTGGTCCCGACGGTGCCTTGTCCGCCGGCGCGCTTGACCTCGCGGTTTGTGGTCTGTGAGGAAAGTGGTGAGAGGGCAGAGAGGGGAGCGTCGAAGAAGATATCGCGGTGGGTCGTATTGCGTGTAATGAGGTCGAAGGGAGCGTTTCCGGTTGCGACGATGGTGATGGGACCGGGGATGAGGGTCTTGCCATCGTAGTGCGACAGGTATCCTTTCTTCCTCAGCGGCTCGAGCTGCTCAGAGACAACGGGATATAGGGCGTGTCCGTCATTCTTGAAGTCAACAAGTAGGACCAGGGTCTGTGTGGGGTCCATCTCGAAGACACCGTTCTTGACTCCAGTGGAGGTAGTCTGAAATTGGGTGTTGGGGGTGTTTTGCTGATCGACAATCCGCATAAGGTGATCCACATACATGGAGCGGAAAGTGTGCTCGTTAATTAGGTCGCGCGTACTATGGCCCACGAAAAGATCGTTGGAGCGCTCAGGATAGAACCAAACATCGGCTTCGACGCCAGTGCAGCCCCAGCGCAGGGCCTCGAACAAGGGAACGCGGCGCCAGTAGTCGTTATGCGAGTGACAGTGAATAGGTTTCACATTCTGTGTGAGGCCAGTGTAGTCGCCTTTTTGGTATTGATCAAGAGGGAGGAAGTCGTGTGAGTAAGTGATGGCATCATCTCTGATGAGGTTGACGAGGCTCATGAGAACATTGGAGATGTGAACGATGCCACTGATCGCGTTAGTCCAAGATCTGCCATAGCCCACGGTCCCCTGAGCAAAGCAGCAAGATGGGGAAATTATGCCAAGTATCCCGGAAGCTGCGGAATGAGCACTTACAAAAACACCACTACCAGCAGCGGCAGCAGCATAACCGTCTTGATCCCACACCTCCTCACCCTCCACTCTCTCCTCATACTCTTTTCCTTCTCATCTCGCGGGAACCGCACCCGATCAAACCCGTCGTCTTTGCCCAGGCCCAATCCGACATTCCTCCTCCGTACGGCCATCAACAGCCTCGCAATGACACTACGACTGGGCCGCGATTCCACGGTCTCGAAGTCGCCCTCGCCGTCGTCCAAGTCCCGAAACGATGCTATCGGCGCATCTATGTCAGTGATATCCGGCGAATGCGAGTCGAAGTCGTGAAGAAGAGGCCTGCCAGCGTCGAATGCTGCCATGGTGCTCAGCCAGGCACTAGCCAATGATGAGCTAGCGTGGCTGCTTTCTGGACCCTGATTGTGATCTTCCGCGGAGCTAACCAGTTACGCTTCCCCGCCGCAGTGTTTCTTGGCTTGCCTGCGTCGAAGGTTGAGCGATTCTACGTCTTCGATTTTGAGGTGAGGTGTTGGATGCTGGGCGAGCCGCGTGTGGAGGACGTCGCAGTCTTAAGACACCGTATCCAAGGGACGGGGTTGCGGTCCAGGAGGGCGCCACTCTAGCTGAGAAGCGACGCAAGGCTTCTGGGCCCGTCCAAGCGGGTCAGGAGTATCTGCGGGTGTGTTCCGCAAAGGGCAACTGCGACAGCGGCTGTCCCTCGGACCTGGATTGAAAAGAAAGTATGCCTGTCCCGTTGGAGATCGTTTGAAGTCCCGCACTGCAGTTGGCGTTGTTGTTGTTGGACCTTGCGGACCGTGAGAGAGCAGACCAGATTTCAAATGCTGTATCCGATAAATGGTTCTTGGTGTTGCAAACTTTGGTAGGACCGGTCTTGGTAGCCGAGCCGCCCACTCGTCGTTGCGCCCACGATGTGCGCACGGTGGTGCAATTGGTGGCTTCAAATATGTCACGGGTTGGCAAAATCGTCAAACGTCTCCCGACTGGCAGCCCATGCGCTGTTATACCTGCCAGATCACCTTCTGGAGATCGTCTAGACCGTGCACCTGCGTGTAGCGTCCTGGGGCGGGATCTGCACCTCATAGCGAAGGTACACCGAGTACAGGCACTGTGGCATCCTCGATAATAATACCGCAACGGCTACGCTTGCGGCGTGGGAGGAGACGCGTAGCCCACCAGTGCACCGCCCACGAACTCCTTCATAGTGCATATACAGGCATGCGGAGCCTTCTCCGCCCCATCTTACTGACCGTCGCGTACATCAAACTGTGGCTCCCCGGCGCACCGCCTCACCCTGGTAAATTCCACTCAAGACTATCGATCCTCCATCTGTGGCTCACCAACCATTGTCTACGGTGCGTATACCGCTATCGTTAGAGTACATTACATACTATGTAGTGAGCATACCTCGTAGTCTGCGTGACACCAATATTAGGCAGCGGCGCGTCTGAACTTGCGGCATCAACTTGCGATCGTTGTCATCGTAATACATCATCTTGCGATCCTGTCATCGCAAGGCGTATAATCCCTTGTCTGATGCCGTAGTGATAATCATGCTGTGCCTTCTGCTGTTTGATAAGCGCGGCTGTGCTTTGAGACAAGCGACCCGGGGATAATATCGGCGTTTCAAGGTACTAGTATGCGGTCGATCTGTGCAGATTATCGGCACAGCATGAATACTTCATTGGGGCCATGACGTTGTGCGCTCTCACGTTGAGATCCTTCGTAATAAGATTCGCACGAGACATGATGATCACATTGCAAATAGCACGATTGAAAGATTCATTATTTCATTGAGAAGAGTCTCCTGTGAATACACAAGGAAGAGATGAGCTACCAGAGAAGGCAGTCGCCGTGAGATCTATATACTCCAAGTGCACTAAAGGCAGAACAGGCAAGGGCAGCCGAGGACGTCCATGGAAGTTGCTGCGTTTGATAAGATATGTCGCAGCCAGGAGCATCCGAGAGAAAAGGGCCGCTCGATAAGAGGTATTGGCAGTCAAAGATGTCCACAGGGACTAGCTGCTTGAGTAACAGAGACGAAAAAGCTGTCGAAAAGATCGTGCAAGCATGGTTGCATCGAGCTGTAGAATGACAAAGGTAGAGGTTGTTGGTGTCCACAGGGACTATCCTCCATTGGAAAAGTGTTGGGTATCGGACAAGTGAGAAAGATGGGTATCTGGGGTATCGTAATAAAGCGCCCTTCCCAGACCAGAAACGCCCGAATTGTGATAGTGACAATAAAGGAAATCGTTCGGTCGCATGACAAAGACGACAGGAATGTCATCCTTTATGCATCATGTCCTGCGGGTAATGCAAGGTGTAGGACTCTTGCGCCGTTACTACCAGCGCGAAGGGTACTTGATACCGACCGATGCCTCGGCTTTTTGAACGACGGCTGCGAACTGCTGGCAGAATGCCTCGGTCAACCACGTCTCTCCCTGCTCGTAGCAGACTGGGATGGTGCCGAAAAGGTGGCGACCACGACGCTGGTAGCCCATAGAATTGTACAGGCGGTTGACACCTACGCGGTTGTTGCTATGCCTCCATGACTCAAGCTCTGCGTAGTAGAAGATGCTTAGTAGGGCGAAGAAGATGGCGAAGGCCGTAGAAAGGCTCAAGATACTGCTCTTCTTGCGGATGACGACGTGAGGTGGAGACTGAATATTGGTTTGCGTGTGTCGGTCTTCGTGGACGACAGGCGGTAGATCAAGGACAGTGGACGTTCCGGTTTGCGTGAGCTTCGGAGGGTCTGTCTGCGTAGTAGAGGATTCGACCGGCGCAATGTGAGCTGCCGTAGTGAGGGGCGAGATGTTGAGCTCTTCTGCTTCCTTCTCTTCGTCCTCGGTCTGGGTGGCTGATGTGGTGCGCATGGAGTCTGTCAGATCTTGCACCCTTTCAACGATGAAGTCAATGGTATGACTGGGGGATGGACGAAGGTTCCTGAGTGCTGGCTCGATCTTGTTTTCCCATAGATTACGCACGTCCGATGCCGATAGCGTCGTCGAAGGCTCAACGGGAGCAACGGCGACCGGGCTTGCAAACGCGATGTCCAGTGCGGGCTGCTGAGGCTCTGAGGGAGGAATGTCGGCAGTCGTAAAGACTTCTGTCTGCGTAGAGGAAGTTGTCGGAGGCACGTCAATAGGCGCAATGTCGGCAGTCGTAGAGGGCTCTGTCTGGGTCGAAGATGTAACGGCTTGAGCGGACGACACAGCTGTCTGTGTAGAGGAAGTAGTTGAGTGCGCATCGATAGGCGGAATATCGACAGTGGTGATGGCGGCGATTAGTTCAAGGCTGGGCTCAAGTTGAGATGCGGCTTCGGTGTCGAAAAGGTCATCGGCGGGTTCGGAAAGGTTCTCGAACTCGGCTTGTAGCGACTCACCCGCCGCAATGGCGACAGAGGTTGATTCGGCAGTGGTGGGGTCTTCGGCAGCATTCGCTTTGTTCTGCTCGTCCTGGGCGCGTGCGGCTGCAGTCAAGGCCTTCTGTACCTGGTTCTCAAGGTATGCGATGCGCGCGTCTTTGACGAGGACGGTACGATCGTGGTCGTTGAATGCCTCCTGCATGTTGTCGAGATCATTCTGTAGCGCCGCATTTGCCTGTTCGAGCGCCTCGATGGCCGACCGCTGAGACTCTAGTTCCTCGACGCGCTTCTGTGACTGCTGGTAGTGGTTGTGCGCGTCGTCGAGCTGAAGCTTTGCGCCGTAGAGCTCGGCTTCTGCGTCGTCCTTCTGCTTCCGTAGGACGCGGTGCTCTTCCTCTTTGCGGGTGAGGTCCGCGTAGGCGGTGTCGAGATTGGTGCGGATGTCGGCGGCGTCCTTGGTCTCCTGCTCGAGGTTCTGCTTCACCTCTGTGAGGTGCTGGGTGAGCTCATCGTTGCGGCGTTGGAGAACCGCGCCTTCCTTCTCTTTGGTCTCGGATTCCTGGGTCTTGAACGCCAGGTCGTTCTCGAGGCGGGATCGCTCCTCCTTGAGCTGCTTGACTTCCTCCTTCAGCTCCAGGTTGTGATCCTGGAGCTTCAGGCCGTATTCCCAGGCGTCGTCCTGGGTGCTCATGTTGCCGGGGCAGGCGCGGTGGTGCTCGTGCATGCTCTCAAAGAGCTTGCGCGAAACAGCGAGCTTGCGCTCGGCCGCGGTCTTGGCGGTCTCGGCCGCCGCGCCTGCCCGGATGAGGGCGTCATTGCTGGTCCGAGCCACCACCGCCTGGGCCCTGAGCTCCTTGACCTTTGTCAGCACATCTCTAGAGCTTGGTTGCTACCACTAACCTGCATTTCGGTGCGGAGCTGGTTGATCTGCTGTTGCACGCCGACGTAGAGCTGATACCACGTCTCGCCACTGTTGAAGATGGGTTGGGAGGCCATGGTGGCCGCAGGAAAGTAGTGACGAGATGTGGTTAAGGAACAGAAGGACAGCAGGGTGAAAACAACTAGTTATGGGCGACGAGAAGCTCGGGCCCTGTTATTGTGCTCTTGTCGCTATTGTTCCTTGGATTCACCGTTCACTGGCGGCTATTAGGTTGGCTGGACAGCTGCAGTGAACGGGGAACAGTGACGATGAAGGTGAGTAGTCTAGCAATTACAATAGAGCACTTCAATCCAACAGATTATAATGATAGCGAGCATGGGCTCAAGGGCCTTTAGGTAGAAGTGCACCACATGCGTGTTCTCTGACTGGTTGATTACGATAATCAATTTCGTGAAGAATCCCATGACATGGATTGATCCTGACATACTAATCCCATTCATAGATATTGATCATACAGCAAACCCGACTCCTAATCATGTGCAAAACTCCCACGCAATCAACCCATCTTACGCACGCGCACTACCTCGACGTACAGTCGGCGTTTCGACACCGCGTGCGAGCCTTTGCGAAGGCGCCTCCAGCTCATCACCATCTGTCCCTTCACAGATCGTTAGTCGTCTCATGAGCAAGTTCAACTCCTTTCGACCAAAGGCACAATGCTCGAATCGCATAAGAAGGCAAGAAAAGCAAAGAGATCCAAAACACGCGACGCAGGGCAGACAATTCAGGTATTCGTACTCAGCCGATGAACAACGGGGACCGAACTCGGCGGCAAGCTCCCGTACTCCGTGATGACCATGTTGATATACTCCGCAGGCGTAACGTCGTACAGGACCTGTAGGTGGTGTAAGTTCTCCGAGCCCTCGACCCACTTCAGTACATCCAGAGGTCCGGACTTGGCATCCTCAGTAGCGGGCTTGTCGTCGTTCTTGTTCTTGGATGGATGCGTGGTCGGGAGATGGGGTTCCAAGGGAAGTAGAGAGGCACGCTCAGCTTCGGACAGGATCTCGTCCGCGGGGGCGACTTCGTTGCCAACGATAGAGTCAAGGGCGACCTTCTCGGTGAATTTCACGGACTCGCAGAGTACGATTACGGGGAGGGAGTGCGAGCGGGCGAGCATAGAGACGAGGGCGGTACCGACGCGCGTGTATAGCCGACCGTTAGACATCATAGCGTGTGCGCCCAGGAACACCTTCGATGCGTCCTTGACCGCGTGGGAAGCCCCCGTAATGAGGTAATAGCGGACGTTGATGCCTTGGTTAGCCAGTTTGCGCGCCAGCGTCTTCCCTTCGAAGAGCGGCTTTGAGTCAACGACGATGACGGTGAATGGAACGCCGGCTTTGTGCGCTTGCAGGATGGTCTGTTCGACGATGGACGAGGAGGCGTAGGTAAGAATCACGTCGCCCGGCAGGATCTTGGTAGCGGCTTGGTCACGGATCAGCTTTTGGGCGGCGGTAACACGCTCGCGGATAAACATGTCGATCTCTTCGACGAGGTCCCGCTTAGCTTCTGCTTCGGGGGTGGAGGGGTCGATCTTGATGATAACTGTGAATACGGGTCAGTAGAGTATTTGCGATGAGAATGAGCAGAATTTACTATCTTTCAGCCATCGAATGGCGTTGCCCATGCTGATGCTTAGCGGTCGACAGCTTCTCAAGTAGTCGATCTGTGGGCTCAGATGGTGGTTGGTAAGATGCCGCGCCAAACTTGTTCCTACGGGTGTCTGGTATGACTCGATAACTGCTTTAAAGGCTAGAAGCATAGCAACCATCCGAGCAGTACTACCACAAATCACGTAGCTGCTATATTGCAGACCAAGGGCAAGAACAGCAGGGTGGACGTCTTTCGAAGCCCCCACCATGGAGTGCTGTCTCGGCTGGCTGTACAGATGGCCAAAGAAGAGTCCGAGTTGCTTCTGGTCTCGCTTCGACTCCTTTCTCGCCTGCTGCTGCGGCACGGCATTGGTCTGTGATGGTCTCCTTCGTACGGGCAAAGGCCTTGATTCATCTTTCTTCTGAGATTGCTTCTGCTCTTTCTGCTTCTGGTTCTCTTTTGGGGTACCGCTCTGCTGCGCTGTCGCTGGTCCAGTTGCCTTTGCTTGAGCTCTTTTTGCTTGCTTCTCGGCCTGCTTTAATTTCTTCAATTCTGCACCTGACAATTTCTTTGAGGCGCCATCTTCCTCAGGTTTTGTACCCTTGGCATCAGTCTTTGCTGGTGCTGCTGGGTCGTTTGGTGCTGGCGGAGGCACAACTGGCGGAGCAACCGCTTCGCCTTCGACTGGTCCACTCATTCCTTTGATTTAGTCTTTGATCTTCACCGTCCCTTGGACCCTTCTGGTATAGTAATTGAAATTAACGTTTAGATGTCGGTGCCGACAGCGAGGAGAAATACGTCTTATCAAAGACTGAAGTTTCGAAGGCGAGGAAATAGGCTTGCTGCTAGATGGTCACGTTATGCGTCCTGCTTGTGCGGCTAGGTGGCGCCAATCGTGTTGAAGGCATGTGCGAAATTGATAGAGAATGCCCGATCCCGTTGACTCAGAGAAAGTGCTATTCCTCCTTGAGCGCTAGTGTGCCAAGGTGATCGCTTAACCCCACTAATCCCCGTCACTGGCGTCATAGCTCATCAACCCACTCCTAAAGTAGGGACACGACTCGCGTCCACTGCAGGCTTCCCCCGCAGTATTGCGTCCTCAGACAGCACAACATGGTTGGAAGCAGCAATATCACGGAGCTACCGCTGGACATACTAGTATCAGTATTTCCTTACCTTGATGCGAAGAGCTTCCTCGCTTTTTGCAGCACATGCAAAGCGTTCCAGCAACCCTCGATTCGTTTGGACCCTGCATATTGGTCCCTCCAAACTCGCAGTAAGTGTCAACATCTCTTGGCTAGGATCAATGATAGGAAATCGAATGATGGTTTTCTATGTAATGAGGGCCCTACTTATACTCTATCGTCTTTGCTTTTTGGGTTGGTCTCATGTGGTCTGGGATGAGAACAACCAACAACATCCATACAAGCACGCAAATACGCTCGTATGGATCATGTCAGAGACTATTGTATTGCGTCTTGATATGTCATATGGCTTGCGAAGAAGACCACACTCTAAGCGGATGTACTTGCGAACGGCATCTAAAACCATCTCTTGCTTTTGCGTTCCCTTCCGACCGTACCTATTATGACTGACATCTGTACTAGGCACTTTCCGCATACCGAATCAGCCAGTGGTTCAGCATGATGGCGATCGCTGGCACAAGATGTACAGACGCCTCTTTACACAGACCCGGGTATATACCTGGGGAAGTGAGAGCCACGGCCGTCTAGGGCATCAAACGAGTGCACAAACCTGCGCGTCTCCTCAGGAGATGCATGGAGCGCGAGAGATGGGAATTATTGCGGATCTACAATGCGGGTGAGTCGGCTTCCGCGGAAAATTGTGCGAATAGAGTGCTCATAAAACCAGCGGATGGTCAACTACGATCCTCAACTCCAAAGGGACACTGTATTCCGTTGGAATGCTGGATGGTGAGCGAGGCTTCGGTGGCAGCGTTGATCCAAAACCCTTGCGGTTCCCCGCCGGATATCCAGAATCGCCCGCCGCCGCCGCGTACAATGAGCCTACGATTACGATCCGTCAGTTTTCTGCAGGACGGTCGCACATACTGGGTCTCTCAGATAGTGGTCGAATATGGTCTTGGCATAATTTCGATCAGGCTGCGGTTCAGATCAAGTTCGTCAACATAGAGCTAAAGGAAGACTCTGCGGACGGCTCGAACACGACGAGCAGCTCGCTCTTCGGAACAGTGAAGCAGGTAATTGCAGGTTGGAGCTATAGTTCAGCTTACATCCATGGTGCAGGAATTGTTGTATGGGACCCAATCCGACCAAGAGCAGCCCGGAACGGTCCTCGGCGAGCTCGTTCGGTCCCACGACGAGCCCTACAGCATGATCCTGAACCCGACACAATGTTGTTACTTGAGAACTTCGAGCTTCCAAAGACAGGATATCAACGGCCGAAGGGATCGTTGCGAGAATCGGAGCAAGATCAAGCTCTTGGCGAAGAAGTCGGACAAGTGAAGAACTACATCGTCCTTGAGCACTATGCCGTCTTTGTTACCGATATCGGCAAGGTCTTCTGCAGCAAACTTGACGAAAAGGACAAGGCAGACAATATACAGGAACTCTGCGCATTATCTTGCAAGCCTGGGACAGCCGTTGATGTTCAAGGCTCGTTCCGAACATTTGCAGTCTTTAGCGATGGCGCAGTGGTCATTGCGGAGCAAACCTACCTGGAAAGGTGTTGGGATGCTCGTACAAGCGATCCTCAGCAAACGAATATTGCAGGCCTGAAGCGCATACCAGCTCTTCAAAACAACAACGTTGTGTCGATAGCTTTCGGTGACTACCACTTTTTGGCTTTGCATTCCACCGGGAAAATCACGTCTTACGGCAAGCACACGCCGTCCTATGCAGCTCTCGGCCTCGGAGAACTACCGGCGGCTCGACTTCGTGGTCTCGGTATTGGGCAAGTTGGAGATCGCGACCACGGGCTTCTACCGCATGCTTATACGAAGGGACGTGCAGTATGGTTTCGCCCAGAGCAACATGAATGGCTAAAATTACTTTCCCGTGGCGGTAAAGATCCACAAGAAGCACAAGATCGTTGGAGCGATAATGCCGACATGAACTGGCCTGTCTTAGGCGAGATTAGCGAATGGGTGGAGCAAGAGGCTAAAGCATGGGATGAGGTACGTAAAATTTTACAACTATCTTGAGCTTTTTTTCTGCGGCCAGCTCAACATGAAGAGATTGGTGCTGCCCCAAGGCAAGCGATACAAATGGAGGGTATACTTGACCTTTTTTGCAGGACGGAGTATGGATGATCGCATCGTAACTCACAAGATGATAAAACTCGTTTAACAACGTGCTAATTAATCATCTAGGATAAGGGGGAAGACGGTCTCGGTGCTTATTTTGCGCTCAGGGTGAGCGCAGCAGGATGGCACTCAGGCGCTGTGCTTTTGGTCAATGAAGAACTCGCAAACAAAACGGAAATTTACGACTGGGTCAACAAGCCATTCCCTCGGCTGAGACTCAGCACTGGGGAGGAGATGCCAGGTTTGGTTCCGTTCGACGAATGGCGGGAGGGCAGACCTGAGTGGCAGCTTGACTGGGAGACTTCCTAATCGCAAAGAATAGCTGCACCGCCTTCCCTGAAACGGACGATACATAGACCAAGGATCAATGATACGTTAATGAGAAGATTGAACACTATTGGGCATCATGTTTCTTAGTTTGTCTCTACACGAGGCATGAGATACTGGAAGATCTGCCCTTGTTCTGTAACCAATCTACCGTCTTGCCTCCACTGTGCATAGCATCACTGAAATCTTCTAAGTAGCTGGTTGAGCCTGTCAATTGCCTCCGCCCGCTTATCAGCAATCTCCATAAACTGATCCTTCGTGCTCGCTCCAATGCTCCCAATGTAGATGTCCCTCTGTCCTTCCTTAAGCTCCGTCCATGTTTCTGCAACAAATTCCTCGACCGGCACACCCATCTTGCGCCCGGTCTCAGCGCCCATCTCAAAATCATGTAGTTCTGTCTGCACAAGCGGTGGCGAAATGTGAACAACTTCCACTTTGGTGTTGCGCAGCTGCTCCCTGATACACTGGATGAAGGCATCCAGCGCGGCCTTAGACGCGCTGTACGCTGGCATGGTTGAAGCCGGCACGAGCGAGATGTGCGTTCCCGTGTAAATGAGACCGGTAGGATTTGCGGATTCGAGGAGGTGGGGAAGGAAAGCGTGTGTGAGGGCGACAAAGGAGGTGAAGTTCGTGGTAATTTCCTCGTTGAACTGAGACAGCTTTACCGTGGAGGGAGAGGCGAAGTTGTAGTGTCGTTGCATGCCGGCGTTGAGGAAGATGGCATCAATTGTAGGGTACTGTTTAATCGCACTGTAAATGTGTCAGCAAAGATACAGCAGAGAAGAGGAAGGTAGGCACTCACTTCTGAGCAAAAGCGGGTATGCTGCTAATGTCTGAGATGTCGGCAACGAGGCTTGACGCCTTAGATGAGCCATGAGTTGATACGAATGCGTCGAGCCGGTCTTTGCGACGACCAACGGCGGTCACGTGGATGCCTTCCGCGACCAGTTTGTCGGCCATCGCTTTCCCTATCCCAGAGGTTGCGCCAACAAGGAGAACATGCTTATAAGAGAAAGACATGTTAGCACTTCGTTATTGTGGACTATAGCGGCAAGTCCGAAGATAGTATTGATTACAACAGAGGGTTTGAGTAAGTTGTCGTGCTGGAGGATCTACGATGTAAAAGTATTTATATTTAACTTGACTGTACCGGCCCTGTGGTACCGCGTTACTGATGGTATTTGCGCTCCTTAATTCCATGGTGTTCTGCACGAAGTCAATACTGTTTTGGGCAGTACTGATGATATGACGAAGCTGCACTCAGGACTTATGGAACCAAACCGGATTTAAGACTTTCCGTTGACCGCAATGGGAAACAAGAGGAGCAAAAAGTATCCGGCACTGGTAGAGACTAGTGCGTCAGCGTCGAAATGCATACTCGAAATGTACTAGGGCATGGCTTCTGATTGGACAGACGACCCACGATGATGGCAGTCACTAAGTTGGTTTAGCGACAACCTCCTTGCTCCATCTTACGCCTGCTTCCTCATCCACCCCCGAGTCGATGGCAACTGTACGAGTACGATCTTCGCATCTTCCGATGGTGAGGCTCCACTAAGACTTCCGGCTATACAACTGGTTTCAGTGCCATAGCTCCCAAGATACGTTACAAGACGCGTTGCAAGAGAAGCAACGTGTGATATTAATTACCACAACTGTTCAAGCATCTTCGCAGTATGGTATTTCGGGGCAAGCCGTCCAAGGCATGTCAACGATGTCGGGACCGGAGACTCCGAGTACGCTTACCCTTGTCTGCATATCGATTCTTATTTGTGCTAAATTCGGGTAGTGCAACCTTCAACGACCAGCTTGCGGTTCTTGCCTGCGAATAAGAGCTCACTGCTATGGATATCGTGACACGGACACCCTGCGTATCTCAGACGAGACTCATATGGTCCATATGAAGGCTGCTCCAGCCGAGAAGCGAGTCACGCTACCAAAGCGAACCTACCAAGCGAGCTTTAAGCTTTCTCACCTGCCGTTAGATCTCCAGGTTCAAGCGAGGCAACTCTTTTTTGCGTACTATATCGCGGACTTCAGCCGAGCATGGGATTTCTTATACCCACATTTTAATCCAGAGACCGCACCCGAGCACATCACCCTCAGCATCGATGCTGCTAGTCTAGCCTTCCTCTCACATCACATCGTCTCACCATCGGCACAGATCCTGGGCCGACGGAAGTACGTCAGTGCTCTCAGGAAGACGAACAAGATGCTGCAGGATCCGGCCACGGTGCAACATACGAGTACAATCGAGGCCTCGCTACTACTAGATCTTTTTGAGAAGATTACGGACCCGAGGACCATGTCTATCGTGTCTCAACGAGCCCATGTCGATGGCGCTTTGGCGCTCGTTAAGCTCCGGGGCTTGCAGCACTTCACAGATCCGGGTGGCTTGAAGGCGCTCACAAGGCTGGCATTGAATTCTGTCGTCATCTCAATCAGTAACGGTGAGAGTGTACCACAAGAGATATTCCAGATCAGAGAGCATACAGAAAACTTTACTGATACCTCACATCCCAAGTGGAGGTTGACTGGCGTAACACTGACGATCACCAACCTAGTCTCGAACATCACTAAGGGTGTCTTGACGGCTGAAGATAAAGTGCGGCAATGTGTTGCAGTCGAGAAAGAACTTGAAATCATCGATAGAGAAGCGCCTCCGAAGTGGTCATACGAGAGAAAGTATATCTTAAAGGAGCAGGAAGATACAACGTTGGATGGATTTTACGACATATATGCTTCACGCATGGACACACAGATGTGGAACGTCCTGCGTTTTATGAGAATAGTTCTCTGCGACGAGATCATTGAGTCCTCCGCCAACCCTAATGACAAGGCCAGCCAACACGCACTGGAGGCGACTACGTTGCTAGTTCAAGAAGTGTGCGCAACAGTTCCCCAAATGACGGAATGCAATGGCCCGGCTAGGCACAAACTACAACCAGGATCTAATCCATCTCTGCACACCCATACACTATCACATTTCCTCGACACATACATTCTCCTGTTCGGACTTTATGCTGCCGCGTGGTCCCGCGGATGTCCCGAGAGAGCAAGGACCTGGATCATAGAACAACTTGATAGGATGGCTGAACACTTCGGAGTGAAGGAAGCGGCGACAGTGGCGGCAATATTGAAAATGCAGGACACAAGGGCGAGGATAGGCCCCTGGGATGTGTATCGGCTCATAGGAAGCTATGCATTTGCAGCATAACAGTTTTTTTGGCGAGTGAGGACTCAGACCTAAGTCGTTCGGTGTATGGGGAGCGTTCCGAACCGTCCGTACTTGCATTACCCGTCATGCAACAGGTCACAAGAGGATACTGTTGCGGGCCGTCATGCATCAACCGTCCCTCTGGTCGTTCCCGGAGATTGAAGAGGGTCTGTTCTACAAATCATACACTCTAAGGGGGGCTTGACGTGCTCGGCGGTTCGGGTCATAGGAGAGAGTTTGACGACGCTAGTTGCCGATGTGTAGGTGCGGAAGCAGGAGCGGAAGTGAGAGCGGACGTTTTATGCGGAGTACACTCCTAAAGATGTCGGTTTAGCAGATTTGCCAAGTCGGTCGTTCTGCTATTTCCACAAAACGAACATACATTCATGCGCCAGGTGACCAGTATCCTGGGTACACCAACCCTACGAAGAGGCGGGAATCCGTGCCGTTCCGTAGCCTGCAGGCATCTGATCCTGGCGATGCAGGTGCTTACCAGTCTCTCGCAGAAGGAACAGGCAGCGAGATTGCATGCTGCGGTGTCGTACCAAATCCTAAGACATTACGAGCATGCCTGCGGGCGCAGCACTCCGCGTGGCAGCCTCCTCGTGCTTCCATGTGGTCGTAATGGTGGGTTGGACCCTGAAGCTCGGCTTCTGCCTAACTCCATCCGAACGAGAAGCCCGCTAACCCACAGTGGTGATGCACCAACAAGCAATCCAGACCTCTTCTTCCTCCCCAGTCCATACCGCCATCAACCCCGCACATCGTCGACGCTATTGCCGCGGAGTCCTTTAGTTGTAAAGATGACTCTAGCTGGAACTCTTCAGCGCCGCCGCAAGACGCCTTTCTTGGCGAAGAGCGGGATGCCAAGGACGTCTCCATGCACGTCCTCTCAGCTGGGAGCCTCTAGATCAGCCACACTAGGCGGACTTTGTTACATTTCACCAATCTGGCCCATACACGATCCCTAGCTTGGTACATGCGTTGCTCGCCTCGTCGTTTGCCCAGCTACAGGGGTCCAGCGCTCGTTGGCCTGCTCACGAATATCAACGCGAAGTAAAAATAACTGGCGTTACAGATGCGCTTCTCGTATCGGCACCATCGCCCTGCCCGGCATTTGAGGAGCAGATTTTCAACTCGGTGCCGCATATGCTTGTCCGAGGAGACTCTACTGTAGCTTTAGTTGTCCCTGGGCATCGACTTTGCTTATTCCGTTCCAGGTCTGGTCTCGGTTTCAATGAAGCTATATGTGTCTCCCGCTTGATCTGAAACTATATCATGACTTACCTCACATCTCACTTGGAGCGGGAGATCAGCATAAATTTTGCCTCTTGGACCCCCAACCGTGTACCTCTAGCGGTCATAAGGATACGAATTGGGCCCTCTTGGCGTTGTCAGCCGCTTCCGACGTCCAGTATCGGTCTTGAGAACGCGAGTACGGCTACTGTAGACAGCGGACCCAGTGTTCTACCCACTAGCTTGGGGTTGCTTCGCAAGAAGCTTGTTTTAGTGGCTTACGAACCTCAAGTGGGTTCCTGGCCGTGCCTGCGACGAATGATATGAGCGCCGATAGCACTTTGCCACCTCTTTCCGGTCAATGTTCTCTCGCCATGCTTCGTTAAGGGCCTTGGAAATATCGAAGGCGGACGCCGAACGTACGGTCTATGCACGCAACCCTGCCTGACTGAGCAAAACTCTACATTCGAGCTTCCAGACCAAAATGGTCCTCTCCAAGGAGATATGGTTGAGCTGGGGAGTACCTCCAGATGCTGACCTGGGTTCCGTCATCCCAGTAGGAAGGCCTAGGTCATCTGCCTGTGCATATTCTGCATCTCACGGTAGCGCTGAGGGATGTGTATATAAGCCATACGCCTCCACATTGTTTTTCTCGAGCAAGATACTTTCTTCGTCGAGCCAGACAACTTCATCATGACTCGCCTCACATCAACTTTGTCACTCCTCGCGTTTGCTGCTGGAGCTTTTGCTGCCACTCCCATCCCAAACATCTCACCACTAAGTGTAGTAGGCGCATTCGGCAGGTAGGGACCTCACATCTTCGTATACTTTCGGGCACTGACAAGTTCAGCTGCTCTGTGGATTCCACCGACTTCAACTCTGGAGGTACAATAAAAGTAGACGAATGGAACATTAATGTACCGAAGAACCTCCTCGTACAATTTCCAACTATCTGGACCCCATTTCGCAAACTCTGCGAAGCCGGCGTTGGTGGTTACGAAGTCACCATCTTTGGCAATATCTTAGGCTCGCAGCCAACAGCTGCACAAATCATAGTCAGCGGTGGGTTCGACGTGCGATCAGGTGTAGGCTACATTGACTCCATCGATGTTGCGGACGGTTCCTTCAAGCTTCGTGGCCTGGGTACCAAGCTGCGGCTGAACGACCCGAACGGTGTGTTCGGAAAGGCTTCGGATCTCGCACCCTTCTTCCCAGTCGACGATGAGAGCCCAAGCATCCAAGCTTTCTCCGGGTTTCCTATGTGCTTCCCACGTTCCGCCAACGACGAGAAGTGCCCATCGTCAAATCGTCCCGCTGGGTCAACGAATTTTGCCGCTGCGGATCCTTTGTCTATGGTTCCTTTCCTAGTGGGAGACTTCATTACATATACGGCTATCCCGAAGGGTGGAGAGCTTCTCGTGTTCGAAGCATCGGCGACTAATGTGCAGGTCACGACTTCCGCGTCTAATACAGTACCCAACTACATCTTCGTTGAGGATGCTATCATTGGAGTCACTGATCCTGATGCCAACGTCGAGGTTGCTGATACTCGAGTAAGCCATTCAACCTTCGAAGCATTCTTCCGACTGACTTTGTGATAGTTCATTGGCTATCTCTCCAGCTGCAGTGGCGCCTCCGTCCAGATCTATGCCATTGAGGTCGATCCATGCACAGGTGATGAAAGCCTTCGCCAAGTTGGCACCGCCACGCCAAGAGCTGGCGATGTTCGATGCAAGTGGGAAGCCCGTGTCGCAGCTTCTACCCCATACACTCGCGAATACGTTATCAAGACGAACAACCCTGTCATCGAGACTAAAGACGGACTCAAGGCCGGACAATATGTCACGCCCGTGACCGAATGGATCCAGCCCGAAGTCAACATCCCTGGAGCAGAGCCACCACCAAACAGATTCTCGGACATGCGTGGTCTCGTGCAAGGAGACTTCTTTGAGGGCGAGCAATTCGGACCTCTTTCTCCATTCCCTGGACCGACTCCACCAGCACCATCAAAGACCTGCAGCCCGAATGACCCAAGCGGACCGACTGCTGCGCCCACGGCAACCATCGCTCCCTTCACTGCAGACCAACGCAGCGGGGCCACCGTCCAGCTCATCGTCCAGAACAACAACACCGACATCTCTAACAGCGCACTCAACTTCAACTGGACACAGGTCGAGGTAGCCACGGGGGCTTCGGCTACCATCCAGAACCCTACCGCACAAATCGCCACCTTCGTTGCGCCCAAGCTCACCACGGCTACCAACCTCAAATTCGAATGCGCCGTCAGCCTCAAGTCTAATAGCTCCATCGTCTCCAAAGCGCAAGTCACCGTCCGCGTCTCCACCACTGCCGCCGATATTGTAGTCCTCGATACCTACACGTGGGAATCCCGGCAGTCGGGCACTATTGGTGTAACTTGCCACTCGAATGTTGCCAACGGCGACAACAAGGTCATGACATTGGCGCTGAATAACAATGCGACGAGGCTGGCAATGACGAGTGCGGGGAGTGGGAGGTGGAGCTATAGTGCGCGGAGCACGAAGCAGCCGACAAACGTGCAGTGCTACTCTGACCTTGGAGGCAAGAGTTCGCTGTTGACTGCGCCGACGAAGAGGAAGAGGAATTTCGCAAGGATGGTTGGGGAGCTGGTGGAGTAATGATATGCATTTTCCTGAAAATATTGACGGCAGTCTTGATGGTCTGGATGGACAAGTCCATTAATTCTTCGGTTCGTGGCGAATGGTGTGCATGGTAATGTTACTTCTTCACTTGTAAATAGTCGATACATTCCCATTTACCCAGTAGGCTTCTCTTTCAATTGAGTCAAATATTCGTGTTCCTCATTCATCAGTAGCGATCGACTAAATACATCACTTTGTTGCGCTACGCATACAAATCGGGGTCGCATTTGGTCCCATTGTGCTGTAGACAGCCAGGTGATTTTCTATTAGCGTCGATGATTTCAGATACGGAATGATGTCTGAAGTAGATTCGAAAAATCGTAAGTGCAATGCTCATACACACAATCCTAAAGGAGATATGAAGGACACGATTAAGCGCCTATGAAGGCAATAAGATGATACTCCCGACGCTTCCACAGTGCTGAGGCTGCAAAATCTGGTCAGGATCGGAATGAAGCAATCAAGCGCGTAGGTCGTCGTCTGTGACCGATTGCTTGTGTTGTTAGAAGAATTACCACTCAAGTTAGCCGCTTCGATAGAATTTACTATGCATCGTAGTCGGTTATGTTCACAACGCTAGGCAGACGAGGGAGGAGCGGTGGGGCGCGGTTGGAAACGGTTTAGCGCTCGCTTAACGCACCGCCAAGAATTCTCAGTGTGCGCGACGAAAATCGCAACTCCAAATCTACGCCGCGACCTTCGTGAACGACAGCCCCGACGCAGACCGACAACACCTAACCAGTACGTCTTTCAACCCTAAGCAACGACCAGTATTGCATACAACGGACGCCACCGCTAACGCTCACCGCAGCAGCGACCTTTCCACCTCGAACTCGCTCCACCACACATCATGTCTCACGAATCCGTCTGGTACTCGCGCCCGCGCACCTACGGCAAGGGCTCCCGCGAGTGGTACGTCTGAACCTTTTATATACCTGCGCTGTGGTCGATCTTGGTGGGGATGGAGGACAATGATGGACAGGGCATCAAGGTCCTCGACTGGGGCATACACGGAGTACCCGAATGGATTGGACGAGTGCTAACAGGATTGTGTATAGCCGCGTCTGCACCCACCCTGCCGGTCTCATCCGCAAGTACGGCCTTAACATCTGCCGTCAGTGCTTCCGCGAGAAGAGCGCCGACATTGGTTTCGTCAAGGTACGAAATCTTATCCTACCCACTGCACACGGTGCCACGCCTACCGCATCTCGCATGCATGCATACTTTCCACATCGCAAAACTATCATAAAAGGAAGGAACTAACGTCCAACAGCACCGATAAATTTCCCATGCATCGTCGGTTGGAGTAGCGGAGGAAAAGGCATGACGGTTATACGCGATGACAATGTGACGAACACGGATACGCGGGCGTGAGGAGAGCCTCACATCGGATATGGCATGCATGCATTGCTGGGCTCTTTCGGTTATCCTATCCTGCTTTTAGACAGGGATGGGAGGTGTCAGTTCGGTTCGATAACAAATCAAGTCCTGAATTCACAATCGCGGCGCAGAAGTATGCCATATGAGTCGTCCAGAAACCAATCGACATCTGCGTCAAGAGAGGGGAGCGAGGTCTGCTGTAGTTGATTACTCGAAACACCTCGTCCGCAGGGAGACTTGTGTAACGATCCACGCTCGGACACTCCTTCATCTTGGACAACGAACGATCGGTCGACTCCTCATCCTGCACTCCTAACACCAGCAACCTGGGATTGTGCAATGTTGAAAAATGTCTCGTCAATTATACACATGCTATATACCATGATGACCCTATGCGACCGTTTCCCTTTCTCGCGCAACCAAAACGCCTTATCTTCAGCCTCAGTTACCCAACATTTAGATCTTCACGATATCCACTCTCGCCCGCTCCCACAGCTTATGCGCCACAGCAGTCCCACTCTCCCTCTCCTGATCACTCACATCCGCAGGCCGTACTATTAACCTTGCATACGTGCCCGCCGCTCGGCGCTTACTCAACGTCCCCGGATTGATAACCAGCACGCTTTCTACAACCTATAAACGCAAAATTAGTACAATCACTAACCACGACAAGTGATGTGTGGTGTGAAACATACCTTGACAAACCCCTGCAAAACGCTAGGCGTGATCAGCACATCCGGCCTCACGTTCAGCATATCGCCCAGCTTGAGATAGCTTGTATCCACCATAGTCCCCAGCGGCAAGAAGGGACTGGGACCTTGCTCTTCCTCAGTCTCGCCGTCCGCAGCGCCCTCCTTGAAAATCTCAGCCTCAACCGGTGCAGGCGCGAGCATTTTTTCTCTCGCTGTAGGGGGAAACAGCGGCAGAAAACTGCGCTGCTCGAGGACATTCTTCGCGCCTCGCTCGTAGGGATGGACGGTCTTCGCCTTCCCATCTGCAATTTCCTCGCGCAGCAGCATGTGCAGGATATCTAGCGATGACATACCCACAATGAATTCGTTCATGCTCAGCGTCATGGGATTCGTAACGCACTGAACCTGTTTCCCCGCGACACCGAAGCCTAGTTCCTTCTTTGTGAACTTGTCTTGCGGGAAGGCTGCGTGATGGTGGTGTGCATCGCGCAAGCTAGGCACTAGGATGACATTGCACGTGGGGAGACGCTGGGCAAAGCTCTGAATGGCGGAAGAGATGAAGTGGCGGAATAGGTCTGTCATGGTGGCTTGGTCTGGCGAGGTGAGGTGCGGCGGGATATCGAAGTCGCCTGAGCGGATAAGGGGATGTTCTGCATCGAGGAAGGGACCTAGTAGTACGACGCTGTCGACGCATGCTTCCACGGCATTGTCGAGCAACGTGTGTAGTGGCGCAAAGTCGAGATTCTGGTCGGTCGTGTAGGGTCCAGATGCTATGAAGACGGTCAGAGGACGCATGGAAGACGGGTCTGATTCCGGCGTGTCGAGATACCGCGCGTTGTAGCTATCTAGTTCTGCCGGGGTAGACGCAGGCTGTGTGAGGAGGGGAAAGGAAAGGACTTCCGAGACGACAAAGTTCTCGCCTGAGGCGTTGATTCCTCGAAGCGCAACGATCTGTCCGGGAAAGAAGTTATATGATGCCAGCTTGTCCAGAGTCAAGGGGACCCTCCGTCCAGACCCCCATCGTCGTGAACCCTCAAGCACTACAGACGCAGCGTTGAGCTTGCCGTCGCTGGTATCGGAGCATATACGTCCCACTGCTATGACTTCGCTCGGAGATTGGTATGAAGGGTTGCCGAAGGCGCTGTCTTCGAGATCGAGTTGTTCTTGGAGCAGTTGACGGAACTCGTCGATGCGGTCGTCAAGCACCTCGGAGGCTTCTGAGAGTTTCATAGCCATAGTTTTGTAGGAGAACTTTGACATGTCGGTGTTGGCCTTGAGCTTAATGCGAGTTTCTGAAGGAGGTTCTTCTGGGGGGTCAGAGAGAGGGATGTGACCGTTCAATTGTTCGGCGATGTCGCCGGCATTGGTGCGAGAAGAGAAGTCGAAAACAGCTCCATTGCTAGCTTCGCCTCTGGGCGTCAGTCCGCCAGCCGGCGAGCTCATCTCATGGTTCTTATGTGCTTTGCTCGAGGGTGTGTCGAAGTTCGATCGTCGCTTTGCTGCGCTTCCCAGAGCACCTGCTCGGGGTGTAGCGATCATGCCATCCAGCATATCGTACATATCCCCACCCTTCGCCGCTCTCGGTGTCGGCGCGACCCTTTTCGAATCATTCCTCTGCTGCACTTTCCCTCTGCTCTCTTTCTCCAACATATCTTGCAGGTTTTTCTTGAAATCCCTTGCTGTCTTCAGATTGAGTTTGTTTTCTTCGCCACCCATCTTCATGTTGTATGCCTGCCATTTGAAGTCCAGCTCTTCTGCGGATATGGTGAATATCCGCTGGATGGACTGAAGTTCGTTGAGTACTTCGGAGGGGACATCGTTGTCTTTTGTGCCGCAGTAGCGCTCGAAGCGTTCGGTGAGCTCGGCCGTTTCGTCCATCGTATTCGATGTATGAGGTCAATTCCAAGGATGACTTGAGAGGACAGCAAAAAGCCGATATGGTGATTGCTTGTTGAAGCTCGGCAATGCCTTAGGAAAGTGGGCTGGACGTGATGATGCGCACGCGCTCCAAAGTTCTGAGACGCGTTCGGACGCGTCGCAAATCCACCCCACGTTTCCGCAAAGCTAGCCGCAAAGGCGGTAATTAGCGGCCGTACACCGCTCCGCGCCATTGGTACGTTTACTTATGTCGTAGATCAAGGGTCCGGCAGCTCATGGAAGAGCAGCCTTTCTAACATCCTCCATATTTCGTGGGAAACGCTCCTTCACGAATTTTTCTCGTCTTTCATCACCTTCGCTGACACAATGTCTGCAATTGGTCCTTTCCCGCACCCAGCAGAGGGCAAGAAGCCCGCCGCGCCGCCTGTCCTCACCGCCGATCAGCAGAAAAAGTACGACGAGCTTCTCACGACCGTAAAGTCATGGTCGGTGCTCCCAAAGACGTCTGCCAAAGGTGCAGAAGAAGAGGCACTCTCAGATCCGGAGCGCATGTGGCTCACCCGTGAATGTCTCCTCCGATACCTCCGCGCCACGAAATGGAACCTTCCGCAAGCAACCCAGCGTCTGCGAGAAACTGTCGTCTGGCGGAGGGAGTATGGAACAGACAGATTCACTGCTGACTACATCTCCGAGGAGAATGCAACTGGTGAGCTGCACCCTCGGCCCAAGATCAACCAGAATCTGTAAATCCTCATTGTGTTCCTCTAGGCAAGCAAGTCACTCTAGGCTACGATAACGAGGGCAGGCCGTGCCTTTACCTTCTGCCAAACAAGCAGAACACGAAGAATAGCCCCAAGCAAGTCGAACACTTGGTGTATATGCTCGAGAGGACGTTGGACATCGCACCCCCGGGGCAGGAAACGTTGGCGCTGTTGATCGATTTCCGGAACAGCAGCGCTGGAAGCCAACCTAGCATTGGGACGGGCAGACAAGTTTTGAGTATTCTGCAGAACCACTACCCAGAGAGGCTGGGAAGGGCACTGATCACGCACTGTAAGTCTCTTCTAACCCTTTACCTGGTGTCTGTTCAACTAATCGACTCTAGTGCCCTGGTACGTCACAACCTTCCTCAAGCTCATCTCCCCCTTCATCGACCCCGTCACGAAAACCAAGATGCGATATAACGAACCCCTCACCGACCACATTACCGCCTCTCAGCTCATGAAGAACGCCGGCGGCGAGGTCGACTTCCAGTACGATCATAGCATATACTGGCCCGCCCTTGCCAAGCTGGCCGAGGACCGCCGAAGGGAGCGGACCGAGCGGTGGGAGAAGGCTGGCAAGATTGTCGGCGAGAGCGAAATATATCTGTGGGGCGGTGAGGAAGGAAGCCTCGCGGCACCGCCAACTGCGACTGCGACTGCGACTGCGGAGGCGCCGGAGCCGAGCGCGGAGACTGCAGTCGCTGCTTAAGTTTGATGTGTACACATCATTCAGCGTGGTAGAGCATTTCATATGATTGAAAAAGGCATGATAGATGATAGATTCGGTACTATGTTACCGCTAATACTATACCCCCTCTGCACAGTAATGGCGTCCTTCATTTCAATTTCCATCTTCACATCTGGGCGGAATGCATTATTACAGACGGGAGGTTCAAAGGGCGCTTCAGGAATCATGCTAGAATTACAGGTACATATCCTATGGAACCATGCTACTGGTAAGCTATAGTCTAGCAGTTATTTACTTTGAATGGTTTTCTTGTCACAGCGAACTCTAGAGTACGGCAGGTGATGCAGCTGTTCGTCCCTGCGCGTTGGCGTGACCGTTCAGATGCTATGATCTCGATGTGGGCCAGTGGTGCTTTCGAAAGATCAGAGACCTGACTTATAATCGGTTTCAATGAGACGAGGTGGATTTTACGACTCTGTTAACTTTTTGAACATCAAATGAGGTTTACGTGTTGGAGGAATCGCCGGGCTATTGTAGTGTCCTACTTAAACATATCAGCTGCACCGTCCTCGTAGGCACAGTGCTACAAGCAACATGTAGTAACATCATCTATACATCACTACATGACACGCACTGCTCATTGAGTGAGATACCATGAAACATATTGCAGAGACTATCCATTCTTCCCCACATCTAATCTGTGCTCTCTGACTTGCAGGCCTCTAACGACCTTATCGACGTTAGCCTATCGGCTGCTCGTGCGAGGACAACATCCAAGACTTGCTGTCAGCCCTTGTTCTACCGTACTCTCCCACCTGACCTCTTGGTAAGCTACATGCCGTTGTGTCAGCTTCGCTTCATGCGTGGGCGTCGCTAGTACTAGCACGTACATAGTACGCGGTGTAGGCACGCCGTGTTGGATCTGTTGTGCCCTTACGCCCTGCGTTCGGCTCACTTCGCTAGAAGCTCAGCGAAATGCACCAGTAGTTTCGCTTCGACTAGAATCACATCGGGCAAAGGTTTCGCTTCACCCATTAACCGCATTAGGCTTAGGCGCCACCAGGTCCGTATAAACCCTGTACATCTGTAGTCGAGTGGACAGTTGGATGCAGGGCCCAGTCTTGGGGGCCGCGAGGATTGCGCGAGGCGTGCACGAGTCTAGAGTGAACACCACGGGCATGTATAAGATGGGTTCCCCGGCGAATTCGATGAGCTCATACTGTCTCCACTCAGTCAACCTTGAACTGTGACAAGCTAGCTAAGTTGTATAACATCTTTCAGCAACGAAATACAATGAGTTCTTGTCCATGGACCGGTAAGAAGGAGGAGGGCAAGGAATCAGCGTGCGAGGAGTGCATCAGTGTAGGTCTCCAACGCTCAATTCTCAGATCCCTTGCTGCAGGGCGCTGACAGCTCGAAGGGTACCATTCATGCCGGGCTCCCCCAGGGCACCATCGAGCCTCTCCATGGTCTGAACACCTACATCATCGGTAACAGCACGAACCCTCGCGCCATTATAGTCATCTATTCGGATGTCTTCAGCCACACCCTACCAAACAACAAGCTTATCGCAGACGCTTATGCGAAGAGCGGGGAGTACCTCGTTTACATGCCTGACTTCTTTGAAGGTACGCTGCCAAACATAACATCAGCTTTTCAAGCCCTAATAGCGTGAAGGTGACCCTGTCAAACTCAGCCTCGCCGACGTCCTCATCCCTACCGATGCTGCCAACCAATCTGTCCTGTCAAAGTACGGTGGACTACTGGCTAACATGCCAAGTTACTTGATGTGGGTGGGAAGACATGGGAAAGACAAGACACACAATACTTGTGTGCAATGGCTGCGGAAGCTAAGGCAATCCGACGAGGCGCAAGGGAAGAAGATCGGGATGGTGGGCATGTGCTGGGGAGGCAGGTTTGTCCTGCGTGCTGGGCGGGCATCTGAATCAATCCAGGGTGCGGACGGGAAGAAGGTGCCGCTCATTGATGCAGGTGTTGCACTCCATCCATCCAATGTGGTGCTCCCCGAGGATGTTGAAGGTCTGGCTGTTCCAGTGAGTATCGGGTGGGGCGAGGTGGACATCGTCACCCCGTTCAAGCAGAAGGGACAAATTGAAGAGATCATTAAGAAGAGAAAAGAAGCGGGTGAGGTCGTACCGGAGGTGGAGCATAGGGTGTACACGCCTGGAAGGCACGGTTTCAGCGTGAGAGGAAACTTTGAGGACCCGGCGGAACGTAAAGCACTTGAAGACTCGGTGACTCAGGTTTTCGAATGGTTTGAGAAGCGACTTTGAGTTTGCTGAACCCGCTGGTGGGAAGTTTTGCGCCTGGTGTGGATGATGCTGGTTCAGTGTACGTCGAGCGCAGCTGATGAATTTCTTGCTTCCTTTTCGGAATACCAACATATATCGCCTTTGACAACCAACTGCAAGGTGTAGCATATATACTTTGAAAACCAGGTACGTGCAGCGTCTTTGCAGAATTCGCGTATATGCACCTTCTTCATTCGTCAAGCGCTAGTGCCTTTACGCCCTTGTGAGTCGCAGCCCTTCGCGCGAAAGACTGATAAATAGTTGCCTGTTCCCAACATCAAGCGGAATTGCATCCCTTTGTCCCCATCAGTTCTCGTAATGCGCGTGCGACCTGTAAACAGAGAAGACCTTCCCGAGGTTTTCGAGATCACTTATCAAGCATTAGAGAAGGACGAATTCTTCGGTTGGCTAAATCCTGGACGGGACAAGTACCCGGATGACTTGAGAAGAGATCAAAGAATACATTTGCGCGCTCGTATTGTCGGTCGAGGGCAACGTGGCTACGTGGTTACGACGGAAGAAGGCGATCGTGACTGGAGTGGTAGACCAGAGGTGGCGGGTTTTGTGTTCCTAATTCGAAAGGGGACGGACGAAGCAAGCAAAAAATGGCGCACAGATACACTTTTCAATAGTGTGTTTACTGGACCTTTCTCCTACTGAGCGATAGACTGACGGCATTTTAGAGTTTGAGAGGAAACTTCTAGAGTGGGAGATGTGGTATGACTCCAAGTTTTTGAACCGCGCAGAAGATCCCAAGCGGCTGGCAGAGTACATCAAGATGGAGCCTTGGAATTCCTTTAATGTACTCGACCCTCGCTGGCATATGGGACTCATTTGCGTCTCGCCAAAGTTCCAGCGCCGTGGGGTCGGGAGCATGCTAGTTCAGCACTCACAGAAATTGGCCGCGGACGAGAAACTGCCTTTAACATTGGAGGCTAGTATTGTGGGGAGAAAGCTATATCTGAAGAGTGGCTTCAAATTGGTAGGCGAAGCTAAACTTTGTGAAGAGTTTTCTGATGGGCTGATGGTTTGGGAACCGATTGGGATGGAAGGCACATGGCTGGAAGCATTCGATGGCGAGACAGCGAAGATGAAGAAGCGGACAAAGTCCATTGCTAATGTATCCGCACCTACATAGAGCCACTGCAACTTACGTATATACCCCTTAATGTGCAACAAGAGTCGGTGAGAGGACTCGGGTATCCATTATTCACCAACTCCAGAGCCAAGAAAGAGAGCACAGTGGGCGACACAAAATACTGAACTTCATGGTGCGAGATCTCAGCTCCCTCTGTCGAGACGTTGGAAATCCGGCCGTAAGCTCGGTTTCCGATGCGTAGCCTAGGGTGATTCGCTCTATAATGCATATTCGAAGTTGTAACCTGATAATACACGGCCGTACTTCGTGTTGGCGCAAGAGCCATTTCAATTTTTGGTGTCGACCACTATAGAGACAGGATTCACGTTAATCGGCCGTTTGACCACGTTGTACACCGCCTCGCACTCCCACTGTTCTGTCACTCCGACGAAACAGATTCTTCACACGGTTCAAACCCCGCTAATAGGAAACCGTAGGTTTGAAAAGGGTCATACTAACCCCTCCTTCCCCAGCCTTTCCTGTATTCGTTATCCGCCTCAGCAGCCCAATCGACCTGTTCTTTGTACATGCGATAAAGCTTCTTGATCTCGCCAACCCTTTCCATTTCATCAACGATTTTGTTGGCGAGCTTCTGCCGCTTTCGCTGGCTCAATCTGTCTCGCTTTACCAGTTCCTCGGCGGTGCAGTGACCCTGGCTGACAAGGTAGTCTATCACCCATGAGTTGAGGTGAAAGCGCCAGTGATACAATGTGTGGGCGACCTGGGCGTTGGCTTTGCAGGTGGAACCCAGTGAGAAAATCCTTGACTCGGGTGGTATTCGCTCGCCCTGTGTATTGTACGTAGGTTTCTCGCCGTTCAGCGATTCTTGCGAGCTAGTAGATGAGACAGCAGAGGAGCCGGAATCTGAGTCAGAGTCAGAAGCATTGGCAGCAAGAGGCTCGAGAGTTTCCTTCTGGTAAGGCTTTCCAGTGAACGTTAACGCGAACGTCGCCGGATGGCTTTTACGATTGCATGCTTCGCAATAGGGTTCCGACCTTGCACGAGTCTCTGCGTCGATGTCCTCGACGATGATCTCTGGTCGCCCTTTGATTGCTTTCGAGAAATCGCTGGTCCACGCCGACGAGTGGTATTTAGACCCTGCAAGCGCAGTGACCTCGTCGTCGAGTTTTCTGAAAGCTAATTCATAGATTTCATCCCCCGAGTTGAATGCGGGATTGATCTTTTTCTGCACCATCCAATCAATCGCATACTTGAACAGCTGGCGAGGTTTGGCAAGAGCGAGACTACTGTACTGCAGCGGTAACGCGTGTTCTGCTGGCACGCCGATTGGTGCATCGTCATCATTAATGAACTCTTCGTCCTCTTCATTGCCGTACAGGGCTTCTTGCGCGGTTTGGCCGTACTCTTCCTCGTCGGCTTCATCACTCTCGTGCTCTTCGCTCGCACTCTCGTCTGGTTCTTCAGGGATAATATCAAGGTCCGAATCAGATTCAGAATCCACAACGACAGGCTTTCTGCGCCCAGCTGACGACGATGGCGGATCACTATTGACCGCACGCTTTTTCTTCATAGCTTCTAGTGCCTTTTCCCTCGCAGTCTTGACTTTGTTCTGTGTGCTGCCTAAACCGAGCGGAGAAGACTGCAGAAACGCTAGTTCTTCCTTCAGCTCGTCGATTTCTGCGTTTGAGTCTTCCTCTTGCTCCTCGGCATCACTTTCCGGTGGTGTAGAAGCGCGTCGATTGGCTCGGCGACCTTTCCGTTTTGCTTGGACCAATTCTTCCTCAGACGAATCGGGAGCTGGCTTCTTTCGTTTCTGTCTGAGCTTCTTCGGGACCGCTACTACCTCGTCTTCACTATTGTCCTCGGATGAATTAGACGGCGCAGGAGCCGGCTTCTTTACGCGACGGCTCGCTTTTTTCGATCGCAATCTATCTTCTGGTTCCGATTCTTCGCTGTAATCTGCTCGCTTCCGTGTGTCTCTCCGCAGGACGACCGTGACCTTTCCTTCGCTCTCAGACTCCGATGTTGTCGACGACCCTTTGCGACGCTTCTTTCCCTTCGGACGTACCTCCTCCTCCTCTGCTGAGATTTCTGGTGTCTTATTCCGCCTCCGCTTGTCTTTTCGTCTGACCACCGTCACTTCGCCTTCACTTTCTTGTGTCGACGAAGCTTGTGTTGACTTTCGAGCAGCTCGCCGTTTCTTGTGCTTGCGCGGAGCTTCTACCTCATCATTCGAACTGACTTCCTTCTTCGATTTCTTGTAGGGCTTTTTGGGGGAGGGTGCGACATTGTACTTACCATAGCCTTTGCTGGCATCCGAGGAGCTGCCAGAAGAGATGAGAATCTCGTTATCGGAACTGCCGAACATCCCACGCTTATTCTGAATGACTGGCATTCCCAGCTTCATGCCCCTCTCTGTTTCTCGCTCCACCCTTTGGCGCTTCGCGGGTCGGCTCGGTGTGGGTCCATCGTCGCTGTCACTGCTGACAACAAACGTGGGTCTCGCGGTTCTCGGTGAAGCGTTTGACGCAGGAGAGAAATTGAGCTTGGTTTGGCGCGCGCGCGCTAACGATCGTTTGGGGGGCATCTTGTACGAGGCGCGAACTGTTCAACCAAGCGCGAGGCGCGCTGGTGTCGCGCGGTTTGATGTCCGTCGTTGGAGCTTCCTTCTGACCCAACTGCCGCTGTCCAAATCCAAAAGATAGAGTAGGTAAGGTACAAAAGGTAGGAATATACCAAGTAGTTAAGTGAAAGATTGTCGCAAACGGTCGGCGGGGTCTGCGCTGCAGGCGACACGATTTTAGCGGCAGTATCGCTAGCGCGCCGCGAAGTCACGTGACGTAACATATGATAGTCCTGCTTCTCGTCTTATGTTGCACATGTGTTCTGTAGTAGCTGAGCACGTAATCTTGTTGTAATATTTTAGTTCAATCCGTGAACGATTCATTGGCGCTTAATTCTCGAGATGCATTATGCTCAGCCTTCTCGTATTTCTTGTTCTCGTATACACGCGCCAGAGTCGTTGCTGAAACAGTTTTGTCGGTGTCTACCAAATTAGCTGTAAGCTCGGCGACATCCGACCATGGCGTATCTACACAGAAGCTGAGTCGCCCACCTCCGCGTCAATTTGATCATTGCTGTACGACACAACACAATTGTTCGGATACCGTGCGGTACTCGGCTGAAGTAGCGGAGGACCGGAGTCGCTGGTGAGACCTGAAAGGCTGAATACATCCCGCCGAACAGTAACAACAGCACAATGTACTCGCACCACAATAGTACTATCGTAGAAAATCTGTACCGTCCTTGGTCATGTGTCAACACCGAGTTCGGTGAACGGGAGGTCCAGCTCTAAAATCAGACCAACGACACCGCCATCAAATTTCGTCGCCTAGTCCATATCAAACCACCAAGATCGCCAGACAAGTTGTATATAAGGCCTTTAAGAGCAACTAGAAGTTAGATCACCAGCTCAACAGCAAGAATACCAAGCCCACTCATATCCAGATCCATCTCCCTTTTTCCCCAACCATCCAACACCCTTCAAGATGAAGCTCCTCTTTCTCACCCCAATCCTTGCGACTGTTCTCGCTACTCCGGCCCCCGCTGCTACAAGCTGCACCGTAGGCCAGGTCTACTGTGGCTGGTACCTGATCGACAAACTCGGTACATCACCTCCCCTATTTCCTCTTTTCCCCATGTTGCCAGGCTAACAAAAGGGACAGGCTGGTCCTCCTCCGACCTTCGCACCACGCTGTGCAATGCGCTTGGTAAATGCGACTTCAATAACGGCGATGCTTGGAATACGCTTTGGCTGTGCACGGGAAGTGGGAGCGCGTGGCCGAATGCGGTTTGTGGTGGAGAAGGAAGTTGCAAGGGGCCGACTGCGCACTGTGGGTAGGATATGAGGAGATTGAGTCTATGACCACAGGCTGGAGATGATGGCCAATGACCTGATAGAGTAACATTATGAAGGGTAGGGCAATGGCTGGCGGTATTGTGAGCTCTAAGGTGTCTGTCTTTACCGATAGTTCGAATCATGCTGTCTTGATTGGCTGGACTGATGCGAATGAAGAGGATTTGTGAAGATGTGTAGGCAGGATGTACACTAAAAGGATGCTCATCCTACTAAGTTCGTTCGTAGGTGTAGGAAGTCTTGAGCACGTTGTTTGTTAAGAGCCAGCAGTACGCCATCCTTTCGGAGCCCTCCAACTATAACGCGCTCATGCTCATAGTCTGCAGTTAGAGAACACCCGGAGTTATCGGAGAAATGGCCTTTTTCTTCTTGTTCCTCAGACACACCGCTTTCGTCCGTACATTCGCCGTCCTCACGTCGTTCATCGCTTGAGTAACCTTCCGGGACTTCATAGTCAACGATAAGTCGCAGAACTTCAATGAAAAATTTGGATCAACGTTGGCCTTCTGTATGTGGTCAAAGAGACGATGGACGTGTCAAGTCGTGTCAAGTCGCCGAATCGAATAGGTATCCCACAGGCAAAACTTGGTCCTCCGGCAATTCCATTTTGTAATTTGGTCGGACACATGTCATCTCGGTGGAAGCCATGGATCATTCGTCAACATCAAAGTTCCAGCGAGGTTCACTAAGGGGCCGGTATTCTCATATTTGGTCGCATATCCACAAATGGAGCGACCCTGGGCAGAATCCAGCTTTGACACGTGAGAACGCCGTAACATGAGCCGTTATACAAAGACAGAACTTATCAGAACGAGAGCAGTTAGGAGAGATCTTGTTGAGTATTGCAGTCGTGGAGAGGTCGATGTGCGCTGTTGCAGAATTCGAAGACACATCCTCCCATGAGTCGTCTTCAGCAGGTGACGTCGACAACGATCTCCGACGTTTTGGGAACGCGGCATTCTTAACCAAACATCGCAACCACAACTTCGCATCTAAACAGCGTCAATGAGAGGAGTCGAATCGAGCGCAGAACGTCCTTTTCATAGTGTGCACCTATTGATAGCCGCATTGACAGCCTCCGCATGTGAGCAGAACTCGGAGGAAAGCCGGCGAACCCGCACGCTCAGAGTCTATGCCTCGTGGAAGCTGACTTTCGATTGCAGTGTTCCAGAGACTTGATTTCCCTGTAGTAAAGAATAGGTCTGTCAGTAAGAACAGGATGCAACGCAAGGACTAGCATCGCGGCGGCCTCATGCATACTTAACCTCGACCACAGACATCTCGAGAGCAGAGCTTTGCCCAGGTGTTTAATAGTCTTACAGAAACAACTCACCGCTGTTTCCTCCCTGGCTGACGGTTGAGCCAGGAGCACCTTACCGCTGGATGAAGCATGCACCACCTACACCCGGACGCCGGCTACAGCTCACTGTATCCACGGCAGCCCGTCGGACTAGCCAGACTCCATGGACTGCACGAGACGACACTTTCAGGCTGATCTCTATACGCAACGCATCAACAACCCACCATGACCGACCCGCTGTATGTCCTCAACAGCTGATCGTGAGAGATCACGAGTCTTCCTTCAAGCATGTCCCTTCGACGACCAAACGATCTACCCACTCACCCACTGTACCAAACATCGCGAAACAGCCCCACAAACACACTCACCAACAACTCACCCAGATCAACATCCAAATCCTTTCGCCCCGCGCCCTGGTCCCAGCCCCAACCGCCCACGCAGTACCCCCCAACAACTCACTCCCACCACTCAGTCTACCACGTTTCGTGAAACACACCATCTCACCAACTGCCGCGTCTCACCGAAGACCAAGAACACACCCAATCACACCCGCCTTCCCACCACCATGAACAACGCGAATACGCAGATGCAATGCAGCTTACTCCCGACCACGTGCCAGACCGAACTCCGAAGACGCAGCGCCGCGCTGCGGAAATCACTACTGACCTACAGACGGGCGCCTGACGACGTCTGCTCAAGCCCCAAGCGCAGCGCATTGTATGTTCGAAACATACGGCATGCGGACGATTCACTATATCTCAAGCCTAGATACTCGGCAAGAGGGGAAGACGCGCTGTCACCGATGCCTGCTCGCCGGATAGATAGGAAAGCATGGAGGCTTGAGGCACGACAGGCCCATCCCTACGATGAAACCGTGGCGTCCATGTGGGAACGGATCTACGCGGCAGCTCGCGAACTTGCCTTATCGATCGTTGTTTGTGCGGGTGAGTGTGACATCAGCAGTATGCTCGCGGCTTCGTCGGATGTGTAGACCATGTGGAGAAGTGTCGGTGCTGCGGCTGGGTAGGCGTGCAGTGCAGTGCACGAAGGAAGTAGACGCAGAAAGGAAGCATGGCGCGCGTTGGCATGGTGTCTGCCGAAGGAAAATGATCGACGTGGGAAGTCCCGCAGAAGCTCGTATGGGAAGTGCCGGGGACGTTTGTTTTGCGGGACGAAGCGGCTGCTAGATGAAGGTTACCAAGGCGAGTTCGTTTTACATATTCACGTATGCACATTCATAATTGCGATCGATAGTATGGATTGAGATTCCGTCCCATCAGAACGGTGACATCTTTGACGTATCTGGGTATTAAGTAAGGTAATGTATGTATGCACATGTTATATGCACGTCGCTCAATCGCCGAAGCATACAAGGCGTGAGGACCGCCCAACCCACAAAGAACGCCAACCTACTGTATCGTGCTCAAACGGCACGACAGTCAAAGGTTACCTCCGAGTCTAGATTAAACGCCAGCTTAGAAGCCACTGTCGAGCCATGAAATTCAGAGCGTCGTAAGCATACGACGTTGCGCATGCCATGCCATGCTATATTGGTACAAAGAGACAATGAAATGACAGAGAGGTATCTGCGTCTTGCACGTCCGCAACAAATGCGGAGAGGGATGCGAGAGCGAGACAAACATGGAGATGACATGACGGTCATGGTCATGTTTCGCGGAGCCGGAGTCGTGCGTGTCGGATGGTGGAGTTGCGCTGTGGCGGGTTCGCAGCGCCAGCCGTGCGCGGACACTTCAGCGATACGAGCTGAAACACGGGATGGCCTAAATCTACTCGCGAAAACCGACGAGCAGTAACGCTAGCAGGTGTGATGCAGACATGATGGGAAGTCATGGCGGCGAGTAGAGGTGAAAGTAGAACGGCTTGCAGAGGGGCCGAATAGCACTGCTGCAGGTGCGGGCCGATTGATTAATTTAGAATGCGATGCCTGCAGTGTTGAGTCAGCTGACGGTCCTGTTTCACTTTATGCTGTGCAACCAGCACCACACAGACGACGGTGCAGTAGGGCAAAACTCACCGCCTAAAGACAGTTTCTATGCTCACGGCTGTGAGTTCGGAGTCTTCGGGGATCTCGTCCATCAACGGCACCAGGCCAGCGAACTTGTCAGTGTTGCGATACGCAATGACGGCGGGTACGCCAGCGACCTCCATCTCGGCGTCCTCGTAGTGAAGCTTGACGAAGCGGGTGGTGTCGTTGCGTCTTGCTACTTCGCGCATTTGCTCCTCAACCATGGCGGAGATCTCAGACTAGATGCTGTCAGTGACTCGTTCAATATTATAGATAAGGGTAGGACAACGTACCGTATCATCGTAGATGAAGACGACCACAACGGTATCCCGTGCGACCTTCTCTATGGCCTCAAGGAAGCCCTCGCCGTCGACGGCGGGCATGTTACCGTATATCCGTCGGCTGGGGCTCGTTGTGCGTGACCGTATGCGCTGGCCGGCGTTCTGGAGCTCCCGCAAGCGTGCCTCCCGCCACTGCTTCATGAAGCCATCCTCCTCGTCGTCTGACGACAGCTTCTCGTCATGGTAGGCGGTGACGGTGTAGGAGGTGGGCTGCTGGCCCTTCTTCCAGGTGAAGCGGCGGGCCTGCTTCTTGGCCTTCTCAAAGGCAGCGGCGTCGGCGATGACGCCCTTGGGCCCTGTGTTGGCCTCTGAGCGGATCGAGGGGACGTGGTAGTTGTTGGAACGCATGGCGGAGGAGTCGTTGAGGCCGAGCTCTTCGTCGGTGTCTTCAGCAGGGTCGTCGTGCTCGTAGTAGCGCTCTTCCTTCTCGGGCTCGTCGCGGTCGCTGTCGTTGTTCCTGTCTTCGGGGTGGCGTGTCTCTGTGCCTTTGTCGCGGAACAGCTCGTTGTATTCTTCCTGGGCGGCAGATGAAGTCATAGTGGAAAAGGGTGCCTGAGTCGGGCGGGCTGCTCTATAAGTAGGACTTGGTGAGGTGTGTACGGGGAGGAGCGGGCGTTGGCTGGCAGTGACAAGCTCGGGGTTGGGCAGGGGTTGCCGGCTGCTATTTTGGCGGCGTCTCAGGGCTGCGATTGGGCCCGGTGTGGTGGAGGCGTGATGGAGCTGCGGTGATCAGGCCAGCAACGCGTCTCTGCGGGAGTGTTCGTGGATGAGTCGCTCAGGCGCGCAGGGAAAACCCCAGCGTGCAGCATGCTTAAGGCTGAGCTGACCACGCGACACGCCCCTGCTCGCCGCCGCATTGGTAGATTGGCGAGCGGCGACTCCTCCTCCTGAAACGCGCTCTCGAGGCCGAAACAATGGGCCACACGACGCTTTGTTTGCTGCCAGACCGCCCAATTGCACGCCCCGCCACAGAGGCCTCCACCCGCGATGTGCGCTTTCGAAACTGCTGCTGTAACGGCCTCCGGCAGCGGCCAGCACCATCGCCAGACGTGCACGTCACGCCTCGCCATCAACGATCCGACCTCGAGCGCCGGCATTGCTGCGGGTCCTTTTCCTGAGGCACGTAATTCATGCGCTCGCCGGTTCGGTCGCCAGTATCGGACACCACGTCGCCCGATTCGCAAAAGGGGGGCTCACCGCACGGTTGTTCCTCGAGCCGCCCGCATTTGCGAGGACCCCGGCGCGAATCTGCTTCTTTGCCAGAAGCCTCCTTCTTCTAGAAGCCACCTGCAATCCTCCCCTTTGAGTCGTCGCCCACGCTGCCATGACTGCAATCAAAATAGGGGAGCACGGACCGGATATGTAAGACCGATTGCTCTACGCCACGTGCGTGCATGCTACACCGCATCCATTCTCGTATCCAGCCTTGAATAACATCAGGACCCTTACGCACGCGCTTGAGCGTCTACGGACATGTCCACCTTGCATACGTCTAATTTCACTGCTGCGTGTATGCACTGTGGATTCCCTTTCGGGAAACTAAAAGGCTGTCGCTTCTCTGGTCATATTCAGGAATGGTTCGGTCGTCGAGCAGGTCCGCTGACGCACGCCTGTGCAGCACAGCAATGCCTCAAACGCAGCGTCCCCGAGCGCTTGAGTAGGCCTGATTCGACGCTGAATCACCAACAATCCTTGCCATGCTTCGCCCGTTACGACTCGATTGGTGATGACTCCCCAAAGCAGTTAGCCGAGTCGTATGCATTATCATTTCAATGAGACATTATACGCTGCCAGCATACCCTAGCCTCGAGTGCCCTTCACCATTATTGTCAATAAGACAAAGGTGGCGCAGGACACAATAGCTACCTCCCCCTCGGCTCGGTCGCTGAACGACAATACGAAATGACAGGTAACGGACATGCAAATGCGGGAAACAAGCGGCCCAGTGCACTTATGCACGGAGATGTACGCGTTTCTACGGACACGTGGAGTAGGGTGAGACGAATTATCCGCTAAGCGCTCGAGGGTCCTCCCGCTGCGCTAGCCAGTATTCTTGGAATTGTTGTTGCCCAGCAGGCGACTTGGAGTCTTGACACGACGCCGAGCTCTGACTGTTTTGTGTCACATGTGTGGAAGCGACTCGTCGTCGCAGACAGCAGACCTAGCTGCCTTGCGCTGGGCTCAAGCGCAGGTTTTGAAGGACAAAAGGAAACACCATCACTTGGAGGTCGTGAAACAGCGAATTGCCATGATCCGAAGATGGCACCGAATCTTTGGTAGAGTATCACATCCCACCCCTTCAACAGTCGCAGACCATGGAAGTCTCCTTTCCAGGGTTCATTCCACGTCGTGATCGTCCTATAGCATACGACGAAGGCTATATGTGCGCCAGCATACCTCGGTCCATGAATGCGACAGGGTTTGGTGAACCTATGGAGTTTACAATTTCGACGAGTGCTATGCGATATATGCACCTGGTTGGTGCGCACTGTTTCGAACCGTTATGCGTTCAAACAGGCGACGTGTTGATACCACGGCTGTTCACAAGAGACTACCAACGCTCGTTCGCTTTGCGCGCCCCGAGAACTTCGCCATATGCGAGCATCAAATGCTCTCCCGATAGATCTTGATGGCTTCCGGGACAGCGGCGGGGACCAGGTGCATCCACTTGCAGCGAGTATCGTGTAGAAGCAGACATATTGGTCCTTGACCTCGATAAAGGTATCCTCACGATGATAAGTCATCATCGGTATCTCCCAACGGCAGCCGCCGCGTGTATGTCTTTATCCAGGAGCTCAACGGTTACTGTCCACGCGGCGCTCGGGCGCTATCCGGCAATGGCGGCAGCGAAAGCCTCAGCATCCACGACTTCGGCGGGCATATGTTAGCTTACTGCCAGATGAAGAGCCTCGCCGGAAAAGCTTAAAAGAATTCAACGTTCTTCCTGGGCGCTGTATTGCTCGGCCGAGGACCGAGGATAGTCAGATACGAGACATAGATACAAGGATGGAAAAGCAATTGCGGCAGGATAAGTCCACAAGTTGCATTGAATATAGTACATCTTGCACAAGATTGTGGAAGAGAATACAGTGTTGCATCATGAATAACCAGCATTTGTTGTGGAAAGATCTCAAGCTTGCTTGCCCTTAGGTCCTGAGTAAGCGCATTACATCACACAGCGGCATCGGAAGCAAGCTTTGTGGATCCCGCAAGCCAACCCTGCGGAAACTACACTTGAGGCTTAAAATTATTTCCACCGCGACCCACAATAACTTCACGGGGCTTAGAAATGGACGGGAGAAGATTCACCCAGCCCTCGCGATGCTGCAGATTAGCACGGAAATGCGAGTCCTCCGAGATGACTTCGGCGGTAGGAGATGCTGTTTCGGTGCACGTTCTGACGACATTGGAGTCCCCATAATGGAGCCGGAGGGGCCTTCGGGGCCCCAGATGAGAAATTTCCAATGTGTAGAGGGTGTGGGAGCCCCGCTACGATGGGTCATTGCCACGGCCCAGTCGTGGTGTTCTTATGAAGCGTCTTCTCACATCCTTTGACCTCCATCGAAGCCTTTGTTCACCTTCTCCTGTCCGGTCCTTCAGTGCGTGTGAAGTGTCCAACGCAGCGACGACAAAATGGGCATCCTCGCCAAAATCGAAGACCGCCCCACGCCATCGAGCGTGTACAACTGGCGCGTCTACGTCTCCGCCGCAACGGCGTCCTTCGCATCATGCATGATCGGATACACGACGTCTTTCATCGGAACCACGGTATCGCTCGAGTCGTTCAAAGATGAATTCGGCTTGAGCAGCATGAGCGAGTCTCAATCGAGTCTGATCCAAGCCAATATCGTCTCGTTGTTCCAAGCGGGAGCTTTCTTCGGGTCCATCTTCGCGTACTCCACTGCGTACTATCTTGGCCGGAGAATCACGTTGTGGACATTCGTTAGCATGTTTATACTGGGAGCTTGTATTACTTTTGCGGCCATTGGAGGCAAGATAGGGCCTATGTATGCTGGACGTGTTATCTCGGGGTTTGGAGTTGGAGGGTGTACTATGATTGTAAGTGGAACGAGGATCCTCTCAGTATGTGGCAGTGGCTCACAACCTTTAGGTGCCGATCTACATCTCTGAAATCGCTCCTCCAGCCATACGTGGTCGCCTTGTCGGCACTTATGAGCTGGGATGGCAAGTTGGTGGTGCGTAACGCTCGGGTACGAAGCGGATTTTGTCCTAGACATATTCACAGCGTGCCCATTCCCACTAGGCTATCTTTTATTGACTTTGTATCAGGTCTTGTGGGCTTCTGGATCAACTATGGGATGACGCAGAGTCTCCCATATGGCCGCAATCAGTGGCTTATTCCCTTCGCCGTGCAACTAATACCCGCTGGGATTGTTCTGATCGGCAGTCTCATCTTCCTGCGCGAAAGTCCACGCTGGTTATGGACGCGCGGAAGACGCGAAGAGGGTGTTGCAAACCTGTGCTGGCTGAGAAAACTCCAACCCGAGGACACGTACATCTTGGAGGAGATTGAGATGATGGACCTCCAGATCCAAGGCCTACCATCTGGTTTCTTGAAACCGATCCGTCTCGCGTTGACCGACAGCAAAGTGCTATGGCGGCTCTTCCTAGGCCACATGCTTTTCGTTCTCCAGAATTTCTCCGGCATCAACGCAATCGTGAGTTCCAACTCCTTCCTCTGCCCAACTCAAGCTAACCAGATCCTAGAACTACTACTCCCCCACCATCTTCAAAACCATGGGCGTCACCTCCATCAAAACCGTCGATCTCATGACCGGCCTCTTCGGCGTCGTCAAATGCATCATGACCATAATCTGGCTCACCGTCCTAATCGACAAGCTCGGCCGCCGCACGCTGTTCCTCGCCGGTGGAACCTTCGGCTCAATCTGCATGTTCATCATCGGCGCGCTCATCGTGTCCAACCCCTCGCAGTCCACCACCACCTCCAGCCTCTCCTCCCAGGGCATCGCCACCATCGTAATTATCTACCTCTGGACATGCGTCTACATTACCTCCTGGAACGGCACCCCCTGGGTCGTCAACGCCGAGATGTTCAGCCAGGCCAGCCGCAACGTAGGACAAGTCGGCGCGAGCATGAGCAACTGGCTGTGGACGTTTGTCATTGCGCGCGTGACGCCGAATATGGTCGCGGGCATGGGCAGGAACGGGTTCGGGATGTACTTCTTCTTTGCGTCGGTGTCGGCGTGCGCGGTGGTGTTCACGTGGTTTCTTATTCCGGAGACGAAATCTGTGCCGTTGGATCAGATGGATAGGTTGTTTGAAGTCGGGCCTGTGTGGAGGGCGCAGGGTATTGTGATGCAGGAGTTGGCGGATAATAGTCTGGAGTGGGCGAAGGTGGATCGGAAGGAGGATGGGAAGGCTGAGGAGATTGATGGGGTGTAGGAGGGTTGAGGTTTTTGCAGTGCAATGCAGCCAACCAGCAGTAGAAGCAGCAATTTATGGTTACGAACATTGATTTTCCATGTTTCCGTACTAGTGTTCTATTTGAGCCAACATCAAGATCTACTAAGGATCAGGAACCTACAGATTGTAGTAATTTGTAGATTCCTGATGTTGCGAAGATTTGAATGTTGATACGTAATATCGTGAGGATATGGTGTGCAGCGATGAAAGACTCAAGAGACATGCATGTGAGATATATGACTATTTGATATGTAGAACGGTAGAACCTGAATCGGCAGCGAGCCTTTCAATTGTCATCGGAGTGTTCTCAGCGGTGAGATACAAGTCGTATTGTTTATCCCCAAGTGAGGCCGCGAGTTATTTCTGGCCATGAAGATTCGACGTCTACAGAGAGTGCCATTCCCAAGCACCTATAACCAAGAAGGTGACTAAGGAGGCCTGTGCGGTTCAGAAGGAATGGTGGAAGTTCGGTTGGATCTTCAAGCGAGCCCCAGGCTGTGCGTCATTGCTACATTCAGTGTGAGGCTGATTAAGATATTCACTGTCGCGAGTCTGCTCAACTTGGGAGGTCTTAAAGACTAAATCCACGCCCACCATGAACACCTACTTCACCCACTGTCCCTATTTGTAAACATAATACTGACTCTGTACTCCCACCTTCAGTCTGGCATCCTACAGCTATTGATGTTGCACGCGATGGGATAAATTGACCGCGCGAATGGCTGGAGGACTCTTACGGTGGCTTTACCTATGCCGACCTAGTGCGAATATCAGACGAGTGTACGCCTACCGAGTTCGATGATCTTCTCGGCCGGAACGTCCCCTTCAATGTCAAGGAACTTGACCGTCGACTAGCCACTGAGCTTGTTCAGTGGCTCTACGAAAACATGGATCGGGGTCTTACTTCCTTCACCACGAGAGGCGTGCATTTCATGACGCCGCAAGTGCCTATGTTGAACCCGGATTCTCCACGGACACCATGCAACTTCCCTACGCTGAACGTTCGTCACTTGCAGAAGTTTCTCGACACGGATCTGTTCGGGGTTGGCATAACCCCAGCCGATTGCAAGCTGCGTTCCCTCAGCGTTTTAGTCGACTACGCAACGACCTACAGCAGCAATGTCAACTGGGTGCGGATCGTCCCGTTCAAGGAGACACTCACCTGCGCCGCGTTGGACACGCTGCTTGCGCGTGTCCTCGCCCAACCCAAGACCAGCAATTTCAAGCTCCACATCTTCGCCTTGGCGTGGTCCATGAAGCGAGATCAGAGTCATGTCTTGGCCGAGCTGGTAGCTAAAGTGTATGACGTCTCTGCTGATGCGGAGCTTCTCGTGCCTGATATGGAGGTGAAGCCGGTGTACTTCGAATACCTGCTGAATCAGAAACGCTTCTACGACACCTTCTACATGATGAATGCATATGGATCAGAAGTCTTGCCGCGGGCAGCGGTATGGAAGGCGGATAGTTATGAGACGGGTATGCGGCCGTATTTTGCTACGTGGGATGAGTGGCACCGCAACCAGTTCTCTGCGAACGTTCCGTAGGACAAGGAAATACCTGAGAGGTGCCAATTGGTGGACTGATGATGCCGTTCACGGAAAGGTCTTCGGAATTACAAAAAGACTTTCTTAGACTTGAGCACCAGTGAAGTGGAGAGCATGGGGTATGACAATAGCGAAATACTGTTCAGGTAGTCTCTTATACCTGCATTAGGTTTGGAGAGCATGCAGTTCGCACGAATATGAAAGGAATCACACGGCCATCCTGAATTTTTCTTTTCACAATGAAGTTCTACATACACTGATGAGAGAAACCGAAATGTTGTTATGTGCAAGCTCGACTGACCGTGTCTTAATTATAGATTGTATGATCGTCGCTGCAAGTACAATTAGTACCACCTTCAATCGAGCCACCGCCTGAATATGTCATTCAGCCGTGCGCGTTCCTCTGGTCCAGTGAAGATTGTACTAATCGGCCGTTGTGCTAATTCCTTCAGTTCACTACGACTCAACCCAAAGTGCTTAGCCGCAAGGTAGTATTCCTGAGAGAGCGGGCTGCAAAAGACGCCTACGTCATCAGTCTGTACCCAGTCAGTAAGAATAGTCTCGACCTCGAGTCATGTGCTTACACAAAGAGCTACGGGAACACCTGTCTGCCGCCAAAATCCAAAGTGGTGGTCAGAGTAGGTTCCGGTGATGAGTTTGGCGTGGACATTGCAGCTCATGCACAGCTCCACGCCGATATTTGCCTTCTCTATGCGCTCCTGAAAAGATGAGTTGACGTGGATAACGTGTCCAAGTCGATCGGGGTGCCAGGAGAGGAGCGTATTGAGCTCCTCATCCGTTCCAGATTCTGCGATCTCTGCAAAATGCAATGTGATTTTCAGTCCCGCCGCCTTTGCACGGGCGAATGCGTCCCTATATACGCTAACGTCTCCTTTTGCGGGATCGCCGCAGAGGTCGACACCTACTACTCCAGCTGATTGGTGCTTAAGCGCGAGATCGACTACTTCCTGTGCTTCTGCTGCTGTGTTCCGCCTGTCTATTGAAAGGATCAGAAATGCCCTCATGGTGTTGCTTTCTTGCTCATTGTGTTCCCGCAACACATCCAGTACAGTCTTGACGTAGTCGTCTTTGGAGACATTCTGACTTGGTGTAGCCCTAGGTGTTGTCCGAAGCTCAATATATACAACGCCATCAGCTTGAAAGTCTTCAAGCACTCTCTGCGTAGAGACTCTGTTGAATTGTCAGGCAACTGGCCATCTCGCACGACGATTGGGGTCTGTTCGTCACACTTAGGGGTCGGCACGGCGGTCTATCCGCGGTGCACTGGCCATAGCGTGATCTTTACGTACACAATACTGGGAAGGTCGGCACAAAGTTTATAGATGTATGACGAGAACAGTGGAAAGAATCTGGAGTTGCTGTTAACATTCCGCTGCTCAAGCCCAACGTCGTCAGCAGCGGTTAGCTACCGTAGTGCCAAAACTCGACCGAGTGCACGTGTTCGTTTGAGGGACTTCCTAGTCACAGACTTTGAGGTTTTCGTGACAGTGCAGGCTACTCCTGGATGAGATCGGAGAATTATAATTACAATGCGCTCCAGATCCAATGACAGGTCGAACGTGCATGCGCTTACGGCATATCCGACGGGGGACCGACGACCAATGGAGAGAACGAAAAGACCTTACGTTTGGACATCATAATCGACTTTCTCTGATGGAATGGCTATGAGAGGGTCTTCCAGCTGGAGCCCTGGCTCCTGTTGTCGGCGCGTCTCCCAGATGTCGTGGAGACAAGTGCGACTGATGCTTCCCGTGAGATGTGCATGGAGCTTTCTTCAAGTTAGCCGAACGGACGGTGTATTGAGTCCATGCACGCTACTTGGCAGTTGGCGAACAGGAGAGGCAGGCGACCACGTACTTCAATCTTTGGAAGCCTGAGGGCATACTCCGCGTCTACAGGCGCCGCGCTGGACATTCTGGAGACAACGGGCAGCAGGCTGGCGTCAAACGCGTCCGTTTGACTGAAGGCGCGGCAAGAGGCCCGCCACGGCTCAATCAACGCTCAACCCTGCAACGCGCTAGCCGGTTAGGGCGCTAGTGCACTTCGAGAAGGGGAGGAGCGATCAAGGAGATTGCAACTGACGAAGAAGGTGTCGGTTCGCCAGCCCTTCACTCTGCCTCCTCAGTGCTTCTGCAGCCCGCCTTCTAGAGAGCCGCATCCCCGCGTTGCGAGTCCGTTCTTTGCATCGTCGCAAGAGTCCTACTGGTACTTCAGTTGCGCTCCCTTTCGTTCGGCATCCAGCTCGACGTTTCTCGGCTAGCCTACGCCCAGCTCCCCAGGCCGCCCCCGTAACCAGAGAACCTCGTCTCCAGCAACACGGCCACAACCGCTCACCCTCCAGACCACCCGCCCTCCGCCATCTGCAGCCTGCGCCGCCCCTCAGCGCGAGCAATTGCTCCTGTTCCGCGCGCCTCTGTCGCTCCTGTTGCACTCGCTCGAGCCTGCATTGCGTGCGTGCCCGGCTGCTGCGCTAGCTGCGAGGCCCCTGGATCCCGCCAACCTCGCCTGCGACACTCCACTGCGACGACGCCCCCTTCCACTGCATCTGCAACCCACGGAGCATGGCCGATATGAGTGCTGAATCCATCCAGCAGAAGATCCAAATCGCCCGTCGCGATGCCGAGGCGCTCAAGGACAGGATAAAACGGAAGAAGGACGAGCTTGCTGACACCACCCGTACGTCCACGCTTACGAACAGCTGCTGCTGCGAGCGCGTGCTAACAAGTCATTGCAGTTCGTGATGTTGCGAAGCAACGAGTTGAGGCCCTGCCGCGTCTCTCCATGAAGACCAAGCGCACCCTCAAGGGCCATCTGGCCAAGATCTACGCCATGCACTGGTCGACGGACCGCCGACATCTCGTGTCTGCCTCGCAGGACGGCAAGCTCATCATCTGGGACGCCTACACCACAAACAAGGTCCACGCCATCCCGCTGAGGTCATCGTGGGTCATGACCTGCGCCTACTCGCCGTCTGGGAACTATGTCGCGTGCGGAGGGTTGGACAACATCTGCTCCATTTACAACCTCTCGGCGCGGGAAGGCCCCACTCGCGTCGCCCGAGAGCTGTCCGGCCACTCGGGATACCTGTCTTGCTGCCGATTCATCAGCGACAAGCGCATTCTCACATCATCTGGCGACATGACCTGTGTTCTTTGGGACTTGGAGACTGGCTCCAAGGTGCACGAGTTTGCTGACCACTTGGGCGATGTCATGAGCTTGAGCATAAACCCGCTCGACCACAACCAGTTCGTCTCCGGTGCTTGCGATGCTTTCGCCAAGCTGTGGGACATCCGTCAGCAGAAGTGCGTCCAGACATTTGCGGCCCACGACTCCGATATCAACGCCATTCAATTCTTCCCTAATGGCAATGCGTTCGGTACCGGTTCCGATGACGCGTCGTGCCGTCTGTTTGATATCCGTGCGGATCGCGAACTACAGGCCTACACTGTACGCAAGACCCATCGATCTGTCTTTATGTGCGTTTTGACTAACATGTTGGTAGATTCCCGAACCCGTCTGCGGTATCACATCGGTGGCCTTCTCCGTGTCGGGTCGTTTGCTATTCGCTGGTTACGACGATTTCGAGTGCAAGGTCGGTATCCACTTGTCCCTCGTTACACAACATATCTAACGAAAAGCATAGGTTTGGGACGTTCTCCGCGGCGAGCGCGTAGGCACACTGCAAGGTCACGACAACCGAGTGAGCTGTCTCGGCGTGAGCAACGATGCTCTCAGTCTTTGCACTGGTTCTTGGGATTCTATGGTATGTCTAAGATACTACTGTTTCCACCCTACATGACTGACTTGGCACAGCTCCGCATCTGGGCATAACTGACCCGCCCTGACATACCATGCGGCAACATATGACAATGTGCGATGATGCAAGTCTAAACGAAGAGTGCTCTAACTTGCTTTAATTACTGGCGAACGACAAAACCTTACATGCTTTCTCACCATACCCCTTCCAATCTCGACCTTTCCTCGGCGCCTATAAGCGCCGTAACTCGCTCGACATAATAACCTACCTACCGCAATCGTCTATCTGAAGGACACGAGGTGCTTGGAATTCTTTTGTTGTCATTTCTCCCTCATACCACCTTTTCTTTTCCTTTCGACAAAAACGAGCCATGCTCGTATTGTCCACTTCCTTCCGGATTGGCTGTTTCGCATACACATGAATAGTATTTGTGCCCTCTGCTATTCACCTTGCTACCCAGCTGACCTCCCCCGAAACTTCCTCTTGTGTTCGTGTTCGGTTCTAAAAAGGCACCATCACCAGTGTTTTGCACCCCAAGGGACAAGGAGGCTTGCAAGTCTGGCGATATCTGTATGTTTTCTTTTTCGAATTATGGGCAGCGGGGATTTGGCTTCTGATGCAGTTCATGGGGAAGTGGTGCGATGAGGACAGTGGCTGTGAGAGGGCATTCCTTTTCATGTATGATGGATCTGCGAGTTGGTGGTTGGGCATTTTGGCGTGATAAGACATGATGCTAGTTCCACATACCTCTTCTACCTCAACTTTTCTTTGTGTTAAAAGTATCGTGTTCTCCGTCGTGAAAGGTTCGCTATTCCAGATGCCCGAACCTGTCGAATGAAGTACGGCTCCCAATGTGCTTTCGAACTTGCTCCTGTTTGTTCGCCGCTCACATCATATTAGCGACTCATTTCCACAATTGTGTGACTCGCACGGTACAGGCGTAAATAGAAAATGCAGGTTCACGTCGTACAACGTCCGCCTAATGGAGAAGTGCAGCCGATGCTCGGCTATGAGGTCTAATATATCCATATTACAGAGGACGTGCCACCAATAAGAACAGGACTCCACTGCACAATACAGGATGGTATATTGACTCCTTCCTCATGCGCCATTCGAGGTCTTTTTCAATTACGACCTTCTCGTGGTAGCAATGCTTTGCGATCCTACCGTGTCGTCGTATATGCGTGCCCGTTGCGTAGCTTACGACGTGCTGCTTCGTATCATGAAGGCACAAACGTATAAATATTTAGGGACCTCGCGTAGTGCATACATACCGAGACCGTCGTTTAGGTTTCTCGCAACGTACATTTTCTCAATCAAGATGCTTTCCCACACGCTCCTCCCCTTCCTGCTCACAGCAGCATCCCCAATCACTGCAATTGCCATCCCACCCAACACCACAGCACTTGACCCTCCGGTACCCCTCCGACAGTGCTTAAACAACGCAAACAGCACCCAATTCCTCTCCCTCATCCCTCAATTCGCAGACCTCCTCGAATCCGAGCCCCGCACCAATCTCTCAGCCTTCCCAGATACAATGAACGGCCAGAGCGCGCGTCGCCCCCAGCACACCATCGACGGCATCTGCATCGAGCTGCTAACCATAAATACCGACGTGCTCTTCCCGCTCCAGATCACAGGATCTGGGCTCGCGCATACGGCGCGTGGTATCGCGGAGCAGTGTGGAGGAATGGGATGGGGGTACTATGTGGATAAAGAGACGGGGAATAATTATCATAAGGAGGTGTGGGCTATATTGGAGACGTGCTCGAATTGGGCGCCGAAGACGAGTGGCTCGAGGTTGATTTGTCCGACGGATACGACGGGGTTGGAGAGGCATGATCCGAGCTTGCCGTGTCCGGGGGAGGGGGCGTGAAGGGGAGGTCGTGCCGATTCCTGTTTAGTTTACTGTTTAACTACAGTACATGCAAAAAGAGCAAATGGTTATTGAAGACACGGATGAAGTTAGATCATACATCTTCACCGTAGAGCAGTTTCAAGGAAATGGCATCTTCGACATTGTGACTGATAACCTCCCATCTTTTGCTAGACATAATAGTACACGCTTTTGCGATGCAACGCCAACGCCTGTCCTTGGATATCTCGCGTTAAAATTGATAGCATTCCGATTTTTACAAAAGAGCAAACCCAGCAAACAGGCCACCAGCTACTATCCCGGCTCCATACGATTTCCGCGACGCAGCATTGCCGGTTTGTTCGGCTGGTGCCGGAGGAATCGATGAGACCGCGCTCGACGACGTGGAAGCAAAGGTTTCTAGCGACGACAGAGTCGTAGAAGAGCTGTCCCTCGTCGACGCAACCGTAGACAGCATAGACGAGACCGGGGAGTGTGGCGAAGCAGATGGGGAGTGTTTCGCGCTGCTATATGTCGTCTCGCTGGGTCGATATATAGTCGTCTTCGAGGCGCCGTACGTGGGTGCGTTGGAGGGGTCAAAAACAGGTATCGTATAAACTTCTGCGGATGTGTATCAGTATGGCAGTACCTGGAGGAGTAGGGGCCAAGGTGAGAACTGACCAGACATGAATGTAACAGTGACCATGGCGCCAGTTGGGCTGTTGCCCGGCGCATCGCTATGCTGTCCGTACTGCAGCTGCGCTGCTGCGCTGCCTAGTAGTAAGAAGCCCGCTGCGTATTTCATCGAGAGTACGTTAGTTTTTAGTGTTTTGGAGACGTTGGCAAAGGATCATGATATATCAATATTGCCCAGCCCCAGCGTACAAAGGCACAAAGCCGTCAGCTCCCTCCTTTGTGCTATGCCCCGCCCCATCGTGGCCCCCTCTCTCATTTCGGAGGTCTCGTGCTCATAAGGGGCGGTTACGAAGGAGTCTGGCGGTGGCGAGCGCGATTACAGGCTTGCTGGGGCGGCTGTGGAAACGGCCGTTTGGCTTGGAGGAGAAGCGCGAGGTCTGATGTTGAAGGCGAAAGGCCGGTGATTGGATGGGAGCACCCGAGGCTAATTTTAGCGCGGCGGAAGGTGCAAGCGTCGGGTAGGAAGATCAACACCAACTTTTGAAGTCACCAAAACGCGTCTATTTACCTATTCTTCTAAACGTGGATGGGCGCTCACACGCTACATGTATACAAGCAAATTGAAGACAATCGACAATTGGACATACGATCGTGATTTGACATCATACTGACCATGGGAAGCGGCCACCCAAGATGTGCCGGAAAGTCCACAGAACAGCCCAAATGAGAAAGATGACCGTATACTGTAGTTTCACCGGATGTAAGATGATTCTGGATTCACAACGCAGTACAGGATGCAAAGGCAGAGAAAATGAACGAAGGTGTCCTAGATATCAGCTCTTGGTCCTGTCTAGGCGTCTGCTGCAACGCTTTCGTCAAATTCCAAGAATTTCTTCGCATAATTCAAGGCCACGGTAACAGAAATCGTTCCATTATGGCGATACAAATCCTGGGATCTCACCGTAATTTGTTAGATGTGTGGAACCGAAGGAGAACATCACTTATTAGAGTCTCTCCTACTAAACGATTTTGGGTTGCTTTGGATAACTCTATATCTGGAGAGTTTAGCGCAGAAAAGGGGTGCATAGAAGACGGGCCAACTACAAAAGGACTAGCTTCGTGCTAGCCAGTCAACGATACCAAAGAGTAGAACCCTGGATTTAAACTCTCACTACCTTGATACCTCTGAACACCTTCTTGGAAAACTGCTTCCCTAACACACGTCATCAACTTCGAGTTCTCTTCATCAGAATCTCGTCAGCCACATCAGAGTCAAACTCTATCCGCCATGACGACTACAGGTAGCCTCAATCTTGAGGAGTCTACTTCTGTGGGCGGAATGGACCACGTTCTCGACATTTTGGCATCTTATCAACATCCTTGCATCGTACTAGGACGCAACGCACATCGCTGGATGGGCTCTGCAGGGGCACACTCCCGTACATGCGACATGCTCGTTCGCGACGATCAATTGAAGAGCATCGCCGCCGAACTTATTGAGACCAATCATTGGGAGCGTGTTACTGCTGGCCTGTCTCCATACTCGCACACTCAGCCCGACAGTGCGGATGACGCCGACGTCATCGTCCGAAAGACCACCGTCGATCATGACTCCAAGTACACTGATTTCGAGCTCAACTTATTGTGCTTGTGGTCGGAAGCCACGTACCGCATCCATGTCGATAACTGTCCTACCATCGAGGTGCCAGACTTTTATGTCGTGAACAACGTGCTGATCGAAGAAGACTGGCATCCAGCTGCTCAGCGCACAGATGATTTTTGGTACGGTCCTTGTCCTCATCTAGGCTCAAAGATTCAAAATATTCCCAAATGGCTCACTCCACGGCCGCTATTCGTCAAAGGATATCCACGAGGCAAAAGCTCATCAAATAACACTCCTATCTTCGTCCCAACTCTTCCAACGTACCTGGATGCTCTCATATACCACGCGACTCAATACAAAGAGTCAAGACGAGGACTTTCGTCAGAGTCATCCTGGCAAATCAGAAACCTAACCCGGTATTTGTACTTGGAACTGCCGCACCAGCAACTGCCACCGCTTATAGAGCTCGAAGAAGACCGGTTTATGGAGGAGTATCTTCGGACCTATGTGAGAAAGCCTTACTTTGCATATCACAACGTTCCTGGGTTGGGGTTTACAGGGACACGAGTTAGAGAGTGGGATCCAACTAGTTTCCCAGATTACCCCAGACGGATTCCTCCGCATAGTCAAGGAAAGATTTTATAGTCTGGGGTAAGTACAGCACGATGATGAAGGAACCAGGATAAGAAATACTTACTAGAAGGTGAGGGGGCGAAAGAGTGTGCGCAAAGAAGAGAGGATCTCACGGAGCTAATGTGAGCGAGGGTCAACTCACGAGACGCTATACCTGCCAGGCGAGGGAAGCGCGAGCGTGAGTGTGATATTCTGTGTCAGTTGGTCAGGTTGTGAGCATAGAAGTGGAGAGTTCAGAGGTAAACTACAACGAATGACTAGACTAAGGAACTGGCACATACCATAATAGGTTTACGATACAAGGCAGGCAGGTGTAAAAGGTTGGTAAAGGAAGAACTGCGAACGCCAACATTGGCCTGGCGGGCAGCGCAGATGCCTGTAGTCGACCTTTTCCTACAGTCCTAGAACACGATTTGTCGCTTCGAGCCGTGGAACGAAGACAAAATCGAAAGCTGCAAGCGGTCATTGTCTTTCGCTGTGTTCCTCCGCCGCTGGCTGCAGGCTACTCATATATTGCTCGTGGCGATCTACCAGCAAGCTGTCTTTTGGAGGAAAAGTACACGCTGCGCCAAGAGCTAATTTAAGACTGAACATATTCGTGCAGATCTGCTCGTAGTAAACTGGTGAAGACTCCAAGGAGCTAGTCGACAGCCTGTTGCGAAAAGTACTAGACCGGCACTGAAAGTAGATCGAACTGGGTAGTAACATCACAGAATTATAGGCTCCCGAATAATGAGTGGACTGGGCTATGATGCAAGTCACCAGCCTGACCAGGAGAAGATTGGTCTATAATAGAACCTTTTGTAAGCTCGAGTTCTGAGTACACAGAATCAGAGGTCCATACCTGCAGCACGCCTGACCCTGTCACCATATGTGCATTCCGCCTTCGCTCGAGAAGCAGAGGACAATTGCAACTCCAAATTCGCCCTCGCCGTATTCGGGCAATATCCAGACGAAAGCTGCTCGTGAAGGTCTAGGTCTGAGGCGAAGTCGCAGCTCGTCGGTCCTATTAATGAAGGTTTATTTGACTGCAATCTGTCGAAGGCATTTTGAGTACGAACTATCGAGTCTATGACAATCCCGACTTCTAGCCGAAATATGCATTGCTAGGGCACTTAGTAACGTGGTCTGACAACCCCTGCCATCTCGCCAACCATCGGAAACAGCGCGCGCGCATATTATCCATAAATCGCCGCAACGCCCGCCAAGCGAAGATAAATTACACAAATGCAAGTCGAGACTCATCTTGTAAGCAGTGAGTACCTGGGTGTCGGAGCCTCCACAGCGAAGTATACGATGCCGACCTCGAGTACTGAATCGTATTCGTCGCCACAGTGTCACCTGACCCAATCTACTCCATAGACCAACGGCGGTAACCGTCGTTTATTTTGACGCTTGACACCGTTATTTTTGGAAAGGTAATCGACGGTCAACCTCGAGGCTAAGGCGAGCCGTCCTGCAGGTCCCACTGCAATTAACCTCAAAGTCGGAGCTTTTCGTATTCTTACTATGCGGCTCGTTCCTTGTACCTTCGGCTGTCTGCGGAGAGCGGCCTCGTGCGGCTTCCGCCGCATGTGACGATATATTCGCTGGACACTCATTTTGTTTCTGTGGTTCTGTCTCGTATTCATCATCTTAGTGGGCTCCGTCTAGAGCTTCTTGCCGTCAGTCCTACCAGCTAGACCATCCCTCGCAATATGCGGAACTCTGCGGCCCTACGCAAAAGGATACACAGACAATCCAGGTCACAGAAGACCATGGCACCTTATTACTGAGTAGCTATATATGGCTAATAATAGTTGCGGGCTAGCCGAATTGCGGAATTTGTGATGCGCGCAAGCGGTGCCTTCGTCCAAGGCGACGCGAGAGTTGGCGAAATGGCTGACCACGAGGAGTCTGGGTGTTCATAGATCCGTACTAGATCCTCAATGTCTGGATCCGGGGAGTCGTATATTTGGAATATGAGGGTTGGCAAGTAGTATAAAGGTCAGTGACTGTCCCCTCGTTAGAGATCATCAGCACAGATCGTCAGTGTCCAATTACTTCAACAGATCGCACCCGGATACACACCCCACGGTATTTACCTTAAAAAAAACGTCAAAATGCATTCCAAGATTGCCGCTTTCCTTCTTCCGCTCTTCGCTGTTGCGAACCCAGTCCCAGCATCTGGTTCTGGTGCTGCCCCCGACCCAACCCAGATTACCATCATCGACTCTGCCTACTCGGGTAACGGCTGCCCGCAAGGTTCCGTCTCTACGAGCACTTCTCTAGACAAGACTGTAAGCACATATTTCTCTTCTATACCCTTCTATCTCTTGTGCCTGCCAATGGGGGGGACAACAGCCGCGAGAACGGTTATATAGTAGAGGTAGTTTGTTAATGATCTTGATAAGGTTATCACGTACGGATTTGATCAATTCCAAACATACATCGGCCCCGGTATCGCCACCAAGGACAACTCGCGCGCCTGCCAGCTCCACCTCAACCTCAAATATCCAGGCGGCTTCCAATACGCTGTGGTTTCCGCCACGTATCACGGCTTTGCGCGCCTCGACAAGGGCATCACGGGCGACTTCCTCACCAGCTACTATTTCTCCCAGGACGCAGGCAAGACATCGACAACACGCATGAGCGCCACGGGAGGCGGCGACCTCGTCAACGGCCAGGTGTACACCAAGCAGGACAACGTCGAGACCACCGCTGTTGTCTGGTCGCCGTGCGGCACCACGGGTATCCTGAACGTGAACAACCGCATTAGCTTGAGATCTACCAACTCGTCTGCTTATGGCGAGCTTTCCAACGACGATGCTACCGTTGCGTTCACACAGCAGGTTCATGTTTCGTGGCAGCCTTGCACACCTAAGAGGTAAGATGGTACTCAACTATGTGTTGGTTGACCCATTGACTAACTTGGAAGTGCGTAGCGGCACTACGCCCGGCGACACCATTGGTATTGGACAGCCCGGTGTCGGAGTCGAGTACAGCTAGGTGGATTCATTCACATCAGCTGAGTTTGAGACAAGATTTCCTTGTGTTTATGTTTGCGTCGATTGCATTGGGGTGCCGGGAACGTGTACATAGCTCGCTCTGTGCGGACGACTGTTGAAGAATTGAGACTTTTGACGACCTTACTTTGACGTCCCAACGCATCTTGCATTCGGGGGCGATCGCTCAAGCTATCGAATAACCTCAACATATCCACGTCACACTCATGATACCCAATGCGCAACCCTAATCGCCATCACTATCCAATAGCAATACCGCAGCATTAGAGTAATCAATCACCATCCAATAAAAATGCTGAAGCATGGCAATATTCAAGCATACAGACTAATCAGCAGCGCTCGGACGCTACCACTTACTTCACAGACACCCAATGCGCAACCTTGTAATTCGGGATTAACATCACCATCCAATAGCATTGCCTCAGCATGATAACATCCACGCACACAGACCACTCAGCAGCGCTCACCCGCGCTCGGACGCCATAATATACCTGCCTTATCACCGCCCAGCATCAGCCCTGCGCGGAACAGCGGAGCACAAGACGGGCCGCAAAGAAGCGCAATGCAGAACGTATCGAAGCAAACTTTGTACAATTTGGAATCCAGGATGAACAATGTTTGTGTCTCGGGATAACATACCAGCCCCATGTTTGTCCAGCAGAGTGATTTGGAATACACTTGAACATTGTTTACGCGGGCAGCCAAGTAGGTCGTGGCAGTCTAACATGGATCGAACATGTGGTGCAGGGTCTCGGACCGATCCGATCCTCCGAGTTGCAATGCAAAGCATAAGAGGGTATAGCACGGGGCACCCCTGTCTTAACTTCCACCTCAGCATTGACGCATAGAACACGCCGGGCTTCCAAAGTTCCATATCTCCATCTTTCACCTCAAGATGCGGTTTGACAGATCTTATCTCGACATATGTTAAGTCTCAATACGAGCGGCTCGGCTGTCTTCGATATTCGGACTCAATAATTGATGGATCTCAGGAATTGATAGAGTTCAAGAATTGTCTCGTATCGTCTCGATACTATTTGCCCAACGTCTCAATATCGGCGCTCGGATACCTTGGATATTCATTTAGGAAAATGCAGGAACAGAACAGCCCGGAACCCTGACGCCCTTCGACCAATCCATGCTGCTATGCTCACATCCGCATCGTACATATCCAGACCACAACAAGAGACCCACAGAGAAAAGAAAAGTATGTTCCTCAGAAAGTGAAAGGGAACTGTGTTCTTACAAGCCAACCCATAAGAAGTGTGTAAAGTTGAATCGAAGAGTTTTGTGCAACGTCAGGACGCACGCCGGGTTTGGATCGTCCGTAGAACATCCATCCATCCGTCATCGTCTTCACCATCTTGATCGTTGCCTGTACAGCAGGAACGCACACGAATCAGGAACCGAAATTATTTTTCAATACTTGGCCACCAGGTACTTACCATTATATGCCGTTGGACCGCCAGCCTGAACAACAATGGGGTTCGAATCGACAACCTGGACTGCTGCAGCGCCTGTGACAGAGGCTGGAGGTGGGTCTGAGCTCGAGTTTCGCATCCGTAGTAGAGTGATGCGTATCCGATAAGTGCCGGCCTGGCGGATGACGAGGCCGGAGAAGCGCATGTAACCAACAGCCTGTGAATCGCTCAACTCCATGGAGGCGATTGAGCCGTCTGCTTCGTCGTCGGCTAGCGTGTGAATGTTGTCAACTCGTCTGCCGGAAAGCAGTGTATTGAGCACCGTAGGGTCTGACGAGACTGTCGAGCCTGGTCCAGGTACTAGAGATGCGATAGCAGCAAGGTTCAGGGCATCCTCAGTTGCCGCGTTCGGGTTTGGATTCGTCGTTCGTAATCGCACGATGATGGTTCCATTGATGGAGTAGCCGGCGCGGGCGTTTGAGGGAGGTTGCACAACAATGTCCATTGCGTATCCCCGGTCTTCAGGCGAAAGGGACGTCCGACTGGGCCGAGGAACCCGCCTGTTTCCGGTGTCGTGTCTTGAATGAGCTGATGATCTGCCAAACGTCCGCTGTTGCGCAACGTGAGCCATGGAGTTGCTTGCTGATGATTCGCCTTGACCGTTGAGTTCGCCGTTGAGCAATTCTGCTATGCGAGCCGATCGTCTGACTGACGCGTTGGAGCGGCTTCTTGAAGTGGTGTTGCGGGAAACGGATCTGACGCCTCTCCTCGACGAGCTCCGGGAAGGATTTGGATTTCTACCTCTTCCTCTTCCGCGGCCTCTTTGCATCAGTTGAAGGATAAACCTAAACTCGCTTAGCAGGGTAACTTTGAAGACGCTGGGCAATGCTCAGCTTGGGCTGTTATGCCGGACGGAAGAAGTGGACGAGTAAAATGGAGTATAAACAAAGAAATCTGGCAAAACAAATGGAAGAAAGGAATACAAAACGACGGTCAACGTGTCGGAAGCTGGCAATGTATATCAATGTCATGGACCGTAGGATTGGCGGGTTGTTGATTGCAGTGATAACGAAATGAAGTCCAAGCCACGAGTCAGCCCTCTCATCATAGCTTTCTGGAGGCCGGTATGCTATATGCCGCCGATGACGCCTAGACGGACGACTACAGTAGAGTTTTCGGGTGGGCTGGGGCCCTACTCTGGGGCCCTTTAATTTCACCAGGCCGTCTTGAGATGCATCGAAGACGGCGAACCCATATCTGTAGACGGATATGGCTGGTGAGATGAGGTGAGGTTCAGAAAACGGCCGCTGGCCCCACAGGCGGGACGCGCAGTGACGGACGGGTCGCTGTAAGGCGGACCGATTGGTCTGGCCAGGCGCCGCCTTAGGCTAAAGGGTGACCCGTTTCGCACACACGGAACGGAGAGGATGGCGGAGAGGCCAACGAAACCGCACAAGGACAGTGAAATGGAGGACGACAGCGGGGTAGTTTGGGGGAGATGGAGCGCGAGGTGTAGCAGGGCGGGCATTGACGGGGCCCCTGCCTGCAATGCGTCGTCGCTTCCCGGCGCGCCATGTGGAGGGCAGGGATGCTCGCGACACAGCGGGCAGGAACGCGCATCGAAGCGAGATTGAATGCTCACCTTCACAACTTGGTCACGCACACACAGCGCTTGGTGATGGTGACGGCGGGCAGCCTTGCGTCGTGCGTGCTTGCTTTTGCGCGCGCGTCGGTCGCAGACAGAGCAGCCGGTGTGCCCGGATCCCGTAGACGACGCGATATCGATGGCCTCGAGGCAGCGACGACGACTGATGAAAGCACAACGCGGACGCAGCCGTGGATCAATGGCCGACAACGGGTCGAGTCGAGCCCCGGCAGCACGGCTCTTTGGGGGGCCTCTGGACGGCACCGGCGCGGATGTGAGTCTGCCCTCGATATATTAGCCATGCTTTCCCCTCCGCTGCGAACCCATGGCATGAACACTGAGGCCGTGTCGTCTTCCAAGTGCTGGCAGACTTACCGTCTCGCCTCAGAACCAAGCTCGTTCGACTGAACCGTCCTGATCGACCACGGTCTCGACAATGGATCCTTCTGTGCCTGGCTTGCCTTCCGGATTCTCCACGGACCGTCGGCGATGAGATTGAAGAGAAGTCTTGGTCGAAGCAATTCCAGCGCCAATGCCTGCGATTCCGGAGCTTCAGTACGCTTTTTCGAGCGGCGATGCTCTTGACAGAAAGACTCCACGCCCCTTTATACTCCTCGTCAGTTCCAGTACCATATTGCTCTTTGCCCCTCCTGGTGGGGGTTGCATCTCGCTCGAATGGCTTCCCGCCCATCCGCTATTGGTCTCGAAGACATGTTCCTCATTCCGGCCGTCATTCCACATGCTCCTCCCCCTGCTGAATCATCCGGCGACGAGGCATGCCTGTCTGGCCTACAATTCAGGGCCCGTGAGGGTGTCAGGCAGGAGCACAAAGCCTCATCAGTACGACTCATTAACTCCAACCAGCAGGTCCCGACCTATCTGCATAAGCCACTCAGCCGTCTATGCTCGCATCTGGAAGCTTCCTTAAACCTCACAGGCGCGTCACCGACGGCGGCATGCATGGGCGCACCCTATACTGACTTCCCCACACGTCTGTACTTGTGGCTCCCCTCCGGTTGCCGAGCCACAAATCAGGACTTACTGCCGTGCACGTCGATTGGCTTTCCCCTATAAGTCAAGCCAGGGGTACGAAAAGCCACCAATACCGACCACCAGGCTCTGTGGACTCAAGGTCAATGCTTGTACGACTGCAGAGCCTCTTGCTGGAACGCAGTCTCATTGGTTTTGAAAAGCAAAACTGACGGTGGCCAGCCACGCCAACACCGCGGTCGCATCCATGTATCCCGACGCCTCGTGGCTGGCAGATATCTTGGGATCTACCGCTCGTGGCAATCATACTAAAATCATCATGTCCTCTTCACTGGTTCTAAACTAAGCTGCAGACGCCGAACTCCTCCGTACACAGTTTCCCTGCTCCACATGGCTGCAATGGTGTTGTTGGATTAACGCCTGCCGCTGCATACTCCCATGGTGAGCTGTTGAGTAAAGCCAAACGTTACCGCCTTACAGCCGTTGTATGTCGACATTGCTGATGGAGGCAACGTCCACATGTGGTGTTCGGCTTTGGTTCGGTTGCGGCTGCTGGAAGATGTGGAGGTCACTAGCCACGTCGACTTGGCTTGGATGTTCGCCTCGTTTATCTGTCAACAGCTGACATGGTCGGTTTGTATCAGTGTTTCCAAGTGACATCTCAGAGATTACTAGATCCATAATCTCCGAACCAGCATGCGGAGAGCACGGCCTCGCTGCAAAGATTTTCTCTTCGGCCTTACTCTGGAGTCTGGTATGATCCGTAGCTATGATCACAAAATGCATAGTCCTTCTGCACGTGGACTTGTTGGGCAGTGCCAGATCTCGTATCGATCGCAAAGTGCACAACGATGCTTTTGCGGAAGCGAAGCCGCTGCCGACCCCGGGTGTTGGGCCCGAAGATGCCTGCCACCTCAGTTTTCTTCTTTTTGGTTTTCTGCATGGTCTTTCATCTAAACGCGCGGGATTGCGCATGCTCATTACAAGGCTCGTTTCGCTTTTGAGATTGTCATCCGCTCCTCCCGTTGCCCAGCATCCTTCATTTACTTCCTTCTGCATGAGGCGGACTTGAGTCGCTCTGTCCACGTTGCAGGGTTTGCCGCCCTCCATCATCACGAATCGGAAATTAAGAGATGTGAGCGCGCGCATGTGAGTCCAAGATGGTTACCGGCTAGCGACGGTCGTCGTTACTCCAGGCGTCTCAGGACAGCATGGCTGGCCATGATTCGCCCAAACGTTGTCGGTTCAACCCAACTTTCGCATTGCGTATGTCTTGACTTGCCCAAAACAGAATCCACAGCGACTACATGTTAGGTGGCATTGAGCAGAAAGATGCTCCACGACTAGAGCGGCGTCACGCTCAACACACTGTAGCGCCCTCCACCGTTACAACGACGCGGCCTGGGTGCCGATATCCTTATGCAAATGCTTCATGTCATTCAAGCATTCACTTCTCCGTTCTCTAGCCATACGTCACAGCGAACACGCGTCATACCGCCACTACTTACGATCTCCCCAACTGTCTCGTACAATTCAGCTGCATGAAGACCCTGTCTCGGTCGAGGTGTACAGCATCCTCGGACACCTTCCGGCGTACCGATTGGGGCAGATTCACGTTTACGTCCAGGGCTTTGGGGCGCGCCAGAGTACCTCCATCAGGCCTCGGCTGTCTCCAGAAAAATCGAGGCGCGCCTTGCGGCCTTCTGCGTTCTCTGTGTAAGCGTTGCACAAACGACGGTTCGTGGACACGAGCTGTGAGCTAGATCTGATCCCGACTCCGTGGTTGAATGGCGTCTGTCTGCGACTTCTATCTCAATCAAGTCGGTCTCGGACTCGCCACCTCGCACCGTCTCGTGTCCGATGCCCATCTGTCTGGAAACAGGTTACTTGATAACATGGGTGGTAGCACAGCGTGCTGCACGAGGGCGATGGTCGGGTCAGGTGGCGCTCGCGACCACAAAACGGGACTGCATGGCAGTTACGTATGTTGTACCCGCTCACGTAGCTTCAAGACTCACAGTAAGATGTCTTAGCTAATCGCTGGCTCTAAGTCTGGAGGCACACAGTTCCGGTGAACAATCGGAGCGGATTTGCGCCATAAAGGAACAACTTCTCAACGTAGACAAGTACCCTCCTCGATTCGACTAGCGTTCTCCCGTTCAGAAGTCATCTCCACAATTAAGCTCATTGTTTTCGCCTCACTCCTCGGAAGTAGACATACCCTGTTTCGTTTACTTCGTATCTCGTGACATTCATTGTCCTGTAACTGACGGAGAGTTCCTGCTGGGCGAAAGCAGCGTGCCAAGTGCGTTCGTGGTAGTGCACAGGGATCGAGACTGGGGCTTGCGCAGAGTACTCATACCATGGGTACGCTGCGGGCTCCTCGGCATCCGCGATATCGGCTGTACGACGCTGATGGCTTGGCTACCGAGGCGTGCGAAAGGACTGCTATCTCCTTTGACGTGACCGGTATCAGATAGTACCCAAATGTTTCCACAAAAGCATGATGTTAAGCCCACGATCTGACTGCCACAGCTGATTGTATCACTCTGGGCGATATCCCTAGTGGGCAACACCTGCTACCGCTTGAACGGTTGAGCGGGTACAGGGTGATCCTCACAGGTGTTATACATAGTCTAACATTCTACAGTCACGATTATATCCGACTGTCATCTCCTCTGTGCCTCAACTTATGCCACACGCAACAACCGACTGTCTGTGCTGTTCCAGTATAGCTGCATAAGCAAATCGCACGAGTCCGGTTCACTACCCCTGTTCGTGTCGGTCTCCCTTTTATGAAGTCGACATGGAGTGGTTTTGTGCAGGCGGCGAGGTGCATCAAACGCAGCACGAGCTTACTTTTGCGTTGTTGCACCTGTACGAGGGAGCATTGGGCTGAGGCCAACAGGCAAACGGGTAACCGTATATGGCTAGCGTGTCCCTGGGTATCGCAAGAGTCGCTCCATAGAGTTGAGTTAGCAGAGAATCTGCGTTGGACTGCATTCGACATCAGACTATGACGTACAATGCATGGGGGCGTTCAGGCAGAATCGTCTAATCCGCTTGGACTCTAAAGGTTTCAAGATGCTACATTCTGAGGGACTACTCTACAGTGATGAAGCAATTCCGTTCACTCTATCAATGGATATCCCATGGCTGAGATAACCACAATATGTGATATCCACCAGCATGACTCGCTTGCTGGCTGATTGCAAGTTGGCCACAGACGTACAATGGGTGGCTTCGACGATGCCGCTCAGGCCAGGTGCTTGGCGGCTCTGTGCCCCGCGGCGGTGCTGGAAATTTTGAGCGCGCGCAGCAACTCGCTGATTGACGCATACCAGTTGCCCCACCTTCGTTTTCCGCCTGCATGCAGCGCCCAACCCGTCCGCTACCAAACATTTTCTCTTCTTCTTCACCTTTGTTTCCATTGAGGCCGCGGGCGACTCACACCTTTGTGACTCACACACCTTCCTGCTCAGCGTACACTCGACGCATACCCTCCCGTGTCAGCCCAGGGTACACAATAAAACACCCGCCTACGCGCAACAAGTCCACGCGACATTACATACAAATCGATACACGGCCGTTTACTCCGTTGGCAAACATGGATACTGCTTCGCAAGCAAAGGCCGTCGAGACCTTGACGTCCAAGCTACAGACGCTCGGCATCAACGAGGTGCCTGCCGAACCAAACACATACCCTGCGCTCAACCCCTTCGATCTATACCGTTCGCACGTCGCTGGACTTCTCTCAAAATCCACAGGCATAGACTCCAAGATCGTATACCCTGCGCTCCAGAGGACTGTTAAGACTGAGCATGGCGATCTGCAAATGGCCGCGGCGGCCCTCCGTCAGAAGCGCAAGGACATGAAAGAGTTCGCAAAGGAGATCGCAGACGGCTTCCCCGAATCTCCATTGATCGAGAAGGTCGTGGTCATGGATGCGCTCGTCATGTTCTGGTTCAAGTCCCAGCCATTGACCAGCCTCGTGGTTCCCGCTGTGCTTAAGGCTGGTGCATCGTACGGCTTCAACAACTTCCAGGGTCTTCGCGACCCATCCGACCCCTCCAAAGGCCGAAAGAAGATGATCGTCGAGTTTAGTTCGCCAAACATTGCGAAGCCCTTCCACGCAGGCCATTTGCGAAGCACAATCATTGGTGGTTTTCTCGCGAACCTATACGATGCTGCCGGCTGGGACGTCACGAGGATGAACTACTTGGGTGACTGGGGCAAGCAATACGGCGTTTTAGCGATAGGATTCGACTTGTACGGATCAGAGGAGGAACTCGTCAAGAATCCCATTGGCCACCTCTACGACGTTTACGTCAAGATTTCAGCAGTATCAAGGGAAGAGGGAGACAAGATGAAGGAATTGAAGCAGAAGATTGAGGAGTTGAAGAAGGAGGACAAGGATGCGTCTGAACTTGAAAAGGAACTCCAAGAAATCGCCGACAATGGCGTGGACGAGAAGGCGAGGAAATACTTCAAGAGGATGACTGAGGGAGAATCCGTCGCTCTGGGCATCTGGAGGCGATTCAGGGATCTTTCAATCGAAAAGTACAAGAAGACATATGCCCGACTCAACATCCGCTACGACGACTACAGCGGTGAATCGCAAGTCAAGGACGAGAGCATGGACCACGCAGCGAAGGTCATGGAGGAAAAGAAAGTCAGCGAGATCAGTGAAGGCGCCATCATTGTCGACTTGACCAAGTACTCGAAGAAGCTGGGCAAGGCTGTCGTGAGGAAGAAGGACGGTACTTCTCTATACCTTACTCGTGATATTGCAGCGGTGTCAGAGCGATTCGAGAAGTACAAGTTCGACAAGATGATCTACGTAGTGGCCAGTCAGCAGGATCTTCATTTGGCTCAGCTTTTCAAGATCCTGGAGGCCATGGGCTACAAGGAGCTGGCCGCTGCTTGCTCGCACGTAAACTTCGGAATGGTGCTCGGCATGTCGACCAGGAAAGGCACCGCCAAGTTCTTAGACGACATTCTTGAAACCGTTGCCGAGAAGATGCACGAAGTCATGAAGTCGAACCAAGCCAAATACGAACAGGTCGCAGACCCCGAGAAGACCGCAGACGTCCTGGGTATTTCAGCCGTCATGGTCCAGGACATGAAGGGCAAGCGCATCAACAACTACACCTTCGACATGGACCGCATGACCAGCTTCGAAGGCGACACCGGTCCCTACCTCCAGTACGCACACGCTCGTCTCTGCAGCATCACCCGAAAGGTCACCGCCGCCGTGCCAGAAGTCGCAAACATCGACCTCGCCACCGCAGCAGATCTCACGCTCATCACCGAGCCTCAAGGCATAGATCTGGTCCGCCAGCTAGCCGCCTGGCCCGACATCTTCATCAACACGCTCAAGACGCAGGAGCCTACTACCGTGCTGACGTACCTGTAAGTCACTCCAACCCCAACTCAAAGTGCAGAATCATACTAACGGGAAAACAGCTTCAAGCTTACACACGCACTGTCGTCGTCTTACGACCACCTCCAGATTCTCGGATCCGAGAGGGAGACCATGCTCGCTCGTTTGGCGCTGTACACCGCAGCCCGCCAGACGCTCAACAACGGCATGCGCATCCTTGGCTTGAGCCCCGTTGAGCGCATGTAAGACTTTCGCGATCGTCCTTCGACACCATCGCCGAGAGGCGGCCGCTCAACTTACTTTATGTACGCCGTGAGGACACTGTAACTAGGAGGCAAGGCAATGCCTATGGGCCTGGCAACAGGAAGGTTGGCTGTGTCTTCTGGCGGGAGGCGTACTGCATATGTCTGGCGTTTGAATTAGCATCTGTTCAGTTCAGGAGGGTACGCTACTTTGGAGGGTACGGGGGGAACCGTGGCTGGGGGAGTTGAGGTGGATTGATACCAGGGTAGAAGATAAAAGTAAGAGTGTTCATCTGTGGAGCTGCGTAATGCTCAACCTGTGCCATGATAGACTTTTGACCATTCCATAAGTACTCGGTCCTCGGCCATATAGGTTACATAGGCCCATTGCAGATGAGGTCCTTACGATAGAATAGTTGAGTAGAATTACAATGACTATCTGCTGGAAAGAACCGGGTATCAAAGCATCCAGTAACTTGATCAGGCGAACTGGGACGTTCTCTTCTACTCAACACCCCGTGAAGATGATCTTACACACGCCTCCCTCCCCCATGAGAAGCTATCGCAACCGCAAAACGCACCTCCCTTCGCTCCCGTCTCTGACCTTGATCATGACTCTTACCACCCTTATACTCCCTCCCATCCCCCTCGAAGCCGTCATCGTTACATCGATCCTAACGGCGCCTCGTGCGGCTCCTGCTGCGACTCCGATTACGACTACGACTCCGCGAGCGGCTCCGATCGCGCCGTCTTCGATCACGGTCTCGACTTCTATCACGGTCTCGACTTCTATCACGGTCCTTTCCGCGGTCGCGCTCCGGCTCTCGTTCGTTCTGGGTAGACTCGCGGCCGGGGAGGTAGCGGTCTGACTCCTGCAGTCTGGTTCTACCATCTCGGTTCCCGTCGTAGCGATCGTAGTCACGTTTGCGGTAGTCTCGCCTGTCGTCTCTCCTCTCGTCTCTCCTGTCGTCTCTCCTGTCATCTCTCCTGTCATCTCTCCTGTCATCTCGCCTGTCGTCTCTCCTATCATCTCTCCTATCGTCTCGCCTGTCATCTCTCCGGTCGTCTCTGCGGTCGTCTCGTCTGTCGTCTCTCCTAGACCTCGTGTGATCGCTCCGATCAGTCCTGTCGCGGCTGTCGTCGCGTCTACGACCGCCGCCTGGCGCCCAGCGGTCAATCCTCTCAGGGCTACGGGAACGACTATCGCCACGACGACGCTCAGCAGGAGAGCGGTCGCGGTTTCGAGGGCCTCCGCGGGAGCGGGAACGAGTACGGGAGCGAGATCGGGCACGGTCTTTACGACGGTCGTCGGGCGATGGGCTCCGGCGAGACTTGCGACGACTAGAGTATGTTTCTCTGGAAGGACTTCGTGCACGGCGCGACTCTCGGTCGTCACGGCGAGAGCGCTTGTCGTCGTGATCGTCTCTGGTCCTTCGTCTGCTGTCGTCGCGAGCCCGAGAAGAACGCTTCTCGTCTCGTCGGGAGCGACGGTCGTCTTCAACTATGGATGCGCGCCTGTCGATGCGGCTCCCACGTGAGCGGCTTCGGCTGTGCTTTCGCATGCTCACACTACGAACAATGCTACGAGAGCGCGAACGACCCCTGGATTTGTCGTGCTTATGAGGAGGCGGCCTGTCCCATCTTGTCTTCGCTTCAGACTCAGTAGAATTAAGAATGAGTCCATCCTCCAAAGGCAGACCTTCATCCTTTGGAGTTTTCGGTATAGCTGGCGAACCCCCGGTTTTTTCGTCTGTTTTGGTGGGCAACTTGCTTTCGATTGCAGCCAACCTGGCAGCGACTGGGTCTTCGGGGACCAGAGACTTTGGTGGACGCGCTTTCCGTGGTGGAGGCTCGAGTGATACTGAACGCCGAGAGAGAAATGGCCCGCGGGATTTCGACTTCTTCATCTCTTCGGTTTCCTGGAGTAGAGCTTTGAGTGCCAGATCATCATCGACTTCAACCTTAATATCGTCAACTTTGACATCTTCGGCCTTCTCTTCAACCTTGACATCCTTAGTAGGCTTGGGTGACCTTGTGCGCGACCTGCGTCTTGTCCTTACGCGGTCGTCGTCGCGATCCCTCGAGCGATCTCTACGCCGGTCTGGTGTCCTGCTGCGTGCTCGGCTGTCACGGCGGTGCTCGCGTCGACTATCACGACGACGATCTCGGTCTCGATCTCGATCGCGGTCCCTTTCGCGATCACGCTCTCGTTCGCGCTCACGTTGCCGCTCCTCCTCCTCAAATTTCCGTTCACGTTCTTTGTCTTCCTCTCGGATCCTCTTGAGGCGGGCAGCTCGTTCGGCCTCCTCCTTCTCTTCCTGTTCCCGCCTGCTCCGCTTATCTTCTTCTTTCTCGCGTTCTATGCGCTCGCGTTCTTGGCGTCGACGTTCTTCGTCCTCTTCGCGCCTCCTGTCCGCACGTGCTTGGCGTTCTTTTGCACGAGCCTCGTCTTCCTCCCGCTCACGGCGACGGCGCTCCTCTCTCCTTGCCTTTTCTTCCTTCTCACGTGCGCGCTCCTCTTCCATCTCCTTCTCCCTCACAGCTTCGCGCTCACTGCGCCTCTGCTCTGCCTCGCGAGCCCACTCCTCCTCGCTCTTGCTCCCTCGCTGTTCTTCTTCGGCAGCCACTTCCGCACCGACTTCAGCAACGCGATACTCTCGCATCTTTTCGCGCCCTTGGGACTGTATGAGGTTGTTGACCATTTCTTCAATCGCGTCGCGTGCTGCCTTGTATATATCACCACGCTCTCCAGCGCCTTCGATTAGTCCCGCGGCCATGTTAGGATCTCTTGATAGCAACGAGGGGTTCTTGTCAGTTTCCCGATCGACTAGTTCTTCTAGGGATTTAAGGAGATCGGCTTTCGCAGGCTGATAAAAGGTTAATGACAGCCGCCACTGGAAAGTCATAAAGAAGAACTTACGCTGGCCTCAAACTGCGCCCGGACCGCATTGCGAATGCTGTCAAATTCGCCCTTCTTGCGGAACGTGTGCACAAGTTGATCAATGGCAGAGCGCTTTGACTGCTCTAGGGGAAGCTCCGAAGTTTTTGGTTTCTTATGTGGACGAAGCGCAGGGTCGCCGTCTAGGCCGCGTTTGTGGCCCACGTCTGCCATGTCGAGTGTGTGATCGAGTGAAGGGCGGCTTGCGGTCGAGTTGGAGAAGTGCACGACGCAGTTGTTATAAACGAAGTGTTGAATCGCAGCTCAGCGATTAGTCGGGCACTGAGCTGTTAAGCTGCGCGGGCTTCCAAAAGCCCCAAATTAACAATGAAAGTCGCGAAAAGCATGGCCTCCAGCAGGTTGTTTCCGAGAAAGTGGACGTGAGGTAGTGGCAGATGCCGTTCCTTACGTCTTGGCGCACGTGACAGTCGCTGCTTCCATCTTTGAGCTCCGCCGAACAGGCCTCACATCCCGGCCCTGGGCGAACAGAACGCGACCGCACAACACACAATTCCCCGCCCCTGAGCTATCGCGATAGCATCTGTATCCCCCCGATTGCAGCCACCACGTTACCCTACGGAAACTCGCAAGCTCGAAATCGCCCGCAATGGTTCACAAGGTGCTCTTCTGGGGCGGACTCGGTAAATATCTCACCACCCCTCCGGGCAACCGCTGGAGCTATCTACTGACGACGATGGCGCAATGCAGGTGTCGGCGTAAGACTATGGCAGCTCGGAATTGAGATGCGCCCCCTCTTCAACCGCGAATCGCTCTGGGTGTACCCTGTCTTCGCAGGCATCGGTGGTAGCTTTGGATACTGGCTCATGGGCGTCGAGCAGCGACAATGGAGGGTATTGGCCGACCGACGAGACGCCCTGCTCGAGAAGCGTGCACGAAGGAAGGAGCGTGAGGAAGCTGCGGCACAGGAGGCATAAATCAAGGCTGTACGCGGACATCGGAAGAGCGCTCAAGGGTCGTCTTCGCCCTGGTACGCGTCTCATGGGATACAGTTGAGCTAGGTCCGCTGCACCTAGATAGAGACGCTGGCGGAGGAATACGCGCGTTGCGGGACAGTGATTGTGGGCGTTAATGTACTTTACGAACCCTTGAGCCGAGGACTCACTTTGTACAAATTCCTCAATACACCAAAAGCATCATCTAAATTGACCCAGCTATAAGTCCAAAACCCACTGATTAACAATGCAATCGTCACGGGAAAGCTGCTGCAACGCGGTTCATCCGTGCATGTTGCAATCGGGAGCTGCCCAGATTCGGTAATACTGCCAACTGAATGACTCCTCCTTCCTCAGCCAATCTCCCATTGTGAGAGACCAAGTTTTAGTGTTACAATATTATCAAGATGACACTGTGTCCATGTCCAAAATGAAATGATATTTATGCCACAACAACCTGCCAGGTCGACCTCCCTCCTACCGAAAGATACGTCACAACCTGTGTCGTGCCTGCCAAGCCCACCTCGCTCCTACACCTCCCTCCAATCAGAACCATGTCTAGCGTCAAGCCCAAAGGCATCGTCGTATTCTCCGGTGGAAGCGCTGCCAATAACCTTGTTGATGTATTCAAGGCTGTAAGAGAGGATAAAAAGTGCCAGCTGAGCTATGTTATTCCAATCAGCGACAATGGCGGCAGTTCATCGGAATTGATAAGGGTGTTTGGAGGTCCAGGTAAGCCACTGCATGTATGTATAAAGCCATATAACTAATGTAAATTAGGAATCGGTGATGTCCGCAGTACGTGAAAGCATAAGGGATTCTTTCTGGCCAGACTGATCGATTCTTCAGGCCGTCTTGTGCGCCTCATACCAGATGACCCGGACCACGATGACAGCGAAAAAGCAGCCATCAAGATTTTTTTCAACCACCGCTTGCCTAAGGATCAGGCAATAGCCAGACAAGAATGGATGCAGATCGTCGAAGCCAGCCACAGTCTTTGGACCAACATCTCCACGGCTAAGAAAGAGCTCATGCGCGCCATCCTCAACTCGGTCAACTTCGAGATCTTAAAGAGAATGAGACCGAGCTCGACGTTTGACTTCTCCGGTGCGAGTATAGGCAACTTATTTTTGACCGGGTGAGATCTCTTTCGTCAAATACCCCTGTGAACATCACGAGTATTAACACACACATCCTAGCGCCCGCCTCTTCACCGGCTCATTCGAATCCGCAATCTACCTCCTCTCCTCCATCTGCTCCGTCCCCAACCACACCTCCGTCCTCCCCGCCATAAACACAAACTTCACACACCACATCTCCGCCTCCCTCACAAACGGCACCATCATCACAGGCCAAAATTCCATCTCGCACCCCTCCGAAACAACAGCCCTCGACTCCACCCCCCTAACCGCCCACGAAGATACCGAGCGCCACGACGCAATCGAAGACGCTAACCTCCCCGGCACGTTGCCCACGCTGAGGAAGCAGTATATCAATTTCAGCAAAGCGGATGAGGATGATTTACCAGCCAGGATAGAAAGGTTGTGGTACATCAACCCGTACGGGCAGGAGATACGGCTCGCAGCCAATCCCATGGTTCTTTCCGCGCTCAGAGATGCACAGGCTATAATCTACAGCATAGGCTCGCTGTACACTTCGCTCATCCCGTCACTTATCCTGAAAGGCGTGGGCCACGCCATCGAGAGCAGCGCTATACGGTACAAGATGCTCATTCTTAACAGCACGAACGACCGCGAGACAGGGCCGTCCAGCGCGCCCTTCTCGGCGCTGGACTTCGTCGCTGCGATTGCGAAGGCGTGCGCCGAGAGTAAAGGTGCGGTGGGCGCGGTGGATAAGCTGGAGTATAGCAGGTATGTGACGCATGTGATTCATCTGACGGGGCCGGGGACGCCAGAAGTGGACAGAGAGGAATTGAGGGCGATTGGCATCGAGACGATTAAGGTGTATGGGAGAAGGGTGGAGGGAGAAGGCTTCGTAAGGTATGATGAGAAGGGGTTGGTGCAGGCGTTGGAGGTTACAATGGGGAGGAGGGATCCGAGGGCGGAGAGGATAAGGAGGAATACGCTTGAGGGGTGAGGGGGGTGATGTCAAGGAGAGGAGTTTTTGCACTGAGCACCGATATCCATGCCCGACGTTACGTATATTCGTAGGTCTGAGAAGTAATAAGTGGTGGGTATGTTTGGCCTTCTACCCGTGTCTAAAGTGTGAGTGGGGCTATCATGACATGTTTTCATTATGTGAAATGTCTTAGTCTGTACTGCATCACCAGAAACAGACATGTATCCTTCCTGGAATACGTCTACTTTTGCAATTGGTCTGACTTGAGCCATCGTGTATTTGTGAGTGCCTCGTTATTAAAGTAGCATAAGATAACTGATAAAACATCCACAAACAGTTCTGAACAAGATCATTAGCAGCAGATTACCCCTGGCGAACTTACTTCTGCTTTTAAAGTAATTAGGGGGATCCAAGGTACTTAATATGTTACACTAGACAACAATATGGTGAAGACGACTGAGTCCTGCTCCAGGTATCTTTTTAGTCTCTATGTACCCTTCTTGTACCTTAGATGCAATTTCTGGCCAATCGTATTGATTCGTCAAGGAGCCTGCCCCTGGTCAGCTACAACGATATCTAAATCTCACGCGCCAAGGCCTTACCCCAGTACTTCAACTTATCAGCATTTCTTACAGTGCCACTCACAAGACCTGCTGCAAGAAAATAAGTTTCGCGAACCATGGATGAGACGCTGCGTATGGCATGCCTCAGGTGAGTGGCCCGTCGCTTGCGCCCTGCCACTCGTACAAAAACCACGGACAGCCTCGATCCTAGCAGGACTGGCCATAGCTATGTGCGCGTTAGTGACGATGGCTTGCAGTAACGAGTTTCGTGTCTTTGATCTCTTTCCCGCCAGCAACAGCGACTCGGAGTCTTCGCTTCAAGGCCGGACTAGAGTATTACCTCTACCCACGGAAGAGAGGTACGAGACACTCTCGTATGTATGGGGCCATGATCCACCAGAAGTAAAGATTGAAGTCAATAGACGTGAGATTGCCATCACTCCAACCCTGGCGGCAGCACTCAGGCGCTTGCAACTTCCGGACCGTCCGCGGACGCTGTGGATTGATCAATTGTGCATCGCCCAAGACGACGATGCCGAGAAGGCAACACAAGTACCACTCATGGGTCAGATATACAGCAGTACGGCACGGTGTTTGATCTGGATGGGCGATATCCGAGCAGACATAGCTATGACAGACGCGGCTAACGCCTTTGACTTATTGACCTATATTGCTGATGAGGCGGATGAGACACAGTCGAAGCCGGTCGAGGTCCCCTCGTGTTTGGCATCAGAGAAAGCCGTCGAAGCGGCCATGGAAGCTCTTGAGTCAATCCTCATCGGACAGAATCCTTGGTGGGAGCGCATATGGACGTTACAAGAAGTCATCTTGCCTTCTAAAGCACTCATGCTGTGGGGTCCACTGTCAATCGATTGGGCTGTGCTAGCGGCAGGACAAAGCGTTCCCTCCCTGATTTGGGACTATCACTCCAGAACTTTGAACAAACTCGTAACGCAGGTCATCGGGCTACAGTTCGCGCGCAGAAAGACCGAAAGCCCGATAGATGTTGCCTTCCGCTGGGGGTTCAGGAAAGCCACGCATCCGCTAGACAAAGTGTACGGCTTCCTTGGATTGTTTCCGCCTGGGACGCTTAAGAGGGCTGGAAAACCCGACTACGACCTGCCGGTCGCTACGGTGTACACTATGTTTACCGTGGACATGATAGAATACGAGAAGGACCTGCAGCCCATCGCATTGTGGTCCGCAAACCACTTTACGCAAAGTACTCCCAACATGCCCAGTTGGGCATTCGACATGAGCAACCCAGCGCGGGGATTCGATGATTTAGCCGTGCGTATGACCTTTCCGGGCAGTGACAATATACCTTGGTTCTTGAAATTTACATATCCGGCATACAATGCAGCTGGCGGCTCCGATATTGATTGGGACCATTTCTCCTTCGATAAGGAATCCGGCCGACTGAAATTGACGGGGCAACTTTTAGGTGACATGTGCATGGTAGGTGCACCGCTCGAGAGTGATGATCCGGGTACCAAGGACGTCTCGGATCGGGGGGTCATTGAGCGTATCAAAGACTGGCGCCAGAAAATCGAGCATGTGTACCATGATAAACAGTGGCCGGATGGCAGCGGAGGTCTCATATCATGGTTAAACTCATTCTGGCGCGGTCTCATAGGAAATCTCGCAGGGACAGAATTATCACCAGAGCGCTACGCCAATGCAGAGGACATAGCTGCAGTGCAGCGCTTTGTTGAAGCGGGCCAGCGAGCGCCTATCTGTCCTTGGATCTTCGCCACCATGACATACCGAACTGTTGCTCTTACCGAAAGCGGGCGGGTGCTGTTCTGTCCGCGACACTCGCTTGTCGGAGATCAGATCTGGCTCTTGCATGGAGGTAGGGTTCCGTTTATTCTGAGGCCCTTAGCAGACGTACGCGAGGGGGAACGCGCCTTCAGATTCATCGGACCTGCATATGTGGACGGTTTCATGCACGGAGAGGCATATTGTGTTGAAATAAGAAAACGAAGCATATCACTTCTATAGAAGTTGTGACAACCCATACAACGGTCTCCTGTGGTTAAGGCTCAGCTATTGCAAGGTAATGAGGGTGACTGGCCAAAGAGAGGAAGCGCAGCAGGTATCAAAATTGGATGTATGAGTGTTGGAAGACTGATGGCAGGTGGACGCTCTGTATTGCACTAGCGCGCTGCACTAAATCCTAGGGAAGGTGCCTCTCAACATATGGCAGCAACGTCACCAGAAATGAGTAGCGATCAGTGTTACGTTGGATTTCTTTGTGACTGGGTATAGCAACCAAAGGCGATTGGGGACTAGCACTGATTGTGTACGTCGGTGTGGGCGGTAACAGATAGCCTGCCGTTGGTGCTCGGTTGTTTATTTGTTATATACAACTATGGACACAGCGGCCGACACCAACAAGAATGATCCTCACGTCGATGTGAGAGACAGTCATTTCGTATCAAAGCATAGCTATGAAGACGCATTATCGAGTGAGTTACCTTGGGCTATACGATCCTCTAGATCTAGCCGACCTTCTTGACGCGAGGTATTAGGTTTGGTAAATAGCGTCCGATGCATAGTTTGGTTTCTAGGTCGGCCACTACGGGTATGGCGATGAATACTTCATGAGATATCAGCTAGGATAATAGATAATCATCAGAGGGTTGATCGACCATCAAGTGGGGTCGGAGAAGGTCCGGGGCAATACGTCATGGACTAGAGCCCGTTCTACAAAAGCTCGACAATTCCAGTTGCACAAAACCCCTATTGTTTCGGTGAACGGATCAAGACACCTGCGAAAAGCAAAATGACACCGCTCACCGCGCCCAATAATATCTTGCTATTCAACTACCCGTCCTCGCCCTTCGGGAAGAGGATAGCTTGGTACCTGCAGCTGCGAGGGATCGAATACGCGCTTTGTGTAAGCATTAATGCGATTCGGATTATCGGATAGATAACTGAGCCGTCCCAGGAGCAACCAGTGACGATGCCGCGCCCAGACCTGGAGAAGTTGGGCGTCAAGTATCGGCGAATACCCGTCTTAGCGATTGGTCGAGACGTGTATCTCGACACGAGGCTCATTTTGCGAAAACTGGAAGAGAAGTTTCCTAATGGTAAGCTGGGGAGTGACAAGCCGGAGCAGCAGTTCATTGAGAGACTGCTGGAGAGGTATATGGTTGAAGGCCCGGTATTCCAGGAAGCCGCAGGCTTGGTACCTTCGGCATTTCTCAAGGACCCTATCTTTGCAAAAGATAGGAAGGGATTCTTGGGCCGAGACTGGACTCCGGAAGAGATGGATGAAGGACGACCGGAGTGTTTGGTGTTTATCAGGAACCTCTTTGACCTGCTGGAAACGACGATTCTGGCCGATGGACGCCAGTGGGTTCTTGAAACGGAGCGGCCGTCCTTGGCGGATTTACAAGGTGAGACTCTATCTCTTCTGATGATTCGCCAGTCGATATTTCGATCCTCGTGGACTTTTGCAGTTGGTGGTGGTGGTGGTGCAACAGTGGCTAGACAAGGACGACCATTGCTATATCGAGGAAGAGTCGGGCAGTACTCGCTCCGAGGCTAGAGTCGGGCACTTTTCCTTGCATTGGGCATAGGCATTGGCTCATTGTTGACGGGCGTATGAAAATGCGGTGTATTCAAAGCACGAGAGCGTCATCTGGTACCGGGCTAACCTTCAAACACAGCAATATGGCCCGTCGATTGGGTGACCAGCCTGAAGATGCCGTCCCATGTCGTGTCGGAGGAACAGTTCCCCAAGGTGTATGCTTGGATATCGCGTTTTCGGGCTGCCCTCAAGGATGCTGACTCTGCGCCAACGGCGGTTCCCATGACTGGAGACGAGGCGTTTAGCTACATCAAGAGCATCCAAGGAAGCAAGGAGCCGAACCCTGAAGACGCAGTCGACGAGGACGACCCCCAGGATTTCGAGCGCGGCACGCTTGTGGAAATATACCCATCAGACTGGGGCAGCGAGCATCGCGACGCGGGCCGGCTAGTTGCGTTAGCTCGAGACGAAGTGACGATCATGGCCGCGGGCGCTCTGGACTTGCGGATACATGCACCGAGGACAGGCTTCAAGATGACAGCGGTTGGGAAGGCGGCGGCGACGGGTGGCACAAAGCTGTAATATCAGAGTCGGTGTGGCCAGTTGCAGCAATGCAGGGTAGCGCAAATGCAATGAAAGCGTACTTATAGTCCGCGGGCGGGCACAGCGTGATGTGATGCGCGCAATAGAGACTGGCAGCATCGGTGCAGTGAAGGTCCCACGGGGCACGTGCTTGGTGCCTGAGAGGTACGGGAGCAGCGTAGCGCAGCATAGCGCAGCGTCAGGCCGACATTGGACACTGTGGAGCTAATTGGGACGGGCCACGACAGTTGTCTCAAGGGTGACGGGATGCGCAGGCAAATGGTTCGGCGGCGGCTGCAGGCCGTTCGAGGATGGAGCCTGCGCTGGGGAAGGCTACTGCGACCTATTTTCCTCCATCACGGCCTTCTCTCCTTCGCCGTGTGGTTTGCAGCATGCAGCCGTGCCCAAATGCGCGTCGGGGGCTAGCGGTGGCCAGGACGTGCAAACTCTGCGCTTGGTGTTTTTTCGCCTGGAGTCGGTGAGGGCGTGAGATGGACGGCGGTCGACGGCGGTCCCATGGCGGTGATATTGTGCGATACCCACACGGCTCCGTGGGCGCTGGTGCCGACTTGCGCGGTGAGTGGAGCGAGGGCGACCGGTGACGCGATGGGCGCGCGAGTGGCTGCTTCTCAGCGGCGCGCCGGATCGCTGGGCTCCATCGCTGCCCAACCCACGCCACTACAGACGACGGCCGTCTCCACACGCCCACACGGCGAGCCTCGCTGAGGCAGTGGTAGCAACCCAAGCCGAGCCAAACGCTGCTCGTCGGGTTCCTGAGCTCGCTGGGCCGCGCCTGCCCGTCAAATACACCGCAGAGCCCGCCGCTGCCATGCCGATTCTCTTCTCCCTCTCCTCCACCCTGCCGCCCTCGCGATCCGCCGGCGACGACACGCCGCCAGAGCCTCCAGTACTTTCTCGCAGCGAACCGCCGCCTCTCGCAGTGTGACCAAGCGTCGGCCCCAGCTTGCTGCCCGACCGATTGACGTGCAGAGCACCCCGCCAATCGACGCGCCTCGTCTGCAGGCGGCCTCCACTCCCCGCGGCGCTCTCGCCTGCTCTCTAAAGAGCCGCACACCCTCAGCGCGCTTGCACAGGTATCCTTCCTGTCGTCCGCGCCGCTGTCCTACCGCGTGTTCCTGCAGTGTTGCTTGCGCCGTTTCGTCAGTGTGACTTGTGAGGTACCTGTCGTTGACAGCTGAAGGTAACCTCCGAGGAACCATCCCATACCAGGACACCACAGCTGCGACCCTCGTCGCCTCCCCTGCCCCGGGCCCCCCAAAGAGGTCGCCGCAAGCATCACGCAGCACGCCTACAGCCCACGCTTGCGAGCCGGAGCCCAATTGCCGTATATTGGTCAACCCCCCGCATCTGCCTGATCCTGCTGAACCGCTCCATTTTGGACTGCTCTCCCGCCGATAACCAGTCCGTGGCCATTCTAGAAGTCCCTACTTCTTCCGTATAGAGACGCATTTGAGTCGGAGCGTTGATCATTTGGAGCCTGGAGCCCCTCCTTGCCCGCTTCTAGCCCAGCCCTGCTTGGCCCTCGACACTGACCTCAGTGTCCTCTTTTCCCACTCCCCTACCTACATACCTCTGCATCTACTCACCATGTCGTCGCGCATGAACCAGTGGTTCGTCCCAGGTGAAGGCATCGCTCGCGAAGTCATCACCGCCGACATCCAGCGCTATCTCGGGCCTGACGCCCTTGTAAGGCCCGGCTCAGGTACCGGCGAATATGAGGTTCGCCACTCCATTCACATGCCATCATGTTGAGTGCGCAGCACTAACAAACAGAGCAGGGTCGCTCAGGATATTGGATAACCGCATACCGGACTCTCACATCGGTACGTCGAGCGCGAGAACCAGAGACGGGCATTCGACTGACAATGACGATAGCAAATGATTCAGGACTTGCGATCAGACTCGCAGCGTTGGCAGGCAGAGAAGGACCGCGGACGCGGTGGAGGTACTCCTCACATTGGTGATAAAAAGGTGACCAGACACCCTGACGCTTCTGTAGTGGCATATCAGGATTCTACCATCCATGCTTCGCGTCAGTACCACGGCCCGACCACTTCAGATTCATATGCTGCCCCTTCAAAACCGAGCTATTCAAGTCCGTCGTATGGTGCCAGTGAATCCCCACACTACACTACTACTCCCACGGCTCCCTATGGTTCCCATGCCTACCAGGCCCCATCGCATGCAGCGCATCCCGCGCAGCCTCGGACGGATCCCACTTACTATGGCCAGCACGCATCCTATGGATCCACGCCCGCGCCCAATTCCTACTCATACACACAGCCTCCGGTCCAGGATCCTTACGGTCGCACTCCGGCACCCCAGTACACGCATGCTACTCCAAGGTATTTTGGTTATTATGAGCCTCACTTCATGGATTATCACTAAGCCCCGCCAGTGTCGTTGCCGCGCCAGGCTACTACATTGCCTCAGACGGCCGTCGTAAGTGGGATTTCTTTTCAACTTCTGCATCCAGCTAACCTAGGTGTCACCAGAATACCCCCTGTCGCAACAGCCTCAGCAACCGCAACCACCACCGGCTGGCCGCCGGAGAGGTTAGTAAGTCCTGGACATAGCCACTTTCCACGGATAGCCATTTCATACCGTTGTGCCGGAGGTAGATTTTCCATGGCCGCCAGTTACCTCAGTCTGTTCCTCCGTCATTACACTGGTCTGGAGATACCCATACCATTTTGCGCAACATGAGTCTGGAGTCTTACCCTTACCTTTTAATGGCTGCTTTTTCATTCCAAGGATCTGTTTGATTTTTCGATTACGTTTCCAAAAGATGCCGTTAGACTGGGTCCGTGGTGAAAGCTGGCCTAGGAGTTAATTGTTTATTCGACCCTGGGAAGTCTGGTATAAAAGCCAGCATACGCTTTTTCCTGTGGAGCCGGAGTTCTGCAAACGACTTTTAATGCACATTGTCCAGCAAGGTGATCCAAACTGCCTGGAAGCCACATAGCAAGGATACACGATCACAAGGCCACTAGCTACCTTCATCCATCTGCAGAAGGAGCCTTGCCAGAATGGACACGCTTTTTCTTTTACCTGGGCTTTTCGCACGTTTCGTTATTTACTTAACCGGAACGTTTTGATTGCATCACGTTGATTGAGCGTTTCGCATCTGCGCATGTATATACCTTCATCTCGTACGATTTACCACGAAGGAGATGTCTTACGACTGGATGGCCGACTGTTGTTTGCATAGCGGACGAGGGTGGGCGAACTGCTCAGCTCGAATAAGACTGGGTATACATGTCCATGGAAAATTTCCCCTCGCATTTATGAACCAGTTACGGCCGTCTAGCCTTCCGTTTCCCCGTTCAGCTGATCTTTGATGCCCAACCTCGAGCCGCCGCAATTTAACAATCCCAACCACAGATATCGCACATGAAACGTTGTTCTTCTGTTTAGCAGATAATGAGACATACCACAAGATGTCCCGATCGTCCCACGTTCCGTTATCCACCCCACGCTTTCATTTACCCATCAGATCGCAATGTCAGCAATTTCTCTTGTTTTGACGCCAATACCACCAGTCCCCGGCTCATATGTTCGGCGCAAAAACTCTGCGCTCGTATTTCCCAGCGCCGCGGGAACCTGCACGATGGAGCAGCAGTGCAGCATATTGACCGCCCCAATTTAAGCGTTCGGCTAGGCAAGCCATTCGCACGGCGTTGCAGCAAGCTTCAACTGGTCGGAAGCTCCGAGCGGCCAATGCGCGCTTGAATGACTTGCATGAGCTGCAATGCGGACGCGATATCGAGTGCATGCGCCTTTGTCAAAGGCCCGCAATCACAAAGTGTATTGAAGCGCGTCACTTTGCTCTACATGCATGCATGATATACTTGCTCTCTGGACGATAAATTCAATTCAGAATTACACCGAGGATTAGCAGATCTAAGTTTATTGCGTTGCGGCACAGCAGTCTAGTCAGTCTACCTGCACATTCGTACCTTACTCCGCATCTCACAGCACTATATATGCACGAGCAAGCCACACGGAGTCTCAAGCATCCTATGCGCCCTTCACATGCTAGCGCCCGACGCCCTGGATCCTCCGGCCCTGATCATGCACGCTTCTTAACGTGTCCTTTGGGAGACTCTGGCATCGAGCGGTGCTGCAGATCGGTGAGGGCGTGTCGGGCCGGCGCGTGGTCGGGTTCGGGCCGCGAGTGTGTTGCTCGGGACGGACGCGCTGGAGGTCTCGTGTTTAGGCTGGAGGACGGGTGTGCCGAATAGGAAGGTTTGCCCTGCGCGTGCGGGGGGAGATGCAGGTTTGATGTGTGCTTGCATAGGTGGCTTCAAGACGTCATGTCATGTCTTGCGACCAACTTGGGCCTTCTCTTTCCCTCCAACACAAAGAGATACCCAGGTCTTGCGACATTTCATTCCCGTCCCTTGAGCTTAGTCTTTAACCTACCACCCCAATCAACCACACATGCCCAGCCTCCCAAATCTCAATCCTTCCTCTGATTCTTATCCTTTCCATCCCTCGTCCCCTCAAGCCTCCCCAACGCATCCTCAATCAACCCAACATGCCCGCGCAACGTACCCTCAATCTCATCCAGCCGTGCTTCCTGCTCTTCGAGATTACGATCTATGCGCTTGCGGAGGTAGAAAGTGCTTGATGCTATGGCGAGGAGGTTGAGTGTGGGAACGAGGGTGGCTTGGCGGAGGAAGGTGGACGACATTTTGTGAGAGAAGGGGGTGTTTTGTAAGAGGAGTGACTTGTAGAGAGATTGCGATGGATCTAGGAGACGAGATGTACAGTAGGCTTTTGTTCATAGTGGTTAATTTCTATGACGACATGGACTCTAGAGAGAGCGTGTAGTGTTTGCATTGCAGGACTAATTGATCGGCGGACGTTGAACTAATCTACTTTCAAAGGAGATGTGCAATTGTCTTCGGGTGAGGCGTGTGAGGTTGCAAGGCAAGCACGTCCGTCCGATCTGCGTAGTCCAAGACGGGTAAAGTGCGATCGAGGTGAATGACGCGCAGCACGGGATCTCGGGAACACGCGCCACGCGACGACCCACCTCATCCCCAGCCCTACTTTCAACGCGCCAAACCTCGCAGAACAACCGTACAGCCTGCCTCACGCGTGTACACCTTCTATCCCTACGACTAAACATGCCGTGACCCACGATGTCCTCCCCCGCCCCCGCCTTCGCCTCCTCCCCAACCCTCTCCATAACCTCCCCCCGCCGCATCCCCAAATCCCGTTTCACATACAAACAACTCCACCAACTGAAGTCCTACTCGACGCAAACGCCCCTCCGCGTAATCGCCCACGTCGACCTCGACGCCTTCTACGCCCAATGCGAGACCGTCCGCCTCGGCATCGACCCCGCGAAGCCGCTCGCCGTCCAGCAATGGCAAGGTCTCATCGCGATAAACTACCCCGCGCGCGCGTACGGCCTCAGCCGGCACGTCACGAGCGCCGAAGCGCTGAAAGTCTGTCCGGAGCTGATACTGCAGCACGTAGCGACGTGGAAGGAGGGCGAGGAAAAGTGGGCGTACAGCGAGGATGCGTTCAAGGAGATAGCGACGCGGAAAGTAAGTCTCGATCCGTACCGGCAGGAGAGCCGCAGGATTCTCGCGTGTATAAAGGAGGCGTTGCCGAGGGAGTTGCAGCGGGTGGAGAAGGCGAGTGTGGATGAGGTATTCATGGATTTGAGCGCGCATGTGCATTCGGTTCTGCTGGAGAGGTATCCCGAGTTGAGGGGGCCGCCGCCGTATGATGATCCGAGCGAGTATCTGCCGAGGGTGCCGACGACGGTGTTGGACTGGAAGGCGGATGCGCTGGTAGAGACTGGGGAGGAGAATGGCGAGGAGAGGGATCCGGATTGGGATGATGTGGTTATGGTGGTTGCGTCGGAAATTGTGCGCGATGTACGGAAGGCGGTATTCGACAAGTTGAAGTACACATGCTCTGGCGGTGTGGCGAAGAACAAAATGCTGGCGAAGCTTGGGTCAGGGTATAAAAAGCCGAATCAGCAGACTGTGATTCGGAATCGCGCTATCAAGCACTTTCTGAGCGAGATGAAATTCACGAAGATTCGTATGCTGGGCGGTAAACTGGGCGATGAGGCGGTCGCCATGTTTGGCACCGATAAAGTGAAGGAGTTGTTAGACCAGCCGCTCGACCAGTTGAAGCGCTTAGGCGACGACACGGGCTCCTGGCTGTACAACACAATCCGTGGTGAGGACCACAGCGAAGTCAATCCGCGCACGCAGATCAAGAGCATGCTATCGGCCAAGTCGTTCCGTCCCGCGATCAACTCTTTCGAACAAGGCGTCCGGTGGCTGCGCATATTCGTCGCCGACATCTTCTCTCGGTGCGTTGAAGAAGGAGTACTGGAGAACAAGAGGAGGCCACGGACTATCAATTTGCATCATCGACAGGGCGCTCAAACGAGGAGTAGACAGTCTCCTATTCCGCAAGGGAAGCCGCTGAGCGAGGTTATGCTGTTCGATTTGGCGAAGAATTTGTTGGCGCAGGTGGTAGTTGATGGGCGGGCCTGGCCATGTGCGAACCTCTCGCTCAGCGTTGGTGGTTTTGAGGATGGCGTCACAAACAATAAAGGCATTGGTGGGTTCCTCGTAAGAGGTGAGGAGGCGAAAGCGATGATGTCGAGCGGAAGGTCAACGATAAGTGGAGGGGAACCGCCGGCGAAACGAAGACGAACGAAAGGCAATATCAAGAACTTCTTTGGTCCACCAAGTGATAAGAAGCGAGACTTTGAGGCCGCAAGGGCGGTGTTGATGGCGCGGCAAGAATCTACTCGAGAAGATGATACAGACGATGTCGAAGAAGATGACTCTGATGAATTTGGCGCGCCGCCATTAGAAGAGTCAGAAATGCGGCCGACGACGCCCACTCCAGAGAACAATTTGTACATATCCAATACGCCTCCCTCAGCGCAACCTCAGACGACTGAGAGCCCGGAACCACCTCGAATACAAATCCATGATAATACCAACCTACCTCCGCCACCAAAACTTCACCAGCAGCCACTAGACACTTTCTTCTGTGGCAAATGTAACATGCGCCTGCCCACAAGCGAAAAGGCGGAACACGACGATTACCATTTCGCGATGGAGCTGTCCAAGGAGATGAGAGCGGAGGAACGAACTGTGCCGAATATGATGGCTGCTGCGAAACATACGCCGGCGTCGAAACCGTCGAGAGGTCGAGGACGACCGCCGGGTGGAAGAAACGAGAAGGGGCAGGCGAAGCTCGCGTTCGGACGGCAGACTTGAGTTGCGTAGAGAGCGTAAGTATGCTGCTTAGTCGTCGAACACGATTTTTCGCGTGTCATAGGTGCTCTTTCCCTTGTAGACCTTGGTCTCCTCGAACCACTTCGCCTCTGCCCTCCTTTCCATGGGGCATACTGGGTCTTCGAACGCAATACTGTGTCAGTAACTTGAGCTGTACGAATGTAGTACGTAATACTTGCCTCCTTTCGGGTGCCTCTCAACGCAATACCAGCATTTTGGCGATCTCTTCCTCTTCGATTCCTTCTTTCTGCGCTTTACCTCGACCACCTGCCCCTTCTCTCTCTCTAGCTTGCGCCAATACGGAGTATTGTGAGCCTGATGCCTACGCAAATTTGGCCTCCTCAATTCCTCCTTCCTCGCCCTCATCTCCTCTTCTTCCAACCTCAGCTGTTTCTTCCACTGAGCTCCCACGTACGCCATATCCACCCTTAGTACTGGACTAACACAGGACAGCTCCCCAATCCTTGCACGCAGCATCCTCCACCTGGCAGACCACCATCGCGACCAATAAATTTGCGTACCTGGTATATCTTCCTCAGCAAATGAGGAGCACAAGTCCAGAATCTTCTGTCTGATCTCCCTGGGCAAGCCGAGCAGAGATGCGGTAGGGCGAACGCACTCTTGAAGGCGGAACGCAGCGTTGTTCTGGATCCACGGGTGGATGTATCTTGCATCGGTAGCTTTGCGGACGGCTTTACGCGGGGTTGTACGCAAGGTGCGACGGATGTCCGGGTTGGCGTCGATTCGCAAGTGCATTTTGCGTGCCTTGAGCTTTTTGCGCTTGGCGGTGCGATAGTGGCGGAGGTTCTTCTTGTAATTCTTGCCGCGTTCATTCAAGGGTACGTTTTGAGCCATCATGTCGATGTAAGGACAAGGAGAAAAGAATTTCTAGACTGCAGGAGGGAACATGGAGGAAGAGGTATAGAAAGCGCGGGTGTTTGCATATTGCTTCATTTGGCTAGCGCGCCTTCCACTTCCTGTCTTTCACATGAGACGGAAGTGATATTGATCAGTGCTGGGCCATTCGAACGTTACTCAGCTATAGAACATATTGCAACCATGGAATATGATAGGCTTATTCAAGAAGACACAGTAGCCTTCCAGAGATATAGGTTGCGATCCTCGAAGCTCGTAGAGACAACGGTTCGTTCATAGTCCGAACCCATGGACCGGCAGTCGCTCGCGTAAAGCAGGGTACCTGCGTTCTTATCGAACTTCGAACCGACGTCGAAACGCCATTGTCCTCCGCTCAAGTGGAGATTTACTATGCGAGCGCCTGCCTGCATGCAACTCACGAGGAGAAGATGACTTTGCTCTTCCCCCCCTGAGCCTGTTTTGCCTTCACCGCGCTTTTGCACCAGTTTGATCCGGAACACACCTCCCCCAAGGTATGCTTCTGCGAGCACCTCCCGACGACCAACATCCGGAATATGGATAAGTCGGATATGGTCGTCGTAGCTTCCGGTGATCACGAGAAAGCCGGTAGAAGCTTTACCAATCGGCATGACGGCAGTGACCCCGGCCTGATGGATCTTTTTGTCCGCCCATGGCATGGTTTGGGTCGGTGAGAGCGTTGTTGTGTCCCCAAGCTCCAATTCCGAAATTCGATCCGCGTCAATAGGGGTATATCGTAGTGTAGCATCATCTCCTCCACTGATTAGCCCAAAGGGCGTCTCCGACCCATCTTGTGTTACCACGAAAGAACAATGCCAGGCTTGGAAGTCGTGTTGCATGAGCTCGACAGAGAGGACTGCATCGACGCTTGGATCGCGTAATCTTCCTAAGTGTACCTGGCCGCTCGAGAGTGTCATTGCAACGAGGTCATGACGGCGCCAATCCAGTGACGTGATCAGTACGTCCTTAGCGAAGTACTGGATCGTGTACAAATGGCAGATCCTCGGGTTGGGAAAGATAGCCTCATCTATCTCGCTAGCAACCAGTCGGTAAAGGGCAACTGAGCCGGTGGATGAAGCCACAGCGAAAGATCCCGCGTCCACATTGCCATTTTGAATGTCAAGATGAGGGGCAAATTGGAGGTCGTAGACTCCGAAAGGGGTGGGTAGTGTTTGAATAACGTTGCTGGTCATCATTAGCACTCAAGAAGGGAGCTTCGAGTATCTCTTGTGCTAAGGAAGAACTGCTCAGTATGTGGGTACCCACCTGAGTGAAGAAGCTTTCTTGGAGAGCATAGGGTGTACGATTTTGTTCGGCACTGTAATGACAGACGGATTGAGGTTTCAATACTTACAGCGCGTGATTGTCAACTCGAACCAGATTCAGACTCCCGACTCTTTGTTGACTGGACGATTCTCCTGTTTCAGAGGGTTCGTCCTCCACGAGCGTGTACGTGCCGACCACTGCATATTGTTTATCGCGTGGCCAGAATTTGACGACATCTGGACGGCGATCGAGGGTGACGACGTCGATGGAATCAATGGCTTTCATGGCATGTGAATGTATATCGCAAAGACAGACGTTGTTTAGCGTCTTAACCGCGGTCGGGGTATCCACGTCATCTCGACGTGGGAAAGACTCGTCTTTAGTGTGGAAAGCTTTAAGTGGTTAGGCCCTCGGTAGATCTTTCCACATCGCCTTTCACGACTCCAAGACTACGCGGAACGTGTGCGCAGCTCACATCACAGTGATCGTATCCTTTACTTGCTAGGTGAATTGGTGTGAATTATCCAGTCAATAGCAAACATAAGGCCACACAGCGTGCACGGCAGCATTGATGCCTCACGCGATGCCTGCGGTGAATACCGCATCTGGTGTACTGTTATAGCAGCTGCGCAAAGTCTCTCTCCAGGGCTCCAGCTATAAAGCGGCCCCGTGAGCACGCGTTCCTTTCGCGTTCCTTCCTATATCAGTCACGCGTCTGAATGTCTACCTCAGCATAAACTTGCAACCACCCACAACCTCCCACACCACACTTCTGCACAGACTTCATCATGGCCGACGCAACCAAGCCTGAAGTCCGCCGTACCTCGAAGCGCAAGCGGGCTCAAGTGAAGTACTACGAGGAGGCTGTTAGCGATGATGATTCCGACTTCATTGTCGAAGAAGTGGAAGAGGAAGTCAGAGTCTCACGGGCAAAGGTTCGTTCATTGAGTCTTCTTGAGCAATAGTCATCCTCCCAAGAGGCTCACATATGCCCATATGTGCTAACGGACACTAGAAGCGCAAGGCTGCATCTTCAAAGCCTCTTCCCAAGAAGAAGATCTTCCCATTTCTAGAACTGCCGGCCGAAATCAGGAACGAGATCTATTCCCACTGCCTTCACGACCCGGCCGGCATTTACCTGTTCTCGACTACGCAGAAGTTCCGTCGCACCGTATATCGGGGTTCCGAGCTGAAATTCCGCGGTCGACCAGCGACACCTCATCCTCCACCCAGCGGCGACTCTGACGATGAAGACGAAGCCTCGCAACAAGACCAGCCTAACCAGCCAAGCAGCGATGTTCAACCACTCGTCCCTGCTCTCCTCTCCGTTTGCAAACAAGTCAACCGCGAAGCCCGTGATATCCTCTACGGCCACGAATTCTACGTGGAAGACACTCTAGCCCTGCACTCCTTCCTCGTCGACATTGGTGCCCGAGCAGCCAGGTATCTCAAGAACATCACATTAGGAGATTGGGGTTTCGGACGTGGTGTCCATAAAGCCTACAATCACGCCTGCTTTACAGCTCTCTCCTCTGCCACCAACCTTGAGCACTTTACCTACCACGGTATTCTCTCCTGGAGGGAGGCCCCAAAGTCAGTCGCCACCATTTTCTACCGGGATGCCTTCCCGTGGTTGGAGGCTGTCGGCGTTGCGAAGGGCAAGGCAGACGCGGCTTTGGATATGATCAGTATCATGACGGAAATCCGGGGAGGATCTGGATATAACTGGTACTGGCGTAGAGGTCATAGGGGGCAGCCACGACCGTCGTTCAAGGAGTACGATAAGATGGATGGTTTCCGGGCAGAGCTGGGCAAGTTGCTGAATGCGAGGATGGACAGGATTCGGTCTTAGAAGGTCCGGGCTCGATAAGGAGAATGCATTTCGAGTGATTGAGGACACACTAGGATTCAGGCAGAAGAGCATCGAAGGGATTATATGGAGTTTTACCGGCGCAGGACTTTCTCCACCATACGACATTTGGGGAGGCTGCATTCTACATGCTATAACGATTATGATCTATGATCGCGGGTGGCTGGTTTTGTTGCGGTCACGATCCACGGACGCGTCGATATGATGATACGGTGATGAAAGTTGTGGACGGAGTCATTCCACGCAGCTTATATGGCATCTCAAGGGAAGTGCATTAGGTAGTAAATAGGCATCTCAACGGAGGTTCATCACAAAGCTTATATTGCATCTCAACGGAAGTACATCACATAGCTTATATAGTATCTCAAGGGGAGTATATCAGATACATAATGTGAGTCAATATGCGCATACAGCATAATTCTTACCCCAGTGAGCATACCACAAATTAGAATATGTATTAAGAGTCCTCTCTACACATCCGCCCATATGCAAGTCGTTCCGTCGTATCAATGCTATACATGGCTTACGTCGCAATCAAAATGTTTTCAAAGTTTCATCACATCGCATCAATCATCAAGCACACATCACCTGACCACCAGCCTCGCCAGCAGCCCTCTCAGCCCCTCGGCACCCTCCTTCGCGTCTTCGCCGAGCGCCGTCTCCACCTCAGAGATCAGCTTGTCAGCTTTACCCCTCAACCCATCGACCACGCCTTTGCTGTACTCAAAACTGCCCTTTTGCTCCAGATACCGCACCGCATACCGCTTAACGTCATCATCGGTAGTCTTCTGCTTCAAGATATTATACAGCACGCGATTCGACGGGTCGGAATGAATGGCGTGTATGACGGGAAAGCTGAACTTCCCCTCTGTAAGGTCCTCGCACAGGCCTTTGAGCGATTGATACTCAGAGGTAGACGAGAGATTAAGATGGTCGTCTAGAATCTGGAAGAGCAGCCCTATGGTGCTAACCAGCGGCGCGCAGTCAATCTGCACGCTGCTCTCCGCCTGCATCAGCTTTATCGCCAGCCGGAACAGGCCGCCGGTTTTGTTGTCGACCATCTCGAGGTACTCTGCTTCGCTGGGGCAGGTCAGGCTGTCGCGCCAGTGGAGCTCCATGCCCTGGCCGCGGTGCAGGTTTAGCAGCTCCTGGCTGTAAATTTGTATGAGGGTGGGGTTGGAGAGGGCGAGGAGGTCGGAGAGGGCGAGGAAGTAGACGTAGTTTGCGGAGTTTATCGTTTGGGCGACGCCGAAGATGGAGTTCGCTACTGGGATGCCGCGGCGGAGGACGGAGGAGTCTTCAACGTCGTCGACGCTGGTGGACGGTGGACGTTAGCTACTGTGTCGTGAAGGATGAGACAAGAGGGGGCATACAGTAATGACGCTGTGTGGAGCATGCCCACCACGCGCGTTATGACTTCGAGTCGCTCTGGGGGTACTTTGAGCCACTTGTTGAACGCGGCTATGCATTGCGAGCGGATGTCCTTCCCGGGATGGCCGACGAGGTAGTCGTATGGCCCTAGTAATATCCTCTCGTTTTCTTCTGACCAGCCTCTACGCGGTCCGTATATCAGGTCGTGGCCGATATCTCTATTCGGCGGTTGAGGGGGTGCAACAAGCGACTGCGGATTTGCCTGCCCCTCCACTCCAGACTTCTCCTCTCCACCCATTGTATTCCGTGATTGCGCGGGTCGCGGCGGAATCTGGTTCTCGTTCTGGGTCTGGTCTTCGAGGAATAGGTTGCTCTTCTTGCTCTGGCTCATCCAGTCGGTCTCGGAGAGCGGGCGCAGGACGGAGCTGCGGTGTTTGACGCTGTTGGCGATACCGTGGCTGGAGGTGCGCGGTGGAATTGCGTTGGGCGACTGAAAGGGCGACTGGAACTTTGCGGGTGGTGCGTGAGCTGGGCCCGAGGACGACATGGCGCCTTATCTTATTATGTGTGGGCCGGCAAGAGCCAGAATGGTTGCTGTTCACCTAGGTGCTTGAGCTTGTGATCGGTATGGGCACGGCAGCGTGGAAGGTCGGCTTGCTTCCTGCGGCTGCGCATGCGGGGTTCGAGACGGCAAATCCACTGTGGATGCAGCGCATATGATAGAGAGGGCCTCGGTAGGTTACCTGGTAGTGGTGTTGTATGCAGTCAGCGCAGACGGATGCTGTGTTTATACACAATACAACAAAACAGGAAGGTCAGGCAGCTCTCGGGCGAGGAACGACGTCAATGTACACGGTTCCGGTGCGTTCCTTATACCGACACGCCATGCGGAACGGTGAAACGATCCCACAGTAGTGGAAACTGGCCCGGCTTGGACACCAGCACTTGAAATGTTAGTGGCGCGAAGATGCGGGCGGGCGCCACGACTAGCCGGAGAGGGCAATTAGCTCTGGATGACGATTGTGCGCCGCACACGCCTCGTGGTCTGGGGTGTAGATCAATTGAGCACCGGACATGCAAAAGAGGCACAGATCCTTGCGCATGCAGAAGTGCGACCCAATGAAGAACTGCATGATACCGTTGTAACCGCTCAGTTGGTTAGAAGCTACATACAGTTTATTGCGCTCAGGTATGATGTAATGACTGTTTGTGTTGATCGCTTCGGCGGATTTCTGCCGCCTGGCATTGAGGCACGCATGTGACAGTTGAAGTCGATGCACAGGCCACTTACGGATTTCGGTCTCTCTTGATGAGCGTGTATGAGCAAAACCATGTTGGAGATATGTTAGAGAGCAGACTCATCCAATTCAATACAATATTCGATACAAGCCTAGCCACAGAGCAGCGATGCCTCCGATCATGGTATCACCAAGCATCCAGCTTATCTAACACCAGAAACGCCAATCTAAGCCTATCGTAAGCGCTATACATTAGAACAAGCTCCATCCACCCTTCCTCCGCGCCTCCTTCGGCTCTCTCCGACTCGACCGCTTCTCTCTTGCCTCAAGCTGCCGCAAAGATTCCATCTCCTTGAGCACCGTCTCCAAAAGGTCCTTTCGGCGCACGACGTCCAGGTGGCGCCGGATCTTGGGATCTTCGCGTGCGAAGCGATCGATTTCAGATTGTGAGAGACCGCGGCCTAGGCGGGCGTCGAGTTCGCGGGGGAACTGTAGAAAAATCAGTACAATACTCTATAAATATCGAAAATACATGTAGGATTGCGATGTAGACAGAAATCTTACATTATAGTAGAATTTTGAGAGAAGCTCTGCATCGAGGAAGAGGTCCGCGGTGGTGGTCAACTTGTCTGCCACGGCGTCGAGGAAAACTTCCGGGCAGTGATATTTGTTCTTCTTGGTGGCGCATTGTTTTGACTTCACGGCGAGAAGACGCATCTTTATGACGTCGGCACGGTCGCGGAGGAAGACTGCTTCGCGACCTGGATAACCGTTAGTAAAGCGCAGTTTGCATCAAGCTGGAATGAAACGTACCCTTGGCGAGGAGAGCAGAACTGAAGCCTCCAGCACCGCCCACGCCATCGCCCTCAAGGACAACTTGTCCGCTTCTAACACGGTCGATGAAAGCCATCACGTCTCTGGCCTTCTTTCGCCCACCGACTTGATCTTCAACTCGCTTTGCTGCGGCTTCGCACACTTTGAGTTCTTCCTTGAGAACGGCAGTGACGTTCTCGCGGCCTCGGGCCCACTCGTTATCTTCAAGTTCTATACGGTACTTGTAGGGCTTGATGCAAATCTCCAACTCATCCGCAATGTCGTATGAAAGATCTTTTAGAATTGTGGTCGAAGCTTCGGTGATGGCTTGCCTGGCAAATGGATGAGCAGCAAACCGTGAATTGGCCACAAGACGGTCAATATGGGCTTGTATCGCATTGGCGACGACGCTCGTCGCAAGCCGTCCAACGCCAAGCTTCGTCAGCGCTGCACTAGAGCTATCGAGCTTGATCTGCCAAATCTGGTTTTCACCTTCAGGATCGGCTTTTGCAAGACTACTGAGGGGATCGGTCTCAGGTAGAGGTGCGCTGAGATCTTCGAGTGGCCGGTTCCAGTAGCGCTGGGCAAGGAGATTCAGGACTTGTTGATCCAGTTCGTGTTTGAGGAGCTCGCGCACTTCGACGCGTCCGAATGTATCGGAGAAGCCACGGAATGAGTGTTTGAAAGCGTCTAAAGATTCTGCCAAGTATGACTCGGCACTGAGAGGTCGCTCGTTATACTGGACCTTGTATTCGTATGTCGCCTCCGCAAGTTCTCGCTGTATAGCCTCGCTTGTGGTCTTCAAGCTGGCGGCCATTGTCTGCTCAAGGACATACATGAGCTTCTTCTTTAGATTGGGTGTGCCAACGGCAAGCTGCGAATCGGATGAAAATTCTGGATGCGAGCCGAAATAAGCGTTCTCATTTCTCACAATAGCATTTGTGATGTTGCCGTTGCCGCGACTGAATAGCTTTGAACCAGATGCGTTAGATGGCACGCGGCAGACGACACCAACATAGCCTAGACGCAGAGCGTACTTTCTATCGCTGAGCAAGCTTGCTCCTCGCTCGGCATCAACAAGGTCCATTTTGGTAATGACGCCAATCGTCCTCTCGCCTCGAGGATCAACCTTTCGGGAAGCACGCAGAGCGGTGCTGTTCGCTAAATCCACGTCTGCTGCAGAGATGGCCAATATGACGTTCGGTGGCTTAATATACTTCTCACACAGTTCCGCAATCTTTTCTTTGAGCTGCGGAGGCTGATCTCTCCCAACAACTTGGATATATCCCGGAAGGTCAATCAATGATAGATCCGGAACATTAGGGGAATGTATACGCAGCTGGATTGGATCGTCTGAGACGCAATCCTCAGCAGGTACAGCCAAGTTCAGGTCCGTCAGGGTCTTCTGGATTTGGCCAAAGTCGGTGACCTTGTTCAAACCTAGCGCTGGAAATTCTCCGTATTCGGCGCTTGCATCGGGGGTATGTACCAGGGTGAGTTCGATTGGACGACGAGTGACCATATTGTGGCCTTTGGGCAGGAATTCGTGTCCAACAATGGCCTCAAGCACCGAACTCTTTCCAGACGATTGTGATCCAATGACAACGATCGAGGGAAGGGTGAGCGATTCGGACTGTCCGACTGTCTGTAGGAGCCCTCGGATCTCGATCATCTTCTTGGTCAGCATCATCATCTGCTCATCCCTTGCGATCTTCTCTTGCTCATCCTTGTCCTCGTCATCGTCAGCGTGCGTAAAAGCCGCTGCTGAACTTGCAACCGCCGCCGCTGCTCCCGCGCCACCTTTCTTTGGCTCTTCAGGCCCCTGTCCTCCACCGTGCCCGCCTTCCGACTCACCAAGCTCATCTTTTGCAAGTAGCCGCTGCAGCCACTCCGGCTTCTCCACCTTTTCCAAGTCTCCCTTGGTCTTATCCCAGCCCTTAGTGATTTGTCCGAAGATGCCTGAAACCGTGTCGATCCCACCACCTGCAACCTCAGAGGCGCCATCGTAAGTCTTATTGAAGACATTGACAGCCCAGCTTCCGGCCTGACCTGCTTGGTACTGTATGTAGCTCACTCCTGCAATAACGGCGCCTCCCGCCGCAGCACCTGCTGTCGCGAATTTGGTAACGAGCTTTGGGATCACCCTCGCAAAACTTATCGACCGGGTGGCAGGGAGGTTGTGCAGCGCGTAGCTTCCCAGCGGCCACGCCCTTCGTTGTATAAGTCGTGAGCCGACATCGTTCCGGAGGAGTCCGCCGGTACGGAGCTTGGTAGTGGTATAGAAGAGACGATGCAGGCGTGGCGTGTTCGCGGGTGTTCGGCGCGCGAGCTGGGCAAGGCGTGCGGAGGTGAGCCTGCCGCTCATATTGATAGTTCCGGGCCAGTAGCTATGAGGCTGCTCATAGGTCTGATTATAGGGGTTGCGGTAGGACTTGGTCGTTGTCGTTGTTGGAAGAAAGCTGTTCGGCGGCGTCACCTCCGTCACAAGCAAGCCAAGTCTGACGCTAGACAGGGGCTCCGCGTGGGGCCCGCAGACAGCAACTGCGCATTCGAGAACAGGAAAGATGGGATAGAGGAGTCCATTTGTAATGACATTTCTGACACCTTCACGAATGCAAGATCTACTTCAAGCATAGTAATGATCTCTCGCCGAAGGATGCCGCTACCGAGCCCTCGTCCGCGATCATATCTTTCAGAAAGTTGCGCGAGCCTTCGACCTCCTTACTAGCGAACTTGACCAATACGAAGCCCCGTACATTCGCTGCGCTCCAAGCTAGACCATCTGTCTTCTCTTGAGCCTGTCTCTGCGCACGGCGCTGCTCTTTTGGTGATAATTCGAGCTGCGCCGAATCTCCCCAGTCTCTACCACCTATGCGTGGCAAAGCCTCGAACTCGTCCATGAAGTATTGCGCCAACGATGCGAACGCAGGCCCACGAAGAATGAGCGTGCCAAACACAGAGTAGCCATCCATTCGTTCAGAGAGCTGCATGCCAGTCCGCCCATGCTTATCCAGTATCAGATTGTCTCGTAGCAGCAACCTCTTCTTCCCTGCCTTATCGGTTGTCCACACCTCATTCCTGCTTCTGTATTCGTGTATATCCCAGTTCTCTCCGCGAGCTGACCGGCCGCTGGTGACCCAGTCGCAGGCACACAGGCTGCTCTGTTCACCCTCCACGTGGTATACCTGCGACTGGGAGAACGCCGTGTGCGCAAATGGCTGCACAGGATCAGGCAAATAGACCAGTGCAGCACCAGCGGCTAGCTTTACTTCCATGTGCTGCCTTGAGATTAGGCTCGGGTCTGGCGTCTTGAAGATCTTGGTCGAGCCCTGTGTGAGTAGGACCAGCCTCGTTCTGTCCTCGAGGCTCACGGACAGATTGATCGCATCGCCAGCTACTATACCCCCGCCATATGTAAGAAGAAAGACGGTGTGCACGAGGCGCGGGGCATTGCTGTCGGCTTTCTGCTCGGGAGGAGGGAGAGGATCGGGCGCAACGAGCTTGAGGGGATACTGGTAGGAAACATTGCGGAGGACCGGCGTATCGGGCGGGAGAACTGCAAGCTCAATCGAGCCATATCCTGCCTTTGCGGTCGATGCGGCGAAGGGTGAGGTGAAGGACATTGCGGGCTTGCAGGAGCATCATCGGACGCGACCTATGCTAATGGAACAACGTAGTGGAATCCCCTCTTCATTGTGCTGGCTTGTCTATCCGGGCGATAGCTAGTCTATCAGTTCGAGAACTGCGAGTTCGGCTCCAGCCTCGGTGTGGCGCAAACACGCGCTAAGACCACAACGGCTAGGCTTTCCGCGCCTTCTGCATCCCACTTGCCCCGCTCTGTTCTGCAGCTCTCCCACGCCGTCAGCTGCCCTCCCCCAAAAAATCCACCACGTCGCAAACGACAATCCGGCGCGTGTTCGAGTCCGGCACCGGTCACACGCTCTATGCTTTGAAACTCAATTGCGCCTGCAAGTCGGGGCACGGGGATGCGTGTGGAGGATGGCGGCAGCCTCTGACGAGTTACTCGACTTTTTGCTGTCGGGTATCGCGATCTGCGGACTCGGAGGTACGTTTGATCGCCACTTCAAGTCGCGCACTTGCTATAGCTTTTGCTCTTTTCGAATTTCTCCAAATGCGCGTTCATATCCAAAATCCTTACTGCGAGCACTGCTGGGCTATTATCTTTTCCTTTACTTTGATTTATGTTTTTGTATACGCTTTTGCCATCCCTGCAACTGACCGCCAAATCAGGTGCTTCCAGTGCAGACTTTCGACGTATTGTCAACGAGTACTATCATCAAAAAAGGCAAAAATCCACTTCTGAACATGCACTTACTTCCGGCGACGCTCCAATTGATCTTGGCCGCAATTTCTACGAGCAGGTATGGCAGTGGGTGACCAACCTTCCGGACGTTCGCGTCTACTACAAACGCGAAGCGCGGAGGCTTTCTCTTTCCGAATTTGAGGCATTAGAGACGCAAGAGGGAGCTGATATCAGTACTGCACCGTTTGAAGAATCTCACGGACCAAGTGGTAGCCCTGTTGCGAAGGGGCCTGTTGCAACCGGTCCAACGCGGCCGTCGACCAAGTTGACATCTCTCGGCAACGCATTACGCCAGCGATTATTAGGAGAAGGCCACCAGGTCACCGATCAGCTTGAGCTGCAGTCAGAGTGGACATCGATTGGTCTTACTGAGCCTGTTACATCCGCGCCGCAACTCGAGCCGCGCATTTCGCGCCAAATCCCGAAGAATGTCCAGGTGTCCCAACCCGCATTTGACGAGCCAGATGCCGCCATTCAAGGCCCGCGTCTATTCACGAGTCAAAATCAGACATGGATAGCTGTCACAGGTCACCCAATCGATCTGATAAAAGTGCCTGGTTCGGAATTCGTCCTGTTGGCAATCATAGCAACGTCTGGTCCCGACGGCATCTCTCAACCAGAATTGCAGAAGCTCAGCGGTCAGGATAAGCGCTCTGTGCCGGCTCGAACAGATTCGCTCGCCAAGAAAGGTTACATTGACAAAAGGCCGATTCAATGGGGAAAGGCACGAACTAGCCTTTGCACGCATCGGAAGTATTTGAAAAATGTGCAGGAAGACCCCAAAAATGCGAACGACGTGTTTGGTATTCGGACGCTCAGTCTTACTGGACTGCTTTTCATATTGAACAAGCTTCTGGAGACCACTTCCGTCGTACAGGTACGGCATTTGAGGAAGAAGTTGGTAAGCTTGCGAGATCGTCCATTAAATTCCGTGCACTAATTTTACGGCAGGGAGTCACGGTGGAACGGTGGAATGGTCGCGCTGTCCGTGGCGCTCTAATACGCCTGGAACAAACAGGTTACTTGAGGCGATTCTTGATCGAGAAGAGGGTCGACGATCCCCGCCTTAAATCGAACCATTACATTTGCGTTCAGCGACTTCGAGACCCTAACGAGGATGATATCAAGAACCTGAAGTTCAAACGGATAGCTGCGGCGAGCGCTACCGATGCCGTCGAGGAGGAACTACCTGAAGATGATAATGCAGGAGACGGCTCCATACAGGAACTTGAGCGAGATTTGATGAACAATGGGTCTGACGAAGACGAGGACGGGGAGACCGATCGCCGCATCCCGCCCCAATGGACACCTGATCGATTACTTACGAACTTGGTCGTCGATGCTGTTGATGCCGCTGGCACAGATGGTACGGACGCAGCCAAACTACGTGACATAACTACAGGATTCTTCTGGAAGCGACCCATCGAGTCCCTTGTTACCCGACTGACTGATGGTTGGGATAAGAATCAGCCGCTACACGTCCGCCATCTCGCCATTGTTCGAGACACGGCAATGGCAAACGACAAGAAGCGCGTTCATTATCTGTATCGCACTCACCAGAACTTCCAAAAAGCTGTCGATGCAGGGGAGGTAACATGGGAAGCGCTGGAACTAGAAGACAATAAGAAGGGCGCTCGCTCGAAGAAGCAGCAGACTCCAGCTACTGCTTCATCGGTTGACAGTTGGGGCTTCCGGCAACTCAACAAAAATGACTTCCATCAACGCACAGGTTCTTCATCTTTAGCAGAATCCTGTGCTGCTATCGTGAGAAACCGACGGACGCCGCGCAACTGGGAAACCAGACTATTGGATGGGGAGAGCCCTCGTAAGGCATCCTCCCCAACCCACCCAGAAGCAGCAAGACCAATTTCCAAATCACTCTCAGGATATTCTGGACATTTTCACAAGAGCAAAGTAATTCCACGACCATTGCTGACCCAAGCTGAAAGGCTGGCTCTGGGTCTACCATCGAAGGGCCGATTGGGTGGTGATTACGAATCACAAATTCGTGCACATCGCAAGAAGACTGGCGACCCCAACTCGATACCGGATAAGCTCTTCAAGGGTGTCAACGTGGATGAGCCAAAAGAGAAGCCTAGGTATGAGAGGCGACCAGGTCTACCGCTATTGACGCGAGAGCAGAGGAAGGCCAGAGGGTTGCCTGAGCATGGTCGCTTGTCATTCAAGGTTACGGAACAGATTCTTAAAGAACAAGGCCGATATGAATCGCTCACGCACATGAAGAACTCTGATACTGCGAAAGATACTTCAATGTTTGTCAATGCAGCACGCATAGATGATGGCGAGGACGAGCTCGAGGTGGGACAGCAAATAGGCATACTGGCGGGTATCGGTGACGCGGAAGATCAGGCCGATCCAACCCCTGACGAGGATGTTACGATGATTGATGCCCTAGGTGGCCATAACGGCGTAACGCCGGCCCCTCATCAGCCTCTTAACTACACATCCAGCGAGACTCCGGATATACCACAGTCCTTAGATGCCATTGTAGACGGGTCAACGCCACAGAATCAGCGAAAGCGCCCGTTCGCTGAAGGAGGGCGCAAGCGCGGACGACCAAGGAAAAAGACCAAAACGAGCTTTGATGAGCCTAGGGCTCGAGCGCCATCGACCGAAGACCATCATTCTATGGACCTGGGTAACGGTTCTCTAGTCACTGAACTGGCAGATACTGAGGTGGTAGAAGATGCAGAACCAAAGCCTGCCGCTTCTGAGACTTCATTGCAGATAGCCACACCGCAAGCGGGCCAGAACGCAATTTTTGACAATGCTGAAGAAGATACTGTCGATACCACTACGCCTTCTCAAATACCAAAGATTCCAGCGAAGGGGCGTCGAGGTCCCTATCAGAAGGCTGCAAAACAGAAACCAGGAGGTCCACTTACAGATGCCGAACTGCATGTTCGAGCAGCCAAAGCACACTACGATGGTCGTGTGGAGCCCGGAGTATACATGAACCCGTACGCTACCAGAGTTGGGAAGGGACGTGGTCGACCACGGAAGATGTTTATTGCGACATTCAAGCTGCCAGCCATGCACAAGCTCGACTGGTTCGTTCCCGATGTGGGTTATCAAGACCCCTCAAGCACCCTTCCAGGCACACCTGCCAAGCCTCCTGCCGAGGAGCAGTCTTCCCGTTCCGCAGAAGACGTTGCTGGATCTCCCTCGCCCCCGTGCCCTGCTACTGAGGTCTTACCAGAGATGGGATCTACGCCTTCTGTCCGGTTTCAGCCTGCTGCGACACAACAAGAGCCCTCTAGTCGGGACGCGGTGCCCATGCCTTCCATTCACCATACAGAACCGCAGATCGAGGCTGTTGATGTAATGGAGTCGCACGGAACGGTGCCAATGCCAATACCGGGACCTGCACCCGTTGATACTGAGACATCTATGGAAGTTGATGACCCTTTTGACACGGTGCATGCATCCTCCGAGATAGCGAGCGAGCTCCCTTGGCCCAACAAAACCTCCCTTAAGGCCCATGAACGACCTGGAGTCCTCAATGTAGCAGAAGCATTGCGACGAAGCGCAAGTTTGGCAGGAAGCCGAGCGCAAAATGATCGAGTGACGCCAGACGCCGTGGAGTATGCCTCAATGTCAGAGAGATCCGTCTCAGAAGCGCGTGGACATGCTGTCTCTCCACAAGAGTCCACATCTGCTCAATTCAGCTTGCGTGCGCGTAGGGACTCATCAAGATTACCACCTGCGATGGATATTGCAGATCCAGTCCGCAATGTCCCGTATCAGAGCCCGTATGGTCCCGCGCCGTCCGATGAACCGCCTCGGCTCAAGACGCCAAGCGCAGACGAAGCAGCTTCAGTCGTCAACAGTATCCCTCGCGAGGCCACTTCGCCAGATTCACCCGTTGTCATAGACGGAGTCGCGTCTGAGGCGGCAACTTCTGCCAGGCCCATCCCAAGTAATCAGCTCAAGACCGGTCGAGGTGTGATTCTGGGCAAGGGGAGTGTTGCTCATGCACGCTCACGCATCATCAGACACATTTTGGACCTCTGTGGCGGTGTCTTCCCCGGGACGGAGGTGATGTATCCCATCTTCGCATCCGTATGGGAAGAGCTCGGGCCAAAGTCTGTCGCATGTCCGATCCCAGGTACTATCCGAAGAGCAATCATAGATCTGTGTCGTCCTTCCTCGGATCTAAGGGAGGTGAAGTTTACAGTGCCTCGCAACGACCTCCCGGGTAACAAGACCAGGTCTGTGTTCTTCTATAAGAATCTCGAATTCACTAGTCCTGAGGTGCAGAATGTGGTCAAGGGGGTGATTCAGGCATACCCAGAGAAGTACTGCCCACCTGGAGTGAAGCAGTACTGGAAAGAGGAAGTCAAGCCTGTTACTGTGTTGCCGAAGGTCGACAACTCCTATCTCGAGGAGCTCTACCCCCCGACATCTCGGAGACTGGATGAACGCATTAAGGAAGCAAGGAAAGAGCGAAGGAGGCTTGCGAAGGAGGCTTTGAAACAACAACGAAAACTAGAGAAGGCGGCCAAGAAAGAAGCAAAACGACGGGCAAAAGAACAGAAGCGTCAAGAGAGATTAGAAAATTCGGAGTCCCGTCGAAAGTTGTTCAAAGAGCGTCAGAGACTTGGAGGTCTCCATGACGGCTTGCAAATGGGCCTAGGGGAACAACACATTCCTCCAATGACGACCGAACCTTCAGAACTGCCTCGAGAGGCTAAAGAGGCTATACCTGCACCTGAATCTTCCGACGAAGAACCATCGGTCGACCCGCGTCCGTATCTCCAAAATGCAACTGAGGAACCAGCACATACCACCATGTCCTATCAAGACGTTCAAGCAGCCACCCAAGAGCATCTTTACCCTGCGTCTTCTGATCATGCTGCCGCACTAATGTCTCCTTCCATAGGCTATCATTCGACTACTCATACTTTCTTGACTTATCTCATCGTTGGTGCGCCGCATAGACTCGAGGATCTCAAGAAACACAGCCGTAAGCGTGTTATGATTGAACAACCGACAGATCAAGCTCCCCGCAAAAAGCCTCGAAAATCTCGTCCTACCAACAAGCGTCAGGCAAAGCAAGCAGCAAACGATTTCTTGACACGTCATCATATTGAAATCCGAGAAGACTCGGATGAAGAAAACGATGACGAGCAGGACAACGGCGATGCAGAGGCTTCGCCTACCATAGCACAACGCCTTGCAGGTCTTACGGGAGATCTTAACCAGCCTGATTATGAGCCTGTCAAGAGGAAGAAGTATCCCGTATGGTCTGAGCCGCTAGACCGACGTCGTAGAGATCGAACGAGACGAAAGTATGCTGCGGTCAAGGAACGAAAATATCCAGAGACCTTGGATCCTCAAGACGAATTTAGAAAGCTGTGCTACACTTTGATTATCGCATCTAGCATGGCTGGAGAAGGCGGGAACATTGACTGGAACATTGTGAAGAAGGTCTACAGTGAGTCCTTTCGCTTCGACCTAGAGAAGACGAAGAAGAGGTGGGCTTGGATGCAGAAGAAAATGGCTCCCCAGCTCCAGGGCATGACTGGGTCATTTCAGTCGCAATTCTTGAGCGCATATGAAGAAGGAAAGGTCGATATGATAGAGGACCCGAGCACTTACGACTGGGGTAAACTGGTGCGTTGGGCCCTGCTAACTTGCACCTACCTCGAACCGCCGCTCCCGCTCGCTCGTGAAGTTTTGGATGACTGCCACTTTGATCTGTCGAGTTACGATGTCTTGGACCGCAAAATCTGGTACAACACTACCTTGGCGAACATCAACCGCGATGAGCGTTTCATCAAGTATACATTCGGAAGTCCGCTCCACGGGAAGCGCAAGCTGACTACGCCTGGAGATGATGATGATTTGAAGGCTCGCTCCTTGATACGCGCGAACATCTCAACTCCCAAAGAGCTCTACGATAAGGCACTGGCACATGACAAGCTTAGAGGGCTTCCAGAACCAGTGATCGGACGCTCACTCAACGACCTTCTCCAGGCGAGTTTGATCAAGCAACGCAAAATCAAACGACTCCTTCCTGGTCGCAACTACCATTTTAGTCCCGGTTTCGCCAAGAACTATCGGCGTACATTCGAGTTGTCAGATTTCATCACCGCTGTGCAGCTGAAGAAGGATTTGGACACTGCATTCACGAACGTTGATCCAGACAAGCGCACCTACTTTGCATCTCGGGCTGCTGAGAATGGCACTGTCATGGCACTTATCTCGCTAGCTAGCGAAGGCAAGATCAAGCTGGTTCCCCAACTGCCGCCCATCAACAACGACTTTAATGCGCCTATTCCGCGCATTTCAGTCTGGGGCTTCTCGGAAGGCGACTACCAACATCGGCTCATGGATCGCAAACGTCTTTTCTGGCCGCTTGCAGTAGAGCCAACCGATACTTATGAGTACGGCAATCCGCTCTGCCCAATACCACCTCCACCTGGCCTTACGGAAGGCTCACCCATCCCCTGGGACCCATTGCCAGAACCGCCACTTCCTGCGCGCGATCAGGAAAACACCACGCTTCTACCTATCTGGAGCACCATCGATGGACAAACGGTCATCTACCCATGGTGGAACCGCATTCTCAGCATCGTCATCCAGGCCCTCCTCTTCCAGCCCAGCATCACAGCCCAAGAAATCTTCGCCCGCTGCGAAACTTATACCACCGAGATCTTCGAACTCCAGCTCGTTCTTGACTGGCTCGTCACTGCCAATGCTGCGAAGCGCTCCCCACATGGCACGTACGAGCTACTACCGGGCTATTGGGCTGTCTTCGGCGACAAGCTGATCGACGATGAGAACGATGAGTTCGGCGAGCATGTCAGGCGCTTCAAGACGAATAGGAAGCTAGTGCCTACTTGGCGGACGGAGTATAACAATGAGTACAACCTCCGGTCGCAGCAGAGCAGCAGTGCTGCAAAGACTACACCAGCGAAGGGTGGCGATGCGTCTGCGAGTGAGCAGATTCTGGGTAATGTGAGGAAGCAGTATACGATTGTGAAGCATGCGCTTCAGAATCAAGATTCAGTTAGCTCACCCTCAAGTGGAGAAGCTCGGCTCCCCGAGGCCGCCTCAGCGTCGCAACAGGCTCAGGTGCAGCAGGAACAAAGTGTGGATCTCACCACGCCGACTCCTGCTGCAACGCCCTCGACTACGACCCAAGATGTCGAGTCGACGGATGCTGATGCTGAGGGAGAAAGCGATATAGACGCTGAAGGCGAGTCGGATGATGAGTACCTGTGAGCTCAACGGGTCGATGCTGGGGAGGGGCGGCGGAAGTGATGCATTCGGACGGTTTTATGGAATCATGCATTAAGGAAAGGCTTTTTGGCTTTTGTGAGGTGTAACGGGGTCATGTGATACCCTTTTTGTGGTTTGCGGAGTAGGAGGGGGGCTGAGGGGCGAGTGTACGATCACGAATGTATGTTAGTGGGGTGTATAGCTAATCACTTGATTCGAGATTTCAAGGTTGTATGTTACTCATGTTACTCAAGTGCTTCTATTGTATCCTTCTTTGTACAATCTTTGTCCTGATCAGGTTGGAGATCTCACCATTAGGAACAGTGTGACGCGAGGATGGTTCCAATCAACTGAGTTTACCATTAGCTCCATTACACGAGTTTGACACTGCATGTGGTGCCTAACCCTGTAATGCATTCTGTGGCGCTGTTCCTTGGGAGTCAGCACAAGCGAGGCGCCCCGCAGGCAGCAACTTTGTGAATCTACCCCCTCAACCTACTCAGATTGCCCCGCAACGCATAGATCAATGCTTGTCTTGACTCACTAATCGCATCTTCCTAAATTTGGCAGTTGATATCCTGAGACAACTGATGAAGCCATGGCTCATCTCGCAAACCTGCCTACGGAGCTAGCTCTGGATTACATGAGCTACCTGGACAGCTCCGACCTGTTCTCACTCGCGCAAACGACCAAAAAGCTGCGAGATGCTGCTTTGGGAGCCGCTTACTCACACATAAAGATTTCGGTGTGTCAAGGACCGGATTTCAAGCACAATCGAAGCCATCGTCGTGTGGTCAAGCTTACGACGACTTTGCTTCAGAGCCCCAATCTCGCCAAAAAGGTCACCAGTCTGGATCTGAACTTGATGCCATATAACTACATCGATAAATTCGAGCCTCTTATGTCAGACAACCAATGGGGTCGAACGACAGAAGAAAAGCGCCTGTACGACTTGGTTGTCAAGACAGTAGCGAATTCTACGGAATACAGGGATTGGATCTGGCAGGGTAACATTGTCGGATGGACATACCTGTTGTTCATAATCACGCCGAGTCTTGAGACTCTCCGTCTGGGCCACGGTTATGGTGTCTTCGTGGACGAGTGGCGAAGATGGATCTACGACTTCCGCGACGCGAACGCGATCATAGACCCACTTCGTGACCGCAGCCGTGCAAGGCGGGGACTGTGGCAGGTACAGCATTGGGACGGGATCCGCGGTATGCATAAACACTGGGACCGCAGCCACAAGTGGACGGAAGATGTACATGAAGAGCAGCAACAGCATCACAAGCTAGCGGCATTACCTGGGCTCCGGTCCGTAAAGCATGTACACCTAGCCGATGGCCTGCGGCCCCCGTGGGAGTGGATGACGCTACCTAGCTTGCAGACCTACGAGCACTCGGGGATACTGAAAAATCATTGGCCACGGACCCACGATAAGGTGTCGACGATACAGGCTCTCTGGCCCGAAGATCAAATATCTCAGATGCAGGAGCTTCGGACGAACATGTCGATCTACACGGCGGAAGACCGCAACGGCCAGCCCCTCTACGACCCACCATTCTCGCACTTTCCGTACCTAAAGACGGTTCATATTAGCCTCATAACTAAGGAAGAGAGACCGCATATGCGGGGTTGCCTCGTTGTACCCATGGAAAGCCACATGAGAGAATACGCGTACCCGTTTATGAGACTCATGCCACTCGCACCTACGCTTGAGGTGCTTGAGATGCGCCTCGCCGAGGGGCAGCATGTAAAGAAGGGCGGGTTGGAATTGTTCATGCAGCCAATCACGGAGCTGCAGCATTTCACACGCTTGAAGAAACTTGGCGTACCGGCGTACCTGCTGACCGCGCAGTGCTGGCGTCGGAGTGATGGACACGCTATCGCGGCAAATGTCTTGCCAATCGAGATGTTGCCTCCGAACTTGGAGGTTCTTACAATCTACCTGAATGGTGAGGGCGTGGCGGATAAGCAGGAAGCTACGGAGTATGGAAATATGCCTTATTGTGAAGCTGTAGAGAAGGTGATGAGGGATGTCTTGCGTTGGAGGGAGCATGTGCTTGACCTGAGATGCATTCGTATCGATTATGCTGAATTTGACAGTGGGCCGAGTGCGATTTTACCGCTGGAAGAGCTGGAAGCGGCTGGGATACAGGTGGAGGCTTTGTAACTTCTCGAAGCTTCGTGGAGTGGCCTGTAAGAATGCATATGCACTGTGCAGCAGCCTTGAAACGTCAACTTGAGTCGTTGCACTTTGTGGCTTACGGCGCAGCAATTGCATCTGACCAGCAACAGCGCTACCGGGGTTTTCTAGACGCGCAAGGCATACTGTAATACTATCTAGGCGCACATCCGCGCGCGGAAGAGTTCTGAAAATGTCGAAAGTGCGGACTCATTGATTAGGACTCATTGGCTAGAAGGGTTGACGAGTGGAGTTCGATGAAAAGGAAGACCTGGCGAGCTTTTGGGATGGAGTACGTTGCTGCTTCCCCTGCAGATCACATCGACTGATTTCAGTTTGTCCTCTGTCAGTTGATTAAATGGAGGAACGGGCTACTCTCTTCATTGTGCGAGTCACCTGGCAGCGCGATGCTTGTTAGTGCGCCAGGTGTTGAGGCATGCCTGGCAGATGCATCGGCAGAATCATCCTGTACCACACGAGAACGCTCAGTGGGCTAGAAGCTGTCCGAATACCTCTTGAAGCTCCTGAGTGCGAGAGCAGAGATCGTCGCCTCTTGTTGAACTCACCATTTGTGGGGTGCAGCTGGTGACACCACACCACGAGAAGTGCTTCGCCTCGCCAAACCTTGACAGCCAACCGAACATCCCGCCAGATCTGGGCCTTGATGGCAGCCGTTGTTATATTTTGCGGCATGCCGCGTGAGGTCACATTGCCATTGCAACGGCAAGTGACATTGCGATGCACGTGGCAGAACCCAGCGATTACGACATCTGTATAGGGAAGTTAACCACTAGCTTCGAAACGCGGAAAAGAAAAGGTTCCCAGGGTGCCGAAACAAAACTGCCTATTTCGTCGGCCGCTGTTGGCTCCTCTGTTTCTTTGGGGTACCTGCGTGTGCGGGAAGGATTCGGGCACAGCGGGCACGCACGCCACGGTGCCCATTCTAGTACGTAAACTCTGCGGCGCGCTGCAGAGGAGAGTAACTGCAATTTGCCTTTGTGGACGGGACGACACAGTACTGACTTCCACATCTGGTACACGCTTAGAAGCTCGGATGGCGGGTATGCAGGAGGCCGACCGAACCGTACCAGCAAAACTCGCAAGCGGCACCACGCAGTTCACGAGACGATGGACACTTCTTCGCATCTAGTCTTCATACCAATGCCTACAAACCCCAGATATGATCGGTAGGTGGCTTCGCTAAGATGACCGGGAAACTTGAAACGAGCGGCCTCGCCTGGTGGAACCCCTGCTACCTACGCCGTTGACGCCTCGCGCTGATCCGATTGTCCCGACCCTGCACGCGCGCCCAACTCGAAATTTGGACGCAGAGCGACAGCTGTATTGGAGATGTGATTCGCTCGTACCTCTATGAGAGTGCTGTGGAGAGGGGTTGACCAGTGTTTTTGGTGGCTGCGTGGCGGCTGCAACTAGACATGCGCGTGACTCCACGACGATGTACGGACATACTAACTCGAAGTTCGCACGAGGACGGACAGGCGAGAAAGACATTGAAATCGCAAACAGTGGCCGTGGTGTAGCCTTCGGAGCCAAGAAGAATAACAAGACGTCTCGCGCGACATGGTAAACTACGGAACGGAGTTCCAGAACAGCCAAGGAAATTCCCCTCGATGATCCGCCGCACTACCGCTACCACGCGCAGCATCCCTGCTCGACGTTTGTTCCTACATTAGCGCCGCCAATCAGAGCGCACTGCACTATACGCCGGAGATGACCAGCCCTCGAGACTTTTGTTCCTACGAGGCTGAATGCCGCCTCAGTGAGGCCCCCACCCCACAAGATGATTATAGCTACATAAGCCATGGGCGTCCGCCCTGGTCATTCTCATCAGCGACCTTTTGTGTTCTTTCTCAGTCATTCACTACCCTTCCGCAACAGTCATTCCTTTTGATAGCTCTGGAGCTATAGTCATTCTTTTCCCAACTCCTTGCCGATTACGTTTTTCGAGAAGTCGTTCTTTCGAGAAGATCATCCAAAATGCCTGCTATGTCTAAGATCGCCAACACCGCCGCCATTCTTGCGGCGGCATTCGCCACCCAGGCAGCTGCCCACACCTACGTTAAGGAGTTCGAGGCTGGAGGCAAGACCTACGCAGGTTTCTACGCCGCTGACAAGAGCGGCGGTGACGACTCTTCGCCTGCTTGGAGGACCAACCAGGGATGGGGTTTCCAACCGGTCATGGGTGACCAGATCAACGACCCTAATATCATTGCCCACATGGACGCTGAGCCTTCGCCTTTCACTGCCCCCGTCGACGCTGGCAGCGACGTGAAGTTCACCTGGCAGCACGACGGAGAGTGCGGTGGCCAGGAGGTTGGCTGGGACTGCTCCCACCACGGCTGGACTGCGACCTGGCTCGCACCTTGCAACGGCGACTGCAAGGACGTCCAGAAGGAGAACCTCAGCTTTTTCAAGATCCACCAGGCCGGCCTGATCAACTACCCTGCCGGCACCCGCTACGCCGAGGGCGGCGACAAGGAGAACACCGGCTACTGGGGCACCGACGCCATCTTCTACGACAACGGAAACTCCCAGACCGTTACCATTCCCAAGGACCTTCCCAGCGGCAACTACGTCCTCCGCACTGAGGTCGCCTCCGTCCACAACAACGGCGATGTCTCCCAGCGCCAGTTCTGGCCCCAGGCCCTCAACATTGCTATCAACAACGGCAATGACAACGCCCAGGTGCCATCCGGTATCAAGGCCACCGAGATCTACTCGTCTTCAGACCCACAGCTCACCTTCGACCTCTACCAGCACGAGGCCGGCATAACCTTCGACGCGCCAGGCCCCGCCGTTGTGTCGATTGCTGGTGGAAGCGCCTCCAGCTCCAGCGCCGACTCTGGCTCTGCTCCCTCCGCCGCCGCCGAGGCTGAGGTTCCTTCTTCCACCGCTGCTCCGGTTGCGCCTGTTGAGTCGTCCTACGTTGCTCAGCCCACTCCTGAGGCTTCGTCTGCGGCCGCCCCTGTCGCCTCTGCGACCGCTACCGCTACTCAACCTGCCTACGTCATCGCCACCGCTCCCGCTGTCTCCAGCGTTGCTGGCAACACCACTGCCCCAGCGGCGACTCCTGCTCCTGGTGCTGGCGAGGGATACCAGACCGGCGACAATGAGGAGGAGGGCGATGACGAGGAGGGTGAGGGTGACGATGAGGAGGATGACGACGAGGACTACTCTGAGGACGACGATGAGGACTACTCCGAGGGCGACGACGAGGAGGAGGGTTCCAATGGCGAGCCTGAGGCTACCACTGGCGGATACCACGGCTGGGGCGAGGGCAAGGAGCACTGGCGTAGCCACGCTCGTTCGTTCTTTGCTTAATTTATAAGTCTGCATTTGAGGGAAAGGAGGGGTTGTATGACTGTTCTCATAACGCATTACATTCAGCATATGATTGTTAAGACTGTTCTTTGTACATTTTAGATACCACATATCGATTCAGCATCGCAAAAGCTTCCTCTACAATTCAGCATTTCAGTTCCGTCCGCGTCGCATTCGCGAGTACACGCCAACATGCCCGTATAACACCTACAATCGAGCTTTGCACTACTCCAGTTCCTCCTCCACCCTAACACCACCCCATCCCGGTGTTGTCCCCCGCACCTGCCGGCTACTCAGTCCGTTTCCCCCAACGCACACCTCTCCCTCCCCGCCTCTATCCTCCCTCATTCCCTCCATCCTTCTATCCCCCTCACAACCAACCCTCCCCATCTCCATCGCCATCTCCCTAAGCCGCGGCACCACACCCCCCAACCTCCCCAACCCCCCCTCAATCTCCTCCTCAAACGCCTCATCCTCGCTATCAGGCTCAAACTGGTACTTCGCGCGCTCCACCAGCGTCGTCTCCCCCGTCGCAGATTGCGTGAGTAGGACGACGGTGAGCTTGTTGCGGAGGGAGGACGCCCATGCGCGGTGGCGGAGGGCGGTGCGTTGCGCCGTCCGTGTAGAGAAGGAGGGGGAAAGAGAGTGGGATGTGAAGAGTGGATTTGAGAAGTGTAGGTTGTGGGGTGTTGCTAGGCGGCGGGTGCGTTCGGCTGCGATGCGGAGGCCCAGCGCTGCTTCGGGGAGGTGCGGCTCTGCGTGCGCGAGACGGGAGGCTTGAGTGTGTAGGCGGGATAGAGTGGTGAGGCCTGTGGCGTGCGCTTCGAGGGCGAGGCGGAGTGCGTTTTGCGTTGAGGCGAGGGACGCGAGTTTGAGGGTGCGGATGGTGTGTTTTATGATGGTGATGTCTGCGTTTTCTGAGGCGGAGGTGGAGGGTGTGAGGGGTGGTGATGGGGTTGATGTACCGGCGCTTGAGATGGCGAATTGGGGGGTCGAAGGGGGATATATACTACTGCTGGTCGTGGGAGGCGTAGCGGGTTGGGAGTATGCGCTGCTACTGGTTGTGCGTGGTGAATCGTAGTCTTCATCCGGCTCTTCTATCCTTTCTAACGCGGTGGGCGACGCGGATGGTGAATACGGCGACGCGGATGGTGAATACGGCGACGTCTTCGCCTTCTTGAGACGCAAGAACGACGCCATCTTCTTCACACTTTTCGCCTTTGGCTTCGGCAGTGGTGACTTCGGAAGCGCAACGGCAGACGGTGACGGAGGCACGCTTTCCACCCCGTCCTCCATGCGTGCGGTGCTAGGCCTGGTCGCCGTTTGGTGGACTTGGTAGGGATCAATGACGCTGGTAGATTCGACAGTTGAGCTGGACTCATATGGTACTGCTATGATAACTGGCTGAGCATCGGGTGCATTGGTTTGCTCGATGTCTTGCTGGTCTGGCGACGGGGTCTTGGATTTGTTCGGTGCCCATGTTTTGGATTTGGCTTTCTTTAAGAACTCCAGATTTTTGATGGAGGGCACCTTCATGGTAGCGGGTCGGATTTTCATCTTTGAGGATGAGAGGTGAAGGCTAACGCGTTGAGATAGTAAGGGCGGGTGAGCAGTGGTGCGGTGAGTGGAATGCAGAACTGCGATTATATCGTGGTAGTACTTGAAAAGTCTGAACAGGGCACACAGACCGCTGCAGCATTTCCATCGTGCGGGTTGAAAAAACGAATTCTAAGTTGGGCACGTGGGTGAGAGCGTTGAGGTTCGCTCCCATGGTGGGCCCATGGTGACAGCTCCGGTTCCGAGTTGTGATGTTGTGATCGAAACGGGCTTCGCACTCACCTTTCATCGTCAAATTTCACTTAGCACGGCACGTAGATGCATGTAACTAATTGTATAGACATCAGGAATAAGCGAAGTATTTACAAGAAGCACGGCTTAGCGAGGGTAGTGTGTCGACAAAAGGAGACCCCTGCACTCTGCACGCAATGATAACAAGAGATCTATACGCCTTGACCAAACTGAAGATGCATATCGCTAGACGTGCAAAGTCTAACAATGTTCGTCAGCCCAAGTTTTCGTTGGCGGACTTTGGGTCTTGGTTCCAAGGCTGCGGTCCCAAACGTCCCTGCTGATTCCTCGAGCCATTCTGGCTCGTTACGAAAGGGACACGGAGGTGGACACTAACTACCTCCGATCGCAATCGTCCAGTTCGCCGGGCTGCCGTCGAAGACTGTGCCGGCGACGTCGGACCCGCCATCGGGAACGACATCGTCGTATGGGAACGCGTAGCCGCGGCCGTCTTTCATGGTCTGATGCACGAGACGCGAGTAGTGGTTGGTAGTCGCGTTCTTATAGTAGTTTGCCGGGGTGCTACCGTTGGGAAACTGCGTCGCGTCCAGCAGCGTACTGCGATTGAATGCGGCAGCCAGACGAGGAATCGCAGCATTACGTGCGGCGTTATCGCCTGTTGCAAAAGGCCCTTCGCTACAGGTCCAGATGTCGCGCGCGTTGGGTTTATTGAAGGTGCCGGCAGAACCGAGGGATAGCACACCGTTGGAAACGCGTCCAGTGACGTTGCCAGCGGCTGCTTGTGTGTTTACGGTCATATCAGTGTTGGTGAAGCGGTCCCAGACTTGGTTCACATAGTTGTCCCAGTAGCCATCCCATGCGTTCGCGCTGCTATCAAGAAGCTTGAGTGGTGAAAGCACGCGCAGCGGTGTGCCTGTGGCTGGGTAGATCAACTTGTCCCACGGGCGGCCATCGCTGGCGGCCTGTTGTTTCAGGCCATTGACGATAGTTGTCAGTCCGTTCGCTGGCATTCCTGGCACAGACTGGACGGTACCAGAAGTGCTTGTCAACGTGAGCGCGACTGGGATACTAACGAAGTCGACGCCTGAAATATTGGCAAAAAGCTGGTCAGAGTTGTAGGTGAATTCGCAGAAACTGAAGGCACGGGTCAGTTACAAGGTCACGTGAAATAGAGATGCTCGACTCACCCCCAATTGATGTTTATATTAGGGTCACTGGGATTCGAGACAGAGGGCTGCACTCTGCATCAGCGATTGTTGGTCATCATAGATATAAATGTCTTTACCTCAACGACACCAGGTCCAGGGTTGAGCGCAAATGTGAGCTTGGCCCCGATCGAGAACCAAACACGACCTCCCGCAATCCTTGGGATGGTGATGTTTTTGGTCGTTCCAGGAGCGCCCAATGGTATAGCAACGTCTGCTGCGAGCGGCGAGCCAACGCTAGCAGGAGACGCTGGGTAGTAGATGGTCACACCATCCGACTGAAGGAACATGGCACGGTTGCCATTGTCTAGCGCTTGGCCGGTAACATAGACGTACACGGTGCTGCTGTTACTTGCGTTCCTGAGGGTGACTGTGAGCGTGGGGGCCGTGGCAGATGCCATAACCTGTTGATTTGCCTGTACCGCTTGGACGGGGGCCGGCGCGCTCTTTTGGCCATTGCCGTTAGCAGTAGGAGCGCGGTTATTGTTGCCGGTAGCGGCCCGGGTGGAGCGGGCCCGCAGCTTGGCGATCAATTCCTTGAAAGATGGCATGATGCGATGCAATGCGATGCAATGTGAATGTGCGGGTACGCAACTATCGATAAACAAGAATATAGGCCAGGTAGGAGTAAGGAGGTGTGCGGAAGTCCGGTAGCGGGTGTAGGACAAAGACTGCTCGGGAGCGCTACTACGATTATATAGAAATCAGTAGCATAGTGAATGCAGGGCTTCCAGAGCGATTGACTGATGTCACGGCCGTCACAGGGAAACTTTGAACGGAGACGTCCTAAACCGGAAGTGGCTTGAGGTCATCCATCGCCCGCCCAATCAGCGCGCGGCATCTCTGCACCACCAGCGAACCGGGGCGGCAGAATCCCAGCATCTTAAGCCACGCGGCTAAGGCTCGTGGCACCACCGCTGGCATGCGAACCGGGCATTAGCGCATGGGGAAACCAGGTACTGGGCGGTCTTGTATATACACAAGACGGGCCTTTTCTGTTGGCCTTGCAAGGAGAGAGCCTTCGGAGATTAGGTGCAGAAACGATGACGACATGCCAACCGCCGACCTCACGCAGCACTGAGCACAGCGACAAGAACCGTAAAAGCCACGGTCGCCTCGGCGCGATTCAACTCTAGATGGTCTTGCTGGATTGTGGGGAGTGTGGAGAAGTCAGCAGAGGTACACCTCGGTGTCTCGGACGATGGGAAAATACCACTCGATGCGGGGAAGAGCCAAGGTTAGGAAGGTACCTATAAGATCCAACGCGCACGCGACGCACGCCTACGACGCTCCCTCCCTTCCGTGTGACGGTCACAAGTTCGCATGGCCATGGTTTTGCGTTGTCATCGCGGTCACTGCTGGGCAACCTTTTGCTGCTCTCGGTCGGTCCGTTTCCACCTGGACTCGAAAGCTGGCTGAGAAGAAGGCAAGGCGTCGCCTGACACGAAAGAACCTCTATCGTATACCGTTTCCACCGCGAAGGCGAGCAAAATGGCTTGAAAAGGAAGCCAGGCGAGGTTGGGACGTTTGCTCTGAGCCTGCGGTGATGCCTAGGCAACCTGCGCCGGGTCCGATGGAGTGCGCATGTGCTTATATGGGATGACATGTATGAAGTAACGCGAGCGTACAGAGAATGCGGTGTACGCAGTGGCTGGATGGTGACAATAGCTGCGTTTCGTGCTGGGTTGATACTATTGCAAGATGTGCCGAGACCTGCCATCCCAATCTGGACTAGACCGGCATGTGTTTACTACCACTTCTGGACCAGCTCTCGTCTACCCACGCTCACTGTTCCTCGACACTACGCATCGCTAAATATCATTGCTATCGGCCTTCGCTTATTGGTATCCTTCGCTTACCGATCTGTGATAATGAATGCCACAACCAATGTCGAGCTGGTCCGACAAGAACTAATCCGCAAGCAACGGCTGTCGCGCGCAGAAGCCGACGACATCTTGGATACAATCGACATGAATACAAATAGATTCGAAGATGGTAAGTAGACCCAAAATCTACACTGAGACGCCTACGTCCTTGGACTTTACTTACTCGCTTGCAGAGTACCGACAGCTTGGGGGCTGCTACTTCCGATCAGCTTAGTACGCACACGCGCATCGGCACACTCCACCGGAAGTTTATCGAGCTCTCATCGATGCTTTCCACAACTCGACCCCTTTGGATCAGCGCATGTGTTTTCAGAAGTGCTTTCATTTGCGACAAATGATCAAGAACGCCAAAGACAACCTGCGAGATGTCAATGTATCCCACGGTGAGCGTATACGGCAAGCCATGGCTACGTTGGACGTTAGCCAAGTGCTCATCTCCGAAATGACGAACACTCTCTGCGACTTGAATGAACATATAGCGAAGCTCGAGGAGGTACGTGTTGGGATCGTTGCGTTGGAAGGCTTTGTACCTTGCAGGGAGCAGCGTGCAGCACACAAGGAGGCTTTCTGGAAATGGGCTTCGTGTTTACCGGAGACGGCATTGCAGCTCCGCGCTGGGCGTCACAGGATGGATATACTCAAGGACCTGCTGGAGCCATGGCATAATCGAGAGGTGCCGATCGTGACGGAGTCGAGTAACATTGATGCGAGGATGCCGGATGAACGCTCACATGATGCGCCTCGTTTAAGGTCATTTTCTTGGTAAGATTTTGCCTTTTGGTTGGGTTTTGACTTCCAAAAATGATTGTATCTTCACTTAGGCTACCTAGAGCCCAGTGTGCGTTAGATGAATCTTGACATGCTACCTCATACCATGCTGCGCTAACAAAACTGAAGCGTCACTACGTATAGTCCCACGTCCAAAGCCTGAGTACAATCAGAGTTCGTAATGTATATCCTACGACAACACACTGTACCCAATATCCTGAAGGAGCGTTGTCGCATCCCAACCCTTATGAACGGTCGTTCATCATTTGGAAAGACGCATCACAGGGTCCGATGGCATGTCTTAGAATACTGGCATGCAGTACCTCTGACAAAAGATCGCCCACAACAACGTATCACGTCACAACTTTAATAATCAGTAAAAGAGTGAGTTAACCTGGATTACATAAGGGAATGTATTGTTTGGCGATGTTTGTTCGCTGTTTGATCTTGACGAGCGAGAGAGCGCCAGAGAGTCGGTGTCCCCTTCATCAACTGTATATTGTAATTCCTTAACAGTATACCAGCTCTGCCGACGGGGAGATACGGTGAACTGGAGTTTATGGGCCAACGCGCGCTTTAACTACGCGCTTCACTTCGCTCAGCGCCCTAAGCTGACCGCCAACTTCTTTCACCACGACAACCAATTTTAAACTTTGTCACTGTTGCCTAGGCCGGTATAATGGCGCGCACCCGCAACTCTTTCCACCTGTTCCCACCTTCCCTCGTCGCTAGCAAAATTGACTGACCATATTGGACTCTAAGCTAAAACAATGCCAGTACAACGTTCTACGCAACGCGGATTCGAGAAGACCGAAGCCGCACTCAAGGCCATTCGAGCTGTCAAGTCACTAGATGCTATCCGCACCCGCAACAATCCTGCAGACGATGCCATCGACCCCGGCTATACACAAACTAGACAGATTCTCCAGTGGCTGTCTACGCATCCGCGAGACATCACGCAACTTCTTGGTGCAGACACCGCCCCAGCAATGACGGCAGACATGTACAAAGACCATCTACACTGGGCTGCGAGCACTCTCCAACGTCTGGAGAAAGAGTTCGACGCGCACGAGCTAGAGTATCGTCGTCTTGGTCTGGCCTAGTGAGCTTTCCCTCTCAAGAACCTTGACAGCCCATGCTCTCAAACAACCGCTAACACACCCACAGCCACGAGACCCCCTCCTTCCTCCGCGACCCCGCAGCAAACCCCCCCAACACCCTCGCACAAGGCCTCTCCCCCACCGACCTGCGCATCCGCTCCGCCGCCCCCATCCTCCCCGCCATAAACCCAACCATCCTCCAGACGCTAAAGGACATCTTCGACTCAGACCGCCCACGCACTACCCACCACTTCTTCACAGACTGGCGCACCACCCAAGACCACCTCACCGATATCAAGTTCACCCTCAACACCGACTACAGCTCCTACAGCCGCGGCTTACTCCGCGCCATGGTCCGCCGCGTAGATGCCGAACTTGACTTCGTAGCCGAACTGCTGGCTACCATCACCGCCCAGATGGACGGCGTATCTCACAACGTCAGTGAAGTCACTTCGCGCCGGGGGCTGGGCGAGGCAGCGAGTCTGTCTCAGCCTTTCAGCGTCGAGGGTAGCGCATATAGGCGGTGGGTGAGCAGCTTTCCCGAGGTTGTGGGTGGTGAGGTCCGGGTGGATGTTGCGGAGAGGGTGTTGAGGATGGGTGGCGCGGAGAAGAGTATGGGTTGGGAGGATGGGTATCAGAGTTGGAAGGAGGAGGAGAGGAAGGCGGAGGCTGGGGGGTTGGGGTGGGAGTGGGAGGTCTAGAGGGAGTATGATTGAGGTAAAGAGGAGGTGGAAAGGGGGCTGAGTTAAGTCCAGGTTGAGGATGATGGTGGAGTTGGAGAGGGGGCGAGGTGTGACAGATTGGTTTTTTTGGATAATGGAGAGTATGACTGACGTAGAAATACCGATTATGAGCCAATGCGAGGGTATACTTGAGGGGCTGGGCTTTGGTCGTAGGCAAATGTATAGCGGATCGATACTGTACCTAACAACTTTCACAGCATACAATTTGCTTAGGTTGGGATCGGTGCAGGAATTGACCAGATTATTTGTTCCGCTATTGCTATATGACTCTAATGCCTTGTGTTAGACAACTGCGCAGTGCGTTGACCTGGCCACTTGACCTTTTCCAGCGACACTTGCACACCACAGGCAGGCTTGGGTGCGCTTCGACTTTCGACAGCGCCAGCATTTTCAAAATCTACGCTAGCATTTTCAAAATCTGCGCATTTTCAAAATCTACGCTAGCATTTTCAAATTCTGCGCTAGCATTTTCAAATTCTGCGCTAGCATTTTCAATTTCGCCTCCACTTTCGAATTCGCTTCTATTTCTAGAAGGTTTCTGGCTTATACAAGGGCATCTTGTTTTCCTTATTCGTGCAACTCAACTTTACCTAGCTAAACTATGAATATGCTTCATTACACTTCCCTCTTGCCTGCATGTGATAGCTTGCATGGTCGTTCGTATACCTGCACATCTCAACCACTTTGATGAGAGTCCGCGAACAGATGTCAATCGATTTTTCCTTCAAGCAGGATGAAATAAGTTGACACAGCAAAGGGACAGAGACAGGCATTCACGGGTCTGCCTCCCCATCTCCATGTTGCCTGCCCGCCCAGTGCCCTAGCCCTGCCCTGGGTTTGCCCCGACGATCTGCGCCGACAACTGCAAGGGCTCAGTCTGCGAGAGGACGTGTGCGGCAGGCCGTATATTCCGCGTGCAACCTGCGACTTGCGCGGACGTGCTGTTCCGATCCCCACCGCTGCATGTGTCACTGCACTGTTCCCGAAAAGGTAGACTGTACATGTGTTGTTATCATGAAATTTCGATTCCGCGCCTTTGATTGGATCCTTTGCTGAAGCATTGTTACACAACATGCGCCCATGCGTCTTGGAACTGTATCTAGCGGAGGGTGGAGCTCTCCGCGACGGAGAGGTGAGCAGCCAACATCGACGTGCGCAGCGGCCGTCGTGGTTGCTCCCGAGGCAGCGCGTCTGGCTCGACGAAAGCTACCTCGAGGAAGCCTACCTCATCACGGAAAATGTATTTAAGGATCGGCCGCACTCGCAGAAGACATTGCATGCTTCAATCCACGCAAGTCCATATGTGTCATGCCTAGTCAACGAGACGCGCCCAGTCAACGAGACGCGATGGTAGTTGGTAAGTATGATCAGTCACATCGCTTGTCGTATGTATACTAAGTTTGGGTAGGACGTCCGGATGAAGAGCGGTTCCAAGAAGCGCAAGCAATGCACAACAACAAAACCAGTACGACCCCATTTGTTGACGGAATGTGTCCGAGCGGTCGCAAATATACTGGTGTCCATGCACAATTAGATGGTACGTTGCTAACCGCCCCCACGTTCATGGCCTCGGATGGCCAAGCTGATAGCAATACCCAGCTGTCCCAAGTCGCGCCCGCAACGCAGCGCACAAGTCTACAAAAACCCTCGAGGTTTCTCCTCAACATCCTACGTCTTCACAAGTCGCAGAACCACCGAACGCAGCCCAATGTGGCAAGACATGCCGCACTCCGATTGTCCAATCTACGATGTGCGTCGATGCACCATCGGATACAACCTGGTATGAGCCTGATAGGTCTGACACAGAAGAAGTCGATAAAACAACCAAGGATGAGGATACAATGTCAATGCTAGACATGTATGAGAAGTTGCTTGAGTTAAGAAGACTGAATGCTCTACTTGCGAGCGTACATCTTGATCGGGATAGAAAGGGATGAAATGCATACATGTGTAATTATGGATGACATATACATAGCAGTCACGCATTCACGAATAGTCTTGACGGCTATACGACCCCAAACATTGCTTGCATGTAAATCCACTCTGAAGACATGTCTTCCCGCTCATGAACTCAATCCAACGTCAGAATGCTCTCTGTTATGCGATCTGATGTACCATGACCCAATGTGATCTCATGTATTCTAAGCAAATGTGCTACCCTCTACGATATACTTCGCTTAGAGTAAAACTAGGGGCCAATGTGAGACACACAGACTTGCTGATTTGCGCCGCTTGTGCTGCGCAACGTTGATTCGACATGGCCCCTGGCGTGTGGGTCATCCACGTGGTGAATGCTAATCTAGCGGTCCGCTAGTGCTTATGCAGCAAGGCTCGCTTTGTGACGTTCCGCGACGCCAACCGACGTCCTCCAACAGCTGCTAAACTGCATCAAGCATTGCCTTGACCTTTGCGCAATGGAAAACCTGCTGTTTCGTTCCGAGATATTTGAGCGAGAACCCTATGAAGCAATGAACTTTTGGCCGTTTGATTTGCGATTCCTTGCCATTTCTCCCTGATTGAGAAATGCAATAAGCCAGGCAGGCACGTGACAGGGTGCCCGCCCGCAATCTACAAGCGACAGAGCTAGATAATCAAGTCTGCCGAGATTGGCCAATTCTTCTCACATGTGTCCTAGCGTGCGATAGACTGGAAGGGCCGGCATCCTAGGCTAGAGCTTGTAGCGGCGGATGATATTGGGGGCCGAGCAACCGATACGAAGAAGACGAGCCAGGGTATTCCGTGTGACACGTCACCGTCAAGGGTTATCCAGTAAGCAGTTGCTTATAAGACTTTGTTGCCCGTCCGAAAATTTCAACAAAGACAGGTCGCGCCTCCTTACAGACCAGCACATATCGTACACCCTATCGCTAGAGCACCACACCTTATAGTTAACAGTCCTTCTGGTGAGTGTTTCTATAAGAGCTATGATAACTTCTCAAAGTCGTCAGACGAAGGCCCCCCCCCTATGGAAGAAGCTATCAGTCTCTCGGAGGCTTTTGATTTCCGTACAAAATTTGTACGGAAATCAAAAGCCTCCGAGCTTGTGGGGGAAGCGATGTATGGAGGAAGCTGACGGTCCCGATAAGGTTAGATTTCCAGGGGAAAACATGCAATTTCCCCTGGAAATCTAACCTTATCGGGAAGCGATCGTAGCGATGGCGGACCGCCCGTGCGCAGGCGTACGCGGAGCGGCACCGTAACCGCCTTGTCTATCACGATAGCCTGTGGAATCGGCGCACGCGACAAGGTCTGGACTCCAATTGCCTTTCTTCGAGGTGGAGGAATTAGACCTTGCCCGCTGCGCCGCATGCCAATCTTTGCCTACACCAGTAGTCCTCTGACGAGTGTCCTATGAATTGCCGCCACTTGGATGCTTGCATATGCACTATATTGATGTGAAGTTATGGTTCAATTACGTTGAACCGATTCGGCTTCGATTGCTCGGACCCTGCAGGATCGGCCTCCTGAGTCTCCCTGACAGAAGTCTACGCAATGCTCGGGAATGCTTCTAGGTTACATATCAAGATGCAAGAATCCCGAATCACGTCACGGTGACAGGGGATGTTAGCGCTTCATTCCGAGCGCGCATCTGTCTTGCGCGCCTCCTCTCGCAACGGTAATTGCTCCTATGTTCTACCATCAGACAAGTTCCTAGAGCAGCATCACGCAGCTATGATGTTTTCGAAGATCTGCTGACTATGTTTTGGGGGTCGACTCAAATGCCCCCAAAAATGATTGTCTCTGTAGTTCGATTGTATCCTCGCGATGCTTGGCCAAAGAAAAACAGTACAAAGGTAGGGTTTTCGTCTTTTTGTTCTACATATGTCTCATACACTTCACACGTTTACAATGTATTCAACTCAATTGGTATGACTACATATACTGCAGATCAAACAACAATCTTGCATAGGCGTTCAACACCATCGATGTGTGCTGAACCGCTGCTTTTGCTACCAAAGCAGCCGTTGCCGTCGAGCTCGAAGGATCAATAATCTCGAAGGGATGTACGGACAAAGACTGACCTGCGCGTAAGCTGCAGAAGCGAATCCACCCTGTGTATCGGGTATATCCAGGACTCAACCTTTTTCCCGAGTCATTGGCATAAATTTTGGCATTTGGGCAACTGTAGCAAATGAATCTTACGGTATCGCGTTCTCCAGCCCAGATGCCTTGATAGTAGCAGAGGACAATCACTTCACCACGGGGGTACGTGTCATTGTGTCGACATGATATGTAGCGCATTCTTGCGGGATGAGAAGAGCCGGGCTGTATGGTAGCTTCAAATTAATTGTAAGAGTGGAATCAATGCCAATTGTTATCTGGATCGAGGACTGGGAGAGCCCACCTCTTCCCTCTTGCTTCTATTCAGCTTCAAGAAATCAACACAGCCTCTTGGAGGCCGCCCTGATGTGCCGCACCTTACAGCGTACTCGTTTGGTTCTATCGAGCCGAAACGGCCCGAATAGCTAACCTAGACGAACCGACGTGGAAGTCAAAAAGGGTTCGAGCACATGGAACGTTATCATCGACGCAATTAGCAGTGCAAGCCGTGAACAGGGATTAAGCAATTGGCGGTGTGTACCATGTGTGAAACGGTGTCTAAAAGTCCACATGCAGCACTCACCTTCCTTTCGCGTTCTATCCTTGGAGATCATGCAGCAGATGGCCAGGACACAGTTGACCGGTAGCTCACAGCGTAGCTAGATACAGCGAGAGCTCTAAACAACAATTTTGCTCACCAGACAATGTCCAGAAGCAGATTCAGGGGAAAGTAGACGTGACTAGCATTGTGACTCAATCACAATGCGGCGATCACAGCGCTGTACATCTCAGAAGTTCTAGAATCTTACGAGGCCCAACTATGTAGAATCTTAGTAGTTCGATGAAGTTCCTGCGTACGCACAGGTCAAGAGGCTTGCATGACGGACATTGTCGTTTCACTGACTTAGCGTGGTACAGGGCACATGGTGTACACACTGCGCGGCTGCGGGTATATGTTCGTAAAACTAGGTGCGTGTACGAAATAATGCTAGATCAGCATCCGTGGGATTTCTGTGTAACCTTTCGACACCCATGCAGGCTCGTCATATTGGCCCGAGGCACATGCACCAGCCACCTGGATATGGACATTTAAAAAGGACGTTTCATCGGTAATCATTTTCTTCACTCCTCATACTATCGATCAAAACCGATCGAAATCTCGTTGTACCTGAATCTTATCAGCTCTTATCAAGTGTTAGGTCAGCCCCTAGAAAGCCAGTGTCTTTTCCTTAGCTAAGACGTCGTCTGCAGTATGGCTCGGCAGACAAGTTCGAAAGACCTCTGGCGCAGAATGGCGAAACGTAGGTTTCGATTGTTGTTGACAATCCTACTCAGTGTTGAGCATGAACAGAACTCTTGCAGAAAGAACGTCTGCAAGCAGAGCAGAGAAGCCACCAATGTACCACCGGCGAGGAATCTTCAGTACCTCAAAGCGGACAGGCGGAGACTGGGACTACTTCGAGACCAGAGTGTATGTTGACGGTCGCTAGGAGCTGGGCGGCTTGAATTAACAGATACATTTAGTTACCGCTTTTCAAGCGGATGAGGCTACCCGCCCGGCAATAATCCCAGCGCCGACTGAGCGCCCTAATATGCCAGGTGCATCGAGCCTAGTCGATACGGTCCGACCTGACGAGGCAGAACAAGAATCTATCGTCTGACCCGATATATCGTCCGAGCGCCCTGGTGCATTGTCGCGCACGACTTTAGAGGAGGAGGAGGAGTCGATGGAGAACGAGAACATATGCCCGCTTCTACATCTTTATGAGAAATTGTCCAATTAAAATTGACTGGATGTTCAGCTTGAGAGCGAGCGTTGGCTTGATTAGGGAGCAGGTGTAAATTGTATGGGATACTGAATACTACAGGCTGTTGATTTGCCAAACACCACTTGCGAGAGATTTCATGCTGCATGCTGGGACTATGAGCAACGATATCATGATTGCGGATCCAAAGACCTTTTCTCGTGCATGAGAGTTCACCCGACCGTCAAGCGCTGTTTGAAGACAGCCCCTGTATGCCTCAGTCCTGCGTTACCGCCGCCCAACTTCCGGAACATGCATTTCGCCAGGCCAGAGCCGAGTGGGCGGTCCGGACCGTCCCTCGATTTACGTCTTCTGACTCGTCACCTGTGTGACTCACAGATAAAGCAGACTTCCGTGGCCCGTGCATGTTTTTTGTCCTGGTGTAGTCTTGAGTTCGAGATTTTGATTGGTTGCGATGCGCGAGGAGGTCCTTTACAGGACTAAAGATACCCAACAAATGCTACCTGCTGACCAGTGTGACACGTATGATAGTATTCGGCGCAAGTGATATCGGTGGACACGGAGACCCTGGCATGCACCTCTGTGCGCATATAAGGCCGAAAAATGGTTGAAACAATTGATCAGCAGGTTTGGTTGGCTCTTATGTTCCCATTCTCGACTTGGCGAAACCATCAAGGACAACGCCACCGACTCCTGCACCTCTGTCATCGGACACCATGGCAACTTCTAGAGCTTCATCATATGCGCATTGGATCATTATACATAGAGTGTCCCTTCCAGCATTTAGCCTACCTACGTCCTCAAGAAACCTGTATCACAACAGCACGGCATGAAAGGTACCATAGACTTCCCACGGGAATCCATACACAAGCTCGAAACACATAAAGTCATAGCCACTCTACGCGTAGCAAGGGCTTTGGTAGCTGCGGTTCATGACGACGGACGGTACGTTCGGTTCAGCGCCATTGCTAGTAGATAGGGTACCCATACTGACGATGTCCAGAGCTTCCAGGTCAAGAGCAACCGCAAGCAGCGCTGAAAAGGCATGAAGACGACATTTTTGTGTTTCCAACTGTAGAAGAGACGCGTCTAAGCGATAGGAAGTATGCTGGCAGTCATTCACAGGCAGAGCGCATTCCAAGCCGCCCAAGTTTACATGATTACGGTACTTTATTGAAGATACCCAGGCCATACAATTCGATTTTGCAAAGAACCGCATGATTCCACGGCGAGTCCCGAACGTCCCCCCGAACATCCTCCATCTCCCCCTGTCTCAAACCCAGCGGCAACAGTTCCGACTGGCAAGCCGTGTCATACTATCATCAAAAGACCTGGGATTACGACCAAACGCCCGATGACGTGGCGTGCACCACCCCTTGAGCCCGATGAATCTTTCGCTGAAGAGCTTGAGTTCGAGAGTGACGGACACATTGAGTTGCTATACATCGAGTTTCATGCGTTACCAGAGCTGAGACATCGAGAGCAAGCATTGGAATGAGTAGTGCAGCGCTGCTTTGGGTCTGCACTACGACCTGTAATTAGGTTCTTGAAGCGTATATTTGGGCCGTCGCTAACATAGAAAGATGGTAGCCGTAAGGAAGACCGACAATTCTAGCTTCACAAGCATGCCATAGCTACACAATACCTTACCAGGAAGAAGGCACAAGTCAAGGATATAGGAGGCATCTTGAATACCTATGCATATAAGACGTACGAGGCGTGAACGTCAACAACAATATTGCGAGCACTGTGGACCATGATGTATCCGAGTTTAAGAATTTCTCCGCCACTTTCCATTGCTCTATGTCGGCCTGGCGTCGACACTATAAGGTCTTTATGATGTTCTCCCTCCGTCGATAGGTAGTTCCTGTCAAATAGCTTGAATTGGTGAAGTAGATTTTTAGTTAGAGCAATGAGCTCCTGAGTTAGATATAACAAGCAGGCTACCTAACAATAAATTGAATAGACTAGGGTTAGACACAAGGATCTCCAGCACGACGAGAGAAGGGGAAACCTTTGCGAATCACCGATAACGCTCCTGGAAGATGTTCGCCGACACCTACACTTCATTAGGGCTTACCACCGTAGGAGCTGCTGTATGAAAGCTCTACACAGCGTGGAAGCAATTAAATAACATCTGCTGAAGGTTGGGAATAATGAACGGATCGACAAACCTGCAATTGCTTATGGCCCTAGCGCCTCGCGTTGGCATTTCGCACAGCTCACTTACTTCTAGACCTTATCCCTCGCAGTGCGGCGGCAATTCCACGATGATAAAACAGCTTCAACGACAGCCAAATCATTGTCAACGTCAGCTCGGCATCAGCAGCTGTCGCTATTGTACTTATTGTCGAAGGAAGGGACCATGCAGTGAGTACACTAACGCGATATGTACTATACCTACTATTCGCAATTCCGACTGTCTAGACTTAGGCTGCTCGCTACCAGAAATTCAATACTCCCTCCAATGCTGCTCAACATCTAGTCAAGATGCAGGCCGAACGCGAAAGGGTTGTGGGGAGTGTTCCTGAGACTGTATATCTGTTATGTCATGACGCAGTCGTCTTACAAGGGGATTCATAGGGCACATAAATCTTCAGTACTTAAGGCGAAAGGGCATAATTTCCCTTGACTTTGAATTTCCAGTATTAACACAAACCATGGAAGTATGGTCTATCGATCCTAGGCAATCGAAGTTTGAGGCGTGCGCTGTAGTCTTTCCGACTGATGAGTGTAACTATTGCATTGCAAAGAAAATAATGTTCTTGATTCGTGGCCCGAGAAGGATGTTGGCCTATTCGAGTAATCTTTGTTCTGGCACGTAGGGCTAAAGATTAGGAAGTAAATCACTACGTGCTATACGCCGTTAGCCGACAGAACAGTTAGTATGAAGTACGAGCGGTGGCACATATAGGGACGGGTCGAAAAATCCCGTACTATTGGTTTACGAATGGTTAGATGAAAAGACTTCCACAATATCTGTACGGCGTCATCCATATTCTTGCTAACTTACCGTACTGCTTCATCTAGATCCGCGTCGCCAAACGCAAGAGCCGATGAATGTCGTAGCACTCCTCGTCTTCTGTCTCCACTGTGCCGGCACTGTCTTGTTCTGCCTGCTGGCCGTCTTTGTCTTGTGTTACCGGGAACGACGCGAATGAGTATACACATGTATACACAGAGAGTACCAATGACCTCTTCCGTCCGAGCTTCTGACTGTACCCTCGGTAGCAGCGATCGCGGGATGCCTTTCACTCTAAGCACGGAATGGGTCCCAGCGGGTTCACCACCACTACGTCGTGCTTGGGGATTTGCTGAACGAAACCACCTACATCGTCGCTACTGCGTTAGCTGAGTCTTTCTACCGTGTGTCATCATAGAATTCTCAGCTTATGAAGTGGGCAAGGGCCCTGCCACGAGCTTCGCAGTAGCTGATGTGGTCATTTAGGATTGTAAACGGAATCCGCTCACAAGATCGAACGTCGTTTTACCAAGGGTTAGCTTCATTGGTACAGACACTTAACCATGTAGTTCAATATGGCGCGAGTCTCAACAGCTTGACACTCTAAGCTCTATCTTCTGATCCGCTTGCCTCTCTTCATTGAAATTCCAGGTGCCGTCAAGCCCTTTCCATATAGCTTGAAAGCAATGTTCCGCATGGTGGTAGGACTCTGAAGTCCACAGGAGCGCTTCGCCAATCGCAATACGTGCAGTATGAAGGAACATGAACATGCAGTGCGCGAGGTGCTCCTCCATCGTAGACCAAATTTCCATATCTAGACGTTCACTAACATCTACTTCGCCATAAATTCGGTTTTCCGCAAGTGATGAACCATCCGACACCTTCTTGAAAAACGGAAATGGGCCTGAAATCCTGCGCGGATGCGAGAGCCACGATCGGAAATGCTCAGAAGTGGTATTGTCCATGCACCGGGCAGGCATCCAGGTGTAGCTTAAACATCAAACACACACCCGTTTTTCCAAATTCAGCCAAGCTAACACCGCATTCTGTGGTTCTTTCGACCTCACTTCCTGGCCTCTAACCGAGGTAAATAATAAACAGAAGGTCACAAATGAGACAAAACACGAAGAGAACGCTCACAAGAACACACCAAAGGGACCGTTTATTGAGTGACCATCCCTTGCCACTGACAGGCTGCTCTTCGAAAATAATAATCCGAGCAAATTGTCGGCGCTCGATGAGCCCAAACATGCCTACAACCTGTGTCGGCGACTAGTATTCATCAACGTGCCAAAGTTAAATCAAACGGCCACGAGGGTTCACTTATATAACCTCGTCTTCCAATGCTGTCTTACAACTTATACGTTAGAAGGGACGTTATTACATGCAGACCGACGCTTTTACATCGCGTTAAATATCATCGATGCCTCCGCGACAGCGCCTAAGCCTCGTATGCCAGCTTTGCAGCACTGTTTAGCTGACTTGAAGGTAGTGCAACAACTGTGACCTGTCTTTCTGTTCGCTACTTGCCTCTGTGTGAGTAGACTCTGGCCCCCACGAGTACCATACAGTACGTGTGAATTGTGGGCCAAGTCTGCATCAATAAATTGAAACGCTGCGAGCAAATTTGTCGTTTCTGCCAGCCACGACCGTCGGAGCTCGATTCCTACCCTTTCGGGAAGTTGGCGAGATGAAATGGGACCAGGGTGCCCTGTGTAGAATATGTGCTTGACCCGTGATTGGTTCATGGGAGCAGTCATCTCGATCGTGCTACGTTAGAACCTTGGAACCTCACCTGTGAGGACTCACGAGCTGTTGTGTCCATGAATCCCAGCGAGCAGTCTAGAGGGTCCGTCTGCTCATAGCAACCGGCATCCTGTAAAGCCCCACATTAAAGCGAGTACTTGAGTGACACAGTTTGCCTTTCGGTATCTGTCATTCGGATAGTTCGTTTCAAGACATGTACCCACAACCTCGACATGTCGTTGGTCACCATCTGTCGTGCTCAGCGCAGCGGGATCGCGATGACTGACCACACCCGAGAATAAGAAAACCCAGCCTACGCTCACCCCTTTCCCTAGTAACAGGAGGCTAAGACACAATTATTCCATCCCAAAATCGCAGTCGTCCACCTTCTACTGTTCTGCGTTCAATTCGTTGCGATTTTTCATATTGAAGAAAACATGCCGGAACCTTTATCATTGGCCCCGACAGCGGGCGGCACAACTCAGAACTCGTAATTGACGCAAAATGTTGATTCATTTGCTACGCTGCGCCTCAGTGCGGACGCCTATCCGAACAACGAGATTGCTGCTTCCCGCACAAGCAAAAGTGGTGCAACTACCGCATGTGAGCGAGTGTAGTGCGGCCTCCGCGCGACGATCACGCGCTCCCCTGTTCGATCAACGACGGTAACGGCAGTCATGCCGATTTTAGACTGAGAGGTTGTACAGCTCGTTGACTGGGCGTAAGCAAATACTCTCGAGCCAATGGCACAGAGACGTATTTGGGACAGTGAGTGGTGTGTAACACGCAACACCTCTCTTCACGTGCGGCGGAACGTAATACAGCGTCAGGATAGCTCTCATCCCAGCGCAGCCCGGAAGGGAAACAATTGCACATCAGGGCTCCATAATGTACCAAATTTAACCGAGTAACAAGCGACGGACCATGCTGACATATGTCGTGCGAGTATACTATTACTAGCGGAACAGGAGGACACAGAGCTGGCTCCGTTAATGCATTCCTTGCATGTAACACAATGTAGAGGTCTATACGGGTGCGCCCCATGGCTAGATTTTTGCGGATCAGGACGAATGCACACATTCAACCTATCACACAACAAAAGTCTGTGGCACTATTGTATCAGTCACATCCACCATTTTTCTTATCCGCGTCACGACGTTGAGAGCTTGCGTCGAAGAGAAAGATTGGAGCCCTGCGATATTTTTTTTCTCCTGCACACATCAGAAAGGAGAACGTGACAACCGCAGTCAAACTGTACTTAATCGCCATGAACCCCCAAATAATTCTAGACAGCATCGACAAGCTCTTGAGTGTTATTCTCATTGGCGACCACTTATCGCAGCATGTCTCAGCAGGAAAGTACCAGAGAGATGTGGCGTAGGGTCATGAAGAGTATGCCAGATTTTATTACTTTGCCATTTGGAACTGATCAAGTGTCAACAGAACTTCTACACCAAGAGCGTATGAAATCCATCCGGGAAAAGCATGTAATTACTGGAGCAGAATATGTCGCGACCGGGAGGCATACAGGTAACCCAGCGCAGACTCTGGGTCTCTCGAAAGAAGAGTGTAAGTCGTACCGGCTCTCAGGCTTGTAAACCCGCCGAGATGACACTATCTAGCTGGAACAGTTCTTGCCTTTGAGGCTTCGCGAACGCCCGGGAAGGATCCCAAAACATCCTGCCCTACTAATTCGCAGCCACCGAGTGCAGTCGACGCGGGCCATCCGTTCAAGGCATGTCACACTCCTATCGTTAAATCCACTTCCTCGCCTGGAAGCTCTGATGCAGTACGCGCACCGCAACACGACTCCGATACGCCTTGTCCTAAGGAACACGACGAATGGATCGAGACCGAGGATACATGTTCGTTGATATATTTGCATGCGAAGTTGCTTGAGTTGAGGCGGCTTAATGCTAAGCTTGCAAGTGAGCGTGAAAGTGAGCGTGAAAGTGAGTAGATATGGGAAGCGGATATGTAATATATATCGAGCAGTATGTGATTATCCATGTGCCACTATGAGCAGAGGTCTGGACTATTGCTATACAGGAAGATCATCATCCTGTTTCATCCTTTTGTCGACACCAAAAGGCCTGTTGTAGCCAACTGTCGATACTGTGTTTGCTGTTATACTATACTCGTAAAGCTAACGAATTCTCCTCTTTTTTTTTCTATTCCTTTTGCTCCTGGCTGCGACCACATGAACTCGTCTTTTCTGGCATGCCCTCAAATGCCAGCACAGCAGTCCTATAAATCTTCGTCGCATGTCTTCGCTCATGAGCACGCCTGGGAGATCGCGCACCACGCATCCCCCTCTGACTGCAGACTTGGTCTATCTAATTCAGCCATGTAAAGCTCCTGACATATTTGTCTGTAATCCGACCTTTGGAGATCGGGTTGTCAATTAGCATGGACACGACCTCAAGTCTTCGGTGGGCGCAAATGCTTGATTTGTGCGCGTGCAGAGTTGCAGTCGCCGAAGTGTCACCAATAAGCAGCAGTCATGCGCTTTCTAGAACGACGCCGACGCATCGTTCCTGCGTTAGTCGTTTGGTTGCCACCACGGCAGCCTGGCAATCCAGCCTCGCAAAATGCCTTGCCTCCCAGGCCTGGGAATCGGACCAGGGGAATCTCGATTGCTCGGCCTGATCCGCTTCATGTGTGGAAATCGCCTTCTCTGGTCTGTATGGACCGCCGTCAGCTTCCTACATTCATTGCGACGTGAAGTGGCACATGGGGTGAATGCTAATCTAGCGCCGCACTAAGGCTCGTCTAGAAAGGCTCATCTTTTTAGTTCTGCACGTCCCAAGCTACTTCTGACGTCCTCCACAATGTTCACAACGGCGACGCGTGTTGAGCTGACGACCCCCCCGGATGGAGTTTTGTCGCCGGTACACAAACACTTCGTACAGCCTCTCCATGGACGCTTCAGATACTCACGTGGCATCGGCGTTGCTGCCTAGTGGGAAAGAGCAACGAGCCTGGGCGGCAGCACTTCAGACCACAGGCGGGGCCTAATTCATTTTTGAGCTCTCCTTATCGTCAGTCAGGCGGCAGCAAATGACAGGGCTGATCTGGGCATGGTGGCGGGGCGAGCGGGAGTCCGGGATTCACGTGTACACAGTAGTGTCCCCGGAACGAGGAATCGAGCCGGGAACCGATAAGCCGGTACCAGTAGCCGAAATGATTCCCGGGCCGTTACAGGCATAGACGAAGCGCTTTGATGATTGTGTGGTCGCTTGTGGCCGTCTATGTGGGCGCGGCAGAATCGGAACGATGAGTGGTTCTTAGTGGTAGGGAACTATATGGTAGACGTTTCAGCCCTGGAGATCAGATTCGCTGCCTCCATGCAGGTGACAACATGTGTGCAACGGGCGACGGCGCTTGAACAACTAGATTCACGTCAGTTGCGCTGCATGGCAGATCTGTAGCCATCGCTCAGTCCTGCTAACATCAGCCCGTTCGCCTCGACCGCTCGCAGGTATACCACATCCAATCCAGTGCTCCGCCGCACTCAAATAAGCCCAACGGAAGCATCGACAACCTTGAGCCCGTGTTCATGCAAAATCGATGCTCCAAACCTCCAGATCCTGAGCTCTATGGAACACCCGACAAGGACATGTAATCGCATGTGAAATCGTAGAACATTGACAAGCGCCTTGTACAGATAGGAGCGCCGCATCCTACCCGCCTCCTCCTTCCGGCGCGGGCGTCGCGGGCCGTAACGTTAACGAAGTGGTGGCTGGATCGTACCGCGCTGAGCAGCAGGGCGCCAGGTTGCTAGCTCAACAGGGCGCTGGATCGTGAGCTGGGCAGCTCCTCCGCCTGGCTGCTGACCATTTCCGGTGCGACATGATATCATACCAACACGATGGCTGACGTGGGGTCTGAATTCTCCAAGGTTACTGTGATATGATCGAGGTCATCGTCCAAATGTAGGCTGAGTGACATTCCAGTCAAAAATCGAGTATACCCGGCGGTATTAGTGGATCAGTAACCTTAATTTCCACACCGATGATGGAAAATCTTTTTTCAACTACAGTCGAAGACTCACTGACGCCTGGTCTGCATGGGCCAGATAATGCCCAGATCATAGCTAATATAGGCGTATCCTCACATGGCGAAGGCCGGGATCGAAGACGCTTCCCCTAGCGCGAGATGAGGCAGCTGCAGAAGGAACCATGAATCTTTGAGCTCTCGAGGTGAGATGTTGTAGCAGCCCCAATTCTATCTTCCTAATTACGAGGGGGCTGTGTAAGAGTCTCACCGCTGCGCCGAGGGCGTCTTGTGGAATCGTCCACGGCGAGCCTGGTACCCGGAGAGAGTTTCTTGGAGGCCGCCCCGAAGTGCGCCTCCCCTGAAGCATCCATTCCGCTTTACCCAAACCCTCATGGCTCGCATGATCACAACGTTTAAATTGACGTAGATTGTGCGTCTCCTGTGGCACATTGACTTCCACGTCGAGCCCGCGTCGTCTTCTAATGCGTTATCGTTGTCGAGGGCGCACCAGATCAGCATGAAGTCAGGCAGGGTAAATCAAGACCCAGTATGAGGGGAGGGGAAGGGGATACGAGGTAGCCAGGCCTTACCGTTACAAAAGCAACTCGGAAAAAAATGACGAGGAACAGAAACGACAGTATAGTAAGGTTGGTAGTAATTCTGGTAAGTCCTCCCCTCCATGACCCATGGCCTGAACGAACCAGAAGTTCAGTCTTGACTAATGTCAACAAGCTGGCAAGACGCATTTACCTGCATAGCGTAAGGCTCCTTCCCAAGCAATTGCTCTCGCACGACCACTTGGTACAATCCAGAATGTGGCAACCGACTGGGCGGCGACGAGCGCACCTGCGGTAGCTCGTCGAGAGCAGCCATGTGTTCGGCTACGGGCGAACCCATGTAGATCTATCCCAACACCCACTTTCGCAGTCAAAGGATCTTGTGCAACGATACAAATTCTTCAGGCTCTAACAGTCCTGCGATCGATACAACGCAGTTTGGTAGCACCAATATCCCCTCTCCAGTGCCTGTCGTTGTCGTCGAAGCTGTCTAAATCGTTACCAGGCCGTATTTAACGATGGCCGTTCTCATCGGACATGCGTTGCCCTCAAGGCGGAGCATCCCACATTTCAATGTCCCAGCAAAGGCGTACTCAAGGGTCGTCGACTCAAGCAGAAGAGAGTACGTCTGGTCCCATGCTCATGACGTTCTACACTGACCTAAATTGGCCCAGCTCTCCTAGGCCACGACAGTCACGACAATCACGCGTTAGCACAGAGATTGCACGACTGTAACGCTAGCGCAGTTTCTTCTATAGAGAGGAGTTTGAACAAGCTGAGGAATATTAAAGGCTATGTACGAGCAGAGGGTACGTTGCCGATAGCTTGCGGCTTGCACATCTAAGCTAACGGATGTTTTAAGCTACCGCAACGAAGGCTTGCGAGACAATACACACATCAGAAATCGAACAAGAAGCGGCAGCTAAGCCCACAACCTCATCGCACGTATCGAGTGCCATCGTCGCATTCGAACCTCGCGAGGCATGTCAGACTTCTATCGCCCAATACGAGATGTTATCCAGGCGCCCTGGAGACTTGCATCGACCGCCACTTCAACCCGACCCGTCTGTCGACGAGGCGCTTGACTTCGAAAGCGACGACGCATTGGAATTTTTATACATTTTGTATGGCGATGAGTTGCCCGAGTTGAGACGACTAGATACCGCGATCGAGCGCGATGGCTTCAATGATAACAGACATATTTGAGTTTTATGGTACATTTGGTATACTGTATGGGATCAGGCCGTGCAATGTAGGAAGGGATATCTGAAGGCCTTCCAGGCACTCCAAAACCCAGATTACCCACCAGGACACGTTGCTCAAGAGCTGATAGTCCATTATCATGCAAATAGACTCAGCCAGCCGTCAACAAAGGCCCGAATATGCCATCGATCTGTTTTTCACAATCCACAAGTCATACCTTCACGATTCCATAGCCTATGAGGCCAGTATTACCCACACTCCGCAACCTCTGATCGTTGCCCTTAGTGATTTAAGGGTGATCTTGTCGTCTAGTATCCGTTCGTGGGGCAACTTTCGAAGGAAATGACCGGCATGCACCCCGCGAAATTCCAATTCCACGTCCTTTGCTTCTTTGCACGCAATGGTATACAGCTCCTCCCCGGTAATTGTCCTTGTTAGCATCGAACCGCTACTTTACGGCCTTCCACACAACCTCGAGCTCATCGCGGATCTCTAGCCTTTGACGCCTTGTCTCCGAGCACATAGGGCGACCGAAGTCCACTAGGACTATGGTGACTAAGAACAACGAATCTTCATATTCGGTGCTGACATTCCCAAGCTTCTTGTTCCGGTCCTACATACACGAAGAAGGTTCCGTTGGCTTCGACGACTCGATCGGATGGTTCCCAGGACACGGCTGTAACGTGTTCAAATCGCGGCGCACAATCTGCTTATGCTAAAGAGTGCGCAAATTGTGTCCAAGGGAAAATCAGTAGACGTTAGAATGGGTAAACCGAAAATCGAGCTTCAGACAAATGGCGACATGGAGAAATGCGACTCGTTCGATAACACTAGACTCATCATTACAGTCGGGCGGTGCGTGTATTTTTATCTCCCGATGAACGGCAATCTCAGACAATTCACAAGGGAAACAGACTGATAACATCATTCTTCACTGATCAAGAAGAACATCCACAATCTATGACGTCGAATACTTGGTGATAGACACCTTACGTGCTCAAGGGCACTATCAGAAAACCTGGTGTACACCGACTCTCACAGAACGTTCCTTGATAAACCCACAGAGAGCACTAAAACATTAAAGAAAAATATCAATTCATTAGAAAAAGCTTAAGTCTAGAATGAAAATGACATAGAAACACTTAAAACATCCTTCCGCTGCCGGCATCCCTCAGCCATCAGTTGAGAGTATCAGCAAACCAACCCATCATACCAATATGACGCGCTTTCCAGCCAATCTTTTAGCAACAAGTTGGGCCTTGCGCCGCTCAAGCATACCGCCTCGTTTGATGTAACCTGCGGAGGCCATTCCATAAGGCTCTTCTGCCTCTTCGTAGTCCGAGGATGGATCAGGTTCCTGAGGTTGAGTGGGCGTGGCCGTGTCATATTCATCGCTATTGGTCGGCGAAGGCGTGTGAGTCGCAGGACTTGCATCAGAAGAGATCGTTGGGGTAGGATATTGGCTGCCGGGCCCAGAGGATGTTTTACTCATCGGGTGACCAGAGTAAGATCTCGAGGGTACCATGGGAGTGGAGTATGTATCCTTGGTAGCAGAGTATTGCAAATATCTCGTAGGTGTAGAAGAGGAAGTGATTCGGCTATATGAACATGTGTATGCTTGGTTCGACTTGGTGATGGTGACGGTCGCCTTGCTGTGGTGGTAGACACCAGGCTGATATAGCGTCGTGGTAGGGTAGGTACACTCCTTCGGGTGATCGTACTTCGTGACAGTCGGGGTAGCGATAGTGTAGTGCCCAGGCTCGCTCGCATAGATGGTAGTTGTTTTGATGATCAACTTCGATTTTGCATCTTCCGTGGTGTAAGCGCCGTATTGCGCGGTGATGGTGCACGGCTCACTGACCGAGGTAGTGACACCGCCATATGTTACCGTCGAGCCGACAGAAGCAGTATAAGTAGCCTCAATGGGAAGGGTTGTGGTATGGTAAATAGTGGCATCGTAGGCAGGAATCGTGTAGGTGCCTGGTGTCTGGTAGATCGTTGCTCTTGGTGTAGGCGGACCGTAGGTGTAGGTCGTATTGTAGGTGGACCACTTGCCGTGCTTGTACTCCTTCACGTGAACAGGCTGATACTCGATTCCAGCACCGCCGTAGCATTTACGGTCACATAGACCAGATCCTGGGTAGCTGCTCAAGGCTTGAGGCCCGAGGTCGCGATACTCAGCTTCCCCAATCATTTCGTATAGTTCTTCCCAAATCCTCGTCTGGTAGGCCGTGGATGTTGTCTCGTTGTGATGTGTACCGGTCGGGGTTGTATAAGACACTATCGTACTTGTGGTTGTATGGGTAATTGTTGTGCTGGAGTGGCGGATTGTGATGGGCTGCTCAGTCTTAGTGACGGTACATTGCCTCCCTTTCGCATCGGTAATAATTGTCGATACCCAAAGGTATTGGCCATACGTGGACGCATATGAGACATAGGAGGGGATAGGCTGATACTGTGCAGTCACCGTAATTGGTGCATGCGAACCACTCGGTGTGATCGTCGTGTAGCCAATATGATAGCTTGACGGAGTGCCAGGTTGTCTGTATCCGTGGCTGGTGACAGCACCAACAAGAAGCAGGAGGAAAGAAGACCACATGATGAAGCTCACAACACAAGTCAAGTGTAATAGATGGAGTACTGAACGAGTGACTTGGGTGAGGGCTAAAACAACTCGTGATTGGAACAACTGAAAGGAGGAGACAAACGAAGAGTGCGCCAGCCGCTAGACTGGCCAAGGTATTATACAAAACCCAACTTGCGAAATAACTCGCCTGGATATATATGAATCACACTTGGATAACGAGGCTGTTCCCCATACAGGTATATTCTGCATTCAAGATCAAGTGGCGTTCGCCAGCGCGCCACCTAGGTGGAGCGGATGGTGATGAACCATGCCCTGAAGCACTGCATGCCGCTCGCGCGCACCCCTTCCAAATAAGCATACCATAGGTACCTCCACATGGAGCTCATAGATCGGCCATGTGGGTATCTTAGATTAGCACTGACGGCTGAGTTCCACCACAAATACATTGGTGAGCTGCTGTCGCGTGCGTGATGCCCCTTTATGGCTAAGTACGCCACATATGAATGTGTAGCTGAAAGCCTCAGGGCTAGACTATTGATCGCGAAAGAGGTCATTAAGGCGCAAAAAGCAAGCCAATGTGGCCTCCGTGCTGTATAGAATCACGTCCTAATGGGGCAATCTTCTAGGCGGCATCGCTTGCTCGCCGACTAAGCATGCCAGTTTCACTTCAATCAAACGACCGTAGACTTGCCGAAATGGAGCAGCATCTCCTCCGATTGTCTTGCCTCGCGAACTAAGAGGGCATAGACTTCTGTTCATACTGGCCCTTTTCCATTGAGTCGGTTGACAGGTGCAAACGGGCTGTAATAAGCTATACTATGGCGGGCACTTGACAGAAGATCTCTACATATGTGGCTTGTACTGGAGAGTTGTAGCGCGCACGTAGCCTGATCGGAAGTGCTTTCACCGGTGATGAGAAAAACTGGAATGGTAAAGTATTTCACAGACTATATTATATATCACATACACCTCAGCGTCTGATAGTGGAAGCCACAGATGCCGCTTTCATTTTTCAAAGCTCGATGGCTCGGGCAATAACCCCTCGAACAATGACTTCATTACTTTCCCGAGCTCTTCGAGCTCCAGCTCATCCTGTGTCACAACGTCATCGTTGAGGCATATTTGACCCGCTTTCTTGTTATGCTTGAGGTACGGCTTGAGCAGCGTATGACGAGCTTGCTCGGCGTCAGTGACCATATAGAAGTAAGCGTCTGGTGTAACGACTGTGTAGTGGAACTTCATCAGAGCCTTCAAAACGATAGCACGCTGCTGAGGCTTCTTGATCGGATGAGGTAGTAAGGTGCCCAAGCCAGAGCGCCTTCTGTTCAAAATGAGCTTCACAAGACAATCACCGCATCGTGGCGATTCGCGTGCCACTCTGTCAAAAATTGCAGCGGAAGAGAAAACAGGATTGCGAGCCACAGCGTCGCTTGTGGGGATCGAAAAACCTGGACCTAGGCAGTCCTCGGTGTCGAAGGCATCGCAATCGAGACCTTTGATCATGATCGGTCCATCGAGCGACGTCCAGAGGACATCCGTGTTAACTTTCGGTCGCTCAAGTCCAGCTTCCTCATGATGCTCAGCAACACGGTAATATATCCTGCGGCGGTACTGCTCAGGATTCTCGTTGCCCATCCCTTCAGCAAGTTCAACTAGAATCTTCCTTCGCTCCTTCCAGTCAAGATACCCATCATCGTTTTGATCGCTTCTCAGCATGATATAACTCCAAAGAAGCGCTTCTCTATGACGTTCCATGGTGTAGTGGAACATGACATACCAAGAATAGAGCTGGAAGCCAGTCTCACCTCGGAAACGTTGGATGGCGCTGCGAAGTGCCGGTCGAGGGAAAGTGGTGATCGCTTCCCGAGCAACGCTTCGCGACAAGGAATGGCCGAAGTGTACCTGCCCTTTACGCTTGCGCGCGCCAAAGCGCCGGTTGAGAAGCCAAGAGGTATATATGAGGAATGGTTTTTCACCAAATCGCTCTGCGTCTGCGTCGGTAGGAGGCTTCAATGTGTTGTATGCGTTATCCTTGAAGCCCAACGTTGGTCCAAAGAGGGGCGAATAAAGATCTGCCGCAGCATGAGGTTTGCCGAGGATCATGTCGTCGGAAAGGGCAAATAGCTTGAGGTTGTCAGTAATTGTATCATGTTTTTGAAGAGGGAGCTGCTCACCCTATCGGTTTCTGATTTAGTGTTGTAGAGTTGGTTCTCGATGGTGAGGGAGTCGAAAGAAGGTAAGCACTTCCTCTCTTCTGGCCCAAAGAACTCCTCTTGGGAGAGTACTTGGACCTTGTCTAAGCCTTCTTTGAGCCACTGAGGCCGTTGTTTTCCCATCACTTTGGATTGATCATCTTCAGGACGTCTCTGAAATGCATTGACTAGAATTTGAATGCGATTGGCGAAAGTACCAGCATACTTCTCAATGCTTCGAACAGAATACCGGAGTTCGTCCCACTCGCGATAGCGGTTAGTTCCATGTGATGCCATCCAAACGCCATCGGGATCGTTCAGGGAAGAATTAAGTTCGTAAGGCCGCATCGTTGATTGAAGTTCTGGTTGTGATCCATTCACCCCTGTCTACCTTAGCAAGCCTACTGATCGCGGTAAGATCATGTACGTACAGTTGTAGACAAAATCTATCTTTGGCTCCTCGAGTTTGGGACCTGTGTATCGAGCCTTCGCGATCCACTCATCCTCCCAGCCATAAAGAGTGACATCCTGCACGGATTGCTCAAAGGTGACATGAAGTAGATCGGGGAGATTGTCTGCGTTTTCCTTGACAGTAACGCACTCTTCCCAGTCAGGGAAAGCGTATTTCTTGGACCAAGAATACATCTTCTCGAGTGACGCGATTGGAAGCTGTTTGTCTACTGCCAGTAAATCCACCGCAGTATCGACTGGCCCTGGCGAATTCTGTATGACGAAATTCTTGGTTGGCTGTTCCGGAGCCATGACCTTAGGCCTCTCGTTCGCTTCTGTCTGATCGACACCGCCGGGAGTGGGAGATTCATCCTCATTCGGGCGTTCAGGATGGTCGTCCACCTGACTAAGTTTTGCCGCGTCCTCTACAATGTCTTCAGTGTGCCCACGGATAGTAGTAATATCATCAACATTATGTTCGTCCAGGCTGTCGCCCTCTTGAGCAAAATCTAGCAATTGTCGGTCTTCTCGAAGAGGTGAATTAGAAGACCCCACCATCTCGAAACGGAGAGAATCTCCCGAATGCAACGCGTTGCTGGCTGGCGGTGTGAAGGTATCGTCTGATAACTCAGGGCGCTCCTTCCGATCATTTGCGGTCAGCTGCAGGGCAACATGCGGCGCTTTTGTCATGCTCCTGTCTTCCGTATCTCGTAACACACCGTGTCGGACGTATCGTTCATCCGCAGTTCCATGAGATGGTATCGAGAGAAAATGTAATAAGGCAACTGTTGAAATAGCAACGAGTACGACAAGATAGTATTGTGGTCTGGGAAATCTTCGCTTGCGAAAACACGAGCGGGTATAACGGAGCATCGCGAAAGAAGGACTAGTTGAGACCAGAAGAATGACGACCGATTATGGCAGAGAAGATGCAACAACGATAAGAGTGGTGAGCATTTCGTATGTGTGCAACCTCGTTCGTTGGTGCTCTGAAAGCTTGTAGTTGCGTAGATGAGGACAGCTCGATTGGTGAGTGCAGCTGGCCCCTCGACAGCGGTGTCGCCGCTGCGAAAAGCCCTAGGAGCGCCATTTTCCAAGAATGAAAGCAACTGTTAACTTCCCCTGTTCGACAGAGGCATACATGGGTAGTGAGGTCGGTCATGAAGATCCGTATCCCTGTCGGTTCTGATCTGGCTGCGTACGACTCGTTCGTGTTGACGTTAGCGCGACCAGAAAAGCTTAGTGCAATCCTGGCGTCTGGACAATTGACCGAAACCTCCTGTCTCATGCGTATCACATCTCGCCTGAATTGGCACCATACGGTCAAAAATGTGCCATGAGAGAGCAGCGATCATGCATTACATCGATCAGCCCCCGTGGGCTTGATCACGGCCCTGCGGCTGAACGGATCAGCCCAGACCAGATGTACATGATAGGTAGAGTGTGAATAGATTCATTTCAAGAGCTTCTGCTTTTTCTTTGGTTGTCTGAAGTGTGCCTCTTCAGCTTTCGATAAGGTACGTGCAAGCCAACAATGGCATGTATGCACATGCATAGTTCGGTCATCATCCACGGACTCATTCGGCTCTATTGCTGGCTCCACCCTCGATTCAGACACTCATCAACCTTCTCAAGGGGTTTTATCCACCATTTTCCATTCTTTATCATAACTGTTTGATTATATCACAATCGGAAGCAACAAGATGAGTCCAATCTTGCCGACCCGCCGACCCAATGCCATCCGAGGCAGACAGAACCGTCTCAGCACTGCACGTATCTTGAGATATTGCATTCTTGCACTCCTTGGATTGCTGCTATATGGTATGCATGATCAGTGGAACGTCTTCACTACTGTATTCAGACGCATACCAAATACACTCAACAGCCAACCCAGTGAGGCTCGGGGTCGCAATAATCTCAATAGCCTCACTAATGGTATCGGTATGGCTCCGAAGGATAACGGTAGTCAAGAGACTCTAAACTTCATCTCCACCTCTCCCACAACACAATATCCAAAGTTTGGGAAATGCACCGCATCGTTCGGGGACCCAGACCCTCCATATGAAGCCGCAATCGCCTCACACGCGCTCCACAACGAGATCTACGGCTACCCCCATTTTATCCTCCGCGAACATATGATCCGAGGTCTTTGGTCTAAGCACGGGTGGATCATGACTATTATCGGGCAAGAGCTCGCGAAGCCCGCGGAGCAGCGACTGCAATGGCTTCTTTGGCACGATCGCGACACTGTGCTCATGAACCCTCAGATACCACTCGACATTTTCGTGCCACCAGACCCTGAGTTCTCCCATATTCATCTCCTGGTCACGAATGATCGAAATGGTTTGAACAATGGCGTATTTATGGTCAGAGTCAACCAGTGGGCGTTCAAGCTCTTCACGAGTGCGCTGAGTATTCGAGAGTATCAGCCGGAGATCGTTCTGAAGTACACGGAGCAAAGTGCCATGGAAGAAGCCATCAAGCGAGTGAGGCTCCCCTTTTGCTCTCGATGTCGGACGGTGCTGATTATACAATAGCCGTGGTGGGCTTCGAGCGTGGCTTATGTTCCGCAACGCTGGTTCAATGGCTTTCCGCCCGATATCGAAAACGCTGGAGACAACAATCGCGCACATTCGCGAGAAGGTTCTCTTCTCATACATTTTGCATCGAATCGTGATGGTCTACGTCCCGAACGAATGGCACATTGGGGTGAGATAGCTAGAAATAGGACATCTACTTGGGAGAAGCCGGTAGACCGAACTCTATATCAAGAGGAGATTGCGGAGTTCTGGAAGAGGATGGGCAAGGGTGAATCTTACGAAAAGATTAACAAGGATATCGGAGGGAGGACGTGGTCAATTTCCAAGTGAATAGCAAGAGCGATTTAGCGCAAACCTGCACTTCGTACACTGCAAATGCTATCTTAATAGCTGACTTTCCTCACTGATTGTTAGGCAGTAAAGCTTGTTATCTAGAGAGTCGTTTTACTAAGAAGCAGTGTAAGAGAATAATCGATTGCAATTGAAATTGTCGAAAAGATGCACGGCATGTTGAATTGTAAGTTCTATCTCTGAGCTCAACTGCTTCTCTCAACCTGGTCCTTTTGTCGCTGCTCCGCCACAGTCCTCTGATACTCTACATACTCCTCTGGGCTCACGATAACCTCCCTTCCCTTCGGAAACTGGAATGTCCCCACATCTATCTCCTTCATCAAATCCGTGTCAGGATCTACTGCCGGAAGCACCCACTCATTGCGCATCAGACGCCCAATATTCAAGCTCACCGGAAACACAGTGAACTCGCTCTCCGGCTCAAGCCTATCTGCACTATCCTGGTATCCACCAGCTCCGCTCTGCACCTGATTCGACATCGTTCTCCGATCCGAGTCTTTGTCTTGAGGACCGATAGCGCGATACCGACCGAAGATCATAGGGTAAGAACCGAAGCAAAACGGTGAACCGTAAGGATCTTTGCGGCAGAGAGCGAGCATAGCCATATCAATGGCGTTTGCATTCGGAAGAAGTGCTTGATCGTACAGCAATCGTGCTGCACCTCGCAAGCTCACACCGTAGGCGGTCGTGGCAGTGAACTTGCTCATCTCCATGACGATACGCGTGTGCTCGCCTCCAAGCTGCTCGGTACTGAGATCTGGCTTGCGGCCCCAGGTCCGGCGGCTCTCAGCGATGACTGTGGGATCGTTCTCCGTGACCCAGTACTTTTGGAACCTGTTCGGCTTGTTGTTTGCGCCGGTGTGTCCTAGAGCGAGCAAGTCCCAATTGTCGCCGTAGGGAGACTGTAAGGGAAGTGTTGCATTCTGCAGTGCGCGGACACCGCGAGCGAAGTCGAGCATTTGGGCACGCAAGAGAACATCCCAGTCGACATCGTCCTCTAGAACTAGTGCCGAGTGGATGTTGTGCTGGAGCATGTGTTGATAGACGTTCAGATGTGCACGCCAGCATCCGTAGTCACCAGCAGCTTTCTCACCTTTCCAATACTACCTGTCATGAGCACGCGCCAGTATCGAATTTGCTATCACAAACTCACAGGAGGGAGAGCCTTCGTATGAATTGCACTGCCATTCACACCATCCACGATGTCGATATTCAGGCCCGAAGCCAACCCCATCAACGTCAAATAATCCCTCTTGTCCGTTCTGTGGGGCATCGATATTGCGTATATCTTTTGAAAGCCCAAGGTCGCGTTTTGAATTTGCCATATGGAATCGCTCTTCCGCTCATCGAAGTCCAGGATGGGTTTTACGCTTGTGATCGATCTTAATGATGGGCGATCGACTTCATCGAAGGCTGGTCCGATATGCATTGTTTCAACGGAGCTTCTACGAAAGCTCAGGTGCACGGTGAAGCAAGAGAGGAGAGTTATACAGACAAGCGCAATCTGAAGAAATGATCTCGGAAGCATTTTGGAAGAGTACGATGTCTGCATCTGCACGCTTCGTTCACAGTAGCGACGAGCTGCTTTGGATGGCCACGCAGCGAGATGCCACCGCTGCGATGCAGCACGCACCAACGCGTGGATTCTCCTGAGACTACCGCATACCACGTGCAATCGATCTAGGGTCCTATTTCTCGTCTCAGAGAATTTCCTTGCAATCAGGTTTGTGGCGTCGGAAGCTTGTGCTTTGCTGATCTGTGAAAACCGTGGCCACGGAGATGACCGAAACCCGCCGCATGGCGAATACTCTTCTGCAAAAAAGCATGGAGTGTCTCAGTTAGAATGGTGAATCTTGAGACAGGCTGATCTAGGTTCAAATGAACCCCTTCCAGCTGAGCCTTGTGCAGAAGTGCTACTACTTATGGTAGCTAACATCGGATATGAAGATGAACAGAAACAGTGGCTGCAGCTGAAGGCAGCAAAACGGGGTTGTTGGAACATCACCCAGGGGTCGCGCGTAGAAGGTGTGCTGTTTTGGAAAAAGGAACATTAGACCTAGTATTGCTGTCTCAAACTTTATGCATGCTATGCAGTGGCGCTCTCATGATCGCAAGGTGAGGATCGGATCATCAAAGAAAATGTGATGAAGCTTGATGAAGGTTTCAATGATAGTGGAAAATGCAAGTGCCTTTCACAAATTGTGACGGAGAGAGGAACGAAGAACGAACGACGTGAACGTTCTAGCCTGACGAGGACTACCTCAACGGCACCTGGGCAGAGCTAAGCTATGGTCACGTGATTGTGTCTGGCGCCGACCTAAGGTTCCAAGGTCAATCCCGTGCTCGAAATATACAGCTTTAGTAACTTCGTGACATGCTCCTAATCATTTGCACTAGCTTACGAGTCGCTTGTATGGCGCAACGTATAACGACCCGATGAAATCGCGAGGGGAGATGCACCGGATGTTCCCTGTTGTACACCATTGACTGATAAGTGCTGCTCACCAAACCCTCATGACAGATCTGATCTTATCTTAAAAGTGATATTGGTTCGTAATCTCATGAGTTTGGTTCTCATTGAGATATTTCCACGCCAGTGGGGTATATATACTCTGCTCCGTACGCTGCTCTTCCTAATTGCAGCACTTGAGTGGCTCACACAACGTCCCACACGTGAGCTTGCATTTCCCAGCTCCCTCAGTCTCCTGTATCTCTCCTTCTGTGTCGACGTCACTCCCATCAGCCAGCTCCGGCTGTAGCGTGACACTATGGATTCCGTAGGCGTGCAGACACTCGCTAATTATCTTTGCCCGACCCAGGAACTCTAGCACCTCAGTGTCCCGTACTACAATATGCGCACTCGCTAAGCTCTTCGTCTGGTTCAATCGCCACACATGCAGCTCGTGCACGCCCAACACGCCCGGAATGCTCTCGAGATCCTTCTTCACATGCTCCAGTACGACGCCGTCGGGTGCAGATTCGAGGAGAATGGTGCCAGATCGGCGGGTAAGTGGGATGGCGGTCCCCAAAATCATAAGGGCGATGTAGAGACTTATAGCAGGGTCGATGTAGAAGCGCTTGGGTGAATGCGTGAGCCAAATGACAAGGGCGGAGATGATTACGCCGATGTTGTTGAAGGCGTCGCCGAGGACGTGGATTAGGGCGCCGAGCATGCCGAGGTCACGATGCGTTTTAGAAGCGAGGATGTTATGGTGGTTATGCTCTGAATGATTGAGACCAGACAGCTCATCAGCGTGGACAGATTCCTCATCGTGGGCATGGCTGGACTCGTGTGCGTGCCCATGCCCGTGACCATGCCCGTGTCCGTCCCCATGATCGTGCTCATGCAGGAATATGCCGCTGATCAGGTTCAGTGCTAGACCGATGCAACCGACGATCAAGACAATCTTGGGATTCTCGACTTGCTTGATATCGATGAATCGTTCGATGGACTGGAGGAAGATAGAGAGACCAAGCGCAAGTAGGAAGACACCGTTGAAGAAGGCGCCGAGAAGGGAGGCGCGCGCCCAACCGAAAGAGAGCGCTACTGGTGCATCCTTACGTTCCTGCATGTGGACTGCGACGAGAGCGACTATGAAGCCGATCAGATCGGTCAGATAGTGGAATGCATCGGCTACAAGGGCAAGAGATTTAGTATAGAAGCCGGCTGTTCAAGGTTAGTAGTAGTCGCGGAATAGGATAGAAGACGTACTTGATATCTCGGCGACAAAGAAGGTGACCGATATTGCAATGACAGCCCGAAGACGAGTTTTTCGCGATATGTGAATGTGGGCCATCGTAATTGGAGATGTTGCTTGATGCCCGTCTCAACTGAGTGCGCTGAAGTCGTCGATGGCTCTTCCTTTTGCGCAAGGGCCTTGGACGGTCTGTGGAGCGGAGAGCGAAGTACGCTGCGTGGTTTTAACGGCGACAACAGGTTAGGGTCAAAATCTAAGCGAAGTGTCGTCTCATATGTCCCTTGGAGGAGCAAGTCTAAAAGTCGCAATGAAGCAAGATCAAGAGATCAGAAGGCTTGGCATGACAATGCTCGGGAAACTATACGCCACAATTAAATAGGGAGACGTTTGACCGTAATTGCTGGCAAAGTGACGATGTAGAAAGAAGCTTGATAGATAGACTGAAAACAGAAGGAGTGAATATCAGAAGTTGGTGGTGGCTAATTAAAAACTGAGAGGCGGTCAGTCGATAACATATCGCCGGTTACACATCGACCTTGCTGAAACAAGATGGGAATGGTTCGCGTCGCGTGGCCAAGCGAGCGCGAATGATGTTCAACGTGAGGCTTCCTAGACGCATATTAACTATGGCTCTGCGCGTCATACTGTGTGCTGTGAGAGCTGCTCTGGACGGGTAATGCAAAAAGCTTCGTGATTGACACGCGCTAGCCGTGGTTTGACGTAGCAAATGGCACAAATTAAATAACTCGTGCGTAGCAAGGGTCGTACAGAGAGTCGTAGCACGCATTGACTGAAAGAACTCAAGAACACAGAGCCGTGATGAAAACATGTTGTCTTTCGTGAGCAGACCTCCCAGAAGATGGTGTAGCTGAGTGGCGCCATGTGATCGCGCGGTCGGACTTCCCGAAGCGGGCAAGCGCCACCGAGCGATTAACGGTGACTGCCCCTCCGGCTAGACCTTTTCTCCATAAAAATCTCACTGGCATATATTCCTCAAGCGCTGTAGCCCCCCGCAGGACAAACACTTCCAGATTTAGTTCTCCGACTGACCAGGTAGCGACCAGCAACTGACGAACGACATGGGCAACGGAGCCAAGTAGGAGAAAACAACGCGCAGCCGCTATAGCGGGGTTACTGACGGCTCTACAGGGCACAGCAGAAGCGCGAGCGCGCCGGCGACAAGGGCCCCAAGGAAGCAAAGAGCCAGCTGAAGTCGGTGCGTATACGCTGCCTGTCGAAGTTGTATTTTCACACTGATTCGTATATAGAACGCCAGCGCACAATCCGTCAAGTGCAAGACATGCTTCCAGACCTTCCAAAGCACCACCGCGCGCAAACTGCTCACCGAGCACGCCTCCAACAAGCACACCAAGAACTTTGAAGACTGCTTCAACGCTGATGATGGCGTTGTCAAGAAGTAACGCGACGACCGGTGCTCAAGACATATACATTCGAACGATCGGCGGGGACGACTTTTTATTGCATGAGATACCAAATATGAGCGTGGAGTATGAGAGGACATGGCGTCGTCATGGAAGTAGGGCAATTAGAGTATATGACAGATGAATTCATGATTGGCAGACAACCTCTTTTACAATCTTACTACAATCGGTCGCCCAAGCGTGTCCCCAGCTCTGCACTGATAGAATGTCATAGCGCATGTGCTTATGTGGACTTTTGAGTATTCCACCATCGAGCCATCTTAGGTTTCTAGCATCACAGTTAGATCATCTCTAGGGGAAGAAGGTATGCCTTTCTTGTCCGCGGAGTCATATGGCTCTAACATTACTACATAGGATCAGTCATCTTGATCAAATTCGAGGACTTTATATCCTTCTTTTCCTAGAACGCGATTCATCAAATCTTCTTCCAAAGAACGCTGATTATTTCCCAATGTCAGAAAAACTTTCACCCTACATTGGCTTTTGCCAATCAACTCAACAAGTGGCTCAATGAAAGCATCCAAGCCCTCGATTATCTCGTCCAGTCGATCCACGACAATGAGAAGCCGTCGGACAAGCACCATCTCTACAATGTTCCCAAGTATGCGGAACAAACGTCTCAAGATCTCGGTCCGATTATCTGCGTCCACTTTATTGACGAATTCTATGTCGCGTTTCACCTGCGTGTACATCGCGTTGTTGTGGATCAAAGTTTCGCTGCGTGGTTCCCTCAAAATCTGAAAGATCAAACTTCTCAGGATACTGTGTGCTTCGATCCTAGTATCTCGACTACTCCAGTCATCGGTGAACCGGCAGAAGTGTCGTAAGAGCAGAGGTGCATCTTCTGAGAAGAGTTCATCGAAGTCCTGAACAATTCGTACTGGACCGGAAGACAGCCAGTTCAGATCACTCCTATCGACGAGGAGTGTGGGGTCCCGCAGAATCAGCAGATTGGTCTCGTCACTCTTCCGCCACGCTTGAAAGTCTGAGTTCTGGTAGAGAAGCCTGTCTACGTCGAGGGCGGATGTGCGTCGGCCATCGAACGTCTCCTTCAGGAGTTCCGCATATTTGGGAAGAGACGGATCGACGTTGGCCAATTCGATTCGCAATGCAGACTGCAAGTGTGTGAGCCGCTCTCCTAGCTGCTTCTGCTCCTCTTGTGTTCGGATAGCTGAGTTCATTAAAAGCAGTTCTCCATCATGCATAAGTTTCATACCTTCTACATCTTCTTTTAAACTTTGCACGTCTTTCTCTATTTTGTTCGCCTTGCTTTCAATCTTCTCCAGCCGAATGGCGTCAAGGGTCTTCATTTCCTGCGTCATGTCTGCAATGGCATCTTGAATGTCGGTAACTCTGCCATCGAGCTCCACGCTAGGTGGTCGGGCCACGACGTGCCACATCTTGCGGAAAGCACTCATCTTGTAGTATCGAATAGCAGTATAGAGAAATTCGATGCCCAGTCTGTACAGGTTGGCTGTAAGCAACTTCACCCGGTCTGTGGTGTATATTTCCTTAACCATCGTTATTTTGCAGTATTGTTGGTGAAGGGTGTGCAACATTCGGCTGATGAGCTCTTCGGTTTTTGTTTTGTTGACAGCGACCTGGCAAAAACGTCTTTCAGCAAGGACGTGGTATCCAGAGAAATATCGTTTTGCCTACCATTAGGAAAACCGACAGTGCACCATATGCGGCATCCCCATATCCACCTCCAGGGGCCGCGTTCATTATCTGGATAACTCCTGAATATGCTTGGACATAGCCATGAAATCCATTCAAGAATTCAGTGGTCCTGCGTTCCGCACGGTCGAACTTTCTGCGGCTGCTAGTGACAGCGGCCTGCCGGTCGGAAGCCTCATCCAATTTTGTCTGTAAGATGGTCTCGAGACTTTCGGTTGATAAACCATTCAATAGGTCTTTCTCTTTCCGCGACAACCTTTTCGACGCTTGTTTTGCCAGAACTTTGGTCTGCGGCTGATATGCCTCGGCATTGACGGTTCTATCGCGTTAGCGCTAGCGATACAGAGAGCCTCCAGAACCGACGACGTACTTGTTCACTTCTTCGCTCGTACCGTGCCAGAAAGTCCGAATCTTGGATGGCTCATATACAGGCTTTAGGAAAGACCTTCTCTCTCCGGACGTGGGCCCAATGCCTACTTCTGGCTTCTCCATTGTGTGGAAGGGTGGGATACTGGGAGGCAGCCCTCTCAACCCAAGGTGGGATCAAGGGAAACCCTGAATACGCCTTCGTCTATGCCCTCGCTGTCACCGGTCGTTACCAGCTCATGCACAACGTGCATTTGACAGGTTGATAAACTTGCATAACCCCTCACGGCTTTACGAGCGACCATCCAATCCCGGGTATGGAAAGTCAACCCGACAAGATTTTCATAGCAAGGCTGAGGTTCCGTATCTTACGTGAGCAAATACCGCAAGCGTCACTTGAAGCATTCGGGAATGCGTCTCGATTCGGTGATCCAAGGGGAATCACGTTTGACCGGGCCTATACATACCAGCTTCATGTACAGGAGGTGTCGCAGATGATCTGATTTGTGCAGCTTGCGGAAGTAACAACCCTCGTCCAATCAGTCGTGGGGCCAAGGGTCTCACTATCACGGAATTCCGCGCGCACAAGGCTGTGAACCATTGCCTTGTTCCAATTCCAGTTCGAACAGGCTAATATCAATCAGAGCCTATGAGAACCTGCACAATGATTACGTGCAGATCCCGTGGGAGGAAATGTATGGTCTCCCGCATACAAGAGGTGCTAAGCGATCTGTTCGGCTGGCTCAGCCTTGGGGTCGACTCACACACATATAGTCGGTCCCGTGAACGACTACTGTGCCTAGAATTTCCGAAGCCTATGTCTAGGAATCTTTAGGTCCATCATCATGGTAGAGCAAGACGAACACGTTGCAGACCATGGGAATGCTACTGTCTCGCGAGTTCGCTTGCTTGAGGCCAAATACATCGAGCTCCTCGAAAAGCGCATAGTGGAATTAGAAACCATAGTCGCAGGATCTCCGGCCAACGTATGTGAGCCTACTTCGGAGGTTGTCTTGTTTATGCTCATGTCAATTGCAGATCTCCGCCAATAACGCTAAAAAGCCTGGCTCCAAAGACTTGACCTCCAACGACCGGGTGGAACAGGTCAGTCTCCATCCATACGGCCTGCTTTAGACTGATCGTTGACTTTGAATTAGTTTCTCGCAAATGGAGAAGCCGCTAAGGAAGGAAGAAGGACCAGTGTCGGCTCCACAGGATCTCAGCCTCGTCAGACCAAGATCCGTTTCCGCGAGATAAGATACAACGAGACTACCGGTGTTGAAGAAGCGCAAGACGTACCTAACAACGAAACCGTTGGGATAGAACAGACCACGAAACCTAAAGATGCGCCCGATATCATCTGGACGCGCCGTTTTGACGAGAACAAGAAGTACCTACGATCTGAAGTCCAGATAGTAGGCGTGGAATTGCGCGACGTTTTTCGGGTCATATTTGCTGGCGATCCTAGAATGCATATCGCGGCGGTAAGTCACCAGGGCTAGGAAAGTTTCAGAAAGTGAGTTCCTAACGCGTACCCCAGGAAAACAGAAATGAACTTGAGCTGTTTAGTCCCTTTGAATCACTCCTACAGGAATGGGATCAATTGGAGAAGCTCGCCAAAACACCGACCGAGGATGAGCAGTGGCAGGTTCTAAGGCGTCAAATTGAAGAGACGAACCAGAAGAGCCACACACCATTCGTCGAACCTGAACCGAAGAAGGTTCTTGAGAAAGCCAGAGAGGATCTTATTGCTCTCATGGAGCGCATTCGGTCTTCGTCTGAAATCGAGCCCTATCTTTCTGCTATCAAGACAGTCCATACAAGCCGTACAGTTCATTTCGAAAATCTCTGGACCACCTTCCCACCAGGAGAATTGGTATATGCGGCACCCTTCATGAAAGAAGGTCAAATTTTCATTGTCAAAGAATGCGATACCGAGTCCGACGATGTGAGTGAATCTGGACGAACGAATAAGGACAGCCGGAAAGTCTGGGATCTTCACTGCTGGAGTTATGATTGGGATGGAAAATGCTTCACACGTGTTCCTGTCATGTTCAGGTTCGAAGATTTCGCAGGGGCCAAGGTCATCAATACGCTTCCTTGTCACCCACTACGCTACCGTTTCCCGGATGGCGATGAGGACCCTGAGCGAAAAAAGTTCGAAAAAGATCTTATTGAGCGAGGCAAGCTTTTCCGGGACTACTGTTCAAGGACGACTGGCGAACAAATGATCTACTACGAGGGTAATACCATATCACATGGAAGTGGCTTCCAAAGATTGAAGAACAAGTCAAAGCAGGTAAGACTGATCAGCAACTTATTGTTACCGCTACTTTCCGCTTTCTTGACTCTGACTTAGCTTGCACAAGACCTCCGAAGATATTTTTGCGTACTTCTACGGTCGCCGTCGCAGGAACGATACACCGTTCAAGACTTCTGAGCTAAGACAGGTAAGTCGCTTATGCCTTGTAATCGATCAAAGGCATTGATCAGACCCAGATAAATGGCCCCGTCATGGTGGATTTCAGTTCCTATCTCCAACATGCACCAAATGCGACCGCACAGGCTCCTATGGGTGATATTCTTCTTTCTTACAAGAACGACGAATGTAACTGTGGGTCATGCACTAGCAACGTCCCTCTCCAGAAGAACCAACGTCGGCATTTCGACAGGTTTGAGCTAGACAAAGCATTTGTGAGCGAGGAACAATACTTGCTCTGTCCGCCCCGTGTACTCGGGTATCATCTACACACAAGGACCTGGCTTGAACTCAACATTCGTCACTTCATCAAGAAGGAAACCCAGAATGAAGACGCTTTCAACCGGCTACAGTTAGACCCAAAGCAAAAGCAATTGGTCAGAAAGCTTGTTCAGAGCCATACAAGCAGCACTCAGAAAGCACCAATGATGGATGATATTGTGAGAGGGAAAGGCAAAGGTCTTGTCATGTTGTTACACGGCCCTCCTGGAACTGGCAAAACCTTGACAGCAGAAAGCGTTGCATCCTTGACAGGGAAACCGCTCTTTTCCGTTAATCCTTCAGATATTGGCCTCGAAGCAGCCGATGTGGAACACAACCTGGAGTCTCTGTTCGAGCTGGCTGCCAATTGGCGAGCCGTCCTGTTGTTCGATGAAGCCGATGTGTTCCTGGAATCACGCAGCTCACGCAACTCAGACTTCCAGCGCAACGCTACCGTTTCAGTGCTTCTGCGCGTGCTCGAATACTACCAGGGTATTCTAATTCTCACCACAAATCGCATCAAACAATTCGACATCGCTGTCCTGTCTCGTGTTAACCTTGGCATCAAGTACGAGCCGCTGGATCACTTGGATAAAGCCGCGATATTCGAGAATTTCCTCAACAAGGTAGAAGACAAGAACGACATCGAGCAACGTGAAAAGATCATTGATTGGTTTAAGAGAGACGGCGATGCAAAGGAATGGTTCAAGCCACTTAATGGACGGCAGGTTCGCAACGTGCTCTTCTCAGCGGCTTGTCTAGGCTCCGCGAAAGACGAAAAGCTCACGTTAGACCATATAATGACTATGGCGAAGTCCACGTTCAAGTTTCAAGATAGTCTCTTGTTCGAGATGCAGAATTGGACAAAACAAAATGAGGCTGGTCGCCATGATTACCAGTGACGGATTGTAGCTGTAATAGATGGTCAATCATGAATCATCTTCTACCACCTTCATTTTCTAAAATTCACGCAAACTTGGAGGGATTGGTCGTTTTCTCGTTAATCCTCGCATCCCATATATCTCCCATACAGCAGTCTTCCCATCCCAGGCCTGTTGTAGTGCAAACGTTTCTAAGAGAGGATCAATTCCATTCGCTCATGTTTGGTGAAAGCTTAATTCTAAACAAAGTAGAGTGTTCCAGAGCAAATCCTCGGGCGAGTACCAGCTCGGTGCAAGGACGCCAGAATCCTCCTCGGGACATCCATCCGTGGGATCATGCCCCTTGTGAACACAATGGATCGTACCTGAGATTACGCCTAAGAGGAGGCGTGGAAAAACAGACGGCGGAGCCTATAGCCATGCGCGAGAAGTGAGTACTGTAGTGGAGTTATAGAATGCCATGTCAGGCGAAGAAATAGGCGTGGTATGGTTTCAAGAGTAACGTGAGTGAGGCACGGAGGACTCCTAAGCCACTATCTGAAAACTCACCCGAAGCGATGATTAGTCTACAATACATACGTACCTAGGTATTCTGCAAAAGCGAGCAGAAGAGCAATCATGGCAGAAGGTGTATGTTTATATCATACCCTTCAATAGAACTCTTCATCGCCTCAATTATTTCCACTGCCGTTCAGGCTCGGCAAACATGAACAGATCAGTAGCCGCATACCCAATCTTCACCAAGCTAGGACCGCGCATATCACCCTTCGGTCCTCAAGACCCAGCACATGGTGAGCTGGTTGTTCTCTGCACGTGGCTTGGTGCGCGCAGAAAGCACATATCAAAGTACGTAGCGGGTTATCACCAGATTGCACCGCGCGCAAAGATACTGCTTCTCGAATCGAGCGTATGGAAAATCGCCAGCCGATACGCACGACAGTGGATAACCATCAGACCAGCGGCAGAAGTGGTGCTCGGAGTACTTGACGACTACGCCAATGCCAACGGATCCGGACCGAAACCCAACATCACGATTCACACCTTTTCGATTGGCGGTACCAACTCGGCAAGGCAGCTGCTCATCGTGCTCCAACGGCGGCTAGGATATGCCCTGCCTGTCACCGGTATTATATGCGACATCGGCCCTGCGCGCGGCACATATCGCAAGTCGTTACACTCGATGCTTCTATCTCTCCCTAAAGGGCTCTTCTGCCGAATTGTGGGACCCATTACTATCATGTTTGTCATTAACGTGCTTTTCGGCTCCCAGCTCGTTGGGTGGGAGAAGCCTGAGAAGATATACAGACGCACGCTGCTTGATGCACGGTATGTTGATTGCAAGAGGATCTGCTATGCAAATTCAAAGGCCGATGAACATGTTGACTGGGAGGATGTTCCAAGTCGCTCTGATGAGGCACGGGCGAAAAGCTGGGACGTCAAGGAGACGGAGTTCCAGGGCACGCCGCACTGCAATCATAAGTCGTATTATAAGTTAGAGTATTTAGACGTCATGGAGCAGGTTTGGAAGGGTGATTCTCTGGCTCCATGGTCGCCTGCATTGCTTAAGCCTACTTTGTGAGTAATTTGCAGCAATACTCTGAAAGTGGATCAATAGATAACACCTCTGAAATTGTGAAACTGATGCGTTGAAGAACGGCGCATCAGAGGCACTGATATCATTCTTCGTAAAGCTTTATAGTGATCTATGGAAATGATCAGCTGTGCACCTTTATATCAATACGTTATCGACACATTTGTCATTATAACTCACGCTACCCTGACAAGTGGGATCAGAATCCCATGCATCCTATCCTTCAGTTGCATGATGCCTTTCCCGGGTCAACTTCCACAACCTCTTGCGCGTATATGCATCATCCAAATTGCATCGACATTTTAACAATGGCGTGCCCGATGTTGGCCTGCACAACCCAACATGGGGGCCTTGTTTCAGCGGACATCCCTCTCGACTACGCCGCCTCCAAGCCTCACATTGCACTTGGCACACCTAACAAAAGACACCTCAACCCTCCTACATTCACGAACATCAAACACCCACCACAGTCAAACTACCACGCAAAATGCAATCTACAACCGCCCAAGTCTATACTGGTGCTCCGCACACCTTCGCAGACTTCCTACGCACGTCCTTCCTCAACCTCGCCGGCGTCTTCCTTTTGGCCATCCTCACAGACGGCGAGCTATCCCGCCATGACCTCGCCTGGAAGAAGAAAGCGGACGCTTTAGGCGGCACGTACTGCGAGGAGAAAATATGGCTCCCACGGGTCCTTGAGCGCCTCGTACAAGGGCGCGCTGAAAGCTCCGTACGTACCGTACCGTCTCACCTTTCGCATCCCATGGAGATGAGCTAATCTAGCTGGGATGCCAGGATTGCTTAAAGCGAGGCTGGCTGATAATGTTGGACCCGCCCATGCCCCTCGTCTTAGCCGCGCTCTGCGCCTTCGCAGCGGTGCTGTGGAAGTTGTATGACATGCAAAGACAGCGGTACCGGTACTTCACACGGTTGTTTTTGGGGTGGCTGGTGCCCACGGGGATTTCCGCTGGCGTGGTATTCGGATGGCGGGGCTGGGAGACAGCAGTCCTGATGCAGGTGCCGCTTGCAGTTTATGAGGGACTTGCGTTTAGTGCCATCAGTGCGATACTGAGAGCCGCACGGGTTGCGTATCTGGTGCAGAAGGCTAAAATGGAGCAGGGGAAGGAGGATGTAGAGAAGGCGGAGGTGGGAAAGGGGGAGGAGCATGGGGAGTCGGAGAAGATGATGTAGAGTACATATAACGTGGAGGCAGACGCGAGAAGAGATAGAGAAGGGTTCTTTTTAGAGCTTCTCGTTCAATACTCTCGGATGCCTAACTTCACCCACCCTCACCTTCCCCCAATCCTCCTCATACCCCTCCTCAACCTCCGGAAACGGTCCCAACGGCGTGATAGCCAAGGGATTTACATCCCCATGGCTCTTTGTATAGTTCTCCTTGATGTGCTTGAAATCCGTACTCTCCTTGAACCCTTCAACATGCCAGTAGAGATTCTTATGCCAGTTATTCAGCGTGGGATAATCGTGTCGCATCGTGCCAAGATTGGTCTTGAAGTGCTGCACATACACGGTGTCGAAGCGGATGATTGTTGCGTATAGTCGCAAGTCGAGCTCGGTCAGCTGCTTCCCGAGCACATACGGGCCGCCATTCTCAGCGAGGAGTTTCTCGATTTTGTTCAGGGCAGCGAAGAGCGGGACGACACCTGCTTCGTACGCTTCCTGTGTGCGGGCGAAGCCGGCTTTATATACGCCGGCATTAATGTGGGATTGTATCCAGGGTGTTGCCTCGTCGATCTTGGCCCGAAGAGGTTCGGGGTAGAGATCGATTTTCTTCGCCTCCTCGTCTAGCAAGCTGTTGAACGCGGTTGGGAGCCACCGGAGCATCTCCGCCGATTCGTTATTTACGATCCGCCCGGCTTTCTTGTCCCAGAGTAGGGGCACGCTGTATTTCCCCTTGTAGTCTTTGTCGTCCCGAAAATATACCTCGCTCAGAAATTTGCTGCCAAAGAGACTATCCACAGTAGCGCCGGGGTACTCATCGTTCGAGGATGGAAAGCGCCATCCACCACCGTCTTTGGGGTAAGGTTTCACGACATCAAGGGTTATGAAGGACGCAAGGTGTTTGATGTAGCGAACGAGGTTAACGCGGTGAGCGAAGGGGCAGAAGAGACCTACATAGAGGAATGTGAGCAATGTCCGTGAACCGATCTATGAAAGGACTAGGGGAACTTCGGCCGAAAAGATTTCAAGTGGTCGAACAAAGCAATTAAGGAACTATGAAGGGAAGAGAGCATATCATACCGATGTAGAGGTGATATCTATCTTTCTCAGGTGGGAACTCTCCGCCTTCTTCGATCTTTCCGTGCCATCCGTCATCCGTGCCATACTTGTGGATCTCGGGTGCACCCATCATACACTTTCGAAGCGAAACCTATAATCTGGGATGTGAGAAGAAGAGGCCAACAGTGCCGAAGCTCTGAGAGTTGTATGTAGTGATCTAGCTCCGGATGGCGCGATGATGTAGGTGGGGGGTGCAAGTGGGGTTTGAGTATCGGAGCAGCTCGTCCTCTCATTGGCCCACTGACCGCTTCGCCGCTTCAAAACAGGGGAATGACATTTTATGCTCACAGTCCAGCGTACGTTCACACAGGCTATCAGGATCACAAAAGCTCTTAAAGATACATCAATTGTCACAACGAGTGGAATTGTAGTGATACATACAACTAGTCCGCAGTAGCAGTTTCTGTATGCAACGGTATATCCAACGCTGTATTGAAGTTCTTTCGCAATATTGTCGACCGTACGGTCTCATTCGACTGTCCCAGGACAAGAGGCTGATCCATAATAGGGTTCAGATCGTCCCATGAGGGTTCGAATAGGTTGTTGATTCGGAGTGGGGTGGTAATTCCATGCCGAAGGCAGGAAAAGGGGACGAGCAAGCATATTGCTCATTTGCGCGCTCGCTCGCTAGATCGAGGGAATGGATTAGGAAGATGAGATATGAGGCTCCGTGCAATGCTGGGGATGATGTATGGGATGCTGAGACGCTGGAAAAGTGGGATGATTTTGCTGGAAGGGGGCACCGGTCGAGGCGGTCGGGGTATGTGTGGCAAGTATCCAGTTCGGAGCGACAGGCTGGGCAGCCCTTCGTCGAGTCTTCGGTAGAACGGAATCTTGGCTACGGTGAAATGCAACCTTCTGCAAGAGACATTGCGACAAAGTAGAGGATCGACTCAAAGAGTAGCTGCTCAATCCACACATAAAGACGTCCAACCTCGACCAGGGTAGAATGACATAGACAAAGTACAAAAATGAACAACAAAAGAACAATAGCGGCCCACCCCGCATTGTCCGAAAGCTAGGCCTTATTAGGCTCTCTGCCGCGTGTATCGCCGGGAGGCATGACTGGCGCATGATGGTGGTGATGATGGCAACCAGGGTGATCACAGCGGCGAGCTTGCACAGCAGTATTGGCTGGGCCGTCGTCATACTCGTCGTCATAGTAGTCTTCGTCTTGACCGTCCAGGGGCTCGTTCTCCGGACGCCGATCGTAGTCACCAGCTGGAACATTTTGTTGATTCTGAGCGTTGTTGGCGTTGTTCTGCGCCTTCTTGTTGACCTTCTTGCCCTTGCGACCCTTCATCCTAGCTTTTTCCAGCAATCGACGCTTCTCGGCCAGACGTTGGCGTTCCTTCCGGTCCTTGATCTCGTACTGCCTAATGAGAGCCACTGGAGGTCTGCCAAAGATATCCTCGTATTCGCAGAACTCACAGACCCACGCAGGATCGGGTGGGTTGTGGAAATTTTGGTATTCTTGTTCGATCCGACGTTTTCGAGCAGCATAGGCGTATAGCTTCGCGGCGCTTCGGCGAGGCTTTCGCGGTGCCGGTGCTTGCTGGTTTGGGGCTCCACCAGTAGCGGGAGCGTTCCTGGACTGGCGGCCTGTACCGTTCATGCTAGGACTTGTTTGCGTGCCTTGGTTGCTGACAGCGGGATTGTCAGGGCGGACCGGGGGGCGTGCGCGGGGCCCGCTTGCGGGTGGGGGTGCTCCTGCCGATGTAGGATACGCTCCGGGAGGTTGAGGATATCCGTTTTCCTGCCCAGGCCAGACCATATTCTTAGCCGAGTCAGAGCCGCAAGTGAAGGTAAACTGTGTCTTATTCGCGCTAGGCTTAGCCGCCTCCTGCTGTAGCAGGCTCACGTTCTCGTTGCCGGTGTGCGGTGGCGTCGCTTGAGCGTTGGCGATGGCGGTTGAGATGATACCTTGTTGATCTGAAGGTCCTAGAGATTAAATAGTCAGCGCACGGACTCCTAGTAATGGTCGCAATTTCCCAGTGAAAACCATACGTTTGCTGCTCGCTTTGGCGTTGGCGATGTTTGTCGAGTTATGCAAAATACGCCTCTCTGACCGTCCAGATGATGTACGTCCAAACCGCCCTCTACCTGCGCCCGAGATGCCCGCGCCAGCATTGTTATGCTGCGGTGTTGAAGGTGCCGATGTGTAGTAATTTGCAGATGAATCCCTGCCGTCTAGGCCAGCGAGCTCATCGGGATGCGATATGCCCATGCTGGCCATCTCTGCAGATAGGCTCGTGGGATGAGTGCTGACACCGCCCATGTTTGGAATTTTCCGTTTCTTCTTGTTGTTCGTATTCTCAAAAGACTCGTAGCCATCCACCGAAGACGATGTTGACCCCGGCTTGTGATATGCGCCCACCGCGCCTGTCAGTGTTCTACCGGGCAGATTCCGGCTGTAGTGATAGCTCGGAGATGAGGGTAGAGGCAGACCGTGCTCGTCTGTAAAGCCCTCTTCCTCCTCGTCGCTCTCCACCTCGGAATGATTATGCCCACAGTGACAGGTGTGGTGGTCGCTCGCGCCCTCCCTGTTCAACGTCCTGCTCCTCTCACCGGCTGAGTAGGGAAAGTTGAAAAGCGGCCCTGTGGAGGGTGGGTTCGGCGGGTATATAATAGTGTCGGCCTGCTCGGGCGACATGCGATCGCGCAGGCGCCGCTTGGGGAGAGGGCGGATGGGCCGTTCGGGGTACATGGGGGACGCTGTGTCCGGAGACGAGCGCAGCGGCGAGGAGCGATTCCACTCGTAGCCTACGAAGCGGAGAGGCAATGTCAGATAGGCCGTTATCGACGATAGAATGCCCACCGAGCTCATGTTGGGTGTGAAGGTGTCGAGGAGGGAAAAACAAAAAATTCTGGGGACCTTTCACGGAACCCCAATACTTACCAGCCGTCGCCGCTGCCATATTGGCAATCACCTCCGCTCCTGTCCAACTGTGTCGCGCAGGCCGCCGCCACTTCCAAACAGTCCAATGATGCTTTTATTCAACCCAAGCTCTGCACACCGAATCAGCACAATTCAGCCACCCACAATATTCACCGTAGGGTCCCGGATTTTCTATGTCACTGCTCGCGTGCCAGGATGGTCGGGGGTTGCTGAAGATGTGACGCACCTTTTTGGAGAGGACGGTGTGGGCCACAGACGGTCGGTACTGGTGGCAGGTTAGCGGAGTCTGGTCGGTCGGAAAGCCCCTCGCTTCGATAGCAGCTGGCTGACAGTGTATATGCCGTGCCACGGAACCCGGGATGTCAACCTACTGCAGCCTGTCCAAACGATATGTTCCAAAGTATCAGTCGCAACGTGTAGGGAACGGTGGTAGAGGTGTCGACTGTCCACCCGCGCGATTACAGATCCACCCAATGCCAAGAGCACACGCTGGCAGAATGAGGTGGCTCCGCTGTGGCCAAACCACCAACACTTCGGCAAATGAATAGCTCGACTCGGAGGACTCGGTTCGTGGACGTGTATGGTGTGCGACGATGATGACAGAGGTACGTGAGAGCTGTTGAGAGGGACTGGGTTATCTACGTTGACCTGCATGCATGGTCGGCCTTCCTGTAGACCGTGCAAGGGGCGCTAACATCAAAAGAGGATTGGTAATATCTCCTGGCTTCACGTCCTCGACACTACTCGCCACATTTGACATTACTTTTCCCCTTTTCGAGGCCTCGAGGCTGTCGAGGAAACCCAACGAACGCCCTAGAGCTGATAGCATACTCCCGCTTGCTTCCACGTTCTGTGCTGCCTAACAAGGCGCTCGTCTTGCAGGAATATTCTACCAAACCTATTGCGTCTCAAACAGTTCTGCCCCATCAAGTTGAGGTGACATTCGAGCACCTCAACAACGATCTTGCGGGCCGCCGGATCTGAAGTCGGCATCTCTGTCCGCACATGCACGTCGATGCAGGTTGGGCTGGATCCACCTCGTCGTGGGGGTATCTGCTGCCTTGGCTTCGATATTCTCCGCAGGTACAGCATATCATTATGCAGCATGTTGATCTTCGCAGGAGAAGCACCCAGAATGCCTGATTCAATGTCGAAGACATTGTCCGAAGCCAAAGCGTTCATAATCCAGTAATGCACTGCACGTCAGGCACCGACATGTCCGTTGATCGCTTGAGCACCTTAGTAGTCCTACAAGTCTCATTGATCGTAAAGGCTAGCAACTCGTGTCCTACAGGGTCTCAAAACCCCTTTCATAGTCCATTTTATTTGACGCGCAAGTTCCCGCTCTCTACCCAGCGAGGCGATCACTTGCAGGTTCCTCTGTAAATGCATGGCCACGTGAACTAAGCTTTCCAGGGTCGCGCTTACCCCGCGACGCCTGTGTAACATGTGGCTGCGTGCCTGGCAATCCCCAAATCCAAGCTCTCCACACATTGTCACCAATGTCATCTCATCATGGACCACTCTCGTGATCCTTGCCCGTGGGTTGCCCTCAATGACTTCGGTGGTGCGTTCTGTATGGGGGTATGTTGGCCCAAAAGCTACGCTGGCCAATTACGTCATTGCGATGCTAACGATCCGTAGGCAGTGGGCGGAGCGATCTGGCATGGAGTGAAGGGCTTCCGGTATGTTCTGTCCATGGAGTACAAGAGGTAGTGTAGATGTCGTTGCGCATACTGACCGCGATGTGTAAAGTAACTCACCCTACGGCGAGCGGCGCATCGGCGCGATCACGGCCATCAAAGCACGCGCACCCGTTCTCGGTGGGAACTTCGGCGTCTGGGGTGGACTATTCTCCACTTTTGACTGCGCTGTAAAAGGCATCAGGTGCGCAACACACATAATGTCGATAAAATTGTGGTTCGTGAAGGTTGACGAGGTATAGAAAGAAAGAAGATCCCTGGAACGGAATCCTCGGCGGTTTCTGCACAGGTGCTGCCCTCGCTGTCCGAGGCGGTGCTAAAGCTATGAGAAATAACGCCATTGCTTGTGGTGTGCTCATTGGCGTTATCGAGGGTGTTGGAATCATGTTCGGACGGATGATGGCTGAGAATACACGGTTGGAGGCGCCTCCACCTCCACCGCAACAGCAGCAGGCAGCGATCGCCTGATTTAAGGCAGCACCATGAGAACACGACGGAACGGAAATGGCACAATTATCATACGTATATGGAATGGTGTATCGAGTACGCGACTTCTAGTTTGGTCGCGCTTTTGTAAGATTTCATTCCATCATTTGCAAGACTCGCTATGCGTATGATTGGTCACCTTACATTGTCCTCCTCCTCTCCCTTCATCAACGATGAAACGCCTCACCCTTTTATGTCCAAGCCATTCCCTCCTTATCCCAATCCTCGCTCTTGGGTGGTTCTTCCTGCACCGATCTTATAAACGCTGTAACGGAAAGTGTGAAAAAAGTGATATATGTGAATTGTTCCATCGTAGCGGAAAGGACAGCCGAGAAGCAAAGGAATGTAGAGGACACGTTTGTAGTTTAGACGCGCCCAACACTGCTCAGATTCATATCAGGCAGTCTGTTTTAATGTCGAGTTGCACTTACTCCACGTTTGTTGCAGGTACTTCATAGCATGTGATGTTCGAGATACAGACATGTTGCATTGGACTAAAGCCGACGCTCTTCAACTCAAAGACTATGTTATGTAACATCTCGCGTACGGTTTTATGATTGAGAAGCAACATGAATTCTGTGAGTGGCATTACGTTCTTGTGAAAGGGGACTTCCTATCTTATCCCGCGCAGTATCCTGATGTAGCAAACGCTAATCACATATTATTAGCGTGTTAGTGTACTGTCGGTAGCCTCAAAACACTTCATCAAAACACTTTACGTCAGCCGAATAGGGAGTGCAAGGTGCTAGCCCGCACTATCTCCGTCGTTTACTACCTTTACTTGAGTAAGTAAGTGAAGTATGGTCGTGCTTAGGTATGACAGACTGCTTCTACTGTCAATCTAGACTCCCGCGGTACACCGAATATTCTTCCCTTCTACACTATACTACTACAAATAGTTCACTGTGGGCCCCCTCGACCCTTCTTGGCTCTTGTTGCTCCTCATATATCTCCTCAGTGTACGTGCTCTATGCCCGCTTCTATGTTGGTCTACAACTAAGATAATGCCTGTCTCACTTTGAGGACAGTTACCAGGTCGGATCTGCTCTTGCCGTTCACTGGTTGAGTTCTGCCTAGCTCGCCTCTGCCCCAGCAACGAGCAGATTTTCGCTCCTGCCAGTCGACCCACGCCACCTTGAGAGATATAAAAGCGCTGACACTGCATCGACCTTCCAGAGCCAACTCATAGCACTTTCAGACACCACCACCATAAACATGAACCAGCCGCACGACGTGAAGGTCGTGCTCAGTCATGACCGCAAATACCCTTTCCACGCAAGCACCCTAGCACGCAGCAGCGTCTTTTTCGCGGACCTACTCACGGAGCCTAGTGCCGCGAGACTTAGCACTAAAGCAAAGTATGCGGGCATCAGCACGCGCTGGCTCGTTGAGCTAGTGGAGCTGCCGACCTCCCAGTATCCCGCCGGTCAGCTCGAACTTATCGTAAGTTGCGCCAGACGCACTATATTGCACTTGGAAGAATTGTAAACGTTCCGGCTTGCCGACTGTTCTTCGCTAACGGCATATTTGATAGGAGCTCAACTCTCATGGCGAGCGCGTGGACGGCTTTGCTGGCCGCGTCATGAACGAGAACGGACGTGTACCGACTAAGATCTTTAAGAATTGGGAGCGTGTTCTCTATGCATTCTACGGCAAGGAGATCCGCATCGCTGACGATGACATGGGCGCTGCACTCGTGGACTGCATCGGTCTGATCGAGGTTGCGGAGTACCTTGGCTGTGTCGCCTTGATCGGTAGGTTCTTCTTTTTCTAAACTACTTCCTGGGTCAACACAGCACCATTAGCAGTAACTGGCTAACGGGCTATCATCACAGGCAAAGCCGTGGAAGTCGCACTCCTGAAGCACGGCCAGGCGCTCTTCCGTTCGATCCAGGCCAACCCGCAAGGATGGGCCAATATGAGTTTCCGCATCCAGTCCGAAGTGATCTTCCGCGAGTCCATCATTCACCTAGCGGGTCACTGGAATTACTGGAAGAAGAATCGCAACGCGATGTTAGGACTGGCTAGGACCCCGGGTGCAAAGCAGCTGGCCGAAAAGTATCATCGCCGTCTCCTTGAGAGGTCTAGGGCACTGGAGGGTAAGCTGGCCTCGCACTACCCTGGTGATATCGCGGTTCCGAAGCCCAACGACATCCCTATCAAGGTATTGCTGCTGAGTCCAAGGTACATGATATATCAACTAACTTACCACAGCGCGAAGAGTATGCAAAGGACATCCTGATCTGGATGGCACTAGCCTGGTTCCGCCACTATTTCACGCAGCGCCTGATCGCCGACCGAGGCCACAACGCCGACGATGGCGGGTACGCACTGTACAAGGCCATTGGCACCGGCGGCGACGCCTACATGGACAAGTCAGTCATCTCGCAGTTCCACACCATGTTCCCCATCACGAAGAAGGCCATCAACGTAATCGAGAACCACATTTGCGAGCTCAAGGAGTGCATGTCTGATTGGGTTGAGAGGTCGAACCTCATGAAGAGCAATTGCCAGCTCAATATTGAGAAGTACCCGGTCGGCTACATGACCTGTGTTGAGTTCGAGAACGGCGACTTTCCTTGGCGGAAGGGTGAGCGGGAGGAGGCTATGGCGAGCAAGAAAGGCAAGCGTCCCGGAGGAAACGATATCGCGCAGCGCAATCTGGAAGCTGCCAAGCGTCACCAGGAGCAGCGCGAGATTAGCACGGACTCGGAAGATGTGGCGATCGACGAGGAAGAAGACGATGAGGAGCCAGTGCGCGCTCCTAAGCGTGGCCGACTCGCGTAGCTTCTGGCCGGCATCTTCCTGGTGTTTCCTCTTGATATGGTTTGAGCTGTTAAGTTGTACCTCGCTGGAAGTTCAGCTGTTAGACTTTCTCGCAAAAAGGCGGTCTTCTGGCGTTGGAACAGTTTGGCGTTAAAGGAAATTTGACTTTGTACAGTACAGCCTGGTGGTACTCTGGCCTCCCACCCAGGCCTTAATCTACCTCCACCCTTGTGATATCCTCCTGCTCTTCGAAACCCATACACCCTCCATTCCTGCCATTCCCAATTTACTCGTCCTCGAATCCGCTCGGTCTTGGCCTTGGTCCCTTTGGTACTGTGCCCAATTAGCAAAACATCACACACAACTTCCTTCTATCCCACGCGCACGTACTCGGATATGTCTGCGGCACCTTTGCGATCCTCTCATAACCTAGGTATTTCCTGGTCGGCACGACGACAGCGATAGTTCCCGGGCCCGCGAGGCCAACGCAGATGGAGTAGAAGTAGGCGGGCTTGTTGACGGACGCCCAGCGGAGGTAGCGGATTGGCTCCTTGAAGAAGAAGGGGGCAGCGGTGGACATTGTGGCCTTCCATGGCATTAGCATTTTCCCTCAGTAATCAGGTATGTAGGGAAGCTTACAGTATGTGTCCCGCGCAAATCGTGCTGTCGCAATGGCTTGAGCTTCACACTGACACTGGAGTGATGTTCGCGGTCGAAGCTTAGCTTCCCTCGGGCGCCACGTTTCTCCGCGCGCCGCGTGGGCCCGGCTTGGCAAACGCATACGTCTCCAATTGAGCTCCCGCCGCGTAACACGGTTGACAAGCTTCCACTTCACCACAACGCAGACATGAGGTGGTTATTTTCTTTCCTGCTGCTTGCCCTGCTGGGCGCGGTGCAGGCGCTGAGCTCCTCGGGGCAGAGATTGCTGGTTATTCTCGAAGAGGAGGCTGAGAAGGAGAAGTACAGTGTGTTGTTGGAGGACTTATCGAGTATGTTCGATTTCTCTCTTGATGTCTGAATGCTTGAGCAGTGAGAGGTCATATATAATGTCCTTGGAAGTTCCATTTTGGTGATCGAATTGAAGCTCAATCAAGATTGGGCTTCTTAAACGACCATCTTGCTCCGACTCGAGATGAGTTCGAAGGTCACAATACTTCTTTACCCTCAATGGATTACTGACCATTAGACTAGGTCGAGGCTTCCACACGACAGTACAATCGCCCAAAGCGGATAAACTGTCACTCTTCAGACATGGCGAACGCGCCTACGACCACGTAATCCTCCTTCCCGCCAAATCGAAAGGCCTCGGTCCCGCCCTCACCGCGAACCAATTCCTCGACTTCATGAACAAGGAAGGAAATGTCATCGTTGCCTTATCCAGTGAGCACGCTACACCATCTTCCGTTCAGTCGCTGCTTCTCGAACTCGACATCAACGTCCCGTCAGACAAGGGCGCTTTGGTAGTCGACCACTTCAACTACGATTCTAGCTCCGCTGCGGATAAGCATGATGTTCTCTTGCTACCCTTTCCGAAGGCGATCAGGCCAGATATCAAGAACTACTTTGCTGGTGAGGGGCTCATTGCAGTTCCCCGCGCTGTGGGCCAGACACTTGGCAACAACTCGCCGCTCATCCAGCCGATTCTCCGCGCTCCGAGCACTGCATACAGCTACAACCCCAAAGACGAAGCTGATGTTGCTGAGGACCCTTTCGCGACCGGCGAGCAGCTGAACATTGTTTCCTCGTTGCAGGCCCACAACTCAGCGCGCTTGACTGTCGTTGGTTCTTCGGAGCTGCTTCAAAACAAGTGGTTCGCAGAGAAGGCCACGCTCAATGGCCAGGCTGTCAAGACCGCCAACCGCGAATTCGTGCAGAAGGTCACTGCCTGGACGTTCAAGGAGACGGGTGTCCTGAAGATTGGCAAATTCTTGCATTACCACGACGAGGGTGTGAGCAAGAAACTAAATACCAGCCTTGCCGTCCCAGAGCACAACCCTAAGATCTACCGCGTCAAGGAGGACGTCGTAAGTTATCCTCACCGACACCTATATACCTCTCAACCGGTACTAATCATCTACCTAGGCCTTCCAAGTCGAACTTTCCGAATACGAAAGCGACCATCTCGCGCCCTTTTTCCCCGCCGAAAACGATGCCCTCCAGCTCGAATTCAGCATGCTCTCCCCCTTCCACCGCCTCAACCTCACCCCCATCTCCCAAACCGCAAACTCCACCATCTTCGGCGTCTCGTTCCGTACTCCCGACCAACATGGCATCTTCAACTTCCGTATCAACTACCGCCGCCCGTTCCTGTCCAACCTGGATGAGAAGAGGCAGGTCACGGTGCGTCACTTTGCGCACGATGAGTGGCCGAGGAGTTGGCAGATCAGCGGCGCGTGGGTCTGGATTGGGGGTATTTGGGTTACGGTTGTGGGATGGGTGGCTTTTGTGGCGTTGTGGTTGTATAGTGCGCCGACGGAGAGAAGCGTGAAGAAGACGCAGTAGATGTTATACATATGGAAGGATTATGATCTGAAAACCCCCGGCATGCACGTAGATGGAAAAGGAAGGATGGCAGAGGATAGCAAGTGATTCCCAAGCGGGTGATGCTGGAGATGAGGTGTATATTACATGGAGTTTAGGCATGTACGGGAATATCAAAAGCGCAAGCGCGCGTTAGAGCTACTAAAGCGGGTGCCATACTATCTGCGATACCTGCTCTATGTTCCAATACATAAATCGTGTAGCTACTTCACCTTGAGGGCTTTGACGACTTTCAGGTTAGTAATTCTCGTATTTCTTCTGCTGCGATTTGTGGGCTGAAAACCAGGTGTAAAATACGGTCAGCCAATGTGGTGGCGCCTTGAGCGCCCGCGCATGATCGCCACTTTGCTGCCTGCTTCCTTCTCTCCTCGAAGCTACTCAGCCTAGAAACAACAACCTCCCTCAATATGTCGGAAAGTTCGACATATCAGCCTCTCAACAAGGAAAAGAAGGAGGTCCGTGTTCTATACCTTGGAGACTTCGTTTCTGGACAGCCTTATGGTTATGAAGAGCAGTGCATCTCTGGACGACTGGTGCACATCAGCCTTGCGGATGAATATTTGCCATATTATGCCCTGTCCTATGTGTGGGGTGATCCAGCACCTGTTTCGGCGATCGTCCTACCTCAGGGAGCGTGTATTCCGATGGGACAGAATCTTCTCGTTGCGCTTAGTGAGATACAAAGAAATGATTTCTTGCCTGTAGGTAATGTTTCCATGACCGGACCCGGTCTTATTAATGCGTTGTAGGTTAACATGCCCATTTGGATCGACGCAGTATGTATAAATCAACACAACATTTCGGAAAAGAATTGGCAAGTTGCGCAAATGGGCGCTCTATACTCGACAGCCGCAAAAACTCTCATCTATCCTGGACCTCCAGGAGCAGATTCTCGCCAAGTGATGCAATTCTTGAATGATGTTGGTGGGCGGGTGCTTGAAATGTGGAAAGATTCCGTGTATCGTGCATTCCTTTCCATACCAATTGTGGATGAGTTAGTGAAACACGTCGAAAGTTACGATCGTATACCAGAACAGTTCGGTATCAGGAAAACAATATGGAAATGTTGGGGTCGGCACCGTAAACGATCAGCTCTCCGTCAGATCAACACGATTATAAGCTCTTCATCAAGCAGCTCCTGGACTCTTATGTCAGGGTTCATGCGCCTACCTTGGTGGAAACGTGTTTGGGTCCTCCAGGAGCTGATGCTATCGAGATCACCATGTTTCGTACATGGCGACCAAGAGGTTGACGCCGGGCGTGTCTTTGCCTCGCTTCTTTTGGTGCAAGAGATTCATTACTATTTCATCAGTTTGAATGCAAGTTACTTCCCAGCTCCCAACACCGCTCTATCGGGTGTCACCATAAATAAGTGGAGAGGAAGCGGACCTGATTTCGCGATTTACATCAGGAATTTGGTCAATGCTCCAGCAGCCAGGCTCCACAATCTTCAAGGCGCGATCATTTCAGATCATGGCGCTATCCCTACTGGAATCACACACTGGACCCTGGGATCCGTACTGATGCATGTAAGGTGTCACGACACGCCCAGTATGGAAGCGACCAACCCAGTAGACTATATATACGCATTACTAGGACTGGTATCGTCTTGGCCACTCCATCGAGCACCTCTTTCACCGGACTATTCTCTCAGTCCCTGCCAGGTGTATTCTCAAGCCGCGGTTCTGGTGTTAGAAACTACATTATTGACCAATCATACGCTCCTTCGACCAGCAACTCTTCCGAAGACAATTGCAGATCTAGCATCATGGGTTCCTGACTGGTCCTCCGATTGGCCTGATGTCCAAGTCGCGAAATCCTGTGGTTTTGACAAAGTTAATCAAAAGGTGTTATACAACGTGTCATCTAACAGTCAGCATCTACTCACAATATCTTGTTACGTGTTTGGATGCATACAGACGCTCGAAACCCCATTCAATGCTTTCCGAACCCCCAATGGGGATCGTGTCAATAGTTCAGGAGCAATATATGAATGGCTGCGCTCGATACATAGCTTTATTACTGACATCTCGGCATTGCCTAACTCAGGGAACGGGCTCAAGCAGGACATACTTGTAGTTATGGTGTTATCGCTTTGTTCGCGGGCGACCAGAGAGAATTATTTAGCACTTTTGTCACCAAATCCTACTAGTATTCACACTGTTGAGAAACAAGATCGCATTTGGATTGTTCGGATACTGGAAAAGATTATGGAGACGTTGTCTCAGGCGTTGAGGTCAGCATCCAGCATGAAGGCATACAGATCAGAGCCAAAATCTATCGGCATCCTCCATAATTACGTCGAAGTAACCATCGAAGAACATTATCTCGAGAACACCATCATCCAGACAGAACAGGGGTACATTGGCCTTACGAGGGACACGGTTCGCAAAGGGGATCTGCTAGTGCAATTCGACATTGACCTGGGCATACATTTCATTGTAAGACCTCAAGAAGATATGTACGAGCTGGTATCTATGGCATATGTACCACAGCTCTTCAGAGATCCGTCAATCAAAGGGGAAAGAATGGAGTTCACGCTATGCTGATAATCATCTGGAAGGCACAAGCAATACTGATGGCACATCCTCTGGTCTTTACGACCTCTGGGAGCTATGAGAGACGGGCAGCATCGGTCCTATTGTTGATCGAAAATCCTGTACCGGCACCCTGCGGCCTATTTCGACGATTGCGAGCTTTGGGAAGCCTTGATTGCCACCAAAACCAAACCCCGATGGAGTACCAGACGATCTAGCAACCTTGGCGCACCCATGTCAGTGGTTTCAATCAAAGACAGACACCAATCGCATAAATGAGTGCCCGTTCATGGCATTCAACATCCGAAACCCTTTTCTTCGACGTAAGGATGTAGATTAACAAGCAAGCCTAATGAAATACAAGAGAGAATACCCCAGCTTCCGCTTTTAGTAACGGTCTAATGGATGATCGACGGTGTTGAAAAGGCTGATAGTGAAGGCCCGGGGCTTTGGCCACTTGAAAATGTGGTTTTGGATATGCGTCGAAGGAGTAGGCGGTGTTTCACCAGGATAGATTATTGGAGAAGGCACGCAACTTGCCTTGATTGCCATCGGCCAACTGGGGGTGACGTGTGTATGACGGTGAGTGTACCTGTGGTAGGTGCCTCGCATGGGTTGACAGTAGTGTTCGATGTTTGTATATTTACGTTGAAAGCGACATATAAAGGGAAGAACACTCCTATTGATTCACTACATCGTTATTTGGCTTGCGCTAGAATGGCACATAGTTCGATTTCCAGATGATTACGTATCGCGTGCAAATTGTCCGGCCTGCTCAGGTTGTACATATGCAAGCCTTAAATAATCTTTGTCGCCATCCCAAGCCGTATTGTGACGAAAGTTTCGTTGTCCTGACGAAAAAGCCTTACAGCCTGTGTAAATTCAAAGCATCCATTGAGTTGTAGGGAGGCCGGCAATACGAGGCTGAGGATACCTGCACACCATCTCTTAAGCGAGGCGATCGAGGCGGCTCTTACAGCCTTGCCCGACCAGCCTCGCGCAGCATATAAGACATTCAGCCTGCCCCAGGCATGAAGCTCAGCCCAGTAGCTTACACTGTAACTCTATACTTCTGCATCGCCGAGTTCTGAGACCCAGTCAAACGTCACGTTGTCGCCATGTCATCACCCATATCGTCACCTTCCGGTGGACCGCCACCGAAGCGCAGCCATACTGGGGCGACAGGTTCCTCAAAAGCCTTCACACCCCCAGCACGTGCACAAAGCTTCGCATTTTTCTCTAGGAACAAAAACAAGAAAAAGTTGAAGTCCGCGAGCGTATCGAGCTATCAATTGGAAACGGACGATAAAAGAACTCAGTTGGAGGATTGGTTAATAAGCAGATTTGGCGTGAGCAAGGCAGAACTGAACCTGGAACTCGTACGGGCACTGTCCGGTCCTCAGGCATCGTAGGCTGATTGTGCGAGCAGAGACGCGATTTCTATATATTTAAAATCCCGGAACAGGATAATGTGACAGAAGTAAGTCCATCGGTGGACGCTTTTGGTTTTGGGGCTGATCTTGAAACAGGATGACGAGAAGGCTGTTGAAGACATGCGAGACTGAGGAAGGCATTGGGGGCGCACTAAGCGGGGTAGAGGTCGCGGTTGTCGCAACGACCGCCAATCCGGAGATACTGCTCCCTAGCATCATAAATGAGCTTGTACGAATCCATCACGCCTAACTTGCGACCAAATTATTGTTGCCTAGAATGCTTGGTGTCGCCAAGCTGTGAACTACGCAAGTGTTGCCCTCATGCGCCCAGATGGAGTTCGCCTGCATGGGTGGCTTTGAGGCGTGCTCAGCCGCGCCGCAGTTCAAGTTCCGTTGTCGTGCAGCTTGCGAGACCATGTCACCGGACAAGGTTCGAAGGCTTAGATGGTAGCCTCGGCGGCAACACTTATCGACACTGCATTTTCTAGTGCCAATGAGGAGACATCGGGAGCTGGAACGTCTTAAGCGTGCTTGCCCGGTGGACATCCGCATCGACGTCTGACATCGAGATGGCCCAAAATGTACAGTCGGCTCTATTCTCCCAATCATATGGGAGATGTTATTCTTATCCGCAGAATTTGATCCACAAGACTTCATACAGGGGTGTTTTGAAAGCTTATGACACGCGGTTAGAAACAGCCGAGCCGCCTTTCCTTACACACGACGAGAATGAGGTTAAGGTACATTTCCGTGAATGGGATGATAAGAAGCAACGTATGTCACCCTTTGATCGAAAAGCATGGTTCAATGCTAACGAAAACCAAAGGATTTTTCGACTATGAGGCTATCAACGAGGAGGCGCTTCGATGTCATTTAGGGGAACAATCGCATACTGATCCTTCCACTGGAGCAACGATATGGAACCTGTTGCCGTTGAAAGATCCTAAATGCCGATTTATGTGAGTTCAATTTCCACAGACCTGCACGATGTGCCAGCTGACTCAGAGAGATTTCTTTACGGCCAGAGCTCAACAAAGCCACTGAAAATAACGCCCAGAATGCTAAAACGGCTTTTCTCCTACCATCAAGTCATGCCAGCCATGATCGACTTCTTGAGTGTGTTTGCGCAACCGCCACAAAAGCGTGAGATAGGATTCAGCGGATTCTTTGACCAGGTAACACTGTCGCAGAGGAATACTGGGGCAAATGTAGCTAGCGCGCCTCAGCACGTGACAGCAAACAGCAAACAACACATAACAGTAAGGGCGAATGCTCCCCATGGTCCTGCCGTAAGTATATTGGGCCGAAGTGGGCGCCAATACCAGATGTGCTACAACCTCAAGAGGGTAGCGAGGACGAGGGGAAACGCAAAGAGTGCGATCGACGATCAGAACTGGTCCATACAGCAAAACGAGTTTCATCATCAATTCGATGTCGTCGAAGGTACTGCGCTATGGATCAGTGCCAAAGGAAGAGTTGAAGACTATCGTGATGAAGTACTGAGTTTGACCGGAGGCATCAACGGCGATAAGCCAGAGGACCTCTCCTTCGACACTCGTGAAGCATGTTTCGCATCTAGCCTTACAGTTCATCTCATGAATTGTCATTGGGCTTCCCAAGATTGGCGAGGTTATGTCAAGTACCTCGAGGATGCTATTGAGCGAAAGGTGAGCTATGCTGTTTCTATGTTCGCCACCTCAACACTAACGAGTCTAAGACACGACACATCTTGGTCGGTGACTGGATCAGTGATGAGTATGGCCCAAAGAGCCTTCAAGATGTTCAATTCTTCGAAGAAAAGGCCACCAATGCCGCCATGGTGCTTGACGCAAATATTGAGGTAATGACCTCACTGCGAGACTTCTACACCAAACTCTTTGATCATGCTGGCTTTGACATGAGGGATCAATGTTCAGAAGCGGTCCAGTCTTTTATACAGCAAATAAGCGACATGATGTTTACCTTCACGGGCTACAAGCGCCGAATGAATCTGTTGACAGATGTGACCGAGAACAGGAAGATCCTGGTACGTATTGCAGGGAAAATACGCATAGAGATGAACGCTGATCAGACGAAGCTACTCCAAAAGCTCCAAAGCCATGCGACAAAGAAGATGGAAGATTTGACGACCATGTCATACCGAGAGACGATCGTAATGAAGGTGATCACTGTTGGGACATTTGTGTACCTTCCGGCTACATTCGTATCAGTAAGTATTGCACAGCAACCGTACAAGGCGCTGCTAATAGCAACCGAAAGACATTTTTCAGCACTGATATCGTGAAGTACCAGAACTCACCAGATGGAAAAGCAATGTACTCTGGATTGGCCCTCGAAAGGTGGTTGGAGATAACTGTACCATTAACGGTGATGACGGTGATTATGGGACTCATTGCATTCATCATCGCTGATAGAAGACGCAAACGGCGCATGCCTTCGTCGCACGACGAGAAAAAGGGCGCTTGACACGGGAAAGCAACGCTCGCAGGTCGCACATGTATTCCTGTTGTATTGTGTAATATAGAGAGAGGTACAATATGCTGCTTCATACATATTCATAAAGTTCTCGTGTACAAAGTCGTCGTCGTCTCGCGGTGATTCTGGAGATGCGAAAGTAGGATGATAGGAGAGCAGTATCGCTGTGTGGCTGCTGCGCGAACGAGGGGTCACGCGGCTCGTGCCTGGTCGAGTCAGGGGCCCACCAAACCACTCGGAACGGCTCCGCCCGCTGGGTGCCCGCAGTGGTGGCAGTCTTGTTGGATGACATCGGTGTACAGCATCTTCCACAGCAGTTGCCTGGCGATGCGCAGCCACATTTGAAAATCGCTAAATGTCCCAACCCTTCCACAGTTATGATGATGTGCGATCACTTCGCCACACTGAGGCGCTCGCAGCAAGCCCTAAACGGGACTGGGGGCGCTTCGGAAGAAGAGCTGACAGCCGAATGCTATGAGCTCACATGAACGGGTGCCTGTCGCTCAGCCTAAGGAAGTTTGGGGAGGAAAGCGGTCTGTAGAAAACCCATGCTTTCCTCCCAACCGTAAAGCTGAACTTCTCCTACAATTACTCGCATCTCGTCCGAATCGCACCGCAACCCTGACGCGGCTTATCTGCCCTCCGCATACCCTACCCATTCATCGCATCCCCGCCTCGTCGTAGCAGATCTCGTAGTATCTGCTGTCGACGATCCTCGACCCGCGCTCAATGCGCCGCTATAATGTCGCACGACGAAGCTGCGCGGATGACAGCGCTATTTTGCGAACAGCTGCGCCAATATACCATTACACCTGATGAGGGCGAGGGACAACCTTATGTCCGTACAGATGATCTGGTCAACTGGATGACCAACACAACGGGCGCGCAAGAGCCAATTGCGAAACGCCTTCTGGATGAGGCCTACAGAAGCCCCAGCAGTCAGCGTAGCTCCGAGTTCTTCATCGGCTACAACACAATCTGCCGCGAACCACAGCACCGGGATCGATGCATCATCGCTTTCAGCATCTTACTGGAAATCGGTTTGGGGCATTTGATACACGATGTGCAGCAAGAGGATATTGTTGATCAGATGTTACCCATGACGCCGAGACTGCTAGAGGAGAAGTTTAGACGCATTGCCGAACGGCAAGGTTCTGGCTTTACAGATCAAGGGTTCAACATTGCAAACCGATTCAATGAAGCGCAATGGAAATATTTTCCGGTCACTTTCACGCTCGAGATGGACAAGAACTTTTCCGATCAAAGAGTATTTCCTATCTGTAGAAAAAGAGAAATTGGGCGTGGTGGACAGGCTCGCGTGTTCCAAATCCTTGTGCAAGACAATTACATTGCGCCCGAGCTAAGAAGTAGACTATCCAATGATGAGCACACATGTATTGAGGATGAAAAATTTGGCACAGTAAGACTTCATCACCAAAAGGAGTTGCCGCTCTAACGAGTCAAACAGTGCTTTCAACTTGCGCTAAAGACCTTCGAAAGCGCCCAAAACTCATATTGGGCAAACGAAAAACAAGCCTTCATGGTCCTGCAACAGCAACGAAACAAAGGCATGATTCAATGCCTAGGTTACTATGCGATACTACGCGGTGCTACGACAGACTCAAATCGTTATTCATCTACCAGCCAATTTCGAGAGATGAACATACTACTAGAGTATGGTCGATTTGATCTCATGGGCATCTTCGAGTCACGCCTACCACCGGTTAACTCTCCTGAGATCGAAGAATTCTGGCGATCGCTCATCGAGGTCGTGGATGCACTTAAAGGCATCCATGACTTCAAAACTCAGAACGGTCGATACCATGGGTTAGTCCAGCTGCACTTCATAGACCCAATCTCAAAGTGTTAACGGGCACACAGATGGCACAACGATATTAAACCAGAAAACATTATTGTGGTGAACGAAAGATACAAACTTGCTGATCCTGGCTTCGCCAAATTCAAGAAGACACTTGAGGAGAAGGATGGCCAGTCATTTCCCAAGATTATAGCCGATGGCGGCACTGCTACGTACGGTACGTCTTCAGCGACCGTTCTATGACAGTATGCAAATGCTGATCGCTCAAGCTGCTCCTGAACGATATGCGCGCAAGAGCGATTCGAGGGTGCTAGTGTCGCAAAGCGTAGACTTGTGGTCCATCGGTTGTATCTTCTCTATGGCCGCTACTTGGATCGTTCTGGGCTACCAAGGGATCAGGCAATATGACTGTATACGACAGCGCGCCATTCGCGACATCCGTCAACGTGCACGCGATGAACATAATGAGCCTAGAGTAGCGGAAGGCGATTTCTTTCACGACGGAATCGACGTCCTCCCTGTCGTAAAAGAGTGGCACAAATATCTTCGTGCTTCGGTTCGTCAGACTGACCATGTTACCAGGAAGGTGCTCGATCTCACGGAAGACCACCTGTTGATCCGAAATCGCAAGATGTCTGCTAAGAAGCTCTATCTGGAACTCCAAGAACTGCTAAAAACCTGTACGAAGGAAAACATCCCGGAGGGCTTGGAAACCCTCACGGATATGCTTCTTGATCTGGATGAGGGCGCAAACAGCGTGCCTGCAACCGTGGCTAGCCAGAACAACGTGGTCAATGTCGATCCAGCACTTCGCAACCAGTCACGCAAAGGCATGAGCCGATTAGAAGTACCTGGCCAGCTCCTGAAAACAGCGTCTAGATTTGAGTCACTGTCCAAGCTTTCTACGGCCAGGCTGGTCAAAGTTCCCACGAATGAAGACCGCACTCCCGCGCACAATGATAGGCTCAGTAATGTCTCAGAAGCCATTAGTCAACGCGTCCTTCAGCAAAACGGTAGAAATCGACCTGTCTCGATGCCACCAGAACTGACCCTCCAACGAACGCCAACCTATAGGTCGGTCAGAACAGACAACGGAAAGACCCCAGACCCGATCAACGTCATCCAGGCCCATGAACAATTGTCCGGTCGCTCGTTGATGGATTTCCTCAGCAAAAAAGAAGACGAGTTTGTCAAGAAGTATTTTGGCAATAGAGACATAGTATGCCATTCTACCATGCCAGCTAAGACCTTGCTAATATTGATAGAAATTCCTTGTCGATAATTCTTCAAGCATGATACCGTACTGGGCTGAGGCTATCTATCTGTTAGAAACGCTCGTACTGATGGCCAAGAGATCAGATAAAGACGGAATGGACCTATACTTCACAATACCCGACCAGCGCAAGTCGAGAGACAGACCGTTCCAAGCTACACTTCAAGGCGCAAAGAGCGAAAGCCAGTTCCGAAAAGCCATGGAGGAAAAGGATCCTAAGAAAGGACTCTGGACCGACACGGACATGATTGCACCGATTGAGAACATCTTTGACGAATTCTTGAACCCATCAGAAGATCTGAAGCAACTGAAAAGCATAATGAAACGGCCGAAGAAGACACAGGGTGGATCAAAGGCGCTTACTCTGCTCATTCTCACGAATGGTACTTGGGGTGCTATGGACCCGGACGCGATCAACGGTTGTATCGAAAAGCTCTTGAAGGACCTGAGCGAGCGAGGCTTGATTGGAAACAGCAAGAAAGGTTTCGATCGACACGTCAGCATCGAGTTCATTCAATTCGGCGACGATCCCACGGTGACTGAACGTCTCAGGGCTCTTGATGACGGCATGGAAATCAAAGGTTATGAGTAGGTTGTTATTCTTTGGCATTGCCTTGCCCTTTGACTGACATCACATGTACAGAGACATTATCGACCATGAGATGTTCTCTGTCAACGGAGACGTGAGAAAGATGCTATTAGGGAGCTTCAATCCTCAAATGGATCAATCCAAGATGATCTTTGAAAATACAATGACACCGCAAACGCGCCATTCGATGCCACCTCCACCTCGACCGACAAATGACACTCAATTGCAAGGAAACATGCAAAACGGGAACGGGTCGTCGCTTTCACGTACCCGAACACCAACGAATAGCACAGGATCATCGAAATATTACACCCCGCCATTCTAGCAGACCCCGGCCTATGATCCACTACATCCCAAAGTGCGATTCCAGTCCCAGTGATTATGGTCCACTGCAGCTCTGCTACAAACGCTTATGCAACGCAGCACCGAAGAGGTAAGCTTCTCAATCACGTTTACCTAAATTCTCTCTTGTACTTTCACATCTCTGCACACTCCTGTCTCACCCTCGATCCACGTTCGTTTACAAAACATCACGTCCAAACCTTCATAAAAGCCCACTGCTATCCAATACGAACTTATGATTAACACATCAGCCTAGTTCACCCACGCAAACACTAGCATCGCGCTCCTCCCGCTGACATATAAACTCAGCCCGTCGCTCAGACCTTCTACAACCGCTACAACGCTGTTCATCAACGTTGCGAGTAGTATTGCAGCAAGAACAGCAGCGAAAGCAGCTAGTCGAGGAAAGAAGAGATTTGCGTAAATGAGGAAGTGTGATGCAGAGAAGATGATCGAGGGCAGCGCGTCAAGGGTTGCAATGCTGCTACCAATCATACTGACGGTGAGGCAGGCCAGGACAGCGCGAGCAATGGCGAAAACGCTTAAGAAGAGCGTGCTAAATGCGGGCCAAATCTACGATGATGAGAACGAAGACATTCGTTACGGCGATGACGAAGGAAAATCGGAAGTGAGGAAGAAGGATATCGAGGCGTCGTCTCCGTCAGTGAGAGGCAGATATGGCGAAAGGCGTGGCGTCACCAGAAGCATGTCATAGCTCGTGCACTGCTCAATCTGGTAAACCTATAATCAGTTGGCGTAAAGTTGCAAGGATAGGATATTAAGCTGAGCTGATAATACGAGAGTATCATTACGCTGTGATATCAGTCACACTTGTACCATGTAGTGCTTGTCGGAAACCGGTGTCCGTCTCTGCAGCGCACGCTAGCCGAACATCGCCATGAATTTGTTGCGACTCTGCGAACCCGACCATTCCGCCCCGAATTGTTCCGTAGTATACATAACATTAACAACATCTTATGGTCAGCCGAGCAATTTTTTGATCGGCGAAGCAGTAAGCAGGTGGAGTTCCACGGCCGGAGTACCCTTAACGCCGATTCACAACGACCTTATATATCTTCTTTCAAGCCTCTGCCTCCTTGAGTACCGCCTATTCCCATTGACTTATATCTTTTAAGCCAAAGCTCTTGAAACAACACTACTTTACAGATTACATCACACCGCCTAGTTCCGCGCATCATGCCTATCTCCGAGCTCGTAATCGGTACACTCCGCCGCGAAGTCGCACAAGCAGGCCTATCACACCTCCTAAAGAGCACACCTCAGATCTTCAGCACCGTGCCTGGAAGCCTGTCAACCCATATTGGCCACGTAGTCAAGCATAATGGAAAAGATATATCTTCGGAGTATAAGCCCATATTCGGACTCGGTGAGCAGCGTCTCTTCTCCCCCTCTCCACGACAAGATACCACCTTGAAACTTCTCATTATATCATGAGGTGGTAGATGTAGGTCTGTGGGAAGACGTAGAATGAACTAATAGCGTGAAGAATGGGACCGTGTAGAATCCTTCCACGACTTCTACCCCGCCTCCGAAGCTTTCCAGTCCTTCGTGGGTGCATTCGTGCCCTACGCTGCAGCAAAAGGACATCCCCAACTCTTTGAACCTTCCTCCAGCTCTTCCAGCTTCCACGATCTGCTGGCCCAAGGTGCGGCACGGATATTTATCGCTCCCGCTGTGGCGAGCAAGAAGGATGAAGTATCAGCGGCTTGGAGTAAGGTTTTGGAGACGGTGGGGAAGGATGGGCTGGTTGGGCAGTGGAGCGGCTGGGGTGTTGAGGGAGATGAGGGGACTTGGGCGGGAATCCTGAGCTGGAAGGGTGGGAAGGTGAGTTTGACGTGTTGCGGGCGTCTGTTCTGACTATTGACTAGGATACAGGAACTTGAGCGGTCGTCCACGGATGCGAGTGTCGTTGAGGCGGTACAGAAGCTGAAGGGACTTGCTGAGCTTGACGAGTACGAGGTTTCGTTTACGTCGACGTCGGATACTGCGTAGTAGTTGGTTTACCACCCCGGCAGATTTGTTGTGCCATCATGTTAGATGTAGTAAGGCGCGGAACAACATTTTCGCGAGATTGGGGTGAAGAGAGACGGTGCAAAGGATGTTGTCAGCCCATGTACAAATATAACGCCACTCCACATGAAATTGCACGCCTGCTTCTGAGTTGAACGGCGTGTAGATCTATGCAACTTCCTCAATTATAAATTGTGACATTATACAATACGTAGTCAGATTAGACCTCATACCCAAAGAAATATTCCATTTCTGGAAGGGGATAAAATGCGTGTGGACTCTAGGAAAGGCATCATATGCCTACTTATGGCCTGGGTTAATCGGCCACCTCGAGCAAGCCTCGTTCTATTCTTTGATGAACCAGCTTCGCCCAAAAGAAGACAAGAAGATGGGTTTCGCATTGCTCGAAAGTAGCTCCCATTATTCTTCCCTGATATTCTTGCATGTCCTCCAATAGCACCTCGACCTCAGAGCGTGGGACACGCATGTGTTTGGCAACCCTGAAAACGATGTAGAGGGATCGGAGCTGCCGCAGAAGACGGATAGCGCCTAAAAATTCTTGCATAGGCTCAAGAAAGGGCGTCACAAATGTGCGATTGTCGCTATTAGGGGCCTTCGAGATTTCAGAGAAGTCCAAGCGAATAGAGCGAATATGTTCGAAGTGCGTTCTGGGTATGCTGTGAGAGAAGGCGACCAGGTGTCTAGGGTCTTTGAAGACGAATCGCGTCTGGGCGTATAGCATAGGGAGTGTTTCTTTGTACACGAGACGGCAGGTTCGGAGCAGCGCTGTGTCTACACGAGACTTCCGCATGAGATGACTTGGGCTGACTTTGTAGAGATCACCGAGACCAGGAGGGTACCCGAGCTCCAGCTCGCAGGCGCGAACACGTAGTTTGTGCAAGCTTCTCCGACGAGACGTGATCGGAACAGTGTCGATAAAGACTGCCCCGGTGTCGAACAAGGTTTGTTGGAAGATGCGGGTACGAATCTCGTACGGCAGCTTGGCAAAAAGCGGCGAGAGATGTTGACTTGATGCTCTCTTATGGTGACTGAGTATCTCCTTTACTTTTCCGCCAGGCTTGTCGGCAGACAGGGTATTACGCCGATTGAACTTGCGTTCTTGGCGTGCAAAGTGCAGGTCGGACATGCGCTCGTCTACGGATAAGCCATTATGTATCATATCGCTGGCAATTTGGTCCCTTGGTGTGGTCCAGCAATAGAAGCAACCACATGTGAACGGGCATAGGATGTAGTTCAAGACCAAGAAAAGTGTATCATATCGGTATGCGTAGTACTGGAGTTTTGTGTCTTTTGGCTGCCAGGGCTCCTTCGGGAGGACCATGTCGACTTTCTGATGGTGTAAGGTCCGTCAGAATGTCATCAGTAGGTGCTTCCATACACGAGGGTACAGAGAACGGGAGGGGCGAAAAGGATGTCCTATCGGTCGAAAAGTTGCGGTGTACCTATGCGATCCCTGCGAAAAAGGCGCAGTGGGGCGGGCCCCCGCGGGCCATCATCGTCCCCGATAGGGAGCGGGAGGTAATGTCGATGCCTCAGAGTGCGCTCGATGGCCTGTCATGTATACTGACGGTGTATGTGAAAGCTGAGGGGCGGAAAGAAAAAGTACATAATGTAGTTGCGTCTAATTGGGCGGCTGCATGCAGGTGGGAAACGGCAACGCAACAGGGTCGAGGCTTCCTCCTACCAACATCCGCCCGCCTGGAAAAGCTGGGCACAGGATCATGGCATTTGTCTACGCTTGACATGCGCATGAGTGCATCATCCTCTTTGCTGCCCACTTTGTCTTTCATTGTCGTAAAGATGCCTGACTGGAAGGGCGCCAAGGCTCGTATTCCGCACGGCTGATGATCCCCAGATGTCGCCAGGCCAGCCTCATCCGACGTGCCGCTTCGCGCGGACGTGTCTAACATCCATACGTGAACCCTCCGAACCTGCGTATCGACGTGCATGATTGCGTACCATGTCTCAGTTTCCATCTGTACCTCCTCCAGGAGCTTATGTCCCACCAAATCAGCCGCAACAGTCACAGGGCTTCGCTCAGCAGCAGCAGCAGCAACCCCACTATGGCTACCAGCAGCCCCAAGCACCTTCGTCATACGGATCGCCCGCTCCAGGGTATCCGTCGGCTTCTCAAAAGCCCACGAAGGCATTCGGGCAGGTGTTCAACCAGGCGGTGACGCAAGGAAAGCCCATGTTAGATAAATTGGGAAAGTCAATCAGCTCCAAGCTAGGCAACAAGCACTCGAAACCGACCTACAATCCACAGTCCACACCCCAGGGAAGCTATCAAAACTACCAACAGAACCAGCAGTATGGCCAACCCCAAGTTCATCAATACCAACAAACTCAGCCGCAAAGTTACCCTAACCAAGGCCAGCAATTTACTCCTGGGGCACAAAGCGTGTATCAAACACCGCAGCAGTCACCATACACGCAATCATCATACGGCACTCCTGCTTCTGGAAATTCAGGACAAAATAACTACTTCTCTCAGCAAGCTCCGCCAACACCACACCAACAGGCTCCTCAGCATCAGCAAGCCCCGCAGCAAGCTCCCTATCAACAAAGTAACAGTCCTAGTGTAAATACTCATTCAGGAGAACAGAGTCACGGCCACAACCCGCCGCCAGGGCTGCCAGAACAGACCCTTTATGCCCAGCCCCCTGGCCAACAGACCGGAGTGATCGGAGGGGCGCAATCACAGTCGCAGAACAGCTTTCAGCAACCTCCGTCATCTGCAAATGGTGCGCCTCCCCCAGAACAGCAGCAACAGCATCAGCAATGGGCACCTCCGGCTCCTTCACCACATCAGCATAATTCTCCCGTACCTCAATCACCAGCGCAAACCCCAGGAGAGCAGCAACAACAACAGCAGCAGCAGTGGACGTATCAGGCTTCTGCGCCTCATCAGCCGGCCTCACCTGCGCCGCACTCACCGGCCAACTTCAACCCAACTCCTCCACCGCAACAGTACAACGCAGCACCGCCTGTTCCCAGTCATCCTAACCAGCAACAGCCGCAGCAGTCTCCGCATCTTCAGCACCAGCAATGGACATCAATGCCACCGGTAAGTCCACATGCGCAGCAAGCACAACCCGCGAACAGCGCGAGCTCTCCACCGCCACAACCGTCCGAAATTCAAAAGCCTGCCACTCCTGCCGCGGCTCCTCAGCAGCAGCACTCCCAAGCTGGGCGGCAACAACAACAGCAGCCACCCCAATCACCTACTTCAGCATCACAGAGCGCCCCTTTGAAGTCTAACCCCACGGAGTTCATTGCCGAACTACCTGCTGATTTAGGTAATTTGAGCCTCGCAGATCAAGCCCCCTCAAGCCAGTCACAAGCTGCGTCATACAGAGCTTATAGACCTATTTCGGGGCAGAATGCTTCTCCCGGACCTGGGTATACTATCCCACGACGCGCTGTGAGCACAAGTAGCTTGCCTCTAGCGGACCCATGGAGATTCGCGGATCCCGCCACTGGGTTACCGACGCGGGAGTTCTTTATTATTGCAGATGTTGTTTTCGACAGTATAGACAGAAGATTCGAACCACAGAACACGGGATTGTTGGAAGCAAGCAAAGTATTGGAAACTTGGAAAGCGCAGCAACTGCCGGAAGAGGCTGCTGGTAGGTCCGAAGCATCTATAGTATGGCCATGTTGTTGACCGTTACAGCAATCTTCGCATACGATTCGTACAGCGCCTTTGGGAAGATCTGGAGTCTCGAAGGTGTTCCACACGTCTTGGTGCCATGCCAACCTTCGCTGATGCCTACGTGGAACTTTCAGCAACAAATACATTCGCAGGAGCTGAAATTGCAAGATGAATCGACCTTAGCGATCGCTTCGTATCCAGCGTACATGCCGGCTCTCAATCGCGCAGGCTGGTATAAATATGCCTTCATCAATTGGCTGCATCAGCCGGAGGATCTGGGCAAGATGCTGTCTGCTTTCTGTGCGGACACGTACAACCCCGGCATTCTCAATCAGCCTGACATCCAGAAACGGGATCAAAACGAGTCGCCTGCGCTCGTGTCAAGGGCTACAGCGATCAGTACCACGGCTGTCAGTCGCGTGTGCCAAGAGGTGGTTGCGCAAATGCAAGGCACCTCACGAGACGGCAAGTAAGGCGGTCCTCAGCGATACGCACCGCAAGGAGGGCCGTAAGCACGACACAATGGAGATGTGACAGATCCGGATGCTGCGTTGGAAACGTACAACTTGCGAGTCTAGCAACAATCCAGAGTCATGATGAACCCCAACATGACTTGAAGACTTTTCAGGTGCCGGCAACACATACCGTACGCCATGTCGAATGGTACGCCATGTTTAATGTCAGACTACGGGGAGTTCGGTATGAAAACTCTAAGAAGAGTGCGACATGTCTTACCATGGTACAATCTACGAGGCTCAGGAACGGGTGGTCTGGCCGCGTGTTAAGCTGGAGAGTCCGGCATCTCAACGGGCGGCGCTGTGGGGCGTGTGGCGCGACGCCACGTCGATCTCCAATTTGTGTTTATCTGCAATAAAACATCCCAGCATGTTTGTCTTCCACGTCGCGCAAGGTTGAATGAGGCGCAAATGTATTTCACGTGCTTCGTTTCAATCCTTCGATCGATCGAGTCCGAACTGGCAATGAGATGACCTAGTTTCCAACAACGTCTTGTTCTGCGCCTTGGTTGGCGCGCGCCCACAATGACAACGGACAGACGATTGCTGGCGGGCGCCAAAAGGTCGCTAATGCGTCATTCGTAATTTGGGCTCAGGGGTGCAGGCTTGGAATCTGCAGGCTAGCCACGCACTTGCCCCATTGGGGCGCAGATGGGCAGGCACGCCCGCCCGTCGATCGTTGTTTCCTTGCTGGTTGCACCAACAATCACCTTGGACGCGTACCAGCCTCCTCGCCTGTTTAACACCACTCCACCCCCCATATCTTCTCGCACTGCACTTTTACGCTGCAACAGTGTTTTGGACACTTTTTATCGCTCGCATCCCATAACATCTCCTTCCATTATTTGGTCGCCCTCCGCCAAAGTCTCGCCCCGCAACAAACATCCATATCCCTGCGCGCAAACGACCAACCTCCACAATGCGCACGGCCACGATCCTCGCTGCGCTCTCTTGCGCGGCCACAACCTACGCACAAGCTGTTGAGATTGGCATCGAACCGAGCTCGTCTGCACCAGAAGGCTGCGATCGAAGCCCCAAGGGCAACTTCACAATTGGATACATTTCTGCATCCGCTGTAAAGAAGCGCGAGACAGCTTTGGCAGTACGTTTAACAACCGCTATGAGGCAGTAATATGGGCTGACATGTATTCGCTAGGATGCTAATGGCTCCCTCTACCTCACGCTCGTGGACGGCGTACTCACAGATGGCTTCGGCCGCACAGGCTCCGTCGTCGCAAACCACCAGTTCCAATTCGACGGTCCTCCACAAGCAGGCGCTCTCTACACAGGCGGCTTCTCCGTCTGCCAGAACGATTCTCTTGCTATTGGCGGAACAACGCGGTGGTGGAACTGCCTGAGCGGTACCTTCAACAACCTCTATGACGAGTCGATAGGCGCACAGTGCAACGAGATCCGCATCCTCGCCACCTTCGTCGACCAGCCCACCTCCTCCAGCAGCTCGTCTTCCGTCGCCTCGAGCACCGCAGAGTCGTCGAGCGTCGTCACAAGCGTCGCCAGCACCAACGGCAGCAGCTCCACCATCACGAGCTCAAGCCCCGCGAGCTCAGGCACCCTCTCCGCTATCCCGCTCACCTCCATTAACGGCACCAAGCCCAGCGGGTCCATCAGCCGCGTCTCTACCGCTACCCCGACGGCGACGTCCTCGGAAACCGGCTCGCCCCAGGCTCCTAACGCCCCGGGCGCTGCTGCTGCTACCGCTGTTTCCACCTTTGGCGCTGTCATCGGTCTCTTCGCAGCTGCGTTGATGCTATGAGCGGACGGTCCTACTTTTCTCTTTTTAACAAGCATTTTCAGGCTATTGCAACGGTTCTAGCGTCCAGCTGTGGTCAGTCGATGTAATGTATAGCATCTGGCGACGGCATGGGAGGGATTGCGAACTGTATTGGTAGCATGGCTGGCGTTTACGGACGGGCAGCGTTTGGACCTGCATAGATATTGTTTTGTTTGCTCTTCTTGGTATATATTGGGTATGGCTTGGATGAGAGTCATGACTTGTTAAATGAGAGGGCGGTGATGGTTTGATAGATGAGAAAGACAGACTGAGTAATTGTAATGCATGGAGATTCGAAGATTGGATACTACGTGCGTCGTGTGATGATTGGTGTGTGATTGTTGTGGATTTTGAAGGCAAGAGGTGGGTCTTTGTGCGAGAGACGGAATCAAGTGTGGTGCGAGTGATGGGTGGTAAGTCGCCAGTGGCAAGAGGTTGCTGAAGCGAGCTCGTATGGATGGATGGTCGTGTGGGCTGATGGATGGCGGGATGGTGTGGGTTTCGTATTTCTTGCTAGGATTGTTGAGGTGAGGGGTAAGAGATTCGTAAGGAAGGAAAGGCAATTGTGGGGATAGGTGGGTGGTAGAACGAAGGTGTCTGGCAGTGCTCGTGTTTCCTTTTGATAGTTACGCTTTCCCGAAGAGTACGTACTCCCACAACTAATCTTTCACGCATGCTTATAAATTGCAAACCCCGGCTTTCAGAAATCAGCCGTTATATTCGGGTTTTTCAGGTGTGTGGTAGGCTCCGAACAGAAGACGGAAGAAAGGGGTGTTTGGTGGATGAAGTAAGGAGTTCTTGTGGAGAGGGGCTATAGGAGTGGGATGTTTGGCCCATAATTTGATGGTGGAGGGTTGTGTCTAGTTGGGGTAATATGCGGTATGGAACCACGCGAGCAAAGCGGGAATTGACATGAAGCTTTGTTTTTACGAGATTGTATGTACTCGGAGGATGTTTCGCGCTTGTGCGAATTGCTGCTGTGGGTTTTCTCGGTGAACGGTGTGTGGAGTCAGGACTTCAGGGGAGAATTGGAGGATTGTTCGTGGATGTTGTACATGTTAGCATAAAGTACGGAGAGACCTTTGTGAAACATGAGGGTCTGTGTGTATCAATGGTGAGGTCTGGGTAGCGCGTATGTAGCCAAGGGTGTGGAAGATGAGGATAGAAGTGGGCTAGGCATTCAAGGAGTTTTGGCGCTGTCCACAAGTTTTTCGGGCACCTTCCAATAGCTTCGATTTCTAAGGTCGAATTATCATCATTTATTCACTTATTTATTTTTTAAAACCCCTAGAGGTTACTTCAGTCTGGTAGAAGGAAAAATAGGTGCTAAGCTGTTAGAACAGGTGTCCCAAGGAATAGGCTTAGATTAGGGTGAGTAGATTATGTTAATTCGTCTGAACTTGGAGTTTGTGAGCTGAACCTAAGGGAAGGTGGCTGATGAACTTTAGTACAGCACCGATTATACTAGCGATAGCAAAGGTAGGTTGTGACTGTTCATACGAACGTTGACCATTAGCACCCGATAAAAGTGCCAATAGAAAACATGCCTGTGAGTCGCACGACTTATGGATTTGATCCTAAATTACCGCTTACAAAGACCACCAATACTGCAGCTTACCTATGCACTGTTAGTGTTTAGGAGTACTCATTTGTTTATAGACGCATACGCTGCGGTCGCGGCAAAGACCTCTGATCTCTTTGCTGCTGTGAAAACCCCAATGCTACCTGCGAACAGAAGCATGTAGACGCCTATCATGACAAGCTTCACGGTTGGTCGTGTGATGACGTAAAGCGTGATAATGGCCACGAAGAGGAGGATCACGGCCATGAGGATGCTGATGATGGTGACGAATCTGGCGATCCTTCGTTCAGGTACGTACACCATGTTCCCGTCCCTTTTTCCAGACTAATGAAGTGTCATTACGCTTAGTAATTACAAAGAGATTCAAATATCAACTTACAGCAAATAACACGGGGAGATATCTTTGCACGAACAGGGTCAACCTGTCCTCATACTCGGGCTGCTTGAGTAGGACGAGATCTTCGTTGGTACTGTACAGTTCCGCGCTGTATCCTGAGAAGATAGGGTTCCATCGTTTTGTGGTGTTGCTAAAACGTCTCGAGGCATGGTGGATGGCGTCGAACGTGCGAGAAGGAGGTGGTTTGATCACTGCGAGCGTACTTTCGAAAAGCAGTGCCTTTCCTATAACAGTTCAGTGCATTTCTGTAGCATGATGGATCTGAAACTCACTGTACTCCTTCATTTTGATCCGGATTTCTGACACAAGCTGAATGCGCTTTGTCTGCCTCTCATTTCCGGCTACGTCAGCTGCATCTCTGAACGACTCCCAATTCGTGGCCGCGTCCATGGTGATCTGATCTTCGAGCTCATTGTTGCCTAAGTTTTGATCTTCCTCGTCGAATTGATGCTATGAGTTCAATTTTGTTAGATGAATAGATTGAACCGGTACGTTTTTAGAGTTCCACATACCTGCTTAGCTTCCAATCCCGCAAGCTCGCTTTGAAGATAGAGTAGGTTTCGAGCAGCGAGCTTATCGAAGCGTTTGAAGACTAGCGATGTGCGGTCGGGATCGCTCGAGATGAAATGTGCCAGTGAAGGGAACCCGTCTAATGGGCGTAAGCTGTTGCCTCCTGGTTCTACATCTTTGTCACCCGTTTCAGTAGGCATGAAGGAGCTTCGAACACCATAAGACTGAGAAATATCAGGAGAATTTCGAGGTCGTTTTTCTCGGCCGGTGAGCGAACGTGACAAGGTTGCCATGCACACCCCGCCTTTGGTCCACCTATCACTTCTCGACAAGGATTGTCGCACAACGAACCACAGCAGAGCACAGCTTGCCTTGACCGGTCGTAAGATCCCATATGGACCCATTCCCGACATCGTGGGCCTTCACTCCCTTTTGCGTTTCTTTGAGATGTCGCACGGTCTCGGTGGAGTACCCTTTGATGTGCTCCACCATGTCGCGTCTTTCCTTGGTCCCGACTCGCTCCGCAATCTGAGCTTCACTAATCGCAGCATACATAATGCACTGAGCCAAGTCCGTCGTTGCAGATTGGATACAAAGGTCAGTACCACAGTCGATCCGCTGTTTGTGATTAGAACTCAACATAAAGGTCAGCATGTCAAGAGATCACCTTAATTACTAGTCTACTTCGGGATAGAACCGAACACGATACCTTGAGTCTAGAGCGAGTGCAGCTTGCTCCAGGGTCGAACCAACAAAGTGATGTCTCTGGACAAGTTACGCCTGTGCCGTTGACGGCAGCCGCGCTCAGTACTCTGGCTCAGCTTCAAGTATGTGCGACCTCTGGCTATTGTTTGAGAAAGATGGTTTAACATTCTCAGGCTCATTATGATCCTGGGTTGACCAACAAGGGCAATTCCAATCCTTCCACTTCGACTCGAGCTCTTTCAATGCGTTCCCCTCTTGCGGATTTCGACGCTTTTGAAGCAGAAGAGGAACATAAAACAGTTAAGGTAGCGAAAATTCGAGAGTGGCTATTGGGGACTGAGGATCCGATCTCTCCAAGGGTTGAGAACAAGGTTGATCTGCCCGTTCCCGTCGGGACCCCACAACATGCAGCACATAAAATCCAGAGTCATAAGGACGCCCCCAATAGTGTTGAATCGCGATGGGTAACGGCTTTGCGGTCTCAAGCGAAGCTGCAGGGTTCAGGGGCCACGAACGAGCGCGGCCTATACAGTTCAGCACCTATCTCACCCAAAAAGTCTCTCAAAACGTCGAAAGTCCGAAAAGGCCTGCCCCTGTGCTTCTCTACGACGGCTGGAACTCAAGAGATTTTGACGAAGTATGACACTGGAACGATGGCAAATCACATGTCGCTCGACCTCGCAAAGGAATTAGACTACGATATAGATTACAGTCCCCACTCGCAAGTCCAGTTCACTATGGCAAACGGAAAGATAGTCACCGCGGTGGGACGTATTACTACCGACGTTACGTTCTTAGGAGATGGAAAAGGAGAGAACATGACATGCTACTTCAATGTGTTCAAGTCCCTTGCCTTCCCCGCTCTCATTGGAATGGCGTTTTTGCACGCTACAGAAACGCTTTCGAAATACACCTCACGTTTAGTGGATTTGCCGATGGACTACAGACGTTCGCTGAGACTATGCGCTGTGGGCGAAGCCACGAACCAAGTGCACTGCGTCATCAATGGCAATGGCATCGTTGCACACGCAGACACTGGTGCTGAGATAGCGCTCATTAGTGCTGAGTGTGCAACAAGAGAGAAGCTGGTCATTGAGGAAAACTGTGAAGAGCTGATGCTCGCAGATGGCAGCATCGACCACACGACTGGTTTCACCGATGTGAATTTTCGGCCTAAGAGAGACTGGCAATCGAAAACAGTACGGTTCCATGTGCTCACCGGCCTCCAATTTGACATCCTCTTGGATGAAGATCTTGTCAACGACTTCGATGTGTTTAGAAACAAAGCATGCTCGCTGGTGAACGGCATGAGGGAGATGATCCCAAGCCTTGCCCCAGTCATACACTTGGGGAGTAAACTTGAGCGGGCGGTGGCCAACGCAGGTGACAAGATGAAGTGCTGGACAAAACGTCTCTTTACATCCAACACAGAGAGCATAGCTAATCCGTACGGATCACATCAAGGTACGATAACGAAAACGTACACAAATCACCTAACACTGACATGACACAGGTACTACTCAAGGCATCGAAGCAGTGACTAGGGAAAAGCAGAGGTTTGAACTTCGGCAGCGCATCAATGATCTCGTTCAAGAACAAAAAAGGCACCACTTGTGGGCAAACAAGCAATCGTTTTCGGAGGCGCAAGCACGGAAGGAGATGGACCGACTCGCGGCCTACGATAGGGAACGTACATTGCTCGATGATAAACTGCGCGATCTGGGCTGACAGTTTCCTTTCCAAACTTCCTCGCTTGTGTCTGTAGAGATCTTTCAACGTAAGGATTAGTGAACGAGTTGATAGTTGAACTTGCTGGAATATGCGCCTAACCCACCACTTCGTATTGTGAGCAACTTTCAGCGATCACGTGCTCTCAACACGGCCTTCGTTTTTTCAAAAAGGGACAACTTCCAGCGCTCACGTGCTTACACTGTACGAGGATCTCGTTTAAAATAAGGGAAACACGCTAGGAAATTGCGTATATAACGTAATAATAACCCTCCACCAAAGTTACAGACTTAGGCTAAGGGGGTAATAGAACTTATATTCTTCTATCAGCTCCTCCATATAGACTTACTAATATTTAGTACTGTAGTTGTAGTGTTACTGTGTCAAAACAGAGCTTTTTAGCTTCCTTATTATAAACGAGATCCTCGTTCAGCGGCAAGTATCTGCGAACCAATAGGATTCCTTTCAAGGTACGTACTTTCCTATAAGTACGAGGGTGGTAACACCAGAACAAAATCTACAACCTCTACAAAGTATTAATACGCATGCGATAATTCCAAAAGCCTACACCAGCCTCGATACCATCCGAAGCACACAAAGGTACCCCACCCCCACCCGCATCCAAGCAAACCACACCTTCTCTCACCTCCAAGTGGCCACAATCTCTTCCTACCACCATCATGTCCCCAACCCAAACCCACCTCATAATCGCCTACCCATCCTCCGACCCCACCACCGGGAAGCCCCTCAATTTCAACATGGGCCACTACACGGGCCACCACGTCGCCCTCGCGACTAAGCTTTGGGGCCCCAGCGGTCTAAAGTCCTGGTCGGTTGTCGAATTCGCAAACCCGAATCCCTACTCGGGGAAGACGCCGCCGTATCTGTTCCAGTCGACGCTGATCTGGGAAGGGAGCCCGGAAGAGGTGCTGAAGGCGGTGGCGGACAGCGGGGAGGTGTTGGGGCCGGATGTTGTCAATTTTACGGACGTGGAGCCGCTACTTTGGGTTGCGAAGCCTGGGGCGAGTGGGGTGGTAGGGTAGTAGGATGTGTAGAGGGGGTGTGGTGGCCGAGCGTGCTGTCGGAGGTATCTAAATATACGCTATCCCTTTATGATTGCTTTCATTGCATGGACTCACATTCTAGCTGCGCGGATGTCTAGGATGTGATTCTATTTGTTCTTACTTGGATACAAGGGTGTGTGGCATTACTTGAACTACCCACAACCCAGCGTGCCGCGACGAGGAGCGGAATAGGAAGCCACGTCTCGTGACGAGGACAAGACCTATTTCGTCGCGACCGCAATGTTCGCCACGAACTTCAGCCTCAGCCTTCCATCCTCCAGCTCCTTGAACCCATCCGCCTTGCGCAACTCAGCCTTGACAATCTCAATCGCCTCATCCCACTTCTCAGCGTCAGATTCGAGCCATCCGGCCTTTGTGGTACCACCGATGAAGCTCCACAGCATAGTAGCATAGCGCTGGATCGTTGTCGCTGTGACGTACACATCCCGCTTCGTGATCGTGATCTTGTCGCTGGCAAACCCACCCTTCTCGATAACACCCCTGAGAAACGCGGAATCCTCCCACTTGTCCATGCCGCCCCGGATCTCGGGTGTACCCTCGGGACGCGTCTTTGCTGAAGCGACGCGGAGAGGGTCCATGTTAGGTACATGAGCCCAGGAGTTGAACACCGCCACGCCGCCAGGTTTGAGGGTGCGATGGATTTCCTTGATCGAGCCCACGCCGTCCTCTGGCAGCACAAAGAGAAACGCAGTTCCAATTACATGGGTGAATGTATCATCGTTGATGGAGTCGAGTTTGGCGGCATCTGCTTTGATAGCCTCGGCAGGCCATTGGTGTTCAGCCGCTTTCTTCTTGTAGACTTCCAATGCGCCTTCGTGGATGTCGACACCCTTGATAGTGATGTTGGACTTGTCGGTTATGGCGTCGAAGACGGCGGTGGTACCGGCGCCGGTGCCACAGCCATCGTCCAGAACCACGGAGCCGGAGTTGATGGGTAGGATCTCTGCGACGGTGGCCTTGGCTAGGTTCTCCATGCCGTCGCCGACAAGCTCGTCATAGAGCTGGGGCGTCGGCGCGAGCGCCTGCGGAGGCTTGAAGGTCTTGTCGCTGCCCGGGTTGTTCATGTTTGTGTTCTTTGTCCGGAAATGTACTAGTGGGAGTGTAGTTGGAAGACACTGGTTTAGCTGATGCTACACCTGCCTGAGTTGGATTATGGTAGGGTGGTATATTGAAAGTGACAGCCGAAAGGTGAGAGAGCCGCAAGCAGAGGGACTTTTACGTAGAAGAGGTGGCTTACCGATATAAGTTGCGAACGGAGGTTCACTGCGTCGGAGTTAATATAAGTTAGGCAGCTACGCCCCATTGAATGGGAACACTGCATATAGCCCCCAGTGCACACGGAGCCTTTTCGGAAACTTTCCGATCAGCGCTTGTGCTGCGGACGACTCAAAACGCATGCAAACGGCGGACTTCAAAAGGCAATCGGTTTTTGATTGTTCCTGCTTGCCTGTTTTGGCACTCCACATATGCAATGTTATAACGCTAGGCTATTGTCGTTCGTTGTTCGGGCGTAATGGGTTCCCGGCTTCCGTGCTTACTCTTGCAGTATAGTTCCGCAGTATTACCCGTTACTAGCATTACTTTCGCTTAATCCACGTGGGGTTACTTACCGCGGACGACTGATTGTACGGTGCTTAAAATGGGCAATTCTTATTCGAATTGACATAGCGAAGATCTAAGAACGTCCGTGGAAGTATTCATTCCTTCATACTTGCCTTGCACCAGCTTTATAGTACTAGCATAGCTGTAAGCTTCACTCTTTGATAGAGACCAAGTTACCTCGAGCTACAAGTCTATTTCGAGATTATGTAGGTCAGTGAAAGCATTGAAAAATTTCGGCCCAGCCCTACAAAAATTACGTATAATGCGATTGTGGCAGAGTAACAGGACGCAGCTCCAAGATTTTGAACTCCCAAGTAGTATTGATCGTTACTGTATAGTAGGTATGAAAGAAGCCCATGTGTCGACATATATCCCTTGTGGTGCAGATCGAAAGCTGATCAGAGCGACCACAATCAAAGCTATCCTAGAGAGGAGATGCAACGCCAACAAGGTGTACTGCATGACGTCGAAGAGCCTGACCACTATTTCGTACCGTGGCCAGATTTCGTTGATTTTTTGTGAGTTCTTCTCGGCTTCTTGTTTCAAAAGTGCGTAAGCTCTTTCCTCATCGGCTCGAAGTCGAAGCCATTTCCTCGCCTTCCGCACCTGGCGTTGCTCATATGAGAGGGCAGAGATTTCTGCTTTAAGCTCTTTGAAAATCGGATTCAGCAGTAACGTAAAAGTGAGTGCTAGTAGAGGGAGCACCACTCCTGAAAGAGCTCCAGCTCTCCAGATCCACTTTTCGATAAGTGAAGGGAATGCGTAGACCCAGGCGCCACAATGTATTAGTCCAAAAATAATCGTTGAGCCCGTGAGCATAGATAGTAGTAAAGCCTCAATCCTTGCGTCGTTGTGATAATGATCATTCAAAATCCGTTTGGGCTTGGAGCGGTAACTTTTGACCATTTCTCGTCGAAGGAAAATTTTGGTAAAGCTTCTCAGGTTATCCAAGGTATGTTGATAACAATAGTAGTGTCGATCACCCTTCCTCAAATAAAGTGGTTTTCGCACATCCAAAGGCTTCTTGGACTGAACGATAACCGTTATGAATGATAACGTGGCGAAGGAAGCGGTGATGATCTCAAATGGCGTTATCGGATATTTCTGGTAGGTCCGCGCAACCAAGTCTAATAGTAATCGCACGATTTGTACCAACCATAGAACTCGCACAAAAGCATCTCCTTTACTCTTATCAATTATGTCGTTTTCCGTGAAATGGTTCTCCCGTAGTATGTGTTCGACACCCGGTTTATCCGACGCTAAGTAGCTTCCCGTGTAAAATATTTCACAGCCGTCGCACAACGGTGACATTAATCCACCCATGTTTGCAAAAAGAGTGTGAGTGAGTGTCCATTTGTAAGATTTATGTTCCTCGCAGTTTCTGCGAACGTAATGAAAGTCTGCTTCGGCATCTGTTGGTCTTCCTGTCGAGGCGAGATCGCCCCACGCTGGTTCCTCTTTGGAGAGGCCATCACCACTCTTGGTAGAATTTTCGTTCACAGTAGGATTGGCGTCTGCAGTAGGATCGTCGCTCGTACTAAAGTCTTGACTGCTATTGGGGTTGCCCATTATAATGGACCCATCGTTTGCATCCATGTTATCGCTTGCGTCTGGAGCACAACCCGATCCAGGATCGGTTTTGTCGACTAATTCCTGTTCTTGCACTGCTGATGACGGCATCTGGACCCCTCCCAGAAGTCGCTGGATCCAGCGGGCTGACCTGCTTGGATGCACGCACCACCCTAGGGCTTGAATTTTCTCTCCTTGACTGGCCATCTTAATGTAATCATCGAGCGCCGTCTTCAATTCGACCACGGCGCGCGCAAAAACGAACTCCGGAAACATGACCATGATGAGCATCCATTTGGCCTTGCGTAGGAGTTGCGTCCAAGAAGAATCGTCCAGCGCCGGCACGTTGAGATGTAGTGTTGTCCAAGTACAGGTGATGATAAGGGCTAAGCACGTCCATACTATGCTCAAACCACCTCGTGTTTTGGGGCCGCTCTGCCAAGGCACAAGGGTATTCAACTCTGTATGGTTGGTCATGACGTGTGTCGGTGTGAGTTTGGAAGTTCCTGCCAACAAGAAGATCGTTAGTCATGCTGAATAAAGTGGAGAACAAGAGTGATGGAGTTCTTGAGTGGTGGAAGTCGCCTCTATAGAACAACCTAACAAGGTAGCTCCTGCCAGATGCTAGGGAAGCTCCTTCCCTCGACGAGTCATGATAATCAGTTTGTGGTCATGGACTTCTACTCACAGTAGGGTAACAGCGGCGAGTTGTAATTCAGAACGGCGAGGCCTTCGACCAGGCGGCTGAAATAGTGTCGACAGATCACGGCTACGAAGCAGGCTCGCGTTGTTGTTGGTAATGTAGAATTCGATCTATTTCCGAGGCTAGGCAGAAGCTCTTCTGGTGTAGGGCCGTAGGAGTCTTATGACGAGAAATCCAGCGACACCACCGCCATGGTGGCATAGATGGCTGCTTGATGCTCAGCCTCTCCACCTCAGCCTCAGCGTGTTCGTACTTCGTGGGTGTCTCAATGCGGTTAGCTGGCAATATAGCTGTCGGGGCACCACAACCAACCATCAGGAGATAAGCTTCGCTCTAGCCTGGAATATTGCACACGGGATTTGGACGCGCACGCATGAGAGCTGCAGTAGTAAGGTCTGTGGCGGTAAATGTGGCGAGTGTGTTGGCACACCTCTTTGCACGCGAAGGTCGACTGCGAGCAGCTCTCAGTGCTACCAAGCAGCCGTAGCCTGAGCAGACACAAGAAGTGCAGTGGTGTGGGGATATTATTGCTAGACAAAGTGAGTAAAAGAGTAATGGATCGCTTGGGTGACGAGAAGCGCCTATATAGGCTAGTACTAGGTGGTTCCTGCCAGCTGCGTGCGGGATACCTTCCGCCAGCAACCATCATGCTGCTGCTCACTACTCAAGCTCACCATCGCCATCAAAAGTCACTGGTGAAAATCCATTCAAACATAGCAAAACACACCGTTCCCTGTCTAACCCCCTCCCTCCCAAATTTATCCAAATCCAGAAAGACAAAGACCCACGTTTAAGGTATACTAATACGAGATACTAACACACCATCAACCATCCAAAGGAAAAAAAAAGATCCACAGAAAAGGGATAAGATACAAGAACCATAAAGACAACGTCGTTACGACACAGGCACAGTCCACTCCTTCAACAGCAAATCCACTATATCCTTCCCGCTAGAAGTCGAACCCCCACCGTGCTCCCCCTTCGACCTCTTCCTCTCATGCGCCTTCCCCTCCCCACCATCCTGTGCTTTCCTCTTCCTGCCCCTCTGCCCCTCTGCCGCGCCATCAAGCGACATCCTCGGCACATGCTGCCCCCTATCGCGGGGTTTAAGATACGGCGACGGCAGGTCCTCTTCGCTGTTATACTCCTGCGCATCGCTCGTAACAGGCGGCTGTAAACGCTGCTGCTGCTGCGCCTGCGCCTCCGCAACCGCCTGGCGCGTCACAGCGCCGATATTCTCGTAGAACTTGTGGCCTACAGGACCAGCGTTAGCGCCCGCCAAATGAGCGGGGTAGGCGGACATACTCGCAAAGGAGCACTCTCCTGCGTATTTCGTCGTCGCGCACGCGGTGCAGGAGGGTATCTTGCCGTCGCATTTTATGCTGTACTCTCTGCAGCGCTCGCAGGGGTTCATGCTTATTTTGGGGGAGACGTCCGAGGCGGGATCTTGCACGCCGGGCTGCGGGCCTTGGTTTTGGATGTAGCGGTTTATGGTGGCGAGGCTGTAGGGGGATTCGGGTTCGGGGCTTTCGGGGCGACTTGAGGGCTTGCCGGGAGCGGAGGCTTGGGTGTTTGCGGGTTCGGATACCCCTGTAGAGGGACGGGAGGTAGATCTCCTTCCCGCCACGGATGGTGACAGTGCTGTTAAAGGTGGTCCGCCATGGGGCGAGACGAGCTCAGGTCGCTGCCGGTGTTCCGGCCGACTTGACCCTAGAAGCGCATGGTCTCTGTCATCTTGTGGCATTACAAGACTGAGCGAGCGGCTTCCGGAACGAGAACGATCAATCATGTCGGGGGTCCGATGGGCTGCATGGGCGCTCGTACGATCATCAATCCCACTCGAATCGCCATCTGTTTGGCTCACTGTGCGGTAGTGTTTTCTCTTCCTGTATGATTGTGCATCAGTCTCGGCCAGTCTCCAGTTGACACCCTCTTTATCGGAGGATATCTTGCCAGACTCGATGTTAGTATTAGGTAGATGGCCTAGAGCACTCGCAGGGACATTTCGGGATGTGTGGCTATGACCTAAGTGTGACGCTGGACCTGGCCTTGAAGCAGTGGAAGCCGCCGGAGAATGTGTAACGAGGTGTCCATCCTGGTGGAGTTGAGAGGGCCGGGAGCCGGTGACGATTGGGGGCAGTTGGTGATGAGACGGTAGCATATTAGGCATATGCTCTTGTGGATACGTGGGAGGCTGGCTCTGTGTATTCGGTGCTCCTGGAGCTGGAAGAATATTGCTGTAACGCTTATGGGTTGATACACCATTAGATATATCAGGTTTGGGTTGAAGTTTTGGTAGACCAGAGTGTGACTGTTGCAGAGCGGGCGAAGAGGCGTGAGCATGAGCTGTTTCGGAGTGCCTGCTCTCCTGGGCGTTGACCGTTTGCCAAGCATGCGGTCGTTGCGGAGTCGTTTCTTCCTGTGCGTGAGGTGCTACTGGTTGAGATCTGGCAGTATCCCACGCAGCCTGCGGGCGTAATTTCACTGCTGGAGATGCTGCTGGTACTTCTGAAGGGGTTGGCACACCACTAGCACCACTTGAATTAACGGACCTGCCGCTAGGGCTATGATGTGGAGGTATGCCAGGTGCAGCATTTCCAGGCGCAGGCAGTATGTGCCGATGATGCTGATCGTCGGCTACGGGTGACGTGCCCTCTTCGTTCGGTGCAGGAGCATTGCTGAATCGGTAGCCTTGGGGTAGATCCTTATGTCGTTCTAGATGCCGCTGTAGCAAATCCGCTCTGAAGAATACTTTTCCACACAGCTCGCAGCGTACTTGATTTGGACCATGATTCTTTTGATGGCGTCGTAAATGCTCCGCTCGTGTGAATGACCTCCCGCACTCTTCGCACACATGAACTTTGAGACCCTTCTTTGCTTTCGAGATTCGACCGGTCTTCGTGTATACGACTGGGCCAGTCTCGTGCGACCCATGTTCGCCATCGCCATCGGTTCCACTGTATTTGGCGTCATGGTCATCAGCAGGTGACATCATTTCACTGGTAGGACTGGCGTGGCTTGCGTGTGGAACAGCAGGAACAGAACTTATGAGGGGAGGTAGCTTTGGCCGACTTCCCGGTCCGAGCGGTTCAGAAGAAATGATCCAAGCAGGGGGCGCGGAAGCATATTGTGCCTCTACTACTGGCCTGGCAGTATGTGTGCTGCTCTGCCGACTCTGTGATTGGGTCTGCAGAGCGGCTTGATTGGCAGGCGTGCCGGAAGGGTCTGGTAGTGCCCCGGACATGTGGTTTTGGGGGTGTGAATCGCGTGTCGTTTCGCGTGGCTGAACACGCTGATTATACTGATAGGGAAACTGAACGTTTGGTAACGGTGCGACCGTCGGGGTAGCACTCGTATGGCCAGCCAGTTGTGATTCGAATTTGCGGCAAAACCGCCGATACAATTTGAGGACTTTGTTTCGAGGGAAACGGCCCCTGGATTGCCCATTGCCGATTTCGCAAGACCGCTGCAACGCCGTGACGCGCTTCAACAGCTTTTTGACGTGAGTCGCGCAATGAGCGAGCTCATTGACTGTGAGATCTTCATCGTCATCGGTTACTGTCTCATCGCTATTGTCGCTGTCCGATGTTTCAGGTTTGTCGCTTAACGCGCTAAGCGCTTGTACCGTGCTTCTGTCGAAACCAGAATCTTTTCCACCTGATGGAACACCGCGCGCGGATGAATTGACCAGAAAGTTGATGGTTGGCACACGTGACGGGGCGGCGGAGCCATTGAGGGTTTCATCGTCGGAAAAGACGACCTCGCCGAACTTGCTCTCAAGCGCATGTAGAGCCTTTAGCGAATCCTGCTGTCGTTGGTGAAGATCTCGAATCGACTCCCGCTCTTGGGCGATCAAGTTGTTGTCGACGTTCCCTTTAGCCTGCGCATTGGCTAGTTGGAGGACATGTAGTAAGAGTAGGATGCTGTGCTTTAGGCTGTCCAGTCTGCGCCTCAATACCTCGGTCCTCTGCTCTTTCTGCTGTTCATGCGCCCGCGAAGTCTTCTTTTCGTCTTGGCCTAGGATATTCCCTTTTTCGATAAAATCCTGAACGTCGGCAAACACGGCTTCGCATCGCTTGGCCAGGTCTGCAGCTTCTGACAGCGCGGTCTTGGACACATCATGAGTTCCGTCGTCCCGGATAATTCTGCCGACGCCATCGAGTGCGATGGCGGTGGTTTTGGCATCATCCGCGATATCAGCTACCTCTTGCCGCGCAGAGTCGTACAGCACAGAGCTCAATCGAATGCCAGCGCTGGCTATCTGCGCGATGCTGGCGACAAAGCCTGCGACCTCGGCCATTGCTCAGGTGCTGGGTCTCTGGTCGCGAGGAATGAGATGTCATGTGGAGGGCGACCGCAGCGCGCCACTGACACGCATCGAGCGTGGGCGCCAACAGCTATAGATGCGCTAGCATTGAATTGCCCGTTCGATGCGAAAACCTCCGGCAGGATGCGCAGAGGAGAGAGGGGCGGAGAATGAGGGGGCGCGTGAGGGTGAATGGAGATGGGAAGACGACAGTTGTGGGGGCGCGAGCGGGAAACGCTGATGCGTCCGGTGTGGCTGTGGCGGGCGTGGCTGCGAGCCCGTTCCACAAGCGTGGGTACATATTATACTCTGCCCTTGATGACATGCTGCCCGCGTAATCGAAGTATTGCCGTGCAGCGAACATCCGACAGGGAGCCTGCCGCGTAGATATATGTCTTGGAGACGCCAACTAGGCAATGCATCAGGCCTGACGGTGTGCGCGAGGCTGGACGGCTGCCTTCTTCGTTCCTTCGGACCCCACCGCACTAAACTGCATCCGAGGCCGAACATTCCTACAGCCGTTGTCTCATTGTCGCGCACCACATCATCAGCCTGCCAGGGGGCATCGGCAAAGGTAACCTGGCCAGGGGCAACGCCTCGCTAGCTCAGGTTCATTAACCTTCGACGCGCGTTGCCACTCCCTTCCCCCTACCCGATTGGACACGGATGCTGAAGGTTTGTGCAAATGCTGTCGAATCACCGCCACCCTGCGTATGCATTCTATATATGAAGAGTCCATCTTCTTTCGTTCCGGATCTGCATCTACAGCATTCGCTTTGCCCCTAAGATGTGGGGTACTCGTGGACACAAGCATCCAGCTAGGAAGCACTGTGCCTTCGCTGTGTGCGACCTACCTTCGGTCGACGCGATGCCCAGGTGCTTTTCAGGTCACGTGCCGACTGTTTCGAGGGAAGACTCTCGAGACCCCACACCGATATAATTGGCTGTCTCACCACGTAACTAAGACTCATTCTGGAAGTGCTGGCGATTCAGACTGGTATATGATGCTTCAGATTCACCTGAATGCGGCGTTGCCTTAGCGATGAACACTCGCTCGAGCAGTGGTTTTCGACCATGACCTAAGATCGACGCCGCCCCGACCATCACCGTTACCCTACAAAGTCGCGCGTCAAACAATCTCAGCATGTGAATCTAGAGAATGCGACCGAGCACATTTTGCTTTACGAGCATTCGATACGCCCAACGCCTGCGACAATATGGACGTGTTCCATCGTAAACCTGACGTCATCTTGATAGTGGTACTGTTGGTGCTAGCACGCAAAGATGATAACAGAAGGCACGACTCAACAAACCGAAGCTACAAGCACAATTACATACCATTCGTAGACACTCCAGCTCATCGACTTCTTCTTCGCCCATGTCCTCCGCCCATCTCCTAGCATCTCACTCTCCCTTCGCCGACACAGTATTACCTAGTAGCCACCCACAGCAGGATTCAGATCAAAAGAACCCAGACGTTCGACACCCGGGGGACAATCAGATGAATCAGGCACAGACGGACCATCAACACAGTCGCTCAGATCAGACTGGGGATCGTGAGACCGACCGCCATCAAGAGGCGGACCAGCTTAACAAGCTTTCGAACGGCCATCCTCGGGATCACGCAACCCTAACCCTCTCCAATGGCGTTCCTGCCAACGACGGTTTGGACGAAAAGACTAAGCCTCCGAGCGATACGATAGCCAACGCCGACAGTGACTCGCACCACGATTGCCAACATTGCCATCACGTGGGTGACAAGGTCAAAGAGTACATATGGATAGATAGCAAGCCAAAAGAGGTGTCAACGGAAACACGACCAAGAGAAGACGTGATCATACGATCTATTCGACCGGCGCCCATCACCATCAAGCGAAAACCCTTCCTCGCCAAACCCGACAGCAAGCTTCGCAACGCCGGTAAAGATATCCCTCGCTTTTTCCGATTCCACATAGCTAACAGTACTAGGGACCGCACGCGCATACATGGCCGCCACAGAAGAAAAGCCCTACGGTACAACCCACAGAGATTGGGCGCGCAACCACTCGCACCAGACCGTCCTGCAACAACACTGCGATTTCTTCGACACGGACCACGACGGCATCATCTGGCCACAAGATACCTTCTGGGGCTTCCACAAGCTCGGCTTCGGCATCATCCTCTCCCTCGTCGCGGTGTTCGTCATTCACGCCAATTTCTCCTACCCAACACTTCCCACCTGGCTGCCCGACCCCTTCTTCCGCGTCTACATCGTGAACATTCACAAAGATAAGCACGGCTCCGACAGCGGCACGTACGACCATGAAGGCCGTTTCGTCCCCCAGAAATTCATGGACATCTTCGAGAAGTACGCCGACGGGAGGGATTACGTGACGTTATGGGATGTTAGCAACATGATGAAAGGACAGCGATGCATCGCAGATCCGATCGGGTGGGGCGGCGCGTTCTTCGAGTGGCTGGCGACGTACCTAATGCTGTGGCCCGAGGATGGACGCATGATGAAGGAGGACATCAGGGGGATATACGATGGCAGTCTCTTCTACAAGATCGCCGCAAGGCGTGCGTCTAACAAAGCGTACGGCTACGAGTAGGAGGCGGAGTGGCAACTTGTCGTCGAGGTCTTCCGGCGGGTCTGGGGCTACGCGTGGGCTTTCACCGTGTGGAGGTGGCGAGCGTGGAATAACTGGCTATGGAGCTTTCGCCCCTGGACCTGGGGCCGTCGCGTGTGGGTGTATCGACCTGGGAGGTACTCACAAGCCGAGACCTCACACCTCGTCGACGCCCTAGCCGTCAAACCTTCGGAAGTCAAAACTCTGCACATCAGGCCGTTAGACGTCATGCCCTCAGACCTCAGAGGTTTGGACATCCAGTCTGTAGACATCAGACCTTTGGAGGTCGTTCCTGCCGTTCCTCTGGACCCGGAGCTTGTGCTCACGGAACCTCTGCACCTTGAGCGTGTAGACGCCATCTCTCGGACAGCGACGCTATAGACCTTCATCCCTAGCGTAACATGTACTAGAACACCGGCTGAGTAGCGGCTGCATAATTAAAGCATTACTACCTTATCATTCTTCGTCCACACCGTAGTTCCACGCTGCGTCCTGACTATACGCGCTTCCGACGTTGATCCTCGTTTAAAGATGTTTCAACGGCGCGGCGTATCAGATGTACTTCGGATGAAGGCCGCTGCTGTTTTTCGCGTCATTGAGAAGAGTACTAGGTTTCCATTGAACGTCGTATGGAGAAAGTAATCTACAAGCTGACATGACGGTACAGCACTTCGCCAAAAAGCCACCACATTCCTCTTCTGATATACCGCGCGTCCTTTAACGTAGGTATATCACAGTATAGAAGCGCAGCCTCGTCCCGAGTGAAGTATACTGGGCGTGTATTTCCCCCCTTTCTCTCTGGGTAGGGGAGCACGGTGGTATACTACATAACGACTTTGGTTAAAGGATAGTGAGGTGGGGTGCGAGGGGTGAGATACGAGGACAGTGTTTCGGCTACAAGACGAAATAGAAGGGATGGTAGATGTGTATGGATTCTTCATGAAAGACACATGATGCTAGGCGACGTCTGACTCCCCTCTGCGTCATGGGGCGTTTTCGGAAGATACTCGGGGCTTGTCAAGTTGGTGTTATAGATGGCGGTAAAGACAAGGCGTTAGCGCAGAGGGTTATCAAGCTGGTGAGGGGCGCGGTGACACAGAGCGATGGAGGGAGGGTCGTCGCGCTATTGTGCCGCGCTGCAAAGTGTGTTTCTGCATGAGATGTGTTTCTTGTATGCTGGGTTCGCGCTGGTCTTCTAGCTTTGTGAGTAGCGGGGGGATGGTATGTCCATTGTGATTAGCGCCATAATCCATCTTTCTGGATGATCCTAGAGAAGTAGGATTACTTGGTGGTGATGGAGGTAGCCGTGGCAGCTGTGGATGATTCATCGTCGTTGCATGTGGGTATAATGGTCTGCACGAGTTGTGCTGGTGTGAGTGGTGTGAACTGGTGGTGATACGCTCGAGCTGAACGGATGAGTGGATGATTGTGGTTGAGGCATGTAGTGCGAGCTTTGAGGGGATGGGGGCTGTGGCATGTTCGAGCCGGCACTTTAATGTACTTTGTTTCTGTTGGACGTCTTTAAAAAGGTTATTGTACTATCCACTGGCATTGGCAAGCGCTCTCGCCAATGTCTGCTTGCGTCTTTTCCTCCTTCTCCGCGTGCGAGTCGTAAATGGTTGACGTGTCAGTCGTACTGAGGAAGTATTTTGGCGCATCGCTTTTGCGCAGATCACCGTGATCCGACACGCTTTGCTGTTCGCAATAGGCCCGCGTGCCGTTTGGAGCCCATGTTTCGGTAATTTGTACCACGTAGGGAAAAGGCGGTGGGAGCTTGATGTTTGTGCTATTGTCTCTCGCGCCGTAGGTACTATTGTCTGTTGTAGCAGCGTGCTGAGACATGTACACGTAAATTTCCATCATGGTATTGTTGAAGTGGCAGAGCCATGGCTTGTCATCTGGTGACGTGTTGGCTCGTATCTCTCGTCCGGCTTCCTTCCCAGATGGTCCGAGAAACGAGAGTTGGGCCGCCGTTAGTAGCACTGTGCGGTCGTACGATGCTTCGAAGCGGTATATTGGTTCTTTTCTCGAGTGAGCCGTAGCATAGGCCTCATCGAAATGCATTGCGGTGATGGAAAGAGCCTGCTCTCCATATATGCTTTGCTTCGTGCTATTAGTCGATCGAATGGACAGAGTCGGTTGGTTCAGAGGACTTTCGGAGGAAGAAACGGCGACGTGCAGCACTGCCTCGGAGGTGCACGTCCATGCGTCGGCGTCATCGCTGTCGACAAGACAAGCAGAGCTCTGCTGGCGAGGGGTATCGAGCTTGAGGAAGAAAGGCCCGTCAGGAATGGTAGGACCAAGAGGGAGGGTTGTTGAGGTCCCTGAATCGCTGGGAAATTCACTAGAGAGCCTTGTCAACCAGTTCATGGAGTGTAAATCTGAAGAGGATGACGTACCGTTTAGTCAGACGCGGCTTGATGGAGAGCAGACTGAGGCAGATGATCAACAAAAGACCGAATTGCACCTGAAGTCAATGTGAGGTTAGCATACAAGACACGAAATTCATCCTGGGGTGACTGACGCATAGCAACACGAAGATACGCCGCTTCACTGATAAGCGATACCACTTGCCCTTTGCGGACACTTTCCAAGCAGCTTTCGGGAGCGGAGGTAGTGGTTTCGTTTGTGTATTCACATGCGTCAACGACGTGTACAGCACCTCTTTCTCTTCTTGATCTGGCGAGACAGTCTTTCCGCAAGAGGTATTGCACCGCTCGATTGGAACCACTTCCAGTCCATGTACTATACCACCCTCCACCTGCTCATTTCTTGGTGCCCTGTCGAGCGATCGCTTGTCATCGACCGGGAAGAGAGTGAGTATGCTCGGTAACACTGGGATTGGTGCGTTCTTCGGTGATCGGCGCGAGAATCGCATGGAATATAAAGGATCAGCACTTGGTGTGTTATCACTGCAGAGCTGAGGCCGTCGTCATTCTTAGGATGCACTGAGGGCTTTCGAGTATATATTTGAACGTCGTATGCATCGATCGAAGACAACAAAACTGTCTCTGATGCGATTGCATGAGACAATCCAGACCGACTGTGCCACTGCATGCGGGAAAAGGCAACTTGAACGAACGTATCATCTTGGTGTATCTCGGGATACGGCCTCAACATCCGCTCCGGGGGTCGGCGAGGCTACACTTCTATGTTCCATGTGCCGTGTGACGGGATGTTAGCGAGCCTATATTTTTCCGAATAGACTGGGGTCGAAATTTCGATTGGCTTCGACGCTCACTTGATATGGAGGTGGACCGTGCGTGGCGCCAAACGAGGTGGTGAAGTGTTTCCCATTGGATCGTTTAACATGCTTTCATACATATGACATCGATAACAAGTGCGTGTGCAAATGTGCTTCGAAGCCATGTCGGTCGTCAGAAAACACTTGCTGCCTAGCGACGACACCGTTTCGGCGGCCAAAGCACATTATGAAGAGCGCTTGAGTGCATTGTTGTGAACATCGTAAGATCGGGGCTACACCTTGCTGTGCAGCCCCTAAAGAACGGTTGCGTTGCTCTGGCTCATCGTGGTTTCAGGCGAAGCATTCAAGCAGCGCCAGTGAGTCTACTGTGGGGGAGCAGGAGTAGCAAGCTGACACTTTGATTAACCAGGGACCTCAGGTTCAGCTGGATCATGTATATGCGCAGCTCACTATTGCTTTCGCTCAATGGCTGTACATCGACTCGCTAGATAGTTTCGTGCATAGTTGTCGGTAAGAAAAGGAGAGTCCTCAGCGTCAACTCTGCCCAAAATTGAATCCTTCTATTAAGATAGGAAGCAGCTATACGTGTGTAAGCTAGTAGCGTAGGGTAACTGACTCTATAATACTTCCTTCACAAAGCTGCTGCGAACTGGTACTACGTGTCCATCTCTCGTGTTAGCGCGAGAACTGATTCGAGTTCTAGTGTAGGCCGCTACGGTGCCAGATATACACTTGCTGGCTTGAACAGTGGAATTGGACTGCAAGGGTCTTCTGACCCAAATATGCTCATGCTGTAACCGGTCAGTCGCTACCATACCATAGATAGCTCTTTTCACCATCATTCGAGGATCCTTTCTTTCCCTTCAACAAATCTCGTTTCTTGCTCAACTTGGCCATTTCCAATTGCAGTTGCAACTGCTGAATCTCGACATCGTCTTCCTCAATGTCGTCTCCCTTAGTTCTTCTGTCCTTCGTATCATCCGGCCCACTTTCGTCACTATCGGGGTCGTGTGCCATTATTGCCTCTGTCACGGGTGCGTCTCCGGTAGTTTTGTTTCTCAGGGTCTTGTATTCGACGGTTCCGTCTGTCAACGGTTCGTCTCTTTGGGTATCATCACTCGTAGAGCTCTGTGTCGATGAAATTCTAGGGCGCCTGCTCGTGCGGCTCAATGTGATGCGACCCTCTCGTTTTGCAAAGTGTGAGGTGTAAACTCATCATACCGTTCTCCGTGACCGAGTACCGATCGAGTATGCGTTGTATTCGTTGCTTGACTGTTGCACTACGAGGAAGTCTGTTGCACTACGAGGAAGTCTGTTGCACTACGAGGAAGTCTGTTGCACTACGAGGAAGTCTGTTGCACTACGAGGAAGTCTGTTGCACTACGAGGAAGTCTGTTGCACTACGAGGAAGTCTGTTGCACTACGAGGAAGTCTGTTGCACTACGAGGAAGTCTGTTGCACTACGAGGAAGTGCTTTTCTTCAAGCTTGATGCGCCTTGTTCCGTCTGCCTCTGATTTTGCGATGGCATAAGCGGTACCGATCGCATTCTTGATCTCTCGACCGTTCCATCCGCGGGAAGCTTGCTGATACCAAAGTTTGGCGAAACGCAAGATGTCCGAATAGGTGAAGTCGAGACCTTGTTTCAATACCTCATCACGACGAGATAGCCGCCTGAGCTCCAGTCTCCAGAGATCGACATAACCATCTATCGTCAATAATCGGAAGTGTAGCGTCAAATGAATGTGCGACTTGAGTGACACGTCGACCGTGCCGACTCTGTTTGTAGTGAGAATCAACGTGCCCGAAAAGTGGGCTAGAGCATTGCGGAACACTGGCTCAAGTTTTAGCAAACGCGTCTTATATCAAAGAGGAACTGACCTGCAAACGTGCCGTTGCCTTCACGGTCCCCTCGGGAATGTTGCTCCAACACAAGGTCTGCTCCACGCATAAGCAAGATACATCCCCAGCGTTCTGCCTGGCGCTCTGCCTGGAAGAATAGTGACGCAATGTTTCGCTCAGTCTCCTTTGGCGTATTCTGCAGATCCGCTATATTGAGTGTCATCAAAGGCTTATTAAGCTTCGCAGCTAGCGTTTCAGCAGTCACCGTTTTACCGACTCCTGAGGGGCCATGGAATAGAATGACCAAACCACTGCGCTTGGAGCTATTACTCGTCAGAGAACCGCGTAATTGACCATTGAATGCAGCATTTAAAATCGATTTCTGATGTTCTGAAAGAACAAGATCATCAAATCTCAAATCGGAAGCCTGCGTGTCTCGGAGACGGACTCGGTCAATATGTAAAGGATGCCTGATAACGTGTCAGTTTATATGGACCCACTGAATTCATTGAATGAACCCAGTATGGAACAACCACGGTGTGTTATTCCAAGGACTAAGGAATTGCATGGAGAGCTATCCCTGGATCTCATACAGGCCTGCTCTACGCCCAGCCTCCCAAAATGTGCCTTGGAAACTTTACATACCATGTACGCTTCTGTAGCAGAAATCCGCAAATCCGGAACGGGAGCAACTGTAGTTGAGTGCTGTCCAATTGATCTCCCTTAAGATTTTTCAGGCTCTTGCAGGATCGAATGAATTGATCCCGTGCATTGAGATCAAGTAAAGAGTCATCGAACACGTCAGTGCAGCTTCTACAGCCGGCAATTTTACAATCGACAGATTCGAATGTCTCCCTTCTGTCAGTGGGTGTGGGGCGTGCTATCACGCCTCCGCCGAAGTCGATTCTCCAAGAGCAGCCCATCTCTCTGCAGTACTCTACAGCATCGGAATGGTTGACTATGATCTCGCTATCTTGCTAAATCTCATGTTAGACGCGATTCATAGATCAACCAACGACTCGTACCTCTTCCTTAGCGATTCTGCTGCGAGAGCAATGCGCGCATCTGTCTCTGTCCCTATGTTGTGGATCCCAATCCTGCCTACGTGTCATTCTTAGTCAGCGACGAATATCAAATTGAGTCGTAACATATGGTAGTGACGCATCGATATCGATTGACTCATAAGGCACAACCGCTTCTGCAGCACATAGAGCAATCATTGGCCAGCGTAGTTACTTACAGAACTGGACCGTAGCATTGCAGTCTAGGGACTCCTTCCAAGTACTGTACGTATTTCTCACCACGCTCATGGAGATCAGTTCTCAGTGTCTTAGAAGATGCACTCAATGGATACGCTGGCAGGGCCTCTATGTCGCATTTACCGGAATATTCAGAGATAATGATGCGATGGGATCGCGGTCCGAAAAAAGTTCCGTTATGGTCGATGAAGAAGCAGTCAATGACAAAGTCGGAGTACTTTCGCGATGAGATGACCCCGTAATTCCCCTGGTCTTCGGGTTGAAACTCCGAGGAATATGCATCTTTCCGTTCAGTCTTCGAAGAGTTTTCCAGATCAATGATGGGGCGGCCTCCCGTGACGTGAAGCATTTGATAACCTCTGCACCCTTCTGGTGTGGATCTCACTACAACCACACCCGGCGTGAACAATAGCCACAGGTGCTCGAACTCTATCTCTCGTAACAATCCACCATTTGTTGTACTTTGAAGGTGGATCAAGTCCGCCAGGTCGCTTTCAATGAAGCCGATCAAGCAATCGATTTCCTTGAGTCTTCGTTCTATCGTCTCCGACTTCTTTATTGCCAATAGGTCTTTGTTGCTATCATTCTTATCTGATTGGCTTTGCTTACTCTGATCTACACTTGGATCACTGCTTCGGTCTTTGATGACCTTCGATCTTTGCGCCATCACTGAAGAGAACTGTTTGATTGCTTCGTAGTACACGATCAGTGGCTTGAATGGATATACAAGAACGTTGCTTTTCGGCGAGATTCGTAAGTTGTTCGACGTAATCTTCTTAAGCGTACTGATCAGAGTGCGAGAATTGATTGCAACGCGGGATGGGCACTCATTGGCCGACGCCACCGCATCGCCGTTTAGTATATCCGTTCTCGACAGAGGGGGAATGCCATTTGAGACATCGAAAACATCGTTGGGTGTCCCCGTAGCAACGATGAGTGTTTGCAAAGCTGGGTATAACTCGGCACGTGGTTTTACCTTCCTCCAGTCTTGGTAGGCTACCCTGATGATACCGATTTCCTGTTGCACTTCGTTCTCATGGTCTTCGATTAGCGTGCCTACGGACGGAGCATACCGCTGGTTTGAAAACATAGAGACGCTGTCATCGAATGCCACAGAGCGTCCGGTATCGGATTGTTCTCGCACTCTGCTGAGCCGGCGGCTAGCAGCCTGCGAAAGGAGGTCGTCGTTGTCATCGTACCCGCTGGCTGCCGCGATGATCTCTAGACTAGGCGCGTCGTCGATCATCTCCATCTCATATTCGACAACGATACGTTGCAAGCTGGCGATCCCCATGTCTTCGGTAAGCTCACCCAGGTCGTCAACAAGATCTCGTAGGTCCTGAACCAATCTATGGAATTTTTCGCGGTCATGAACGGCCCAACGTATAGAGTCCGCGACCCTAGTTTTCCGCTGCAGGTTGGTATTACAAAATATTTTGGTACTTTGAAAAGCTTTCGAGAATGCGCTCAGTGGTGCGCCCTCAATCAACCTTGAGCCAATAGGGGCCCGATGCACCTTGAGTCCATACATCTCTTTCAGTTTTTCGGCGTTCATAAGAAGGGATCGGATCCTCTCCAGAGTATCCTCTATGCGCTTGTTACGATACGCCGATGAGTGATCATCGAATCTGGTAGAATTAGGATCACTAACCTCAATAAATCTCGAATCGTTGCAATGCATCTATAAGTCAAGGATACAAATCTGGGTGTTCCTGGCCAAGTATAGTCCTGAAATGACTTATAAAGCTCGAGGGAAAGCCAGACGCAAAACTTACATTGGGTTCACACGCTCTTCCTCCATGAATCCACATGCTTTACCCCAAGTCATCAGCTGGAATTGTTGGTTATCGAGCATCGTCTGAAGCACCTCATAGTCAACCGTGCGAGATCCGCAGATCTGGACCAGTTTAAAGGCATCCACGCAGGTACTGAATAAGCCGGCAAGGCCTATGAAGCCGACAGCTAGCCCAGCCGCTTCTGCCATGAGTGCTCCTGATGAGATGGAGGTTGGATGAAAGGACACAATATGGCGACCAGGCTGTGCCCCTCTTCACTTATGGCGGGGCAAATGCATCCTCAGCCCCATGCAGGCACAAGGCTGTGGGCGGAGTTTCTGGGGCCATTCCGACCACGTGGTATGTGGCGAGGAAGAGCAAGGCAGACCAAAACATGCTGCTTACTATATGAGCATAATGGCAATGATAATCAACGGATGAAAGGACGCAATGAAGAACTGGGCATAGTGGTGGCTACAATGTATCCACTGGGGATCGCCCATCTCCAAAAAGACGCTAATTAGTAAGCAGACATAGGCGGAATCACGCTTTCCTCTCTTCTATCGTCACTCGTCTTTCTGCAGGTTCTTCTTCCAGTTTTGTCTTTTACTGAGTGACCTGCCTGAACCGCGTTTTCGTTCTGACTTCTACCGCGTGCGATCTGTGGCAAAGACGTGGTGTACCGACCCACAGAAACAACGTGACGGCTGGTTCGCCGCAACTAGCTGGGGATTTTGTTCTTAACGCCTTCGCTAGGCATTGCTCCAACTCCTTGAACCTTCCATTAGATGGGAATCAAATTCTGTGTGGTTTTACGATATTCGTGCCTACGCGTGCAGTTTACAACTTTCTGCGTCAATCGTTGACAAATTTGACCAGCTGCGAGATCTTAAGTTCACCTTGAACTCCGAGCCCATACTCGAACCAAGTGAATATCCGTATCGCATGCTAAACTGCTAGGACTGTCGTATTCCCGCATTCGCCGTTCTGAGACTGGTTTATCGTGGCAAAAATGGATCACTTGCACGATGCAGAGCAAAGCTGAAAATGAAACCATGGGCGAAGTGCATGCGGCGACCAAAAACAAGCGATCCCCCAGCCCACTTCGCTCCACCACCTTGAGTCTTATGCAAAACTTGCTGGATGGCTTACACACGTACCAAATTCATTGTACGGTTCGCGGGGCTCAGCCTACTCAATTAGTGTTTAGGTCAAGTTAGCACACTGCATGCTGACGACCCTGAACGACTGACCAACAGCTGAACTATACCTAGGTAGGACTTGACTAGGCCCGCGCTGAGATAATCGACCATCGTCCTGTCAGCCAGCGTTGACAGGGCCACCGTTATATCTGTGCCTGGCACGCACGACTGACAAAATGTTCTGTAGGCAAGAACAACACGCTCCCAACCCTCCCAGACCTCCTCCTCTAGTTCGGTTCTGCATTGTCACTATACCGAGGTAAACGGCATAATGGACACATCCGCGAGCAAAGCGACCTTTTGGTTTATGTTCATTTCTAACTGTTGTCTATCTGCTCTTTCGATCACGAACCTTGGGCTGATCAGTTCCATGGTGGGCTTCATCCTCCGGCAGAAATGTATGGGACGCGTATCATTCCCATGTTTCAGCACCGCGAGACTGACGCATCCTTCTATAAATAATGTTGTCACGTACCAAGTGAATTGGCCAGGAAACACCGTACAGCTTGTCACGCATCCAAGGAACCTATGGGTCAACCAAGGCCACGAGTCCAACGGTGTGGCCGGCTATGGATTCTTCCTCGGACTTGTCGCAATGTACGTGGCATGGCGACAAAGACGCCGGGTGGGAAAGGTATGTTGGGTCTCTGGTCACATCGTCTCACGTTAATATGTGCTCCAGCCACCTTCGAAAACACTGGTCGCAGTCTTCGTCTTGCAACTTCTCTCCGTGCTCTTCACACTCTCGGCCATAATCTTCGTCTGCCTCGTCACCAACCAAACGAACCACCAGCACATCTCTGAGACCATCGCTCGTTCGAATGTGCCCTATCCGGAGCATTGGTGGACACCCGAAAACTGGTACAAAGCGGTACTGGAACTGCCTCTGGCTTCAGAGCAGGATCGCCGCAGCATCCGTTCCGCTGTAACGCATATGAAGGCTTGGAGGTGGATTCTCGTTCCTATTTTCCTGCTCGATATAATGACTTTCGCCATTACAACTTTCGAGATGATCAGGCAGAGGAGACTTCCAGGGCAGAGGGTTCAATTTGTGGAGAAGTGACGGTACAACGAGCGGGATGTTCCGGACGAACTGCGGGAGTAATCAAGTCCTGTCACGAGAGTCTTAAAATGTTGCAATCGTCAATGCCAAGCAGATTGGAGTGGGTGCCAGGTTGGCGTTCATGGGCCCAGCAAACGGCTTCGCTCTCTCGGTTCAAGACGACCATCGGGAGTCAAAGGAAAGAAATAGCGCTTTAGCTTTCGACATAGCATTATACCTAGGTATCTTAACCATCAGCTGCTTGTTCCGATCACGCCGGCATCTCAATGAAGTTGACGTTCACATGCCATTCTCCCCTGCACCCCAGATCATCCGTCACGCGTGCACCTGGGGATTTTGTGGATCATGCTGCGAGTGCATGAGCTGTTTCACTCCACGCGTTACATATGCGCTCATGCTTGATTAGTTGCTCGAACAGATAGTCATTGACACGCTCAGCCTATATGCTTTTGGGCTTCTGAATTCACTACAATCTCAGCGTGCCACCAAATCGCATTCCTTTAAGTACAGTACAGGAGTGGACGGACCTTCTCCGCTTGATCTTTGACAGTCAGGCTCCTTGGATAGATACCTCTACAGTACTCTGCGAATCTGTTATTCCTACATCTCTCAATAATACGAAGCCTGTCAGGACAAGCTCAGCCGGGCAGCCAACCCTGGCGTCACATCCCACTTCGGACGTTAAGCGAGGCAACACCAACAAGCCTCGGGACCTCACATCGAAAAAGTTGACGCCCCGCAAAAGCTGCCGTCCACGCGCAACCCTTCACCGCCTTCTCACGTGCGGTTCTTCGTTCGCCCTACCGCGCCTGAACTCCATCCGACATCGCACCTACCTTCACGACACCTCGAATGCCACCGGCGACCTCATAGAATTCCCCGCGGCTGCACGCACCACACGACCACCCGCCATGAGCTGGCTCCTCTACACCATGGCCGCCCCGCCGATACTCATCGTCTTCCTGCGCTTTCTCTCGCTCATTCTTCCCGGGAAGCTGGCGCAGCTTGCCTCGTTCGCGGCCTTCTTCATCACCAGCATGATCATGATGAGCTTCTCCGCCATGTACGGCGTCTTCGCGAGCATATTCTTGAGAACTGTAGGATATGGAGGCTTGAGCCAGTGGACGGTTGCGAGGGTTTTCAAGTGGACTATGTGGTATACTACGGGAGTTACTTTCAAGGTGACAAACAGCGGCGGGGAGGAGGCGCTGTTGACGAGGCCCGCTGTGCTCTTGGGCAACCACCAGAGGTGAGTGCTGTCTTTGGTGGAAATGCAGTGAGCCATTGCATAGGCTCACACGAGCACCTTTGAAGAGAGACGCCTGGCAAGAAGCGGACAAACAAACTAACAAGCCACAGCGAACTCGACGTCCTCATGCTCGGCTGCACATTCCCCAAGTACACTTCCGTGACAGCAAAAAAGTCCCTCAAATGGGCACCTATCCTGGGCTGGTTCAGTACGTCTCTACTCTTCTCTCCAATCCCACCTCCCTCCTAACAATCCCCAGTGGCCCTCTCCAAAACCGTCTTCATCGACCGCGCAAACCGCACCACCGCCCGCGCCGCCTTCGACTCCGCCGCCAACACCATGCGCACGGAGCGCCAAAACGTCTTCATCTTCCCCGAAGGCACGCGCTCCTACGCCGAGCAGCCCGAGCTCCTGCCCTTCAAAAAAGGCGCCTTCCACCTCGCCATCCAAGCCCAGGTCCCCATCATACCCATCGTCGTCGCAAACTACAGCCACGTTCTGAACGTCAAGAAGCGCGAGTTCCACCCGGGTGTGATCGACGTTAGTGTGCTGCCGCCGATCAGCACCAAAGGGATGACAGCGGAGAATGTAGATGCGTTGATGAAGAGGACGAGGGATGCGATGTTGGACGAGTTGATACGGTTGAGCCATGTCACTGGGGAAGGAAACGGTATGCCGTTGCCCAGGACATCAGGACGGGACGAGCCAGGCGAGCTTAGGAAGCGAAACTAGCGGTGCATCTGCATCGGTGGCATGCGTAGCATCTGGCGTTCGGGCGTTTTCACGGCATATATCCACGCGGCGGGCGGTTACAGCATTGCGATTTAGCATCCGTGAGCACACGGTATACACCTGCATCCTTATGGGAGATATACCATTCACGATAGGCTGGTGTTGATTTGAGATATCAAAAATATTTGTTACAGAGACGCAATGTGACTCTTTTATCCTCCATGACACCTACAATTCTCCTCCACGAACGATCCACATACCCCGATTTCACAAGCAGCCCATCAGATTCCCACACGCGTCAACATCTCCACTGATTTTTCGTGAAGCTTCGGTATACCCCAAACAGCGAGGGGCACGCGGGGCTGCGCGGGGGTGCTCAAGCTCGGTACAACACATCCCATCTAGACGCGTGTAATCCACACAGCATGTATATTCCCACCACATATCAGCTGGATCTCGCGAGCTCGAAGTCACTTCTATTATTTCCTTTTCTCGAGCCGAGTAGCATTTATCAAACATGGCAGCGCGCAAACCAGGCGTTACAGACGTGACGTCGCGGTCTCCACCGTTCTCTGTAAACGGCAAGTCGGCGATAGTCACGGGGGCGGGTTCCGGTATGGTCGATGCATCCGAGAAGGGCTTCTGGTATTTTGTTGATATTTGGAGCAGGTATCAACTTCTCCTTTGCGGAACTGCTTTTGGCGAAGGGGTGCAATGTACTCATCGCAGACCTCTCGCTACGGCCTGAAGCGCAGAAACTCATCTCGGAGTATGATGGGAAGGGGAAACCGAAAGCAGTGTTTGTGAAGACAGATGTCACGGATTGGACGCAGCTAGAGCGCATGTTCGACGTAGCTCGGAAGGAGTTTGGAACTGTGGACGTGGTATGTCCCGGAGCGGGCATCTGTACGTATGCCCCTTCCCTTCCATCCCTCGAGCGTTCGAAGACGATAGGAAAGCGAAAAGATATACTGATTCAGCAAAAGACGACCCGCACTGGACCAACTTCTGGCACCCACCCGGCAGCACGAAAAGCAAAGACTCGCCAACCTCCTCCCGCTACGCCACCCTCGACATCAACATCACGCACCCCATCCGCACAACCCAGCTCGCAATCTCACAGTACCTCTCTGACAAAGCGTCTCCGCGCAACCCCAAGCGCGTCGTCATCATCTCCAGCATAGCCGGCCAAGCAAGCAACCTAAACACCCCCCTCTACGTCGCCGCCAAACACGCCATGAACGGCTTCATCCGCAGCCTCGGCCCCCTAGACGCACGACTAGGCATACGCGTGAACGGTGTCGCGCCGGGCGTTATAAAGACGCCGCTGTGGACAGAGCACCCTGAGAAAATGTCCTTTCTTGACGAGAAGCAAGATACGTGGGCGACGCCGGAGGAAGTGGCAGAGGCGATGCTGAGATGTGTGGAGGAGGAGGGGCTGGGGGGAGGGACGGTATTGGAGGTGGGGGCCGGGCAGACGAGGAGGGTGGAGCAGTTTAATGATCCGGGGCCGAGTGGGAGGGGGCATACGGTGACGAATTTGGAGAGGAGTTATGAGGAGGTGTTTGGGTGGTTGGGGGAGGAGAGTTGGGGGAAAAGGAAGGCGAAGTTGTGAGAGGGAGGGGAGGGCATATTGGGATGGGATGCCGAGGGGAGGGTGTAAGATGATTTGGGAGGAAAATGAGTAGACAACGGGTAAGGTCTGTCAAGTGATATGCTTGATCACGTGGACTAGAGGGCGAAGGCATTGAGGAAAGTCGAATCGTCCGGAAAATATTTCCGAGCTGAATAGAGAGCTCGGATTTCTGTTTTCTGGAAGACGTGTTGCAGCCCCTGTTATTCCGGATCTTGATTGCTATGGTCGTTCGGTTTCTGCGCTTGAGTTCCGGATAGTAGGAAGTCGCGGACGTTGACGACCACAGCTGGTATTTCGCTTCACGCCGGAAGTTATCAAAACCACTTCCGGGCTGACTTTGCTATTAATCGTGGTTCTAGAGCGATTCTAGCATGTCAGCGGATGGTCAACAGGCCATCACCCATCTGGGCGACTGAGCACCGAACCAGAGTTCACGATGTGCTTCGGGGGACAAGCGTCCGAGAGCGCAGTAACATCTTCTGCGTTGGTAAGAAGTGTATGTTGCTCCGGAGATGGCGTGCGCGGAGATACGTGATATTATTGGCGGAAGAAGCAAGTATCAGATTAGCCGTGGGGAGTGAGAAGGCGACAGACTTGTGTAGAATCGTTGAACTCGGCGCGGATAGGCTGCATGAGGCTGAAAGGCGGCCTGTGAACCTCGCTGAGTTGCCGGCCGGCGGCGTTTGAAATTGGGTGCGGCTTGGCCGGCCTGACCTTCAGAGATTTACCATGCCTCATTGTTCTAAGGCAAGGAAAGGTGGCATGAGAGGCAATGGATCGTTCGAGGCTTGGATTACCGTCCGAGTTGTAATGCAGAAGCCCAGGATGGCATCACCGGGGTGGGAGGCGCGCGACTGCATCGGCGCTGTCAGAAACACCCAGCGAAGGAAACTGGGCCAGGGTTTTGCTTAGTACTGGCATGGTAAGACGCTGATTGATACGGCGCATTTGAGCGGGCCCATGGCCACTCGCATTGTTTGTTCCCGGCCGTGTCGGTCTATCGGCGAGGGTGCGTCGCCACTGTGACGCTGCGGCGGGGCGCTTTTTCCATAGCGGGGCAGCAGCTGCCAAAGCAAAACAACGCATTTTACTTCATCCTTTCCCAACAACACTGCCCTGCTCTGTATTCCACCTATCTGCTCGAAGCCATATACCTCTACCCATCGAATTGGACTGCTGAAACCACACACAATGTCTTCCAGCCTCGATCAATTGAAGGCCACCGGCACCACCGTCGTCTGCGACTCGGGCGACTTCGCGACCATCGACAAGTACAAGCCTCAGGATGCGACCACCAACCCCTCGCTCATCCTCGCCGCCTCCAAGAAGCCCGAGTACGCCAAGCTGATCGATGCCGCCGTTCAGTACGGCAAGAAGCACGGCAAGGACCTCGACCAGCAGGTCGACATCACTCTGGACAACCTGCTCGTGCAGTTCGGAAGTGAGATCCTCAAGATCATCCCCGGCAAGGTCTCGACCGAGGTGGACGCGCGCTTCTCGTTCTCTACCGAGCAGTCGGTCAACAAGGCCCTGCGCATCATCGACGTACGTTCATCCCAAGCTTCACCCACCGGTCGGATATCGCGGATGCTAATTTGAGCAGCTCTACAAGGAGGCTGGTATTGACAAGGACCGCATTCTCATCAAGATAGCATCGACATGGGAGGGCATCAAGGCCGCCGAGATCCTTCAGCACAAGTACGGAATCAACACCAACCTGACCCTCATGTTCTCGCTCACCCAGGCCATTGCCGCCGCCGAGGCCGGTGCCTACCTCATCTCTCCCTTCGTCGGCCGCATCCTCGACTGGTACAAGGCCGCGACCAAGAAGGAGTACTCCGCTCAGGAGGACCCCGGTGTCAAGTCTGTTGGCACCATCTTCAACTACTACAAGAAGTACGGCTACAACACCATTGTCATGGGTGCCTCTTTCAGGAACATCGGCGAGATCACTGAGCTCGCTGGCTGCGACTACCTGACCATTGCTGTGAGTTTTCCCTCAAGCTGATCTCGAGACTGAATGCTGACTGTGATAGCCCAACCTGCTCGAGCAGCTGTACAACTCCAAGGACGAGGTGCCCAAGAAGCTCGATGCTTCCCAGGCAAATTCGCTCGACCTCGAGAAGAAGAGCTACATCAACAGCGAGGCCGACTTCCGCTTCGACTTCAACGAGGAGCAGATGGCTGTTGAGAAGCTGCGCGAGGGTATCTCCAAGTTCGCTGCTGACGCCGAGACACTCAAGGAGATCCTGCGACAGAAGATCCAGGCTTAGAGGATGAAAATATGATATCTGTCGTTTTCTCTTGACTGTGCAATGAAATACATCAAGAAATTGGCACCGTGCTAGTTATGAAAATAGCAATTGATTTATGTTGATAGTGTTCCTGTGTCAAGAGGCAGACATTTGCACAGTGTTCAAGCCGATACACTCCCAATTGCACATCGCATTTCTGGACGACCAGACAGACAACATGCAAATCTTGCAGCTGTTTAAGTTTTTTGCCGAGTGCCTCCGGAGACAACACACCCATGTATGCAAACTGGGGCATACCCCACTAGCTGTTTCTGTTACAGACGAACTGGGGGTCTTCATTCATTAATCATCTGCTGGGGCGGGACTCGGAGCTAAGGTCGGAGCAGTGCAGCTCAGTTGCGTCACGCAATGCCCCGCTCGAACGAGGAGCCGAAGCTTACAACGCACCGTCTGTCCCCTACCCTACTTAACTACAAGACATTCTATCAACAAAAGCCACAACAACAACCAACACATCCACATCCATCTAATTTATATCTACTACCGTCACAATGGTCAAAGCCGGTACGTCTTAGCTCCCTGGATCTTTACTGTTTGGGGTGAAGCTGGTGGCGCGGGGCACCCGTCCGAGCAATCCGAGCGAGATTGAGCACATTTCGTACGCTGCTACACCACTCACACGGCTTCCCGCGTAAGGGCAGCAGCTCAATTGGGCTAGAGAATCGCTGTGAGGACCATGCTGGATGAACAGGTGTTCCTGAGCTCCATGCCGGCGTGCTCTCTCGCCAATCGTCTTTCCGCTCGCGGGAAGACCTTGATGGACAGCACGACCCGCTGCGGCGAGCGGCCCCCAGAGCTACAAGAGAGCCGTGGTTGTGTAAGAGACAATAGGGGCTAACGAGCATATTTAGTCGCTGTCCTCCGTGGTGACTCCAACGTCAAGGGCACCGTCACCTTCGAGCAGGCGGACGAGAGCTCAAACACCACCGTCTCGTGGAACATCACTGGCCACGACGCCAACGCTGAGCGCGGCATGCACGTCCACGCCTTCGGCGACAACACCAACGGCTGCACGTCTGCCGGCCCCCACTGTAAGACTACCCATCTACCGCCAGCTCGGAAGGAGCCCATGAGGTACGGATGAGGTGCTGATATAGCCAGTCAACCCCCACGGCAAGGACCACGGCGCCCCCGACGACGACGTCCGCCACGTCGGTGACCTGGGCAACTTCAAGACCGACGGCCAGGGCAACGCACAGGGCTCCGTGACCGACAAGCTGATCAAGCTCATTGGGCAGGACAGCGTCATCGGCGTGCGTGTACCCCTTCTTCTTCCCTTTCAATCCTGCTGACGAGACTGTCTACAGCGCACCATCGTCGTCCACGCCGGCACCGACGACCTCGGCAAGTCCGACCACCCCGAGTCCAAGAAGACGGGCAACGCTGGCGCGCGCCCTGCTTGCGGTGTCATTGGTATCTCGTCCTAGATACGCTCGCGAGCGTGGCGCTCGGCTTTGGCCGCCTTTTGTCCAATCTAGACATCACGACGTAAACTAAATAACGATCTGTCGGATATGTATCTACTTGCTAGCTCTCCCTGCAATGCAACAGATAAGAGTGCCTTCGCTGAATCTCGCTCTTCCGTGAATGTGAACAACTTGCAGATTTTGGAAATATCTAGTAGCTACGATACGATTCAAGCACATGGATACTAGTTAGATGCTACAAGTATACCAGTAATTTCAATGCCTGTATTCTACACAACAGACTACACCCCCAGCACAGAACCCTCGTACTCGCTCTCACCCCTCTCTCCCTCTCGTACATACCCTCCCCTCAACATCCCGAAACAACCCATATCAATATCCACCCTACATTTCCCCCATCCAATCCCCAAACAAAAATTCCACCATGCCGTATTCCCCTCACACACATCTCAGAACTCCATCTTATCTCCAACGACGCTCGCTTAAACCTACGAGTACCTACGCACCTCAACGGAGTGCTTATTCCCGATATAGCGCGCGGGCTACGCAGCGCCTATTTAGCCCGTAACGCACTCCAGCAACGTATATTACACAGCTTCCAACGCACTGGATGCGGACCTTCGCTACATATCGAACGCTGAGAGAAAGCCGAGCTCGCGACGTTCGTCTTCATATATACCTAGCTTCTACAGCGTCGAGCGAGGACGTCGCGGAAGAGACAAAACACTTGTTTACCGTACTGTACTGCGTGGTGAGCGACGAAGCTCGCGAGTTTAAACTTTAGGGGTTGGAAGTATTAGGGCTAGCGGTGGAAGTCGCTCATCACATCGTTCACTTTCACATTCACCTGTATAACGTTCACGTTCACATCCACAAACGTTCTCACATATTAATACCACATCAATTACTCCCCTCCCCTCCCCTTCTTTCCCCTGTCTCTCTCTCTACCCTATCATACACCTCCCCCCTCCCCGGTCCCCTCTCTACCCACCCAACCTCACGATAAAGGTAAACCCAATCCAATCATAAACCTCATCATGCATCCATCCTTCCATGATAACGACTTCACCGATCCCTCAAAACATGCAAAAATCAGTAATGCAATACCAAAAAACGCCAAAAATGCAAGTTTATGCTCCAATGCTGCGTAAAGGTTTTCCAGCGAGAAAAAGAGAAGAGAACAAGGGAAGAAGGGTATAATAGGTGCGACCGAACCGGACCGAATCGAGCAGAAGAAGCAGAAGCCAAAGCCAAGGCAGTACAAGTATGTCGCGAAATGCAATCGAGGTATGGTCTCGCGTGCAGCACAGCCCACGTGATCTCGAGTCGATATTTATCGAACCGCTCTGGTCTTGTTGCGTTGCATTACACGTACGTGTCCAGCCGAGTCGAGACGCAAGTAGGTGGTGCGGGATCCGCCTTCGAAAAAGCGTGCTAAGGATGAGTCCCCAACTGCCTTTCATCTCACCGCTCATCATCACTACTCCACTGCGCGACATCATCCTCGTCCCACGTCTCCATCTCCTCCTTGACATATCGCTGCGCCACCGGGTCCAAATTCATGCAAATCGTAAAATACTTGATCGCCTCGCTCTTGTTCCTGAGCCGCTTGTACGCCTGGCCAATGTGCAGGTGGATGTTCGCGTCGCCGGGCTGCGCGTCCTTGACGATGAGGTACTCGTGGAGGGCTTCCTCCGCGGAGCCGATCTTGAGGAGGATGTGAGCTTTCTTGACGCGTGCTTGTAGGGCGTGGGGGTTGAGACGGATGGCGGTTTCGTATTGCATGAGGGCTGCTTCTGTTTTCTTCATCCGATCGAGTACCTGGGACTGTTAGCGGGATTTGGGAGCTCAGGAGGTGAACTGACCGAACCGATCTTCATTGCGAGCAAGTCGTTGTTCGGATTGATGGAGAAGGCTGCCCTGTAATGCTTCTCGGCCACGTCGAACTTGTGCTGCATCTCGTACACCTTCCCCAGCCCGTACCAGCCATTGTAGTGCCTGTTGTTAGCGCTAATTGCGCATCTATACGCATAGCTGGCTTTGTCGAATTCTTCGTTGGAAATATGCTCGTGTCCCTGTAAAGTGAATGCATACGCGAACTTGGGATCGAGCTGTGTAGCTCGGGTGAAGCATTTGATCGCTTGGTCATGCTCGCGTTGTAGTGAAAACGCGTTTCCGAGAGCCACCCAAGTCTGTGGTGATAGTCGGTCTTGCTCGCTGAGAGTATGTGCAAGGAAAGCTAGATCAGTCTCCTTGTTCTGCTGCCATAACACGGTCGAGAACACATCCATGTCTTCGATATGGGACGGCGATCGGTCTCGTATGCGCAGGAACACCTTCTCGGCCTCTGCCCACATTGACCGCTCGTAATAGGCCTTGCCAATCTGCGCGAGTACCCAAGGAGTCTCGCGTTGGTGCGTTGATATCGAGCTGAAAGCTTCCACAGCTTTCACGCACTCGAAGCGGCTCAAGTACCTGTAACCTGATCCTATCTTCAGGAGGAGCTCCAGGAGCCAACTCAAAGCCTCTTGCTCCCGTGACGAATCTGTTGGCATAGCCATCTTCGGTGGTGGCGCCGTTGAAGTTACGCTCGGTGGTCTTGAATCTGGTTTCGCCATGTCCGTCACGTCCACCATCATTTTCCGGTTGCCACTGACGACTCTACCAACGTTTCCGACGGAGTTCGTCTTGCCCTTGGTCCCGGTCGCTCTAACTTTTCGAAGCCCCTGCCGGTCCTTCATCTCAGGGTCTCTGCCCGGCGCAGGCGCATTTCTGCCGCCTAAGGAGCGGATGCCGCTGAGCATATTGTGTGCGCCGCTCTGCACGGTTTGCAACCTTGTACTCCGTCGTGGCGGAGCTGCTGACGGATCTGCTGGTGCTGCGTTAGTAGGTGCAGGAGGGTGCATAGAGTGTCCGGAAACAGTCCGCTTGTGCCCGTTCTGCCATTGGGGCTGGGGAATCTCTGTTCTCTCAGTCGTCTCAGGCGCTGGCTTGAATCGACTCCTGGTCGTTATCGGCCGCATCCTAGGCGGGTCGTCAGGGGCATTGAGGTTCTGCATCCGGGTCTTCCGTGTTGGCGCGCGAGGTACATCTGGTGCGTGCCGCTCGTTCATCATTAGGTCCTCCATGACGGGTCCTCCAGGATCTCCCATCATTACGTCTTCGTCACGTCCGTTCTGGCCGTTGGACGTGGGTGTGTCCATATCATGATACGAAGAGTTAGCCGGCGGTACGCTACCGTTCAGCTTGGAAAATAGACTTGGGCCTCCTAGGTTGAGACCATTGGCATCACCATTCGGTCGCACTGAGGTATTGAAAGGGTCGACATCTGGAGTGGACACGAACGGATTCTTTGCGTCAAAACTGTCATGGGATGCCAGCGAAGCAGGTCCATGTCCGTTCATAGCAGAGTGAGATATCGACGCCAGCATTTCCGGAGTTATTTTGAAGATGTTCTGTGGCCGCACAACAGCGCCAATGTCGCAGAGTCCGGTAAACGCATCCCACATGAACGGGTTCAGCTTCAGCGACTCCACGTAGTATTCTATAGCTTTTTTTGTATCGCCGTGCGCGCCGTACAATTTCCCCAGCAAGCAGTAACAGGCAGCTGCGTCTGGTATGTGTCGTCTCGAGGTGTCCGAGTGCTTGTCTGCAGCATGTCAATATCAACCCCACCTAAGCGCCCTCCCACCGTGTGCTTACTCCAGTGATTTCGGGCTGCCCATAGCCCACGCGACTTCTCCAAGGCTTGGACTCCGACATCGTAGCGTTCTAACCCTAAGCATGCCTGCGCAAACACATAGGCGCATCCCAGATGCTGCGGTTGGTGTCCTTTTGGTTTGGCATAGTCGAATGCGGCCTTGTATCTACCCAGACGAAGGTTACAGAGAGCCAGAAGATGTGTAGCGTCGCCGTTGCGCGGCTCTTGTGCATAGAGGCGACTGGCGAAGAACAGGGCGTTCTCTAAGAAGCCATTGTCGAGGTGGTAGTGGACGAGATGCCTCAGCTGGGCATTTACGCCCGCGGGCGGCGACATGGCTCGTTCACGTCGCGGTGCTCGGCGCGTCGGGGCGCGTTCGCAAACAGTCGTTATCTTGAGTAAACAGACTACGGGGGCGGCGTCTTCATGTTATACTGGCGGAGGACCAACGAGCTCTAGGTGGTGAAGAGTCGTTGTTGCGTGCGGCAAGGTAGCGTTGCTAGGTGAACGCTGCTTCCGGCGAGGTCGACAAAGTGAATTGGCAACTCGCGGGTGCAGAATGCTGGTGAAGGCAGCTCAGCACATGACGATGTGCGCGGATATCTGCGCGTACGTGTGTCAGTAGGGTCTTCGGCGGAAAATGCTCGAGGTGTTCTGCTCGGTGGTGGGAAGAGCTCGAGCGTGCCTGTTGTTGTGAGTTCGAGGTGGCAGGGACCACCCGCCATTCGCTTGCCTGCCGCCGAGCCAACCACATCGAGATGCCCACTCCGCTGCCGTCCACCGTTTGCATTTCATTGTGCGCCTGACCTACGTCCGTAATTCAACGAGCAACATGGCGCAAGTAGGTTACCCCACGATTGCTTCTGTCACAAGAACTTACTCGTTGCAGAAAGCAGTCAAAACGCTGGCCGCAGCCAACACGCGTCGCCTGAATCAAACGCTCGTCGCAACCCTCGTCATCCACCTCTTCTTCTGGCTCTTCCGCGCCCTGCTCTTCCGCTCCAGCTTCACCCGCAAATCGCTTCTTCTCTATATTGCGCTTGCATCGCCGCAGCTCTTCATCAACTTCCTCTTCGAAAAGCAGTCGCGACCTATCAATGCTGCGGATGGCTCCATTAAGCGTGCCGGGGAGGACCTCGAGGCCAAAGGTCTGACAGAGTACCTCTGGGATATCACGTACTGGACATATGGCAATCTGTTGCTGGTCACTTTCCTTGGTGATTGGGCATGGATCTTCTGGGGTATAATTCCGCTGTACAGTGTCTGGCTGGCATGGACGACCTATACTGGGATGAGGGGCGGGTACCAGGATGCCGCAGGCGTGCCGCAGCCAGAAGCAGGAACGAGCAAGAGGCAGGCCAAGTTAGAGAAGAGGGGTGGTCAGAAGGTGCAATACCGGTGATGGGGATAGTTCCTACGTGAAAGTGAAGAAGTAATTGTGTGAAGAATCACGTCATCATGCGCACCCGCGTTGGTACTCGAGTACGATGCGCGTTAGGTGACATACTTAACGTGTGTAATCTTGCTAAGATGGTATCGCACACCGGCTTGAATAGGAGAAGAACAGGCACAAAATAAGGGGTATAGCTACAAGCTCCTATCCAAGCGTTTACCCAGTGCCAAAGGTACCCGCTACTATGCTACAAGTCCATATACACAGTGACACAATATATCGTACAACAATTCGACTATGCCTCCACCTTGGTTGGGATCTTGACTTGTCCCTTCTTTCTGTCCTGGTGGGGTAGACCGTATCTCCATCCGACACCCTTGTGCGATCTTCCGTCTCTGCCCACATCTTCTACACTCACATCCTGGAAAACGAAGTCCCATCTCCGCTGCGGTACCGTTCTCTTGGTCTCCAGCTCCTCTTTTCGTTTGGCTTCTTCAGCTGCTTTCTTCTTCTCCGCTGCCTCTCTGTAGCGCTCCTGTGCAAGAGCTCTGCGCTCTTCGTTCGAATACCCGGCGACTTCGTCACGTACAACCTTCACAAGCTCAGGGTGTGGAATGCGCTCATCGGCAGGCAGAAGGTTGTTGTCGAATGCCTTACCGGCGTCCTCACGTGTAAAGTGCCGTGACTCGGCGACGGGTACGAACAGTTGCTGGCGGGTTGCAGGGTGGACTATCAAGTCATTGATTGGTTCGTGCACGACAGGCCGCTTTCCAGCATTCTTGGGAAGCGATGTGTCGATGTACGGCGTAGTGGGAACCATCTCAAGCACAGCTTTAGAGTATGGCATCGCGAGGGTTTTACCCTGTAAGGGTTTCATTAGCTGAGGCCAACAAGAGTCTTCTTTGAATGCAATGAAGTTGTAGCCAATGTCAGAGACATAAAATATGTGTAACCATGTAGGTGTCTTAAAGACTAATCGAATGTTGTTTAAATCATCACAAAGGGGCAGGTATAAGTGAAGAGAAAGATGCGAACATACCTGAGCAATCCACTGCTTCTCCATCTGCTTCAACCGAACCACAGCACCAACTCGTTCATTGCTCACACCGAAAGTGATACTCGCAAGCGGTACTGTCTTGCCCTCTTTGACCACGAATTGGTATATCGCCTCCCGGAGTTCCTCGCTCAGTACAGGCTGACTTCGGAAGAACTTGTTCAGCGGAAATGGACGTAGATCTTCAGCCGTCTCAGGTGGCAGTCTGGCCTCGCCATCTTTCTTCGTCGCTTGCTCTTCCTTTTCGTGCTGGCGAAGTGCGGCATCGAGCTGATCCGCGGACTCCTGACCTTCTACAGCCGTCGCACTCTCTCCCTCTGCTCCCTCCTTGGCTGCGGCTTCGCCCTCTTTAGGTTTCTCAGGCGCCTTCGTCGGCATTGAACCCGCGCGAACTAAGTTGCCGAATCTGTCGTACGCTCCCAGATAATTCGTAGATCCAGGCAGAGGATGCTTCAATGCCCGGCCAGGGCCATTAAGCCATTCGTAGAACTTCCGCCGCCGTTGCGTTACCTGTCGACATGATGATTGTGAGAAGTCGCGTGCGGCTCTGGCTGGCTGTGCGATGGACTGGGGGCGGACTGAGGGACAGGAGGAGACGGAGGGGAAGTTAGGAGAGCGCAGTCGTGGAGGCATGTTGCAATGGCAGATCTGCTACCGCATTGCCTGAATTGCTACCAAGGAAAAACCGAAAACGCGAAGGGAGCGTGGTGATGGCGTGTGGTGATGGTTGGAGCTCCCAATTGCAGCTTCGAAAATTGTCCTTGATCGCCGCTAAGCCGTTTCGGAAGGCGCGATCTCGTGAGCACGTGACAATACCTTCTTCCAATCAGTTGGGAACGGTGATAGCTTCGAGAACATCTTGCTTCTAGAATAAAGTGCCCAGGCGGGGATCTGCAGACCATGTGCCTTAGCTCCAACAACGCTGAGACAGCTGCAGGTCGTCGTCACATCACATCTGCATTTCTTCTGTGGCTCACTGATGCCCTGTCATGGACGTGGGTTCCATGTGTATGCTTTCGGTTAAGTTGTGGCATTCGGTTCGTCGTTCTGCATTGATGTCCTTATTCATATACGTTCATACTGGTCCAGAATCGTACTCTGAAATACACCCCCGACATCTTTATTAATATCTAGAAACCTCTAAGCACCACGCTCCAAGGCGTACAAATTGAAGTGAAGCATAAAGCACAAATGAAACATTCCGAGTAAATGCTAGCAGAAGCCTAAAATGCCGTAAGGACAGGATGTCGTCTACTCTCTGTAACAAGATCGCGGAACAAAATCTTAAGCAAACCCCAAGAATTCCCTAGGATATACCAACCCCTCGCAAGGAAACATTTGTGACTTAGGTATCCCAACAACAATAGCCACCATGCAAAAGAAATAAACCCCAGCGCAAACAAGTGTCTGCTCGAGCCATTTGTAGTCCAGCCATGCTTCCGTGTGTAATAGCGCCGTACCATGTTTGTTCGCAAAAGCCGATGAATGATGCACTCCCTCGGAAAAACAGTCGAAGTGGCCATGCCTGGCTCTGGTGCCACCGCTGGGTGGCATGAAACAGTGCGCCAGCCTCGGTCCAAGCGAGGCGTCGTCGTCGTCCGGATCGATGCATGCGACCTGCCATCCCGAGTTCCTGACCAATCCAGCAGGAGTAGCGATGGATGCGTGGCCCTTGTGCATCGACGAAGTGTGCTCCTGAACGCCCGCTCCCAACTAACCCTATATCAATTCAACGCGCAAGGGGGAATCATCGCTGTATGCCTGAAATGTAGCCCACACCCGACAGACGCTTCGGCCATGAATGATTTCCACGCCGTTACCCATGCCCTTGCTTAAATAAGAAATGAAACCAAAACCAACACAACACCGCGCAATGACAGAAGTGACAGGATGTAACGCAGCAATAATGAATCAAAAGCCAGACGCATGCTGTAATCAATGCTCCCCTACAACACCTTCATCAATCGTGGCAGCGTGTCGACCTAAAATCTCAAACTTCAACGTCCCGTCATGTAGGTGGAAACTATCGTCCCATCATGTAGGCCGAGTAGTTGCCGCCCATGCCGCCGAATCCATTGCCAGGACCGTTGGCAGTCAAAGGTGCGGGCATGGGCTGGGAGCGAATAGGGCTGCTCATGTCGTTATGGCCCATGCCGAACCCGCCATTGGAGTACATACCGAATGCAGGCGAGCCATTCGAATGGCTCGGAGTAGGCAGCCCTGGAGGAGCGGCAAGTCCTGGTGGTGGTCCCGTGGCAGTAGAGAAACCCGGAGGGGCGGCCACGTTTCCTCCAAAGCCGGGCAAGGGCGTGGTAGGCGTAATTGCGGATGCTGGTCCTATCGTGGTAGCTTGCCCAGTGCGCACGCCTAGAGGATTCTTCGAGAAGCTCAAACGAATACCGCCTTTCACGCTGTTGTGCAACGGGTGGCCATAAAGCTCGTTCAAGGCCTTGGTTGCAAAAGAAACGTCTTCGAATTCGACGAAACACATTGGACCATTCTGCTTAGTCCGGAAGCAGAGGCGCTTGTATCCTCGTTGCTTAGAGAACAGAGCCTTCAGTTCATCCTCGGATGTATCAACTGGCAGATTCCCCACGTACAAAGTATTGCAAGGCGGATTCTGGTCTGCAGGATTGACGGGAGGATATGTTGGTCGGTTGTAATGCTGCTGGAACTGCTGGTAGCTTGCATTTGGTCCGAGATTGCCGATGGCAGATGAGATGGAGGAGTGGGGTGACATTGCTGACAAGGTTGTGCCGGGTGACTGCATGGTGGCCGCGGAGCGGGGCGATGCATAGTTGGGCATAGGGGGTGGGCTCATTCCGCTCACGCCATTGGTGTTCAGGGACAACGACGCAAATCCTCTGGTAATGGGCATGCCCGAGCTAGAGTTGGTGCCCCTACGCGGCACTGCGTTTTGCACAGCAGCGGTGCCGTATCCGATGGATTCCTTCAAGAGGCCTTCGTCATCATCAGCCTCATCGTTAATCGTGTTCTTTCCAACGTTAGCGATGCGATGCGGGAACGAGCTGTTGACTGGTGACGTCGCCGAGAAGAGATTCTGGACCGGAAATTCTCCGTTGCCAAGGCCGGGAGTGCCGTTCGGTGGGGACATCTTCTCCAAGCTCTGGAAGGTCCCATTGTATCGCGAAGATTGACGACCATTTGCTGTGGCTCCGGCGATCCCATTTGTGGTGGAGACGGATCCCTGTCGCAAGGCTGTGCTGTCCACTGTGTTGCGCCGAGAACCGATGGTGCCCGGCAGGTTGTCGTGCAACATCTCGACAATCATGGTCGCATCGCCGGTCGCGTTGCGCTTCCCGTTCAAAAGGTCGCGCGCTTCCTTTGCGCTTTCCAGCGTACGGAAATGTGCAACGGCTGAGACAAAGCCCATATCTTCGGGCGACTTGTGCGGTGCGGAAACCAGTTCGCAGTCAATAAGGTCCTTTGCAAAGAGCAGCATATTGCGCACAGCATCCCTGTCGCTGTTGGTGGGAAGCTTGCGCAGAAAGATGGTGTGGGCACCCTTGGGCTCAGGGCTGGTCTCGGCCTCGCTGAACGACAGCAACCCATTTTTGTCCAGATCCCGTCTCTTTCCTATGGGCGCGGGCATGGCGTAGGCGTGCGATGGTGAAAAAACGTCGGCGGTCATGGTGTTTTGCGACAAGAACAGCTGCTTCGGCGGCGAGGATGAGGTGGAGCTGCTCAGCGAGCCGTGCAAGAACGGGCTGTTGGAGAGGTTCGAGGGACTTGTGCTGCTCGGGCTCGGCCCACCGGCCATGCTTCTCTTTGTCTGGAGGGTGTCGCGCGGGCCGTGGGCAAGACAAAGCGGTGCGGTCGTGGCGGTCGAGGCGTGTCGCAAGCGAGCAAGTGCAATGTCGCAGCGGCGGAGGTTAGATGCAGAGGGTTCCGGCCCGTCGAGATGTCAGTCGCGGACGCTGAGGGCGACTCTGGGGGTAAAACAGCTACGAAACGTTGCAATGCCCGGTTCGCTTTTTGGCGGGCGCCAATGGGCAGGGCAGGCGCACGCGCAGACGGGCGATTGGCGCGCACGGCAGCAGCAACGGGATGCGCACGTCGAAGAAAAGGATGGCGGCGGGCTCAGCGGTGCGAGTCGGTGGATGCAGTGCGCCGCGAAGGGGTGGGTGAGTGCGCCCGGCGTGCCTTGGGCTGGGGTGCAAGGCGCGAGCGAGCGGCGTTGGATCGTGGCAGAGTGTGGGCAGCGGGCACGGGGGGGCCTTGAGCACCGACACGGCGAGATATAGGGAGCCGAGGGGAAGCGGGCGCTAGCAGGTCGCGGGAGGTCTCGCAATGCGCATGCAGCGGTGCTGCAGAGGAGATTGGGGCAAAAATGCGGCGAGTGCGTGGGAAAGGCTGCGTGTGAGGCCAATGATGCGAGAATCCGGAGGGGGGCTTTGGGGACTCGAAGGCGCGCTTGGATCACGCAGCGGCGGCCAATGGGACGCGCGCAGGCGGTAGGGCAGAGACAGGAGCCAGGCCGCGCAAGAACAGGAACAGGCCGGCGCGGTTGGGGCAGGGCGGGAGCGTGTCGCGGGCGGCAGTGGGCATCAGCGAGGGTGCGGGTGGCCAGCGGTGTGGGTGAAGGTGTGGAGGTGCTGGGCGACGCGGGCAGCACGGAGCGCGGAGGGGATGGACGATGGCGGTTCTCGACTTGATAACACGCTGAGGCTTGACCGGAGGGCCCCCGCTGGTCGCAGATGGGCCGCTTTGATTGTGGGAGTACCACCGAGCGTTGCACAGTCTCCGCCCGCTGGGTTTGCGAGCGACGCTGAAACGGCGACGCGTGATTTGCTGGCTGCTGGGTTGAGGCCGGCGCGGATGCGGACGCTGCGCTGCTGAGACAGACGACGCTGGACTCGAGCCCGCCTATACCACGCCCGCTATGGCCCACACCACACGCCTCGGAGACGTTGGCCATGGCAGCGCGGCACAGACGCGGAACCGCTGCAAACATCAGCCTCTGCCTCCCCTGGCGCGCCCTGCTGCGCGAGCGGCGTGGGGGGATCCGCGAACGCGAAGCGACCTCCCTCCTGGAGCTGCCTGTCCGACCTCAGCGCGACGCTCACGACAGCGCTCTGGGGGCGGATGCGGACGCGGTGGCCCCTGGCGCGAGGCCCATCAGGCTATACCGGGACATGTCGAGCGAAGCATGCAGGCCGGAACAGGCCCGCCAGCAGATGCCTGGAGGCGCTGGCCGGTTCTAGCGCACCCTTCACACCACGATGCTGGACTCGGGCGGCCGTCTTTGCGGCCTCTGAACGCACGCAGAATCCCAGCAAGCCGGCGCCCAAGCAAAACGCCGCGAATCACACCGGCAGCCAGTCCTGAGAGATCCTCACCAGGCCGCGCTGTGGGTCGGATCCCCCAGCTGTTTGTCAAAGCCATCGAACGCCCGTTCACCACCGCTGCAGGCCCGCGAGCGCTGTTCCACTCGACGCTGCGTCGCCGTTGCCGTTGCCGTTGGTGCTACCCCCATCGTCGCCCTTGCGTGCAGTGTGCTTAGAGACGACCTGCGAAGCGTGCGCGGCTGCCATGTTGCGTATCACGCCTCCAGACATCTCTTTCACACCTCCTGGTCAGCATTTAGACCAAACCGCTCCTGCGCGTTCCCTGCCGCCAATCACGGCGACAGGCACTGGCCTTCGCTCGGCATGCCGAACGCTGCGCCCGCTCACTTCCGGTCACAGGGCAAAAGGAACTTCAACGACCTTGTTGCCTGCCCGATACCCCTCCAGACAGCTCACCACTGCTTGAGAATCCCCAAGTGCCGTCCTCAGGAGCACGTGCATCCTCAGATCTGCGCCTGGGCTTGCTTTTTGCGCCTCTATCCGGCCCTATCGATGCTGCCCGATCCTTTACCAACTTTTTGGCCTGAGCTTGTCCAATCACATCTTGCTCCAGTCAGCTTGTACAACATGCTGTGATGGATGCTTCAGCACGGAGGGTGACTTCACCCCTCCAGCTTGGAGGACCTCTGGCACCGCCGCCACGTGGATCCATCCAGGGTCATCGCCATTATCACGTCTTCTGGTTCAGCCGAGACCATGTCCCGACGATAGCCTGCGTTCTGGCGTTGTAGGCTTGTCCGGGCGACACGTTGTGACCGCGTGCAAGCCCACTCGACTGTCTGATTTGTTGCGTGCTCGAAGGCGTTTGTAAAAACAAGACTAAGTTTCGGCACTTTGCTAACTGCCTTGGACAGGTACCAGAATCCTTCCATCACACTTGCACCAGCACTGTGATGAATTCGTCACCGAACAGGCCTCGTGATAACTCTAGAGAAAGCGTACGGGAAACTGGGCTTTCGTGCCCTGCTGTGGTCACTGCGTTTAGAGATACGTACACCAACACCTACTTGTAAACCTTCGCGCACGCCACGCCGTAAGCCACACAAATACAGCCGGTTATGTCCCGACCCGTCCGACCCTGCAGGTCGCACACCGCTTACAAACACACGTCCTTGACTTCACATGTACGGTCACGTTTGGGGTCGACATCAGTCCTACTACACGACCACATGAATATTGTAATGCGCGTCCTACTCTGCATTTTTGACCGTCAACCACATCATCTTTTCTGTCTCAGAAGTCACAGACATAAACCAAATGTGGCTAGCCGAAAACATGGCGTGAACGGAGCAGAAGAGAAATCAGAAGATTTCCTCCCAGACTCCTCAAATCATTCCTGCCACATGGGCCTTGCCTGTAACTAATACTTCTGCTGCAAGACAGGATCAGGAACTCGCATCGCTATGTGGTGGCATGGATCCACGGCTGTACCACACCAAGAGAATGGATGCCAGGTCAAAATCACTAAAGTGGTTGACAAGCCCACATTATCTCATCGCGCTCGAACAGCGTCAACGTGCATCACTTGTTGATGTAGAAAGCAGTCTGTGCTTCGATAGCACTCAGCACTCTCCACCCATAGTTTTTGGGATGGCTTTCGTGATGTCGAACGCTACTGCCAAACTGTTCCTTGCCTCAGTATTCCCCCCAACCCCCCCCCCCAAAAAGGCATGATTGTCCGGGAATACCTTTCATTGAGAAGGTCTTCATCGGCGTCTCCGTTTTCACGTTCCATCAGAATTCCATCATCAAATCATGCTTACTGCCTCCACCAAGGAAGCCACCAATACGACATGAGCATCGAAAGATGTGTAGGCCCACGCGGCTAACGTCGAACGCCTCGCGAATGAGCCGCAATACTAGTACCTGCAGACAACCCCAGAGCTCACGCGGTCCCTCGAGTGGCTGAGTATCTTCCGATGACCCAAGGACCGGCGTCTGACAGCTAAGCAGCCAGGACCATACGTTCATGCAAACAACACTTCCCCACAGTTTCAAACGACCTATGAAAGTCGCGAAATGCCTCCATGTCCGTCACATGTGGCCCAGATCCATGCTAACGCTAAGGTCTTACGCTGAGCGCTTACACACGGCAACTTGGCTTTCCATCCTGAGACGAGCAGCAGAACCCAAGAGGCAATAGCTCACGAGACAAATCGAGGTCTTCAACGCGTTCCTTCCTCTGTCGCTTTGTTCCGGTCATTCGCCGCACTAGCTGAGGCGTGGACATGCTAGCGAACGACGGGTCGCGCGCTACGGCCTAGTCTGTGCAGTGATCAGCAGGCTGCAGGGAACTCTGGAATAGATATGGAACCCTAATTGTAGCTCAGAAGCGGTGCATAAGCTCCGGCAGTTACTGGTCTAGGGGATGCGGTAGGTACGCGCGGACTGCAAACCAGCGTAGGTCATCTGAAGGTTTGAACGTTGAGTCGTGACTATGGAACTATGCTTATTCGGTTCAATGCTGGATGTTGGCTTAGTCCACGATGAAGGCGGTAGAGGAGGAGAACGTGGAAGCACTAAGTCGCGTTGACCTTGCCCTTCCTCTATCGACGAACAAATTGCGACTTGTAGCTGGCAGGGATTGCTGAGAGAAGGCTCATAACTCTTCTGTCATTACCAAAGTGTTTGCCTGTCGTCACGTTGCGTCGCTCGGAACGGCGCCCCCGAAAGCTTTCGGTCTCTTCATCGCTGTACTCTCCTGAGACGGATTCGCAAAGGTGTTCGCTCCCAGATCAGGAACGCTCGCAATTTCTCGTGCCATTGCTCGGCAGCGTCGGCAAGTTCGAAATCAAAATGCCAGAGCATCTTCGCGAGCAGAACTCTCATCTCGGCATACGCTAGACTGCAGTTTGATCAGCTCACGCAAGATACATCAAGGTGATCATATCTTAACTCACCCTTTTCCAATGCACCCTCGCGGACCGACCATGAACGGCTGCACCACCTCTCGCTTGTCATCCTTGAACTCACTTGGAGCATGAACGAGCCAGCGCTCTGGAATAAATTCCTCTGGTCGGGCGAAATTCTCATCGTAGCGATAAGCCGCGTGGTGGAATATGCTACAGCGAGTCCCTTCAGGTACCCAACCTCCCGCAACGCTTTGTCCGCCCTTACTTGAGATAAGACGAGGAAAGCCGAATCCCGAGGGCGGAAAGATGCGTAGCGTTTCCGACAACACTGCAATCATATACTCCAGCTCATTCACAGGTGCCGGCGTGATCTCGCTGTCCTTTTCAAATGCACTGCGAACCTCCTTCTGCGCCTTCTCCAGCACGTCCGGGTGCCTGCAAAGGTAGTACACCACCCCCGACAATAGCGTCGCAGTCGTCTCACTCCCCGCCACCACCAGCGTCAACGCATTCTCATACAGTTCCGGCCGATCAAGCTGATCCTCCTCCTTCTTACTCTGCAGCAAATAATTCAGCACATCTTTCCGTCCAACCTGATACCCCTCCTCCAGCCTCCTATCCACCAACTTCTGCGTATACCTCCCCATCATCTCCTGCTTCTCCATCGCCTCCCCCGCAAACCTCGCCAGCACCGGCTGCAACATAGTAAGCAACCTATACCTCTCCAGCTGCCAAACCTGGCACCCCACAACCACACCCCCGAGCACCGTCTCCAGAAAAAAGTGGCTCTTCCCCCCGCCCTCAAGGCAGTGAAACGCCTCCCCAAAGGAGAACTCCCCCGTCAGGTCAAACGTCGTGTAATTAAACCACGCAGAGAGATCTTGCACATCATCCCTCCCAAGCGCACGGCTTAACTGCTCAACTAAGAGGTCAGCGTACTTGCACACCATCTCGCCCAGCCCCTCAACCGCCCTCGGCGTAAACGCCTGCCCGTAGATCCGCCGCAGCCTCGCGTGCTGCGCGTCGTCCGCATTGACGATACCCTTCGCTTCTCTACCGTCGTCGTTCGCGCCAGGCGTGTACGCCGCTTCGTCCTTTCTGTTCTGCACGCGGCCGCTTTGCAGCCCGTAGATGTCGTGCCAGGCGTCGGGGGAGGCGAAGGCGAGTTCGTCGGGGGCGATGCGCACGACGGGGCCGTATGCGCGGTGCATGTGCAGCACGCGGTGGGGAAGGCGGCCGCGTATGTTTGCGATGACGTAGGGGAGGCGGTAGGCGGAGTAGAGGGGTGGGCCTGGGTAGCGGGAAAGGGGGTGGAGGTAGAGGTTGTAGAGGGCGTAGGTGAGGGTTAGGAGAAGCCACTGGGGTAGGGTGTTAGTGGGGTTGGTGAGGTGTGAGGGGGGGAGGAGGGTGGGCGTATACCATTGCTGTTAGGAAGACAGCGGTCTCGAGGAGGGCCATGTTCTGGAAGAGTGTGAGAAGTTCCATGGCTGGATGGTTGCGTCGAAGGAATCGATCTTTCCCCTCGACGATCAGACTTTATGGATTGGGTGGTTTGGGCTGCACGAGGTTGTCATGTTTGCGAAGCTGATCATGGGGTGCATACGAGTATGCAATCTAAAGCAAGCGAACGATGGGTACGAAACACTGGGGTTTGATAGGCTGTTCAGTGTCCAGATGCACGCAGGGTAGGGGCGTACATGAGATAGTGCTTACGTCGGCCGCCTCGTATAGTAAATGGAACAACGTCCAAGCGACATGCGAAGGCGCTCTCAAGCTTCTTACCAATTCTTCATGAACGACAGCGTCAAGCTCATACGCGTACATTGACAACATCACGCGAATGAAGGATCATGATGTGGCTTCGAGCATCATCCCACTTGGTGCCTATTCCATGACATACACTGTATTTGAAAAAAAAATGTGTTTATCTAAACGTCTCAAGAATAAGAAGATTGCTGCAGCTCCTACACACCTCACTCCACCCAATCATACTCGGGCAAATTGTATTCATCTCCGCCAAAACTGGATGCAAAATACTTCAAGGCCCATCCGAATGCCGCGTTGCCCCATGTAACTGCTATCAGAAAAGCGTCCCGTATTGCAATGCCCCACCACGTCTGAGGCGCAATTGCCGTTGGAATGCCTGGTGGGATCTTCTGCATGTCATCGATGATAGGCCGCATGCGCTCTTCGTAGGCTCGTAGGCCGGCATCGATGTCTCCTGCATGCCGCAGCAACTCACCAGCGAGCACGTAGCCGCCCGTCATGGCGAGAGTAGTGCCGCCGCCTGTTGGGCCCGCTGCGTACCCAGCGTCGCCGACGAGGGTGAAGCGACCGCGGGAGAGCGAGGGGAGCTTGACCTGCGCCCATTCCGAGGCGTAGAAGTCTGGCGAGGCAGTCATTGCATCTATGACCTCCGCAGTATGCCAGCCCGTGCCCGCGAAATGCTGGCGTACATGCTTCCGGAGTGCCTCGTCTCCCTCCTTCTGCGCTGTGCGAAAGCCTAGCGTGGCGTCGGCCTCGTTCTGCGGCAAGACGGCCATCGCGCAGACACGGTTCCCACCCGCCGGATCAGGACCTAAACCCATACCTCGCCCGCCAACCGCGGTGTACATCGTGCCGGTCTTGCTGCCAGCAAGATAGTCCGTCGGCACGGATGCATATGCGGCCCACATGTTGATCGGATGCATGTGCGTGCGCACAGTGGAGTCGAGGCCCAGGGCTCGCGTCCGCGATGTAGCGCCGTCACACGCGACGACGAGGTCATATTCTCCGGTAGGCAGCTTTCCCTCCTGGAACTCCACGCTCACCTTCCCCTTCTCTTTTTGCTGGATTGCGGAAACTTGCTCGCCAAAGACGTACCGCACGTTTGGGTTATCCTTCGTAAGGTCGTACAAGATCCCGCTCAAGTCGTCGCGGAATATCTCGTACTCGGATAGGAGATTCTGTTGGCTGGGATCACCTGTGGGCTTCATAGTCGCATATGGTTTTCCTTTGGCGTTGACAAACTGGATCGCATCCTGGGTTGTTGTTTTGGCGCGTACCGATGGCTCCATGCCGGGGATCTTGCGCATTATGGTTACGCCCGAGGTTCGTACTGAAGGACGTCAGTGAAATAATTCCAGAAAATCTGGGAGTCTGGGTGCCGGAAGATTTGCGTTTTCCGTTTTTGTGTATGGGGAATATTGCTCACTGTCGATGTTTTGGCCGCCCGGGCGGAGGGTGGGAAAGCGCTCTATTATAGTAATCCTGAAACCGGCACGAGCGAGCCAGTACGCTGTCATCGGACCTGCAATTGAGGCGCCTACTATGAGGGCGTGTGGTTTTGACATTTTGTTCTGCGAATTGGAGATCGGACGTAATGGTAGGTTGAAGCAAGTTTCCTCGGACGTGGGCAGCTTGGGAGAAAAGGCAGTAGGGTGAAGTCAGGAGGTGTGGTAAGTAAGTAGAGATCTTGCTTGAATATCTTTTAATGCGATGTTGTGAAACGAAGCAGATGGGCGACTGAGCGTTTTATAGTGTATCGATGAAATGTGAGATCATGGAGATGAAGCGGAGGAACGGATGATGGGATCAAAACATCGCCAAAGAGGCATAGATATAGCAATATTGCATAAACTAAAGCGGACATTACTATTTCGGTATCTCCAAGTCTACGTAAAGGCGTTTCGGGCTGTCCTAAGTTGTGGAAGGTGACGTGCAGTCGATCGTGGTTAACAAGATCCCGAGCGCCATGTGGGTGGACTTGAGATCCAGATCCGACCAACCCGATTAGGTTAGACTACGCGGGGCACAGCTCCCGAGATGGGATGAAAGCTTGTCTACCCTTCCAAATGCTTGTGCTTTAGAAAGTTCGTTGGGTAAACACGAATACAGTCCAGCATCGTTCGATTACTCTTGCCCTGCTCGTTTTCACAACGCGCTTTTGGCCCCAATTGACTAATCGATGATGACATCGCCATGATCTCGGACAATAGAAATGCCCGAGCAGTATCTCCTCCCATCGTGCCCTTCAACAATTCCCCATTCAGACTCCGAGTACACTCGGCCAAAACATCGTCCGCCTGACATGTCATTTTCTTCTCAGAGCACGCCAGCGGCAGCTATAAAGCCACAGCGGGTGCTTGCATGCATATTGTGCCAGAGCCGAAAGGTCAAGTGCGATAGGAGTTTTCCATGCTCCAATTGCGTAAAATCCGGGGCGAATGTAAGAACGCTGAGGACGATTCACTAAGGACTATATCTCAAAGGCTAACCCGTACTCCCACGTTTGCAGTGCGTACCTGCTGGCTCGATCGCGCGGCAGCGGCGTAGGAGATTTCCTGAGCGCGAACTACTCGATCGGCTTCGTCATTACGAAGGCCTGTTACGCCACAACAATGTCGACTTCGAACCCTTGCACCCGAACAGCAATGTGGGCCAGTCTAATCCAGGTGCCGAAAGTGTGTGATATCCCTGCCACACCTCCACCTTGAATTGGCATCTACTAACCGTTCTATGCTTGACAGGCAGCAGTTTCGAACTTAGCTCTAGGGTTCAAGCAATCGACATAGCTAGCAGCGTCGAGAGCCCGGAGTCCGAACATTATGCGGATGAGGCTCCCAGCCGCAGCACAATGTGAGATGCACAATAACCTAGCCAACGCAACTTCAGTCGCTGGTCTAACGATTGTGTTAGTAATATCTGGCATGTCATGAATCAGAGAGTAAGTATAAACTTGGAATTGAGGATCTGATTATCCTATTGAGTCGGTGCTTGGCTTTACCGAGTTTGCTAATCCTCGTATAAGTCGCAATCCCCTTCTGACGAAGAAGAGACCGATGCAGAGGAGCATGATGTCGACCCTACATTGCGGTCCAACATCCGACCCACGAATGTTAAGAAAGCACTGGCGCAACTATACGAAGATGACGACGATAGCAGATTCAATTTTGGCGCACGCTCCGATATTGACCCCAACACTCTGCACCCTACTCAAGTTGACATGATCAGGATCTGGCAGATCTACCTCGACAATGTTAACCCGCTGCTTAAGGTCACACATACCCCGACGCTTCAAACACGCATTATTGCGGCTGCAGCAGATTTAGCCACCGCTACACCGACATTACAAGCTCTCATGTTTGGCATCTATTGTGTATCCATGTTGACGCTTTCGGACGATGAATGCATCTCATTATTTGGTAGCAAAGCCGGAGATCTGTTGCGAAAGTTCCAACTGGGTTGTCGACAAGCGCTCCTGCGGTGCGGAGTTTTGCGGACGGATGATCGCGATTGCTTGACGGCTTTCTACCTGTACTTAGTAAGTTCAGGGGAACACTCCATCATCACCAGCCAATCACAAAGACAACGAGATGTTTCAAATTGGGTAGACTATCCTAACGCTACGCAGCTCTCGACCAAACCCAGAGCTGAACCTAGATCACTCTCCACTAATCTTGGCATTGCGATCCGTCTTGCGCAACAGTACGCATCCTCCCCTTGCTGGCCTCTCCCACTACATGCGCTTAGCTGAACATCCACACAGCATGGGTCTCCATAGCGAAAGTCTCAATCTCAAGCATGCCGCGCTCGAAGCAGAGTTACGTCGCCGCCTCTGGTGGTCTCTTGTTCTCTTAGACGCCCGCGTGTCGGAAATGTCGGATTTTAAATGCGGTGCTTTGTTGCCAGGTTGGGACTGCAAACCTCCCTCCAATATTCACGACTTTGATCTGGGCACGGAGACGAAGACAGCGCCTGCTCCACATGACATGATCACGGAAGCCACTTTCACGGTCGTCAGATGCGAGCTAGCCAACTTCGTTCGGCATAGTGGCTATTGGCTCGATTTCAACAACACTTGCTTAAGACCGCTGGCGCGCCGCCCGCCGGCTGGATCTGCGCCGAATGGCGACGAGCTAGCGGTCATTGAAAAGATCGTGGAGGAGCGGTATCTCAGGTCTTGTAACCCAGCTAACCCGCTACACTTCATGATCATGTGGATGGCACGGGGATACCTCGCGAAGAACCGAATGCTCGCGCACTATGCACGACACTCGCGAGCGCCTGCAACGCAGACTGAAGCGCAACGAGACTTGGCTTTAGGCTATGCACTGACTCTATTTGAATGCGATACGAGGCTACTTACTTCACCCCTGACTAAGGTCTTCACTTGGTTCAGTATGACCGTACTACAATTCCCATTCCAAGCATACATTCACGTTGTACAAGATCTCCATCGACGTCCGACAGGGAGATTAGCCGGAAGAGCCTGGTCAGTAATGAGTGCCAACTACACTGTACGATTTACGAACTGGATGGGCGACGACAATAACCCGCTCGCGAACATCATATCGAGGATTGTACTTCAAGCTTGGGCAGCACGGAAAGCTGCCGTTCCATCCGAGGCTGAGTACGTTGGCCTGTTCTGAGATCCCAATCTGCATCACTGATAATCCTACAGGTCAGTACCTTCCATTGTCGAATCCATGAACAGACGGAAGCAGGCGGGCATGACACCTGACTACTCGCACCTACCGAGCTGGGTTCAGCAAGGAACCAACACCGACGACGCGTGGATGCCTGTACCTATGCCAGCGCCCATGCCCATGAGTTTTGATACGTTCGACCCAGCTTTTAATCTTGCCTGGCCGGACCCTTCGTCGAACGTACCGGATCCGTCATTGGTGGACCCTTCCATTGATCAAATGAACCTGGATAACATCGATTGGAGTTGTCTGCGAGGTAGTGGACAGGGCTGGTAAGATCGGCCACGCGAGAGCATTCAAAACTTATGAGAGCATTCGAAAGTTAGTTTAGCTGGAGTTGTGTTCCAACTATATCTCGTATTGGCTGCAAACCAAGATCAGTGCATGGCAGCTTATGAAGGACAGGTTAGGGCTCCAATGAGATGTCTGCGGACACACCTAATCCCCATGCGGGAGTCAATGATGCGTTTGTGTTGGGGTTGAGATCGAGATTGATGAGAGTTCCAGGTACGAAGATGCGATTCCTAGTTCTGGGTGGGTTACACAGTAGTTCTTCAGCTCACCTCTTCCGGCGCTGATGGCTGCCACATGACTCTCCTCCTTATTATATTGGCGTTTACGCTTCCAATGACATTGCGTCAATTTGTGGCGACCGGGGCACAAATGCCTCAAGACGGATTTCTTCGGGAAAGTAGTTCACAATGGCTATTGCAAGATCTTGAAGTTTTGGACAGGTAAGGAAGGTTAGACAACAACCGGATGTATAAAACTCGACCACAAGAGCGCGGAATCACAACAACATTCTGTCTATTGATCACACATTCCTAAGCTACCATCATGAAAGTTGCATTCGTTTTCCTTCTGAGCCTACAGCTTGGAGCAGGCTTTCCCGGGATGATGGGCGTAGGCCGAAACTCACACCCAAGATCCAATGGCAAAAGAACCGAGCCCGAAGTTCGAAAACCATTGTTTCTGTCCAATCGTCCAAACACAGGGATCACAAATCCCCACCCCACTTTCAACGCTACAGCCCAATTCGTCGACGTCGGGCCGCACAGTGGCCACGAGTTTCTTGCTCCTGGGCCAAATGATAAGCGTGGCCCATGTCCTGGGTTGAACGCGGCTGCTAATCATGGTTTCATACCGCATAATGGTATTCTAACTGCGGCAGATGGTAAGCGCTCGAAATCTACAACTGTCGGTGTCTACATTCTGACAGTCGTAGCTCTGAAGGGTCTCGCACAAGCTTACAACGTCGGTCCTACATTCTCCGTCGGAGCCTCGGTAGTAGGCGTTGTATACGCAGGGGATTTCCTAACAGGTACCTGGTCGATTGGGGGAAAGTATCCCGGATCGATTCCTCTACTGTCCGACCCTCCTGGTCTCTTGGGCACGCACAGCAAATATGAGGCAGATGGGTCGCCTACTAGGGTTAGTGGAGCGTCATGGACTGATTACGTGGTCTAACATCAGGTCAAGGGTGATGCATACTTGAACGGCGGCAATGTCGATGTCTTGGATATAAATTACTTTACCCAACTTTACAACCTCGGTACCGAGTACACTCACGATAAACTGGCCGCACATGCGGAGTATTGCCAAGCGTATAGCAAGGCGAACAATCCTTACTTCTTTCTCGGGCCGGTCGGCGCTTTCCTCTCCCCGGGGACGAACGGGTTGATCGTCAATATGGTAAGCCAGCGGCCTCATAATTGAAAAGCATGCACTAACATGTAGGAGATGAGCAATCACTCCGAGACCAACCCAGGTGGAACTTTGACAAGAGACGTACTCAAGTCATTCTACTCCGTGACAGGAGAGCCAGGGAGCTTCGCGTGGAAGCCCGGACATGAACGTATACCTGATAATTGGTTAGATAACAACCCCTTCCACCTGTGTTTGAGATATCTCTAAGTCTACGACAGGTACAAGCGACCCGACTCATTCGGCCTCGAGGACATCGGTTTCGATGCTCAGGTCAACAATCTTATGTACCCCGGACAAATCTCATTAGGTGGCAACACGGGAAAGGTCAATACCTTCACTGGTGTCGACCTGGGCAACCTGGTAAGCCTCTCCTTTTCCGTAGCTGACCTCAAAGAATTCGCAAACTTAAATAACGACTTCCAGACAGGTGGTGTTTTCAACGCGGCGAATCTATTACAGGGCAACAATTTTGCCTGCTTCATGCTCCAGGCAACGCAGCAAGCGGTCCCAGGTCAGCTTTCTGGCTTGCTCGGCAATATAGGTGCTCTGGTGCAATGGCTTGCCGACCAACTAGGACCGATTACTAAGCAGTTAGGTTGTCCGCAGCTGGACGTCTTCAAGAAAGAGTTATTTGCGCCTTTCCCGGGCGCAGAGAGCTATCTACACTGAAGATGTAACAATAGAGCCTCGATGTGGTGTTAGCGGCTGGACACAATCCCGATAATTCGGTGCACTCAGTACTAGGTAGTTGCTAGGATGTCCTGGTACGGCTATAGGTGCGCTAGGAAGACTGAAACATATTTCACTACTAAATCGCCGAAATTCACAGGCGCATGCACAGAGTGCAGAGAGCAGAGCGGGCCGTGCGAAGTGTTGTATCTTCTGATTGGAGGTGAAACTAATACGGCTGAGCAGATTCAGGCGCCAAGGCGCGAGTTACATTAATAGCCTCAGAGTGGATGAGATGCCGATCAATATTCAGGAGTCTATACTACACCGAGTACAAGAAAATACTTAATACCCTGCGCCCGATGCTTTGCGATTTTTCTTTCCCATCGACCTCGTGTTTCGCTTTTGCATCGACTCTACCTATCCTTCGTTTATTGGGTATTGTCACGTGGTGCACCGTTTCCCCATTTGGTTTCTATGCAGTCATCCTAGGCAACTACAGTCATTAATCTCTACTTAATCATGGCTCCATACAATCGCTACATGAACTTTGCGCTTTCTTTATTCTTAATTTCTGTACCTCAGGCCTCCACTTCACAAGACTTTTCCACATACAAGCACACCAACATGTCGCCAAAAGATCGACATGCGCATATCCAAACAACAGCAATGAAACCTCATTGGATTTCGGGTAGTAACAAGTTCTGGTTCCGAGAGAGCCATGCGCCGGAAGATTCAACGTTTGTCTACATCGACCCAGACCAGGGCCTGCGCCAGCCGGCCTTTGACCACGACGGAGTAGCGAAGGCACTTAGGCAGCAGGGTGTCGAGGCTTCAGTTACAAACCTTCCATTCGTATGGATCGATGCCAGCGATGATTGCGCGACTGTCAAGTTTCGTGCCGGAGAGAAGAATTGGGAGTGGACGAAGGACGGCGTATTAACACCGATCCAGGACGACATTCAAGAGGGGGACACCACGGAAATGTTGAAGCCCTTGACTAAGGAAGAATACACGACTGAAAGCTCAAAAGAGACGGCGATCAAGTTCGTCAACCGCACAAAATGGCGTGTGTCGTTATATTGGATCGACAGTCTGGGCAAAGAGAAGCATTATCAGAACATCGAACCTGGGCACGCCAGAAGTCAACATACTTATGAGGGCCATATCTGGCGGGTTACAAGAGCTAGTGATGGCGAGGTGATCACGAGCTTCGCGGCTGAGTCTGAGAAGAAGACAGCCGTCATTGAGGAGGGTCTTCCTACCCCGAAACTTCTGGCCGAGGCTCCGGGCGATTTGTCCAAGCGCCAGAGCAACGGGACGACCGATGGCGCAGGTATCTTTTTCAAAGATAATAATGTCTGGTTCCGGGATACGAACGGACAGGAAACCCAAATGTCTACAACAGGGTCGGAAGCTAGTCCTTTCAGCAACTTGACTTACCCTTCGCCAAACAACAAGTTCGTTGTTGTTTTCCAGTCTACGCCAGCTCAAGACCACACCGTCTATGAAGTCGAGTCGAGCCCTTACGATCAACTTCAACCCCGCTTGCATCAATTTCAGTACCTGAAACCCGGTGACAATGTGACTATTGATCGGCCTCGAATGTTCGATTTGACGAACCAACGCGAGGTTCCTACCGATAATGCGCTGTTCGAGAATCCGTATCAGCTGTATGCATTGAACGGAGGGTGGAATGTGGAAGGCACCGAATACCGCTTTCTATACAATCAAAGGGGCCACCAGGTGTTCCGAGTAGTTGGAATGAGCACCCAAGGAGACGTGAGAGCCGTGATTGAGGAGAAGAGCAACACATTCATTGACTACTCCAACAAGCTCTACTACCGAGAGCTCACAAGCTCGAACTCTAGCGAGTTGATTTGGGCCAGCGAACGTGACGGCTGGAACCATCTCTACCTATACGACATGAAGACTGGGAAGGTGAAGAACCAGATCACGAAAGGAAAATGGCTAGTGCGGTCCGTCGACTACGTGGACGAAGCAAAACGGCAAATCTGGATCAAAGTATTCGGCGCAGTGCCAGGCCAAGACCCATACTACGCCCACCTAGCACGCGTAAACTTCGATGGCACAGGCTTCAAGATCCTAACCGAAGGCGACGGCGATCACTCATGGTACTTCAGCGACGACCGTACGACGTTTACAGACTCCTGGTCACGCATGGACATGGCCTACAAGACCGTCACGCGCGACGCCGAAACAGGCAACATGACGACCGACGTCTCTTCGGGGAACTTGGACTACGTTCTCTGGCCCATCCCCGAGCGCTTCGCAGCCCCAGGCAGAGACAACACCACGCTAATCTACGGCCTCATCTTCCGCCCCTACCAAATGGACAACAGCACCAGATACCCCGTTATCGAGAAAATCTACGCCGGCCCACATGACTTCTTCGTGCCCAAGGCATACACGATCCACGACGAAGCGCACCACATTGCAAACGAGGGCTTTGTCGTCGTCCTCATCGACGGCATGGGCACAAACTGGCGCTCCAAAGCCTTCCACGACGTCGCGCACAAGAACCTCAAAGACGCAGGCTTTCCCGACCGCATCGCGTGGATGAAAGCAGCGGCTTCGACGCGCCCCTGGATGGACATCGAGCGCGTCGGTGTCTACGGCGGCTCTGCAGGTGGGCAAAATGCTATGGGTGCGCTCCTCTTCCACAACGACTTCTACAGCGTCGCGGCCGCGGACTGTGGATGCCATGATAACCGCATGGACAAGTTGTGGTGGAACGAGGCGTGGATGGGATACCCTGTGGACCAGAGCTACGAGGACAGCTCCAATGTTGCGAATGCAGGGAAGTTGAAGGGAAAGCTGCTGCTTAGTGTTGGAGAGTTGGATACGAATGTTGATCCCGCGAGCACGATGCAAGTCGTCAATGCGTTGAATAAGGCGGATAAGGATTACGATTTGTTGTTTATTCCGGGCGGAGCGCATGCGGTGGCAACGAGTGACTCGTATGCCTTGAGAAGGACAAAGGATTTCTTGTATCGGAATCTCAGGGGGATGGAATTACCGAAGTAGGTAAAAGAATAGAAACACCCACTAGAAGGGTAACATCTCTAAAGATCACCACGTTATCGCCATACAGCTCAGTCTAGAACCATTTTGTGTACCTTTCATTGTTCACGTGTGAATAAGGATGGATTCCAAGTAATGATCATCAAGAAAGCGACGCTTGATTGAGAACCTCGCACAAGTAATAGGGAAGACCGAGAACGGGTGAAGCGAAGTCAAATGCTAAGTAGTGTTTCCACATTCATCCTATGCACAGTAGGTATCCGATTGTCCAATCAGCAATCATGCAATATACAACACATCTCCAACCAAGCCAAAGCCGACCATGCAAATCCACCCAGGGTATCAAAAACGCCTGCAATATGCCACCAGCTCGCCTTTTGTCCTGGACGTGTTGTCTAAACACCGCCGGCGACCATCTCCAACTGCCCACTCATCCCCTCCTTAACCTTAATGACTCTGCTCCTAAGTACCGGCAGATTCTCCTTGTCGCTCTCCCCACTCGTAGCAAGGAGCGGTAATCGACTTCTCCTCGGTGGTGGCGGGGGAGGCGGTACGCGTCCATCGGTAATCCCTAGTCCCTCCACTGCTACTTCCAATTCCTCTACGCGGCTGTCTGCTTTGAGTGCATGCTTTTGCACACGGGCGAGATGTCTAGCTTCCTCCGCGGAGCCCGGAAGGTAAATATGTTTAGCGTGTAGAGTACGCTTGATGTCCTCAAGAAGGACTTCCATGGGGCAGATGTACGCGATGTGGTTGCGCTCGCACCAGGCGAGCACGTGGCCAACGACCTTGTGCGTGCCGTTTTGTACGACCCAAGCGCCTGAGTCGCCGCCAACACCGAATCCACCTGCGACGTGCCAACTGCGGGAGAACGTTTTGCGGCGGTATATCCTGACTGAGCTCATAGCGTGTCCAACCATGCCGCCTTGTAGGCCGGTCGTTCGACCAAAGCAATGCACACTAAGTCCACCTAGGCTAGTGGCGCTAGCGACGCCGTTTGGGTACTCGTCTTCGGCTGCTGTGTAGTGTCGGCGAGTTACCGGCTGCTCCAGCTTTGCTGAGATCTCGCGCTGAGAAGGGTCGATTGCAGAAGTGGCGCAAAAACGTCGGCCTCCTTGGACCAGATTATACGGTTGCAGCCGGTGGTCATTCAGTTTCAAAAGTGCCCAGTCAATCTCGTGGACGATTCCATCTTTTTTCCATCGCCTGATTCCAGAAGAGGCATGGACATGTCCCAGCTCATGTGAGTCTAAATGGTCTTCGTCTCGGTCTTCCTCGTTTGGGAAGAAGTCATCCTCAACATCGTCAATGGCTGGTTGGGTGATCTTGATTTCCTCGCCTTCTCCAACTTCGATCCCATCAATGTCACCTACTGTTCCCCTTGAAGTCATAGAGTCCGCATCCACATCCTCAGAGTCGGACTCTTCGTCGGAGTCAAACTCAGAATCGGAGAGATCGAATGAATCATAGTCTTCGTCGTCAGTCTTCATGACTTCATCGTCGGAGATTTCGAGGTCCCACATAGGCATGGGTGAATTGGGTGCAATCTGAACACCCGGCTGTGAGCCCATAGCCATGAGCCACGGGTTGGCTGAGCCATTTGCGCCGCTTGACAGAACGGGGTCGTCACCAGCGTCGCTTTCGTCATCCGATGGCGCGTCCAAGAGATGATGGACACCTAGAGATGTCAGTGACAGCTCATCAAATGGTAAACCTGACGGGTGACAGGTGTATGTGTGATTGCCAATTTGTGTTGAGCGGGATAGTCTTTGCAGAAGCTGATATGGGCTATATCGGCACCCGAGAATGACACAGTTGCAGAGCCTTCTGCTCAATGCACCTTTGTGGGTGATTCGCAGAAGTAGTCGCTGGGTAAGAGATAAGGGTACGTACTCATGCCCAATGGCTCATCGTCAACGAGAACGACACCGCCGTAAGAAACAGGCGGGAGGTGCTCGCCGCGGAAAGCGCCAATAGATGCCCCGCAAACCGGCCGCTCCTGGTGAAAGGGGTTCATAACGTGCATATCGCCATCGTAGTCGTCCGTGTTCGCCATAGATCGGTGTGGAAGTCGCCTCCTGCGGCTGGACCGGTTGAGCTTCGAACGTCGGACCCTACCACGTCGCACCTTGAGGTCATAGACGCTGGGATCGTACTTGAACCTGCGCTGCAGCACAGTCTTGACCTTCGGCACGCTACTGCAAGTAACGAAGATAGTTGGACGGGTCTTATCTGCTGTCTCACCCACAGCTACAAGATCAATGCTGACAGTTTCGTCTGAGTCTTTCAGTGTACGTTCGATAATGCGTTCTAGACGAGGTAGCAACTTCGTGTGCCACTCATCCACTATCTCTTCTGAGAACTTCACGGGATGAAGGCGCAGCTTGTGACGAGGAGGAGCCTCGAAGTTCGTATTTATCTCCAGAGTTGAGTCTCGCGGGCTAGTACTTTGGTCTGGGTGGCGTTGAATATGAACTGAATGCGTCATACCGTGATCCTGGGGTTTGTCTTCAGGTTCTGGAGTTGGGTATCCAATGGTAGCCTGAGGCCAGTGCCTGATCCCGTTCTCAATCAGGGCACCAATGGTGTTTGCCCGATTCTGTTTTCGTTGCCGCCACAAGTTCTGAATGAGTGTGATCTTGTCTTTGTAGTCTTTCTGTGTCATGGCCCTTGGCGGGGTGGCGAATTCTGATTGGAAGCCTCGCGATCGTTTGATTTCACCCGTGCTATGCGCTCGTTGATGCTCATTCACAGGTGACAGGTCGCCGTGCTCTTGCGAGTCCGGCGGTGTGTCCATATGCAGGGTCCTGCTATGTTGCCAGTCCATCTCTTGCGAAGGCTCTTCTTTGGGACTCATCAAGTGCGACAAGGACTTGCGGATAGAATGTTGTGATCGCTGCGAGCCGTGCCTCGATAGTGCTGGAAGGTTCGGAGAGCTCTTGGGGGAATTTGTCGTTTTGGAAAGTGAGCGTGATCGTTCCAGAACATGGGAGCCTTTTTCTAAAGCCCACCGCTTTGCACTGCGATATGACGGGCTTGAGGGTACGTCAGCAACTTGGATGTGACTCGCAGACTTGCGCTTTAGCGGGGAAGAGCCGGCGATATGCGGTGCGCCTGTGCTCAGTTCGCCCCATTCAAGGGCAGGGTCGACCTCATCTAGAAGGCAGCATCGCTGCAGCCTGATCAAGATACGATTGTAAATTTGCGAAAAGTTCTCCGGACTTTCTGCGCCAGATGCGATGCGGTCGGCTGCCCAGAAGCAGTCGCGCACAACTTGCATGTACGCGGTGCCGCACTTGGATGCTAGGCGTCGAATATAGACGTCTTCAACGCGCTGCTTGAAATCGGTGAGTGTATACTTCGGCTTCCATAGATCCGCCAAAGGCTGCCATAGGCCAACTTCAAGGAGGATAAGACCTAAGCTGTAGAGATCGAACTGTGGGCCGTAGGTTTTGTCCTTTTCACCCGTGAACTTGGGATCCTCCGGATGGCGATATATGTTTAGGGGTGGCATTGTGCTGGCAGGCTCTATGTCATACTCAGAGAAGAGATCAAAAGAACAGATAATGGGAGAGCGAAGGGCGTATTGCAGCGCTCTGCTGTTCGTGGATTGGCGCTTGTTTTTGCGAAACACCAAAATGTTACTGCTGTTGACGTCTTTGTGCACGAAATCGTCGCCATGGATCTTGTTGAAGGTAAGGCTGAGAGTAAAAGCGAGGCGAAAACGGTCTTCGAGGGGCGGTGTGGCGCTGTTGGAGTTGTGTAGAGACTTAGATCCCGTCTGAAGCACGCTAAGGAGGGTCACAGGACGAAGTTCCTCCACGGGTTTGAGTAAATCAGATGCTCCCGAATAGACGAATGACGGGAGTTCGAACACGAGGCCGAATCGGGGCTGTGATGGGTCTTCGAAATATCCAAGACATGTCAATGTACCGTGAAATGACTGGTCAGTTGATAGCTTCCCCAAGATGGACAGAAGTGTTTCAAGTCGGTCGGTGGGAGTTGGAACTCCGGTAGAGCGATATGTAGAATCGTATGTCGCGAACTCGACCAATACGGGTGTTTCTACACTCTTGGCCCCGTCGGTCTTCCAGGGGTTCGTGGATGTATGTCTGGTTCGCAAGCGTCCGATCACCCGGATAGAAGAAGCTCCAACGCTCTCATATGGCGGAGGCTCCTCCTCAGGCAGTACGAGGTCCGCCGGGTTCAGTTTTGGCGGAAGATGTGTCTGCGCTGAGACATTGGCGAATTCATGAGCAATAATGGGGATGGTGTCAGGGTTGATGAGAGTGAGGTCGGAGGCGCTGTATTGAGATGTTGTAAACACAGCTGAAGCTGAAGCTCTGCGAGGCGGCGGAGGGACAGCCTTCGGATGAGGGCTTGGTCCCCGGCTAGCTTCGCGCTGGGTGCGCCGCGTGCGCGACAAGTCATAGAGGATGTCTATAGATGTGGTCAGGTCCTTGGCGAGGTCTTCGTACCGTGACCTGTCGGCAGCCGCCCACGCGGAAGCCACAGGCGGCCGACTCTTCTCTCCTGACAGCGTCTTGACACCTGCAATAGCAGCAGGCGGGTGCATTCGCTCAGCTTCGTCCAAGATGTCTTTAATAGTGCCTAGCACGCTCGTCACTGTCTCCGTGAGGCCTGCACGCTCCACACTCTCGTCGATATCATCCTGACGACCTTTTGTGCTGTCGCTCCACTCAAGTCCCCATGCTATAAGTCGGTCTTTTTGTATGCGATATTTGCGGTGCAGTGCGTTGATCTCGGGTTGCGTGTCGGGCGTGTCTTGTTCTGTTACGGCTTCACAGGAGACCTTTGTGTCTACAGTCTCGTCAGTATAGCTGCTCGATCAGAATCGCGAGAATGACCCCATGACTGTGCATGAAGATCCACCTACCTGTGTAAAGCTGAGTGAGCCTCCGAGGGAGTCTACTTATCGTCTCCATGTTCTACCGTGTAGCTTTCGATCGCGAATGCGCAACAACTTACGCTAGACGTCGGGGGCCGGATCTGACATGAAGAGATGTGGGAAAGAAACGTCAGGCGTCGTAGGTTGTAGTAGTTATGAGGATCCGCGGAATCGCGACTGCCTTGAAGCGTCGTAAGTCGCTTTCGCAGCTGCCTAAACGCCATACACAGCCGCATCCGTGGCGCAGCTGTGGCTAGTGGAGGCGGGGCAGGGATTAGTGTGGGGTTTCTGCCTTGCGCCCCAACGCAAGAAACTACCTCAGGTATACTTATGAGGCACGAATAAACAGTGGCCGGCATTATGATATATATTCACCCATACCTGTCATTCACGAGAAGTGGTACACGAAATGGAACGCTACGATAACATGCAACACGTGACAATTCCCAGGTTTGCACCTTTGTTCTCCTACGCGCTATGCCATCTACTTGATAACAAACAGCGGTTCTCCCAAGACGTCGAGATTGATCTCTCCATACCCATTACCAGGCAGTTCAGAAGGTCTAAGTCTCCCGTCCTTCTCCATCCTTGGAACATCCGCTATCATCGGATTCGTCCACTCTGCGAAGCGATCCACAGCACCCAACCGATCTTCACGAGTAGAAGCAGCCAAATTTCGCCAGTAAGGAAGGTTAATACGACAATTACGGAAATCAAGATAAGATATACCGGAGCCTTAACCGGTCTTCTTTCTTATGGATTCTTCTTACTGATTGAACAAGATCTCTAAACCCGTAGATTGCCTCATATACCATGGCCCTAGATGTAAATTCTGGCATTCATACGCCATTCAATGAATATTCTAGCACCAAAATCCTACAACAAGAACGTATGCATACTTTGTGAGAAATGGACTAGACACGTGGACCAACATCCTTCTATGCTGAGACCACTCGAATACGGATTTGCATGTGAAAGACATGTTAAACCTCTAGTACAAACCAATTTTTGGGACTCGTCAGCAACGATTAATTCCATAGAATCGATCTATTCGAATGTGGGTTCATGTGTAGTTGTGAAGGTAAGGTGACAAGCTCAGAAGACGGCAGTCCGAGTTGCAACCAATAGGATCGAGTTTCGCAAGGCAGCTGGGCATTTCCGGCTCAGCCACGCGCGCCCACCGTACCGCCAACGAATGCCGCTTCCACTCATCGACCAAGGCACACTTGTCATGAGCCTCATTTGCTCACGGCAATGCCCATGTGTCGAGGCACACGCTCTCAAGTACCCAGCATATTCATCGCCTGAGGCTGTCACTAGGTATCGCTCTTAGAGTCATAGATCGCGGCGGCAATAGCGGATATTCACACGCTGAAGTCGCACGTCACGCTTCGTTCTTTCGAAGGGATTGGTTGTAATACTCATATGAAACGTGTGGGCTTCCAAATATCCTGCCTGACCGTGCTATCAAATTTTGCTCGTACACGCTGCATCGTCAGAAAAGCGCCTTCGAAGGAATCTTTCTGTGACTAGCAGAGTACAACTCCTCGGTTGGCCAGAGCCTGCAAGACATTCACAACAACACTTAGGTATGGAAGTCCTAGCCGCCGTGGCATAAATTCCTCGATCATGAGCAATACTGATTATGGATTCACTTAAGATTATGATGATTACCGTAATCGGAATCCTTTTCGGAGCAGCGACAATTTTGCAGACGGCGAAGCACACGCTCTTCTCGCGTTCAGGCTATCTTCGCGGACACTGGGTCAAGGTGCAATACCGGTCGTCCTGATAGTCACTCGCACTATGACGACGTAACACGACTCCTGCACCTTCTCGCATGCCGGATTAAACGAGTCCCGAACCAACGGTTTATCCATCATCCTCAACAAGGACGCTACTCACGATACTCATCACATCAACAACAATAACTAAATCAACAATGTTCATACACTTTTCAATCTAATATCAAGAGTACAACGTCATGACCAGCTATGTGAAGGGTACTCAAGTATCAGTTCACGAACTCTGGTCGCCGTCACATTTTATCAACTAGGATCTGCCAGCTCTCAACGCCCATTTACTGCCCACGTTGCTGATTTGGAAGATGTGAGATATTTCAATATACTGTACTTCAAAGGTTGGATGTCATACAGCGAGCGATGCTCTCTCCGTGGCTACTGGGTATGATTACATGTTGTGCCAACCTGCGCCTGCACTCACACGTGGTACGACAGGTAGTACCGACACGAAGGCACTCTTTCACAAAGACAGGTTTACCGACGCCTGAAGTTTGCCATATTCAACTGCAGTGGACTTCATCGAAGAATACATTCAACTCAGCAATGACCATGGGCTGTTCAACCACGAGTCGATGGCAGACTCCAACTACATAAAGGGACAAAAAGTACCCTATTACCTTCTCTATCCAACATCTCGAAAAAGCCATATCAACTTTAAACAACGAAAGCACCAATCTTACAACTTAATTCGGACTATTCCAGCAACCCGATAATAAAAATGCCATCGTCCAATCAATCCACCCCTGGTTCCGGATACAAAGCGTCTTCCGAGTCATCTTATAAGAACCCTAACCCCGGGAGGGTGTATAGTATGTATTTCACGCCATTCTAAGGTGTAGTATACTAACGTCCAAAATAGCCCAGCACGAAGACACGATGGACAAGAACCCAGGACCAACACCGCACAAGAATGCGGAACAAGCCCGAGGTTTCTTTGAGCGAATGACCAAACCGCGCGGCGGTGCCAGGCCTGGCGGCGGTTCTTAAGGTACCTGATCTCCGGCCCTAACGACCTCAGGGGACAGTCGGTTAGCGACATCCCCACTTGGTGTAGATAATGTTTTATGTAGCGTGGGCCAACTTTCCCAAGACTACTCAATGCTTTGACTGGTATTCACATTTATTCTCCAAAATCCCGCGATGTGGCATCGCGTGCTGGGTCCGTCATGTGACTTGATGTTGCTCAAAGAGTCATAGTTCGTGACACCCCCATTACTATGCGAAGGCATACAGTCACAGCATCCAACTTTATGTCCGGAAGTGAGTTATGGTAAAGAGGTATTGGTCTTTGAAAGGGTTGGTAGATATAAAAGTAGTATCCGCGACAGAGCACACCACATCGAGCCCCGAAGAAAGCATGGAAGTGATGTCAGAATGTGTAACAGAGATACAGGCTTACTACAGCAGTCATTCTTACCAAAATGCAGTCAAAATGGACACCCAATTACTTTTCTATTTCTCAATCTACCGCACTGACTGATAAAACACAGCCGCTGTCTTGCTCATCAATGATAGCATTCACCGATTCCTGAGTCAACGTCAGGTTCCACACTGACCACAAATTTTGTAGCTATGAGCCAAACTTGAGGCCCAAACACACCAGCAAACGTGCGACTCATCGCCAACTACCTATGGTATATAAAGCGTCTCTATGCGGTCTTCACCTTGATATGCAGTACCCAGCATACATCTTCAGAAGCACCGACAACGAACGACTACATTCTACAATTCCCAAATCCTCGAAAAGACCAACTTAGCACTCGTCCAACGATAAACATGTCCCTGGAACCTTCCAACGCCGGTGGCTCAACCGGGGATTCTGGCAAGTTGCCTCTCGACTCAGATAGTCCCCAATCTCCTCAGGGATCTTCCAACGCCGGTGGCTCAACTGGAGAACCTAGCCAGCCTACATCGCGTCAGCCGATTGAATGGACTAGGTCACCCAATTCTTCCGACGAAGAAAAGAAAGGGAACTCCGGAAACGAAAGCAGCCCGTGGCCAAGTTCCGACGAGGACTATTCGCGTGGCAACCGTGGAAAAGGGAAGGCTTCCGCAGAGCCCAGGGAGATCATATATAGTATGTATTTCAACTTTTTGAATTCTCTTTTGACCGCGCGCTGACTACGATGCAGCACAAGATGCAGAATGGGTCGATCAAAATCCTGGACGAACACCCTATAGGACTAAGGGCAATCTTGACGAATTTCTCATGCGCATGATCCCGGAACAAGCCGCTCAGAGCACGAATAATGAGCAGGGTTCATCGGAAGCGGAGGCCTCGAGCTCGCAGCAGCAACCTCCGGGAACATCCTCGCAGCAGGACCGACCTAGTAGATTCGCAGAGGATTTCAGCAGTGACAGTGACAGCAGTGACAGTGACAGCAGTGGCGATGAGAGCAGCTGAGGTCTCGGACCTTGTTGTTATGCTGTTCAGAGGGTAGGTAGTGAGTGAGGCCAAGGGACCTTCATTTGGCAACACTTTCCTTTGTCATAGGTACAGTTGTATACCCCGGGGTGTATTTCTTATATGTTTCAACCAACTTCAATACACTCATTTGTATCCCACACTTGACTCTTATTCTCTGGTATATCCATCACTGCAGGCCTTACAATCCTCAGTTTATGACTCACCATCTTCACCAATAAATCGGACCGCTCCCTACCTATCCTCCCTCCCATCCATCCAACTCGTACAGTTGACACACCTCTTCGCCTTCTCACTCTTCCACTTCCGACAATACTTGCACTTGACTTGCTTCTTCACAATATTATCTCCACTGCTCCTACTATACAGACTCGCAATGATCCACAGGCTAACCGCAATCAACACGAACCTTACGATCTTATCGAGAAAGTTGCCGTAAGCGAAGACGATCGCTCCGTCGGAGAGCGCCTGGCCCTTGGTGTTGTAGCCGTTGGAGATGGTGGAGTTGTAGTTGGGCCCATGTTTGAGCGTGGCGAACTTCTCGTCGAGGTTGCGGGCGAGAAAGGGGAGGAGGGAGATGAGGGGAAGGAGGATGTCGGTTACGAGCGAGTTTGCGCATGCGGTGAAGGAGGCGGCGATGCTGTTATTATCGTTAGTACCTGTTCCTGATATGGATGTACGGTTTGTTGAAGCTGTTTGGGGAGGTAGGAGGCAGGAAGGGAGTATTTACATTAACCCAACGGCGACCTCGAGCACGTTGTCGCGCAGTGCGAAGTTGGTGAAGCTGTCCCACGCGCGAGATGTGCGGGCGCGAACGCCCTGCTCGGCATCCTGGAGGTACTGCTGTGTGTTTTCGTCGAGGCGGGGCATCGTTTCTCTAAGCTTTGGGTGCTGTTGCCCGGAATGCAAACCGAGACGCGGTTGTTGGGCCCGGGGATGCGGAGACGTCATCGGCGCTAAAGGATGCCCTGCATGCCAAGATCTGGGGTCGCAAACAAACCAAACAAATGCCCCGCCTCAACGCAAGCCAACAAAAATCTTCTACTGCCGTTGAAACGTCGTGTTCGAACTTCATCTCCGCACCAGGAGAGTATAGAAGATGAGCGCACCGTCCCCCCTCCCAACTTATCTCTACAAAATCCTTCCAACCGCCCCTCCATCGCCATTGCCCGACCGTCTCCCGCTCTCCGACCTCGATAAGAATGACGGCTACATCCATCTGTCCACCTCCGAACAAGTACCCGGAACAGCAGATAAATGGTTCGACGAATTCACGGAACTGTGGCTGCTTAAGATCAAATATGAAACCCTGGCGAGCGGGACCGATGGTGATGGTGAGGTCAAGGCAGATGGGAAGGCGCAGATTAAGTGGGAAGAGGTGGGGAGGGGAGTGTTCGCGCACTTCTATGGAGGCGATCTCGGACGGGGGAATGTTGTTCAGGCGTTTAGGGTGGAAAAGGGGGAGAGTTGGACAAACTTGAAGCTAGAGTGGTAGGGGGTGGTTTGCTGCACGTTCAACACGAATTTGGACATGATGCTCGTACTGAGCCATGATAGATGCTCGTACTAAGCCATGATAAGTCTCGCACTTTGACAGAGATATCTATAGGTGAAGGGGAATAGGTGTATAGTGTGAAGAATCAACACAAAGAACGGGTGTCGCAGGTGGTAGAGTATCATGCGGAGCACCCTAATGTCAAACATGGATCAAAGGCCTTCCCAATTCGAGTGCATTTAGACCTGAAGAGGCCGAGGTAGACTCAGGTCCGGATCGTGTTCACTTTAGTCTTTCGGATAAACTACAGACAATTGGAAAATATGGCGTTGACCGATGTCCACCATGGGCAGCTTATGACTAGTAGGATAATGCAGATCTGGCGGCATATCACGGTCATGTAGAATGGAGACGAACAAAAATCCGCAAAGCTCTTCGACTTGAAGTTAGTAAACATAACATGCCCATGGTGTATAAATAAGAAACGGTCCTCTGCCCGTTCTATCCACGATGAGATGAGAAAAGAAACAAGAAAAGCTGTGTTACGTGCTGCGTTGGTAAAGAAAAGATAGTAAAAGTCATGGAGAAAGTCTCTCTTATCTTCAAGTTTCTGGGTGGTCCTGTGGTCCTGGATCTGGATCCCCGTGTCGTCAGTGCGGACTGATAGCACCACTTAGGACCCGTTTGGACCTAGCATGTCCAGACAACCTGGGCCTGCGACATAGTTGGCTCTCGGGACGAGAGTATTCCTTGAAAGGGAATGATTTCACGACCAGAGGTACTATGTACGGGACTGGTATGGTCTTGTAACAGTGGGGGGTATGTAGTCCTATTGCTGACGGAGTGTAACCAGCAGCAATTCGTCTATCCTTAACACCCTTGTTACCTTTTATCTAAGTCAAGTTACATTGCTCATGCCTGTGACTTAACATGGGAGGTAGACCCGAGTCAATCATTGTTGTTTTACCACTCCAAGGGTTTTACATCCTATAACCTTACGCCTAATAATTAAGTCTTCTAAGCTGAGATCTTAGGTAACATATTCGGGTTGCATTACCGAACAATAGTAGAAAAGGAATCACCTATAAACGCAGTCTATAACTATATCATACAATAGCATACTCCTTTATCCCATACTGCTCGAATTCTTCCCAAGTTACACCCTCCCCAACATTATGCAGAAAATCGTGCTTGCACTCGTGGTCGTGTATGAAAGCTAAATTTAAGATTCTGTACGTCCCGTTCTTATTGGGCCGTAATACGAAGGGAAGGTTCACACCGAATAGACCTACAACGATGTCGCCTATTTTGACGCTGTCGTTAGGGTCGTGATAGTAGATCCTTCCGAGGCGCCCATAATCAGTCACAAAAAGTGTTTCGTCGAGACATACTGAAAGGATATTGCATGCGAGACTGTACAAGGTACTATCCTGTGGTTCTTGGCCATTTGCAAACATCTTCTCAAGCAGGAGGTGCAGGTATTCCGAAGGTTCTAGCAACTCCTGAATCATATCAGCGTGTTGCTTGGTGTTGAAGTCGCTCTCTGCGGCGAGGGATAGGAAACTGGCAGCGTCAACGTCGTGGTCCTTCGCCAGCGTGCGGTAGATCTCGGAAACTGTGCTTATGACGTTTCTAGGCGTTTCAGGTGTGAGATTTACTAATGAAACTGATGTTATGGCTCCCAGACAAAGACCTTTACTGTATAATATTGTCGTATCCGGGGAGAAGTGGAGGGTGGGACTGGGGATACCTTTGGGTGCTCTTCTGCAATTCTCGATGTTTCTCATGAATTGCATTCCCTGGACAAACCATGGGAGATGACACATGTCATATCTGGTGGTGGAGTGGATCAATGAGCTGCATTCCCCTGCAAAGTCTGGGACCCACGACAGTAGGCCTTGTGTCCGGTTGACACGGTTAACGATAGTCTTCTTATTAGGCCGCAATGGCACGTTGTAATAGATAGATAGATCTCCAGTATCGAGAATGGCAGCTACTGCTCTGGTGTAAACTTCCTGTGTGGTCTTTGCGTAGTCCACCGTTAGGCGCCCATGCCAACCGTCCTCAGAAGGAGAGCACAAACCAAGCAGACCAAATACCTTGTCCCTTGGGTCCGTAGCGGAGAGATGTACCGAAAGAATTATGGTGTTGGAGAGAGACGCCGTTCTCTTCGTCTGACACTCAACACGGAGCCGATCCAGGAAGGAGATTGGTAAAAACCATTGTTTGTCATACTGTATATCTATCTCTGGTGATGACCATACGGTCTGGATCAATATTTGGAACTGTTCCCAAGTTGCGATATGCGCTCCCAATTGGACAATCGCGTGGCGAGCCAGTGCTAATTCTTGCACGACCCATACACGAGTGAACCACGGCCGCGCCACAATAAGCTTCATCTGATGCAGAAAATGAGCATCGAAAACTTCTGGGCATGCGTTTGTGATGAGGTTGAATAAACGACCCACATGCTTTTCATCGCCTTCCGGTCCAAGCCAGATGACGACTTGGCTGGCCAGTGAATAAATCTTTCGCATAGCTGTCACTTGATTGTTTCTCTCGATTATATCTCTTTGATTGATGCATATAGCGTCGATCCAAACAATCCGCGATTCAGAAGGATCTCGCAAGTATCGAAGAGCGCAGTCCAGGTTTGCGGTAATCTCCTTGCTCAAACCGTTGACAAGGGTCTGGTAGGAGCTCAGTTCCGTGCCCCACACGTACGAAAGGGCCTCATATCGAAGCTTCGGTGAAAGTGTTGCCCGGTGCAGTCGCATATTGATCGTCTCATGGAACGTGCCTGGAGCGAGGTGTAACAGTCGGATCTCACCCTCCTTCAGCCTTGTATGCGGTTGAGTCGATGCAGATGACATATCGCCACGTCGCGGTTTCATCGAATAGCCAATATATGCGGCCGTGGTTTGTACTGTAGAAGAATGAACGAATGTCGACAGCGTCGCAGGCAGCAGGTTCCTTGTAGACACGTGGGGTTAATGCGTTCAGCCTTTCTTTGCCCCAGGCGCGCCAAGTTCCACATACAACAGTATAAACTCGTATTGCGATAGCCCTAACCCAGAGCGGTAATTGTTACAGGGCTGAGTACATTTTTCCCCTTAAGGAACTCTGCGCTAGGCAAGTCCCCCACATAAAATAAGATTATGTATGGTAGGTCTATATGTTAATAGAACGCTAGACTAGGGCCGTACTTGGAGTCAGGCTGAGTTCATTTCCAGAGTTGGCTTCATAGAAGGTCCCCGTTTGCTGTTGTCTACAGTTGCTACACCTGTTCGCAGTCCGTGGATAAATACAACGCTGTACATGTTTAGGAAGCTCTGACGCTATGCTTGCGAATGACCAACTCTATGATATCATTTTTGTCCCCTTCATCGCCCGAGAGCCTGGACCGTCTCGACGTATGTTAGTCATGGGATCTTCAGCAGAGCAAGACGCCAGGCAGGCTCTGAGCCTACTATTAATGCCAGAAACTCGAACAAACAAGGTTGAAGAAATCTTTTCCAAAATATGTATCGCGACAAATGCTGTCAGTCTTGCCTATCTCGGAGTAATCTCAATTCAACCTTCTGTCTATCACAATCCTTGTGCTTGCAGAGGGGTACATCTGAGAGGATATGAGAAAGGGACATTGAATCAGACTACAGCGGCTGCGTCTGGTCAGAAACTGGTAGCCTGAGAGCGTGTTCAAGAGGGGCGTTTGTAAGTGAAAGACGATATTCCTAACGGATTGAAGAGCCGAGCGACTGTTGTATATTTTTTCGTAATCTAGGCATCAGCTTCGCACGAACGGTGAGAGCCAAGCGGCCATATTCATACATAATATATTCATTTACCACGCTAGTTCAACGACCATGAGTATCACTCTAGCCAGAGATCGTCCACCCTGCTCTACAACTGATGGCTCGACGCCTCACTAAGGCTAATCGGCCCAGCAAAGCTCTTACTAGCTCCGCTCTCCTCAGTCTGATACCCAGTCTCATTACCCGCATTAGCCCCCAGAACCGTGACATTCTTGATCACAAGATCAGTTTTGTACCCAAACGTCCCCTCAACGCTCAACTTCCCATTATCATACGTAAAGCTGATCAAGCTCGTCTCCGGCTGATCAACGGCATCCCCCTCATCCAGGTACAGCGAGCCGCTCGCCTGGTTGGTGGCGTTCACCGCGACATACAGAACGAAATCTTTCTTGCGTAGCTCTGTCGTTGTGTTCGCGGACTCCGCGCGTAGAGGAATAATCGACCCGCCGCGGATGTGCAACGGGATGGTGGTGAAGGCGACATCCGTCAAGTTGACAAACGACCCCGTGCCCTCGACCTTCTTGTGCGTGAAGAAGTCATAGAAAGTATCTTTGGGGAGGTAGATGGAGACGTCTGTGCTGTTTTCCTCGGTGACGGGGCTGACGAGGAGGTCGTCGCCGAAGAAGAATTGCAGGTCGATCGGGGCAGTGTTGAGGTCTTCTGGGTAGTGAAAGAAGAGGGGGTTGAGGAGGGGAAGGCCAGTCTGGGATTGCTTGTAGAGGGCGGTGTAGATGTAATCGAGGAGGCGGTAGCGGGTGTCGATTGCGTTCTTGCTTGCTTCAATCACCTCTGGCCATAGGTAGAACTCTTGCGCGATAGAGTCAAAGCCATTGTGGTTTCTAGTTTCGACAATTAGCGTTGGAAAAAGGACAAGAGCTTGCCTTGTAAAGACGTGGGGACAGGTACATACCGGAAGAAAGGGTAGAAAGCACCCAGCCAGGCCCAGCGGGAGCACAGGGTCGCGGTGGTGTTGTCACCGAAGCCACAGACGTCAGCGCCAACCATGGGAACCTGGAAGATAGAAGCAAATTGGAGAATGCCACTGATGGAGTTCCTGTAGTGGTGCCATGTGGAGAGGTTGTCTCCGAGCCACTTGCCCACATGTGAACCAGCGCCAGCGTACTGTCAGAAGTTAGATAGATGTTGCAATTGACATAGACCCTTGACTTACTGTGGAGCGGGTGATGACAAGCGGGCGTCGCTCAGGTCTACGAGCAAGCAGAGCTTGACGCGATGCGATCGACATCATGCTGCCGTAGAGATTGTGGGTGTCGTATTGGTGAGTGCCATCGTAGTTCAGGATATCGGCCGGCGCTGTCAAGTTGCTGATCGAGCCTGCGGCGTTCTGAATCTTGTATTCCGGGTTGATGAGATCGCGGCCGGGCAGACCAAGCCAGTTGTCGGTTCCGTTCTCCTGGCGTACCAGCAGACGCTGGGAAGTTGCCGCGGGTTGAAAGTCATCAGGGAAGCCTGCGATCGGACGTCCAGAGTTGTTGCGTACTGGTGGTGGCTGAGGAGGATTTCCAGATTTGTTTGCAAATGCTGTATCAACAGTCAATGTAATGCGTATTAGGCGATGATCAACGTGGCTTACCATCAGGATCGGCGCAAGGGTACGGGCAGAAGTTTGCCGCCTCGTTCATGTCGATCCAGAGAGCATCAATGTCGACACCGGTGTCAGCGTCGAAGAACTTCAGGAACTGGTCATCCCAATATCCTTGGGTCGAAGGATGGAACCAGTCAGGGAAAACCGCAGGTCCAGGCCATACCTGCAAACTATGTCAGTGCATCCCAATCAACTGAAACAAGAGTACATACCGCGCCGACGTAGATTGTGCCATTGGGTAGCTTAGAGAAGATATCACGGCTGACACCCTCATTGTACGCCTCGTAATCACCTCGCCAAGTCGCGGGATCCACCATGACGACGTAATGCTGCTGGTGTTCGTGCAAATAGCTGACGAGTTCCCTGACCTTTTCGAGAGGGAATCTTTCCGGGTCCAGAGTGAAGACGCGGCGAAGCTCCATGTAATCGATATCGGTCCACATAGTCTACAACTGTTAGATTTATGCTTTGATCGACTTGAGAAAATGCATACCTCAAGTGGAATGCCCGCCGCTGAGTAGTTCGCAACGACCTCGGCGACAGCATACACATCTCGGTATCCATATCTGCACTGATGGAAGCCAAAGCCCCAGTACGGCTGCATGGCTGGCTTTCCGACAATCTCAGAGTACTGTACGGCGACGTCCTTGGGTGTCGGACCAGCGATGAAGTAGAAGTCAAGAACACCGCCAAGGGTGTTGTACTCAAGGAACTGGCCGTCAGTGTTGTCGATCTTGATATCCATGCCGTTAGAGCTTAGAAGGAAGACGCCGTGGGTGCCGGAAGAGCCACGGTTGTCGAAGTAGATCGGATGGTGTCCGTACAGATTGGTTCCTCCGGGAACGCCATATGCGTCGCGATTCCACATCTACTCGCCTTAGACATTGGAATAGATAGCTCAGAGGAAGACTTACGGTTCTGGTGTAATTGGTAGTGTTTAGCTGGAAGGGATCTGTATGTTCGCCCAAGCCGTACAGGTGAGGCGCGTCAGGCAGACTGGTCCTAAGCCGCAGGTACTGGGTTTCGAAAACCAGGCTGGCTGCCGAAGTATCGAAAAGCGTTTCATTTGTACTCTTTCTCACAACCTTGAAAGAGAACGGCTTCTCTGTCCACTGGAAAGCCAACGCTGACTCTTCAGCCTCGCAGTCGTCGCTGTCGGGCCGCGGGAACACGCTCTCAGGCACCTGGTACACCTGCTCATCCGCGTCGTAGATCTTGACGTGCAAGCGGGTTTCTATATATATGTTAGCGGCATCAATTGGGGGCGCAAAGTGCCTCACCAGTCTGGTACTCGACCTCCAGCTTCAGGCTCGTTAGATCCTCGCCGTACGCATTACAGGCTTCTCCAGCAAGGCTCAGGTCTGCTGTAAGTCTCGCACCCTCATCTTTCACATTGCTCGCCTCATACCCGGGGCAGCTCTGCAAAGAGCCCGCCTGACGTCTCGCAAGGGCACTCGCGCAAGCCGGCGCAGCTAGTCCGAAAAGGACTGGCACTGTAGAGAATCTCATATTGGCGTTTAGATTCTCGGAGGGAGCGCACAGCTGTACAAGAAATGTTGTACCTGCAGCCGCTCTTTATACTTTTACATTGCGCCGAGGGACGACTGCCGTAGATGGTCGGTGCATGATGCAATTGCTCGTCTAGCATGCAGGAGCGCGAGCGCCATATCCGGTACGGAATTGCACCTGCCATAGAGGTGTATCTTCCCCGCAAATTGGCAAGGAAACAGCACCTCGCAACCGATCGACAGGGCTCTGGTCTTGTTCACGCGGAGTAACGGTGCGGGTTCTACATCCTTCGTAAGCGGGAGTGGTGCGATGTCGGGCCGAGAAACTGTAGGCTGGGATGCCAAGACGTGAACATCCACTTTCCGGGGTAGCATCCGCGGGAGTATCGTGAACACATCGGAGCGCCGCGCTTTGTAGTAAGAAAATTTGTTCATGTGTGTCATATGCCTCGTCTTCCGGGTGCTTCAACTACGGTAGCTTAGGCCTGTGTGATGTGAGGTGGTCGGTTTCTCTGGACTACCAATGATACGCTCTTGGAAGAAGTAATCACTTCTGTTGATTGTAGATGTGAGAGAGCAACTTGATACATGAGATATACAAAGCTAGCAGGCTACTGCCCTGTAAGTAGATCAGGCTCTGATCCCAATTCCGGGTTTCTGGAAGGTCTTCTCAGGCACATGCTATAGCAGCGGCACCAATACATTTGTGCATGGATCGACACTCATTGGTGTAAATCAATGTATGGTACATTCCGTCCTCTCGCATCTACAAGATGAAGACACCCGTTTTCGGAAGCGTCCGTGTTTTTGTCGGCCCGACTTAACTGCAAAATTGTGGCGTGAACGGATTGTTCACGTGTGTGAGATAGCTCGTCTACCGTTTACTTTCTTCAATGCAGTTTCTGAACTTTCGGCGATGCGATTCATGTAGGTGGTACTCCATGTAGTATATTAGCACCCCTGCACATCTCGTTGACTCCCAGCTCCTGGTATTACTGCTGGCTCAGCGCCTCCTTCTACCCCATTGCTGTGCTCCTGCATCCCTTTCACAGCTTACAAGCATACCCTCTGCTATTCATCCATATGAACACCATACTTGTTTTCTACTGCTTCTTCTTCCCGGCATCCGCCCTCAAAATCCTCCTCCTCTGCTTCAGCATATACGTGAAGAGCGTGTAGAAGCCAGGAATATACGTCGCCAACACAGCCCACAAACCCCACCCATACTTCTCATCAATTTTGCTCGCCGGCGGAATAGCCTTGTAGACCAACCAAGTTTCGCTTGCGACACCGATCGGGTATAGGACAAGGAAAGTATTGTACCTATATCATCTATCAGCAATATTCCCTAGGTGTGTGGGAGAGAAGAGCAAACATACCGAAGCCATGTCCACAGCTTAGGGACGGAATCAGTGAGCGCGAACACAAAGTACGAGTATCTTATAACCTCCGTAACACTCCACGCAACCAGCATAGAGCTATACGCGGGGCTGTACTTCGTCGTTTGCGGGAACTGATACCCAATACCCCAGACCAGCAACAGACGACTCGCAACCTGCATAGCCGTCGTGAAGAGCGGTGCTCTTACTATCCCTATGTCCCCAGTTCATGAGCCAGAGTTCCAATGCCCCTCCAAGCTCAATCAACGTACCGAGAAGCGAATGCGCAACCTCCAAACACGCCCCTGTCTGCACCAACCGCGTGTACCTCTCCAAGTTCTCATACACCTTCCCATTCTCCACGCCCTCCGCTGCCGCATGCATGACCACTCGTGCCAGCACGCCGAACCACAGCGTCGCGCTGATGGCGTTGTAACTAATCAAATATTGTTTCTTCATTTGGGCGCCCGCGGACGGCTCCGTGTTCGGTTTCGGCGGCATTTTGCTTCCCACTTGGTCGATTGAAGAAGAGGGTGGAGGGAGGGGAGGTGTGTAAGGCTGCCGTGTTGACACTGTCAAGATGCCTCGGCGTGAGATTTTCGGAGCAGGGGTTGTTCTTGGCGTGGCGTTAGTACTCAGCCTAGGAGTTAAGTCCGGGAGGTGAGGTCATGGTGCTCACGTCGAAAAAGGCTGGAACGGCGTACCTGCTGGGTGCCTTAGTTTTAGGGCTTCAAAAATCGAAAGTGATGCTACGAGGACACAAGGCAGGATGGAGAAAGTACAACTGCTGCGCGGTGACAAAGGGTCAAGCAAAGTTCGGGAGTATATATAGCTAGATATGTATAGGAACATATGTCCTGTCTACCTTCGATAGTCGTAATTTTTGAATATTACTTGCGTCATGCTTTGTGTCTGCACGGTCCTGTGCCTGGGTGTTTGAGTGTGAAGCGCCCTGGATGGGAAGACTTCTAAGCTGCACTCGTAGGTGTCAACACCAGACGCGTCCGCTCATGTAGATCCGGAAGAACGCCTGGACAAAGAAAGAACCACCCAAAATGTAATGCATGCATAATTTGGGTATCGCTGAGAAATGCAAACCGACCAAAACAGCGCCCGCCCGAAGGAAGTAGACAGGCACCAAACATGTCGGATATAAAGTCGTGAGAGCCATGCCTGGCTGAACCTCACAGGAAAACCTGGATCACAGCGCTCCTGCTCGACACTCTCTTCTGACAGCCCTCCACCACACATTCTTTGAACGGCTTCGTGCGGGCTGGTACTTGCTTCTCCTTGCCTTTTGCACTCTTCTTGATGTGGCGATTCATCATGCATTCGCCGCAGTAGACCTGTGACCGTTAGTATGCTCTGTCAACCAAGGGCAAATCACTCTACTTACGTGACCGCAGCCCTTGACGAGCCAGACCTGGCGTTTTTGATCCGAATCCCCAGCGCACAACTCGTCCTCACAGTTCGGGCACAACAGAACATCCTCCTCTTGCGGGCTCCGTGTGAACCCCTCTGGAGCCAGCGCGGGCGCATTGTATGTAGGGGGAGGCGGTGGCGGTGCCTCAGCAGGTCCATCGTCAAATCCCATGTCGAATCCAACCGCTCCAAAATTCAACGCCGGTGCAATGAATCCAATATGAATCTGTCTGCCAGGCGTGTTCCTCTGTCCCGCTTCCAACCGTACCGAGAGCGCGCGCGGTTGCGCCTGGTGCACACGGGCACCCACAAGTGGATGAGGAGTCCTTCGACGTCGAGCCGCAGCGAACATTCGCTCCACTCTGGCTATCTGCGCATCTCGGGCCCTCCTGCGATCGCCTGCCATCTGCTGCACTCTTTCTCGTAGATGTTCGACCCGGGGCCGATATGCCGGGTCATCAAGAAGGTATGCAACCTCGTCGACCATGTCTCTTCGCCTCTCCGAATCTGGTAACGGGTTCTCACCCACAAATTCCACCTCGTCTTCATCATCGTCTAGTTCGAAGGGTGTGCGTTGTTGTGCAGGCTCGATTCGGCGTGATGATACAAACTGTATTTCTGGGGAGTCTGGGGCTTCCTCTTCTACGTCGATAATCTCCCGTCCGAAGCGTGGTGGGCGTGCTGTCCGAAAGCTCGGCTGCTGCGATTGACTTGGCATCCTTGCCGGCCCCGCATCCTCGTCGGTGAGGTCAATGACATTGTTAGAGGAGACCACCGGCCTGCGATAGTCGAAGCCGTCGCCTTGAAACCGTCGGGGCGCTTCGGCGGGCATGTTGTTTATGTGGGGGAGGTGGAGGGTGGTGCGTGGCGCGCTGGTCTCTCGAGGAACGGATAAACGGTCGATTTGGCTCCAGGTACCTTCGAACGTAGGGGAGGCGGAACCGTCTAGGTCCATTTGAGCAGACCAACGCTGTGGCATTTTGTCAGCTACCTTCCGCGAGTGCAACGGGACCTTGCGCTCCTTTCGAGGAGTCTACTGACCTTGTCTCGACGAGCGTAACCGAACGGCAGCTCGCTGTCCATGCCTTGTTTGGGAACAAGACGAGAGTCGTGGAGTGGCAAGAGGTGAGGTGAGGAGGAAAAGAATGGAGGAGAAGGGACGTTGGTGTGTCTGGGAGCGAGGTTCCGCCGCCCTGCTCGGCGGCGCTTGAGTTGCAGTGGCCAGGATCAGAACCGCAAACCGAATCTCGGAACTAGCGACTTCTAGGTCCGGCGCTCACAACTGACATGCTTCCTAGACGTATGTACTTCACCCGCTGCTGCCTACACCACGTACTGACCTCTTCTGCTCCCTTTGTCTGCTTTCTTCAAATGCGCGACAGAAGGTAATGCCAAGACCTTTCACCTGCATGCAAAAGCAACGTGATGGCGCTGGAGAAAAATCTTGGTAACACAATACATGGAAAGGGTGACATATATTACATTTTGCATCTCGCTTGGCCGCCGCATTGAGCAATAGGCAGCTAGCCTCCAAGAATCGCCAATTCCATATCCAGGCCACTCTGATCCTCGTATGGCCGTGATCTTCAGATACACAAGTGGCGTTGTTAGCCTACCATTCCGCGAACCCGAATATCGCCTTTAACTTTTCCCCGCACGCTCACTCCATTCTGGTAGAATTTCTGGCTTTTTTAGGCCAACCTTCTCACGATGCACTCAAAACACTCAAACCGCCCTCTGGAGTAAGAGCAATGAGCGAGGTGGCGCTTGCTCCCCAAGCAATGTCCCTCGCCTGCACGGCTTTTCGCACTGGCTCTGACCAACTCTTCGAGGATTTTGTGTACTGTTGTACAGAGACGCTTCCGGATCCAGCTGTCGCCAAGAACTGACCCGTGTAGTCGAAGCGGACACTGTCGATCGGGCTTCCGACGTCAAACATCTTGATGGGCGTCTGCTTCCGAATGTCCCAAACGGAAACACTGCTCGAGCCCTTGACCGCCACGGCGAACCAAGTTCCGTTTTCTGAGAACGAAAGCGCACGAACTGGCCCTCCTGCCTCCATTACTGCCATGGGTGATCCGTTCTTGACATCGAAAATGCGAATGTTGCCGTCTGCGCCGCCAGTGAAGAAAAGAAGACCATCCACGTGGAAGTCGCTAACAGTAATCTCGGCTTCCGTGTATACTTCCGAAACAGGCTTGAAAGTCGTGAGGTCGTGGAAAATGAAGCGCTTGTCAACCCCAGCGGTAGCTAAGATTGCACCACTGGGATGGAGAGACACTGAGCTGACTGCTCCGGCATGAGATCCCAGCTGGGTAATCTCATTTCCATCCTCGAATATCTTGATTGTGCCAGCGGAGGTGCCAACCACGGCCTTCGTACCCCACCATGTGGTGGTCGTGACTGGCGATCCGGCCTTCAATGTTTGTACCAACTTCTGCTTTGATAACGAGTAGACACCGGCAACACCATCTGCTCCTCCAAACAGCGCAAGGTCGCCGGACTCGTCGACGGATACTGCTGAGCTGCCTGGGTAAAGGGGTTCGCTCGAAGTGGTGACATCGAAGGCAGATACATCGTCTCCGGTTGCCCAGCCGTCGGGAACAGGTCGCTTGCGGCGAGTCTTGAACAGTCTGCGCATTGTTAGTTGAAAATTCACAGAACCATGACGTGCACATACTCTTGTTGGGTCTCATCCACCTTGGCTACCAGGTCCGCCGGCAAAGCCTGGTTGTCTACCTGCATCGCATCCCCATTGGCAGCTCCTCCACCACTGATAGTGACATTTGATAGCGCCTCCCTCGCCTCGTCTCTTTCGCGCGTCAACCGCGCAATCACACGCGTCGCAGCGTCATTCTGGTACAGCGCGGTACTGAGCTCCTGCCTCGTCTGCGCAAGCTGCTGCTTCAACGTAAACGTCTCAAGCACAATCGCATCCCATTCGTTTTGAAACGCGCTCAGTAGAGAGGGTATGGAGGTGAGGTTCGGCGGTCGGGGGGTCACTATGCGCGGCGACTTGAGCTCGATAAGGTCTTCGACTGAGAGGTCCTCGCCTGTGACGGGGTCGGTGTGATGTTCGGCGATGTGCGCTTCGATGAGGCGGCGTTCGAAGACATTTCCGCTCTTGCGCGAGGCAACCGGCGATTGAGGCGCTTCGCCAGAGATTGCGCACAGCATTGTGGTGGTTGGGGTGTAGGGGTGCGTGTCGCGATACCTAGAGCTTGTGTTGGTTGGAATTTCTGGAGAAACAGCGCTAGTTCTAGATAAAGTTTAGGCTGCAGTCATCTCACGTGCATCCACCCTCACCTGCAATTCACTTGGGCACCCAATGAGCCACGCCGCATGTATCTGTGAGCCCAGCAGCACGCGTGATTTCACTCTTAAATAGTGTTGAAGTTCATTCAAGGTGTTTCAACAAAATAAAAAGTTTGCAATGAGGCAGTATGATCTAAGCATAAGAGCGTAAGAGCGTATGAAGCTAGCTACCCGGGCAGGCGCAAAAGGTATTAGCATTATGTGCATTTCATCCAGAAGGTCTCGCATGAAAGAGGTGAGCAGATGTTTTTTCCACCTTGAATTTACCCCAAGAGTCTCATATACTCAGGAAACGTACTCCATTGCACCTGTAACCACGAAAGCAACTTGCTTCACGAACAGTAACCATAAGTTTCCCATCTCAATTATCGGTGCCCCCATAGGTTTTCCGGCCACCGCCCATGGGAGAAGAAAAGGCAAAGTGGGGGATGCTTACATATCTAGTTAATTCTAATTACTATATAATAGACTATATTGGCTGTCTAACGTTGGGTAACCTATATCCGGTCCTATATTATGTCTCCTATTCCCATGTTACCTCTACCAACGGTAGGTAGCCAATAGAGCCTATTATATAGTAAGTAGAATCAACCAGATATGTGAAATAATTAAGAAATCTCCACTTCTCCCCTTTCTTCTCCCATGGGCGGTGGCCGGAAAACTTATGGGGGTGATAATAATCAAGATAGACTGATAGAAGCTGATGAACTGGCAAGAACTTCGCACATCTTCAAAAGAGCTCTCCAGATCCAAGTTTGCATTCGTTGGAGACCTGAACTCCACGCCAAGACTCAAATGGTCGGTCAGGGTGATATTCTACTTCAAGCGCAAAAGGGATGGGGAACGAATTTTGATAGTGTGCATGAAGATGATTGAAGTTGCACAGCAGTTTATACGACTGGTGCTGAAGAGACGAATGACCCAAACTTGAAACATGAGATGCGTTCACCATAAGAAATATGAGGATTGATATCGAACAGACGACATCAGTAACGGCTCTACCATATCCCACTTTGTTGAAACAACCGTCAAAGAACACGCAAGGACGGTCGGTATTTTGGCTTCACGATGTTCCCCAAAGGATTTGTTACAGATGTTCTATTCTTTCATTAGTCTTCCAGAGTCACCAAGCTTGTATAGTAGCAAAACGATGATATTCGTCAAAAGTATTGTCCTATATGACCTTGTAGTCTTGTTCAAACTATTGGAAGAGCCACCAGACAATGTTCATGTCCCATACTGTTCCGAGACGCACACATCCGAACGGTCAATTCGAAGATCTCTGATTTGCCATTGACCTTTTCAACCACAATACACACATGATACAGATCCAAGCCACAAGGTGAACTGCTTTCAGAAACCCTACCAGCCAGGGACGACTGCTTCAGTCAGCATAAATCTCATGGAATCTCAGTGACTTTCAAAGCCAACGCTCCGGGGACGACGACCTTGACTTACAGAACACCCTCCAACTCCATCTCGACATCGCCCTCAGCATCCATCAAGGCAAAGTGCTCGATGTCGCCTTCCACCATACCCCTGGTAGAATGGCCGCCTACCCACCACGCACCAGAATCAGCTGAACGCTGAAGCCGAGGCCTCGAAGGCGAAGGCTTCGGTACATCCTCCCCATTCTGCAGCTCCATTTGCGCCGTAGAATTGTTGTTGAGCTCTAGGGAAGCGACCATCTGCTCAATGGCTGCAACTTTTCGACCCCACTCGTAATTTAATTGGCCCTCTTGACGCAAGCATTTAGGGGTCTTACAGATGCGTTCAATCAGTAATTCTCGATTGCCACAGAGCTTCTTGACGGCCCTTGCGCGTTCTCCAGTGGTAGTGGGCCGATGTAGATATGCGATAGCGCCACTTTCAGGGGCTTTGAGAGGGCTGAGTGGTGTAGCAGGCGGTTGCTTTACGGGAACGGGCTGGGTGGACCTGCCTTGAGCTCGTACATTGGCTGAATTCTTCATTGCTTTGAACCATGTTTCGGAATAATCTGTATCGGACATGCTGGACAGAGATTGAGCAAAGAGTGGGTTGAAGGGATATCGAAGGGTAAGAATTCGGTTAGGGAAAAGACTGGAGGGTTGAGTATTATAAGGGATGTATATCTTTTGGAGGCATGGTCATTGCTCTGGTGAATAAATTGTTAGTGAACAATGCATATCAGCTGAGTAGAACGGCAGATGTTTCATCAATGAAAGTTGGGTTGAGTATGGCTCGAACATTGTAGTGCACTACATTGTTCAGCCCCCTAAGCGTAGGCGACGTATGGACCTCTTGAAGTGGCCTAATGCACACGGGGAAGCACGTTGAGCGTGCATCCAAGACTTGCTTGACAAAAGACAACACAGAATCGTGTCAATGAACTTGATCAAGAGAATAATTCGTGAGACATTGGTAACCGCGGACTCCGAAAAACTGCAACCGATCCCCTGTTCCGCCCTGATCATGCTAGCGAGTGTGTCCCGTAGCCCTTAGCTCCCATCTGACCTTCTCTTCCATTTTGTTCTTCGCGAAGTCGTGTTCGTAAGTCGTGATAGCTTCATCTGACTTTCCTTCCAATCTAAGCGCTAGTGCAAGCACGCTGAAGAAGCTCGGAAGCACATCTCTCACATCCTGGTCAATCTCGCAACTGAATACGTCTCCTCGTCCTTGCTCGCAGATTTTACTTCGGACAGATGCAATAAAAGCTTCGCGCTCATGATTGTCATCGATGACTGCTCGTCGACCCTCCTTATTCCGTTCAGTCCAAGTCCGTGCGACGGCGATGTGAAGGTTGAGATGAGTGGATGCCGGAGGCTTGCCAGTGGCAGTGGGCTCTGGAAGACCGGTTTGGGAGTTTTCAAAGCGTCCTCGGATGCCGAAGGCATTGATCATATGCTTAGCGCGGGCCTGACGTACTCTCTCAATGTCGCGCAGGTTGAAGGTTTGCTTGTCCTGATCGCAGAAGATTGCGCCGCACGGTTCAACTCCACATCGTAGTACAGAGGCACCAAAGGGATTGCTGAAGGGAATTACAGTCCGATGTAACGCTGCTGCAGACGCATCAATGGCATCTGAAGCCTCTTTGGCAAAGATGGATAGTAGGATGCTGCGAAGTTCGTTCTCCGGTACCGCAAGCGATGAGTCGAGAACAGCGCTTGCAAGATGCTCGCGTTGACTAATGGTGTGGAAGAATGTCTGGGCTGTGCAGTGTGCCTTTTGCTGGTATACAAGCCAGAATAGAATCAGCTGTATCTTCCGCATGATAGTAGAGCCATCCTCGTCGTCCGCCAGACTCTGGCAGTCTCGCTGAAATCTGCCGAGGCATGCAGTGAGGCGATCTCCGAATATCTTCGCATCGCAGACGACCGAACCAGGCCCACGGTCTTTGGGAACCATGGTTGCATTGAATTCTTGGTAAATCATGTCCAGATACTTCTGCTTCCATTGCCCAGACTGATCTCCGTTCTGGATTGCGTTTTGCATATCCGCGAGATACTTCGCGACAATCGAGTAAACTGCTTTCGCGATTCTCATGCGGCGCATGATGTCCGACGTGAAAGCTAAAGTTCTCTTTCCAAGTGACAGCATTTTTGAAAATCCAGCAAAAGGGTATGTAATGACAAAACTCGCCAAACCATTCAATTGAAAGTCTTTTGCAACCCATTCTAAGGCCTGCGGGAATTCGACCCAATCCCCGAGCTCATTGAAGGTTTCGCGCGTTCTCGTATGTTGAACAAGCTGGTCAAGCATCCAATCGAAAGTGCGCTTTCTCTGGATCGCTTCAGTCTGTTCGTCTGCAGACTCCTTCAGACCGGCACCGGCCCACGACTTCGTGTGAAGAACCTCTGTGAGAATAGCCATGAACAGCTGGGCAACGCCTGCAGCACCAGTCGCCAGCCCAGTTGTGAGAGCGAAATAGAGCTGTTCGTTGATATACTTCTTATTGGACCCGTCATAGTGCACAGCTGGGATGATTGCCTTGAGCTCTTCCTTGAAGATCGACATTCCCGACGGCGCAAGAAGTGCGCACTGAAAGCAAACATTCTGACTTGAGATCATGTTGACGTTTTTGGTAGAGCTTCCAGCGGCAAGAGGAAAATTGAGCGCAAAGTCTGTCGTATTGTCATCGACATGCTCTGCGTCGAGCGCTTTGAGACAAATAGACAGGGTTTCGTCCTCTCCACAACATACTAGACAATAGCCCCTATAAGATGGCCCTTCCAGATCCAAATGTGCGACGGCGACACTGTTGTCAGCTGTAATTGCTTCAGCACGGCGAGCTCGGTTGCTCCGACGTGAAAGGATCTCAGCATTGAAGCTCGCGGCTTCGATGGACGCGAGGGTTCGCAAAGCCGCATCGACCAACTGATTACGATTTTGAAGAGCCTGGGCCTCTACAGAGCTAGTGAGATTGTCGATGGAGTTCTGGTAGTGTTCACGATTCTTCGCATGGGCCTCTCGAAGCTGCTCTTGCGCAAGCTTCCGTTGCTCATTAGTTATCTCCGGTAGCCCTAGTTTCGCGATGATAGATGCTGCGCCCGAGACATCCTCTAACTTAGGTGCTAGCTGCTCAATTTTCTGCGCCTGAAGGAATGCCCGTACCTCCTGAGTGCGTCCCCTGATCTTGTAGGCAATCGCCAGGTTGTTGAACGCCTCTTCTGATAGCAGCTCAGAAACATCCTTGTCTGAGAGGCGACCGGCTTGTAGAAGAAGGTCCAGATCAACACATGCAGGGCCTTCATTGGCCTCTTCCCATTCCGCACCGAGGCTTACGCCCCTTGGGAAGTAACTCCGACACTCAGCTTTTGGGAATTCGATTTCGAGGGTCTGGAGATGCTTCATAAGCTCAACTTCGCTCGTGAATTTGGTTAAACTGATCCAACTAGCCAAGTCTTGCACGCCTTTCGTCTTGCCCACGGAGGCGAAACACCCTTTCGTGGCTATGACATAAATATTCCCCGTTTGGCAGTCCTTGAACAGTATCAGAGTATCTTGCGCTCCGGCAAAGAAGGAAATGCCAACTGATATGTTGGTCATCTCAGGCGTGAGTCCACGGCGTCCGACGATGAGGAAAATGATGGGCACGTTGAGAACGTCATGCTGTTCCGCGAGGTTCGCAAGCTCATGGACAACGCCGTCGTAGATCTCTCCATCAATTACGAGAAACCAAACTTCCGAATTCCGGATCCTGGTCAAAGCTTCTGGTTGCTTCAAAATTTCGGTCGGACTGGTACCTCCGTGGCGACCTCTCCACTCGATCTTTCCGAAATTCGTGGTCGGCACGTCGCACTGGGTACCCCACAGGGATATGGCATCTTTGTTATTGAAAAATTGCTTGCCCCGCATGCGTTCGACAAATTCGCGCTCTTTTTTGATAAGGAGTCCGGCTGTTGATCCTGAATCATCGACAGCAAAGAACTTCCGGCTCTTGATGAATGGGACATGTTCGATTTCTTTCTCAGAGAGATCTGGGAAGACTTTCCAATCAATTGACACCATGTTGATTATCTTCGTACAATTCTTAATACCTTGGTTCATTTCGGAAAAGAGCTGCGTACCGTAGGTCAACCAGTAAGCCGTAAGACTGATCAAACCCGAAGAGGGACTGCGCTGGGGTGACGATGCGGTTGGGGATTTCTCGAAGGCTGAGCAAGCCTGGATATACCTGACCTGATTGTATGATTGTATGACTATCAGGAAAGGCTCTTAGGTTTGTGGCAGATCGCTATAATCACAACGTAGAACAATTAGCTTTAAAGCTTCTTGGTCAAGGTTTGGTGGTGGAAAGATCGAGCCCCAGCATAAGCTTTTTGGGTCTATAGAAAAACAACCTTTAGGGCTCGAAGACGAAGCAATATATATGATTTTGCATCTTTGTGACTCACATAGACAGCTTTGACTCCAATCTTGACGAACGCAACTGGTGGGCACAGCTGAGTTCCTTCTGCATTAGCGACGCACTTGACCCGTCCCGACTTAGGTTAGGGCTGCTCTGCCGATTGCATGACTGCACATGGCAACGTATCATGTCCACCAGCTTATAATTTAGGTGTGTATTCTTCATCTTCGTTATTGCCTAGTTCTGTGTGAAGAGGCGAACGGAAAAGGGCGCTGGGTTACGAGGCAGAGCAGCCGGCGCCTTTCCTCATTGATCTTAGCGTATCTCGTATCCGACGCCCTTCCAGAAGAGCTGTATACAGTCGTGGCTATTGATGTCTGAACAGTCACAGAGAAACACCCCCGTTACGAACTGCATGTCTAAGGTACCTCCACAGCCGAGATTCCCTTTACTGTGATATTTGAGCTGGCGATGCTGTATACCTATGGTAATGATGCTGGCTTGACTCATTGTTCCAGCATATGGAGGACAACAGTTCCAAGAGACAGTGCTGGGATTCTAGTTTGGTTTTCCAAAGGTCATTGAGTCGAGACACGCGAGGCGTGTTGTCTTTGTTCTCGTCCTCTTTGTCTAAGAGCCCAGGAACAGGGAGACTTTGCGGCAAGGTATATAACATTGTATCGAAAAAAACGATGGCTAATTCACTTTCATAATGCATCACTTTTCACCAAAAGCTAACATCCACCGCTTCAAGCAACCCCGTGCTTTGATGCTCGATCAAATCCATTATCGGCGCTGGTTGCCATGATTCTATGCCTTGATTAAAACCATGGTTAGTTCGCCACCTTTGTTGTCGAGCACAATTCTAGGTATTTGAAGTCATTCTGAAATGGGCTCGGACCCTTAGGAATGCGTAATCTATAGGGGATAATGTCCCTTCTCGATCCATGCATACATGTCGGACCGACCACTACTGATATATCGCTGTTCAAGACTCTTTAGACCTAGCCTGCAAGTATTGTGGATGTCAAAACCCAAGATATCGTACAATTTTGACGCTTAGAACACGGGTATGCTAGCAAAAATTGACGGCCCGATCGACAATCTTACGTTGCTATGTTCAGATGTCCAATAAGTTCGCGTTCTCAGAACCAGACATCGACAAGTGAACGTTACGAATAGAGTCACACCTTTGGGATCACCGCAGGGTCCATGCCCAGGTCCAGATACACGATGCCGCAATCTTAACGTCATGTCTCTTAGAGGGGCATGAGTCTCTCCCTGTCGAAACTCTTTCTCTCGTGTCCTTGGTGCTATAAAGCTACATAGTTTGTGAGCCCGGATAGAACAGAAATGGTCATTTTTCCAAGATGTTCAGAGCTGGTAGCTTCGATACACGGCAACATTGTCCAGGGCAGGCACAACGACAAGGACCTTGTTACCAGTTCTGCGGGTGCAGAAGGCAAAGCAAGGAATATGAATGATTGGTTATTGTTCTGAAGACAAGTATGCAAGTCGAAGTGAACGTCTGACAGGAACCAGGCGTTAGCGAGCCTGGTGTAACTTGGACTGGGCCTGGCGCCAGTGAGTCGGATCATTGGATTGCGGGGAAATCGCGTGGGGCGGCTATGGGTCTAGCCTAGTTACAGGGATGTATAAGAGTCCGATTTGGCGTGGACTAGAACTCCCACTCAATGCTTCTTATCTAACTTAAAAACCATCAAAATAGGTGCATTACCCGCGATCAAAGGCATTGAGCAAACCATTTCATTTCTTTCGACGCGTTTCCGCAATACATGCATCGGATTGTCCTCCGTTATCTTATCTTTCTTGGTAGCTCGAAAGTGCCGTGCGCCACTTCGGGTAAACTGGGCCTATCTCAACAGACTAGGGCCATAGTAGCATTTTCGCCGTGCCATCATTAGCCCTGTTGTTGCGCACGACGTGCAGGCCGGCTATGTTCATTTAGTGTCGGCTAAGGGCACCGAATCAGTATAACCAGTCTGCGTGTCTCCACATCGACAATTAGTGGACAGCCCTGCCAATCGATTTTGACACCTTTGACTACACTTCGTAGCATTCGACACGTTTGAGGATTTCAGGTCTCATCAGCATGGCAAAACCTACGCCTCGTGTTAATGAGGACAACATTGAAAGAGCCGTTGCTAGCAATGAAGTTGGGCTCGACAATGTGAAGATGGATGTGCGAGAGGCGCATGAAGTCTTTAAGAAGTCAACCGAAGGCGTGGATTTTAGAACCGTCAGCTGGTAGGTATACATCAACCTCTTCCAAAAAGTGACGGTCGAAAGAGCAGCGTTGCGTTGCTACACGACGTATCAACGAATACCATGGTTCGATCATGGTGGCCCGATCGCTTGACTTTGTGCTTACATTTCAGTAGGCCTCGAGCAACCATCATCTTCCTCAAGATTCAATTCGCCATGTCCATCTTAGCTGTGCCTGGCGCGCTTGCCACGCTTGGTGCCGTTGGAGGAGCGCTCTCGATTGTCGGATGGCAGATCTTGAATACCTACACAGCCGTTATCCTCGGAGATTTCCGCAACCGCCATCCCGAATGTAAGCACACCATCTAGTACAGAGTTGATTTTTATTAGCAGAGGAAAGATTTCTTGTAGGCTATGCTGACACACACACACACACACACACACACAAAGTATCTGTTCTCCTTGGCTGGCCTCACACTGACGTTACCCTAGGCCACACACTGGCCGATATGTGCGGACTCATATTCGGTCAGATCGGTAGAGAGCTTGTTGGAATCCAGATCATGGTAGCTCAAGTCCTAGTCACAGCTGCTGGCATCGTATCATGCTCGACTGCACTCAATGCGCTTTCCAACCACGGTGCTTGCACTGTATGGTTCAGCTTTGTTTCCACCGTACTGATTACGGGATTTTCTTCAGTCAGGACGTTCTCGCGCCTAGGATGGCTTACATGGGTTGGCTTCTTCACATTCTTCATTGCAGTCTTCATCTTCGTCGTGGCCGTCACGCAACAAAGCCGCCCGGCTATTGCGCCACCAACAGGCGAATTTGAACTCGGCTGGACTGCAATTGCTTATCCGTCCTTTGCAGCTGGCATCACTGCGAGTGCAAACATATTCATCAGCGGAAGCGGCTCCATGATGTACATGCCTGTCGTATCGGAAATGAAGAACCCGACAGATTACAGGAAGGCTTGTTTGGTTGCGGGGTTCTTCGTCGGGGTGCTGTATCTGACTTTCTCCCTTGTCATCTACCGATGGTGTGGAGTTTGGATTTCAACTCCGGCCTTCGGGAGCGCCGGTACGCTTTTCAAGAAGATTAGCTATGGAATTGCTTTGCCTGGGTTAGTGATCGGTGTCGGTGAGTCGTCCCCGCATGTACGGCAGCTACTGCAAGAAGAACGCGATTGCATGATTACTACCAGGCGCAAGCTAATTTTCCCAGGCATATACCAACATGTCGCTGCTAAGCTCATCTTCGTACGAATATTGCGCAACACACATCAGTAAGCTAGACCACCCACTAATGTGGATTCCTCAACTGATCCTTCCTACCATAGTCTACAGGAGAACACTACGATCCACTGGACCACTTGGCTTGGATCCAATTTGATTCTAGGAATCCTCGGCTTCATCATTGCGTGTGCTGTTCCAATCCTCAACTACCTCTTGGGTCTTGCCGGGTCGCTGTGCTTCGCGCCCTTCTCGCTTATGTTTCCAGCATTGCTCTGGATGCACGACTTCAAAAGATATAGATCCGGTGGCACGACGCAGAAGATGATATATGGTCTTCATATTCTTGTGGTAATCATCGGCTTGTTTATGGTCGTTGGTGGAACGCAAGTACGATCACTCCAAGAAGCGAGATAGAAGCTGACTATGACACCAGATATGGCGTTTCGCTGTCAATTAAGATGGCATACGATACTGGAATCATTGGGAAAGCGTTTGACTGTGCGGACAATTCCGGATCCGTGTCTTGAGGCTACCGCATTTATTGTAATACAAGAGCCGGGATCTTGACGCGGCCATATTTATATCTCAGGTGCCTATGCAATGCCTAGCACTTTGTCTTATCTCCAGTATAGCTCCGCAACTTGATGATTTGGCCTGTTACGAAATATTGATCCAAGCGCTCATCTCCGCCACCCTTCTTGCACTCTCTAATCGAGACATTCGCAGCTATCCCATTATTGCAGTTTAGCGAGCGTATGAATTGGTCTTTGCTATGGAGTCGAATAGCGAAGGAGAGAGAACTTGCGAAAGGCGGCGACTAAAGCAATCTAGGGATTTATCCCCTTCATTGCTCTGTCTTCAAGATAGTGCGCAGATCCAGATGCATTTATCGCTAGAACACGGCTTTATGTGTGTCAAACAATTTGCTGCTTTCGAATCAGCCAGAGTTAACTTGGTTGCGCTCACCACATGAGCATCTCATGAGACATACATCAAGTGAAGGTCAAGCAAAGCTTGTCTATTGCATGTGCCATCATACTGCTGTCGCAAACATCCAACTAACCAAGTGCATCACTTATAAACACCCGAATTGCAACCTGCACTGCAGTCCGCCACCCTCAACATCCTCCAAAGTCAGCTTACTTCCTAAACAGTCAAAGCTCGCTTGAAGAACAATGTCCTCGGCTTCTTTGCGTCCGCTTGCAGAGCACGTATACAACATGTTGCTTCTAAGCGAAAGTGCCACCCAGCAGATAAACGAAACCAGAATCCAAGGTCTCAAAATGATGTCCAACAACATTCATTTCCTGGCCCGTATTCATGGCGGTATCGACGTTCGACCTGATCAGATTTTGATCACAAACACTGTCATTCACACCGGGGAGCTTAGAAAGCATCGCAGTGTCGTTATATTCCACTCGGAAGATGGAAGCATTAAACGGCTTGTTGACACAGTCTATATTGTCGACGGAGTGAAGTCCGCCAACGATGTCCTTGCGGAACTCCTGTATGACGTAGTGAATAAGGAAGTGTGATTTAGTACTGTAGGGCTACTGGGTTGAAGACTTCTGCGAAAGGCTTGGGCAGCTTGTAATGCAGAGATTCTTTCCAAGTGGCCGTGAAACTTCTGAAGAGCACTGATAGGGTAACTGAAAATGTATCTACATATGTGGGAGATATGAATAGAACTTCCACAGCATATAGGCCGATTAGCCAAAAATTGCATTGCAACCCATACCTCAACTAATAATACTTTTCGCCCACGCAAGTGCCTTAAACCACCGACCTTTTCCCCTTAACCAATCCCACCTCACCTCACAACATAGCCATCGCCTCTCTCCTCAGCGCCTGGCCACACGTACATCCCCCCGACGCCGCCGTCCCCACCCGAAACCCCTCTAACAAAGTCACGGGCTGCTCCGAATGCGAAGCGCACAAGAACCTCTCCATGGGCGTCATCTCGCTTGTCGTTGCGTGTCGAGAGTCGAGATCTACGATGGGCATGTGGTAAGGACATGCGTGTTTGCTTCGCGTTTGCGACACTTGAACTAAAGGTGGTGTTAGTCTAGCAATTGTCCGCTCGTGCGGAGATACAGTGCTCACTAGCGTAAGGGAGTTCCTTCTGAGTAGTAACTGGTGGTGTAGAAGTTACATGTTGTTGGACTATCCTGCTAGTTCGGTTGGTCGTGTTTTGTGGTGTTCTGATGTTCTGTTAGGTTCGACATGTGCAGTGAGCACACAGCACTGCGGTGGTGTGTGCTTGCTGGATGAAAGACGTACTGAGCGGCATCAGCGCCAACAGTATGGGATGCATGGTTTCGTGAAGCCATCCTTGTTGTACAGAGGGCTGCTACGGTGTTCTTGTGGGTGTGGAGAGTCAAGATAAGTGGTGTGCTGTCTCAGCCGGCGGGCCGCTCGCCGTATATACCTCAACTGTTCGGCCTTCAACGGGCTGGAGGACCATGACAAAGGCACCCTCGTGCCCGAAAACGAAGGGCTACTGCGGCCATCAATTGATCCGATCGGGCTGGACCGGGAGGAGGGAACGAAAGAGGCAGGTATGGACTATGGCGAGACGTATCAGCGCATCCAGAATCCGTTCGGTGGGGTCAGGTGCAAGAATTCCGGTAAGTTGAAAGTCGAAACAAGATCTGCATGGCATGCTTGTAGGCACGTCTGTGCATAGCTCAATGTCCCGATCGTTGACAACACATCGGCGGCGCGAGTGCTTATTAGAGGTAATGCTGGATGTCGAGAATGCACTTGGATTGGTCAATCTCCCAGACGGGGACGGCGGGGAGACCGGAAGATTTGCTAAGGAAAGCTTAGTTGGCGACCCGTGGACCTGAGCCACTGCCGCACCGCTATGGCGGGTGGGGGTATCCTTTGGGGGTATACGATGGCCCATGCGAGGGTCACATTCATGGCTTCGCAAGGTGTGCCTCCGCGTGAAGGGCTGCATATCTAATGCAGGAGTTAACGGGGTCGCATCCTGTGATAGGCTGAACCCTTCAGTCGGGCGCCAGCGCCGATAGACTGGTTCGATGCCCCACTAAGTCGTCTCCCTTGCTTTGGGGCCGAGCTAGGCAAAGAAAGGGAGGGCGTGCGTTGACAGGAGCGTGCGCGGGCCCAGATTTTAACATTAAAGTGTAACCGCAGAGGGGGATTTATTGAACGTCGATGTGGTCGCAGCAGTCTGGCACCAGTTTGGAGGCTGGCGCGCACCCGAAGAGCTTCTAGATATTGCTCCAAACGCAGCGACCTTCCATTCCACGACACATCTCGAATTATCAACGGACGATCAGGCTTTTGGGCACGTCTCGAAGAGTCGACACAGCCCCGATATCCCGCTGGAGGATGCGACAGACCTATGCATGGCGTCCGGATGACCACCGAGAGAATAGGCTAAGTAGGCATAGCACACAACTGCCCCTTGATGCCAAGTGTTGATGCCTGAGGGTTAGCAGCCGGCGGCGGCGATGGGCGTGACCGTTACGATTCTGTATCAGCACGTCACGCCGACGCCACCAAGGATCTGTTAGGCGGGAAAACAAATACGGGCCATCGCACTAGTCGTGATATGAAAGAAGGCAACGAGGCGGCCGCCGTTGTGATAATTTCGGATACGCTCCAGCTGCTTCACGAGCAGATGACTGCCCGGCAAGCACGACAACGGCCTGTAAGAAAACGTTGAGCTCTGCCAAGTGTAGCACGGAATCCTATGGCGTCGATCCGAAGGGGTCGCATTCGTGGGGTTTTTAGGTGCTCTATCAGTAATGACTCGCCGTCGGCCTACGCCTTGGGTCATGCTCACCGTTTGCAAGCAAGAGCGCGGGGCCGCCATCGCCGTTGCGCTTTGACAGGGCCCCATCTCATTGCCGTCTCACCCAGCGGCCCGCAGGCGGGGGATTGTCCAGGTGGCGCTTGAGGAAAAAAAAACTTATGAACTGTACCTTCGTATGACCTTTGGAGAATGGTCGGACGGAGTTTTGGTCGGTGAGCACGCAGATGCCAGATCAGCGGCGGCCTGCATCATCGCGTGGGTTCCAAGCGAGAACGGCGCATCAAAGATGGGTGCACAACATGAAGCGACGCTGGGTATAATGCGTTTTCGGAGGAGCCGCGGGAACGGAAGATAAGATGGGGGTGCCGTCGGCGCCAGTCCTCAGCCTGACCCTTGCAGTCGTGTCGAATCGTACCGTCCGCGGTAATCATCAAGAAGCGTTTCAGCACGCCAACCCCAAAACGTCCCGCGGCATGAGCTGTCGGTGCCGCCGGTGCGATATGCTGACATGGAGGGTGGCAGCAGCAAGCCGAATGAGAATACGAGTGTGCCGATAGGGACTAGCGTGAGGCTAAATTAGCATTCACGTGTGCACGTGCACGCCCCCAAACCTGGGATGTTACGTCACTGGCTTGTTTCGGTGAGCGAACTTCAGCAAACTGTCTTGAGCAATTTGCCAGCGGGAGTTTGGGTTTGAAGATTTGCAGTTTGACATATTGATTTTCTTACATTCTCAGCTTTGCTGTGGTAGTTTACATAGATTTGACCTGAGCAAGTCGCTCGACCATTCAGCGGTGTTTTGAGCCATATCTTTCCTTATCTTGAACAGAGGTATAGTTTCATTGTCTCTACTAGGAGATAGGCCACCCATCGCTATGTAATAGCTTCATCATCTGGGATTATTGACACAGATTTTTGAGAAGGCGTGGTGACGTACTGTCGGAATTTTCACTGAACCTCTCGAATAAGCGTTCCCTTCTGTTTATAAAACTGTTTGGACTTCCCGTCCCATACGACTGTGTCATTTCGTCTGAAAGCCATGTTGGTAAGCGCCAGCAGCCAGAAAACACAGCGCGATTGAGTCATACATGTAATGCACTTGCCTCTGAACATGAACGCTTCATGTATTCTTCTCATTCTTCTTCATCGAAGTCCACTGCACAGGGAGGGCTAGAAGAAATGCCCCGCAGCTCAAAGCGATGGTGATATAGAAGGTTTTAGTAATAGCTTCGCTGTATGCAGGAATAACCCGCTCTAACTCTTGAGATGAGTACATACTGCTCAAATTCGTGGCACCACTCCTAATCAGTCGTGACTTGTCGAATCCAGGGAGAGCTGTGGATATTGCATCTTCGAGTTCATTGACAAATACGCTTTGCGCGATTGCCACGACCACAGAGGAACAGAGCATCTGGGTGAGATTTACCAAAGACACGCCCAGTGGAACGTCGGAGGAGCGTAGCGTTGTTTGTATGACGAGCATAGGAGGTGGCACACCGGCACCGGCACTGAGGCCGTAGATTACTTGGTAGCTGATCCATTTGGCACTGCTGATGGAAGGAGTAAATGTCGAGATGAACCCCGAGCCAACGGCGGAGAGTATTACCCCCAGAAACAAAGCCGGGTTATAGTATCCAATTGCCTGGGTCACACCGCCCGACACAGCGGACATTACTACGAAAGAGGCGATGAGGGGAGTTATCATGACGCCTGATCGAAGTGCAGAGGCGCTTTTGACGATTTGGTACCAAACAGGAAGATATGTTATCACAACGAACATGCCCCCAGAGATAAAACCAGAATATAGGGCAGATAGTGACACGTTGCGGTTGCGTATCAATTCCGGGGAGAACGAACGCTGAGACGGCACTCGTATTTGAATGGCCGCAAATGAGAGGAATACCCCTGAGACCACAAAAAGTGCGATTACACGAGCGTTTGACCAGGTGTAAACGGTACCACCGAGTTGCAGTGCCAAGATGATGCATACAAGCGCTGCCGTAAGTTGAATTGTGCCAGGGAGGTCAAAGTGGCGGAGCTTCTCTTGCCAGGAAGTCTTGAGACGTGTACGCCTAGGTGAGATCTTCACTGCGAGGCAAATTCCAAGGATGATCGTGGCACAAATGGGTAGATTGATCCCGTTGCACCATCTCCATGTCGCGCGGTCTGCTAATGCACCCCCTATAAAAGGACCAGCGACAGCCGCGATACCAAGTGACATGAACATCAAGCCACTAAGAGAAGCTCTCTTGTCAAGTCGGGACGAATCGGCCAGGATGAGTACTGATCCAGACATGATGCCGGCAGCGCCACATCCAGCAATGGCGCGGCCAACCACCAGTGCCTTGGAATTTGGCGCGACTGTGCAGATCAAGGAGCCAACGCTGAAGACGATGATGGCAAAGATGTATATCCATTTTGTTGGGAACAGGGTATAGAGTCGCCCGTAGACAAGCTGGAGAGAGGCTGAAGTTAGACTGTAAGCGTGTAAGTCATTGCTCTCCCGTGGACCGAATGCTCTTCGCTCTTCGCTCGGTGCACTGTTACCTACAGATACGCGGAAGTCCACCATCCAATGTCGCCAAGGGCGTTGAAGCTACTCGCGATCTTGGGAGCCGCACTTGCGACTATTGTCTGATCCTGCAAAGGTATGACATGCTCAGTAAGAATTACACAGCAACACGTCGGCTTGGGGATCTTACCAGCCCGCAAAGGAAGCTTGCACAGCAGATGCTCGTAACGATGACGGCCAGCCGTCGTGGTGATGCATGGTCCTGAATTTCATCATCGCTTGCTGTTTGTTCTTGATCAACATTAGAGGATGCGACGCCCGCCTTTTCCGTTGCCATTATTTACTCTCGGAGCACCCTGCGGGAGGAGCGGCTATGTCAATGGCTTTCTTCAGTATCTCTCAAAATCATTGTGATAAATATACAGCAAGAGAGAGTGAGTTTGCATGGTAAGTGCAATGTTGTTTGACGGCGTAGCTGGGTGGCGTAGCTGGGCGGCGAAGTGGCGAGGCGCGATAATGCATGCCGCAGCCCCACATCCCTAATATTTCGGCTTGATTCGACTTCATCCTGAGTTCGGGCTTCATGTTTCATCGGTTATTAAGTAGAATACTCTGTCAGTCTCGTCGCGCCGCTGTACTTGTTGACCGTCAGTTCAATAAAGGTTCCGTCCAATTCTTGCGGATATCACTTCATAGACCCATTTGACATCTAAATACCATAGACAGTATTGTAAATAGCAATTCCGCCGTTATAGTGTAGAAACACAGTACAGACCGAGACTCTCTACTGATTCTCGTTAAATCTACATCAAGTTAGACAGACTGGTCACGGTGAAGGTATCCATCACATGACAACATCTATCCATCACATGGCAGGCCAAGGTGAAGGACAATTTAAGGTTCCAGCACATGACTTGACTCGGCCATTCACTCGCTCCTGCAGCACCTCTATTATCGGTGCCTTGCGAAAAGTCCTTGTGCCACCTTTCCATGGAATTAAAACCTACTCAGAGCATTTCAGCTAATCTGTGTACTATAGGAGGCTGATTTTTAGCTAGGTTCTATTAAATATAACTTTTTGGGCCTGGTAGACGTTAAAATAGGGCACCAAGCTGTTAAAGTTAGAGTACTAGAGTAAATAAGCTAATGCCTAGCCTCCTATAGTGCACAGATTGGCTGAAATGCTATGAGTAGGTTTTAATTCCATGGAAAGGTGGCACAGGAACTTTTGAAAGGCAAAATAGTGTCAACACCACCTACTTAAGGGGCTTGAAATCCAGCGTATCAAGCAAAGGCTTGTACACGTAGAATAGTGAATAGATAGTAGATGTTATAGTGAGTGCTCAATGCTAGGTGCTGCGTTATGATGATGGTGTTTAAAATAATTGAGCAGAGGTGGGCACACTGTTCCTAAGCTTCAATTTGCCTAGCTAATCACGGAGACCTCTCTGACGGCCAATACGGCCAGGACTCACAGAAAGCTAACTGTTATAATATGGGTCTATGAAGGGTGTATATGATTCGCTAAATAGCTTTGGTAGAGGTGAAATGGGAATGGACATCTATTAACTAATATCAGATAGCCAACCACCTATAGGCTGATAGTCACGTTTCGGCATATTCTCTCATGGTAAGGTGGCCGTAAAACTTAAGGATAGGATAACATCATAGTACAAACTATTTATACTATCACAGTATGTAAATCAGTCTATAGGGACGATGCATGACTGGAGCAAGTATACTACGAGCGAGATCTATCTTACCAAGGTATGGACGGTGAAAGCTTACCTACCAACCATAATCTCAAAGGTAAGGTGACACGGTTATAATCAAAGCTTGTTGGGATGTTCGGCTATGCTTATTCGTCGGTCATCCGACTCAACCTTGCAATCAGCTTTAGTCGCAAATTGCCGCGCTGTGTAACCGCATGACCATCGTAACTGTGCCGCCTGGCTGTCTGGGCTCTCTTATCAGCTCCTTGTTCCATCCTTCCCATCCTTCAAACATCCAGTCACCACTATGGGTGCGATATTGAGCACTTTGCTCCAGGCTGGTATCGATCACTGGTGCTCGGCCGCGCTTGTTGTAATCGCGACCCTCATCCTCGTCGGCGTTTCCCTTGGGGACGGCGCCTCTGTTTATCAACAATACCCTTTTGTCGGCCAAGGTTTACTGAAACCATGGCTGAATTGGAGCATGGCAGACCGATGGCGACTCCACGAGCTTGAACCAGTCGCTTACGGAAAGGTTAGCATACGTGCTTAAACCTCTGATTGGCTGATCTGACACGTTTGAAGTACACCAAGCGGGACCAGCCATGGTCAGTCACGTTCTGGGGACTCCATTTCCTGGTCATGCCACCCAAATACCTTCGCGACTTGAGAACACAAGACCGGCATGCTTTGAATCTAGCAAAATGCCTCAGCGATGCTTTGAATATGGAAGCTTCCGTTGGAGATGTACCTATTGCGAACACCATGGAGATTGATGTTGTGTCCAGATATCTCAATTCTCGAATTGGTATGTGTTTTAATCCCCGGCTTAAATGCCAAAGACTTACGGCTCTAGATGAGACAATTCCCCTCTTGAACGACGAGGCAAACTTCGTGTTCAACAAGGAGATCGGAAAGACTGAGGTCTGGAAGAAGTTCAAGACCATGGACTTGTCCTCCAAACTCGTACATTACATATCGAATAGGATACTTGTCGGACCTGAACTTTGTCGACGAGCAGATTATCGCGCCACGACGGAATCTTTGAACATGTCTCATGTTATCTTCGGCGCCCTATGGAACTTCATACCATTGGGTGTCTTCCGTAAACCGTTTTATTGGGCTTTCAGTATCCCATATCGAATGCAGATAAGGAGAGCCATGAACAGGTACATAGTACCCATCGTTGAAGAACGTATGGCAGACGTCGGTAAGACAGATACCAAGAAAAATCTCGACACCATACAGTTGATGGTGGATATGCCGCCGGCTTCTCCCAGGGAAATCGATTCATTTCGCCATGCTATCCGTATACTGCATTTGCACTTTGCAAGTACGGGATCTAGCATCGCATTGGTACATACGGCTATATGGCAGTTGCTACAGATGCCAGAATGCATGGAGCCTATCCGCACAGAGATCAAAGACGTACTGAGGAAGTACGGATCGTGGGACAGCAAGCATACAGTGAACCACTTACACCTTCTGGACAGCTTCGTCAGAGAAGTTCTTCGTGTTTACGTACCCTCTGCTCGTAAGTACATTACAATCCACCATTCATAATACTGATATTTTAGAAGTGGTCTCGCTTCGCCTTGCTCAGCAGCCTGTGACCTTGCACGATGGTTTCCAGCTAAAGAAGGGAACAAGGATCGTGTTTCCTGCTCAATCAATCCACTCTGACCCCGCCAACTATGAAGATCCTCGCGAATTCTTGCCATTTCGCTTCTCGGGCTCGGGCCCTTGTGACTGCGACGCGGATGGAACACCTAAAGACGCTGGAAGAATCAAGGCAGACTCCCCCGATGCCAAGTACTTGCCCTTCGGGTACGGCAAACAATCATGCCCAGGAAGGTTCTTCGCAACCAGAGTTGTGAAATTGATTCTCGGAAGACTGATCTACGAGTATGATATCAAGCCGGAAGGTAATTTGCCATCGAGCCCTGTTAGTGGAAGCATGGAAGGGTTCTTCTTGCCCACCAAGAAGTTCTATATCAGCCTGAGGAGCAGGAGGCCTGCATCAGACATCTAGGAAATTGCGATGAGATCAGAGACGAGCTAGACTGTAGTCCTCCTCAATAAGTACTTATGATTGTTCTCTCCTACGTCCAACATGAGAGCAATATTCCATTCAGTTTCCTCTTTCCTTACGCTGGCAACCCAGAACTTTTCACTGTTTTTAACAATATCTAGCTGACTAATGTTCAGCTCTTACTCTCGTACGACGCCGCATACCATGGGGCCGGCGTACATGACTAATTGCAAAAACACAGGGGATCCTTCGGGGCGCACGCATCATGATACCCGCCCACCATTCATTTTGTGTTTTCTCCTGGTCAGCAAGCTCATAACTACATTACGTACCAATGGAGTAGCTAACACGTGCATTATGAGAGAGGCGCAAGAGTCGTCGGACTCCGGGTCCACTCTAGAACTGTTGCCTGTTTCTACAGTTCGCCCACCGTTCAGCTGCTTACGGCACGTGCGACGAGGATCAGTGGCTCTCAAATCTAGTCTCTGATTTCTTGTCTACCCTTTCTCTTCGTAAAAAACACCTCAACTGAGCTCAGACTCTCCCTAGTGACAAGAAAAGAAGATGGCCTATCAATTTGCAATGAAAACTTCCCAGTCACGAACACTTGTCATAGTCCCCGCGGTTTTTCTGATCTTGGCAACACTCTCCGTCATCCTCCGCTTCCGATCGCGCCGGCGCAGAGAGCAGAAGTTGCTTTGGGACGACTGGTTGTGTGCTACCGGCTTGTTTCTTTCCTACGGATGTTATGCAAGCATCGTGGTCGGCGTCGTTTACGGGGCACTTGGCAGAACGACACTTCGCGATGGTTTGCTTGAGCCTGAGAACATTCCAATCGTGTTCAAGGTATGACACACGTTCGCGCCTGCAAGACGTCGACCCTTCAACTTTGCTAACTATAATAGGCTCTCAGTAGTGTCAACGTACTCTGGGCGACTGCTTCATCGACGCTCCAGCTCGCCATCTTATCCCTATATATTCGCATATTCAAAGCAGTGTCATGGCATCGATATGCTTGCTACACAACGATGGTCGTTGTGTCCTGCTGGTGGTCAAGCACAGTTGTGACGTCGGTAGTCGTCCCACTTGTCCAAAGATTGCCCTGCTCATAGTCTTCAGGATGCTGACAACCTGCATTCCCCTTGAGCGCTTTAAGACCCATACGATACCTGGTAAATGCATTAAGCTTAGAGAGTTTTGCATCGCGTCCGGCCTCCTACATGTTTTTTTGGACGTGTTCATCCTCTGTTTCCCGCTACCTGTAGTATGGAGACTCAATACCAAGACAAGCAGTAAGATGACCGTCAGCATTGCTTTTCTATTGGGACTCTTGTATGTTGCACGGTTTCCGAACAACATCTAGTCATTTGCACTGACGTTCTCAGTGCTACAGTTAGTGGTCTTCCCCGTCTAAACTGTCTGGGGGGGCATACCAGCAGTGATGCGTCAGAAATTACTCATACGGCTTGGATTGGTGTTCTTTTCCAGATCCTCGAGAACTCGTGCGGCGTCATCTGCTCCTGCGCACCTATGCTCGCTGCCTCTGTTGCGGAGCTTGTTAACAGGCCCTTTGCAACCAGCATTCGACGGTTCGTTACGAAAAACTTGTCGCGGGTCTGGCAAGGCTCTGGGAATTCAGCGGCATCGAGGAATGCGGGGGGATTAGGAAGATCGGACAGTTCGGGCGAGGGCCGGAACAAGGTGGAGAACCCGACTATAGGTAGCTGGAGGGTGAACAAGATTACGAAGGAGAGTAGCTTCAGAGTCACGAGTCACGTGGCAGATGGAAGAAGTCGTGAATTACTTACTGAGGCGACAGGCAGCCATGGATCCAGGGCGGAGCGCACGGGGATCAAAATGGACTGTCTGCTAAAACACACTTAGAAAGAGTACCGAAGTCTAAGTGAGCAACTTGAACAAGCCGTAACCTGCGTGCTCTAACACTGACTTTGTTTGTCCGTTATTCAGTGTGAATGGAGATTACCATAGGTATAATGTAGGGTTTATTCGACATACATATATGTATCCGTGTAGCCTTAATCGGATGCGAAAGCCGTTGAATGAAGAACGAGGGTACGCAGCCTCCGTAATATGACGTATATAAACTCTGGGAGCTTCGGATGGCGCTTGACATCGACAAGGCAACAAGGCAAACGCGGTCATGGACACGATGCAAACCCTCCTCATCGGCTCGCGGTCGCGTACACCATTACATTTAAATAAAAAATCATTGCCTTAACAGTGAAATCCCTGGATAGAACTGCGCCGCACTCATGCGACTCCGAAAGGTTCACTTTTTCGCTTTGAGGAAACCGAGCCCACGTTAACTCTCGCATCTCTAGATTATTGAGATGAGCCCTCAGTATGCAGAAATGAACGCATAATGTTCCTGGGCCGGCGGCAGAATGTTCGAGTCGACCGAGACAGCTGAGAGCTGCCTGTGCCACTTGCTACGCACTGAAGGCCGGTTGCTCTGGTAATGGCTACAGGTGTTCAAAATGCCAGAAACCGTTTTTGAGAATAGTCACGAAATTAGAATGCCTGGTGATAAATATGAAAGTGACTCAGTGTGTTCATACAGCTACCTAGATATGTTGGACGTGTAGGAAAACCAGAAGGGGCCAGAAATAGGAGAGCGCTTGGAAAGAGATGTTGCATGCCTGATCGATATCCACCGCGGAAGATTCGTTGAGGGGCATAGATACACTAGCGCTGCGGAATAATGAAAGCCTGAACGAGCAGGAAAATCCCGAGCCAGCTGGAAACGATTTCGTCAGTCAAGGGCAGCTCGCAACGTCTTCCCAACTTGAAACTCCATTCTCGCTCTATACAATCAACCATGCATTCGACCCTATTTTGGACAATGTGGACACTAATACATAACCTCATAGAGGCGCCCTGCTTTGCTACACAGATACCTTACGCTAGACCCTTCCTTGCTGCAGGTAAGCCACGCCTTGCTCTCTTGGTAGGAAAGCTGACGCATCCAAATTGAAGTAGCTCGCGCATAGCCCAGAGCTTTGGCGAGAGGCTACGCTGCGACAAACCCCGAGATGCTTAAAATATTCAAACAATGACCTCCCTAGAGCGGCATCGTTCCGCAAGAACGGAAATCTTCCGTTCGATCAGCGGGTTCAGGAGCTGTCGAACTGTCAAACGTGCGCAAAGGGACCGAAGAGCAACGGGAGCCTCTCTTTGTGTTTTGTAACACTTCACTGTAGGGTAGCGCTTGTGGGTCCCCTTACAAGATGGGTCAGGAGAAGGTGAGATAGCAATGCAGCTCATTCGTTTCGAATTCATGCTTAGACACCTTAGGTACTTTGAACTGCAACTACAATGCATCTTTCCACAGATGTGTACGGTCTGCCGCGACTGTAACCTACATATATACCTAAATTAAGAGGTGGTCGATGGGAGATGTTGTTAGCCGAGGCAGCAGCCAGATTAGGGCAGGCGCAGAACGTAACGTGGGGACCCGGTTCCGAGCAGCAAGGGACCTTCCCCGGTTATTCCGCGTCATAAAGCCTTCGCTATCCGAACAGAAAAACCATAGCAACCTCGTAAGGTTGCAACTGAGACAGTTGACAATGGATGCGAACGGCGACCAAACAAATGGCACGAACGGTACGAACCTTTCTAATGGCCACCACAAAGCCGCGAAGCTGCTATGGCGACACCCATCCCCGCAATCGACACCAATGTTCCGATTCCTGCACAGTGTGAACCAGAAGTATGGACTGCAATTGTCGAGCTACGAAGAACTACACAAATGGAGCGTAGATCACATTGATAAGTTCTGGGGCTGCGTATGGCAGTTTGTCGGTGTCAGAGCAAAGACTGGGGCGTCGCGGGTCAGTGTTGGGAGAATATTCAGTACACCGGTGACTAACGTCTTCAGGTTGTGGATCCACGAGCACCGATGTATCCTCGCCCGTCGTTTTTCGAGGGTGCGACTTTGAATTTCGCAGAGAATCTACTCTTCCCTACACAAGAGGTAGACCCCGATAGTCCTGCCATCATCGCCGCTACCGAGACAACACGAGAGACCGTGTCATGGAAAGAGCTCAGGGAGCGCGTGAGGCAATGTCAATCCGGACTGTTGGAGTTAGGTCTCCAAGAAGGGGACAGGGTGGCAGGATATGTCGCAAACCACACAAATGCATTGGTCGCCATGCTCGCAACCACCTCGTTAGGAGGGGTATGGACGGCCGTTAGTCCAGATACTGGCGTACACGCTGTACTAGAGCGGCTACGACAGATCGAGCCCACGGTGCTTTTTGCAGACAATGCAGCATTCTATAACGGGCGGAGTCATCCGGTGCTACCTAAAGTAAGTCAAATAGCATCGGAGCTCCCATCTTTGAAAGCCATTGTCATCTTCCCCACTGTTCCCAGTGTGCAGTTCTCTGTAGAGTCTCTTGAGGTCGGCCACGGAAAGGCATATGACTACAAAACATTCACATCTTTGAGAGAAAGCAGTGAGCTTACTTTCAAATATCTGTCACCTGACCATCCAGTTTATATTCTTTATTCCTCCGGAACCACTGGTCCGCCCAAGTGCATCGTCCATGGCGCTATCGGTACATTACTTCAACATAAGAAAGAGCACATCCTTCACTGCTCGATAACACCCCAGTCGCGCTTATTCTACTTCACAACATGCACATGGATGATGTGGCATTGGCTAGTTTCAGGTCTAGGATCAGGCGCCACAATCGTCCTGTACGATGGATCACCATTCCGCTATGTCGACTTGAAGAACACAGAGACATCCGCACCAGACGATTTCGCCATGCATCGCCTCATCGATGAGGTGGGAATCACGCATTTCGGTACGTCGGCCAAGTACCTTTCCATCCTGGAACAGAAATCTCTGGATCCTAAGGCTGCCGGTCTTTCACTCAACACCCTCGAGGCTATCTACTCCACTGGCTCACCTTTAGCGCCCTCGACCTTCGACTACGTGTACCTTTCCTTCCCCTCGTCCGTCAATCTGGGTTCCATCACCGGTGGAACAGATATCATTTCCCTCTTTGGCGCTCCAAATCCTCTCATACCAGTCTATCAGGGCGAAATCCAGGCTGCAGGACTCGGCATGGCCATCGCAGCTTATGACTACACCGGCGAAGACATTTCACATACGGGAGAGGCTGGTGAACTCGTCTGCACGAAGCCGTTTATTTGCCAGCCAGTCAGCTTTTGGGGTGCAGACGGCGAAAAGAAATACTACAACAGCTACTTTGACCAATTCAAGAACAGCCAAGGGCAACCGATCTGGAGTCACGGTGATTTTGTGCGGTTCAATCCTGAGACCGGCGGTGTCTGGATGTTGGGTCGCAGTGATGGGATTCTAAAGCCGTCCGGTGTTCGATTCGGCTCCGCAGAGATCTACAATGTTGTACTTGAGCACTTTGCTGAGGATGTTGCGGATGCACTTTGCATCGGGAGGAGAAGGGAAGAGGACTCCGATGAGACTGTTTGCTTATTTTTAAAGATGACAGATCGCAAAGAGTTTACCGAGGAGCTCGCCACAAAAATTAAGGTGGCGGTGAAGCAAGCGTTAAGCGCGAGACATGTCCCTGGTATCATTGACGAATGTCCGGAAATTCCTGTGACGACCAACGGGAAAAAGTAAGTTTCAATTCCAGACAGTGTTCGAAACAAGCTAACGCTGAACAGGATTGAAGGTGCAGTGAAGCAGATTCTTTGCGGTTTAAACGTGAAAACCTCCGCAAGCGTTGCGAATGCTGAATGTCTCGACTGGTACAGAGAGTGGACGAAGACACACTAAACATGATTATCACCCTCTTTCCAGTACCTCGAATGGGTCGCCGTCAACTATTGTGACGACTCAGGTACGGAAAAGCATTGCTTGTGCCCCTTGGCTAGACCTAGATTCTACAGTCTCACCGGTCGGGTGTGACTGAACAGCCGGATAGAAATAAAATTTAGTCCCAATGTTAATCCTGTTCGACTAGATTATGATTTAATCCATGTATATACATGACTAGTGGCAAAGAATGAGTAATCATCGCTGATAAGATACATAGATGCTACTGGCTAGCCTACTAATAAGCAGGGTTTTTATCCCTGAGCGTAGAGATATATCATAGTACTATTACAGTCGATCCATATTCAACTTCACGAATTATGTAACAATTGCGACATCTCTTAAAGATTCAACGCCGTTCACGGCATCTCCATGGCTTCCGAGCGGCGCGAGGTTGGTCTGGCTCTGACATCATTCACTAATCATGACCAAATCAAAGTCTATATAAACTACTGGACTCTGATTTCCCAAAAGAGCTTTCACTGAAAAATCTGACTGCAATTCCAAACTTCTCTCACAACCGTCGTGATACTATATTCACTATGGAAAAGTTCGGGAAGAAGATCGCGTCGCCAGCATACAAGCCACCGTTCCCACGGACTTCTTCCTTGATTTCTCAAGAGGACCTAGTCCTCCCTGCGGCGTTCAACGATAAATCTCCCCTAGCGAGGGAACTGCAGCCACTAAGACCTGAGTATGAAAGCGAGGTGCACAGGTTTCTCGGTGCTTTTTTCGATCTTTCTCGATTCCATGCCATACGCAAGATGCTGTGGCTAATCGCCGTCCATGGAGCTCCACGCTCCTTGTACTACCAAAAGTTCCTGGGCCGCGAAATTACGATCGCAGAAGAACTGGATCTTCACCTCGTTTGGGCGAAATCGAGAATATTTCTCAAACCACTTCCGGACTTTCTGCTCAATTACGATTTCTGGGAGGCCAATATATCCTGCGAACCTGAACTACACCGAGCAGCGTGCGGGCTTCTGTACTCTTATTGTGGCCTCATTCGCTTTGGTCATGATTTACAGGTGGCACAAGAATCTCGTCTGGTCAATGTAGACTTGGACTACCGAGCTTGGGTAGAATTTGCGCGTACAATACTAGCAAATCTCGACCATAACGACCCTAACATTATGGACTCACGATTCCAATACGGCGAGTTGCGTTTGAATCGGCTCGACACCATCTACCGATATACGCCTCATAAGATGTCCGTGTCCAACATCTTTAAAGGCTTCCCCCATGCCTTGACCGAAAGCTACGTGCCTTACATGGACCAGTACAACAACGCAGTGTCAGCGTTTGGTGTCATTGTCATTGTTTTGTCGGCTTTCAATCTATCATTGTCAGCGCACTCTAAAAGTCCAGATCCTGATCTTCAACGAGCAGCATACGGATTCGCAGTCTTCGCCATGATTTTATGCGCCGCGCTTATTGCGCTGTTCCTTGTGTTACCCTTGATTTCCTTACTTGCGACACTCTATGCCTCCACTCTCACACGAACACGACTTGCCAAAACACAGGACGACGAGGAGCTACCACGCTCAGCTTAGTAGATGACCTACGGCTTGAAGACTACGTCGCCGATTCACTTTCAGACGAGGATTCCATTCGCAGCTTTCTTGAGGGTGGGGAATCAGAAGGAATATTCAGCAGAATCAGAATGATGATAACTGCCCGGCGCAATCATCTAAAGTGTAATACGGCACAGTAAGTATAGTGTCTATATTCATGGACAAGGCTGGTATCGTAAACATGAGACAAAGGCCGGTCGAATGAGGAAAGAGGTTGTATTTCATAGCAAGGTCTCTCCATCATCCTTCAAGGTTCAATCAATCCGCTCCACGCGTTTTCCGACAGATTCATCTTCATGGGAATTGTGGACCTCTGGGATATTGCCGTGATACACATTGATTACCCGTTCGGACCTCCATGGCTGAGGCTGAACCGTTCGTCCGTTGGCCATATTGATGTAGAGTATATCATAACGGGATATGGCGGCGTTGACGGTGCGGTGAAGTAATTGCTTATTGGGATGTGATTGGTCGAAATAAAGCGCTGATTGGTTGAAGCTCAATGGTGGAGGGTGATTGGCTACGGCATGATAAACCGACGTGATTAGACTCTGACATCTGCTTGCATAGCACCTGAGGATTCGATAAGAGCAAATGGCTAAAATCCTACTTGCTGCAGACAAGAGGGGACATGCACACTGGTGTACAAGCGCAGATGGCGTAGATGAGGGGGCCTGGTTTGGACCTAGCATCTTTTCTGCGTCTTGGGCAATTTTCTGTAACGGCAGCTGGGCGAGGCATCGCTAGAGATGTTGATATACGGTAGAACGCAGGGAATACCGTGTCTCTTTGGTGAGTGACTCTGACGTGGGGTTAAAATAATTCTTCGATCATATGCTAAATCCATAGCTCAAAGGTGCTGGCACGGCTGATTTGCGCGCTCCTACATAATATAGTTTCGAGATCGACACCGTAGCGGGCCGGAAGTGCGGTATCTGTCTCAACATTTAGGTCAGACTCAATCCTACTAAGGTGATCCAGCGAGCGTGGCTACCCGTGGAGACAATAGGGTGACGGTAATAGCGGCAGAGAGTGAGAGGATGATCTTGTCCTTCTCGACGAGCGCCTAGTCTCGACGAAGGTAGGGCGAACCGCTTGAGCCTCTGGCGAAATGCAAATACCAATGTCGATGTGGATGGAACACGGTTCATCGAGATTCGTAGCAATATTAGTCCGTTTCCACTAGCTCTGGGGGCTGAAAAACAGTCCAAGGTTCAACCGAAGCTCTTATGCAGCTGCTCAATGGACACGGTCTTAATCAACACTAGCTTTACTAGAAAAGATCACTGGCTCCAGTTTCATTAAGAATATATATATATATATATATATATATAAGCTTTGGTGAATAGTATTAAGTTACAGCTTAATCATCGAACGAACAGATAAAAGATGGGAACCCTAGAACCGACACTTTGCGAGGTCGTGGTGCTTTAGCCTTACTAATAAAATTCACGATGAGTGTTCCACGCGATTAAGTCCGTGGGAACTCGCGAAACCTAAAGAAAAGGGCCCTAAATTCTCTATGCTAAAGACTGTACTATACGAAACATGGTCAAAAGAATGTCAATGCCAATAATGGCAAAGCAACCGCCCACACTAACTTCCTGAACTGCACCAGATACTGGACATCCACAAATGCCCTTTCTAGTTTCCATCGTTGCGGCACTGTTAATTCTCATCAGCCGAAGTTCCACCATGGAGCATTTCCAAAGAAAACTTACGCAGACGTCGATGACATCGCTACCACACTTGCCGGAGCGAGAGTCTGTGCGGCACTTGTACCTATTTCACATTGTCAGCATCACCCAAGCTTGACATCTTGATTGTTCGTAACTCACTTAAGATGATTGAAAGTGTTCGTGTAGGAGTTGAAATGGATCGGTGCGGGGGAGCAGCCGAAGATACCCTGCGTGCACGGGTTCTTGGTAGTTGTGAGGCTATCCACGACCTTGCAGCTATCGTCGTAGACGCTCCACCTGCTGATGCCGTTGCCGAGCTTCTGCTGCCTGCCAATACCGTAGTTGAAGCCTGGGCAGATGGCGAGGGCCGAGCCGGCCAGGGAGGAGGCAGCAATGAAGACGGTGGTGAACTGCATCTTGATAGTGTGATTCGGTTGGTATAGATGAAGGGCAAAGAAGTCTTAGTGGAGGAGTGAAGCTGTGGTGTCGAAGTTGCTGTGTAATTGCTGGATGATGCTGCTTTCGAGGTGGATTGCTGCAGTCTTTTATACTGCAGAGCCGTCAACATGCTCCCTCAGTCCCTGGCGTACTTTTTGAGACAGTGATCTGTGCCTTCACGGTGACGTACAACATCACACCTTGTGCTCGCACACGGTGTTGTTGATTGGAACTTCTATGAGGCCTCTCAAGCGGCCCAGTCTTGCCGAGAGCAGCGAGGTTTGCCTAAGCTGAGGATTGGTATCTGGTGCAACAACTAGTCTGGCTCTGCGGCTATGCGCGCATCGTGTGCCTCTTCTAGACGGGAGGCTGAAGCATGATCAGAATGAACGAGAAACCGCTCTTACTAAGACCTCTCAGAAATCAGGCCAACCGTCAGTGTAACGATACTCTGCCATTAGCTGAGCATGAATACCATCATTGATGGAACACAGGCATGGACACTACGTTTCGGGTCTCTGACTAGGGATGGGTTTCGGCACGACTCTTTCGAATGCGGCTGTACTAGTTTCCTGCAACATGCATTTACTGACGTAACAGCTGACCCAGCTGAATGTCCACATGTACATTCTGGCAGTACAAAGGCTAGGAAGGGATGACTACGAGCTAAATGTGAATTATCACCAATATACTCAACGATCATCAAAAATTCAACATATCATATCAAAGACCGTGTTATGGCTTCGAAAGAAGAGTAGGTGGGGCCAACGGGGTTGCGGTTGCCTGAACAAGATCGCTTATATAAGCTACATTAGCCCATACGGACCTCCCTCCGTGCTCACGCGGGCTTATTACCTAGTCACCGCCACCCACGTAATCTGAGAGCCTCAGAGGTCCTGATGGCGCCTTTCCCGCTAGATTCTCCCTAATTAAGAAGATCTGCCCAGAAATACGGGGTACTTCCGACCGCTTCAGGGTAGCCCGCCTCCTTAATCTTACTCGAAACTGATAATCAGCTTTCCTAGTTCGTACATCACTGAGCTACCAGATTTCTTGTATTACCAGCCCTCCTCACCAACACCGTGATTGCTCGTTCAAGATCACTGATGTGTACGCTAGATGAAGAGAACCGTGAGCCTGGATCAGAACTGCAACGTTCGATTGTCCGGCCCCCTCAGAACCGGTGAAAGATGGACACATCATCCAAGACAAATATACCAAGTTCCCAGACTCAGAATATACTAGAGCTATCGCCTCAAGAAAGTTACCGCGTACATCAAGGTACGTTACGTGACATTATCGCCAACGATCACTTTGGCGGCGGCGAAGAGCAAGTGCCCAATGGAATCGTCGATCAATGGGTCGCCGTGATGGAGCCTGGAAGCAAGATGCCATTACCCAACAACATCAGGGGCTTCTATGGCGGGAGTCTCAGGGCTAGCATCCCCATTGAGGTGGCCTGTGGCTCGTATAAGCACATCATATACGAGACCGATGACAAGGAGAAAGTGGACAAGTACGCTCGAAGGATGCTCATGGCGCTTTCTGTGCTTGATTTGGACAATCTGGTGGAAACGGAACCAGTACTTGGTGCTGCTGCTTTGTGGCACAAGGCATTGGCGCAGGTCCGCTTGCCCGACTACAACACTTCGTTAGGCGTGACATTGCAACAGTACGAGGCGGTGCGTCCCAAGATAAATCTGACAGACTCCAAGATGCCGCAATCCGCCCTCTTGAAGGCGCGCCTCACCTCCGTGGCACAAGAGCTTGAGAACCACGCTACCTTAGACACACTGAATATGTGGCTTCCAGATTCTTAAATTGAAACCTCTCAAACTTTCAACGCAGGTACTTCACAAACAAATTCATTTATTCATCATTAAAGTCTAAAGGAATGACATTTGTAAGCGGACTTTAAAAACGACGAGCTCCATCTGTTCTTCAACCAACTTGCGAGACAGGTCTTTTGCTCCCTCTTACACGTCACAAGGTTCAACCCTAAACATACTCTCCACAACGGCAACGTCCGTTCCATATCGCTCAATCGTCTCCCTAATCGCCTCCTCCACGCTCACTTCCTTAACGCCCAACAGCTCATTCTTTGTCAACCCTTCCAAACAGTTCCCACAATCCTCCTCATAGAACTGATTGCTGATAGTGAACCCGCGCATTGCCTTTCCTACCTCCCCTCTTCCCAACGCAATTTTAGCATTCTTGTTGATCGTTGCAACGTCAACGTGCGTGACAGAGAACGGCGACTCGAGCACCTTCTCCAGTGTAGCGAGAATAGTATTTTGCGTGAGGGTGCCTGGAGCAAAAGGACAGATAAAGACTCCGCGGTTGGCGGTGGCGGAGGGGTTGCGTATGACGGCGGCTGCGGCGGCTCCAATGGTGGGAAGGGGTGTCCAATAAAGGGGATTGTTTCCCGAGCCATAGATGCGTGCCTGTTTGTTCTTGATATCGAACCCGGCGGGGCCTTTCATAAGCCCTGCAATCCTTCTGTCAGTATAACGCCCTCATGGTACTGGAACAGTTCCGAGGAACGACGTACACATGTCGAAGAACGGTCCGCCGTTCAACGCAGTCCATGTAATCTTCCCCTCCTTCGCGAGCTTCTCAAGGTACTCTCTCACTCTGACCTTGGCGCCTGCAGCCGATTCCGGCAGCCGCCTGAATTGCTGGCTTCCCACGTTGCCGACGTACTCGTTCGCGAAGAAGAATTTCACCCCAGCGGCGACAGCGGCGTCAATGATCAGCTTCGAGGGCTCATACTGCGTCGCTCCACCCGTGACACAGTTCACGACTGCATCTTGGCCAGTGAAAGCCTCCGTTAGGGAGTCGAAGGAGCTATAATCGACAACCTTGCGGGCGATGTTGGCATCGGGACCGGTTGGTGGCGTAGAAGTCGAGGCTGAGCGGGAAACAGCGGTTAACGTGTATTTCCCCGGCGTTTTGAGGAGTTCGGTGATGAGTGCGGTGCCAACATTTCCACGAGCCTTTCTTGTTAGTCATTATCTTACCCACTTTCCAATACTCTTCTGAAGCAACGTACTCCCAATATGATGATGTTCTTGAGCTCCATCTCTTCAGTTGCTTTCCTTTTAACTCTTTTCCTTTTTGTCGATATGAGATTGTATGTGCAGATGCAATATGGGACGGAGAGGCTTCAAGCTTTATAATTCCGCACGGACGCGAGTTTAGACGATGGGAACTATGAGCACATTTGCTGCCTTATGGATGCCTAGTTGCCTAATCGTTGCCTTGGCCTACGAGGCCGGCATTCGTCCGACCAGGCCCTTGACCACGGGATGTACCCAATAAGTTCCGTAACTATGGTTCTGCATCCTGCCAGTCTATCAGAGTAACAACATTAAAATTCCTTGGTTCATTGCTCCAAGATGTTCGCAGCCACGGCATGGTAGATTGACGATCTGAATCTATGTCAAAAAGTGGAGCAATCCCACCCCTGCTAGCGCTCCGAAATCTTGGCAAAACTTTCCTTCGTGGGAATTTTGGCGGGACCGAACGTAAACTTCAAAAACAACAAAACAACAACCTCTCTTCACGTTCTGAGCTTCGAAATCCCTCCTATTCAGTAAAATCTACCGCGTTCATATACCCGCATTCTTCGAAACTCCACATAAAGAGTCAAGACATTCACACATCCCACCAAAATGGCCAAAACAGCCAAACCCAAAAACCGCCGTACGTCTCTCTGCTTCTCCCTCTTCCCTTCTAATCCGCTCCCAGAAATATCCACCCACTCCCGCGCCGCCCGCCGCGCCGCCTCCCCCTCCCTCGACGCCCCCACCGCCGCAAAACCCACACCCCACACCCGCACATCCACCTCCCCCGACCCCACAACCGCAAAACCGCACGTCCTCGCCGCCCAGCACTCCTCGGGCATCTCGAAGCGCGCTCAAAAGTCGAAGCCACTGAAGCGCGCGCAGAGATTACGGCAACTCAAGGGCGCGGAAAGGGCTGAGGAGAATCTGGATAAGTTGCAGCATAAGGTTGCGAAGAGTGTGGGGAGGGAGAAGAGGGTTAGGGAGAGGGCGAAGGGGTGGGATGATATTAATGAGGCGAAGGTGAAGGCTAAGAAGAAGAAGAATGCTTTCGATGCGTTGGGTGGGGAGGAGGAGGGTGAGGAGAAGAAGGCGAGGGAGTGGGGTGGTGATGAGGCGATGGATGGGGCGGCGGAGGATGGGGTGAACGGGGATGCCGGGGTTGAGGTGGCAGAGGCTTTCAAGCCGTTGGCCGAGAGCGGAGTGTCAGGATCCTTCCCAGTGTCTGAGCTTGGAGTGGAGGTTCCAAATAAGCAGGCGTTACCGTTGCAGGATGGTTTTGATCCGGATTTGTGAGTGATGGTGCTGAGGATGTCACGAGTTACGAAAGCATGGGATGGGATAGACAAAAGCAGGGACTGAGTAGGTTCACGTCGTTGACCGCACGATCAGAATATGCTGGTTGTGTATGCTATAATTGATACCCAGTCGTCCAAATTGTAGACGAAAATGCTCCTATATCCACCTTCAAGTATCCCAGATGCAATGCTGACCCCCAAACACCCAGAAATGCGTATATACTAGACTGGGCTTTATTCTTCCTGAGTACCTGGTGGGCTCTCGGTCCTGGATGCCGTCTCCGCTTCTTCACACCCAAATCCCATGCCACTCCAACTCTTCCCCGCCGTATCCATCACAAGCGTGCGATTCAGTTCCTCGTCGAACCATCTCTCCCTCCTTTTCGTATCTCTCGAGCCGCCCTCGAGCGCTGTGCGCGCCGCCCTAGTCGTTCGCTGCCGCTTATTGCTTCGGCTACCTCCTTCAGAGAGCAAGTTGCCTAGACGAATACGTTGGTTCTCGAGCACCAGCTCGCTGGCGACAATGCTGCGCACATAAGGTGCCAGGTCTTCGACAATGATCTGGAAGGTCCGATCAAAAGAGGATGCTGTGAGATTATAAGATGTGTTCAGTGCGGGGAGACTGTCGGGCAGGTATGCTAGCACATCCAATGCGTGGGAGAAATCCTGCCGCGAGAGCTGGGTCTCGCGCGCCTGGCGAACTTTATGTTCGAGAATAACAGATGTGAAGCCATGGTCAGTTGTTGGTATGGACATAGCTTGCTCTGTATCAGATTCTGGACGTCCACCGTACGCGCGTTGGATTTGGAGATGAGTGTGAGTGAGCATGGTGGTGTCAAACTGGCTGAAGTCGGTGGTATGATCGACCTGCAGGACCGGAGCGGCGAGTGTGTAGCTGAGCCGAGCTTTATCGGATAGACGTGGCAAAGATGGATCTGTAGGCTGTTCGAAGAACTGCCGATAAGACGGCATGTCCGTGCGGCAGAATATGTCGGCAGCGCTGGTTGACTCTATGATCCTCTCAAGGAGCCTGAGCTCATCGAGCTTGCCACGGCTCTGCCCCTCGGGCACGGCTCCAATATCATATTGCCCGCTCCATTCGTTGGGATTAATATCCCATTCTTCCCATGTCTCCTTAAGCAGTTCTTCCGTGCGATCGAAGCCGATGTGGTCTTGAGACTTGATAACGTTGTGAGAAAGGCACCCCATCCCCGCCACATATGTTCCTTCGCTAGCTACGCGAAGCGGTCCCCCGTTCTGGTCTACGTCTTTGCCCGGTGGCCATCGTTGATAGATCCATTCCAGCCCTCCTTTCCTGTCTCCCACAGACATTTGACACCAAAGATTAAGCTCGGTGATGCTGGCTCGGAGGTCACAGTTCTTCGATCGATAGAGAGTTGAGACAGCGTCACATTCCAAGATGTGGCCTTCGTGGCCTGCCAGCACAACCATATAGTCGGTCGCTAGGGATACAGGAGGAGGCGAAACCCGCAGTATTGCGGCCAACGGCAATTCATGCATTGGGATGAGAGCTTCATTCGTGCATGTGATGATGATCGGTCGTTTTGATGCAGAGGCAAGCCTAGTCACTTGCGCCCAGAACCCTTGGTCTTCATCGTACAGAACGTCAGCTTCCTCCAACAAGATCAATGACTGCTTCTGTGAGTTGCGTTGCGGTTGTGCAATGAGTAGAGTAGCCTGTCCGGACGATGTCACTTTCTGATTAGGTTCTGTTGCCTTAGGCTTCGTTCTCGACTTCTCCGCAGCTGGTCCTTTGGATTTGAAGAAAGACATCATAGTGCCTTGTCGCCCACTGTCGAGGTCTTTCCGCAGAGCATCGCTGTGGCGTTCCGTATCCGTGTCTTCTGCTAGTACCGCTTCTGGTTGGATCAATTTCTCGTTCCGCTTGTGGCTGACGAGATGGTTTGCGGTCATATCACCGACCTTGTCTTGAATATCTTTGCCAGACCGCCGGCTGCCTGAGTGGATCTCGAATATCTCGAATCCTAGATCCTTTGCTACTGCGTGGACCATGGCACTCTTTCCACAACCGTGCGGCCCACTGATCAGCACGACATTCTTATTTCTAGTCCAACGAGCTCGTCGTAGAGAGGTTGGCGAGAAGATCGAGTTGTGTATGTCAGGCACCGGTGGAGGTAGCTCAATCATCTCTTCTTCTTCTTCCTCGTCGCTGTCAACGACGAAGTCATCTTGAATAGTCTTCCTCTTTTTCTTGGGAGGCTTTCCAATAGCCTTCTCGCCAGAATGCTTCCCACTTACAGCGAGGACTGTAAGATTCTGTAGCCAATCTTTCAGGACTGCAGGCTCTTTCCCTTGTTGCAGAACGTGTGAGGCATACTTCGGGGCATACTTTTGAACCCAGGATAGAGGTTCGCATATGCCTAGGTCAAAAGCTGTGAGATCTTCTTGAATGCCGGCGAAAAGTGCTGCAATCGCTGGGTGTATGCCAGCTGTTTTGCCATAGAAATTCGACAAAGATGCGACTTTAGCGCGTAATCTCTCTTGTATGTCAATCCCCGTAGTCAGCAAGCGGGTAGGCAGGCGCACATCCTCAGGTGGTGCGAATTCGGACTGTGTGTCATTGTTTTGCTTGTGAATCGACGATCGAAGCTGTCTAGCCAACCGCGCTATCAAATCTTCATCGGATGGCACCGCGACGACTTTACTTTTCAACTTGCGAGCTTTGAGCGAAGGCCTTTCTAACAGTGGTGCAGGCTCTAACGGCATCTTGATGTCCGACTGGCGAACATGTACTATGTCCTTCGCAGGCCATGGCGCTTCAATCAAACCTCCTTGTTTTGGAGGGCGGTTGATTCTTTCCCCGAAGGCTGGCGGATTCACGGAACAGTGGAAGCCCTGGCTTTCAAGCTTCAACTTTCCAGGAGTCACAGTACTCTTCTTCTGAGCTCTTGGAGATGGTACAAGTTGGTTCTCCGTAGCACCTTTACTACTGGCTACTTCATCGGCTTTGGGTGCGGCTTTTCCAAGGAAGAAGGGGTGTGTAGGTTTAGGTGGACCCGAAGACTTTAGAGGTGCTTTCTTCGGAGTCCCTGGGCGCGGCACAGGTTTGTCGTCCCTGAGAATGGCCTCAATTCTCTCGCCAATGGCATGTCTGCTCACGTCGTTTTGTCCGTACTTGATAATGGTGACAGTTGGCATAGCTTTTAGCTTCGGCTTGCGCCCTCGCCGCTTTCTGGGAGATGAAACTTCCGTTTCTGCACCCGGAGGACTCGACACAAGCTTTCCGCTCTTGCTAATCTTCATCTTCTTTTTCGGTGTAGCCCTGCTGATCGTGGATGCAGACGCTGAGCCCCGAGCAGCACTAGTTTCATATTCGGTAGCGGTATCATTTCGTGGTGTCATAGATCGATCGTCCCCGTTCGTCGATGTGTGTGCGATACCGTCGCTTGGCTGCGGTTTGGAATCGGTCGGCATTGTCTGCGATGTCATGGACAGTCCTGCTCCTCGCTCCAACTGTTGGTGCCAGCCCAGCAACCCGTTTGTCGGGACCGCAGCCGCAACAGTAGCACCCTGAGCTGGAGGTGGAGAATGTGTCTTCCTTCGCTTCCGTCGGTCTTGGTTCGGATCTGCTTCTAGGGTGGATTCTTCCGCTATCTTCGCTGCGCCGGTGGGCGCGTTTTCCACTTCAGCCTGAGCGCCAGCTGGCTGGGTAAATCTCTCCATTAACGATTGCCTGCTTCCTGCAGTGCTCTCTTTCTTCTTGTTCGTGCTCCCAGGCTTCCTTCCACGCTTCTTCTGTCCCTTGCCCACCTTCTCATGTTGTTCGTAGTCGGGGTCATCTTGGGTATTGTCCACCGGGGCTTCGATTGCAGGCGGCTGCTGTTCGGGAACGGCGTGTTCTAAGTGTGTTAGAAGAATCCAAAGACTATTTCAGGTGTATCGTACGCACTGTGGGATTTTGAAAAGAATGGATGTACGTTTTGCTTGTCCTCCAAATTCATTGCGGTCTGCACCGCAGCGAGGGCCATTTACAAGCGACAGCTACGGGAGCATAACTTGATGATTATCGGACGCTGTTAGAGGGAGGAAGCGAGGAGGAAGCGCAATTGTAGTATATCGTGTAGATTGTAGGAGCGTGAGAGTTAGTGAAAGCGGAAAGTGAGGGCTGGCTGCACGCGTATGGCTTCCGCAGACGCGACGTCAGGAAGTCGCGCTCGCGTACCTTCCATTAGCGGCAGTCCGAATGAGCGACCAATCATAGCGCTGGGATTCACTCAACGACAGTGTTAACTCGTAAAGTTGATTGTCTTGCTTCGAATATGATCTCTTAGAGCTCTGATAGTAGTCTGCTTTCAAAGAATCTTCGCAGTGGATGTAATAATGTTTGATGCCGAGTTCAAGTCAAGGCAGCCCTTTGCAGCGAGCAACCGACGCCAAGATTTCCGCTCCCACCGCCTCTCTTTTTCTGCCGGCCCGTGGGCTGAACTGGAACTTTTTTTGCGACAGCTTGCGAAGCGACTGACCAGCCATCAACGACCCACGCAGACTTCGAGCGAGCTGCAAGGCTCAGTCTGGCTAAATATGTCGTCCCACCAGGAAATTGGAGCACCCTTCACATTGGCTTCACTGCCGCACTCGATAAGTTCCCACGATGGGCGCACACATGCCGCCAGCGTCTGCAGCATCAGCGGCACCAAGAAGAGGAAGCGCACCGAGATTGCTGTGGGACTAGACGGAGAAGGGATTTCTATCTACAGTGTAGGTACATACGGGCATTGACTGCGATCAACACTAACAGACACAAGTTGCAAAATCCTCAATTGGTAACATCCTACGCTTTACCGCCGCAGACAGCCTTCGCATCCGCCCCGTTCTCTGTATATCACAAGGGCTCTTCTAAAAGGTCATCCCGTCGCTATACGTATGCGTTCGTCTCCCAGAACACGCCTGGCGCAAAACCTCACCTCGTCTGTTTCGCCGAAGAGATTCGCAAAGACTCCACTACGGATACCATCAAGACAACCTATACGCCTTCAGACGCGTCGCAAAGGGTGGTGTCCATAGATGTTACTCCTCTACCTGCTGGAGCATCTCAACAGAATGCGTCGCACGAAGTGTTGGTCTCTTTTGGAAATGGGGATGTGATCTGCCTCTCAGCAGATCTCGAAGTAGTGAGATGGGTGGCAAGCATCTCTAACCTGGACCTATCCTCGAAAATCGCTTTCGAAATCGAACATGTCTCCATCAACCCGGCGAGGGCTCTCACAAACGGCCTGTTGAGGAACCGCGAAGACATAGTGGCCATGTTAAATCCATCGTTGGATGAGAAGTCTGACCTGTTGGATCTCACTCAAGTCACGTCTGCTATCGGTCGACAAGCAGATGGTCGTAGGATGCTCGCTCTGTTTCAGATTCAGCCGCGCTCGCCTGACCTTTTGTCAAGCCGCCTCCCGCCGCTAAAGCACCTTTCCGCCTGGGAGTTACCGGCATCAAACCTTGGGTCCCTCTCCTCAGAACCCAGTAATGACCATTTCATCATCCACGCAAGTAATGGGGCTGTTCACCACCTAAGCAGCAGTGGGCTTGTGACCTATGACTTTTCTGTGATTGTTCCTAAGGTTTCATCGGAACTGAGCCGAGATAGCCTTGCGGTCGATTCGTTCCTGCGCATTTCGCAGGACTTACTTCTTACGACGTCCCATTCATCCTGCCAAGTCATAAACAACAAGTATAACTCGATTCACGCGGAGCGTTCTGTCGAACCTAGCACCCAAAGTCCTACGAAAGATGGCCGGAAAAGAAAAATTGCCGCCACTGAATCCGGAGAATCCATACTGAAAGCCCCTACATTGATCGCTTACTATGCTGATCAGGGATTAGCGGTTGGCTCGTGGAACAATGAGCTCGTTGGGCTCCAACTAGGAGAGTCTACCAGGCGCAAGCGAATCAAATCACAAGGTGCTCGACTTGCCGACTCACTAGGGAAGGGGATTGCATCAAAGTCAGAAAGCAACCAAGAAGACATGGCCAAATGGCGGGAAAGAGTTCCCAAGCTTGACAGATACGCCCGCAAGGGCGAGGTTGCTAAATTTGAGGAGATGTTCGCCGCCGAATTAGGTGTAAAGCTGGAGCCTGAACCCGGAGCGCAGGACAAGCCAATCAACGGAGAGCACGCTGCAGTTGTCGCGAATGGAACGAAAGCTACGGATTCGACGAATTCGAGGACTTTAGAGGAAAGTTCTGACCTACCACGCAAATGGTTACTCTCCAAGATCCTATCGAAGACGCTCTCGGCAGCCAAACGATCTCGACACCAGCAGTATGCGGCATATGCATTGAGTAGAATCTTCCAGTGGGTAGATTCACCCTCATCGCATGGCCCTAGCGGATATTTGAAGATCGACTTCTTTCCCCCCAATGTTTTCGAATGGCTCATGCACTCTGGAAACCTTACGAAGGAATCGATCCGCCGCGCTCTTCTAGATGACCCATCCAGCAACCTCGGAATCACCACGCCCATTCGCGATGGCGATATCGTTCGCGCTGTTGTGAATTTCGATCCAGAGCTACACATTCTCTCGGCAATCTTGAACCACAGTCACTTTCTTCCTGCTGGTGAGGTGGTTCAGGCTGTGAGACTGCTGATGCAGAGTCTTGACGACCAGCCCAAGGCAGGAAACGACCCCAAGCTACTCACAAATGGGACCGACCCGAATGCGACTTCCATGGATGTGGATATTACATCAGAATTGGAAGCGGCATCGCATGAGATTGACCGCGCTTTGGCAATACTGGATAACGGTCTGGCGATCATCAGTGGCACACTTCGACCCGCCCTAATGCGTCTCCATACATTCCCCACGAATGTCATCAGCTCTACACTTCGTTCCATGCTATCACGACACGATCTCGAGTCGCTGATCAAGGTACTACATTACGAGCTGAAGAATGGTGGCTGGACTGCTCCGTACGACTTTGGCGAATCTGAAGAAGTTGAGAGCGAAACATCATCCGAGGAAATCGACGATAGCGCAGTTGCCATCATCGCTTCACTTCTTAGCTGCACCCTGGATGCAATCGGTCCAGCTCTCTGGCTCACCTCAGTTGGCGACACATCCACCGACGAGCTCATTCGAGAGCTCCGTGAGGATGCCGAAGAGGCACTCACAGGATTCTGGGAAGCGCGCTACATTCGTGGCATACTAAGCGAGCTCCTCCGCTACAGCTCGCAGGTACCCAAATCTCAGAAGCCGAGCAGCAAGGCTTTAGAGAAGCAAGGCAAGCCGTTTGCGTTGGACACCAAATCTGACGAGTTGCCCATGCTACCGCTAGGTTCCAAACCAGATCTGGGCATCAAGAAGACGAAGGCGGGCAAGGGTGGGCAGAAGAAGGAGAGGAGCGCAAGAGAAATGGGCATGCTGATCAGCAAGCGAGTGCCCAAGTACAGCTTTGAGAGGATCGCCATATAGATAGTATAGTTCTAAGGTGCATACAAGATGAGCGAAAGATACCATGTTTATACCTTTAAGAAATCCCCCTACATATGTCCTTTTGGAAATTGCGTCTACGAAGGCGCTCGCTTGGGTGCCTTATCTGGCTATATGTGAAGTTTTGGCCTGTTCGATTTGGCGCAAGTCATGGGTGGACTCAAGGTACGGAGTCCGGTGTTCGACCGTGGGGACTTAAGGTGTCTTTGTCAGCCACCAATTGATGCGCGCTAAGCAAAGCTTATCCACTCAGATGGCCTATGACGACGGTGGTGGATGCTTCCGACGAAGCTAATTTAGCACAGCTGGGACATCGCTGCGGAGGGTCGGGGAAACACTTTGAGGGCTGATCTTTTCCTTCACACACTTTCATTTTCGTTTCTCCCGTCTTCTTCTTTTCGTGTACATTTTGATTTCCCGTACCATTCGTTTAAAGTGCAAGTGAGATGCGCGATGGAAGCTCGGGCGTCTAGCAGCTCCGAGAGGAACGAGGAAGAGATGGACGAGGTCACAGCCAAGGAGGAAAAGACAGTACGGGAGCGAATGAACGCAAAGGGGCGCGCGGGAACGAATGGGAAGAGCGAGGAGGCCGCCGCCCAGGAACCCGAACCAGAGAAAGAGAAGAAGCCATCGATATTGGCCAAAGCATGGAAGAAGACTCAGCTCGATGTACCAACAATTCTCATGATGCTAAAGGGTGGTTTGCCGCCTGTCATCGCTCTATCGATGTACCAGGCCGATGACATCGCAGAGACGTACACCACGCTGGGTTATCTCATGGCCATCATCTCGATCCTGGGGTTCTGCATCATGCCGCGCGCAAAGTTCATTCAGACTATGACAATCAACCTAATCGCTGTCTGCATTGGAGCCGCCATGGCCATGCTGCAGCTCTGGTCTGCTGTGCAAGCACGCCTGCATACCGAACCTCCTGGTCTCCCTCCCGCGCGTTATCGGTACAACTCATCGCAGTCAGCCGTGTGTGCCATATGGCTATTTTTCCAGATCTGGTTCATCAATTCTATAAAAGCCAAGTTCCCACAGTTTGCATTTCCGTGCGTGTTGTACCAGATCTTCACGAACGTTGCAAGTACGAGCGGCCCGATGTTCCAAACGACAGCTCAGGTGGAGGCGTTTGTGCAGAGACTGCTAGAGGCTTTCCTGACGGGCTTCGCGATCGCAACAGGGGTATCGCTTGTCATTCTCCCGATCTCTTGCCGGAAAGTCGTGACGAAAGAATTCACGGGCTACATAGGGGCATTGAGAGGCGCTTTGAAGGCGCACAAAGGGTACTTCCAGAGCTTAGAGACCAAGGACATGTTTCGCCAGACGATGACCAACCTAGACGAGCCGGAGGATGGCACACACAAGAAGAAAGACAAGATAAGACCCGAGATTACGGCTGTTAAGGCTGCGATTGCAGCTCTCACCCAGCTGCATGGAAAGCTCAATGCGGACCTTCCGTTTGCGAAACGCGAGGTCGCATATGGCAAGCTGACTCCGGACGACTACGAGAGCATCTTCAAGAGTCTTCGTGGTATTATGATGCCATTGAGTGGCGTAGGATCTATCATTGATATTTTCGAGCGTCTTGCTGAGCTCAACGGGTGGGAGAAGGAACTTGAAGAGGACATGAAGAAGAGTGTGATGGATGACTGGCATCATTTGATGACCTTTGCACATGACCCACTGCAGAATATATTAGATACTATGGACCAAGGCTTGGAACACATCGCGCTCCGTCTCGCATGGGCGAAAACGCCAAAAAAGAAAGGCGCGAGTAATGCTGACGCTGAAGCAAAAGGCGACATGATCCGGCCCGGCGACAAAGAGTTCGCGGCCCATTTCGAAAAGCAGAGCGACGAGTTCTACGCCGGCAGAGAAGGCATCCTCAGTTACTGGCTTGAATGGAAAGGCATCAAAGAGAATGATAACTTTTTCGAGGACTCGAAAGTTGATTTGGACGTGCGAGGACTTAAGCTTCACCAGGTTACTACCAGACATCGTCAACAGCGGCAATTGTTTCTCGTCCTCTATATCAACTTCCTGCTGCATGCTGTCAGCGTGGCCATTCTTGACTTCGTCAAATGGGCGGACGAACATGACCAGGGTACCGCAAAGAAGCAACTCATTACCCCCGGCAAGAAGCGCTTCAGGAAATGGATCGCCAGCATATTCTCACCGCAAGATGCAAACGAAGACGATGAAACCACGAATGTGGGCTTGAATCGCAACGGTGTAGTCGTACACATGGGCGAGGCATACAAGGGGCGCAAAGACCCGGAACACTTGGAGCCAGAAAACGCTTGGGAGAAGTTTGGCGACTTCATCCGCAAGATCACAACCTTCCTGCGCTCTCCCGAGTCGGCGTTCGGTTTCAGAGTCGCTTGCGCAACCATGTCCATCGCTATCATCGCATACTTGGCTGATACGCAACTCTGGTTCACGCGCCAACGTGTCGTCTGGGCTATGCTTATGGTGGCTCTGGGAATGACGCCCACATCTGGACTGTCCATGTTCAACTTCATCTGGCGCATCCTGGGCACACTCGTAGCTATGCTTGCTGCGTGGCTCGTATGGTACATCCCCGATCAGAAGACACCAGGCATCCTAGTCGTCGCGTACATTTTCGTCAGTCTCGGGCATTGGGTGCCGCTGAAGAGGCCTGACCTCATCATCGCGGGTCTCATCTCTATGGTCACATGCGTTATGATCATAGGATACGAGCTACAGGTGCGGAAGCTGGGCGTCGCACAATCCATATCCAACGGCCAGCCCTACTACAAGATCATAGTACTAGGTCCGTACCGACTGGCGTGCGTGGTAGCCGGTATCGCTGTCGCCTTCTTTTGGACGTTCGTCCCATACCCAATCACTGAGCATTCCACTCTGCGGACAAAGCTGGGAGGCTCGCTTTACCTCTCTGCGAATCTGTACTCGATCATGCACGAGACAGTAATGGGTCGGATCCGCGGCGACGGCGGCGACCCGAGCGAAAAGACGAGCCCCTCCTACAAGCTAGAAAAAGCTCGAAACAAGGTCTTCGCAAAGCAGATGCTCACTCTGCAGGCGCTGCGCCAGCACTCCGCGATGGTAAACTACGAGTTCCCTCTGGGCGGCAAGTTTCCCAAGGAAGAGTACGACGCCATCATAGGCTACGTGAGCAAGTACGCATCCCCAGTTCTCCCTTCTCGAAGATCGTACTCTGAGGTGTAATAAGCGCTAATAACAACCCAGCATAACCCAATACACCGCCCTCCTCGGCCTCGCCTCCCGCACCTTCGCCCACCCCTCCCTCCTCTCCCACGAATCAGACCCCACCCGCCTCCACTGGTTCCACGACTTCCGCCGCATCATCCTCGCCTCCAACATAACCTCGCACGAAATAACCAGCCTGCTCTCTCTCCTCTCCTCCAGCATCTCCAACGGCGTGCCTCTGCCTCCTTACCTCACTGCACCAACCGCCTACGCCCTTTCCTCCAAACTAGAAGAAGTAGATCGCGATATACTCAGTATAAAACACATTGGAGAGCCGGGATATGCGGCGTTCGCGGTGATACAGATTAGTACGCGGTGTATACAGATGGATGTGGAGAGGCTGATGAAGGCGGTGAAGAGGTTGGTGGGCGTGCAAGATTTCAGCTTTCATGTTATTAGTACGAGGGAGGGGAGTGTGAGTTCGAGTGAGACGTTGATGGGGGAGGTGGGGAGGAATAAACAGGATTAGGCGTGGGTGTGTGATGGGCTGCATAATGCAGGTTAAATGGGACTGTAGGTAGTGGAAAAGAGATATCAGCATATTTAGGAGAAAGGAGGCGTCTTGTGATTTATATGAGATTAACTTGAAGTTCGAAATGATGCTCGATATTGCGTCTCATAGATCGTCCATTGCGTTTCCGGCTTCGTCACGTAATACATCATCCACGACGATACTCCGTCTACGCATCGTACATTCATTAACAAGGCATAGTCTACACTCACGAGGCGAAAGAGGGAATTCTCAGCTGCGTTCGCTTCTCCGCTCCTCCAATCCCTCCTCGTCGCTAGCTAACTCTCGTTCGTCTGTCAGGAGGATGTTCCGGTTCCGCGAAAGGATCATAGATATGCATAGGCAGCTAAGAAAGCTGGAAGTCCTGCGGCTCGGTCTCCTTGAAGAGCTGCTTAACGTCTCGACCAAACAATCTTCCCACGCCGATGCGCTCAAACCCGCTCGAAGTTGCATTCGTCTCCCTAGGATATTGTCGTAGACATATGACCTGATACACCGGGTGACGGAGAGTCATATAACCCAAAACGTATCCGCCAGTGTCAGCGGACTTTGTCGCAACTAGGAACACCTGAATCTCTCTCCCTCGGCCCTTTGCCTGTTGCCCAATTTCTCGCTTTTGCTCTTCGATCGTATCGTCATTGCCAGATGCTTGCCCTGGCACAACTTGCTGCCGACTAGGTGCGGCCAGAATCGGCATCGAGTACACCTGATTCGTCTGGCCCGCGACAGCACCAACCGACTCGTTATCATTGGCGACCCGGTCCTCGATCCTGTTACGTTCAACTAGACCACCGCCACTTTGAGATTTACGGCTACCGCCACTTTGACTTTGGTTGCTTTCATTGTCTAAAGATACCCAACCACAGATACTTTCAGGAGATTTTGAGAGTGCTACCTTGCGCCAACGTCCCAATGTATCGTGGTCCGAAAGAAAGGCTGCGGTCTGTTGCTCCTCTTCATCTGTGAAAGTTTCCCCAAGCAGGATAGAGATGATCTGCGCCTGTCTACAAAGAACTGGGAAAGTTTTGATGGGGTCCACGAGCCGTGCTTGGCCTGGGCCTGGATGATCGCCAATGACGGGCAGCGATTCCCATCCCTCGTCGTCTCCATTCACAGTCACTGGCGTTGTCGTTATCGCTAACTCCGGTTGTCTGATCTTAACATCTCGCACAGTCGTTATCTCACAACAGTAACAGTAATATTTCGACTTCTCGCCCAGATCTCGAGGCCATCTGACTGCAGATCTGCGCGAAGCCCACGACCAGCTTGGAAATTCGGTTATTCTCTCAGCGTCATCCCGATCGAGGAATGGTCTTGGTACGGAAGCTGAATGAGCAACTTGTTCCCAGAGCAGGCCCTTTCGGATATTTGAACGCCAAAGGCCCCCTACCCAGATAGGGGTCTCTAAGCCCGACTGGCCCGCCAAGATGCGGCCGTACTCTTGGGCAATGCCAACGAGTCCCATTAAATTATCTTTCTCCGGTCGTGTAAGGTCGCGTTGGGAGAAGAGCTCGACGATGTCGAACCAACTCCTATCCCCAGGAGAAGAGAGGTCCAGAAGCTTGACTTCAAGCTCAGGCAGGCCAAGTCCCTTGGTGGAATGCGCCACATACGCATCGTTTTCACCTTTTTCTCCTTGACCATACTTCCGGAGTATTTTGATCCTGCCATCATCATTCTGTGGCAACCCTTCCATACACTGAAAGTAGAAGCCAGTCGGCGTGTAGCTGAGGATGCGGCGCGAGAGGATCCATTCCTGGATCACCCAGCCACGGGTGAGTAGGTCGCTACGGGCAACATGGTCCACGTAGTCCGTGTTTGAGTAACAGTCTCTTGGTATCAAATAAAAGAAGCTAGGCCACGTAGCTATGCTACCGGATCTAACACGGTATGGTAGGCGAATGAGAGGCCGAGAGTGCTCAACGTGGAAAAGGCCTATCGTATCATCGCCATAGGTTGCAGCGATGGTAAGTTTTGAGTTCTGGTAGTACGAAGCCATACGAGCGGCTTCGTAAGCCCAGTCTCGAGCGGCTGTATCGTCTGTGCCCTGGATGATACATACCGCGTCAATCCAAATGTACTCGTACCCAAGCCGTAACGTCAAAGTGACGTGGTAAGCTGGGCTCTAACGCTTCTTCGCCTGTGATCCTGTCGGCAAGGTTCGCAGATGTAGTTGCCCCTTGTAAGACTTTCGGTGGCGCTGGCCACCGGTGGCTCAGAGTCATGTAGTCGCCGGTTCTGCTAGCTGTTTCGACTAAGCGGATACGTATGTTCCTCACTGCTGTAGCATCCTCTTTGACTTCAAGATATCGGGTTGGTAACGGTGTCGATGTTGCGATCAGGTCCCCGGACAGCGTTTTTGAACACTGCGAGTGCTGTTCCATACAGGTTTTTAACCATGGTCTAATGACGCTTGCCAGCTCTTTCGGGTTCGTGTTTTGGATGGTATATTGGCCTACAACATCTCCACTTGTCGATGCTGGATCGCCTGGATCAGCAACAACGTGAAACTCGAGCAACGGCGTCCCAGGACCCTTGTCATCGAAAACCTGTAGTAATGTAATATTGAGTCCAGGATCAACCAGTAGTTGACTATCCGATCTTCTGACAGCCCTGAGAACTCTTAAGTGTACCCAGCGGGTCATTGGCTTCTCAGTGTACATCTGATAGCCTATATCATCGAGGCGGTTTGCGAGGTAAGTACAGAACGGGCAATCCGATGCCGCCGACTTGATAATGTCGCTGATACGATAGCCTCGCCATGGGAATGTGTTGTTTGAGAAGGATTGTATGTCAAAAGCCTGGCACCGTTCACAAAGGGTCGGTTCAGCCTCGTGTTGATTCGCTTGACTCATACTCTCGGGCGTTATTTGGATAGTTACAAAGTGTATTACGCGCCTGGGAAGAGCGTGAAAATACACTTGTTTTTGATTCTACGGAGAATGGATGAGCTTGATGTGGTGGCAGGGCCAAAAAGCACCGGCTGGGCAGACGATCAGGTTGCGTTCGCATTTTTCAGGCCGCTACAGGTACGTTCCTGGGCGCCTCGGTCAGCCTTTGTGTAACACCCCCACTTCGTGGACCTTTTGTTAAAGTACTTAATGCAACACTCACTTCCGTTTCCTTGGGATGGTACCAAGTGTTTATAATCCAGTGCGCTTGACCACCTGGGATCCAGTGAGCGTAGTAAGTTGCATGGCTAAAGGTGGCTGCCCAACCTTCTTTGCTGAACCTTTGAATTGATTTTCCACGGGTGGAGGCGGCCACTATAACTCCTCTGCAACCAAAATCATGAAATATCGATATTAGCAGACTGAGTATTGTATCGCCTGAAATTATCAGTTTCTAGAGCACTGAGATATACGTCGTGATTTACCAACTTCGAGGGGCAGTCAGCACTTCAGAGAGCACCCGACATGCATACACATCGGCCTAGTGCTGTCGACTAAGTCTGCTGTTAAGCCTTTTCACCGTGCAGCACATGGGATGCTTTTGCCTACAAGACACAAATTGACGAGCAACGAACATGCCTAGTTGGACACACCTAAAGATGACTAGAAAAAAGCAAGCCGTGGGCTGAGGGTACAGGTCCTTATTGGCGAACTACCCCCTCTTCCGGTCAGCATCCCCAGCGCCTTACAGGGAAGTCGTGGACTGGTGAGAGATAGCCAACATACGAAGGAGCTTCGTATCCAGTATGTTACCGCCCCCGCTAATCCTAAGGTGGCCAAGGGTAACACTGAATACGAGCTCCTTCGTATAACTGAACCAGCTAATCTATCGTGGGTAGCGCACACTGAAAAGCGCACCTTGCTCACCCATGCGAGCCGTCCCTACCCGTTTCCAACATCTATCGGTCAACTACATATCAATCTACACTTCCACGAACAAACGGTGCCGTGTGTTAGGGCCAACAATGGTTCATCTGGCCACACTCACAACAGAATCCGCAGCGGATAAGGCTAAGCTGTTGAGTCCCGGTTCACGGCCCTTTCCGAACACTAGTTGGGGGTTTAGTCCAGCCTTAGTGGCCTTAGGGGGGGTTTTCCTTGCAGCCTTACCCTGCATGCTACTCATACTCACTATTGTCTATATTGACAGCTTGTGGTCGAAGGCGAACGCCAATGAAAAATACCCGAGAACCGCCGACTTGCTCCGCAATGCAGATATCTCACCAGAAGCCGTCACCACACTCATGTTATTGGTAGCAGTGCTGGGTGTGTTCTCGTTCTTTTCCTATTCTATGCCCCTCCTCAATCCATCTTGGAGGTCCCAACCGTGGTTAAGACGTGGAATCGGCTCCCTTATGCTATATCTAAATGCCGTGGTTTCGGCGTTGCAGATCGTTTTCGCTGCTGCCGTTGTCAAACTTCTCAAGTCACAACCTGGGGGCTTTTACTATATTCCTGTGGGAATTGGTTTAGTGCAAGGAAGTATATCAATGCTTTGCTTTGTCTTGATGGTTGTGGGCCCAGCCTCTTTGCGCTTACCGAACAAGTATGAGCCGATTTCAAGCACGACCAACGACACAAGCCATTCCATCACCAACTCAGCCGATCGTGTTTCTCAAATAAACCACGGTATTTCTGAGAACGGAAGTCTGGCCGACTTGTATCAAGCACAGCGGCAGAATCAACAACGTCAACGACTCATGACACAAACTCGTGGAAAGTTCCCGGTAAATGCGCCATAAAAAGTTAATCAAGAAGGTTATACGCTAATTTCCCAATTAGCATCTTTCTCTTGAGCCTAATTCGCGCGGTCAAGTACTCGCCAATAGTTCTGAAAGCGCAGAGCTGGGTGGGCTAACAACCAAGTTCGACGACGGAACTCTTTACTGGTCCCACAGCTTCAGGCTTTCTACTAGCAGATCCATCATCTGTTTGATGTGTCCATTGTTCCTGTCGAATTGCCCAATCCAAATCGTCCAATTCGTTGGACGTGGCCAAGACTGCAACGGGTAGGTTGATTCCAACAGTCACGCGCCATAGGAGATCCAGACCATCTTGGTTTTAAGACACCACGAAAGACACAACTACCTTGATAAGATAGATACGCATCTACGGATCGATGAATATCTAAAATGCTATCTACAACAACATCTTGCTATTAAGGAAGGTGACCTGGATTCCCTCTAACGCGCTGCTGAACTCCTGTCCACCAAACGACTACTAACGCACGACTAGGCGCTGTTATCTCGAACTCATCTACCCCTTTCTGGGCGCTCTGACTCTTATTGTCATTTGCATTACACTCTACAGCCGGATTGATCTAAGAAGACAATTGTGGCCAAATGGACCGTCCCTTCGAACACTTCTAGTTGCATATTCTCTCAGTACCTTAGTCATCTACCTTACCAGCACTTTGATCTGGGCGCTATCTGGTGACATGTTTGAATATGATGTGTTCAGGAATGGCTCATATGACATGTATAAGTTTGATTTTTGGGGATCGCGTGTCGTCTTACTTATTACCCTTTACATGTTCGTTTCATTATGCTTTTATACCTTTTTCTGGAGTTGGGCATTGTATAGCCTGCCGAGGCCGGCAGGAACTATGAGCCGCCGTATCTTTCACCGATTTAACAATTAGCTTGCTCGCCATTCTTTATCGAGCATTATTTTAATAGTTTTATTCAGATCTGTCCCTCGTGAATTGTTATTTCTATACTCGAATGGGTCTACAGTGGTAATACGATTTAGGCTGGAACAGAGTTCCATGTCTAGACAAGAGACCGTAGTGTTATATGCAAACATATAATTCACGAGTAGCTGGCTTAGTAAACCTACTCTTGCCCGGCCTTTCGTACGGCGTGGTCTAGGCTCAGGTGTGTTGATGTAATACCGCTTCATGAGTAGTACTAACAAATGTGCCTCATTATATGCACCTACCCTTCAATCTAGATCATGGGCACTTCGCCTCTGGCTCTTGAGGTATGCCGGTATATAATATTATTTCAACCCGTGGACTCGACTTTCCGATTTCTGTGGCTATCGAAGTATCAAAACCCCGAGCTCGAATGTGAGCCTTTCCAGATGTCGCTGTTGAATAACGAAGGCACTCCATATCAAGCTCTCTCCTACGCGTGGTAGCAATAAGCTTGTCAATCGCATGGCTTTCGGTCGAAGCGACTTCGGGTGAAGATAAAGTATACTCAGCCGTTCCACTGCTTGCGACTGCGATAATCGTCACTCGAAAGCCATAGAAAAGATTCGATGCGAAAGCTTCACATACCGCCACATTTGGACCCTCAAAAGAAGCTCCCTCCAGTGTTATTATGAAGGGGGGGACATGCATGATTAAAACGCAAAAAAGCAAGCTGCGAATTAAACGCGGAACGCAAGACAATCGAAATCGAGTGACTCAGCCGAGGTTTGAACTCGGGACCTTCAGTGGCCTAACTGAATGTTAGACTGACGTGATAACCAACTACACCACCGAGCCTGTGATTGATGAAAGATTTTTAGATTGGAAGTTTATATAACAACAATTTATATTCTGCATAGAGCGGTTATCTTTTATGGAATATTTGATGCCGTAAAATTCTTATGAGGGGCGAAATCATAACTGACCTCAAGTCCTCCCATTGGTAGCTCTGCGGCTAGGGTTGCGGCTAGCGATCCGCGTCGGGCCATTGCGGACCACGAGAACGATGCAGGCCATTTTTGCCCTAATTAGGGATACACGTTAAAGGATTCACCAACCTTACCTGTTGCAACTTAATCTTCCTCAACAAACAAAGGTATATGGCGCCATCCGCCATGCAGGCTAGGTTACCTTCCCGCACGAAAGCTAACTCGTGGCGCTTCATGTTCGACTTCGGCACGTGTATAGGGCAACGCGACAGAATCGGTGCGAGATGCGACGGAGCGATCTGCTCCGAGATAGACACTACAGAAATGGTAATTAATAGGCTGTGCATAGTGATTCGCAGGATCTCGTATCAGAGCGACGTGTGGCGGTCGCAGGCGGCGGGAAAGACGGCAGCATTTGCCAGAGAGCTGCTCTTCAAAACTTTAAACTGAAAAAAAGGCAAGAAGGCGTTAGTAGATCGCAAGTGTTCGGAATGGACCCCGGTCCAGTGCTTCGAAGCGAATCTCCCTGCAAGAACGGCTTCTAGTCCGTCAGTCTTTCATTACTGAGGCGCTCAGCTGCAGTGGACAAGTTCGTGTCATCTTGCATGGCCTTTCAGGCATCGGTAAGGCGAAAGTTTATATCTAGAGTTCTCTGCTCGCGCTAATTTCTTGTAACAGCAAGTTAACCATAGCAAGATCAATTACATACCATGCTCAAGAAACCATGGCCCTTCTTTGGCTACCGAAGAATATTAAATTAGCGTTCAAACAAGCATTCGAGTAGTATGCTAAGTAGGTATGTGGAAATGACCGATAGTGTTTGGAGCCTATGCCTCTCAACGCCCAATAGCTGTTCGAACGCCTTTCATGTTTCAAGAGGAACACTAGGGTGCTTTTTGTTTACAGCAATTTTGACCTACCCACAGTTCAGAAATGATGTGAAGGAACTAACAACATAATACTACGAAAACTACTCGGTTATTTTATATTCGCGCCCTTCCAGATCTTCTGAGCGTGTGACAGAAAAGCCCATGCGAAGAACGGGCTAATCAGCTCGATCATGAATATAGGTTCAACAACAGACCTGACTAAAAATGAATGGGGGCATGTAACCGGAAGACATCGCAGGTTGGGAAATATACGAGAAGTTCCGCACCGAAGGTGTTGGGCGCCAACTTATCATGAGGAGAACGCGTTCGTTGAGGTCATGCTGGGTCAGGTCGGTACTGTGAGGCGCTTGACGGAAGCGGAGATGGAGCATTATCGGAAGCTATTTTTGAATCCCGCTGATCGGGAGCCTACGTGGAGGTTTCCCCACGAAATTACTTTCCATGGACGAGCCCCAGATGTGTTGGAGATGGTGCGAGGGTATTGGATGTGGTTGAAGGGCGATCAGAATCGTATTCCGAAGGCGGAGCCAGGAGCCTTGCTGCCGTCGCATAAAGTGCACCAGGTCGAAGATTGGCTGCATAATTGGAGGAGTATAAGTGTTGGGCCGGGGAGACCTTTCCTACAGGAGGATAATCCTCATCTCATTGGGGCGGAAATGAAGAGGTTCATAGAAGAGGTCATGGACAGGAAATGACTTGTAAGGACGAGCACCATGCCTGACAGACAAGATAATTTCTTGGAGCCCGCAGCGAGCGAGTGCAATTACTTGCGAGGAACTCTGTATCTCCTTAGGGTATGAATTTCTCCACAGGTCCAGAGTCGACTGTTGACGTACGACCTTAATATATGCAGACTTATCGTTTCAATAGTAGCCTGAACTAGTAAATCAAAAGCGGCCAACAGGTACGATACAGTCATGTTATTCAGTCTATCGATGCTTCGTCTGCGTTTACCTTCTTCTAGTGCAAGCGCTGACTTATACCATCTTTTTCAGGCTTCGGTCAACCCGAAGTCTAACAATGGCAGAAAGGATAGTCGCAACAACCGCCATTCCACCAGCGTAGAATATTGCGGGCCGATACGGGCCGATACCTCTGTTCTCGCCGCCAGAGGCATCCAAAATGTAGCCTGCGATCGGTGCACCCTACGAGAGGAAACAGTCAGTAAATGATACTGCAAGATAGGCAAGTAGATGGAACGTACCATGAGATATCCACCAATCCAGCCGCTAACGATCATGCCCATCGCAACACCCACTCGTGCGGAACCGAAGACGTTACCCACTACAGTAGGCATAGTAGAGAAGAAGCCACCGTTAGCCATACCATTAATGATCACAAAGGCTATAAGCGGGCCAAGAGAGCTTGATAGAGGCCACATTACCATCAAGCTGACTGCGCTGAGTAGAAGAGTGATGAAGAGAGTAGTCAACGAGCCTAGCTTGTCGCACGCGAAGCCAGATCCCAGACGGCCAATAGCGGAACAGAAGTTAAAGGCTGCAAGTAGACCAGCACCGGCAGCCGAGGGAAGGCCAAGCGAGTTGCTATACAGCGGTAAAAAGAAAGGCGGGACGAAGAGCGGGAACGTGCCGATGACGCCGACAGCAAAGACAAGCCCGAACTTGACATCTTTGAAAAGGGACCATTCCACGAACTGGGCCTTGCGGATAGGGACGCGCTCCTTCATCAACCATGCAGCGGGCAATCCAGTGCTTATGATCATGAATCCGAAAATTCGAAACGCCCAGGGAATGCCAACGTTTTCGATGAGAGCATTGAGCATAAAACTCATTGCTGTGCCGCCGAGTCCACCTCCAGCGTAGACGATGCCATTTGCAACTCCGCGTTTAGTCTTGAAATACTGTGCTGGTGTGATCGAAGCCGTCTTTTGATACGTTAGCTACATGCTCGGCCAAGCGATTGCCTTGCTTACCATGAAACAAAGACTCGTGCCCAACCCGCAGACCAGACCCCAGGTCATGAAGAGACCCGGGATACTGTCTACCGCAAAACCAGCTAGAATACTACCCAAACCAAGTAAAAAGATTCCAGCAAGTCCTGTGGCTCTTGCACCAACTTTCCTGATCAGCGTAGCATTTGGAATAGCAAGGATCGCAATCATCGCAGGGACGAGCGATCCCACGAAAGCGAGCGTGGCCGGAGGATATTTCTTTTGCTGGACGAGGGCGGCCTGCATCACGCCCCAAGTATAGGACGCTCCAACGAACCACCAGGTGATGACTGCACCGGAGAAAACAACGACCCATCCATAACCACCGTCTGGCACTTCGGAGTCGGCGAGTAGAGAGGCGTGCATGATGGCATCCGCATCAGGGTCGGTTTCCAGAGCTCGAAGTTGGTCATCCTGGTGATCATTGCGGTCCTGGTTGCGATTTTCAAGCTCGATGGCTGATGGCGACCGCATTGTCTGCATCGTCGTCGTGGCCATATGGAACGCGATTATTGCCGAGTATTCAGAACAGAATGCAAGATCTAATAATGGACAGTCCCGTTCCTCTACTGAAAATTGATGAAGGGTTTGATTTTGATGACTGGTACGCGGAGACCTCCGACCAATCAGATGACCTCGCTTGTTGACGGGAAACTGACGGGAAGGAAGAACAAGCACGCCCTTCGACTTCACTAATCCCTTCTCCACATCTCTACGCGGGTTCAATGATCAAACTGATTTCCTCACATACTCCACAGGACCCTCGTAGTGATGCCTCGCACTGATAGCATAGTACACCCCAGCTATGCCGAGCACACCTGCATACACCGCAATCGCCCAATTCATGCTCGCAGTAGGAGGGTTCGGGATAGGCGGGAAGAAAGCAAACACGAAAACAAGGATGCAGAACGCGAGTGCCAGAACGTTTACAGTGAGACCGAGGTTGCGTCCGAGATCGAACGAAGATGGCAAAAGCGGGAGCTTCTTCAGGCGACGCCACACTATGCACCCTATTGAGATCATGTAGGACGTTACCAATGCCACAGTACCAACGGACATGATGATGTTCCAAGCGATGGTGGATCCGATGTTGATGCAATGGAAAACGCAGGCTATGAAAGTGGATACGAGGAGGGCATTGACAGGAACGCCGAACCGTGGCGAAACTTGAGAAATCCAGCTAGAACAAGGAATACCGCGATCGCGAGCAAATGCGAAGAGCTGGCGAGATGCACCTGCCATATTGGTGAGGTTGTTCGCGAAGTTCAGGATGATGAGCAGCGAGGCGAAGCCAGACGTGCTTGCGGCGGAACCGGTGGCGGAGTAGTACACTTGGATGATAGGGTATCCGGTTGGTGTCGTCAAAGCTGCTTCAATGTCTCCAACCGTATAGCAGAAGGTGCTGTTGGTACCATTAGCAAATTCGACAAACGGAGCTATGAATGCCTTGGGTAGGTTTACATGAGTGCAAAGAAGCCCATCGCGCCGTTCACCAATATTGTGCTGAAGATAACGCGAGGAAGGAGCCTGGAAGAATCCTTTAGCTCCTCCGCCATATGAGCTGGAGCATCTGATCCAACAAAAGCGCCGACGTTGGTTAGCAACCCAATGAGACAGGCCACACCAGCTACGCGAGTGGATTGTCAGCGTGTACGTCGGATGCACTAACGTGAGGGTAGCTCACTGTTTCCCCAACCAGAATCTATGAAGGAGTTCCATACTTCAGCATTAGAAGCCTTCGGTGCGTAGACCCATAGCGGCACTAGCATCGCAAGCCAGGCCGCAAAATGGAGGAACAAGATGATGCCTTCGACAAATGGCAGCCAACGGGCAAAGAACATATTGAAACCGGCAGTAATAAACGTTATCAGCATCGCCATAAGGGTACCATGCCACCGCTGAGGGCTGTAAGCCGGGTAGCTGAGGATGAGCAGTCCTTGAAGAATTGTTCCGGATAGAAACGCTCCGATGGTGACGCCAATCTGCCAGCCTAGGATGCCCAACCAACCGACGACATACGAGAGTTGCTTTTGGAGTTTGCGAGGTCCGAACTCAGAGCACCAATGGTACTGGCCTCCTGCTGTTCTACGTACAATCAGCTTTTGTCGAAAGTTGCGACGTCGGTAGGATCCGATCTAGCACATACGGAGCCATTGATGCCATCTCGGCCATCGATGTCGCAACGAGAGTGAAGCCGATCCACACGCCAATGTACGTGTACAGTAAACCGGAAGGGCCACCGTTGCCCAGTCCAAAAGCAACAGTAGCAAGGACAGCTTCCCACGTTGCCATTAGAATGAGCGCAAACCCAAAGATGCTCACGAAGCCGAAGTTGCGCTATAGTTGAATTGGCTTTGAGAACGGTTCAGGGATGAAGACGTACCTTGAAAAGCTGTTGCTTTCCTAACCGTCGCATCGCCTCCTGGTCTGAAGCCGTTCCAGCTTCAATGACAGAGAAACCATTCTCTACATTAGAGGGGGTTGCTTCTTCAGCCAACGTGAGCGAAGGCTTCTCCATTGTGAGAGAGGTCTCTCGATCAAATGATGTATGAAGGTAGAAGAGATGGAATTCAATGTTCATCGGCGGGGTAACTGTACATATCCGCCTTAAGCTGGGGTAGTACGAGCCATTCCGTACGACTGCACGTCCGACAGATAAGGAGATGCAGGGCTGAAACTATCGAAAATTGTGATGCACCATTGCGAGTTATACCGATTGGTGTCCGGATGCTGTCCTGTAATAGGGCTGATCGAAATGCCGTCCGATGCAAGGCGATGGCTCATGCAATATCGCGGTATCTACAAGCATGGTCAATACGTCCAGGCTCATCGAGCTAAGCATTCATCTAGCCAATTGCACGAATGCCCACAAGGTCGGTAACACAGATTGTGCAGGTGTGCAGAGTCGGGCGTTTTATTCAAGGGTTTGATTGGTCCCTGCTCCCACTCACCGAACAACTGAGCTCTAGTAGACTTTCGTCGTGGCTGCTTCATCCTTGTAGATCAAATTGAGATCTGTTACGAGACTTCGTCACCACTTCTGTCGGTAGCGAAGAACCCGAACATCCCTTGCTCTTCTCGATCCAATTCATAATCTACCCAGCCCATTCCCGTCAACCTCTCTAACCCACCTTTATGCGGAAAGAGCTCGCTAATGCTATGGAGGACCACATACTCCCAATTGATGGGTTGCCCAATCTCTTTGAACACCATGTCGCAGTAGACCAGTATCTTCCACATTCCCTTCAACGCTTCCTTCAGCATGGGTAAATCGGTAAAGACATCTCGCTCTCTTCTCATGCTTTCGTCTTTATGCCTTGTTTGATAGGGCTCGAGATATTTAGATCGTCTCCCGCTATCATAAGGAGCGAGAAGAGGATTGAAGAAAACGTGTTCGACTACATGACCGTGCTCTTCCAGCACAATCTTCAGCATGTTGTTGTAGCTTTGCGTATTCATGTACGCTGGTCGCGGTAATAGCTTTGCGAATGTAGAAGTGCGATGAGAACTATACTCGTACTCTTGTAGGTGCTCGTGTGACCGCAGCAACGGAGAGGATGGTTTGCTATCGATGTAGGTCCAGAGAAGATTCAGATACACAAAAGGTACGATGACCCTCTCAACGAGTGAGGTCAAACCGACACTTGCGTTACAGCAGGCCATGCCGTCGCTGATGAACGCTTTGAGGCCCACTTGTGGATGATGTGCAAGAAGGAGTATCGTTTCGATCATGTACGTTTTCCTCGCCAAATCCGCTGTTATGGCAGCTTCAATGATCAGAAGCCGTATAATATCCGAGCAGGACTTTCGGTCCAGCCAAATTCGATTGTATTCCGCCTCGTTGTCACCAGCGTAGCGAGTGACGCGGGCGATGAAGTCTATCCACGCTTCCACGTGAGCGAATTCTTCAACTAAGCCTTCTCGGCCGTAGTGACCACCTGATGTGATAGGTACATAGGACATATACTTTGTGGCGAAGTCTGGCGGATATAGGAAGCGTCGCTCCGGAGCGGGTGTCGGCCAAGACTCGGTTGAGTGCGAACGAAGTTCCGCATTGCGCCTTTCCCTCAAAGTCTGTTGGGACTCTCCATGGTATTGTGTTTCTAAAGCAGACTGGTTATTTACTACAGTCGTATTCTTCTGCTCTGATACAGTCCATTGCGTTGCTCGCTCCGCGTAATCCTTGCTGGGCCGGTACGTCCTGCGTTCCGCTAGAGAGTGCTCACGTACAGTTGCCTGGAACGTGCGAGCAAAATGTTCAAGCTGTTTGCGATGACTTGATCTGCTTTTGGCAAACAAATCTGGATGTTGAGGTCCAGGATTGCGGCCATCGCCATACTCGAACATGGAGCAGAGGCTGTGCCATGGGATAGCGTGAGAGAGGAAAGCCATATCAATGCGGAGGATGTTCAGAGAGATGACACAAATTTAGCTGAGTGTGAAATTATTACCATGAACATGTGGAGATGGGGGCGGGAAGGAAGTTGGACAGATCGCTTCCTATACGGCCAGGCGCTTGACCGTTTCCGGTTAAAGGCTTTCACGCACCTACTATCTCATGGTCCAAGAACCCGTTTATATGTACTGAATTCGTCGCCGAGCGTCTCACGATGAATGTAGCCCCGGAAAAAGACGAAAGGTAAGATCTTTCATCATTACTAACAGCCGTGATATGACGAAATCGGTTAGGCTAGATACCTATTTCCAACAATCAATGAAAAAGGCGGTTAGATATCTTATGACTCCTCCTCAGTCATAGATAAATCCAGTCGACGATCCAACGCCATGCTGATCACGACACTCATAACGGCACAACAGGAGTGAACCCCTTCCCTTTTCCATTAAAAACCCGGTCTTTGCTCTCAGATTCATCTTCCATAGGTTCAATACCTTGGCGCAAGCTTTCAGCAATATACAGAATTAGCCAATGCGTGGCCACACATACGCAGCAAAGGCTGTCAGGAGCTAATCCGTACCTTCTGCAACCTAATCGACAGGGGAAGCGATAACGTGAAATGCATAGCAAGAGTTGATCATGCTGGGTAATGATCCTTCTGGATCCTTAAATTGAAACGAATATATACAGAATAAGCCAACTCTATGCGTTCCCGCTCTCACGCACACCACCTACGCACAACGGTCTAGCACGTGAACACCTTCGGTCCCGGAACAGTGTACGTCTGCGCCTTATACGCATCATACGTAATGCCAGCGTCAGTTCCCTTGTAAGCACCCGGGAACGCCACGAGGCCAGAGGGAGTGGTAGATCCGGATCCGGTAACCTTCAGCTGGTGGCATCCAGGGTAGAATTGCGCGCCAGGGTAGGTGTAGGACGCGTGCAGCGCGATGATCTCGTGGCGCACAAGGTAGTAGCCGGGCTTGAGGCACGAGGGGACGGTGTAGGTGGCGACGCCGCCAGCGCTCATCAGCTTGGTGTCGCCCCAGGTGTTGGAGGTGCCTTCGCGGCCTTCTTCTTTGACTTTGAACCAGACGGCGCTGTACTATCGTTAGCAATGCTCGTGAGGGGAGAGAGGTGAAGGGGAGGAAACGCACGTGGAGTTGGGCATGTAGTTGTTGCACCCGGCGTCCGGGCATCTTGCCATGTAAGTCACAACCGGTCCGACGTGGCTCTCAGGCCAGAGCGTCCAGCGGAGCGAGATCTCGGATCCCGCAGCGACTTCGGCGTGGAGGGCAGCAGGGGATGATCCAACGATGCCACCCTCAGTGTAGCCGCCACACTGGAGGTCAGCGATCGTTACATCCTGAACAGGGCCGTTGCCCTGGATGGGGCGCGAGATGCGCTGCGGCGCGGGCGAGGTGTAGGGATCGGTGTAAGGCTGGTAGAAGGTGTAGACCTTGTTTGCAATGGTCGCGTTGTCAACGTAGCCGTGGGCAGCGACGGCGGCGGCGAAGCCGAGAGTTGGGAGAAGGTACTTCATGGTAACTATTTCAAAAGCGAAAGACGATCCTGCGTTAATTTAGAAAGAAACGAATGTGAATGAACGAGGACGGTAATAAAAGAATGGAAGTGGTGCTGGACCTGGACTGCGTTGTACTGGAAAAACGAACGCCGTCTTTTATATTAAGAGCCATGCATGTTCACATTAATACAAGGGGAGCAGCAAACAGCACCATGTGGGTCGCATAGCGAACTGTTTGAGATGTCCAATCTGGTGTCGATCATGAAGGACGATGTGTAGATTAAACGAAACACGCTACAGCGAAAGGGTGCAGTCCGTGACCACCAAGACCTTCCTTCGGCGGCAACATGACGACTTGGCGATTCGAGAACTTGCGATGGGAGAGGGCATGTCGGTGGTTGGCGGATTTGAGGGGTAGGTGGTAGCTGCGCGTGGTCACGTAGGTGGTGGTGGGATGTGCATCCTCATGGGCAGCCTTGCTTGCGGCTTGCAGGTGCACTGCCGGCAGCAATGGTTTGTTGGTTCTTGGATCTGGGGTGCATTGAGTAGCCCAAGAAGGCTCGATGATTTTTTCATTGGTGGAGATATGGTGTTTGGGCATTGCGGGACGACGGGCGGCACGTGTGTTTCATATACTGCGGTACGACTTTCCGGGTTGACGTGGACTTGGCCGTTCGCTTTCGCATGTCGTGGGGTACAACAAATTGCTGCGAGTGCAAAGTAGCCGCGCTTTACCTTGAAGGGAGCGATGGATTCGTCATCTGTGGTTTCATGGGAATCCTGGCGGCCATGGCAGTGGAGAGTCCGGAAGAGGGTTCCGGATGAGTGTTGTTTGATGGTTCGCGTCAACCTAGGCTCGTGTCAGGACTCGAGACTAAATCAAAGGTTCCACAACACGCAGCAGTCCTACCAATGTAAGCATGGCCAAGTCCTGCTACCGCATCTTTGGCCTGGAAATCTCACATCGATCTCAGTGGCTCCCACTCTACTTGGCCTTTGCGAAATCTGGATCCGCAACCCAAGATTCCACCCCATCAGGAATCGTAACACACGCACTCCGAGTGTAGATGTGTTTCGCATTCTTCCACTCCAGTCCATCTAGCAAACCTCCCTTGACAGCAACAACTGGTGGGTCTCCGCCTTCAACGACATGAGCGTGCAAGATGCGGCTGCCACACTTGTTGCAAAAGTAGCATTGCTGCTTCCTCCCACTATCACAGACGCGCGAGAAGTGGGAAACGTTGGGATTGTCGTCGACACGGAAGAAGGGGAAGATGGCGGAGGTTCCGAAGGCTGAGGCAGATTGCCGCCTACAGTCGATGCAATGGCAGTGGTAAAGGTTCAAAGGTTTGTCAACGGGTGTGACGAACTTGACGGAGCCGCAAGCACATTGACCGTTCATCTTGTTGTTCCCTAGTGGATTGCTCGGAATCTGAGTATGACGGCGCTGTCCTCTTCGAGCTGGGTAACCTCGTACTTAATAGACTTCGAGGCCCCGCATCCCCACGAGCGGGGTGTGCCGCCATGCAGGATCCGGCTGCTTGCAGATCGAATTGCATTTGCCGGTCCCATGGCAGTGCATTGGGGTCGGATTTCATGATCGAGGTGGTCGTTCACAGTCTCCGTCTCCCACAAGTAGCAGTCGCAGGCTACATGACCAACACCCCCGTAGAACCAGGCTAGGCACCATTGACTGGGCTGTATGAGCACGAGAACGAGTTGCGCAATGTAAAGCCCTTCTTGGGGCTTGCGCAGGTGGTTCAGTTGTGCCGAGTGACGTCTCGAAGGTTCGGTCGCTCATGCCTCGATTGTGAGGTCCAAGCTCACCACCCCACCACATACACGAAGCCCCGCGCGAGAACGCCGCAAACATTGGACTTCTCCAAAACACGACACGATAACCTCAAGTGAACGCTGCAGCATCCGAACCATGGTGATCAACTACAGCAAGTGGGTGAGCTCTCTCCTTCGCTCTGTCCTACGACATATATGCTAATCCCGAAGTTCAGGACGCCCTCGAGCTATCCGACGACAGCGACATCGAAGTGCACCCCAACGTCGACAAAAAGTCCTTCATCCGTGCCAAACAAGCCCAAATTCACCAAGAGCGCGACCACCGCAGACACCAGATCAAGACCCTCAAATACGAACGCATCATCAATGACGGCCTGACTGAGCGAATCGAGAAGCTACTCACAGCCCTCAAATCGCATAAAGATAAAGATGCAGAGGGAAACACAGATCAGCTGGTCTTCCAGTCGATGATGGAGGGCATGATGGCGAGTGGGGAGGACAGGCCGCCACCACCACCTGAAGGTGTGCACGAGCACGTCAAGGAGAAACCGACATACCCGCAAATGATGGCGAGTTTGGTGGATACTGTAAAGAAGGAGGTGGACGAGAAGAAGGTGGTCGATAACCGGTTAGACGCGTTTATCGAGGGGCTGGGCGAGCACAAGGCGAGAGTTGAGGGGCTGCAGAAGGAGTTACTGGCGAAGCTGGCAGAGCTCGAGGCTGAAGAGAAGAAGCACATCACCAGCGACGATATCAAGGACGGGTTCAATTATTCTAACGTTAAGACGGAGGCTTCCTCGTCAGCGCCGAAGAAAAAGGAACCATCCGTCGAGTTGCTCAATAACCCCTCGCGCCCCGGAACCCAGCGCACCGACACAGGACAATCCTCTGGCGCCGACGCCGACATAGAGGAGGGCGTAGCACTCGCCGACAATGAAGACGACGTCGAAGCCTCACCACTAGCTAAAGAATTTGCGAAGATCAAACGCGGCGACTGGTCAAGCTGCCTCTCCTTCATCTCCGCGCACCCCGAAATTCTCAAGGAGAAAGAAACAGACGGACTCCTCGTCGAAGCCTTCAACAGCGAACTCGAAGGCAAGCCCAAGCACGCCGCACAGTGTGTGCACCAAGGCCTCCTCCTCCAATACTGCCGGCAACTTGGCGGAAGAGACGGCGTAGCCCTCTTCTTCAAACGCGTGCAGACGAAAGATCATCAGGCGAATAAGCTCTTCAACGATGACGTCGACTCTACGTACCGCCGCATCCGTGACCGCGCCGCCGAAATCAAGAAAGAGCGCGAAGAGAACGCGGGCCAGGAAGGCGTCGAGCAGATCCAGTTGCACGCCGTCGACCCTAACACAACCATCAACATCCAGGTCCCGCCGAAAGAACCCACGTCCACAGACGAAGAAGGCCGCGCGGTAGAGATCGCAAGCAGAGAGATTTTCGAGGCTTTCCCGCCGGGCTTGCAGCGCGCGTTGGAGAGCGGGAGCTTGGACGAGGTGAACAAGGTACTGGCGAAGATGAGTGTGGACGAGGCGGAGGAGGTAGTAGGAAAGTTGGGGGATGGCGGGATGTTGAGTCTTGAGCAGGGCGTGGTGGATGCGACGACAGACGAGGGGAAGAAGGTTATGGAGGAGATCGAGCGGAGTCATAAGATGCCGAACCAGAGCCCGGCGGTGAACGCGGTGGATGAGGTCGATTGAGGATGAGGTGCGCAGATGTGAGCCAGTCCGATAATGCATTGAAAGCGCAGTGGGATCATGGTTGCATGTGTACTATAGCTGATAATGGTACCTACGAGTCATCGCAAGCCGAGCAATGAGATACCCTTTATGATACAATCTTCAACGGAAAAGAAGCTCTGCGCAGCCGTGGTGTTGTAGTCTACCTCGAATAGCTGCTCTGCGGTATGCCCACTCATGGACAACATTCCCCGCAAAGATCTTCTCCACTCCCTCCACCATTGATAGGAAGATTAGGTTGCACTCAAGGCGCCTGTCCAAATCTACATAGCTCCAACCCCAAACAGCTTTTAAGACCTGACGAAATCCGCGAGGCACCATTCTCATCTCAGACCGAATCTTCAATCGTTCCGCCGGTTCGACAAATTTCCTAGATCAAGTCTCCCAGCGTCGAATCAATCCCGTTCATCGCGGTATCGCCCTCGAACGCTGCAAACTCATCCTCCGCCGCGCTCCGGCTCATCTTCCTCTTCTTGTACGTAGCCTGTCCGTACACGCCATTTTCATCAGCCGGTCTAGCATGCGCCAAGCTATGCAGCAAGTCCGCGCCAGGAACCGTGTTAGGCGCGCCGATCGCGGTAGCAGGCTCTGTGTTGGCGGGGTCTGTACCTGTGGGTGCGGGGGCCATGGGAGCCTCGACGGGGTTGGCAGGCATCTCGGGGAAGACATCGTCGGGGACGTCTGGTTGCGCTTGCAGAGACGGCGATCCAACGGGCGTGAACGACTCGACTGGTGGCGGCGTGAGGCCCTCGACTTCGGGACGTTCGTGGGTTCTTGTAGGCTGTGCGCCTCCGCCGTTGCTCGTCTCTGCGAGACCACTCATGATGGCGGCTTCGACCTCGCGCGTGCGGTTCTCGATGGCGGCTTTGCGAGTCTTGAGGTCTGCGATTTGGGCTTCATCATCGCCTAGCTTGTTGCGAGTCGTCTCCAGCAGTTTCTCGAGCCCCGAAACGAGGGCCTGCCGTGCTTTGATGCTGTCTGCCACCGCGTTCTCTGCCGAGGCGAGTTTCTTGACCAGTTGGCCGAGTGCGGCTGCGTGCATGGGCGGCGTGGGAATGGGCGTGTTTGGGTTCGTGAGTTTATCGTACTCTTGGTTTGCGGTTGTGATGAGGGGCTTCGCGGCGAGATCTGCTTTCTGGAGAGCGGTTGCGAGGGGCTCAACGGGCTTGAGGTCGGCTGGAATGGAGGAGCCGGAGAAGAGAGAGCCGCCTAATTGACCCAGAGGCTTCTTGCTTGATCGCGAACGGTCGGCATCTAGTTTGGTTGGTATAATCATACGGTAATGAGCGAAAGGTTATAACGTACCGTTGAGTCCACGCTCGAGCTCATCGAGAATCTCTGGTCGGAAGACCTGGCGCGACCTCCAGACTTCGAAGACCCTTCTCATCTTGGACTGGATATCTGGTGGGGAGCCCTTGTAGGCTTGGGTGCTGCCTCCCACGATGATGGGGTCAAAGGCCCGGAGGAATTCTTCCTTCTTTCGGATCTTGGACTGTTGAACGATTTCTGGTAGATGATGAGCTTGGATAGGAGAAAGTTGGATTGAAAGGGAAAGCTCTCTCACCATTTGCGAGGTAAATCAGTGTCAACTTTTTGTTCGGTGTCGACTCTTTGACTCGTTGCGACCATAGCAAAGCGATTTTGTCGGCGTGTCGTCTAAGGAATTGCGGTCAGCTTGACTTGTGCATAGGCATGATGTATGGCGCCAAGGTAGGCGAAGGTAGTATGCAAGTGCCACATGCTGTTTGCTATGATGGAGCACATTTGTGGGCATAGTGGTGCGATGTGAAGTCAAAGAAATCAGTACCTATGGAACAAGATCCACTGGCCAACGGACGAGATCGAATCTTGCGTCTCATTTAAGGACGAGAGCTTCGCCTTCAAGCTGTCTTCGGTAAAAGCCATTTTGTCGAGTCACACGTGTTGAGCTGCCAATAGCTGAAAGCGCGACCAGGCGTACAAATCAAAGTCTCACGCGAGCCTTTGCCTGTGCGAAACGACTATGTAATCCGAAGCGCGTACTATGTAGACCAAAGCTCGAGGCCTCGCAGAATGCGCCCGCGACCGAGTGGAATGTACACCGAGTTGCTGCTGCAAGTGTGGTGGTTATGTGTGAGGTAGGTTGCGCGTCAAGTGAAGTCGAGCGCAAGCTCGAGCTTCTTGGCATCGGACAACCGCTCCTTGCCGTTTACGTCCAAGGAGCAACCACGACGCAACGACCGCTACTTCCTCCGCAACAAACGATCCGCACTCCGCAAAAGACCATATTTCTACCTTCGTCCGTCAGCGCCATTCGATACCTTGCGCATAATCTCACACACACAATGGCGGACCGATTCCCGAGTTTAGATGAGTTCGATGCTGGTAAGACAGCTATTCAAGGCCGCATTCAGTGGGCAGTTGCTAAGTGATCTCAGGCCACACCGAGGCGCGTGGTGACGGCAATATCGATCTCGTAGGCGAAGACGGCGGCGAACTCGATTTCGCAGCTAGGGAGCGTGCAATGCTCGGCGATGCCGCAGACGAATTCGCGACCGGAAATGACAAGTTGGCCACAGTTGAGGACGGTGATGACGATCTGCTCGGCGGGGACTCGTCTTTCCAAGCAAACACCGGCAACGAGGAGATGCTGGGCTTTGAGAGCTCTTTCCCAGCAATTGACACAACAAACGAGGTACGGCATACATGATTCTTACCAGTTCGCCAACAAGCCCCAAGGACAACATGGCATCTTGAACTTCGTATTCGATTACTTTTGTTTCGGTGACACTAATGGTTGCAGCACATGGCACCCGGCGGCACCATCACAGGCTCAACACTCCCCTTCCTCCCCGGCCAGCCGCAACCCTCCTTCACCCCAGTGCGTTCAGATTCACCCGAGCCCGAGGTCATCCGCGAATGGCGCGAACGCCGCGACCTGCAGATCCAGCACCGCGACGAAGTTTCAGCTGAGCGCAAGAACAAGACCATCGATGAAGCACGGCAGAACATCGACGACTTCTACGAGAATTACAACAACAAGAAGGACAAGGAGATAGCGAAGACACGAAAGGAAGCCGAGGAGTTCCTTGCCAACCGCGACGACACAACTGCTGGCGGAACCAGCTGGGAGCGCATCGCGAAGCTGGTAGACCTGAGCGGAAAGGGCGTGAAGGGTGGTGCATCAGGCAGCGAGAAGCAGCGGTTCCGGGAGATTCTCCTGAGCTTGAGGAAAGACGAGAAGGCTCCTGGCGCTACTGGGTACTAGGTGTAGATCGGAGCGGGGTGAAGAAAGGCGCGGTTAAGACTGGGGGGGTGCGTGCGGATCTGGACTTGGAAGGGCTACGCCGTTAGCCGACAGCATTGCACTCTTGCGTGGCAGCATTACACCTCCTGTGCATAGGAGACGCGTGGTCTGGAGGCGTTCTTGTGAATCGGCTTCATGTGCTTGGTGTTACTTGGTAGATTACCATGATCTTTATACATGTGTTAATACCTCTGTGCTTTCGCTTCTATTATTCGGTCTCCGCGTCATGTCTCTCACTCATTATCCTATACGTGAAGTTCTTCTCCGCTATTGAACTGTCAATTTGGAACCATGCGTAGCGGACCTGCCCCACTGTGCAGTTCCTCGAGACGGCACATGACGAGTTGCTTTCCAAGGTTATAGGACTTACGGCAAGTGCAGCTGAAGTATGACTCACTGCCGCGCCATCTGCCTGTAGGTCTCAGGATCAAAAGCGGGGTATATTAGAGTACCATCGCTCAAGCAGCAATTCTGGACTGAATGAAGGTTACTGTTGAAGAGCAGCACGCCTTTGGCACGCCTTTGGCACGCCTTTGGCACAGCTTGCTGCCTGATGCTATCGTTACATCCGCAGACGAATAGAACAACCAGTGAAGTAACTCATATAAGCTGCCTGAGTCACACATAGATGGCAAATGTGCCGTTACAATAAGATTCGTCTTGATACTCATGAGGCTCTGAGAGTCAGCGTTTCGCAGAGGTACAAGATTGCTCGTTTCCAGAGGGAAACGTCTTGCCAGTCACACAGCAAGGATGCATATGAAAACCAGAAGCCGTTCTTTGTGACGATTGCTACGATCGGATATCTCTTACTGTCTGATGGCTATGTCCTGCGTAGTGATGCAAGTTGCAATAGAATGTAACGATCTGAGTAAAGCGGCTTTATAGAATCGATTTAGCTTCCTTAATAGTGAATCCTCTACTTCTAAAGAGGCTGGAGTTTTGTAAGAGCGTCTAGTTGAAGTTCAATGCGTGGGTGAAGGCGACGCGTGAGGTTCGACGCGCTGCGCGTGGGCAGCAGCACGATGGGCGTTCGTCCCACGACCAGGCAATTTAGAAGGCTCAAAATTTGCGAATCGATTTCAAATGTCAATCTTAACATTATTTGACAGGCTGCAGCACTTATTTCAGACTGTTGCTGGTTTCGCGTTGCAGCGCGTGGGGTGAGAGGATGGTGAGGCGCGCACGGGCCACCTGGGTCGCGCCTGCTATTCGGGGTCGCACCTAACAAACTGGCTCTTGCAAACAGTGCTGGAAAGCAGCACTTTGAATCTCGCGCCTCCCCGCCTAATAATTCTGTTCTGTCGCCTCCGCCGCGCAGCCCGAAACGGCTAGCCACGACTGCCGCCTATTGTGTTGATTCAGCGCTCGCACGCCCGCCCTGCTCATATTTAAGTATCCGCCCGCCCCATCGCGCTTTTGATTTCCTCCTCTCACCCGTATTTCATCGCCCAACGCGCCAGTCCGACTGCACGCGTTAAAAGCTCCACACACCACACCCCATTACAACTTCATCAACTTCATCACACTTTCAACATGACTGGACGTAAGTGACACTCTTTCTGCACTTTATTGTCGCGTCGCGCATCGCTGTCGTCGTCTGCGCGCGGTTCTGGGTGTTCGTGCTCCCATCGCCACTTTGGCATTGGTGTTGCACTTCAGCCGCACCCGTCGGCACCCCACGCTACCGCCCCCCAGCGCGCGCATCAACACCTATCAACGCGACGCAACCACACAGTCGTCGCTGCGGTCGCATCACCTCCATACATCTCACTGACATGTCTTCATAGGCGGCAAAGGTGGCAAGGGCCTCGGCAAGGGCGGTGCCAAGCGTCATCGCAAGATTCTCCGCGACAACATCCAGGGTATCACCAAGCCCGCCATCCGCCGTCTCGCACGTCGTGGTGGTGTCAAGCGTATCTCGGCCAGTATGTTCTCTCATCTTACCATCATGCCATCACGTCGCTAACCATGTGCAGTGATCTACGAGGAGACCCGTGGTGTTCTCAAGACCTTCCTCGAGAGCGTCATCCGTGATGCTGTCACCTACACTGAGCACGCCAAGCGCAAGACCGTCACCTCTCTCGACGTCGTCTACGCTTTGAAGCGCCAGGGCCGTACCCTCTACGGTTTCGGTGGTTAAGTGTCTTACCTTCTTCTGTCTCGACTATCTGCTCGACCCTTTGCCGATTGCTACATGGCTGTCGGTCGGGGTGCGTTGGATATCGTGACACGCTTTGGGAATGGGATGGGTTCCTGTTTATCGGTCTTCGGCGTTTGATATGGATATGAACTCATGAATACGCATGAGTCGGCTCTACTACGCGGCATACGTGCAGGTGTGACGAGCCATAGTCAATACACATCTTCAGATACCCCAGATGTCCATCATGCTCGTGATTATATTGACAGTACCCACTGTGACCCACGCTTCTCAAGCTCGATGCGCGCAACCACCCGACTCCCGTACATAGGCTTCCACTCGAACATTCCCTAATGTCTGATTGTTCCCGAGGTCAGTTATTCCCCACGTGATACTAGAGGACCTGGACCCAAGCCAACAACTTCCCTTTTGCGACCAGCGAGGAACCGGGCAGTCGGCGATCGCTGTAGGGCCAAAATTGCGCGCGAGGCACACGATATTGTCTGCTTTCAGCATCCTCCAACCGCTCATTCCAATCTCGAGGATCACGACATGTCCCAATGTCAGCAATGGGGTCTTCTATCCCTGGAGTGATCAGACGACCTCGGGCCATAATTCTGAACATTAGGCCCAAGAACAGAACGAAGATGTGGCAGCAATTTTCAGATGACCACGTGTGGCTTCAACCGCTAAGTCGATGGCGCGGGGCGGGCACAGTCAGAGTGTCTTCCTACCACGTCGCGAGACCCGAGGTATCCGTATAGCTTTTCATTCTCACTCCCCGTCTCGGCAGGCTCGAAGAAACCTGTCGTGGAAAGTCGAAGGCTGGGGTACATTGAAGGGAACCATGGCTCCACATGGTTTTATCACAGGCGAACGTCATCATGCGCACGCACGCAGCAGGGGTGATTCAAGTAAATCCCGACGCACATGCAAACCCGATCACGGCATACGTCAAGCATCGCGAGCTCGAGCTCGAGCTGCAGTCTAGACATGTGGAATGACTATCGCTTCCAGCAACCGAGTCCATGGTGATCTCTCACGGAAGGATCGGTGGAACGCTCGGACGATAGCGTGGTCGGGCGCAACTGATGGCGGGAGAGCTACGCATCGGTAGATCTGTCACCATTGTTTGGGTCCCTCCTTGCGGGAGGGCTAGATTAGGCTTCCGGGCTCTCGTGGTCGTGCCTGGACTTGAAACCCAAATGCCTCGTAAGACTTGGGAGGAAGTCTGCGGTGACTGTTCGGCGCTGTGCCTCGCAGCGAGTTACAAAGTCTCATGGTAGTTGATTGCGGAAGCTGCGCCGCCCGGTCGGAGTGACAGGTAGCCTCTTGGTAAGGCGTATATTCGCTCACCGGAGGACTTGCTGCATTGCTTTTGCATTTGTCTCGCGGGCGGCGTCCTGGTTGGGCTCAGCTTCTCTCGCAACTTGCGGCAATGACGTAACGGATGCCGCTTCCCAGCCCAGTCGACCCCTCCAAGGCCCGCGCCTTGCCTGACGACTAGGCCAGAGTAGCCGTGCCTTAATCTAGCCTTCGACGCCCTCTCTCCCCTCTTCTCTTCTTACATCCACCAGTCCGCCACTCGGGTGCTTCAAGCCCGCCCGCCGTCTTGAGCACCGTATCTCGCTGACTGCCCCGTCCCGCCATGTCGCGGCGCTACCCCACAGCCGAGCTCTACGAGGAGCGCCAGCGCGACTTCTATCGCAACGGCGGCCGCAGTGACCGCAGCTACGATGAACTCGACATAGAACTTCGGCGCGGTGGAGACCCTCGTCGTAGCGTTCCGGACTTCCTGCACCAGGATTACGATCGACGCTCCAATGCGGGCCAAATGGTAGTGCGGGAGCGGCGAGAGGAGGACTTTGACACGCGCTCCCGTAGAGGTCGCGAGGTCGAAGAAGACACTATCGTGGTCCGTGGCGGCCGTCCTGGGCCACCTGCTAGTGTGAGGGGGACCGAACGAGACGACATCAGCATCCGACACAGCGAGGCTCCATCTCGCCGTCCGCGAGAGGTCGAGCGCGAAGAGACCGACATCACTATCCGCCATCGGGACCAGTCAAGGCCGAGACCTCCTCCGCCTCGCGAGGTCGAGCGCGAGGACATTGTCTTCCGCCGCGGAGGTGGTGAACGCCCAAGGCCCCGTGAAGTCGATATTGAGCGCGAGGAAGTCAGGTTTCGAGAACGGTCCCCAGTACGGCGCCGCGATGCCGAAAGGGAAGACATTGTCTTCAAGCACGAGCACCGCGAGGACAGCCGCACTGGTCGTGACGAGCATAAAGACACTCTGGTCATTAGAAATCGCGAGAGGAGTCTGCCTCCGCCCCGCGTGCGTGGGGAGATGATCGCAAGAGAGCGTGAGGAGTTCGTTGTCCGTCGCCGAGAGCCCTCTCCACCACCTCGCGAGCGCGAAGTGATCAAAGACGAGATCATCATTCGACGCAAGGAAGAGCGTTCACCTACCCCACCTCCTCCTCCACCTCCACCACCGCCACCAGAGCCGGAGATTCGTCCGCCCATCATCCAGGAGATCATCACACATCACAGGCACATTGACCATGGTGAGTTCAATCGATACATTGTTGAGAGCAGTTTTTGACAACATTTCAGGAGTCGAGCGTGCTCGTTCGCCTACGCCACCACCGCCGCCTCCGTCTCCCCCTCGAGACGAAAGTCTGGAGATATCGATAAGACGAAACCAGTAAGTAAATCACTTGTGTCGATCAATATGTGACTCACGTGGATCTAGGAGTCGCGGCCGTGGTCGAGATTTCGAAGAAGATATCACTTACGAGCGTGAGACCATCGAGCGAACAGGGCGTGAGACAGATATAAGTCTGAGAGAAACACGATCTCTTAGCCGACCAAGACGCGCTCGCACCGCGCCGATCGACTCAGACTTCGACCAAGAGGCCGATTACTACAACCGAAAAGCCTTGGAGCGGACATACCCAGGGGAAGCGTACAACGGAGCTACCAAAGACTGGGCCATTGTAGATGTGCCACCCGGCACTAACCGCGTCCGCATGGACGGTATCGGCGGTGGAGCGCAAGAGATCACCTGGCAACGCTACAATGGCGTACGCCGCTCCAAGTTCATCAGTGGAGACGAAGAGATTGCGACGGACTTTGGTGTTGGTGCCCCTGCCCCTGCAAAAGGAAGGCCCAAGGACATGTGGACCGAGATCACCAAAGACCTCGTGCTCAAGGAAGCTATCGATTCTATGGGCTACAGTTATGAGGAGACGGATGACTTCTTCTATGTCATGGAATATCTACGCTACGTGAGTGAATCCTTGCCTGCTATCTGATAGCAACTAACAACCTGTAGGAGGATGTTCTCCAACTCGTCGAGATTTCCGACGACATTCGCCGCCGACGCAAATCTCGCATACGCCAGATTGAATATGAGCGTGAAGAAATCCGTGACCGTAGACCTCGCGATTGGGACGACAACTACTCCGAGCACGAGTTTGTTCTCGATCGCCACCGGACTAGATATCGCTAGATGAGTTGCCTCTGTATCAAGCTCGCCGCATACAGCGCTTCGCGTCCTTGCGTGGAGTGAGTGAAGGGAAATGCGTCTTACAGGCAATCAATCCGACAGGTCTTTGGCTAGATCTGGACATCCCGTTATGGCAAGAGAGCTCTGCATTCCTCGCTCTGGCCGAGATATTGGGGGTTGCACGACCTTCCCTAGCTGCGCAACATTCCCATTTTGGACAATGGACCTCGACTACTTGCCGCAATAGGAGGACGATACCCACGGGATTAATGACATGTTCTCAGTGGCATGAATGTTCAAGAGCACGAAGCGAACGTTGGACTTTGCATACTTACGACTGTCATGACTAGCATTGGTGCAACGGAGGGCATTTGCTCTCTCTGTGTGTAAGGGACTTCGCACCCGTTCTATTCTATATGTGTTTCCTTGCCTGAGTGGTGTTTGAGCGTAGTAATGATTCGTTTTTAACTACCTTTTCTTTCCTGGATGATTATCGTACATGTGTGCAGGCGATCATCAGCGTCGATAGCGCGTCTATTCTCATCTTACCTCTGAGCATAAGCTCCATCCACGTCTGCAATCAATCAGTGCGTTCGATCCTACAACGGACGTGCATGTGGGCGTCCCGTCAGCGAGTAGAAGCGCCACAAGCGGTGCGGTCTAGAGTAGCGCTTCAAGCCAAAGGCAGACGAAGGCGCCTCGCTCCGCGTCGCCGAACGGTGAACCGCACAATATGCACCGCAGCGCACGCTACTTGGCCGCACGTCCACCGCCTCGCGCATCGGCGGAATGACGACGAGCCTGCAACGCCCGCATGTGTACGCTGGCCACCCTTTCGCCGCCGTGCGCTGCAGCGTTCTGCGGTGTGGAGTGGGCGGGTATTTTTAGGTCTGTGCTTGTGCTGGTGGACATCCCTGGCTTCTGTACGCGCTCGCTGCTGACCGCGGCAATTCATTGGGTGGGGGCGCTCGCGTGCTGATGCAAGGTGAGCGGGCAGATGGGGTGGGTGGACCTGTGGGTTGGAGTGGTTACGCGCTGGAGGTGAGGAGTGGGCGCATCGCTGGGGCATCGCTGGAGCGGAGTGGCGCTGAGTATATACTGGCGTGGTCGGCGGCTGGGGAGAGGGACGGAAGGGTGGCTGCTGGGAGAGACGTCTTGCTGACTGCGCTCTTGCTCTTGCTCTTGCTTCTCTTTCTCTTGCTTCGACGTGCTGTTCTTTTCTAATTCGTTTCATCGCTGTGTCTTCTGTGAGGATGGGCAAGATGTGGAGGTCTGCATTCTGCATCAGGGCGCTGCTGGTGGCGCGTAAGTGGGATGGGAGGGAGTGTAGAGCAGCGCTGACGGTAGCCAGTCTTCACGACGAGTGTGTGCGCACAGCAGAAAGGGCCTGCGGCTTCGACGTTTTACCTCGAGGAGACAGAGACGCAGTTCTCGCTGGCGTTGGCGAAGGACTCGAGCGATGTGTATATCTACTTCACTAGCCCGGCGTACTCGTGGGTTGGCGTGGGGTTCGGAGAAAGCATGCAGAACAGTTTGATGCTCATTATGTATGCGAATGCTAAGGGCGATAGTGAGTCTGCTGTCCATTCTTCACAAGAAAAGTGTAGTGACTGTGCTAACGTATACTAGACGTTACTATAAGCCCACGCTTCGCAACCGGACACTCCGAACCGGAATACAACCAACGCTCCTCGATCAAGCTGGAGATCCTGAATGGAACAGGCATCCAGGATGATATGTACGTCCTGCAAGCCGTGTGCCGCTCATGCCGCGTCTGGCCCGGCGGCTTCATCGATAACTCGTCTACCACCCAACCCATGATCTTTGCATTCGGCCCTGGCACATTAAAGCAGTCCGACGACCTCAACGCACCACTCCGCCGCCATGTCCGCTACGGCCAATTCACCATGGACATGGCCGCAGCAACCAGCTCCAACGCCACCGTCCCTCAACCCACCGCCCAGCTCAAAGGCGCCGTCATCAAGGGCCTCGTAAAAGACCGCGACAGCAAAGACCTCGCGCACGCAATCCTCGGCTGCATCGCCCTCTTCGTCCTCTGGCCCCTCAACGTCATCTTCGCCGGCTTCTTCCGCAACATAAAAATCCACGTCGGGACCTCCATCACCATACTCCTCTTCCTCGTAGTCAGCTACGCCCTCGGCATCGCCACAAGCCCGGAGTACAACCGCGTACGTCCCCTCCCCCTATAAAACAAACCCAACTAACATATACCCTGCAGTCCAAAACCTACACCTCCCCCCACCAACTCCTCGCCTTCCTCTCCCTCCTCCCCACCCTCCTCATGTCCCTCCTCCCAACGCCCCTCTTCAAGTCTCTAAAACCCTGCATCCCAAACCTCCACACGCCCCTCACAACCCTCACCTTCGCCCTGCTTGTCCTCACCGGCGGGCTAGGCTTGCACCTCGCGTCAACACCCACGCCCCTCATCCTCGCCTACACCGCCGTAACCCTCCTCGTCTCCGCCTTCTGCACCTTCCTCCTCCTCTGCGTCCGGCGCCGAGGCAGCGCCTACGCGCGGGCGACGACGCGCAGGCGGCTCGGCGAGGACGACGAGCGGGACTTTGGGATGGCGAAGTGGGGCGTTCGTAAGAAGCTTTCTGGGACGACGGTGGGGAGTAACGGGTCGTGGGAGGCGGGTGGCGGCGGCGGGTATGGGCATGAGAGGAGCGAGAGTGCGGGGAGTGCGAATGGGGTGCTGGGGATGGGGAGGGGGACGATGCCGGGGCCGCAGTATTTGATGAATATGCATCCTGGGGTGCCGGTTTACGTTAATGGGCAGAAGTAATGTGGGGGTTGCGGAGGGGTGGGTGCGGTCTTTCTTTTGGGTTTTGCGTTTGAGATACCATGGGATTTGGGGCGTTGGGTTGGGATGGGCATTGGGTGGCGCTTTTGATGGGTTTAGTTACGCATGATAATGGTGGTAATGAGGTGTGGGGATCTTCGACATGGGGTTGGGGTCTTGATGTTTGTGAGTGCGTGTCTGTAATAACGTTCTTTCCGAGGCTATCTAGAGCCGTGCTGGTGTGCTAGGCTGCGACAGCGTGAGGATGAATAACCATAATCCCACCATGACTTAACACAACCTCTGTGCTTGAGGGAACTATGGCAGGTGTTTGGCTTGGGTGGATGCGAGAAGCATGTGCGAAGGCAGATGAGTAGTTTTCTCCCGCTTTCGTGCAACGATCGCTCCCAATAAAGAATATGTAGTTTGGGGACGCGAAGGCCGCAGCTAACCTTAGATTAGAGTTCGAGCGACTTGCGATGTTGATGTTGATTGAAACCTTGTCCGGTAATGAAGAGACTGGGCTGATCCCGCGCTCACCTACAGTGCCAGTGTGGGGTCAACGCTCTCCGCGCATTGCAGATTGTTGAGCATCCGTAAAGAGGCAAAGAGGCTAGCAGTCCACAGGAAAGATAATGATGGCAACGTCAGACGCAGTGCAATGAGTAGCGGGGATCACATCATAGGCTAGATGCACGAAATGCTTTAAGCCTGGGTGATATGGCAGAATCAACGTACCATTAAAATCGACAGGATTGGTATGAATAATGTTGCGTTACACTAGATACACCTTATCGACGCTGTTAGTCGCCTCGTATTTCGTCGAAAATCTCACTTGCCACACGCTATCAGCAGCCATACCTCCGTTCACAACGCCAACACGTAACAATCAGCTTAAAACGAACTTTCCTTAACCGATCATCTCGAGTGCTGCCCTATAAGTATCTGCCCACCGCCGACCCACTACAGTCCTACCTTCTCATCACTTTTAGTGAGATCTCAAAGACTGCCTCCTGCTTCAATTTACATAAGAGGAACATATAGTAGCAAACGACACAGAGGACTACACAGGTAAGTAAAAACTAAGCCTAATACCAAATGGATAAGTAAATAATCTATGATAGCTACATCTCTTCCAGTCTTGACAGATTTGACAATAACACGCCATGGCAGACTGGAAGTGCTCGTGCGGCCACTGGGATACCGACGCTGAAAGCATCTGCGGTGGTTGCGGCGTTCGTGGGTAATGCTCATGACGAGTTGTGAGTCTGGGTCTACGGGTTGACACGTTCGTTCCGTTCGATATGATCGAGACAAAGCTATATTTTGAAGGGATACGGACTTTGACTTGTGCACTTGCGCTGAAATGTCAGTGAGTGATACTGTTGAGAGGTATATTCAGCAGGTTAGGATGACACACGTTGAAAACATCATAATGATCATATGAGAATGTCAATGATCATTATGATAAGCCACAACTCAAATGGCACGAGTATGACGAGCACCTTTTATCATTGAACTATATGTTCAAAGTCTAAACTTTATTGGTCAAGGGTCAACACAACTCGCTTTCACAAATGGAGAATATTCAGCTCGGATGTGCTCCGATAGCGTTGGTTGGGGGCTTAGCCGTATTACAGTGCGTTTGAGTAGAGCCCTATACACAGTACATAGAGCCTAAAACTGTACAAAGCCTTCAGCGAGTTTCAGGAACTATTGACGGCTACATCCTCGTCAATGATATTCTCATGCCTTAGGTCAGTTGACCTTCAACGTCCAAGAAAACCATTAACAGAAGTCTACTTTGGCTGACGTGTCTCTTGGAGGCCTCAATTGTTTATTGGTGTTTCAAACTCCGCGTCTCAGCCCTACCATACCCTCTAGCTCGCTTAAATTCTCGGCTCACCAGCTTTGCATGCAATAGCGACGGGACGTTCCGTTCCGCCTGTAACACCACACCCACACATCGTAGAACTCAAGAGTTGATGATTACACCATGCGCTACGCAAAGCAGCTACCGAACACCATTGGGTTCGTAAGCGACGATCTGTACGACCTCATCGGCGACTGCTACCAGCGCAGTTCATCAGCACAAGAATGGGAAATTCCTAATCTGTAAGTACAGCAGGTTGTCCAACTTCAAATAGCGTCGGTTCATTCAAAATTAGCTATAAACTACCTTATCTTGCATACATAAAATCGCTCTCCACCTCATGGAGGGCACTGCGATATCTCGCGGACTGGATGGAAGTCAGCACCACGACATCGCGTTGGTTTGAGATCAGAAATAGTCCTAAAGAACGTGAGAGACGTGCCAATAAGACTCAAGTTACCTTGATTGAGTATCCCTGTGAAGGAGTACCCGTCGTGGATTCAATCAACTCACCGACAAGGCTGAAGCAGGTCCTTGACACAACTCACTCTTCCAAACAAGCACCACTCAGAGTCTATCTCGTAGAAGACCTCTCGCAACAGGTCATTGAGCTGCTCGGCTCCCGCTTCGAACTCGATCCACTCTTCTTCCAGGCTCATATTGAAGATTACATCTGGCATAACACGCGGGACCCCTCAGCCTCGCCGACTAGTCTATCCTCGGACGTGAAACGCCGCAAGTGGTTTCAATTGCGCAACGTACGCTTTAGATACCACGACTCAGAGGAAGACTTTGATGCCTCCAGGGTGGACGCATATTCGTGGAACGTGCTTCGTCGGCCGGATAACGATGGCAATCATTGGTCTTATGCCGACAAACATGGAGCAGTTGTGTCGATGCTGCGGACTCGCAGCACGATCTGGATTGGTAAGGACTGCAGATACGATGATAGCATGGTTGGTATCGTGTTGCTGGACCCGACTGTCAGCCATGGTAGGCCGCTTTGGTACGATCGCACAAATTGGCTACCGATGCCTGGGATGAACGCAAAGGCGGTTCCTGATGCCAAACTCTCTGTTTCGTGGTACGCCGACATCGTGGAGATGACGAAATTGTTTCCGTGGTATGATAGCACCGAGGGGCGCTCAGATGCTCAAGTCATTGCCATGCCAACTTTGTACGCCGTGTGCGCGGAGTGGCTCGTCGTGTGCGACTATGTGAAAACACGACTGAGTCAAGTTGAGCGCGAGCTCGAGCTGCCAGAGGTGTTCCGCTCGCGTGGCGATGTCATCGATGACTCCCGCATGCGCTTGCATAATTGGCGCGGCGTGCTCCACGTCTTCATCGAGATGGTCAACGAAAGTCTGCAAATTGCGCTGCCTGCCGCAGAGCGATTGACTTCACTGCCGCCCAAATCGAACGCTGGAACCACCTTGCCACAGTCAGTGGATAGAGCCGATAGCTTGGAAGATGTCTCGTCGGATTTCCGTCGTGTGCTCGAGATGCTTTACAAACTTCAACAACACGTGGACCGACTGACCGGCGTCGTCACGTCCGAGATTTCCATCGAGGAGTCTAGACGCGCACTCAAGGAAGCTCACAACATGGCGCGGTTGACGTGGCTTGCGTCCATCTTCATCCCGATGACATTCATAACCGGCTTATTTAGCATGACGGAAAGTGTTGCGACGCTGAAGCAGACTTTTTGGATCTACTTTGCCATTGCAGTACCATTCACTGGGATCGTCATACGTATGGGTATGCTCAAGTGGCGAAAAATAAGGAAGCGATTTGAAGTAGCAACAGGCGGCGATAGCAAGAAGATGAATTGACTACTCTTGTATGATTAGTTTGGATGTATTTGAATGCAAATATACTCTTCCTTCCCGCCTTAAGTCTGAGACTTCAGGTGTCGATTAAGTGGTATGACAAGATGCGTCATGAGTTGTGGATGCTGGCGCTGTACTACTACTAGCCCTTGTGGCGTACCCAGGATTTGTCGTCATAGTTGTGGCTGACCGTCTAGTGTATTGACAGATCAAAAACAAACCGACTTTCCTGTTCTGCGTGCACTCTCCACGATTGTACGTACGCATTTCAGAATCAGAATATTGCCGCGATGGGTTGTGGCTCAAGCAAGAATAAAGGAGATGAGACAGAGATGTCGAGGCCGGCGCAGACCGGAGGAAGCGCGCCGCCAGGACCTGCGCATGCCGTCAGGAACGAGAGAGACGCGGTGCCCGGAGCTCAAGCTGCTGCGCAGCCTGGGTCGACAGAGAAGAAACCGACAAATCCGGATAATCCTATCGTGTTCTTTGATATAACTATTGGAGGTTAGTTGAGATTGTACCTGCGCTGTTCATATGGGTGCTGCATGACGCACATGCTGATTTGAAAACCACCATTACCATGCCGTTATCTCCAGCAATAGTGCTATTGAATTAGCATTTGTTCGTTCTCGCTAATAAGTTTGTTTAGGGCGCAACGTTGGCCGCATTCAGATGGAGTTGTACCTGGACGTTGTACCCGCAACTGCGGAGAACTTCCGCCGATTCTGTACCGGCGAGGCAGATGCTGGCGGCTACAAAGGCAGCACTTTCCATCGTGTGGTAAGCACGCCTATTTACATTTGATGAAATTCTATCTGATGCCTTTTTAGATCCCTTCATTTATGATCCAAGGGGGGGACTTTATGCATGGTGACGGAACCGGTAGTGCCACCATCTTTGGCAGCGAATCTTTCGACGACGAGAATTTCAACCTTAAACACACCCGTCCTGGACTTCTGAGCATGGCGAATTCTGGTCCGAATACTAATGGGTGCCAATTCTTTATCCTAACAGACATGACTCCCCATCTTGACGGAAAGCACGTGGTGTTCGGAGACGTGATTGATGGGATGAAAGTAGTGAGAGAAATTGAGAACACCCCGACGGGACCTGGGGATAGGCCGGTGAACGATGTTGTCATCAGCAACTGTGGACAGATATCCGGGGCAAAAGTGAATTGAGGTGGTGCTGGCGTACACGCGTAGGACATCAACTGGCAAGATAGAAACGTATCTTCTTAAAGGAACAAGACACCAGATCGGTGTATCTTTTTTTTTTCTTCATAATGTTAGTATTATAATATCTTAGGGCATCACAGGTTCACAGTACTAAAAGAATTCATATGTATCTGGATACCTACGGATCTAGTCGCCCATCTGTTCCGCACCGCGCTCTAAAAGTTAGCTAAACATCCGGCGCCATGAATCAGACCGTGCTAGACTCGACTCAAGGTGCTTCGCGAGAACAAAGAAATCGAAAGTCAAAGTGTTGGGCGCATGCTTAGTACTAGGAGAATCGGGAATGGGGAGCCGCATTCCAATGTTGTTGGAGCCGACCGCTTGACAAAGCGGATCAACATCATGCTATAAAGTAGTAAACGATCATGTTTATAAATGACACACTCGTTCTAACCATGGCCAAGAATCCACCTGACGAAAGGCTTGTCTACCTAGCTCTCCAAAGAGTCTTTTTGGGAAGCAATGCTGAGCTGCGTGATAAAAAGAAGGTTCGCAAACTTATTAAGAAGCATAAAAATGAAGTCGGCGTGCGAAGTTTGATTGAAGAGCACTCTATTGATAGTGTATGCAATGTATCGAAGTGCCTTTTGGAAGAGCGGATATTTGGGTCGACGCTGAAAGCCAAAATTCGCTTCCCTGAGGTCTTTGACGTATCTCCAGCCCAGACCGCTGAAAGAGCCATTTCCCAGTCAGAAGCAGCAAAGAACGAGGACGCCGCTATCGAACAGGTGATGGGAGGACAGAAAAATAAGGCTGCAGTGCAGGAGAGCAAAGTTGCTGAGACTCGTATGTTCCTTTAATATTGCTAGGCGTCAACAGTTGCTGATCCCTTGAAACAGAGTCTGAAGCCACAGTCAGCCAATCCCTGCAATTGCCATCCGCTGCAATATCGCTCTACCCCGTTTACTTACCCTTTGATGTTCAACATCGGCTGCTTGTGGGCGTCCAACAGAAACTTGAAGAAGCTTGTTATGCCTTCGCACAGGAAAAGCTTAGCGGAGTCTTACAAAGAGAGGGATGGGATTGTGCCGAGGCAGTTGAGCTCAATCGGTGGCCGAAGATTATTCTTACGTACCAAGAGGAACTTCGCCTAAACGATTCAAGGGACCTCACGAGACCGCTAACTGATCTCTTGAATTCAATTGCTCAGCTTCGACATGCTGCTGTTCACCGACTTCGACTGACGGCAGATAGAGTCTTGCAGTTCGTTATCGACGCTGAGTTGCTTGTCACCCTCCTTCGAAATGATGACTTCCTTTTCTCGATCTCAACGACACGGCGGCAAATCCAAAGCACAATCGAAGAGTTGGAGAGAAACAAGGACATGCTTGAACTCAGACAAGTTGAAATTAAGAAACGATTCGCAGCAAAGAGAGCCGAATTGGACTTGGAGGAACGTGAGGCTATCCATAGCATGGTAAAAGAGGACAAAGATTATACTTTCTTTGCGGGCATGAATCTGGAACAGGCACTACATGCACCTGCTACGGTTATCCATAGGCGAGTCTCCACAGGGGGTGGATCCTCTTCTGAAACAGACTTCGATGAGTGTAGCACAGATGAAGCTGTTGTCAACTTGGAATGTGTGGACTAGCACTATCTTGTGCATCGAGGAACCACGAGGCTTCATGGGAGCTGGCTTCGGGTGTCCAAGGCGGAGAACGTAGTAATCGAGTGATTCGACGGTTCGCTTCCTTTACTCTTGAAATTTACCTCACGACAACCAAAGCGAACCGATCTTGCCATAGTGCTTCACAATGGTGCTATAGATACGGCCCCATCTGCTCCTAGATCTCTCTTCTAGGCACTCTGGCACGTGGACACAAGCTAACCCACATTCGAACCAGATCTAGGGATGCTTTTTGGTCATGAGTTTCAGCGCACTCTTCCCGCCGAAGAGATAAGAATCTTGTGGTTGAATCTAGTACACACGGATGATGGATGATGAGCTGAATTGGCTTGGGTTTGAACTGGCAGAGGATGCCACTTCCCGAGACAGGTACGCCTTTCCACCATCTGCCACGAGCACCGCTAATCCGCAAGCTTTCCTACCGCTCGCGCACTGATCATGGATGAGCCTATAAGCCGGTCGTCGACGCATCTCGAGAACTTCGTCGAGCCGATGGCTGGATACTCCGACATAACGTTTGAATCGCTGGACGGTCTGCTGCCATCCAACCTAGAACCTATGCTCACTTTTCCTACACAATTCGAAGGTACGTCAATGGCGTAGATGCTTCGCGACTACAGCACGTACTATTCAAACGGCTAATCAAGGACAGATTTCCATGCAGCCCTGGAAGCGTGAGGTCGCGAGGCGAAAAACAACATTCGAGCAGTGTTGTTGGGACGATCATTACTGGGATCGATGGAAGTACTTTGAATCACTGTACATTGACGTAATAATTGATAATACGTACATATGTACCTGCTGTGAATTCTTCATGCCTCATATTAGGCTTGCAACATTTCCTCACTTTCCCAGAGGGCCTACCATGGAATTGTCTGTCCCTCATATGATGTGAAGGTCCCCGACGTCTTGTCACGAGTGGCTCGGTCGATCTGCGCTTAGGTTAAATGGACTGCACGTTTACCGCCGGTCCCAACTTACCACTTGTACGAGGCCCTTGACACTGTCCTCCAGCTTCAAAGGCGCGCCTTCCATGCCTACCGCGTCCGCCGCAAGCTGGCCCATGTCTGTCTGCACCCAGCCAGGGCTGAGCGCGACCGCCGTCAACCACTCGTTTTCGAAGTGTATCTTGCGGGTCAGGTAGTTGAGTGCTGCCTTAGACACGCCGTAGGGGAACCACGGCCCAGGAGCATATTCCATGACCCCGAGGCTTCCCAGGTTGCTTGACATGGTGAAAAACTTGGGCGCATTCGATTTGCGCAGCAAGGGCTCCGTGGCTTGGAACAAGGTCAGGACGCCGATCAAATTGACGTTGAGATGGTTCCGGACGTTGTCGGGAGAGCTGTCGAGAACGGGTGCTACACGTTCGCCATGTCCCGCGTTGGCAATCACTACGTCCAGCCTGTCGACGCCATGCTTGGTCTGCAGCTCGGCGACGGCTGCTTTGGCGTCCTCGTCGGTGGCACTGTCGATCTTGACGACCACGAGCTTGCTCCCTTGCGCTGTGGATGCATTGCTCAGCTGCTGAGAAGCCTCTGCGGCGGGGTCTCGGATGCCAGCAACGACGGTGGTGTTGCTTCGGGCGAGGAACTGCTCGAGGAGTGCTCGGCCAATTCCTGGGGAGGTCAGCATTATACTGAACGCGGCATACCTCGTACCTCGGTTAGGGCCAGTAATCAAAACAGTGATATTATCTGCCATGGCTCTGAACTGCGTTCGTACAAACTGCCCTCGTGGTAAAAGGCCGAATATATTTCATCACCTCAGTGGCCGCGCCGCAGTGGTGCTTGGCCGAGAAGTCTCCGCGCCTCAACATCGGCTGCGGCAAAGCAGACACTTCCACGACGATAGCGCAGCCGCCTTTTCGGCCTGCAGCAAAATCGTTGCGACTTGTACCCGGCGCGCCTGAGACATACTATGGTGCATGTTTCACGACTACAAAGTCCGGGTCCGGTGACGAGCATACAGGGGAGACTACCTGACAATCAATCTTCCTACCCCCCACCGTAGAGTTAGTGGTTTCCCGGATGGGCTGGATCATGCAAACGGTGTTCACGTGCAAAGGACAGGAATGGGCTATCTGGATCACAACGCTCGAGAGATAACCATTACCAACGAATCGGCGAGCTCATACTGGTGGCCTGTTCCGTTTCCAACAGCGTGGGCATAATATCATGGGGCAATTCGACATTTTGGCAAACTTCCGTCCTAGGTAAAAGTCAAGCAGGCAGCTCCGCAACCCGTTTGTACGTCGCAGAGGCACAAATCTCGACACAAGGGGCAATATCATCCGATAAGGGGCACGTAACAAATTAATTAGAGCACGGCTGTAAATTCCGCCGTACAGAATCGTTGCCGGTGTATCGAGAGGCTCTTAAAAGGCACTCCAATTGCGTGGTTAGACTAATTCATCAAAATCATAGCTACGAGCTGAACGTTTGAAGGCTTTTGCATGGCTATGGCGAACGGCCTGATGTGAGCTGCGTTTGGCAAAACTTATAGGGCTAGATATAGAAGAGTAAACTTGCTACGCCGAGTACGGCTGGAATGATGGTTCTCGGTCGAGCTTTGTGCGCGGGATGGTTAAGCGGTGAAGGATTTCCCTACCCCACCTGATGCGAAAAGCGGTGTAATCTACATCTATATAAGCAAATTTGCAACCTGCTATCGTTTTTTATCAACTTCTCACATCCATGAGGCTTTCCTCGATTCAATCTCTGTTTCCTCCACCGGAAGAGTCAGTCTGTTTAACATCCTACAACCTTTCACTGCCGATATGCCTAAAACCTTCCTCGACCTCCCTAGCGAAATTCGCAACGACATATATGAGCGACTCTTGGTGTTCAAAGGTACTATTTCATGTTCGAGAGATGCATGGGAAGGCATTGCCCACGCCGGCATGCTCACCTCAGGGCTTCTTCTTGCGAGTAAAAAGGTCTCATCTGAAGCGACCTCGATCCTCTACGCCCAGAATTACTTCGACTTCAAGGACTGTGCCTCCGAGGAATTAGAGTCATTTCTAAAGCAAATCGGAGAAGCCAACGCGAGGTTTATCCGACACATCATCATCGACTTTCCCGGATTCTGCTGTCCCGACCGGAAAGATGTCGCTGTTGAACCTGAGAGCGCTGTCTTTCTTGAGATGATCCGAGCACGCTGTTTCAATTTGAAAACAATAACCACATCGCTATACAGCACAAATGCGATGCAGCTGAGGACTGATGCAATCGACTGTCCAAATTTTGTCACTAAAGCTATTGCACTGGCCAACTATCGCTTTAGATCCATTCCCTCGCTTCAAGAGGTCGTCGTCAAAGTATACGAGGATGACCCAATGAATTGGATCAAGAAGGAAATGGAAGATCTTGGTTGGACGCTCAGCCAAACGGAACGTTTGGAGTATTCTGATTCTGACCTGGTTGATGGAGACAGCGACGAGGATATTTATGACTACGATGATACTTTCTATGACGATGACGAATTCGACACTTATTGAGTGCTGTTGTTCCCGGTTCAGACCCTCTTTTTAGCAAATATATGGGTGTTACTAATCCAGCTCTTTGAATCCCTCGTTATCCTCGATACGACTTCGAGGCGCCTGGCCCCAACTTGATAGGTGCAGGTGGCTACAAGGCCGGCCCCCAAACGCTTAGCGCCCTGACGTCACAACTGATGCCTGCCCCAGCTACTTACAAAAAAGTGGTGTTGAGCCAAACAACATCTCATCATCTGACACATTCGTGATGTCCGGTGCCGAGGATGCTCCAACGACGCCAAGTACTGACGGAGAGGCTCTCGCAACACCTGGCAGTCCCGAAGTAGCTCCTAGTTCGATAGAGAAAGAGGCAACCACCCGGAAGCCACGAACACTTCCACAATCCGACTGGCACTTCGCTTTTGGACCTGAGAAATGGTACTGGGTGCGCATCGGCGGCGCTTGGAGATTCGTATGGTCAAACAACTGTGACTGGAACGACATAGGCATACGAGACCCTTCGTGGGTAGCTTTTAAGCACACCAATGGCTTCTTGATCGGCGGCGAAGACGAAGATGGAGAACCTAAAATTGTTCATAATTGGAATAATGGTTACAGTAAGCTAAATTTGAAGATGTGAGGACTGCACTAATGATATTAAGTGGTCCGAGCTGATGAGGTCGATGACTGTAAGTGAGCATGGGTCCGTGACCGATTCGATGCATCTCTGATAATCTAGTCGTGAAATCTCGGGACGCTTACGAATATCTTCACGAATGGCTGGATAAGAAGCAGCTGGAAGACACGTCTCTAAGTATCGGCCCGAAGGGCAGCTACTTCGCTCGTTGTGGGTCGACGTGGATCTCTCATGGACTTCCGAAAGATCTGATGACCAAATTGGAGCGCAACAAGGACGAGTTCACGCCAGTTCATGTTGCCCTCGGACTGCACGGCTCCTGGATTGTGCTCTGGTCTGATGGCGATCTATCATGGAAGCTGAAGAACTCGTATCCTGAACTTGCCCAGGGTAATGCACTTACTGGTGGAGTTGGGCAGGTCCTTTTTGTAGCACTGAATCCATATGAACATGATGGCTATTTCGTCGCAGGCGAGAATGGATGTTCCTTCAACGCGAACCTGTCGTCGAAGAAAGACTGCAGAGAGCTTCAGAAGATGGTGGATGATTACATGCGGATGCGAGCAAAGCGTGACAATGCGACCTTCAACTACCCTGTCAGGATCGATGGAGTGACACAAAATGTATATGTCACACCGAATACATACGAGACACGAGCAGGCGACTCGATTTTAGAAACCTGGAGACAGAGGCGACATATGCTTTTAAGGAAGGACAATGTGGCCGTAATCGGGGCGGCAGCTGTGGCTACAGGTGTCGTCTCTAGGTTATCGGGAGCAAGCCCACTGAGAACGATGGGTATGGCAGCAGCAACTGGGGTGGGATGGAGCATTGCACTGTTCTATGGAATACGGGATGGGCTTCGGTCTTCACAATGAACGTGTCTCCATTGTCTGTTGTAACCATGTCAAATTGTCACAAACCCACACATGTACCTGTGGCTTTCATAGTATCGTGGAAAGCATGATGCGTAACTTGACTTCATTGACTATAGATAACCTAAGCCAAGTTCCTTACGCGGGCTTGCCAGCCTTGATCAACGCACTCAAAGTCGCGTTCGCCTTCGTGTAGGCTTGGAAATTTGAAGGATACTTCTCAACAAGCAGATCGCTCACAATCCTCGCAAACACAACACCTCCCCACGTATTCAGATGGGTCCAATCATCAGAAGCGAGGTTGTACTTGCTCGCGGCCGTCTTACCGATGGCGTTGACGTAGTTCTCGCTCGCAATGTTGAGGTCAATGTACTTGATGTTGTTAGTAGTAGCAACCTGGATGGTGATGTTGCGCTGCGTGGCGAGGTTCTCGGCTACCTTGCCGTCAGATTGGAAATTGCGGCGTGTCAGAGGCGTGACGAGAATGGGCTGGCCACCCGCGCTGGTGACTTCCTGAGCAAATTTCAAGAGGTTGGCTTTGTATTGGTCGAGAGTGACGCCAGAGGTCTCCTTTTGATCGTTGTGGCCAAACTATCGGGTTTAATAGTCTATTCAATGCGTTTTACTAATGGCATTACCTGGATGGTAGTGTATACATCGTAGCTCGACTTGTACGTTCCGATGTCCTTAATCACCTTGGCCCAGTCGCCGCCGGCACGGAATGAAGCAGTCGTAGCTCCGCTGTGGCCATAGTTGTGACCGGAAGAGCCTGAAGCGACGGTCGTGCTCAGGAAGCCATCTCCCCAGCCACCATTGGGTGCAGTTGTCGAGTCGCCAGCAAGAAGCCAGTAGATAGGCTTAGCTGCACGCTCGAGAAGAGGCGATGCTAGCGCAGTCGAAAGGAGCAACGATGAAGCGAGAACGCGCATGGTGAGCGGGATTCAGTAAAAGTAGCGGGGCTCTTCTGGCACAACGGTGTCCATGATCGTGTCCATCTTCACCTATATATGCGTCCACAGACTCGTATCTAAATTCGTATTGCGTTAAGTTTACCTTGATACACCGACTGCAATTCGGGGTGTACCACACCGCGAAATTGACGAGCGTTGAACAGTCCCAGGAACTTCCGTGAATCGGAGGGATGTTTAGTCTGACCACGTGGTTGCGCACTCATATAAACTGGCCTAAAGTAGAATGCGATTGCCGGTAGCGCATTCGCTAGTCTGTGGGGATAGATCGATGCGCAGGGTTTTCGCTACAAATTATCCCGATAGGACTCTTATACCCCAGAGGCTAAACTGCAACAGGAGGTCCATCCGCCGGACAGATGGCAATGCTCAGAAAAAAAGGATCTTATAGGGAACATTGGGCATTGAGTGAGACCGCTGCACCGGGAATAGGGATAGATCATGCGTGTCGCAATATAATGTATCCTCCTGGAGAAGAATGGCTTGTAATCTTTTGGAACTCATAGTCCCATTTCTATTTGTATACCTACGTCCTCTAAACTTCAACTAACATATCTAAGCGCGTATTGAGGCGTAGGATCGTATTTCTATAGCGCGGTATCATCTAGTGAGGTCTATCAAGCGACATATCTCGATGATCGATAAGCCTCAAACCAAGGCGATGGCAGATATCTCCATTCTGAGACGCGAAGGATCATGTGTCTGCATACATCATGAATTTTCCATTTGCCAGCAATGCCCTAAGTACTGCCAGGCTATCATATGACCCTCATGTTGTCACGCCCGATTTGATCTCCTCTCCTGTCTTTGTTCGCTGCTCCAATCCATAGTCTGTATCCAACTTTGAGCGCAGAGGAACATGCTTCTCTACAAAAACCAACAACATTGCCACGGCAGCAAAGATAGTGGCTGCAATCCATCCCACTCTCAAGCTCTTCGTATAGACATCAATAACCTCTGTCCGCAGCTCTTGTGGCAGTGTCCGCATGAATTCGCTGCTCACGTACTGATATGCTTTGCCTTGACCGAGGCTCTCCCGTAGTGTGATCTCACTGATCTGTCCTGAATATCTATCAAAAGAGGCGTTGAATATGACGGCGGAGATAGTCACACCCCATATGTAGCCGAAGCTACGCAAGAATGAGTACATTCCTGTAGCAAGTGCTACGTCTTTCTCGGGAAGGGATCCGAGGATTGCGGGAAGCATTGTAGGCAGCACGGAGCCAAGACCGACCGCGTTGATCGCAATCAGAACCACCCATATGACTGTCCTTGTATCTGAACGAAGTAGGACGTTGAGGCCACATCCTAATGTCAGAAGCGCAAACCCAACGAATTGATAAGGCCGAAAGAGTCCAGTCTTGGAGACTAAGCTCCCAGCAATTCCAGCCGCGGGGATCAGAAACGCTTCATAGGCTAGGTAGTTTACTCCTGCCTTCATAGGTGAGGCGAGGAGAACACCCTGGAAGTAGGTTGGCCATCCGAATGCAATACAAGTGGTGATCATCGAATGAAAGAAATTGATCGCAAAGCCTGCAACTGAGGTTCTATTGCCAAAAAGATCGCTCGGGACCGCCGGATTGTGACAGAACCTCCACTCGTAGATGTGAAAAGCGGCCCATCCGACTGTACCAAGCACCATTGGGAGGATAGCATGCCAAGAACTCCATGCGTACATAGTTCCACCAAAGATCAGGCCGATCAGTAGCGATGTAAGCGAGCTAGCGAACAATATTGCTCCAAACCAGTCGACTCGCGAGGCTGATTCGTCCGACGCCGCCTTGTTGTTTCGCAATCGCATCAAAAATGCCATCACAACGAAGACACCTGCAGCTATCGGCATGTTCATCCAGAATATCCATCGCCAATTCCGATCTGCAATTACTCCTCCAAGGGGTGGACCGGCGATAGCTCCAACAGCCGCCGTGGACAGGACGATAGACAAATACTTGCCGCGCTCATGAACAGATAGTATGTCGCAAACGATGACTTCCATGAGTAGCAGGATACCACCACCTCCAAGGCCCTGAACGGTGCGCCCTGCGATAAGTGCTGCAGCGGATCGAGCCCATCCCGTTATAGCACCTCCCAGGAAAAAAATTGCGATCGAAGTAAGAACGGGCGTCTTACGCCCATAGATATTGGAAAGCTGTGCGCAGAGCGGTTGGAAGATGGTCCCTGCAAGCCAAAAAGAGTTCGCGACCCAGATGAACTCGTCCCCGACGTGGAGATCGCTGACGATGTGTGGAAGAGCGATGACAACAGCAGTACCATCTAGTGATACAAGCAAGGCGAGGAAACAGCATGATAGGAAGACGGTCCAGAACCTCCAGTCTTTGGGCGTTGTTCGTTCATCGTTAGGTTCTTCTGGCAAGGCCGTCAATCCTTCATGCTGCCATTTCTGTAGCAGCTTTGAGGTCATGGAGATATTGTTATTGTATTGGACCGTTCAGGAGACTCGCATTGGGGTTAATCGTGGGAAATGACTGTGTTCCGTACTTTGTTCACGCTGACCTCGTATGGTTGAAGGAAGGCTAGTTTACAGTCACATGGGTGCAATGGCGATACAAGACACTGTTGTCACATGCTCTCCTGAGCTGACGAGCAGCCGCAATATCGAATGGCAAGATCTTAGCTCTGCATGCAAGCGAGTGACGCGTGTTTCTTTATTTTAGACATCATACCTATGGATGTTCGGACCCAATCAGGCTGATTTTGTATGGAACCATGCAATCGTTCTATGGATTCCCTCGTCAGTCGATACAAGTGGGGCGTATCCCAATCGCTCTCGGGCCTTGTTAATATTCCACCATGCTCCATACCTCATGTACTGCAAATGGTGGCGGCTTAGCCCCGGAGACTTGCGGCCCAATGTAAAGGCAAAGCACAATGCCTCGCACATTACTGCTAGAGCAACGACAGGCCACCAAGGGATAACAGTAGGCCTGTCTAGGCGTGCGCAATGCTTGTCTCCTGCAGCAGACCAGAGTTTGCGTGCGAAATCCCAGAACTTTACTGGCTCACCATCGGTGATGAAGAACGCCTCGCCGTCCACGCGTTTCTCATCGCTCCGTGCCGTATCGAGTAGTGCTTTTGTGGCTAAGACATGCGCATGTGCGGCGCTCTCCACATAGACCCACTCGTGCAGGGGCTTGTTGTCCCCGAGTTGCAACCTCGTAATCAATGTGTTCGTTCCTTCGAGCAGCCCGGGCGTTATACTCCCGTCCCGGGGACCATAGATGCCAGGCATACGCAGCACGGATGTAAGCAGGGACCCATGGAAGTCTTTGCCCGAAACAGTTTCAGCCCGGTCCAATCCACTAGTGTTCGATTGTAGAACGAGTTTCTCGGAGATAGCTTTTGCTTTGCTGTATCCCGTGGGAGCAGATTCAAGGGAGTGCAGTATCGCATCTTCTTCCGCCAATGGTGTTTTGCATGATCCCGACGTATTTGCGACTGCTTCGGCCGAGCTCGAATAGACGAACGCCTTTACCGTGTCAGCATCTTGCGCTGTGCTGATCAGGTTCTTGGTCGCTTCTAGATCCTTCTTTTGCGCTGACCACGGGCTCATAGGCCCTGCAGTGACAGTGTGAATGATGGCCCTGGGCTTGACGTCGTCGATAAGGGTTCCAATAGCTTCAGCGTTGGTCAAATCGCAAACTACGTAGTTTGCACCTGGATTGCGATACTTTGTTGGATTGCGGCTAGCGGCAACGACCACCAAGTGCTGGGCGACCAGGGCGTCGACGATGTGGGAGCCAAGAAAGCCGCATCCGCCGGTGACAAGGATCGGACATCTGGCGCCGTCTTCGATGACCATTGAAAGATGTGGCGAGAACGGTCGCAGTTGCTAAGCCGATGGAAAGAATGCTTGATGCTTGATGGATTCGGAATGTCGTGAACGTGGGCAGGAGAGAGACACCCAAACCGGCTTCAAAAGTGGGTATTGTTGCTTTGAGGCGTAGCAGCCTGTCAACCCATAGAATCGCGCACCGCGAACAAGGCCAATGATAGGAAGAACTAGACTGCTAGAAGTCAAGTGGATGAGAGTGGCGAGCCGAAAGCGCAGGCAAATGTTAGCATTCATCATGTCGCAATAAATAGATTGCCTCGTTTAAGGAACGATGTAGAGTTGTAGTGTCCAGGTAAGCGGGTTCATGGGAGGCGTTGTGGGGGCGATAAGCCACCTGGCACCATGGTGCGCCGTGCGCCTTTCCACCACGACTTCAGGAATCTATCGGCATCGCGAACTTGATGTGGAAGGCGCTCCTCAAAGCTCAGTTCACCTTCAGGGTGAGATGGCTAAGCTATGGCTCAAGCGCAGGTGCGCAAGAGCTCCCGCTGCACGTGCGGGCCCTTCAAGTAGACGATGTGCTCAAAACTCACTTTCCATCCTGAACGCCGCCAAGCCTCTCCAACATCATGGCCATTTTGTCCTTCGCCATGAACGGTCATCTCTCAGCGTTGAATACCGAGAGTGATGCGAACTCCTCTTTCTCCGCCGTTAGCTATGGGAACTACACAAGCTCAAGAGTCGTCAGCGACCAGACAGTCGGATATGTGAAAGATGCAGTGCTGTACTCCGCACTAGCCTCAACTGTTGCTCTTCTATACTATGGAATGGGGATTGTCTCATACCTCGTCGCAGAAAGAGCACATTCAAGAGGAAAGCATGTTCAAACTCCAGTTATCCCACACATGATTCCGTTCATTGGAACCATACACGGCCTGCTTCCTTGGAACCCTTTGAAGTTCATTCTAAGAACCTCGTGAGTGATCCTCAGGGCCATAGCCCATCGCATCTTCTTATTAATTGTAGATTTCTGTCGGATCGCTTTCATCCTGTCCGTTTAAGGCTTCTTGGCCACAACATCCACCTCAACCAAGGCCCCGCCAACGTCAATGCACTATTCAGGAACAAGCACCTCTCTGGGTATTTCATGTACTCGGACGTTCTTTACCGCTGTTTTGGACTGCCCAAGAAGGCTCTGCACGTTTACAAAGCAGACACCACCGGCCCGTTCTCGACCGACAATGTGAGCGTAGAGCCTCGGAATCGGGTCGAGCAGCGCACCTTCCGCTCATATCACCAGTTTTTAGTCGGGTCGGGATTACCGGCTTTCTGTCAAAGATTTCAAGCAAATATTGAGAAGCGCTTCGTATCGTTGAGTGCCGCACAATCAGACCACTGGAGTTCCTACGGAGATCTCGAGGAGCTTTTCTCACACACTCTTCTTGCACCGGCTGTCATTGACTCCATCGTTGGGCCCAAACTGCTTCAAGCTCACCCCAACTTCTTGGCAGACCTCTCGACTCTGGACGAGAATTTCCTTGGATTGATGAGCCGCTTGCCCAAGTTTCTGTTCAGACGCGGCTTTAGCGCTCAGGATCGTTGTCTCAGAGCCGTCAAGGACTGGCACAACTGGGCAAGAACGAATCCCGATGTTGGCGCGACGGTCTCTGATTCGGAGGATGATACCGCTTGGGGATCAAAATTCATCAGAGATCGACAATTTCTCTTTTTAGAGATGGACGGTCAGGACCATGACTCTACAGCATCTCAAGACCTCGGTGTACTCTGGGCAGCTTATCACAACACAGTGGCCTCAGTCTTCTGGCTTATTGTGGATGTGTTTCGCCACCCCGAGATCCTTGAACAAGTTCGAAAAGAAGCACAAAGCTGTATCATAGGCTACGACGGTAGATCCCCCAGATTTGACGTGGATCGTCTCCTCCACCTACCATGGGTGCAAGCAGTCTATGCGGAAAATCTACGACTCCGTATTCATGGGACAATCCTCCGGAAACCTTCCCAAGACCTTACTTTGAATGGCTGGGTTGTACTAAAAAACGAGGTCATCGTCACGTGTTCGACAACAGCACATATGAATCCCAGCTTATGGGCATCGGAGGCACGTGGCTCTCATCCGGTTTTCGAATTCCATCCGAGTAGATGGCTTAGACACGACGAGCAAAACGAGAAGTCCCACTTCTCCTTTGACGGTACCGAAGGCTCTTGGATACCCTTTGGAGCTGGTGTTCACGCCTGCCCTGGTCGCATTTTCTCAAAGTACCAAACTATCCTCACGCTCGCCATTTTCGTGACCATGTTTGATCTCGAAGTTACAGCGAGTGAAAAGGACCTCCATATGAGCCCTAACAGATTTGGATTTGGCATCTTGGGACCTGTGGGCAAGATTTCTTATCGCATTCGAGCTTCTGCTGTATAGGCAGTTCAATGTTCTATGAGAACAGCGGCGATCACCATGATTGTATTTTATTCAGATTGCTCACCCGCATATTTCACGTTGCGGCAATTGAACTCGAGAGTGAATAAAACTTACCACTACGGTTGATCGTGTACTCGGGCGTACAGTGAGCTCGTAATCAGCAACTTCGGCATCAATTATCACTTATTACCACTTAGGGTTAGCGCAGCTTCTGTCTCCATCAGAGTATCCACGATCGGTCCCAAGGGAGAATATCTGGTTGATATGATGGTGTGCGAAAGCATAGCCACGTGAGTAATGTTACATGGGGATTCTTGGTGCCCCTCAGTGCATGGTCTATAAGCCCGGGTAGCGTCGCGTGATATTGCGAAACAAACTTCATGTATTGGACGTGGGGGTGGCTTGTATCTGCGAACTTCAGATGACGCGTTCAATGGTGCTTTAGAATTTTCCCTGCGCGTGCTGACCACCCCAAGCATATCAGTACGGCACGCAAACGCCACTTTCTTTAGCCTACTAGGTACATCCTGCGGGTAAGCAGCCCTGCTGGACCTCAAATGGGCCACGAAAACGGTAAGGTCAAGTATTATCTATCCGGGGCTGAGTTCGGTCTTGTAGAACGTCCAAACGAGGTCGAATCCTCCGGCCACGCTAGATACACTTACTTTCTAGAGTGTGTACGAACTAGAACACCGATTTCATGTGCCATGATATTACCCAGACGCTCCTTCCGCTTCTGCTTCTCATCATCTATCACTGTCAATAGTCCAAAGTCCAATCATGGCATTCACATCCTCCAGCAATTGAGACTATTCTCTTGGCTTTGCCAGAGGAGCTCCCCCCAAATCCAGCGAGGGAGGAGATGATTTCGCATGCCGGCAAGATTGACAAATTGCCCGCACAGGTAATGAAACATTTCGAAGGCCCTTACGCAGTCAGCTGATCTTTCCCATAGATACTCATCGGCTTCTTCGCGGCAATCGCCATCCTTGGTGTTGCTCTACGCATTATCATCCAAGTTCGCAATCGCGGCAAACTCTTCATCGATGACTACCTTGTTCTCTTCGCAACATGCACGCTCATCGTGGAAACCGGGCTCCTGTACAGCATGTGCGATCGACTGTGGATCGTCATGTGTCTTTCCGAAAACCCACTACAAAACATCTTTCTTTTCGCACGCTCCGATATAATGCCTTTGTTGAACTTCATGAACTGGAATAACGTCTATCTAGTATTCGCATGGACCACGAATTACACCATCAAAATGTCCTTTCTGGCGTTCTTCCGGCTGCTGGTGAAGAATGTCAGTAAGAGCTTGAATGTTTATTGGTGGGCTGTTTTCTGTGTCACGTTATCATCGTGGCTGTTTAACATGCTGGAATCTTTCATTATCTGCGGTGTTGGTCACTCCAGTGAGTATTTCACAGTCATGCAGTGGAGGTATTCAATTGACCATTAGTCACAGTGAAATGTTTCCCATACCCAGTGCACAACCTTGAAATCGGGTACTCGAGCACTGCCGCGGATTTCTTCACCGATTTACTCAGTAAGTGAACCAAAATTCAAACGAAGCATGTACTAATGAAAGTAAGTCGTTTCTATTCCTATCCTGCTACTTCGAAAGTCGCAGCTGCGCTTCGGCCAGAAAGTCCGCATCCTAGTCTTCCTATGCTTGAGTGTCTTCATGATCGCCTTCGCACTTGCGCGTCTTTTCGGTGGCCTTTACCGCGACAGTTTCGGAGTGCTCACTCTTAGCGTAACATGGACTCATACCTGGCTGCATTTCGAAAGTAGCGTAGCAGTGCTAATGGGCGGCATCACAGCCTTCCGTACCGTGTTTGCCGGACAGGTTCGCGAGGCGGGAAAACGTCACAATTCTTCTTCGACGATTTACAAGCGCATCCGGAGCATCTTCCGCAGGACGCCTTCTGAGACCGACTCGGGAGTGGAAGAGAAGCTGAACAAGAACCGTGGCTTCTTAGCCGGACCTCACACTGGAGCTTCGATCAAGGGAATGCGCACTTTCATCCGAAGAATAGGGAGGGAGCCAGTAAATACTACAATGGAAGATTCAGTGATGGACTCCCAATATGATCCTTTGGAGAGCTATCACGCCTTCAGAAGAGATGCGGATGCGAACGTGCCGAGAGCCGGCTCTAACGACGATTCATTCAAGAACAGCGCCGACATCGACGTGAGTATCATTTTGCGACCAGTAATTAGGGCGCTACTAATTTGAGCAGATTTTCGAATTGACACGCCCATTGCCAGTACTTCAGATACATAACATGGTCTGAACCGGTGAACGATATCATTCGTTTGCAGCAATTCAGTATAAGTATTGATGTTTGAAGCAGTCATCGGGCGGAGGCTTTAGTGATCGAAGCCTGTCATTGTTCTAGAAGATATGTATACTATGACAGAAATATGAATATCAAATGAAAGTAACATCTGCACCTATGTGATTTGATTTGATAAAATGCTGTCGGCATAATGACCGTGATGACTTCGAAATCGTGGAACTCACATGTGTTCAGATCAATAGCAGTTGCCTCATCTTTCTGGAGATTCAGCAAGATGCCTCACTAGGTTCTGGCTTCATTGTGGTGACCTCATCAACAAGTTCAACGCTCGTATCGTCAATCTAATCGTCACAAATTGCTTGATTGTCCACCTACTTTGTGGCGTACGTCGGGCCAAAGAGGGTAGTTACGACGCAGCGTTATAGCTGCTGTGCGGCGCCACACATATGTATGGTACCGCAGGAGCAGCTGAACCTGCACAATTGGCGCCAATCTTGTGTTCCACAGCATCTGCAGGTTTTCAATTGTCGTCCTAGTCCGATGCTATGGGGGCGGAGATAAACGAGCGATAAACGAGCTTTTAGTTTACGTCCTTCCCACCGAATTAACGCCAGTTTCAGCCCGAGGCCCATGCACCTTACATGCAGGTGCGGATCCACCCGCTCCATTTGTATCCGCCACTATGTCAGCGCTAAATCCTTTGAAGAGAGGTCTCCCACTCTCGTGTCGCGAGATGGTCATTGGGTTTATTAACCTTGATCGCGCAGAAATGTGCAACATCTAATTTTGGGTACACCCGCGAAGCCGCGTATTGTACTGGGCCCGAAATTCAGACGGATGTGACCGCAGAGGTCGCGTAGGCGGAGTAGAAGGAGTAGCATGTTGAACGAGTGAACGAGACCATTCGATCCTGCATTAGCTTTGCCCTTGTCTTTTCATTCATTTGTCGTTACGATCAACAGGTGCACCCTCACGGTTCCATCCTATGTCGACCTTCTTCCAGCTCACTTCCTTTCAACAAGCGAGTACATGACTCATTACACTTGATTGAGTTTCGAGCTTGAAAGTCTTCCAAAAACTGAACAGTCATGGCCAACATGAAGGTTGTCTACTTGGTGCCATTTCTATTGGGCTTGGGTTACTTTTGTTGCAGACTATATGCACATCGTTCCCGTATTGATAGTCTTCGGAGACAAGGCATGGTAAGCAGCGTGACCACTCTCGATACTGCTACCTCTGATATGGAAACAGCCTATGCCGCCGTGGAGCTGGGCAATTGGACATATTGGGCTGCTCTACGCCTACACTCGCTCACTCCCGGCCTTTGCCAATGTCAATCTCGTCTTTCCAGAGATTGCTGCATCTTTCGCTGACACGGAGATGTTCCTCATTGACCTATGGCCAGTCGCCGAAACAATGCTTATCGTCTTCAATCCCGAAGCTGCCATGCAAGTGGCTCAGAAGATGAACCTTCCCAAGGCAGCTTTTAATCATGTGATTACTGCACCCATTACGGGTGGGCCGAGCATGTTGAGTATGAATGGATCACAGTGGAAGACATGGAGGTCGTTGTTCAATCCGGGGTTCAGCAACGCAATGATGGTCGAGCAAACTCCACAAATTGTGGATTCTGTGTCTGTCTTTTGTAATAAGTTGGGTAAAATACCAAAGAAGGGTGTTTTCAGGCTTGATGATTTGACCACGAGACTGACATTTGATATCATCATGAAAGTTACTTTGTGAGTATCACGATCTTAGGAATGGTTGAAGTCCTGATGATGCGATACAGAAATGCAGATGCTGACCATCAAAGCGCGGATCACCCCCTCGCATATGCCTTGGACATGATCACCAAGTGGCATTCAGTGTGGGATGTGCGCGTGATTCTGAACCCGTTGAGACCACTTATTCATGCATACTACGGGAACGTAATCAAGACATACATCCGCAAACAGCTCCAGGCCCGATTTCAAGAAGTAAAGAAAGAACATTCAAATCCTACGTCTCTCGCATTCAGTCGCGCAAAGTCTGTGATGACCCTCGCAATAGAGGGCTATCTAGCCTCTCAGACCAAGCCCACAGCGCAGACTTTAGACGACGACTTTGCAAAGATGGCATCCCACCAGATCCGCTTATTTCTCTTTGCCGGAAATGATACTACCTCAAGCACTATCGTATTTACCTACCATCTACTGTCAAAACATCCAGATGCGCTCGCCAGAATGCAACGGGAACATGACGAAATATTCGGTCGGGAGCCAGCACAGGCAGGTGACCGGATTAAAGAGATGCCAGCCTTATTGAACGCCTGTCCATATACCCTTGCCATAATCAAAGAGACGCTGCGTTTATACGCACCAGCTGCCACCATGCGTCAGGGCCAAACCGGGTCGCAACTGCAAGCACGAAACGGTGTGTCGATCCCTACCGACAATCTAGCAATTCTAGTTACACCGTACCCAGTACATCGAAATCCCCGAGTTTGGCCGCAGCCGGAAGCCTTTCTGCCAGAACGCTGGCTTGTGGGTCCAGAACATGCGCTTTACCCGCCTCCGGGGGCATACCGCCCCTTCGAACTAGGGCCTCGGAACTGCATTGGTCAAAGTTTGACGATCAATGAGATCAAGGTGGTGTTGATCATGACCGCGAGGACCTTTACAATCACACCAGCATACGAAGAATTTGATAGAGTTACAGAGATCATGAACGCAGGGTCGATTTCAAGCTATATGAAGAGATTCGGCAAAGCAGTGTGCGGAGAGCCAATAATGACCTGGAAGGGAGATAGGGCTTATCCAACGGACAAGGCGGGGGCACATCCTTCTGATGGGTATCCATGTCGCGTCGAGCTTTTATCTTAGGCTAGTCAAATCAAAAACACGCTGTGACGCGCTGTTCGATAGTCAATTTGTTCCAATGTGATATTCTCGCTTTCTGATTTCCTGGCGTCCGCTGCTCAGACTGTTCGGGATGCTCTTGTTTGACTGCTATGGAATGAGACACAAGTCAAGCAATACGAGTCCTAGGACTCTGCCTTTGGATTTCCCACTACTTTGTGCCGCAGTGGCGGTAGAGTTCACATAGTCCTTCAGTATGCGATGTTCCAACCCAATTAAGTAACTGTCAATTCCATTTTCTACACATCTAACAACTACCAGCTAACTATCCCCGCTGCCACTCTTGACTATCTTAACCTCTTCCCCTCAAGCCGCCGTATAAAACCCAATTAGAGTCATCGTCACATCATCAAAGCTCACCGTCCTTGGATTTACGTTCGCCTGCGCACAACTTCCATACACTGTAAGCGCCGCCGACGTCACCCCATCAACAGGATAGTATGTTACCGACTTGACCCCGTAGCTAGTAGGCGCAATCGTGCTCGAAAACGCAAGAGAAGAGGAGCCGATCGTTACGCGGTTCACAAGGCAATTGTTCGCGACGTTTGCCTTAGTGTAGAGATCAACACGGTACACGGCACCGGGGTAAAGCGTGACGGTTTGCGAGAAGGAGAATGAGAGACTCTGGGCAACGCTCGCGGTGTATCGCCTAGTGGGTTGTAAGTAGACTGCTGAGGGACTATGTGAAGCAGGGGCTTACAGTGAGCGGCTGCCGCTGTTTGAATCACCGTTGACGTAGGAGAAGGATCCATAGGCGCCGTTTGTGAAGGTCCAGGCGTCATTGGTCTCGAAGCCAGAGTTGGTAACGGCTTGGGTGACAGACGGATTTGGTGCGGCGCATGTAGTAACTGTAGTCGTGGTAGTTACCTCTGAGGTTACAGTAGTCACGTCGGTGATTGTAGTGGGGACAATCTCAGTAGAAGTAGTAGTCGTAAGTACTTCTGAAGTTACGGTAGTGACATCAGTCGTCGTAGTGGTGATCTGTTCTGCAGGTAAAGTTAAGGTAGTGACATCAGTGGTCGTAGTGGTGACCTGCTCTGCAGGGAGAGTCACGGTCGTTGGGATCGTTACCTAACGCGAGGGGACGAAGTCAGTGTGAGTCAAGACAGGGTGGAAGAATACCTTGTGTATGCCTCAGCCTAACGAGAAAGAAGGTATTCTTCTGCTAGAATGACACATCCATTTGGTACCCTATGGTTTGCTTACGGTGGTGACATCGGTAACTGGAATTGTGATATCCTCTGCGGGGAGAGTTATCGTCGTTGGGACAGTTACAGTAATAACATCAGTTATTGGAGTTGTTATCTCTTCTCCAGGTAGAGTTACAGTCGTTGGAATTGTTACAGTAACAACATCGGCGTCCCCAGGAATGGTTATTGTCGTTGGAACTGACACTGTAATAACGTCGGAACCTCCAGGAATAGTTACTGTCGTTGGAATCGTCACAGTGGTAACATCGGTAATCGCAGTAGTAATCCCTTCTCCGGGGAGGGTCACAGTGACGACGGCGTTATTTCCGGTGGCAGTAACAATTGATGTGACAATTGAAACCTGGGTGACGGTGAATGTCGCTCCCGCGGATACCGGAGGGCACGTGGAAGATGAGGCGGCTGGAGCTGATGCCGTTGGGTAAACTGAAGACGAAGCCGATTTCGCTGGGGAAGTAGAAGCCGAAGCAGATTTAGCTGGGGGAGAAGAAGCAGAAGCTAATTTCGATGAGCAACTAGAAGTCGAAGGCCGAGCTGAGGTTCGCAGAGTAGACCGTTGCGTGATAGAAGAGGACGGAGTACTTGAGCAGGAACCATAACGTGTATTACAGCCGGTGCCGCAATGTGAATTGGTGTTTCCACACCGACCATCCTTCCTTGAAGTGCGTCAGTAAGACATTCTAGGGAAGGCAGACAGTAAAGCAGAGAGCTCACCCGCAGCAGTTACCAAACTGAGATTTTAGACACGTGTATCCTTTGGAGCCTCCGCAAGTCCCGTCCTTTGACACGTTCGAGGCCGGGTAAGAAGGCGTAGTGTATCCTGGCGAGCCACTGCAAGTTCCGAAGCCCGATTGACATCCTTTATCGCTCCTGCAATAGTCGGACGACGAGCCACAAAAGTTGTTCTTCGAGCAGCAATTGCCGTATCTGCTGCCTCGGCATGTAAGTCCGAAGGACGCTCCGCAGCGGCTGTTGTGGCTGACTTGGAGTGCACTGATTACTGGAAGCGCTGCCAGCGTGAAAGTGAGGAAATGCATCTTGGTTATTAAGTATTATATTAGATATCGCTGTAGGGAATAGGGTGAGCGTGCAAGTCGCGATTGGAGACGAGGAACGAGTGTGAAAGTCGAAACTATGGTAACGACGGGAAAGCGAGTGCTTGCGATCGAGACGGTACACGACAGCGCGAGCCCTCCGATTCACAATAATGTTCGCTGTGTTGGAATGGCCGCGCGCTTTAAAGGAAGCAGGCACTTCCAGGGGATCGCGTGTTTGGTAGCCATAGTGCAAGCCACAGCCTTGTCGTGGCGGCACTATTGTCTCGACAGATTGCGTCCTTGGACACATTCGGCATGAAAGCCTCGCGCATTTCCACATCTGCTGCGCGACATTCACGGGGTTGACGATACTAGGAGAAAAACAGATGTTATGGCTGAAGATTGGGCGCTAACATCGCTTATGTGGATCTAGATTGGGCGATCTCGAAGCCACGCATGTATATTTGAGAGCTTGACTCCTGGGGTTAGCGAGATTCATGACTCGCATGCGGAGATGGGGAGTTTCGATTAGAAGATCCGATTCCGTTCTACGGTGTCGACGATATGTATCATGAGAAGTTACCACACCTCATTCACAGAATTTCCACTCAAAAGCTAAGAAATCTACCATAAGATTCACATGAAGCAAGGTAGGAAGGGCTCGTTGCTGTAGAGGATCGTATCTTACATCGACCTACAACATTTCTACTACTTTGATCTTAGCAGTAAAGGGATATAAATATTAAGTTAGCTCCTCTTTCGTAAGTCCTTAACAAGAGGCATCTCTAGAGCTGAGGATCTTGCGCCTGACAATGAGAAAACAGTGTCTGGCAGTAGAAGGCTGTTGACTGACGCCCTAGGCTCCTGTGGAGAGTGTTTGCTGAACGCGACAATGGACTAAAACATTTTAAACACCCTCTATAGCAAGAATTGATTCCTTTCTCGACAGTACATGGCCTCAAGGCTATGTGAAGATATCCCTGTCTGCAAAAACGGGAGTCGTCCATCCCAAAACGACCTCGCTTACACGATGCGCATCGCGTTCTTCAATGTAATGGGTAATGGACGGGCTATTAGCTTAGGGCCTGGTTCTTGGTTGGATACGATGTTTCGAGGCTCCAGATGGTGGCTCCTTCCGTGCGCCAGTTGCTCCTGCTGTTTTTGAGCATGACGCAACCACATAAACACTCCAACCGAAAGACGTCAAGACGAACATCCGCGCCATTCTCGCATCCGCCACTCCTTTTCCTCCAAGCAACGCTTTCACTCAACAGTCACTCGTTCCAATCGCCCAGCATGCCGCGTAAATCTACAGCGAAGAAGCGAACGCGCAAGGCGGGGAGGGTTCAGAAAGGTACATGCCATTCTTTGAAAGCATGGTATTAAAGCTGACGGCATATGACTGCAGGTGATGTCGCAGCTGCCGCACCCTCTGCGAAAGGTGGCGTGGTCTCAGACTTCACGAATAGCGATTCGGCGGGTATGTGCCTCCTCTGAGCATCCAGTCTGCGGTTTGGATTGCAGTGAGACTCACCTTTCTCTAGGGGTAACGGGAGCCGGCACAGTAGCAGAGGATGAGGACCTCGGCGTTCTTCCAGTGGTGTCGAACCCGATCACCCGCGGTAAGAAAGTAGTCGCAAGCAACGCTGCTAAACGCAAGCGCTCCACGTCTTCATCGCCAGTTCCAGACTTGATTGAAGCATCTGCCACTTCAACTATGCCAGTGCAGCAATCTCAGACCGGGAAGAGGCGCAAGAAGCAGACGACGCAAACCAACGAAGCCCAGGCAGGAGCCTCCAATACGCAGACGGAAGAGAAGGATCTCGGCGATGAGGTTGACGCAAAGGAAGGGAAGGAGAGGGCCACCGTCACCAAGCCCGCCAAAGCCCCTAAGGCGGGTCCACGCAAGTGGAGGCAAGACTGGAAAGACTGGATCAGCGCTGCAGAGAATCAGTCAACCGACCAATTCAATCGTAATTACGACGAGGACTTGGTCAACGTCAAAGAAAGCGCCAAGGTCTATGGTATCAAAAAAGAGGACCTTGCTTGTCTGCCGCATTGTCCTGTCCAGAACCCACATGGAAAGGGCTTCACCCCGATGAAGTTCTTCTTGAAGACCGATGTAATCCGCCTTGCGTTTCGCAAGGAAGCAATTCTGGCAGGAATTCCTCAGGACGATGAAGAAGAACTACTTGCATGTGGTGAAGAGTTGTACGAGGAGAAGAACGGGTACGTGCGATCGTTCCTATGTCGCTATTCGAGTCTTGTGTCACGCCCAGACGGATGATGCAGTATCAGAAGAGAACCATCTAGGAGCATTTCATTCAACCTTTGCTAACACAACTAGCCCTGTCGACGAGCTATATGATCTCAAGATGGAAGGCTTGGAGCCTGCGATGGACCGCTACTAGCAGCCGCCAGGATGCTAGCAACAACGAATGATATGATTGTTGGAGAAGTCGTCACGGGAAGGACTGAAATATGGGCATATGAGTATTGCACAGGGCTTCTCTCCAACATCGTATCCTAATTCAGGTACGAGGAAGATATTAACGGAGGACATGAGTGCTGTCAGCCCCGGCAATCCCGAGCAAAACGAGACGAGCAGGTATAACATATTTACAAAATAGTTCGCAATGAATACATGACATCTAGGTGCTCAGAAATGTCCTTGAATCATGAAACAAATCTGTGCCAAGGTGACTGATAAGTCTTATGAGATTCTGAGGGGAGAAACAGTGAATGACCAGGCTAACTTCGAGCATGTTCACAACCAATGATCAACATCGGCAGTGACCCTCGCACAAAAGTCTACAGGGACTCCACTATCACCTTTCCATACCACAATTCACCCACATCATGAAGCTAATTTTGCAAAAAGGTCAAAGAAAACCAACATTCTCATTGTCCCACTGTGTATGAGGCAGCTGCAACGTTTCTACAAGGTGAGATGAATTACAACAAAGCCTCATCACACCAATCAAAAACAGCTATCTGATCCATCAAAATACAAAGTATACCAAAAACCAGAAACTTGAGATGCATGCACAGAACGGTCGCCTCACCGGCTCCCGAGCTCGTACGTTCAGCCTAACATTCTCAGACACCGATATCAAGTCTGCATTGATTCAGCATAACATCAACGTACATGGTATTGGGACTCACACTTGAAACACGGGCACTGCCGTATACGTCCATTGAGACATCTTTATGGCATAGCTATCTTGCGTCGAACCCAGCGTCCGGCCGCGAATTCCCATACCCGACAGACACTTTGATCCTTGGGTTTGGGAACCAGTGATGGCATGGCGTGCCGCCAACCGCGATTACGGAGGCAAGTTCGATACCGGGAATTCCAACGTTCTTGGTGTCCGATCCAGTGCCAAAGGACCATCTTGGGAGCAGATACTTCATGCATCGGAGAATTGATGCGGTCGGAATCATTGCTCGCTCCCAGGGAGGATTGCCATGCTGCCAAGGGCATTACGGGCATGTCTTAGTTATCCCAGTCAGGCAACCACCCGTAGGAACTGTACGTAACAGTGATGTCCCTTTCATGTTTCAGACCTTCCACAATCGGTTGGGGCTGGTTTATGAATGCAAACGTAGGATAAGTGTCGTTGTAGCCAATGGAGCAGTGGAGACGGATTGCTTTCAGATGCGGGAGTGGTTTGGATACATCCGTGATAAGCGGATCCAACCAATTGTATATGTCCATCCTAGGTTAGTACACAGTGAGCGACTCCAGCGATCTTGGCAAGGTCTCCATGATAGGTGCATAGGTCGCATGCGATTCGTCTAAGATTCGCGCATCGGACCCCATCAGGAGCCCCGCGTATGGGATAGCCAGTTTTCGAAGGTGAGAGAAATCCTGGAGACCTCTAGCGGCAAAGCAATAATCAAGGAACGGGTGGTCTCCGTAGTTATGCAAACCTAAATCCATCTCCTCCTCGAGCTGTTCGCGGACAGGCTCGAATGCCGCAACTAGGTTTGTGAAATCACTGTATACGACAGCAGGATTTCCGCTCCAGGACCCAACTGGTCTACCCTCCTCAGGGCAACGATAACAAGCACATATATGGATGCTGGCTTTCTTCAGGCGTTGAAAGTTTGCCAGAAATGTCACCAGTGAAGACCAATTGGGGGCATGCTGGATGAGAGTCGTAGTGCCCACGTCTACCGGAAGACACTCAATATTGTTTGGTGTTTCTTCTGGCTGCCTCTCAAACCGTAAATTGGCATGGTTCCCAATGCTGAATTGGGTCAGGGAAGGCAGTGTAGCCAAGGCCCAATGGAAATTACGGGCAAGATACTCTAGGCTCTTCAGCTTGTGCAGCCCCAGAGCATAGATGGCGCCTGTTTGGTCCAAGTCAACAGTTCCGAATAAGTCTGCCAGAAGGTTTTCATCCCAAGCGGATGCACCAATACTCAGATGCTGCAAACTAGGCATGACATCGAAGATCAAGGAAGATGCTATCAGAGATTCTGGAACTTCTACTCCGACTGTAGAATGGAGTGAGCGGGTACGTCCAAGAACCCGGGAAGCTGGGATTTCCACGGTCCTGCTGTTTAGGTATACCGTGGCTTCGAAGTTTGTCACCATGGCTGCTAGATCTGTACGCTCGTCTAGCGTGCGATGGAGCAGCCATAGGATATTCGGAGGCGGGTAAAGGAATACAGTAGCGTTATGACCTTGGGGATCTGCTACCTCGGACCCGTCCCGATGCTTCAGATCGATATACCGGTATAAGATGTCTTCCCCGACCTTCCGGAAGGATCGACTCACTAGCGCGAGATGTGCCTTGTCTGTACGCGAAAGGCACAATCCGATCCGGACTAAAAGCTCGTTGGAGAGCTTTTCGATGTATGCTTCGTTAGGTGCGGGCATCCAGGAGGTGGAATCTGGATGATGGCCGATAGGTTGACCGAGCCCACGACGTCCGCGACGTGCACCACGTCCGCGTCGACCTCGCGCTCTAGATATGAACATCGTACTCTGAGACAGAGAGTTTCTGACTCGGTCGATTCCAATGTATACTTTTGCGGGGTTTCGGTCCGTCTCCAAAGGCTGCCTCCTGACTGAAGTCGACCAAGGGAGTGAGTGGTGTGGGGTGTTATATGTTCATTATGGGAACGTGTTTATATATAGACTTCTGCAACGGGCTTGACCAATGCATGGTGCACGGATCTTCCTGAGTTGAATCGAGTCTGTCCCGCTCGAAGGTTGAAAATTGGCTTTCACTAATCAAGATCGAGTACCCTTCTAATCTGTCTTGCGAAGAATCCTGATGGCATTATACGTGACTAGCAAGCTATAGATGTGGGTTCTGGACTATCACGTTGAGTCTGTAGGGGTGATAGGGCGATCCTTTTGTACTTGAGCATATCCTGAACATGTCCCAGTTGCGAATCGGGACGTAGCGATATGAAGCTTCAGACTGACTATAAAATAGGTTGCACGTGCTGCGTTTATACAAGAAATTCTGACACGGTTTGCGTTTGTCAGAACAAGCCATCTCATCGAGCAAGAAGACAACGCGCTTTACGATCCCCCATTAGCTATATAGAGTGATTGTCTCTATACGATGATTGATCAGGTAAAACCTGAGAGATTTTTGGACTTTGTTCAGGGCAATACAGCGGTATATACAGCTGCAGTCTGGTGGACTGTTCTCGCCCGCACACATGAACGCATCACGACGTCACAAACATACCTAGAAATTCTTCGTGTAATATTTCTTACTGCTCAAGCTCCGGTCTCAAACGAACCTCTATCAACGCCTTGCCATGAACTGAGCTTGGCCGGATCATCGTCTTACAAACCTGACCCCAGCTGCCTCTGGATGCAGCAAATGCGTGCTGATATTGAAGTACTTTTCATCAAGCAACATGCCCATGAGTTTTCTCCTTGCAGCCTGAGGGCTCTGTCCCGCAAACGCCATCTCAATGCGCCACTTCGACATTATTTGCGCAAGCAACGCCACAAACTCAACCTGACTAAACTTCTTGCCGGGACAAGCGCGAGGACCGAGGAGCCAGGGGCAATACATGGGACCTTCCGGGATAACGAGAGCCTCATCGCCAGATACACTGTCCGACACAAAGCGCTTCGGATCAAACGTATCCGGGCTCGACCCCCAGCGCGAGGAGAGATGACCACCGTAGAAGTGGCCACCCACAACTGTGCCAGGAGATACAGTGATCGATTTGGGACCTTCCTTCGTTATTATGGGGAGCTCACGAGGCTCAGTAGGCGACCGGATGAGCATTGGTGCAGGACTGGCAAGCCGCAATGTCTCATACATAACCGCGAGACAACGTACCAACTTTGGATACACTGAGTCGTAGCTAGCGTTTTCCGACTCCGTATATTGTTTCTGTAGCTCCTCGAAAACCCACTCTTGGGTCTCTGGGTATGCGGCAAGATACGAAAGCGCAAATGTCATACTCGAAGCAGTTGTTTCGTACCCAGCCAAGTTGAAGACGAAGATGTTGCCATATAGTTCAGATTCGGTGAGGTAGGAAGGCCGTCCAGTGCCCTTTTGCAGTTGCTCCTTCTCTGCCTCATTTGCCTTTACCATTGCTCCCAGGAGACTCCTCTTCTGCAGATTTTCCGCAGTCTTTTTGTTCGCTTGCATATGCCTCAGAACCGCCTCTTTCATGTACATCCTCAACTCGGCCACTGAAACCTTCAACTTTCTCAGCTTGTCAGGCAACAAATATTCCGGGGCTTTAAGGCTGTTGAAGATGATCGTAAGCATGATATGCTTCAGGATGAATCCTAGACTGTCCATCAGTGACTCGCGATGGCCAGGTGGTACTGTCGTTAACCCCATGTCCTGGCCAAACCCGACATTGGCTAGGACCTGCATGGCTACAAGATCGAAGGTTGAGCGTATACGGCCTAGCGACCTTTCATTCTCGCCTTCAAAGTTGATACCTTTGACCCTTGCAGTCGTCTCGTCCCACACTTCGCGAAACGCGCTCTCGTTGAACGCGCTCGCGGTGATCTTGCGATGCCTTTGCCATTCTGCACCTTGTGTTGAGCTCACGTTCTGCCCGTAGAACGCAAACAGCTGGGACTGAGTAGCCGGCTTCGGCCAATCCTTATGTTCTCTGAAGATCTTTTGGATGGCTGGAGGATAACATGTCACAATGATGTTGCTGGCTGGGGAGCACAAGACAAAGTTCTCCCCGAGGCGCACAGACGTGCGGGCACCATCTTCTGTTGGCCATCCCATATTCGTGTAAATGTACCAACTGCCGAGCCCGAAAGGAAGATTTTCAACCCATGCGAAGAGAGGACGCAATGGCATCCACCATGGTTCCTCGAATGAGACCGGTAAAAGAATGATTGGTAGACCGAAAGTACATGCTGTTTGATAGTGGACGAAAAGCTTGTACACGCGATGCAATAGCCAAACGGTGAATAGCAAGAAAAACAAGTAGATAAACATCGCGAAGGGCGATGGTGGATTTCGTCGCTGTATGCGTGAACTGGGATTTTCCTCGCATTATATGTGTTTTACGACTGGTGGGGCCCCTAGGTGGCAGACGGACTGATTTGTACGCCACATGTAGCGCTTACTTTCCTTGGCATAAGCGAATACATAGCCAACAAAATCGGAAATTCCTCTGTGGTATTCTGCGCTATGATGTTTGTAGCGCAGCATGACTCGCGTGTTGGTCTAGACAGCCGTAACGACGTCGTCAACGTCTGCACTCTCTTGAGCGACCCTGAGAGAAGCCAAGCATGGACAAGAACGTCCCTAACGCTTCCAAGGCGTGGAGTTACTAGGTCTTCGCAAGGCGCGCAAGGCGATGTTGACTGTGCAAGATCTGACACGCCCCGGCCAATCCCGTCTAGCGCGAAAGACCCAAGAGCCATGCTTCAGTGCGACTTTTTCAGACAAACTTCGATTTTCAGCGAACCTTAACCGCCACGGCATTACCTAGGTATCATCGAACAAAGACTATGATACTGTAGCACAATGTAAAACGCTGTCTCGTTAACAATTCAATCAAATTGGCACAAGTCCCTCGGCTGACAATCGCAGCCTTCAATGCAGCCTTATTAGGCACGCTGTTATGGTGAAGGTAGTCGCACGTGATTAGCACGTGGCCAGGGCCCGCGCCCGCGGGCGGGCGTTTGGTGCACTGTCCCATATTACCCGAATCGGCCAAGCTATGTCACGGTAGAACGTACCTGCCACTGCCATCACTTTAAGATTGCAGCTACCCATGCGGGCCTCGACCCAGCGACACCACGCGCAACATGGCCGCAATCGAAGTTCTCCCGCCTGAAATACTACTCGAGATCGGCCGCCAAGTTCGAGGCAGATATCGCAACTTTGACTTAGCCAATCTCTCACTCGTCTCCCGACAGCTTCGACCGATCGCGCAAGAAAGCCTTCTCCAGAAGCCGCGGTTCAAGCTCATAAACATCCACTTGTTCATGGTGGAACTGAATCGCCACTCCTGGATCATCCCTAGAATCCAAGATATGGAGCTATGGAGTACAGATGAAGGTCGTGAGTTGAAGTACTTCACTCTTCCAGACTTTCCCACTGGCTTCTTCGCTAGAGTCTCACAACGCATGATGAATCATTTCTTGACTCAAGTCAATACTCAGCGGTCCCTTGTCCGCCAGATATATTGGCCAAGCTTGATCCGAAGGAATGTGCAGATACCATCAAACGCTTCTCGAAGAGTAAGGCGCATGAGCGGGAGTGGAACCTGGCGTTGGAGCGAGACACCGTACCGGCACTGCTAGGTATGCTACTTGTCAATTTGCCGAAATTGAAAGCGCTCCGATGCGCCGCGGTATGGCTCATGGACTTTCCCAATCTCACCAGTGTACTCAGTGCTGAGGTGTCGTTGGTTGTCCCTAGCGCATGGAAACACGACTGGCTTGCGGGTACGATGGACATGCTGGCAGAAAAGCTAGAGGAGTTTGAAGTGCCGACAAACGATTTCCACATGCGCTTCTCGCGAAACGCTTCGGCGCTTTTCAACTTTTCCTCTTTTACAAAGTTGAAGAAGCTGAGCATATCCATGGATGCCATCTACTATCGCGATCGACCTCCCCTCCGGCCATCACCTTGGCCGGTGCCGCTGCTTCCTCCAAACCTCGAGATACTCCGGATCAGCGAAGGCACGGACTTGACAACGTCATTCGTCGAGGACTTGTGCAAGGTGAAGAAGGAAGGAAAGATATTGCAAGCCCTCCGTCGAGTTGAAATCTTCTTCAAGCTACAATACGATTTCGTCGTAATCGAACCAACATCCTTGAAGACTGTATGCTCAGATGCGATTATCGCGCTCTCGCTCTACTTCCCGGGATACCCCATCACCACTCGCGAGGTAGACCGCAGTCTATGGTCTCTCAAAGAGGAACGCATGATGGCGCAGGTCAGGTGGGAGAGGTTCTATAGAAAGCACGAGCTCGCCATGAGCCTGGAATCCTATGAGTGGGATCGTCTTTGGGTTATGGAGCGCTGTGTTTGCGAATTAGATTCGGAACAAGAGATGGAACTCAATTTTGACGTTGACGGCGATGTCGAAATGGCCAGCGACTGAAGAATCGAGCTAGCACTTTTTGGAGAGGTAAGAGGGCCACATTCTACATACAACGTAGCTAATGAGTGAAAAGGTGGTCTATGATCTGGTGCAAAAACTGCTAACGACAGACATAAAGGTCACGAAAGGATTTTGAGCGTCTTCGTCGTCGTTGGAAGCCTGCGCTTGACCGACATGAAACTTGATCGTACAGAACTTGGCTCACGGAGTGGACCACACGAAGACGAACCCTGGAGCAACAATTCGAAAGACGTCGGGCGAATGCTCTTGAGTCACATGGCGGCTCTCCATCGTTGTTGGAACACTTGGGAACTTAGGTATATCCAAGTATTTCCGTGGATTTAAAGAGCGCAACTTCAGGTTTGTGGACATTGAAAACGGAATTCTTCACTTGTTCACGTGGTTGAGAGTTTTTGTCGTTACAACAACAAGCTTACCATCTAAGTGAAATTTCCTAGACCCGAATTCATGACTTGACATTCGCCTGGTGGAGTCATTAGTAGAAACAATTATACGCTCTTACCATTTCGTTGCGGCGAGTTCCTGCTCGATAGCCGCCCAATGAGCCTTGTTCATGTAGCCAGACAACCAATAATTCCCCTGTCCGTCCTTGCCCATGATTGGAAACGCGTTTGGCAGAGTCAATCCTGACTGAGTGTTTTGAATGTACCTCGGCTTTGCTACCTTTGTATCATAGCCCTTAGCTATGGCAGCGGAAAAGTCAAGCTCGTACAAATTAGCTTTCGTCCAATTTGAGAACGTAATCATGCGCATATTCCTATCACCGAACAATGGCAGCAACTTTCCCGGATTTCGGCGCCAAAGTGAGAAAAAGGCTTCCACTTGCTCGCGGGTACCGAGCTCAGTGATGGCGTTGCGGATAGCTAGCGCGGTGTAACTGAGTGGTTTCTCCAAGATATCTTTGGCGGTCAAGATCACGGGGATGAAGCAGACCGCGTCAGATATGTAGGGTGCACCTTCAGGTATCAAGTCTTCTTGAAGTGATCTGCGGATATCGTACGCATGGTTGAGGACTACTGTTTGGGTTGGATATGGAGACAATTGCGAGAGTACGATCCTTGTCCACCATGCGCACAGTATATCTCCGTCGGAGAGAAATGGTGATGATACTGCATGTCCACTATGGGGCGATCCGAGGCCAACCATGACTTCATTGTGCACTTTCTCCACGGTTTGCTGAGGTACACAGACCATCCGGCTCTCTTGCGTGCGGAAAATCTTCATAGCCTGGCCTAGGCCGTAGCCAATCAACCCAAGCATGCTCAGTTGCCGAGAAGCAAGCTTGTGCTCAGCAACTGGAGTCATCCCCAGCGTGGCAAGTGGGTCTGTGTCAGCGCCGTGTGGTGTCCTAACCTTACCGACTTCACCATTCAACACTAGACACCACGCATCCAGCAGTGCCTTCTGACCCATTGCATCCATCAAAGTATGTGGAAAGTACAGTGTGACCACAGTCAAGTCTCCGAACGTGATGATGTGCAGACCAAGCTGTGGTCTATCCGAGTTGGTGAAGTCATTGAGCTTCTTCGGACCCCCTGTCGGCATCACAAGATCACGGAAGGCATCTGGGTTGCCGACAAGGGCTGGTCGGATACTCGGTCTGGGGAATTGCGCTGCAATAGGGTGCTCACTGGAGGCGACATTATGGTGTATGTGAGAGAAGGCGATGGCGGGACGATCCGCGGTGAATGTCCTGGGAACATGGTATTCGAGAGCTCCCTTTTTCTGTACTCTAATGTCAACGCCAAGCTTTCCGAGGATTTGCATGGCACGTACGTTCTTTTTAAGTCGTGCGCCGAGTTTCCACCATCCGTCTTGATGCGCGAGGTGCTCGAGACTTGAACGGAGTTTTGCCACATCCAATACACAGTCAAACACGAAGGTCGAATAAAGGATGAAAGCTCGCCAAAGGGTGGTGTCATCGAAGAAGTGCAAGGGAGCTATGTTGTCGCTTGTGTCTAATAAAGAAGTTGGTGACATTGTAGAAGTAGTTATGACTCAGATCGCGGAATATCTTTTGAGACTTTCTGGAAGAAATGCAAAATATCTTCTCAATCAATAAATGCCGACAGGGCGTAAATGGCCCATCGCCACCCGGGCGTGGATACAGTATTACTGGCTAAAACCTAGATACCTAGTAACAACCAAACAACCAAGGTCCCACCGGGGGCTCTGCGCCGATGCATCAATGCTTTGACCTTTTCAATGGCCCCCGTCCTCTCGTGATTTATCCCACCTGTCTAATGCCGATGAGGTTGCTCGGACCACGGTCAACTGCAGAGTCCGACTGGACAGCTCAGTGCTATCAAGCAGCTACATCGCATACCATGGTTCCGCATCACCACTCATCACTCAACAGACTACTAACAAGTCATCGCCAAAGCTTTCCCACGAACATTGCCTGACAGCACGTGATCGAACTGGCGAAAGAAAACGACGGTAAACTTTAAAAGTGACAGGTAAAGGTTTGCGCCGTGGATGCGGCAGCCGCTAATCTACTTTGGGACTAGTCTATAACTTGTGTACCGTCGCGTGGTAAACACCCAGCCGCCTCATTGGTCGCAGGATCATTCCTGACCGACCACCTTTCCACTGGTGTGCTTCGGAGGTCTCCCCGCTCAGTTGTTATCTTTACATCGTCGAGAGCGACCTGACATGGCTTTAACTTTGGTAGACACGCCCAGACCATCAGTTGAAAAAACAGGGAAAAGAGAACCTTCTGGGGCTCAGCCTTCTCATGGATTGGACGACATTCCGACACTGCCAGCCCAATGGCGACAGATCCTAAGTCGCCATTACGGTGAAAAACCACTCAATCCCCATCTTGACACATACTTGCATGCGATCGCGCGATGCGAGAGACATTGCAGAGGAGATTCTCCATCCATTCCTATTCATGAGGCTTATGTCATCGAAGCGAACAGTTGGGTCAAGAGCAAGCATCCTTTTTTGTCCCCACGAAACGCTGTCATCAAGTCGATGTTATCCGGCAAGAGTATAGCCGGGCGAAGAGTGCGTGTAGGGGTGCAAGGCATCATTCAGCGTACGCTGGACCTGGATGTTGAGATGATCCAGAACTTCTGGGAACCAGATCCCGCCATTGACCCAGGCGACATAAAGTTTGCTTTTGACGTGAAAGGTCTCAACATCTCCGCCAGCCTGAGTGTGTAACACGCGAGTTGCATTACGATAAGAGGATCGACGTAGCGTGCAACGTAACGCCAAAGTACACTTGTGTAGACATACATTCCGGTAACGGGCACGTTGAAGATCGTCTTCCGCAAAGCTAATGATTTCGTAGATGGTGCGCTCCACATCTGGACTGTTTGTGATGGACTTAAACTATGGATCTTCTGGCCCCGACTGATCGTAATCTTGAACACCTCTTCGCCACGAGGCGCTCGAAAAACATACTAAGTCAACTGTACGACAAGCTCGAGGGCGGCCAGTATGCTATTACCCTGCTTGGAGAAGGAGTGTATGTAGCCCCACGGTGGTTACATGCCACATACTCTCTTGAGTCGTCAACGCCCACGGGCTGCACGTGGACCTCAGCCGAGGCGCTTGCAGTTGTTACACAGAGCATGCGACAGGAGTTTGAGAACCCGGGCGGTCATCCTGACATCGAAGTGATGACGTGGCTTCAAAGTCTGAAAGAAGCGATCAAAGTCCCTCGTAAGGCATGTTTCGAATCCGTCCAAAGTACTTGCCTCAAAGATGACATGGATAAGGAGGACATAAAGGATGCGCTAGGGTCAGAGGGCCAGGACCTGGTCAAGCTTGTAACGAGCGGTTTCGGAAAGTGGGAGGATAAGTTCGCGTTATCGCGACAATGCGATAGATGCAAACAAGAGATCCGAACCCATCTACCATTCGAAAAGGCTACTTCGAGTAGGACCAACCGAGCTCGGCAGCGAATCGGAACAGATCAGTCGAATGGCCGAGCAAAGCCATTGAATGGACAGACGATCCAAGTCCATGGTGCTCGGAATCGGCGCCGCAAGGAATAGTCATAGAGTATTGCCTGACACCTACATACCCGACAGGATCTTATCAATCTGACTGTCACTGTAGAATGCGCCAACAATCGAATCGTCGGTAGCGAGTAGCATCCTTGCGCTCATACTTTGGAAGCACACGTATGGACACTGAACATCGGATCGACGAAGCTAGCCAATAGGGAATTCACAATCTTTACGCTGGAAGTTGTTTGCATATATGATTGACGAAGATTTCGGCTTCTCTTTCCTTTGTACTTAGCATATCATACCCAAGGTAGTTGCTGCGACCGTCCTTAATGATATTTTCCGTAGGAAAACCGTGTTTTGAGTGTAACTCCTAGATGTGCAAGTAGCTCGTGCTCGCTTACGTGTGAACTTTCTACAGTCGCAGCTGTGCGGTCTGGGTGAGGGCTAAGACTACAAGATCATCAGCTTCGAATGCAACATGAGAAAAACAGCGAGTACATTAAAATCATACGCAAAGAAACACCAATGTATTCAATAAGAGTCATATTAAACGGTCCTTGCATGCTGTATCTCTATTCAAACTGTACAGTTCATCCACCGGAGTTTGTCGGCGGCACGGCGCCAGCACTACATCCGATCCGATCCTATACTCGCACGGGAACAAACCTCACTCCATTTCCACCGACAACGATCCTTAGGCAGCACAGTTCCCTCCCACTTGATTGATTGACGAAGAGCTAGTTCATGAGCATGTCTGCGGAGATTGGCATCGCCGCGCGTTGGGCGCAATTGGCGTAACACAAGAAGATAGGAACTATGTGCAGATCGACTCCGTCGCCATGTATAAGAACAGCAAATTTCGCATGAAAAAAATAGCATCGCAAGGATAACAGTGTACTTCGAGATATCCAGCTCTTTACCCAACGCCGACCTACCAGCCACAAGCCTCCACCATGTCCCTCGACCTCTCCAACCCCAACCGCAAACTGCACGCCGGCATCATCCTAATGGGCGAAACCGAAATCCTCGACGTAGCCCCCATCGACTTCCTGCACAGTCTGAGCCCAAAGTTCATCAACGTGATGCCCATCTCCGACGAGCTCAAAGCGAAAGCAGTCGACTTCGATTTCCACTGGATCACCGAGAAGGGTGACCCCGCGAAGCTGACTGCAGGAATCAGCTTGAACGCTACGGTGAGACGAATAGGATATCGAGATGATCAGTGCTAATTAACCTGTGCAGGATTCCTACGAGTCCTGCCCTCCGCTCGACATCGTGCTTATCGGCGCGTACTTCCCCACGTACACGCCCAACGAAGCGGATCTCGCCTTCATCCGCAAAACGTACAATGACTGTGCGTACCCTGATCCTAGCCTGGCTTTCGGGTTAAACTGATGCCCATTCAGGCTCTGCGTTCCTGACTATCTGCGCGGGCATGCTCCCCGCACAGATGGCCGGTGTCCTGGCAGACCACACCTGCACCGCGCCGCGGTTCATGCTGCCTGTCCTGCAGCAGCAGGACCCGTGCACTAAGTGGGTGGAGAAACGCGCGTATCATGACGGGAAGTTGTGGACGAGTGGCGCGTTGCTGAACGGCCTGGACATGATGCAGCTCTTTGCCAAAGCGTACTGGCCGGAGCTAGCAGCGGTTGCGATTCCGCTTGGAGGGTGGCCGGAGAGGAGCGTGGAGTATGATGGGCCTGAGAAGGGGCTTGAGGGAGAGGTTAAGTGGGGTAGTGTAGCTTGATTGAGGATTGGGAAGATGGTAATTGGCTTTGTGAACTGTTCTCAGGCATCACAGTGGACGGGACGAGGATGGGTTTTTGATTGGAAATGTGCTGGGTCTACCAGCTGGAGAATGGAATGTGGTATATACAACATGGGTTGTCACCCAATGCTCGCTAAAATCATGGCTCGTTTGGAGATACCCTTCATCCGATTTAGTGTTTGTTGCGCCCCTGATGGTGGAATTCCACCCACTTGGCACAAGACCACTCACTCGATGCGGCGCAATCCCCTTTATAGCTCCTCGCAGGTTCACCACTTAGTTCTTCTTGCCGAAACCGCCGAATGGGCTTTCTGCGCTGGAAGACGCGAACTCGAAAGAGAATGTGCTCCAGTTGATCTCCTCAGCGGAGGTAGGGAGAGAGGCAGGCGCAGTAGTCGCTGGAGTGGTGATGCCACCAGTTGGAGCGGCACCATCCGACGGGAACACTCCGGCAGCGCCAGAAGTAGGAGTGGGAATTTCCGAAGCAGAGCCAAAGCCAGGGAGGTCAGCGCCGCCTGTCGGCAGGCTGCCAAAACCTTCTGTGGCAGAGGCGGAATCAGATCCGAATCCTGGAAGGTCTGCACCTCCCGTGGGGAGACTGCCGAATGCATCTGTGGCGGAAGAGTCACCTCCAAAGCCAGGGAGATCAGCACCTCCTGTTGGGAGACTGCCGAAACCTCCAGTAGCAGTAGGTACCCCGAAGCCAGGCTCATCGCCACCAGTAGGCAGTTCAAAGCCTCCAGTAGGGACCGCAGCAGGGTCCGTAGGGAAGATACCCGACGGGAAGTCCGCGGTAGCAGTAGGGAAGCTGCCAAATCCACCCGACTCGCCAGCTCCAGCACCACCCGTAGGGCTACCGGCGCCACCAGTAGGGAAAATTCCAGACCCTGAACCCGAACCAAAGCCAGGGAAGCCAGAGCCGGAGCCGGAGCCACCCGTGGGAAGGGCGCCTAGCAAAGACGAGAGGAAGCCTGCGAAGGGGTTGTCGCTGCCGCTATCTTCAGCAGCAGCAGTACCCGCGTGGCGGCCGTGAGGGCGAGCCTCGGCAGCGCTCAAGATGGCGGCGACCGCAACGATAGTAGAGGGTGAGAAGTGCATGGCGAGAAGTGTGGGGAAGTGTTTGCACAGCAAAAGAACGATAGTAGAGAAGAGTGACTGTGGCTAGCACAAGTGGGAGAAAAAAGCACACAAAAGAACGAACGGAGTGGTGGGTAGAGCTGGTAAGGGGTTAAGCATCACAGCGCCTGATGTGCCTTTATACCATCTCTTTTAAAAGTTGCGTGCTCTGTTAAGATGATCTCCCAAGGTGGGTCCGTTTTAGCTCTATGAACCTGCGGAATTAAACGAACAGATGACTTCATTGGTCGTTGCTTAGCTGAGATGGGGGTGTTCCCTACCTTGAGAGTGCATCCCCGCAATAGCGAAACGAGAATAGCGGAGCATGTGCTGATGTTCGCGAGCCTCATGTTTCAAGCGGGTCCTGTGCCGGGGTCCACCAATTTATGAGAGGAGTCGAGATGTTTCAACAGGGGATTAGGCCCTTGGCGGCGGCCTCAGGAAGATTGATGAGAGGTTTGTGCGCAGCGAACGAGAAGACGATGTCTGGGGGTGGAGATACAGAGATTGTGATCGCTCGCTTGAAGGGGTGCGTCTCAATGCATACACGTCAGAGGAGCCGCTGGATCTCGCACAAGGCGGAAGCCTCGCTCGACATTGGACGGGCCGTCCGCAACGGTTTGAATCGAGCCTCGCAATGGAGTGAATCGTAATAGGACTCAAAATTCGCGTACACTCAATATCGAGGCCCACCAGCTCGTCGCGCTCATCAGAGGTCATTGACGCTTCTGTATGCGACGCTGTCTGCGACAAGCACGTTGAGATTTGTCGACATGGTCTCGGATGCATCGCGATTGTAGAACAGAGAGTGGGCAGCGTCCGCGCGGATCGATGGCTTTGCGGCATCATTACTTCTCTCTGATGTTGGTGATGAGAGGTCGCTGACTCCATCTATGGTTCACATTGCCGTGCGTCCTATCGATAAGCGACTCCGATTCTTCCTGCATTGACTAGGTTACTTCTGCAACTCACTTAGTATGGAACCACTTGGGCCTTTCCCCTCTACTCCTTCCATCACCCTTCGCTCTCATTATACCACCCACCCTTTCCCTTCCCACCACCCGCCCCACTCTACGCCTGCCCACCTGCACAAGCATACCCTAGCTTTGGAGTCTAAGATAGCCACCGTAGATATTAAACCCTGTCCTTGTGACATCGTAAATAAGACGTCGAGGAAACACCGAAACAAGGAGTCTATGTGAAAGATGTAGTGCTACCTTTTTGGAAAGACTACTATCGGCCGTGGGTCGTATTTGCATCTAGAGCGGGTGTTAGGTTGATGTAAGAGTAGGCGCTGAGCTGCGTCGCTTCGGTAGACTATCGTTCAACGTCGGGTAGATGTACTCGTAAACGCACATCCACCCCTCAGATGCATCTTCACCATCACACCTCGTTCCACGCAACAAAGCAAAAATTAACATCATAGATTAACCGCTATCATCAATTCCCTCTCCCAATCAACATACACTAGAGTACCAACAGCGCAAAAACACCCCCCACAACCGGCCTCGCCCGAAAATTAATCCCAGGAACCTGCTCCCCGCTATCCGTAAGGTACAAATCGCTAAACGGATTCGCACTGCTCGTCTCGCTTACCCACCTTGCGTACTTGCTGATAAACATATCGCGCGTCTCCGCGCCCGCGATGGCCGCGCTGAAAATCTCCCAGTCGCCTTTCGTCCAGCCGGCGTTGCGCGTGTCGAGGTCCACGCCGTAGGTGTTTGCGATGGTGAGGTAGAAGGCGGATTGCGCGTCGTAGATGCGCTGCGGGACGAGGTTTGTGGCGACGAGCTTGTCGTTGTAGAGGTTGTACAGCAGGCCGTGGGTGGAGACGTTGTTGTAGGTGAGGATGGAGTGGGGTGGGTTAGCTTCGCTGTTGAAGCCGAGGGACTCCCACTTTGCGATGTAGTCTTTTGCGATGACGGTGAAGTTTTGGGCGTCGGCGGTTTCGTTGACGAGGGAGGCGATTTCGGCGAAGGCGGCGATGCCGATGATGCCTTTGAGGCCGAGGTTTGTTTGGTTGGCGAGGTGACCGGCGAAGTCGTCGGTGGAGAGTTGCTCTGAGGGGTAGAGGCTGTCTTCGACGAGGTATTCGACCCATTGCTTGAGGATGGGGTAGTGTTGCTTTAGGTAGGCGTTGTCGGAGGCGGTTTGGGCGTATTTCAGCACTGTGTCGAGGGTTAGCATATTATTGGAATCGCTTAGTACCTGATGTGAGGACTTACCCATGATGATATTGTTACCGCACTCCTCAACGGGCATATGCTCATCGCCTCCATCCGCGTGGCCTGTCGCATTGGGGTAGTGAGTGCCAAGATCGTGGATAGCCCAGTTGTTCGGGTAATGGCCGCTCTCTTGGTTCTCGAAATGCGGGTCGAGCATCAGCTTGACAAGGTCGGGGTTGGCGTAGTATAGGAAGGGCGTAGCAGGGTAGATCACATCGATCGTCTGAGTGTTGCCGTTGGACGAGATCTCCTTGAGAAACAGGAAATGCCTCTCCTCGGTACCGACCAGTTGAGTAGCTCCCAGAGTTTGACGCGCAGCAAGCGTCGTGAGAATAGCATAGTCATCACCCGCAGCCGCCTTCGAGTCCTTGTCGACCTGGTCGTCAAATGCAGAGGTGAGCTCATTCGACTGATCGAAGTCCTTGTGGAAGAATGACAGGGCAGCGACATCATCGCTGAAGTAGCTCTTCCAGAGGGACGGTAGGATCTCGTCACCGTCCTTGCCGAGGAACTGGATCGCTTCCTCTTGGTAAAGACCGATCGAGAACAGGGTAGAGGTTGCCTGCGCGCCACCTACCGTACCAAGGTCGCTGGCGTACCCGAACACGGGCCAGTCTGAATTAATAGCGCGGTAGTTGGTGTCTTTGGAGTTGGCGAGCTTCCCGTTCGAAGCGAAAGCACCTCGCACGTTCTTGTCCGAGCCGGACTGGTACGTCAACCCATCCTTAGTATCAGTGGTGTAGTACTGCGAATGTTTAGGTCGAGATTTTCTTCGTCTGGCTCATCCTACTCACTACATTCCCCCATTCAGCCCGATCATTGACCTCGTTGAAAGGCTGCTGATTTTGCTTCCAGAGTTTGTGGTATGAAAGGTCGTCCGTCGTATCATAGTCCCACTGTGCGACCGCGTTGAGGTCACCCGAGATCCACTCTACTCCCCATTAGTACATGTTTCGAACACAGTCCTACACCGATCACCAAGTCCCGTACAGTCGGCGGCGCGTGGCGCACCCCAGAGTAGTCCAATGTACGAAACCTGGTAGTCGGATTACTTTGCGGTGACCACATACCAGCTGAGATGTCAGTGTACAGCTGCACATCGTGATCAGAGCCATCCTTGGTCGCGACTTCGACATTCAGATACGAGGCGATTAAAGACTGGCGCTGGAAATCCTTCGGAGTCAGGGGCGAGACGAAGCTTGCCTTAATTGTCACCTTGTCGTCGACGTCGATTGTGAAAATGCTCTTGGAGCTGGTGTACTCGTAGGCGGTCTGGTTTGCAAGCTCGGTGGTATTAACATCGGGCGCTCCAAGCCAGGTGAACGTCTTGCCATCAACGCGGATGAGTCCAGTCCATGCTACAACCTGACCACTACACAGTTGTTAATTTGACGCTCAATAGAAGGAGGAGCGACCAACGCACGTGTAGAAAGTTGGCCATTGGCCAGGAAGATAACCCCCATTACCACCATTACTGCCAGCAGGGAACCAAGTGCTGAGGTAGGGACTCTTGACAGCCAAAGGGAGAGACGGAGGGCGCGCCGGGGTAAAGGTTGACTGGCCGGCGGCGAGGCTGGCGAGCGCGCCCAGGATGCTGATTGATGAAAACTGCATACTCCCTAAAGATGGACTACAACCCCAGAGCTGGTGTTAGTAAAGGCGGATGGACGTCTCCTCCACAGAACGGGAGTGATGTATTAAATAGAGGGTGGTATAGCGCGTGGAGACTGCTTGCCTAAATGACTAGGGCTCGCGGAAGGAAGGTAGTAGGTGGGTCCACCTGACTTATTCTTGGAAAGAGTGACGACCATGGACTTTACAGTGAATTTGGACTAGTCGCATGGCAGTGGTGGCATTCGGAATGCGTAGAGACGCTTGCGACACAGACACAACAGTATGAACGAGTCCTAATCGTCGGATCGACTGCCTCCAAGAGCAATGCAGCCTTTCACCAAGGTTGTAGCACTATGGCGTAGAGCGGTATAGCGGTACCTGCACATGGTGGCGGCATGGCGTGAACCTTTAACCTAACATCGAAGGGTCCTGGTATAAGCGCTACCGGCATTAGGAAGCAGGCATGCTGCAGGCCAACGGTATTCAAGGCGCAAAACCGGGGTGCAAAGTTCGATGACATGCCAGATTCGTGCATGCAGCATGCAGCACTTCGGGACCGTGGGCGCCACATGAGCAGCACAGAATTCGTCGGCCTCGCCTTGTCGTCCAAACCGCGAAGATACTCGCAACGCGCAGTGCCATAATTAGCAGAAAACGTCAGAATAACCGTACAAGAGTCATGCTTTGAAACAAGCAAATCTCGGAAAGTCCTGCTGGGGGCCAAACGGCGGTACATAGCCGCTCGATCTGCAGCGCCTAGTCTAGCAAAGCCTTAGTGTAAGGTCCCGCAGCAGATCAAAATTCAGGACCTCCTTTAACACAGCCTCGTATGCTCGCAACTCGGAAAGTACTGCGCTTCGAGAGCGGCTTTCGTAGTCAGCTTCGGTCCGCGGACCTGCGACTGCAGTGTTCCCAGAACCGCAGCATATCCTCCTGCCCGTGGCGAAGGATCAACATGTGATGTGCGGGGGCCAAGCATACAAGAATGCGGTTGGCGGATGCCGATCTCTTTCGCAAGGCTCGGCGCGGAGCTTCACGATCCCCGTGATGGTGTTGAGAAGCTACGGTGAGGAGAGCGGTGGTGCACATGACGTTTCCTTCATCTAGCTCTCCAGCTGCGTGGGTTGTGCAGCCGGGTACGAACGAGTAAGCTGGGTGTGAGTTGTGTGCGACGCTGGGTGTTGAGTATTGGGCCGTGTAGCCTTCGGCTTCGCTCGTAGAGACCGACTGCAAAAGAGAAGGGGCCGTGCAAAACGCGTCAACTTCGTACAGCCGTTTCTAGTAACGGAACCGCCTGCAAGCGAAGACACAACTGGACCATGTTGCATTGTGGAAGCGCGGGGTAGAGCGCACATGGGGGGCGTCTGGGGAAGCTCAACTCCAGATCATTCACACCTCGGTCACAGGCCTGCCGGTGCCTATCCCTGCAGCAGATCTTACGCCCGACGCAGACTCCAGCCCGCGTATGCACGTATCTCGTGAGCTGCATAGAAGGTAGACTAGTGATGTATTGGAGTAACAGCGCTCTGGAAGCGCCTTCCTTTTCAAAACCTTTCGCACATTTCCAAGCCTGGAGCTTGAGTGTGTGTGTCATGAGGTGTGGAGAGTGAGGTGACATACCGTTGATTTTTGCACTTTACGGCTGAGCTACTGGGAAGCGATCTAATCAGAGATTAGTAAAGAGCGTGAACATAGTTCCAGGGGGGGACTGCGGTGAAGTCATTGGTAAATCCCCTACTTTCGCTCGGCCAGGAATTGCAAAATCCTCCGGTACCACGATCAGCAATCCGGCGGGTTATGCTCGGCACACGTCGGATGGTGACATCTCGGAGAAGGCAATGTCCCCAGCGACTCGAACGATGAACGAGCACACGAACGAGGTGACGCACTGGACCGAGCAACATCTATCCAACGGCCTCGGGAACAGTATCGCCACGGGCATAACGTTGCACAGGATAAGGATAACGCCAGTAGTCATACTCGTGATCATATTACTAGAATATATATCTGCACAACGCTTGCTTCTCTTTGACAGCGAACAACGCAACGAACACCGCCATGCACGATCGAGTAACGACTTGTAAAGCGATGTTCATTGCAAGACAAGATGATAAGCGCACAAACCAGTCTGTGCACAAACCGACGGCACTCAACGCCAGGAACGCGCCATGCTTGTAGATGAAATATCGTATAGACCAGCTGCACTGCGCAGAGACGGGAGCGGGGTATCCATAAACCAAACTAGAAAGATAACAATGACTGAAAGACTGAGCAGAGCAATGCAAAACATAATGCGAGGAAAGCAAAGAAAAAGACAGCTGGCCTGTAGCGCAAGGGGTACGTAACGCACTGATTAAACGACCGCCTTGTCGTCATGAGCATACCTTCCTCTTAACAATTCAGAGAGAGCGCGGTGTCTTTCGGGTGGTACTATCCACCCTGGTGTTTTACCCTTAGCTTGAATATTACGAGCCAGCGAGCCATGGGCGGTTCACTTCTTCATACAGCTGCGAACAGCCAGCCAACCAGGGGCACTCGAGGATATCGTGAATATTCCAGCGCTTTTCAGGGTCCACAGTCAGACACCCCGTCACGAGAGCAAGTGCCTGATCGGCATCGCTCTCTTGAAAAGCTTCGCATTTCCGAAGGAGATCGAGGTCGTACTCGGCGTTTCGAATCTTGATGGCCGTTCTCGCATCCAAGCCTTCGTTGAAAGGGAGATAGCTAGTCAGCAGGGCGTACACAACCACTCCAAAAGCCCACAGGTCCGCAGCTGGAGAGAAAATAGGAACGTTGGTGGAGAACAGCTCAGGCGCTGCGTACGGCAGACTACCGACGATGCAGGTACTGGTGCCAGAAGGGCCGATATTGTGGTTTTGACCGACAGACTGCGGTTCAGGGCTGTCGCGTTGGTCACTGACGATGAAATCCGCCATGCCAAAATCGCACAACAGGACGTCTCCACCATCAACATCGGCATGCGGCCCGGTCATGTCCAGCAGACAGTTCTCCAACTTGATGTCTCGGTGCACGACTTGTACATCATTATGTAGGTAGCGTACTGCCGATGCGATTTGATAGATATAGCGCTTCGCCAGCTTGGCTGCTAGACCGTTCTTCTTGTTCTTGCGCATGTCGCGTACCAGGTCGTAGAGCGTACCGCCCTTGTTCAATTTGGTGATACAGAAGGTCGCAAAGTCGGTCGTGTATACTCGCATAAGAGGAAGAATGTAAGCGTGTCGTAAGAACCGCCATATTTCCACCTCATGATCGAACTGGGTCTGGATCTGGTCGTTCTCCAGCTCGTCTTTATCTTCGACCTGCTTACGAACAATCTTGACCGCATTGGTAACTCTTTTGCCATCTTCAAAGCTCATAACCTCTTTCACGACGCTGAATCCACCCCAACCGATTTGCTTTCCTATTATGTACTCGCCATCGTAGCCGATCCCTTGGCCTTCGTCGTCTGGCTGCGGAGGCTTGAGTGGGCCGTGGGTTTTGTAGCTGGCCAAGAAAGATGCAGCTGGTGACATGGACGACAATGAGCGACCCGTGCGGGTCGAAGCGCGGCGGCTTCCTCGTCGGAGAATACTGTCGCCTTCTCCCACTTGATAGCTTTTAGAGCGTCCTGGCGGACTGCGCCTCTTCTTTTCGCCCATCTGCGGAAATCCAATCGGGGAACTGGTGGGCAGGGGAGAGAGCATATACTCGGACGGCTCATCCCGAGGCGTGTGCACTTCTTCCAACGGCGATGCCGTCGTCTCTGAAGTCAGAGATGCAACGTTGTCGTTGTACGCTTGATCTGCAGCAAGTTCATCGACAGTAGTCTGGAGGAGTGGATACCTTGACGAGTTCTTCGCCCGCTGAGGAAGCCTTTGCTGACGCATCTGCATCTCCAAATAATCCTGCTCGTTCGACCCATCGCTCTCGAAACTGCGTGGCACCGTTTTCGACTTGGGCAAGGGTACTTCAATCGCATGGCGATTACCGCTGTCGAGAGTGACTTCCTTGTTGAAGGTGATGGACTTGGCTCGTCGTCGAAACTGCTGTTCGATGTCTTCTTCGCTGCTACTGCTGCTAGTAACGGCAACGGCTGCGTCTTCATGGGCGTAGGGTCTGTGGGCGTTCGTGGCATGCCCGTCGCGGTTTATGGGAATGGCATGAGGGCGTTGGTGGCCGTCCGCCTCTGCGCATTCGGCCGAGAATTGCGATTCAGCAACGCCATTCTGGGGGGTGTCACGCCGGATCGACGCGAAGGTAGAGGGGGCGGGCTTGGGGGTCGAGGTATCGATTCTAAGCTTCTGGAAACTATGTGAGGATCCCGTAATTGGGGCCATGTAACCGGCAGACAGAGTCACTGTGGGTGCAGACCTCAGGTGTGCGCCGTGTATTAATATGCGGCACCCGTGGGGTGAGGCTGGTGGGCGGGAGGTAATGTGCGAGGGTAATAGAATGTGTCGTCCTGTGCGACTAGTGGAGCTGCACGCGGTGCGAGTGTCGCCGCAACGAGCGGCGAGGCGCTCGGCCACACGGGCTTCAAGGGACGAGTGAAGAGGGGGATGCGGTGAAGCAAAGAGAATAGCGATTAGATGTCGTTCGCGAGCGCTGGAGGCGGAATGTTAAGGTTCTTTGTCTGGGGCCCGGGCGCAGGACGTTTTCAAGCGACGGCCAAGCGACCCCACGCCGGCGGAAAGCGCCGGCGAGGGCGTGGAGGAAACTCTAACGCAGACACGTGAGCCATGGACCACCATGATTCGTTTCTTCACGGTTAGCACAGTGCCTATCGCAGGTAGCCATTGGTAAGCTCGAGTGCGAGCGAGGAGTGCGGGGGGCGGAGATGCTATCATACATGATACTTCTGGGGCGCGAGCAGATCATAGATACGAGGGCAGATGGGGCAGAGATTGGGCATAAGTAAGTCGGCACGGTGCATTGGGTACCACGCCACTCAGCACCTGCAATTGTGACGCAGAGACTGTCTGTCCGTGGGATGCTCATGCATGTGACGGTGGGGAGCATCGAGTCGACGGCGAGGATATGCAGGGTAAACGGATCTCGCCTGCCAATCCGCTAGGCAGTGGAGCGAGTAGCGACGAAACACGATTTCCTTTCTCCAGCAAATGGAGAGGCAACTTGCAAGAAGCCCGGCGGGCGAAGAGCGCCCGAGTAAGCGGATTGACATGACGTCGCCCGTCGTTGTTCCGCAGCCGCAGCCTCTCGTCATGCGGACAGGCTTGGGACTGCTGGCCGACGGTTCTCTAGCGCCAGGGACGCTGAAGCTCTGCAGAAGGCCCATTTCGCGGCGCAGGCAGCTCCTGGAGGCGTCGCTGGAGGCATCGCGGCGGCACTGTTGAGAGTCATCGAGGCCAGACGAGGCGACGAGGCTGCCCATGTGCACGGCACGGGCGCGCCTGCTACCCGCTAGACGCCCGATGCGGCATAGACCCACCTGGTCTGTTGTCTCGCAGAACGACCGTATCGCAGCAACCCTCATCTCATCATCCAAAGCCAGAGCTCGCAGTAGACGTCGGCGTCACTGCACCCGTCCCGAGCTCTCCGTCGCCGTTCTATCGCCCGCCCCAAGAGGACTGACCCCCCGGCTGCGACGTTGCCCGCCATGGGGCTGTCCAACTTTGCTTCGAAGCTCTTCGCGACCTGCTGCGGAGGTACGCTCCCCGCCCAACAGCACCTTCACATCGTCCACCATCGCTAACAGCACCCTCAAGGACGCTCGAAAGACAGCATCTACGATCCAGTGCTAGCAGACAGCGAGCGGGAAGCTGTCGCCGACCTTCTGGGCTTCTTGGAAAACGTCAGTCTGCGAGCTGCTGCACCCTCGAGCCTGTACTGACCCGCTGCAGCGAGCCGAAACCGATTTTTTCTCCGGAGAACCCCTTCGCGCATTAAGTACCCTTGTATACTCAGACAATATCGATTTGCAAAGATCGGCAAGCTTGACCTTTGCCGAAATAACAGAAAGAGGTACCTCTCCGCGTTCGCTGCCCCACGGCTGGCGCTAACAGCTGCATGGCAGATGTCAGGGAAGTCGACCGCGATACCCTCGAGCCTATCCTATTTTTGCTCCAGAACCCAGACATAGAGGTACAACGTGCTGCAAGCGCTGCGCTCGGAAACCTCGCCGTCAATAGTACGTTACAAGACAAGGTCCCCAAACACCTGCTGACGGAACTCAGCGGAGAACAAGGTCGCCATTGTAGCGCTGGGAGGGTTAGCGCCTCTCATCAAGCAGATGAACTCGCCCAATGTAGAGGTGCAGTGTAATGCTGTCGGATGCATTACGAACCTAGCAACGCACGAGGACAACAAATCTAAGATAGCACGGTCCGGCGCTCTGCAGCCCTTGACTAGACTCGCAAAATCCAAAGATATGCGGGTGCAACGGAATGCAACGGGTGCATTGCTCAACATGACACACTCAGGTAAGCACTCGAGACATTGCGATATGACACAATGCTGATGGAATACAGACGACAATCGCCAACAACTCGTCAATGCAGGTGCCATCCCGGTTCTTGTCCAGCTCCTCAACTCTACCGATGTCGATGTCCAATACTACTGCACAACTGCCCTTAGCAACATTGCCGTCGACGGCAGCAACCGCGCCAAACTCGCACAGACAGAAGGTCGCCTTGTACAATCTCTGGTCCATCTTATGGAATCCTCATCTCCGAAAGTTCAGTGCCAGGCTGCATTGGCACTGCGAAATCTCGCATCAGACGAACGCTATCAACTCGATATCGTGCGCGCTCGAGGCCTGCCGTCTCTTTTGCGACTATTGCAATCTTCTTACCTCCCTCTTATTCTCTCCGCTGTTGCATGTATACGAAACATATCCATCCATCCCGCAAACGAATCTCCCATCATCGACGCTGGCTTTCTTCGACCGCTTGTTGATCTGCTCGGTTCCACGGACAACGACGAAATCCAGTGTCACGCCATTTCCACCCTTCGGAATCTTGCCGCTAGTTCGGACAAGAACAAGCAACTGGTTCTTGAAGCCGGGGCTGTCCAAAAGTGCAAGCAGTTGGTGCTGAACGTCCGTCTCTCGGTTCAGTCGGAAATGACGGCAGCTATTGCCGTACTTGCGTTAAGCGAAGAACTGAAGCCTCATCTATTGAGCCTTGGCGTTTTTGATGTACTGATACCCCTTACGGAATCCGATAGTATCGAGGTTCAGGGAAACAGTGCTGCAGCGTTGGGTAATCTGTCGTCCAAGGGTAAGACTTCATTCGACATTCTTCAAGGCTTGTGCTAATACGAACAGTGGGCGATTACACCATATTCATCCAGAACTGGACGCAACCCGAAGGCGGTATCCACGGATACCTCCGACGCTTCCTTGCAAGTGGGGACCCGACGTTCCAGCATATCGCTATCTGGACTCTGCTCCAACTGCTTGAATCCGAGGACGACCGGTTACTTGAACTCATCTCCAAGTCGACCGAGATTGTCCGCATGGTTACAGACATTTCCGAGCGCAACATCGAGTCAGACGAGGAGGACAACGAAGACGGTGAAGGCGAGGTTGTCAGCCTCGCGCGCCGTTGTCTCGAAATCCTGGGCAAGTCCCCGAAAACCCTCATGGAGGGCTAAACCTCTGAAACGCTTATTATACCCATCTTCGATATTCTCATTTCTGACTCTCGTTTGACGTTTTGCTAATGCGGTTTCTCACTATTGTCCCATGCCCCCGCATGGTGCTTGGATTCGCGGCGTTCTCGGAGCTCATCATCAACATTTGTAGCGAGCATGGGCGGAGCTTAGTCTCTTTATTGTTTCCGGCATACCAGGGTCTCATTGTATTCTGTCCGGTAGGGGACATTTTTGTCATGCGAAGATTGTAATTGTTAGTCGGAATGACGCGTCAGAAGCGCTCCGCACCTGTTGGTTGGCTACTGGGCAAGGTAGAATATGGATGATTTATGCAGCCTTCGAGGCTTTCGACGATAGATCGGACTTGACTTTGATTTTTTGTGCGTGAACATTTGGTAAAAAGTGTTGTTGACATAGCTTAGCATGGTTGGCATATCTAAATCTACCTTGAACTCAAGAAATCAAGCCGCTATGGATGTTCTAGCTCAAATCTCTGGTCACCCAACACGGAAGAGAAGCTCAGGAGCTTATTGCACTACCCCTCGAGTGACGTTGCATTCGAGGTAACTTTAAGCGAGCCGATATCGATAAGAGCTCACATTTTCTAGAGACAGACAAACTTCGAGTCACTCCAGACGCGCAAACCCAAGACAAACACACAATGCCTCCGAAGGCTACACCATCGAGAGGAAGAGGAAGAGGGCGTGGTCGAGGAGGAACAGCCCGCGGCGGCGCATCAACTCGACCTGCGACAGAGACTCCCGCCCCACAAGCCGACCCTCAAGCTACCCCCGCCGCGCCGACAGAGCCAGCAGTTATACCAGACCCAGCAGCGCTGCCCAAGATCGAAGATGGCGCGAATGCGGACGCAGCTGTCACTGCGACGGTGGAGGGCTCTTCGACCGATCCATTGTACGTCTCCTGCGCGCAAGATCCTCCGACATGTCGCTAACTCTGCTCCAGATCAGTATCATCTACGCCTACACCCGCGCCAGAATCTTCCGCAGCTCCGAGCGGACGGCTAGCTGGTGTGAAGAGTGCCGGACCAGCATCACGCTCCGCATCACCCGCCGTACGACGCGGCGCATCGGTCCGAGGCAAGAAATCCATGCTCCTACCTACCAATGCGGGTCGGAGGAGCAAGGAGGAACGCGAGGCGCGGAATGCGGCGGATTTGCAGCGGGAAAGAGAGCGGAACAAAGAGCGTGATAAGCTGGCGGAGAAGAAGCAGAAGGCGCTTGAGGCTGCGGAGAGGCGCGAGAAGATGAGGAATGAGGGGAGGGGAAGGGGTGGACACACTGGTGTTTCGTCGTTTTTTGGAGGTCACAGGCCAGGTAAGTCTGCGGAAGACGACACTCGTTGGATTTACTCTGAGAGACCACAGACAAGAATCGAGCGGGCGCGAGCGGATATGGCGGCGGTGGTTCTGGCTCACGGGAAACACGCGTCAAGAACGAGGACGACGATGCAGGGCCGGGAGGCAGGAGTGGAGGGGGAGGAGGTGGTGGTGGTGGAGGCGGCGGTGGAGGCGGCGGAAGAGGAGGAGGCTACATATCATCAGACGACGATGACGAAGAGAACGCAGAGTTCCCGAGGAAGAATGTCGACTTTATCGAACTATCATCAGACGAAAACGAAGAGGAGCCAGTGCCGAGATCACACGGGCATTTGCCGATTCGTATCGGGAGGAAACCACACAAGGAGAAGACCTTTGGTATCAATACAGATGCTAGTACAGAAGCCAACGCGCCGCAACAAGCACAAGCATCGAGTGGGCCAGCCACAGAGGGTCCTCACAAAGGGAAGGGGAAAGCAAAGGAGGTGGAAATCACCGGCGAAAGCAAATCCTACAAGGGCGTATGGCAAGATTCCGACGGCACAGACGGCGAAGCCAAAGTAAAACCCGAGCCCATCTCCAGCGACGACGAAAGCGCTTCCCGCGAACGCGTCGGCATCGCCGCCCCGATCAAAACCGAGCCCTCCCCCGAGCGCGAACGCAAACCAAAAGCCCCTCGCACCACCATCCCCTTTTTCCAGACCGACGAAGAGCACCAGGAATGGGAACGCATCCAGTACAACCTCGTCGGCATGCGCAAAGAACTCGGCCCCCCCGACGACGAAACCCTCGACGCATCCGGCGACACCCCAATGCTCGACGCCGCCGCAAACGCAGCAAAACCCTCCGTCCGCGACGACCACACCTACCTCTTCCAGCTCCCCCCCATCATGCCCGAACTCCTCCCCCCCGGCCACCACCCCTCGAAAATCAAACAAGAGCACGACGCCGTGCAACAAGCGCCCACAGCTGCACCTCCAGCCGCAGCCCAACCCCCAACGATCAAAAAAGAACAAACAGACGACTTCTCCGACCCCCGCGCCCACGCCTCCACCGGCGCCCGCTTCGCCTCGGGCCTCGTCGGAAAGATGCGCGTGCACGCGTCCGGGCGGACGACGCTCGACTGGGGCGGGACCAGCTACGAGATTGGGCCGGGGAATCCGTCGTCGTTTCTGCAGGAGGTGGTGTCGCTGGAGGTGATCGAGGAGGCGAGGAGGGTGGTGCCCGAGGATGCGGGGGAGGCGTTTAGCTATGGGCGGATTAAGGAGAAGTTTGTTGTTACGCCGGATTTGGGGAGGTTGCTTGGGTAGGGGGGTAGGGGATGGGTGGGTAAAGATGGCATTGTGGGCGTTTAGCATAGGTGCGTTTGGGAGGACCTGTGTCGATGGAGACGTTGAGCGGGTTGAGGTTTCCTCATGACACCAACTTTCGGAACGATCAAAAGTTGGATTCGAGATGATATCCTAGGGTTATCGGTTTATGAAACGTGTCTAAATGCTGTAGACTTCTATACATTGTTTAGAGCAAGGCAGGATATGCTTGAGTATAAGTGTAGGAAATGTGAGGGTAAAATAGTCCTCGCGTACCTTATATCAGTTATTATTATGCGCAACGACCGTGGAAGCACAAACGAATAGCGACGAAGCTGTACGAATAGGGAGAGCGAAGATAGACAGAGTGGATAAGATGAATAAGGTGAATGAAACGAAGATCAAATCTTATAAGTAGATATACACCGTATATGGAGTGACTTTATTGCTGAAAGTGTACGATTGAGGCGTGATGGCTATGCTGGGACATTAGTGGTTACAAGGGAGTGCGTACTTTTACGGGGCGTGGAAAAGGAAAGAACTCACGAAGACGGTAAGTGCTATAAGGTGAGTTAATGTGCGTGTGAAGAGTCATCACCGTGAAGTTTGGAGTGTACGGCTCCATTCGATTTTAATAAGTGGGAGCAGGCCTGCGATCAGTACATAAGCATCCAGTACGTAACGAAAGAAAATCAAGACGCGTCGCGGCACCGCTTTGTATCCAAGATGCATTGGCATCAGTCCGTTCTGTGGAACTTGGGTTATGCAGAGGCGGGTGCGGATCATCCAGCTGTGGTCGCCCATAGTGATCTGAGAAAATCCATGAGCACAACGCGTTACGCGACGCGTTCGTCGGGCAACGAGCACGAGCCAAAGGAAGGACGGGTGCGGATCCCCAGCCTCGTGGGGCGCTGTGCGTAGCACCATTATCAGATGAAAATCTAATCTGATGATCTGTGATCCGAGCTGCGCCGAGCAGACAGACGCGTGCATGCATAACTTAAGCGCGCGTTCTTGTGCCTGGCTTCGATGGCTGGTGTCTGCGTTTGAGCATCTTGTAAGTCGCAATCAGGATGGAACAGTTAGTGAAAGATGTGACTCAAGTTGATGCATTGGCGGTGCATCACGAACGAAACGTTGGCAAGCACATCCGTTGTCCGTGAAAGCATTTTGTAAGCATCTCGTAACGCGTCGCGAACATGGTGGAGGTCTGGTCAAGAGGGGGCCTTATCTGATCCGAGCTGGATGCGCGTGCGTTATTGTCGCAACTTGTGTCCCAATAGGTTTCGTCAGTACAACTGTGATGTTGGAAAGGCGTCCGAATTGTTCGCTTGATTATATAGAGGAGGTACCTGACGAGTGCACATCCCGAACAAAGAACGGGTTAAGCAACATTCTGTGAGCTCTGCAGCCACATGCGCCGTGTGCGATGAGCGCGCTTCGGACAACAGGCATAGCGGGGCTCTCATTCAGCCGCCTTGGACAGGGCGCGGGATGCTGGCCTGTTTCTGTCTGGGTGGGTCCCGAATCAGCGCGTGAGAACGCGTCGAAGCTTGGACTGTTTTTGTGCCCGGTCACGACGCGTCAAAGGACTCGAACAATCAATTTTGTGTAGCAGTTGATGGAAACGAAGGCAGATATCGGTATCGTTCGAAAGCGCATGGCTGTTACCTGATAGGCCCAGATCGGGACTGAAGTTCGGTGGTTAGGCTGCAGCACAATTCAATGGCAAGTGCGATCGAAAAGGTGAGGTCATAGCTTGGACTCGATGATCTTGGCGTACCAGCCTTCAAAGTTTCCACGCTAGCACGTATTCACGTGATCTGTTCTTCGAGCTTTAAGACGCGACCTTTGTCTGCTCCCACTTCCACCACAACGCATCTCACTACTCTTCACACAACTAGTACTTCTCTACTTCTACGTCCGCTCCATTGAAGGACTAGCTACGACTACACACATATATTCCATTCACAATGTCTGCCCTCGCCTTGACCCCGTCGAAGCAGGTTAGCCACCCTTCCTCATTATGTAGACGCGTCTTGCTCACTCTTGTACAGGCTGCTAAGGCAGTAGACTCGTTGAAGATGTCCGACTCACCCGCAAAGAAGCTCAACTTCGAGTCTTCGGCGGAAAAAGAGAACGTCTACAAGCCCATCGTCGGCATACCAGATCTCGCCGAAGAGGACGACGCGCCCAAGAAGCTCACCACTGCACCCACGATCAAGGAGGAAGAGGCACACGAGCCTTTGCTACAAGAGAACCCCAACCGCTTTGTTCTGTTCCCAATTAAGTACCACGATGTAAGTCGACGCGTCAAACGCTGCTCCACGCGTCATATCGCGTCTTAGGTACATGGTAGCTAACATCTTCTCTCCCAGGTCTGGCACATGTACAAGAAGGCCGAAGCTTCCTTCTGGACAGCCGAGGAGATTGATCTCTCCAAGGATCTCCACGACTGGAACAAGCGCCTCAACGACGACGAGCGCTTCTTCATCTCACACGTCCTCGCTTTCTTCGCCGCATCGGACGGCATCGTCAATGAGAACCTGGTTGAGCGATTCAGCGGCGAAGTACAGATACCTGAGGCGCGATGCTTCTACGGCTTCCAGATCATGATGGAGAACGTCCACTCCGAGACCTACTCGCTGTTGATCGACACATACATTAGCGAGCCCAAGCAGCGCTCATACCTGTTTAATGCCATTGACAACAGTGAGTTACTCCATGTTCACACTACACGACGTGTACCTAACGCGTGCTCCAGTTCCCTGCATCCGTAAGAAGGCCGATTGGGCTCTTCGATGGATCTCAGACAAGAACTCCACCTTTGCGACGCGTCTCGTCGCTTTCGCTGCTGTTGAGGGTATCTTCTTCAGCGGTTCCTTCGCCTCCATCTTCTGGCTCAAGAAGCGTGGCCTGATGCCTGGACTTACCTTCTCCAACGAGCTCATCTCGCGTGACGAGGGCATGCACACTGATTTCGCATGCCTGCTCTTCTCCCTCCTCAAGTCCCGCCCTGATAAGTCTCTTGTCGAGGACATCATTACCCAGGCTGTCGTCATCGAGAAGGAGTTCCTCACTGACGCTCTTCCTTGCGCTCTGCTCGGCATGAACGCCACCCTCATGTGCCAGTACATCGAGTTCGTCGCTGACCGCCTGCTGTTGGCTCTCGGCAACACCAAGGTCTACAATGCAACCAACCCCTTCGACTTCATGGAGAACATCTCGCTTGCAGGCAAGACCAACTTCTTTGAGAAGCGTGTCGGTGACTACCAGAAAGCCGGTGTCATGGCCAGCACCAAGAAGCACGAGCAGGCCGCCAACGGTACATCATCACCCGGAGATGAAAGCAAGAACCTGACTGGCGACTTCGCTTTTGACGAGGACTTCTAGACTTCTAGACATGTCCCCTTTTACACTTATTTCTACGCTTTCCTAGATGTATACCTTTTCAGACTTGGGGCATGGGTACTGGGTTACCCTTTGACATACCTTCACCTCTCTGCATTGCCGGAGTCAGTCATGGTACAGCGAGCATATCGCCGGCAAAACGGCTGCTTTTGATACCTGGTTTTATGCGTTTTTGATTATACGGCGTTCATGGCGGGTATTTGGATTGGAACGAAGCACGCGAGGACGCGAATGATTGTTATGGATGGTGGGCTAGTTAGCATAGGATAAGACACTCGCGATTTGGATAATGATCTATTTGAAACTTCAGAATCACTTGCGATGTTGCATACTTCCTGTGAAGGTCGTGATGTTGACTTTGCGAGGCGGCCGTTGTACGGTGGACCAGGGCTGCAAGCCCGAAGGCCGCGACCGGGGTCTAAGCCTTGACATGCATGGCCCAGCTCGACCCAAGCTCAACCTCAGCTTCTTTGATTGCGCTTTACCTGAGGTTGAGGGAGCGACGACAGTGTTGAAATTCGCCACTAATGTACGTTTCCGCATGTACTATGGTATGGGTCGGGAGTCGCCTCGGAGACGGCATGCATGACATCACGGGAACCTGTCGGGCGAACAACAGTTCACGTTACCGAGAGCGAGGCACCGGGAATCTCACCCATCGACCTCTGTCAGGGCTCCTGTAAACTCCACTAAACACCTGGATCTGCGAGTCAAAACGATCAAAACACGACGGTGCCTCGGTACAAATTACACAGACTATCGATAAGCCATTGACTGCTCCGCTCACTTCCGCGGGCTTCACAATACACTGAGACCTCGACAACAGCTCCAATAACACCCCGGATGACCCGAGAGCTTACGATACGCTTGTAGCACTATATGCGCAGTTAAATCCACACATCCGGCGGCTCTCAACGAGAGAGTTTGGGTTCGTTGGGCGACCGGCGACCTTTGCTGCAGGGACAGCGCATAGCAACAAGGAAATGCACATGGTCTTTCTGGGATGAAGCTTGATGGGCATCGCCAACGCCAATGGCCGACGTACTCCCCAGAATTAGGGCTTCAGACCCACACGCGGAAAATGCGAATCCCCTGGAGCGCCAGGACACTGGAAAGCTCTCGGTGAAGGGTGACGGTACGTTGCGTCCCAACCCTGTCGCGACGTTAAGTACCAAAATGCTAATTTTGCTAACCAAAGGCTCCCTCGCGAACGGAGGCAAGCTCGCTGCCAGAGTGCGAAACCCGGCGGCCACGGCGAGCGCGCAATCGAATGGCGAGTCGAAACCGGGAAAAGATGCGAACACCGAGAGCAGAGCGCAGCAGTCTATAGATCCGCTCTCGCAAGTATGTACTATTTAAGCCGACAGCGAGACCTTCGCAAGGCTAATTGAGGTTTTAGCAAATTTTACAACGAACAAATACCTCACTCACGGTTCAGAAGCTCCGCGCGCAAAATGCTGAAACGGGTGGTGGGCAGTCGCCTACGAGCCCACAGGATGGCAGGGCGGATACGAAGTTAGCGAGCGATACGCCGACGCGGGAGATCGGCAGTGTAGGAACCAAGGCAGACAAGAAGTGAGCACAAATTCCTATACGAGTACGCTCCTAGACGCGGGTTCGCAAGTCGTTCCGCACTGCATACCCAAACGCGGCAGTGTAGAGCTTCGCAAGCATCTCCCAATTGGTCGTCGTTCGTTTGGTCGTATATGCTAACGAGCGTACTCGTAATGGGGCGGAGCATACGCAGCACCGAGGCTAACTCGCTAACGTCAATAACAGGAAAGGCGTCTCCTTCTTGTCTCGTTTCATAGGCACCAAAAAGAAAGGCACCCTCGACGACGCCGACGACAATGGCTCGCAGGCGGGAGATTGGGACCCGCGACCGGAGGGAATGGACGCACAGCTCTTCAGCCATACTGTTGACAACCTGGGCTTCAGTCCCAAGCACCCTCCACCGCCAGCGTACATCAAAATGCGAAGCAAGTACAAGAAGGAGAAGGAGTTTGATCGCGTATTTCTGGCGCAGGAGCTGAGAACGAAAACAGAGAAGAAGAGGTTGAGCGTTGGTACGACAAGCTCGAACACACCATCTGGAGCAGCTGGGATACAGAATCCGATCTGGGCAACGGAATTTAGTAAGGATGGGAGGTATTTAGCCGCAGGCGGGCAAGATAGAGTCGTGCGCGTCTGGGCCGTCCTCGGAACGGCAGAGGATCGAAGAGCACACGAGACTGAGGAGCACAATCCAAATGCGTCGGGGCACTCCACAAGACTCAGTGCGCCAGTTTTCCATCAGAAGCCGTTCAGAGAGTACCTAGGACATACTTCAACGATCCTCGACTTGAGCTGGAGTAAAAACAACTTCCTCCTTTCCTCTTCGATGGACAAGACGGTGAGACTGTGGCATATCAGCCGGAGTGAAACTCTATGCACCTTCAAGCACAACGACTTTGTTCCGTCTATCCAATTTCATCCTCGAGACGACCGGTTTTTCCTCGCTGGCTCCTTGGACACCAAATTGCGACTTTGGAGTATACCAGACAAATCAGTAGCGTATACGGTGTCATTACCGGACATGATCACCTCGGTTGCCTTCACTCCAGATGGAAAGACTTGCATAGCTGGTACTTTGGGTGGTCTCTGTATGTTCTACGATACGGAAGGGCTCAAGTGGCAGAGTCAGATTCACGTGAAATCCACAAGAGGACAGAATGCCAAAGGTAGCAAGATCACAGGCATACAAGCCATTTACTGGCCGCCCGGAAGCAGTAGTGGCGAAGTGAAATTACTCATAACGAGCAACGACTCTAGAGTCAGACTATACGGCTTCCGGGAGAAGAATTTGGAGATGAAGTTTCGCGGACATGAGAACAATTGCAGCCAGATAAGAGCCACATTTGCCGAGGACACCGAACACATCATATGCGGAAGCGAAGACCGAAAAGCGTACATTTGGTCTACGAATGGCTTTGAGGGCGAGAAGAGAAACCAAAGACCTATGGAAATGTTCGAAGCTCATTGCTCGATTACGACGTGTGCTACAATAGCGCCGCTTAAGACGAGGCAGCTCCTCAGTGCTTCGGAAGACCCGATATTTGATCTTTGCAATCCGCCGCCGGTTACTCTGGTTTCGCGTGAAGATTCACTAGGTGGTTCGAAAGCGCCTACAGAAGCGGGATCTGTGCAGCCTACGCCGACGGAGGCGAACTTCAGAAAGGTTGCGGAGAGCCCAGCGTATCTCGCGCGATCAGCGGTATGTAGTTTGATCAGCTTATACACTGTGTATTCTTTGAGCAACACTGACAATTCCCAGCACACGGATGGTCACATAATAGTAACAGCAGACTACACCGGCGCAATCAAAGTCTACCGTCAAGACTGCGCATACCACAAGCGCCTCCGCGCCACCGACAACTGGGACGCAGCCTCCCGAATATCGCGCCGCACAGGCTCCATGCGACTCGGACGACCAAGCAGTGTCATCTCGACTCGGACTGGTCGCAATAGACGCGACAGCACATCTACGCAACCTGCAGACGAACGCATCATGACCTGGCGGCAAGACCTCGCCCACGGCGGCTTCGAATCCTCCCGCCGCAGCATCGGCCGCAGCATCTCTCCGCGGAAAAACAAGAGCCGTACGAGCATAACCTCCACACGGCCTTCCGACTCCCCAGCTCTAGGCCCCATGCCCAGCATCAATACCACGGTCTCCGGCCCCAGCGGCACACCCAAGACCTCCTTCTCCATCGACCGCTCCTCCACGAATCACAGCAACCCCGCCTCCGACCCTTCGACACCCTCCAAGCCCGCACGCACTCCTGAGGTCAAAGCCCCGCCCCAACAATCCCGCCAAATCTCCAACTTCGACCCAATCAAGCCCATCGAAAAGCAACTCACGCCGTCCTTCTCGAACCCACTGTCCGTGTACAATGGACAGAGCTGGGCATTTTGGAACACAAAGAGCAAGGTTGCGAACGCGGAGCGCAACGGTTTCCTTGCGCCGCAGGGCGACGAGCGTCCGGAGCTTAGGGGCAGAAATAGTGTAGTCAGCCAGTTGAGCAGCGAGATTAGTGCTGAGGAGGAGAAGTGTGTGAGTTGCGGGGGCACGGAGTTTAGGATGCGGTGGAGGGGGACAATGGGCAAGGAGGAGAAGGTAGCGGTTTGTACGAGGTGTAATAAGGTTGTGGAGTAGGTTTAGGGGTCGGCGGTAAGAGAAAAGAGGAATTGGAAAAGGAGCACGCTACCGTTCGTGTTGTATAAATAGGAGGGTTTGTATGACTAGGGATGGGAAGATGGTACACAGGACTTATGAACATGATAGCATTTATTTTGCATTTTAGGCTGTGTAATATATCGGTCCATCTCAGATCGTGAATATTCACCCCTGATAATGCGACTTTACTGTTGCTCAAAATGCGGCTGGCCTCAAGTCGGAGTCCTCCGAAATATTTCCGTCAGCCTCGCTTAATCAGAACCTGCAAATGCTCCGTATCAATATCAAAACTCACCTGCTCCCCACCTTGTGACGCAACAGCACCTTCGCAGCCCTCCATACAACCACAATGGGGCCACCAATATCGAGAAATCTGCATAGGACCACCAAAAAGGCGCCGACAAAGGGATCTTCAAAACCACAAAAGGCGAAAGCGCCCGCACCCGTAGCCGAAACTGGGCCAACTTCAGCTCTACCAATCGACCTGCTGCAACTTCTGCTCAATATCTTCAGGGACTCTTTTCAAGACAGATTATCTTCGGACATCAAGCCGCTCCTCCAGGAAGTAAAGGGTCATCTCTACAACCGCGACTTTGCAACCGCCTTCGGAAAGGAAGAGTACCTCGAGGCGTACGCACTACGTTGGTCGCCTAGTCGCGCGCTATGCTATCTGCAGATCTTCGACGATCTGAAAAACGAAATGAAGCCTTTCAACGGCGTGTCTGAAGAGACGGAAGATGCGGAGTGGAACATTGTATGCCTGGGAGGAGGTGCAGGCGCCGAAATCGTCACTTTGGGAGGACTGATGAAGCTTCTCGAACCGGTGGATGAAGAGCATGGCGCCGAGCTAAAAATCACTGCAATCGACATCGCCGACTGGTCAAACGTAGTTACGAGGTTAAGAGAAGGCGTCGTGAACAAGCCTCCGCTATCGAAATATGCATCTGCGGCCGCACAGGAAGCGAACAAGGCGTTGACAAATTTCGCCTGCTTCAGTGTCGGCTTTCACCAACACGATGTCTTAAACATGTCGTTTGAGGCCCTTTCGAAACTAGTGGAGAAAGCAGACCTAGTCACGCTCATGTTCACCCTTAATGAACTATACACCACCTCGCTCTCCCTCACGCAGAAATTCTTACTCGGTCTAACAACAAGTCTGTCGGCAGGAGCATTGCTACTTGTCGTAGACAGTCCGGGGAGCTACTCGACCGTGAGCTTAAACGGCACAGAAAAGAAATATCCCATGCAGTGGCTCCTAGACCACACACTCCTCGGCCCAGAAGCCTCAGCGCAAGACACCCCAAAGTGGGAGAAGATCAAAGAAGAAGAAAGCAAGTGGTTCCGCCTTCCCGAAACCCTGCGCTACCCAATCGAGCTGGAGAACATGCGGTACCAACTGCATCTATACCGACGTCTTGGATGAAGAGGGGGAACGACCACGCTACTGCGTCAACGTTGGAGATCTACAACGCGTTGCAGGCGTACGAAACGGCCCATGGGACCTGTAAATGCGAGCAAGGGTTGCATCGACGTGACATCGTGCGGCGCTTCCCCGAAGAGGAAAAGATGTAGCGGTCGTGGTACAACACAGCAACTACATTCCAGCGTTGTGTAACGCACCCCATCCTATACAAAGTCCCCATTCGCATTCCCCACACACCACACACTCTTCAACGCGTACCCCGCGATCCTCCGCATTCTTCAGACTACAATCCGCCCTCGCCCTCGCCACTTCCACCCTTCACACTACTTGAAGCGTACCCACCGCTACATCTGAGATCGAACTCTGAGCAAATCAGCTTTCCGTGGCGATATACAAAATGCCCTGCCTCTCACCCCGCGCCCTCCTCTCCCGCCTCAAAGTTTTCCACCGTAGTCCCAAAGCCACCGTCGCTCCCGCAGACCAAAGCACGCAAGCCATCCCGCCCATGCCCATGCGCCAAAACTCCCGCGGCGAATACACGCGCGACAAACCCTGGCACAGCGGCGGCAAGTCCGGCGCCAAGATCCTCGCGCGAGCGGTAAGCCACGCTTTCGTTAGTGAGAAGGGGTGGACGAGGGGGATGGTGGTGGGGTATGGGGGTGTTTGGGAGCGCTGAGCTGCCTCCTATCAAGATAAGTTACTCTGGGGACGGGAAGGGAGGTAGCAGGGCGTGAGCGGAGGAGAAGTAAACTGCAGGATAGTTATAAGAGATGCGTGAAAGAAAGAGTAGAGTCAATATGGAGTGTGAAAGCTGACGTGTGAAGGAAGGAAAAGGATAGTGGGCTGAGATGTCTTTTTGAGGGCGGGGGAGAGGGGAGTGTTGTTGATTTGGGGGTGAAGAGGAAGAACCAGGGGAGGGAGGAGGAAGAGCTTTCGAATGATGATTTGTCGATTGTGGAGAGGTGAACGGGCGATGTGGAAGGTGGGGTTTGAGTACTAGGAAGGTGGCTGAAATGAGGATTGAGTGTGGAGCGCTCTCTTTTGCGATGTTATGATGTTCCGCAGGCGTTGCTGATGGGAGCGGCGGTTGGTAATTGGGATGGTTTTGGGAAAACGCTTTATGGGAGATCACATGATGATGGGCTGTGGAACATCGCTGTCAAGCATAGTACAGGGCTAATATAAACGATTTCAAACGTGGCGTTGGGTTGTACTTGAATTTGTGTTGAGCGTTCAAATCCGTACCTATTTTTTTCTACCGATTTCAGGGCGTCGGTGCATCGTTCGTCACTCCAATTTGAGATTATTGATTAAGATTCAGTATAAGGCTTCTATAAGAACATATTCTATTATACTTAGATCAATACGGCTCAAGTTACACGCTGACATAAGGTGAGGAATTAACACAACAAGCTCCTTGTAGTATGAGCGCTCGCTCGCTATGTCCTTTTGCGTGACCAACGCCGCAACCCGCTCATAGCTGATTCCTGTAGAGCTGATTCTTGCTCAAGGGTCTACGATCGGTCTTATCGCGCCCGATTTCAAGTGACTGTCCCGCAAACCGGACTATCAATAATGTCCTATCTGCATACAGGACCGCGGCCATTTGGCGACAAATGTCTAGTGCATCGCAAGATGACTCGCAACCATAGTAGTAGGGTCCCGAGCAACGTTTTCGTTTCGCATCGATCTTGGAGCCTGTTTCTAGGGGTTTGTGTTTTGCTTTCTCCGCCAGCTTCTTCAGTCGAGCCTCGTATGTCTCCGACCTATCATGATAACTCTGTTTATCATCGAAAACTCTTCCTTGTTTCATAAGTCGTCTTATCGCTTGACAGATGACCTGGCACCCCGATTGATTGCTTGACGGGGTCAAGTCTTTGCCGGGACCGTGCTTGACCAGGCCCAACAATGAGTAAATGTAATCCTGGCTTCGAGATGACTGCGAACGCTCTGAGAGATATATCAGAAGACCCAACGTCACTTGCGCTTTATCTATCACCTCCAATCCAGGGATCGTGGTGTTGTGAGCGCCGTGGAGGTAGGATATCAGCCACACGGCTTGTTTCTTCTTCAATCGTCTCTGCACCGCGGCAACCTTGTATTCTTTATCTCGGAAACTCGGCCGAAAGTCCAAAAGCGGTATGCAAATCGCGTATTGGAGAAACTTCGACCAGGCGACTTCGCCCTCGCCACAGACCATTCGAACCCGGTCCCGCGTCGAATCCGTCTTCTGCCGCACCTTGTCAGATACTGCGATTTCTTGCAAGATCCACACCCGGTCCCAATACGGACTGCTCAACAGCACACCTATCGCTTTGACAAGGTTCCTGTCATCTAGCAAATCGTGCCGGCTGCCGGCGAGAAGTACACTCACGTCGTCCTGGGCGAGTGCCTTCTTCACAGCATAGGATTGCGACTTGATATATCGCATAGCTTGTGCTACGCCAGCACCTCCCGGACCCAGCCATATGATCGTCTCGGAAGCCCGTCTGTATACGTGCCGCATGTATGCAAGCTGCGTGGCTTTCTCTCTATCGTTCTGTTGATCGATGCACAACGCATCTATCCAATATGTCCCTGTCGACCATCCTGAAACGCGGGCTACTTTCATCTTTGCGGCGTGCTCCAGGAACTCGTACAAGTTCTTGCCGACGGAGAACGAGCGGTCGTTGATATGGATGATGAATGATGGCGAGGGTGAGCCCCAGTGGTACGACAGTGCGCGAAACGTTCGTTTACTCGCGGCCTTACGGTTGAAGGCTTTCATCGAACATCGTATAGGGCCGCTGCCTCTCCAGTTCTCGACTTTGATGAGTCGCAATTCCTTTTCTGGGTGTTTCAGCCTCGTGTGCCGGAAGGGTTGGATCTCCACGGGTTTGAAGCTGACAGTTGGTTTGTTGGGTTTAGGGGAATTGATATACCGGCGGCCGCCGTCGCTGGGTAACCTCAATTGGTGCTTGGGCTCGGCAGTGCTGAAGCCTCCATAGGTTGCTTTATCTGTGCCGTTGTCGCTGTAGTAATCTTCTTCCGAGTCCGTATAGTAGTCATCGTCGTCCGAGCTCGGATAATAGCTATCCTCCTCCGAGCTCGTGTAGTCTTCGCTATCTACTTCCGATTCTGTGGAGGTATACTCTTCATCTGTATCGTAGAGACTGGAACAATCGTCGTACTCCACGTTCGAGGTCGCATGATAGCCAGGATACTTCGATCTTCCGGTGGCCATCGTAACTGTGATTGTGTCGCAGGCCTTAAGGAAGCTACCTGCACCTCTATATGACAGTGAATGACCGCACGATAGCAGCGATGATGTTCTAACACAGTTGAAATGTCAGTTTAGGTTCAAGGAAAATCCTGGGAAGACGGACGGCAAGGCTCAGTGAGTTTATTGTACACAGCCTCCTTCTCATTACTCATGCACGCGTAGGACATAGCCCCCACTCAGCCTTGCAGCCCCCTGCATGTGGCTGCACGACTTCACTGTCATTAGGGAAGGAGTCTAAGCGCTGGCAACCTCCTCAAACGTGCATACCGAGTCAGCCACTCCAATAGTTCTGGTTCTGAGCGTTTGTTGCTGCACAGTATTGCTACATGCATGCGATCGCTTGTGATCCTTCAAGACCATATTGGGAAGCGAGATCCTTCTCGGTCTGGACTAGTGTAGTAAGCTTGGGGACATAAGCAGACGAGGCTGAAGACACTATCTCCAGAGAACAATCGGTAGTAGCATTCTCAGTTTTATCCCAAGTACCTAAGCAAGGAATACAAACTGCATCTGTTTGAGGAGTTATAGCATTCACCTACCATTCGTTGTCGCTGCAGGTTGCAAGTTGTACGATATCTCGAAGGTTTTCGAGGTGCTACGCAATAACATTGTTGTGACCCCCACCCTGGCGTAATTGTCGAGGACAAGGGTGTGAGTCAGCTGTCGGCAAACGCGCGTGCCCCCGCTGAGGCTCGGCTCATACCCTTATTTCGATGGATTTCAACGCGACCATACTTGGTGCTTTGCTGATGATGACACCATTAAGAGCTCTAGAAGCGCATGATAGGTATTATGCTTAGTAGTAGTCTCTACGGAGACCAGTGTTGTATAGCTGGTCAATGAGCAGCCACTAAGGCATTTATTGGGCTGTGGCAAGATGCGCGCGGGTAGCAAACCGTGTTTGACCCAAGCAACAAAGATTTTTGTAAAGAACATTGTAATCACCGAGGGCATGACTTGCGCACTCGTAGACTCAATTGGGTGAATTGGCTTATGTGGCGTAAATTCTCCTGCGACAATTGTATCTCTAGTAAGCTAAAGACGCTAGCGAATCTACATATGCTCCTAAGGCACTTTGAAGCATTTGAAACCTCGATAGGTTGTTCCAATCACCTGCAGCCCCAATTATTCCATGGCAGATGCTACAACTTGTCACATGTTCTCGGAAGTTGCGGATGGGCGATCTAACAATGTAGTAAGTCCATCTCACGGGACCGTCGTTGCCTGAACCTGCAGGTGCAGCTGTGCTCAAGGTGCGGCGAACAAGTCAGGTTTCGATGTTGATATGGAGCACTACCAAGTTCCTGATCAGGTACGGTAAGCAAGGCGAGGCGAGGCGGAAGTACCGGCATTTCCGAGACACGTGCGAGCGTTGCAAGTGATACTACTATAGGTATCTAGTCACCTTTGTCTTTGTGCTTTTTGAATTTGTTAAGAGTCGCGTTCAGCTCTGGTTGTCCATTGCTTGAAAGCTACAGATAGTAAGTACGATTTTCCTCCTCACTTATATCTTGTCACAGGTGTACAAGCGTACGACACGATGCACCGTAACGGATTGATGACTGTTTATCAGGATAAATCAAACTTAAGCTTATCTCTAGAAGCTGTTGATATGCCCACTCGTACTGATTGCGATGCAGGGGATGTACAACTTGGGTTGTAAAGGGATACATCCATTAATGTCGCACAATGTTCAGGCAGACCGGCTCGTTGAGTTAAGGATGAGCGGTTCACAACTTCAAAAGTCAGCATCGTGAGCTTTACAGTCTTTGATATAGCGAACGTAAAGTTAAGGTGCGAAACCGTTTCGCATAATCTTCATTAGTTGATTGGTGGAATCAGCTGTCGTGCAACGTTGGTAATGAGTCATACTAGGAATCGACCACCTCTATGAATAAGCTAACCGCATCGATACGATAATTTCCTTCTGAGTACCTTCATGTAGCGTATTCTATGGCTGTTTGAGTGAATTGGGCAGCCTTTCACCTGTTTTATGGCTCAGAAGTGCAAAAATATCGAGGAATGACTGAATAATAGAAATTGATAAGATAAGTATGCTGGGCGTGATCGAAGGGTCGGCACCAACACGGTGCAAGAGCGTTTCTGTTATAAGGGCTCGATAATTAAGGAATTGTTTAAATCAATATAAGGGGATCCTGTGATCCCCGAAAATTTTGCGTACAACACTTTAATGTGAGCAAGCCTGGATTCAATTATCCGTATTGATTGCCTTTAAACTAAGCTCACCATATACTACTGATGCAAGTAGCCATGAGGAGACCATGAGGAGAAGCCAAGCCAAGCTGAAGTTTAGAATACGTGATCTTACATTTTGACCGGTTCAGCTTGACAGCTCCGGTCAAAGAGACGTACATCGTTTAGTCAGCATGCATGTTGGTGTCAGCATTGCATTTAAGACTCATCGCAACCGCGAGCAACCACTGAAATGAAGTATACTGTCACGCAAATAAGGCTTGATGACCCCAAACCCCGGTAATAAGACCAGAGCTCAGTCACCATTGGTTGGGAGGTTGTCTATGCGGAATGCAACCTTCCAGCATTCATCCGGTGAATAGATGCATATATCGGCTCTCTTTTGGGATAAAATCACTGGTGTCGCTAATTCAACTATGAGCTTCACCGGTTCTCAAGAACAGCTCTGCCATGTAGCGGAATCAGCCCAGTCCCGCAACATGCGATTGATCGAACTCTGTTACTGGTTGCTCTCAATGTATATCTGTCTCTGTTATAATTGATAATAATCAACTATGATCCCTTTTTAGGGCAGTTTCTTTAGTTGGGTCTGACAGAATGACTGACAGAAGCATTCGCGAACCTTCTTTCGCTATCCTAGACAGTTTAAATCATCCGGCGCTACAAATTACCTTCCGGTGAGACATGCACTATTATTATTTGTCTTACACCCGATCCCCATCTAAGCTCAAGATGTAATCGTTCCAAAAATATCGAAGGGGGCACCTTGTATAAAATGGCATCAATTGACAACACGTACACTCATATTTTCTCATTTGCAAAGCCTCGTTACTCATAAAAGCTTTGTGTAAACTTGAAAATGGCGCAATTTCATGGCCCCCTCCCTCTATCACCTGCAGCTCCTCCTGTCTGGGACCCTATGGCAACATTGAACGTCCGTATGACTCTCGATGGCCTCTTTTACTACTGTTCAGGAATCAATAAAAAGTCAAAGTCTTGTGGCTGGACGCTTGATGATAAAACCCAAGAAATTCGCAATCAGTTGGTCCACTTGTCAAGGCTACTGCCTCAGCAGGCCGTTGAATGCTTGGATGGCCTTGCTGAATTGGCCTTTTGCCATCATCACCAAGACCAGCGATGGAGCACCGTGGATGGTTGGAAATTGGAGATCAGGGCCATTCGATCTGCCCATACAGCGCCAACGATATCGGAACTCAGTGGAGCGTCAGCATCGGAACAGACTCTGCCGGTACCCCATTGCACCTCGCCACGGCCATCTTACCAATATGGAGTTTATGGTGCCGCCTCATCCGAAATTGCTTCTCGAAGAAGTGAAGGAAGCTTTCCTAGCATCCAATCAGACTACGACTCACTCTGGAAAAAGTTCAATAACTTGCAAGATTCTCTCGATTGTCAGAAAAGGCGTATCAATGACCTTGAGTTCACTTGTGAGGAATTGAGAAAGGGGGCTTGTCATAAAAAGGATGGAAGACTCTGGGGGCGTTTGAAGGCCAGCCTTCAGTCTATCTTCAAGAAATCTGCTCAGTGACATGGTTCAGGTTCGGGTTCTGGTGACTGCTGTTGCTATGGATGTTAGTATTGGAAGGAACGATGAGGAACAGTGTTCTGGTGGAACACTCCAACCTGAACATGGGCTTAGTAGATGTGAATTGGTACAGTTATGTTAGGAATATATACCTACGTATTTCTGTGAATAGTTGAACGGTAACTGGAGGACCTTCAATACGAGAAAAAGGCGTATGTGCTTCCAAATTACGCAATACTATTAGCTCAGGAGCATATGTCACGTTCGTTAAATACTGCTATTGTGTCAACTGACTTTATCTTACAGTTTCAGCTCTCTGAAACGGCAGTATAGCACCTTTCACAACTTAGAACTCAAAAATACTGTTGAGGCTATTGAGTCAGCGATTCCTACGAACTTTATACGCCATTGCTCGACATGGATGAAGATCTCAGGAGTAACCCACATATTACTGAGGACGTTCACAACACAGATTACCCGGAGTGTGTTGTTATACAACACATAAGAGCATATAGGACATGCTAACCATCTACTAGAGCCTTCTCACACGTGCGCGTTCCCATGGCTTGTTTCTAATCCCTCAATGTGCGCTATCACCGGAGCAATGCACCTATCAAGAGAGCAGCAAATAGCCAAGCTTGAGAAAATTAGCGCGGCGAATAGTCCGCCAGCGACACAAATCGCTTGCGTGATGCACCTAGTAAAGAGAAAGAGAGAAGTTGGATATGAAAATTATAACAGCCATCAGAAGCGATGAGCCGCGTCCTGTGACAGAATTGATCTGATAAGAATACAGCTTGCCCAAGTGCTACTCGTTCTAATATAAAATTCAAACAGACCTGAATACAAGCGATGGCTACATTTACGATTTTGATCAGAACAAAGTCCTCCATGCCAGCGGAGATCGTATCAATCTATCGCTTCCCACGACCTGTCACCAAACATCTTCGGGGATGGCTGGTCTAGCTTTCGAGGCCAATGAGGTCACTTTCCGAACGTTCAGCTCTAGAGACACCATGTACAGGTGAGCAGCAAATTGTAATGCGATTGTTCATTTCGACTAAGCCATCTCCAAATCTACAGAGCAGCTGGGTTCGCTAGGGTTCTTGAAAGGATTGCAGACCATCAATCAATTCTACTCAGCGAGTTGGCCCCCAGTTCCTACCATCGAACGCGACAGCCATTGTGGCAGGTTCCTTTCCAACATTCCAGCCTCTTCTAGAAAGATGGCAGTCTGGACAACGGGTGCCATTGTATCATTATCATGGCTTTGTATTAGTAAGATTCATATCATGGGGTGAAACACGGTCAAGCTTGTCCTGAGTGTCATATCCAAAGCTCCGGATTTCATCAAAGAAGCCGAGCCGGTGGCCGATGCATGGAACAAAGACTGTGAAGCTTGGAGAGCTGATGTCATGGGAATCATTGATGCTCGCCCAGCCCCCTGGGCTATATATGGATCAGACGAGATCTCGAGATTAGAGTCGTTGATTCACCCTGGTGGTTGGGATATAAGCGACCGTACCCTCAACGAGTTTGATCTGCATTTCCGATATTCTGCGGCGTCGTTGGCAATCCGGTCCTGCAATCGTATTCGCATGTGGCCTTCTCGCAAGTCAAGAAGATCACGCTCCTTGAGGATCATATGTCAGCTCAATAGAAACTTCGGCTCCCCTTGGGCAACGGGCATCAAACAACAACCACGCGGAGCTCATGGCCATCTACGAGGCTCTTAGACGAACACCCATCCACCGAGATGTTATCATTCGTACCGATTCGGAAACTTCCAAGAGATGTCTCGATGGTCGGTACAAGCAGTGGATGCTGCGCTCTTTCAAGCAGCCCAAAGGCTATGTCATAGAGAACGAAGACGTCATCAAGAAAACTCTCGACATTGTTGGGCGACGGAATGCAACTGGTGCCACGACAACGTATGTGTGGATTCGGGGCCACGTTGGTGATGTCGGTAACGAGGCAGCAGACAAGCTCGCAAAGAAAGGTGCAAGGTAAGACCACCCACTCACATTGGACCTCTTCTGTGCCGTCTAGCTCACAACTTGCAGGGAACAGATGTAAGTGCCCGTACAAGATCACACCATGTGGTGGCTGAAGATTATCTCAACGACGAACCAAACTAACAAGGTCTAGGCGGCAATGGTATAAATACACGAATGCGGCCGAGCGCGCAGAAATCGACAAAGAGGAGCGCGCCAAGCGTGAAGTGCTGAGGATAGAAAGGGAGCTCAAGAAACGGATTCACCACGGCAGAAAACGGTTGACTGATATGCGAATGGAGGCCGAAGCTCAGATAGCTGAGTTTGGTGTTTAACCTGCATAGCTCGACACAAGGTGTTGTCACAACCAGTAAGATTTTGCTCGATCTATCTAATTGGCAGATTCAGATCGGGAAGATAGAATCGTGAAGTATGCCTACAAGATAGCAGTTGGCAAGGACCGTCGTAGAGTTGTCGTAAGCAAGGTTGACTAAAGTAAGCGAACTGCTAGCTGGAAGTCGAAGATGTGCCTTCGCTTCGCTAGGGCCTTGGGTTGCAGTAGGTCCCTTGGTCGCGTTTTGGGCTACATGCGGCTATGGTGGGGCGGTCCAAAACGAGGCTCGTCTGCCAGCCACCATTCCAAATGTTACTACGCTTCGATGATGTTTGACAGGGTACGATTCGGACACCACACATTAAGATTCATCGTAAACGGGTATGCTAAAAGCTGGATAGGGTCCAGGGTCATTTAAGTGTCATATCCATTACTAGTCATGTATCCCAAAGCTATGAAAACGAACAAAGGCTGCGTCGATATTGTTCCACATTTTCGATGGATCAGAGACTAATCTTGCCTACCCAGCCATCTTCTGTCCAAACTTGCTTCGCGCGATTATGCTCCTGAATCTCTTCCCGAAAACATAGGCCGGGATAGTCAAGGAGCACACCCCGAGGTTGATCAATGCCAGCGCCACAAACACGGTTTTCGGCCCAACCTGCATCATCCACCCATTCGCATATGTAGTAGCCAAGAATGTGAAAATTGCCTTCGTGAAGTTGATGGTGACGAAGGCCTGGTTCGCATCGGTAGGATGGCAATCGATTACATATGTAAGCGACGCTTGCGAAGCGAATGGCACGGAGAACGAGTAAATGGAGAAGAAGGCCATAACCTGGTAGATGGAGGCAGCGTTATGGAGCGAATAGCCGAAGCCGATGAAGCCAACGGTGGCGAAGGGGACGGCGACGAGCATGAGAACGAGACGGAACTCGGGCTCGAAAACACCGTTGTTGCGGCGGGCCATAAACTTAGCAGCCCAGTCAGCCATCCAGCCTGAGATCGGGGACCCAATGAAGCCGACAAGGAGGAGAGGCACGTTCGTAAGACCGATTTGAGCGGGATTGAGGTTATACGGGGGCATTGAGAGGGCAGTGACCGCGAGGACTGAGATGGTCAGGAGGAAGGTGAAGTATGTCCCATAGACGACGGTCGAAAATAGGACGGCAGGGTATGCGATGAGTGGGACAGGCTTCCAGACGCCCCTCCAGAATGACTCGGGCGAAAGGCGGCCGCGAAATAGGCGCAACTTGTCGCGATACGTTTCTTTCTCGGAAGTGTCAATCTCGAAGAATGAGCCCTTCTCTTCGATCTGAATCTTCGGTCCTCCATTGCGAGGACCGTTGTAGGTGGTCTCCACAACAACGAAGTAGAGACCGACCATGATGGGAACGTACATGATCGCCGAGATACCGAAGGTTGACTCGAAGCTGAGGTTCTGAATGATAGCACCGGAGATGGTTTGGCCGAGTAAGACTCCAGAAGCAAGCATCATCCCCCAGATTGAGAGACGAGTGCCTCGTTGGTGGACGAAGAAAAGGTCGGACACAGTCGACGTCACAAGAGTCTCGAGCGGTGCGGATGCCATACCTTGGATGATCCTCATGGCAGCAAGTTGCGGAAAAGACTGATCTAGTCAGAATGATCATCGATTTTGTAGAGGAGCTTACATGGACTGAACCAATCATTTGACCCCATATACATGTCAGAAAAAGGATAACAGCTGAGATGAATAAGAAAGGTCGTTTGCCCCAAATGTTGGCTCCGGATGCAGTGACTGCGCTGATTAGCGTTTCCTTAAGGCAAGTTTAAGGGGTGGAGGTCTGAGCATACAGAATGTAGTAGCGCCAATCCAAAAAGCAAAGAAACCAATGATCAAACTTGACGCCAGGTCAATAGAAACATTGTATGTTGCTACGATGACTTGGAGACCAGGTGTTACTGCATGCACGATACGTGTCAGTGGAATGTACATAAGCATGAGGGATTTTGTCATCTTTCATTTCCGACGGCAATAGGTATGTTTGTAGGGCGAGTTGAAAGAGCATTTCCGTGATGATAATCTTTAACGGAAGCGTAGGCAATCTGAATGACGGTTTGACGTACCCATTGGGCCAAGCCTGTCAGAGTTAGTCTTAAGCTGATAACGTGACTGGTTGGATCACTCACGCTGTGGTCACACCGGAAGCAAAGGCGAGGATGACTATGATAGACTCTGAAAGTACATTAGCAGCTGAATTGGTCTAGTCGTGGGTATGTGGTACCTTTCCAAGCGCGAGACCTGGTTTGTATTAGTTAGGACGTAGTTAGGTGAGCATAAGGTCTTACCAGTTGAGGGGATCATTTGGGTCATCAGACGGCTGTGGCTGAAGTATAACGTCGCCATCGCGCTTCAGTGAGCCATCGTTTGCTTGGTTGTCTGCGTGCGAATTTTAGTAGTGGGTATTGACTTGAAGTATTGGTTCATACCCTCTTTGGCGCCGATGGTATAGGTCCCTGGCGGCGAGGCCATATGGGGATCGTCTAACACGCCTAGACCCATGATGAACTATCTACAACGCACGAAAAAGTAAAATAAATAATCAAGAGAGGACTGCCAGCAGCCGGAGTAGTCGAACGGTAACGAATGAAGGAGTAAGAAGTGAATGGAAAAGGAGAGACTTGTAAACAGAAATGGAGGCCAGCTCTTGGTGTTGTTGTGACATGTGGGGGGATCATATCAAATATGGCATCCAGGCAGTGATGCGCGTTCCACTGGCTCGAAACATCGATGAGAACGCGCTACGCCGGGAGCTTGTGATCAACGAGAAGCAGCAAGGTTTCAGCCGCGCGCGCTTTGACAGACTGACAAGGCTCAACTACCGTGACATGCTTGGGAGTTGCCGGGATGCCAAGACTTTATATGGATCTCAACACGGCACGCGTTTCATGGAGGCCAGCCTTGCCTGGCTGGCTTTTCTAGAAGACGATTGGGCTTCGATACTGTCGATGTCCGATAAGCTGAGGGTAGGTATTTGTCCTGTCGAAAATTCCACGAGAGTGGGAGACGGGACCTTGAACAGCCTGCATGATTGCTGCGTGGTGCTGCTCAGTCTCAATACTAGTCCGGGATCACCTTTATAGTCCTCGTATGTACCAAAGTTGGAGCCCCGAATCTCAAGCTTCTATCCGCAGTGGGGTTCGGCGAAAGATCATCCACCGGGATGTGGGGACGCTAATAGTTGTCGTCTCTATAAGGCAGTGTGTTCGGGGGCAGTGTCGCGAAAGCCAAACTTGGGTAACACATGCGCCCGATGCGGAAAGCTAAACCATCATATCTTATCGATTTGTAAGATACGATGTGATGTCGCTCGCAGCAGTGATGCAGGCCATGTCGCCTCGTCCGTAAGGCATGATGTTCGATCAGGGTTGTGTCACCAATGGTGTTTCTCGGCCACGCTTCTATGCGCACGGCACCGACAATTCTTTCTTGCTGGTTGCTCTGGAACGCTGCCATGCAGATATAAGACAAGGTGGCAAGTTGACAACGATGTGTAATGAAGGTTGCCAAGTGTGAGCTCTCAAAGGGCACGTCGTGAGATCGCGCATAGACTCTGGCGGCTAGCTAGATTGGGCCGAACGTGGTGGCGTGTTGCTTTCGGTAGTTACGCTGACACTCAACTAGGAACATCTTCTACTTCATCCGTATGTTCCTCATCATTATTTCAAAGAGATCTAAAGCATACGCAGTAGCACCACGTCACGTACTAACCTGTCCGCATACATGCAAACTCATCACAAGGACCCGCTCAGCGTGTTTAATTTTGAGCTCAGTCGGGTACCGCAGCCGAAATACACAACAGTAACGGGATGACAAATGGGACTTCGTGGACTTGAACACTTACCACCAACTTCCTCATTCTTCAGCCAATACACAGCACGAAAGAAGCTTCTACGCGATGGCGCCTCAAAGCACGTGTGTAAAATAGACTAGGCGGCTGTCATGATATTGCTTGAATCATCATCACTGGTGTACAATACGCAGGCAGTATACCAAAGCAATCAAGCTTTCCCTTTGCAAATAAGCAGGCAGATATTTACCAATCAGTCTCGCTCACATCAAATATTCTGAACCATGGTGACCGAGATCAGCGCGTCCTCACAATTTGAGGCTCTTCTTAACGAGCACACCTACCTGATCGCCGACATCTTCGCAACCTGGTGTCCACCCTGCAAAGTCATCGCCCCCCTCTATAAACAGCTCTCAAAAACCCATTCGGTACCCGGCAAGGTTGCCTTCGTCAAAACGCACAGTTCCTTGAAATGCAGTGTTTAGTTCAAAGCCCTATAAGACATGCCGGGAATTTCGTGATATAGTTCTGTTCGCTGCGACTCTTGCAGGCACGCCTTGCGCAAATGCTGAAAGAGCGCCGCCCACACCTGCCCAACCGCCACCAGCTTACGTGCAAATATCTGTTGACCAGCCTTGTCATTGTTCAGAGGTGCATCGAATCCCATCTAAAACTTAATCGTTTCACATTTCGTATCGATTGCCGATTATCAATCCTACGCTTTCAGCAAGGTGTCCACGCCAAGACCTCCGCCACTTGTCCGCACCATCTCCACAGAGCTTCAGCTCGAGCTCCCACTGCATAAACCTACACCACCTGAGGCCCCAATCATCCTTGGAGCTTCGCAACACATCACAATGCTATTTAATCGCTTATTGCCCGCGGCCATCGCACTGCTGCCGGTCCTCGTCTCCGCGGAGAACGTCCTCGAACTTACACCTAAGAACTTTGACGATGTCGTGCTAAAGTCCGGCAAACCCGCCCTCGTAGAGTTCTTCGCCCCGTGGTGCGGACACTGCAAGAACCTCGCTCCCGTATACGAAGAACTCGCCACAAACTACCTACACGCGAAGGACAAGGTTATTATTGCGAAGGTCGATGCGGATGCACACAAGGATCTTGGAAAGAGATTCGGCGTACAGGGCTTCCCTACATTGAAATGGTTCGATGGCAAAAGCGATACGCCAAAGGAATATGACAGCGGACGGGATCTAGACAGCCTGGCGAAGTTCGTGCAGGAGAAGAGCGGTGTAAGGTCGAAGGTCAAGGCGAAGCTTCCTAGCCAGGTCGTTATTCTGGACGACAAGAGCTTCAAAGAGAAGGTTGGAAAGGACCAGGATGTGCTCGTTGCATTCACGGCACCGTGGTGCGGACGTAAGTTGGACCGTAACGCATATGGTACGGAAGTTGCTAAACATAGACGCAGACTGCAAGAGCCTCAAGCCGGTCTGGGAACAACTCGCCAACACCTTCGCGAACGAGCAGGGCGTCACTATCGCGCAGGTCGACGCCGAAGCCGAGAACAGCAAGGCCCTTGCCAAAGAGCAGGGTGTCTCGTCGTACCCCACGATTAAATACTTCAAGAAGGGTACCACCGAGCCTCTCCCCTACGAGGGCGCCCGTGCTGAGGCCGACTTTGTTGACTTCCTCAACACCAACGCTGGCACCTATCGTGCTGTTGGCGGTGGTCTCAACGCTCTTGGTGGCACCATCGAGGCCCTCGACGCCATCGTCACAAAGTCTAAGGGCGTCTATGCCGATGGCCTTGAAGAGGCTAAGAAGGCTGCGGAGGGTCTCAAGGACAAGTACGCGCAGTACTACGTCAAGGTATTCGAGAAGAGCAGCAAGAACGAGGGTTATGCCGAGAAGGAGTACAAGCGTCTGCAGGGTCTCATTGGAAAGGGCAACCTCGCTGCTGAAAAGCTTGACGACTTGATCAGCAGGAGCAACATCTTGAGCAAGTTCCTCCCTAGTGGCGACGAGGATGAGAAGAGCGAGTTGTAGTTCAACAGAAAGATGATGTGTCCCCAGATGTCGCTGACTCTAAAGAGAGATACATGCGACAACGAAGCAGACGTCATGGTCACTAGATTGCAGAGTGCAAGCAACGGGTTTGGTTTGCCATACTCAACAGTTGGAGTACACGCTGAGCTATAGCGGTTGCTCGGACTAGGCATGTTGATAGAGTGCGGGTCTTAGTCCGGGACTCCAAAACGCATTCTTACATGAGAGAGTGTGGGTTGCTACGAAGGAATGTATAACGTATCGAATCATTCAATTCCATGTGATCAACATTGATACCTGCTGTATTTCATGAACAATGTTCCACCATACGCAATCCTTTCCATAAACGCCTGGACAATGTAAAGACAGCCATAAGCCGTCGCTCGGCACGAGCTCAAAAACAATCATAGAACGACCCGCACAGACATACTCCGCCTGTACCCCTCGATGCCCTACTTGCTCGGACCAGTCGCCTTACTCCCGTCTCCTGTCTGAATCGTAGCCTCAAGAGCGTCCAGCCGTTGTGACATATCCTCCACTACAACACCATTAGTCTTGTCTCCAAATCTCTGGATGAGTAACTCACTCTTTGCAAGCAACTCGCTACTAACGTTGGAGAACTTGTTCTGAAGCTGGGTAAGGAGATCGTCGACGACCTGTTGAAGCTCGACTGAGCTGTCCGTGCTGGAGTTTAGGGCCTGAAGGAATGTTGTTAGTATCAGGGAATCCGGGAACTGACGAAGTTGAGGGTATGCGTACCGAGGCATCGCTTGTGGTGCGATCTGTTGATGGACGTGAGGACATAATGGTTTGGCGTGTGGAGGATAATTCTGCGAGTAACAGTCTTTGAAAGTCTTTGACGTGATTGAACAGTGTAAGCAGCAGCGGTCAGTTAATGTATAGAATCGGTACGGCGAGCAATCTCACGACAACGGAAAGAGTGAATGATGCTCGAGATCCCCACCAGCCACGTGATGCGCCTCGGCAGCTTGGGAAGGCGGTGGCAGAACTTTCTTTGCGCCAAGATTTCGACCTTGAATTTCCCACCACCGCCGTCTACACGACACTTTTTCCCATACTTTACCGTCGCCTATTTCCCACCTCCGATATAATTTCATAATTGCGACATGGCGCGCAGCAAACTCAAATCCGCACTCGACAACGAGAAGGGCCGCAATATCAAGCTCGAGAAGCAGCGCAAGCAGGAAAAAGAAGCGCGCAAGCGTAAGGAACAAAACAAGCCGGCAGAGGACGATGACTCGGAAGTGGAGGGAGGTGTAACTCTAGAGCAAGAAGTAAAGGTTTCCTCGAAGGGTAATAGCAAGGCAAAGAAGGGCAAGGCCAATGGTGCGAAGGCTGCGGCGCCGGCGGAAGAGGCTGAATGGGAGACGGACGACAGCCAAGATGAGGACGCCAGCGACGACGACGACGAGGTTCCATTCGATCTATCACGCCTTGAAGACAGCGAAAGCGACGTCAGCGGAGACGACGAAGAGGATGAGGAGGTGGCGGAGACATTGGGTGCGGGAGGTGACGATGAGGATGACGATGAGGAGGCGGACGACGACGAAGACGATATTGCGCTTTCAGACATTGAATCGCTCGCCGACGAAGACAAAGCCGATATCATACCGCACCAGCGCCTCACCATCAACAACACCGCTGCCCTTACTGCAGCTCTGAACCGCATCAAGCTGCCCTACTCGAAGCTCGCCTTTTCAGAATACATGTCGCTGACGACGGATGAAGATGTCGAAATTGAAGATGTGGACGACGATCTCAACCGCGAATTGGCATTCTACAAGCAATCCCTGTCCGCGGTCAAGGACGCACGCAACCTGCTGAAGAAGGAGGGCGCGCCGTTCTCGCGACCGGCAGATTACTTCGCCGAGATGGTGAAGAGCGACGAGCACATGGGCAAGATAAAGCAGAAGCTGATGGATGAAGCTGCCGGCAAGAAGGCAGCGGCCGAAGCCAGGAAACAGCGCGATCTGAAGAAGTTTGGAAAGCAGGTGCAGGTTGCGAAGTTGCAAGAGCGGGCGAAGGAGAAGCGCGACACGATGGATAAGATCAACCAGCTCAAGCGAAGTACGTATACTGTAGGCTTATTGAAAAGTGATGTGCTAATAGTACGGCAGAACGATCTGGTGCCGAAGTTACCAACACCAATGAAGAAGACCTCTTCGACGTCGAGCTCGACAAGTCTGATAAGCCCGACCGTCGCGATCGCGAGGGAGGCGGCAATTTCAAGCGCCAGAAGAAGAACGAGAAGTTCGGTTTCGGTGGTAAGAAGCGGCACGCAAAGAGCAATGATGCACAGTCGAGTGCAGACGGCCGGGGCTTCTCACATAAGAAGATGAAGGGCAAGGCGGGCGGTGCAGCGAAGAGGCCGGGTAAGGGCCGAAGGATGAAGAGCAGGTAGAGCATGAGCAGTTCGCGTAGTTGGGATAGCATGTATCGGCGCTTGGGCGTTTATGTAGGATGATGAAGGGCAAAAGTGAGATACGTTGTGCCGAGTCATCAGCATAGTGGGAATGATACCATTCAGCAATACCCGTCATCACCATCCTCAAACACGATTTCCATATCAGGCCCTCTGTCAATACAACCAAATACTAAGAAGCATGCATTTCCAGTTAGCTGGTCTCCAAGTACTCGCTGGCCCAGCAACCACTGAACGAAGGATTGCCGGCGTACGCACCCAGTTGTTTTTCCTCTTCATGCGATTGAAGGTTGATTGATGGTGATAAGATGTATTTCTTTGTGATATGATGCAACCCCGTCTTCACGGAGCAGCTATACACCTGTGTAGCGCTTTTGAACGGCAGTGGTATTCAGGCCAGCCCAGACGCCAGGCATCGATATGAGCACCGGACTTTTTTGAACCTCTACAAATCTACTCACGGGGGCTGTACTAGGTGAGTCTCCAGCACCTCTTCCTCCCCTTCTCCACATTCCCCTCCTCGGCATCAAACCTCCCCGCCGCACCAGCCAACCCGTCCGTCTCAAAGCAGACGCGCACTTCCCACTTAGCGCGGTGGTTCATGGCCTGTTTCCACTCTGTTAACAGTACATCCTGATATAGATCATCCTGGAACGACTCGAGACGTCGTCCAACGCGCAAACGTACCACGATCAGCCCAGCCCCAGCGTCCACAGCCGGAATAAATGCGAATGCGAGTGGGGCATGGTGGCTGGTAGAAGAGCCTTGTATTGGACCAATCCACCACAGCCGCATGTAGCCAAAAAGGTAATCACTAGTAGAGCCCAAGGCACTAGTAAAGTAAAGGCGTATTTTCTAACTTCTAGATAACGATCCGTTCAGTTTTTAGTTAGCCTTTATTGCGACAACCCCGCAACAATTTTTATGCACTGCTGTTGCGTATGTATATACCTTGGTACACTTCTCTCTTGCATGTGTTAGTTAATTACAACCTTCTGAATTAAGGCAGCCTATAGCTTCTTAAGTGCACGGTATCGAGTATAATTTTTATTTACTCTTGCTCTCGAACACCTCAGCAAAGCTTTCTAGATGTCACCATAGCGAGCCTCGCCACCACGTCTACGACCAAACTATTCTCGTATTCCATGGTCAGCCATTGTGCATTTGCTTGTTCAGCCTTCGCTACAAGGATCGCCGTTCTCGGTATAGCGCCGTATATTCGTGCAATGGTTGGTTCCTTGTACCAAGGCTGGACCCAACAAGACGCCAAATCTGCATGTCTTGAAGCCTAGTCTGATAGAGGGTGTACTCTTTGAAGCGCCGCATGACTTGTGGTCTGTTATATGCAGAGCACAGCCCGCACCTTCGGGAGTCGAGTTTGTGGCATTTCGCACATTTTCCTGTGATACAACCACGTCGTCTGTTATTAAATCACGGTATTTGTGATACTGTTCTGTCTTTCAGTCAGTTTGTTCCTCACAGCACCACAGACCACGGTCGCCCGAACACCATGTCTAAACGTCAAGACCAAGTACAGCTATCTTTTAACCCCACATGTCCCTCCGGAGGCTCCTGGTATGCTTGCGGTGAGACATTCCTAGGCTGCTGTGCAAACGACGCATGCACTCCCAACGGCTGCTCAGAAGGCAGTCTTGGCACCGTTTCCTTTGACAAGGACCAATACGGGAAGTTTCCGGATGCAACTTGCGGCCCTGGATCCAAGTTCTACACGTGCACCTCTGGCCCGACTTTCTGGGGCTGCTGTAAATCGAATCCATGCGCCGCTGTACCCGTTTGTCCGGACGGTGACCTGACAGGTGCTTTTGTTGGAAGCCCAGCGCAGTCGGCATATTACATGGCAGGAGAGTCCGTATCAACGACTACAATGCAGGCTTCGTCGTCGACTATCGCCATTTTAGTCTCTACTCCTGGGACTCTAGTCACAAGTGTTTCTTCCAACACACGCACCTCGATAAGCTCTACTGGAGAAGCAGCCTCGTCATCTACTTCCACAGTAGAGGGCTCTTCAAGTAAGAGCGACAGTCACACAGCCGCCATCGCCGGTGGCTCTGCTGGAGGAGGTGTCATCATCGCTTTGCTTGTTTGTTGGCTTTTATACTACTTATGCTACGTAAAGCGATCTCGCGGGAAACACAACGATGAGCTCGACCGCCGCCAGTCTGATCTCGCAATCGCGAGCATGACCGATAAAATGAACAAGGCTGTCACTTCGCAAAGCATTGATGGCGGTCAGTCAAGCTCACGTCAAACGTCTTCATATAGTTCATCTTCAAGCATAAGGCTAACAGATTACTCCCAGCACCACCAGTATATTCCTCACCAGACCCCAACTCGTACACCTACCCTCCTCACGGGCCGAACACCTATGCTTATCAGCGCGATACGGCTAGTCCAACAAGTGGTTGGAAGCCGCAGCATCGACATGGCGTATCAGAGCTCTCGGGCGAGACGATATGGAGAGGCGAACTAGAGAGCCCTATGCCTTCGCCGCATGGGGGCAGCCCACCGCATAGCCCAAGGTTCCTGTCGGCGGCGTCGGAACGGAATGGAGGTGCGTATCGAAATGGAGCATGGGAAGGACAAGCGTTAGGGATACATAGTGCGGGTGAGATTAAGATTGTGGGAGGAAGACATTAGTCAGTCATTCAGAAGTGAGTGTTCCGCAAAGGAACCCTAGGGCGCTTTTGAAGTAATGTATGATTGTATCACTGATCCTCTTGAACTGTATCAGTAATCCTTTCTATCCTTGACCATGTCCTTGACCATGTCCTGGCTCCAGCACTGATACGGTGCTGACGTTGTCCAAAGATAACCTGTACGCAGCCCAAGACAGGATCGATGTTTGTCTGTAGAGCCAGACTCCATAGACGCCACATACAGCCCTGCCCTTTCAGGTTATAGTCCTCAAGTAATACGTCGAAGACTGCTCCAAACGTTATACTCAGGTATAATGCCCCACGACGGCTTGAGGCCCCCATCGGTGTACTTCTCGTCTTCATCGAAGCGTGTGCATTGCGCCTTGAAGACCATCCGTCTCAAAGAACACCCGGACTTCCCACTTTGCACGAGGACTGATCGCCTTCGATAATAGATCAGCTAGGTGCATCTCGTCTCATCGCTAAAAATGTAAGTCTTACCATGATCAGGCCTCCGCCAGCGCTCATAGCTGGGAACGAAGACATCGGCTGAGGAGGGTCATCTTCGCTAGCAAGTAAGTCACGCATCGTCTGGTCAGCAGCACGACGCGCTTCCTTGCGGTCGATGTATGTGCCGACAATCTTGCTGCTCAAAGCCTTGGTTGACTTAATACAAATCTAAAGGTACAAGTAGGGATGGGACTCAACTTACCCATCCTTTCGCGCCCTCAGCTTCCAACTTGCCGGTGAAGGAACATATCTTGTGTAGTATGGGACCGGCGGATGTGACCGTGAACACCGGGTTGGGGAGCATGGAGCGGACGTCCTGGTTGATTTCGGTGACCAACTCGAACACAGTGAACTTCCCTTGTTGCTCGTTCTCTACTACCACGATCTTGGTGAATCCGTGTTTGCCGACCTTCTCGAGCTTCTTATCTGTGGATGGCGCATGCGCGCGTACGATTGGCGGAATTTGAGCGAACGTAGCGTAGGGTCCATGCCATTCGAAGGCATCAGTGTGTGGGGTTGAGATTGTCAGATAGAATATAGTGTCAGCAGGCGCGGCAGGAGGCGTCAAGTCGTCATCTGGGATGTTGATCTCGGGCTTGGGGACATCGAAGTCAATCTCGTTGGCGAAAAGGTTGTTATCCATGTCAGGAGTTTTGGTTGTTTCTGTGGAATTTGTAGGCATTCAAATCTTCGAAGGATGATACAGGTTGGAATGTGGTGCTGCAAGATACTGTCTGTCTTGAAAGGCTGGAGTAGTTTATATACCTACTCAAAAAGAAAAAATTCGCCGTGAAGGCAGTTCCGTGCAGAATTCGAAAGTCGAGGTGAATGGGGAAGAAGCTTGTACACGATGACTCAAGCGAGGTTGTTCAAGTGCATATAGTATAGAGAATGTAATGATCGGGCAGATTAGATCCAAGAGAAGGATACGGCATGTACTTAAGCGTTTGAACATGTGTTTGCTGCTTGCAGCAGGCACTACCCGCAGAGAGAACGACGTTGAATGCAGGAAGCAGGTTCTGCCCGCGCTGTCGCCCGAGAAACAAACGACCGCGATTGCTATTTCAGGTGCTCAGCAGGGCCAGTGTTTCGTGAAGCCGCTTCATGATCTCATGTCTTATTGCTTATGAGCTCACGCGACGACTGTAAACCAACACAGGGCCTGGATGTAGTATCTCAACGCGTTTGCCAATTTTCCGATATGCAGGAGAGGCTGCTGACTAGTTGGCTACTGTAGGTCGAGCGGATGTTTCGCAAAGCATAATAGCTTGAACCTGCATCGAACACCTGACTTGCAGCCCCACGTCACGTCAGACTCATGGATTAATAGTAGTCACTAGTGAATGTGCAATCATAACTACACACCACACGTATCGAGACGATCTACCTAGCCTACTACAAACTGACTGCGATGCTGGTGGCATCACCAAACACCCGGTCAACGAAAGCTCCGAACTTTGTGTCTGTTTCAACGGGCTCTACATCACAACCAGTTCTTCGTCTTGTCTTGATTCTGACATCCGATGGTTATCTTGCCCACATCATGGAGATAGGTTTTGGCCTTTCTTTTAGATACTCGATATCGTAATTCAGTAGCCGTTCCGCGACCAATTCATTCGTTAGGAAAGGGCCGATGTTAGGTTTTGTGCTTATGTCGCACAGCCTATGGCAAGGCACCATACCACACGTTCTCTTTCGGAACTCTGATTACGTGTTGTCAGGCAACGTTCCTGGGAATAGTTTCAGTGCACACCACACGCTGTGGTTGTTCTCTGGGTTTTATACTCAGAACTATGGGATGTTGTGCGCTCAGGGTCAATAGCATTTTTGTATTTCTCTTGTCAAGCTCCTACGTTAATTATATTAGTTTCTAGATAAATTTAATATTGAATAGGAGATTTAGTAATTATAAATTTATACGTTCTACACCTAAGGGTACCAAGCACTATAACTATATATACTACTCAATAGCCCGCAGAACTATAGTTAACGAACATTTCTCACAGTGCGGACATGGTCCTAGTTATCCACTAGCACTAACGAGGACACAGAATTATATATCGTTCAACGACGGGTCTGATAGTTCTGTATCTTCAGCGCAGTATGATAATCTTCACCTATAGCACTGACTTCGGAGTGCAGGGAATCGAAGCCTTGGGTGGTAGCCGCCGTCCGATGGTTCCTGTGAATGAAGGATCGTAGGCCTGTCAATACAGGACGAGGCATCCTAGGTAGCTGCAGCGTGGACGATTCCGGTCCTGATGCAGTCGGTGATATTTGCTCTTCGGGCTCCGCCTTCGCTAGGGCTTGGAAACGGGTCAGAAGTCGGTGAAGCCAGCTTTCGACGGGACTGCGCGGTGTTGTCACGTCGGGACTGTCACTTGGCCTGATGAACAGCGTTCGGAACGCAGTGATCGAGGCCATAGTTACAGCCACTGCGCCTTCGATGTGTTGCCAGAAAAACTGCCAGGTGTCATCCTCGCGGCCCTTGTAATGGAAGCCAGCGATCCTGGCAATGGCGCAGATGGCCATGAAGATGGATAAACAGAGGAATACAGATAGGCCGAACTTGGTAGAACGACTGAGCTGAGACCCTCTCAGAATGATGACGGGAAGACTGACGACTGCGAAAGTATTAGCCTTCATAACGCGCAGGGTGCACACCGATTAGATCATACGCACCCATTATATCGGAGAGGATGTCGAGGATCGTGACGAATATGGTAAGACCTAACGTCTTTCTCTCGTCTACGGTAGACGAAAAGCACTTCACTATAGGCAGTGTTAGTCAGTCTCGTATAGAGTGCGGTGGGGTGTATGTCTACCTGCATCGACCCCAAAATAGGGACATATGATGAACGGGTCCGCGACGACGAAGGCCCAAGACAGGACGCAGAATACAACAATGAACCAATAATACCAGTTCATGGCCCGAGATATGTGCCAGACCATGGGTCGCATGAAAGCAAGAAAGCATCCCTTGACGGCAAACGTGGTGGTCCATATGAGGGCCAGGAAAGGAAACACCCGCTTCTGCAACTGAAGCAGCTCCAAAAAATTTGCGAGCAGGTAGGGAAGGACCTGCGGGACGAGTAGCGCCGCAGAGTGCAAATAGAGGAAATAGCAGATGTGATACAAGATGCCCGTCGCCGCGGCCAGGCATGCAGCTGCGACGATGAGGAAACCATCGTCTAGGCGGAGCCCCTTCTGGTATCGGAGTCGAATACCGATTCTGGCAACGAAGCAGCAGAATGCTAAGCCGGTAAACACTCCAATGATAATCTATGTGCGGGTTAGTCCCAGCCTTGCGGGGAGAGAAGCTAGACTTGATGCTACCTGGAATGCGCGCATGTGAATCTGGCCAGCAGATTCGACAAGCTGTCGAACGTGGTCTGGATCGATTTGAGTGGCCATATTCGATCAAGGCTTTAGTTGGATGGGTGTCCCGCACATGGCAAGGCAGCGCTTGGGTTGAGCCAAATGATAAATGATTTGGGTGTTACACGGCATCACGAGCCTTTCGCACTGTGCGCCCCATTCGATTTGGGGCCAAAATAGACGGCGTGTTGCAGTACTGGGCATACCAATGTGCCAAGTGAGAGTCGACGAGGCTGTGGGGGCGACGTAGCGGTCGGGGCGGGCGGCACACTGGAGCCGCATTAGCGCTTTGGTAAGCCGAGATCCAGCCGGTAAGCAGCGATTCTTCTCTATCGTGACGAGTGAGTCTATATTTGGCTGTAGGTTTATCATTGGCCGGCTGCAATACGCGAGGGTTACACGGCCCCGGCGACTGTGGAGTCGAACGAGCATGATGAAAGAACACCACACCCTCATCTCCTGTCCCACAGCCGATCCTGCGAGTCTGCTGACCGTATAACCCCATTTGACCTTTCCTTCTGGTGAAGGGGCAAATGGAGTTTCACGAAGCTGCGCCTGCCGTGCACAATGACGATGCTGCTAGATCAATGGCGGCGAGGCTACCTTCCCTCCACCTCGGTCTCTCCAACATGGTCCCTCTCCTGCTGCTCCTTCTCGCACTCGTCTATTTTCGGTATACCTCAAAGTGTGATAAATTCCGAGCCTACGAGAAGCGTGACGGCATCAAAGTTACACCATTGACCTTTCCCTATTTTTCTCTCCTGGGTAGTTTGCCAATTACCTATCTGCTGCAACCGAGGGACTTTGTTCTCAACCGAAAGTAAGCCCTGCATATCGTTTCTTACAGCCTATAGCTGAACCTGTCCATCGTAGATCGTTCTTTCAGAGCGCGCATCCTGTGCGCGTCAAGATTCTCACGTACGAATTCTATGTCGTCCGAGGTCCTGAAAACATCAAAGCCCTCTTCAAGAATTCATGGGCTTGTACTTCGATCCCATTCGTCAAGTTCGCACTTGGTTACGCTTTTGGTCTGCCGCGCAGGGCTCTCAACCTTTACGACAAGGACGATTCTGGAGGCGGCCATGTGCCTCACCCACGAAGCACTGTACCGGACCGGAATCGTATAGACTACCGTGTGTACCAGTCCCTACTTACATTTCTCGAAGGCAAAGGAATGGCACCGTTTTACAAAAGGTTCGCAGAGAACGTGACGCAACAAGTGAACCTTTTACATGACCGCGCTGAGGGAGAATGCATTCATCGTGACGATCTGCTGCGGATGGTGGGGGACGCGGTTACTGTATCTACTCTTGATGCTCTTTGCGGCCCCCACCTCCTGCGCTTGAACCCGAATTTCTTGCACGACTTCCGGGTCTTTGATCGCAATCTGCAAACTTATCTCCAGGGCATTCCATGGTTCTTGGCTCCGATGGCATATATGGCTCGAAAGAGGGTGCTGAAAGCGGTCCAGATCTGGCAGCAACACGCAAGAGATAATTTCGACGACTCTGCTATCGGCCCAGACGGAGATGATCCCTTCTGGGGCACCAGCTTCTTTCGTGAGAGACACGACATGTTCCTCGAAATGGACGGTTTTGACCACGAAGCCATTGCATCTGAGGACTTTGGCGCAATATGGGCGTAAGGTGCACGCAAACCGTAGCGCGACTCATACTGACACCCCGGCAGATCCAGAAACTCCATCACTGCAGCGTTCTGGGCCATTTTCGAGGTCTATCGCGACCCCAAGCTCCTGGCCAGTGTGAGATCAGAATTAGAACCTTGCATCCAGAAAGATGATAATGGACACATACATTTCGATATTAATCACCTGCTCCGTCTTCCCATTCTGCAAGCGGTCTACGCCGAAACACTGCGACTTAGAATGCACTTCTACATCGTCCGCATGTCTGACCGCGTCGACATCAACATCCGCGATTGGATCATCCCCCGGCGAAAAGTCATCGTCGCGCTGACGACGGTCGCACACATGGATGCCACGGCGTGGGACACGGGCGCCGACAACGAGCACCCCGTCGACCAGTTCTGGGCCGGCCGATTTCTTGGGTATCCCGCTGGACAGCGCACCGATCGAAGCGGCGTAGAGAAGCAGGTCAGCGATGATGCCTCGCCCGCTGCGCCTACTTTCTCGACCAAACATGTTGACGGCGCGTGGATCCCGTATGGAGGCGGGCCGCGCCAGTGTCCCGGGAGACACTTTGCGAAGCGCCAGATTCTCCTAACTACCGCGCTGTTTGTTACTCTATTCGACTGCGATATGCTGGGCGGGGCGGAAAATATGGGGGAGGATTTCTCCTTAAAAGGCTTTGGGGGTGGCGTGTCGCATCCAGTAGGGAAAGTGCCCGTGAGGATGTATGCAAGAGGGGTTAGTGGATAAGGCTAAGATTCGGAATCGTAGGGCTAGAAACAGAGTAATATATAACTACTCACTAGTGACTAAAATACTTATATAGAATACTGTAACCTTCTATTCTATAGTATAATGCTGCATACCCGGCAATGGCAATAAATCAGTTGCGCAGCCGATACCGGTCAAACGCATCGGAGCAAGACCATCAAGACTGCAGTTCATACGGTGATCAAAGGTCGAACAAAGACACACGGCTCTGCACCTAGACGTGGAAAGATGAATCAAAGCTGAGTCTTAGTGATTGGGATTATCTACCTGTCGATTACTTAACCCAATTGGATCCAGACATATTGAGCCATGGGTGTAAAATATCTGCTTCTCATCCCAAGTGCGTCCGTGCACAGCTAACCAAATTCATACGCATCATGTTCTCAGAGCTGAGAGCCTCCTCGACTTTCTACTAAGTATTTTCAACCTCAGCAACTTTGCGCAACAGGGTCTCCCTCACGAGTTGATCGTTGCCGGAGTATACTATCGAAGAGCTTGATTGGTATTATCACCCCCATAAGTTTTCCGGCCACCGCCCATGGGAACAAAGTCGAGATTTTTAACTAGTTCATATGTCTGGTAGATTCTAATTACTATATAATAGGCTCTATTGGCTGTCTCACGTTAGGTAACCTATAACCGGTCCTATATTATGTCTCCCACTCCCATGTTACCTCTACTAATGGTAGGCAGCCAATAGAACCCCTTATATAGTAATTAGGATTTACTAGATATGTGAAATAGTTAGGAAATCTCTACTTTTCCCTTCTCTTCTCCCATGGGCGGTGGCCGGAAAACTTATGGGGGCACCGATAATCCGAGCCCTCACGTGGGATGGGCTTGGCAATTTGCCGGATGAGGACGCCTAACAATTCTTTGGTGCGCCAGGTATTCTAGCACGCGGTAAGAGATGTTATTGTCCGTCATAGTTGCTTGTCGAGCTAATCTATATGCGGACAAAACTCAATTAGAGTTGCTCTTGGGATGCTTCTAATGTGGCCAATCAGGTACATAGCTTTCGTCTCCGGAGTGTGCGTCATATTGGAATTCTCGCATGGGAGAGAAAACAATTACTTATTTTCTCTTCCTTAATACTTACAGCTGCCGCATTTTGCTCTACATTAAGTTGGAGAAGGCTATGCTTGCAGGCCCTATATACTATCTACGACTTTAGGTACATATGGAGCTGTCCCCAGAGCCAAATCCAAGCTGTCCAGCTTATCCCGATGGTGGGGAAAAGGCTTGCAGTGTGGTTCTTGGTGCCTGGTTCACCTTGTTTCCTGCGTCTGGACTTCTGAACTCTACCGGTATACTCCAAGCGTGGCTCTCCGAGCAGCATTCCATGGTCTATACGGAAAGTGAAATCAGCTGGATCTTCAGCTCTTTTGCTTTCCTCTTTTTCTTTGGTGGATTTATCGTTGGTATTATATCCTCCCAGTCTAGGCATGGACGCGAAGATCCTGATAGCATCAATAGGACCTTTATTTGATCGATATGGTTCGAAGAAACTATTACCAATTGGTGCTTTATGGCTCGTTACCTCGTTAGTAGCGACAAGCCTGTGCAAATGTAACCCTTTAAGAACCATAACGTTTTCGGACATGCACTAATTGGAGGTATAGCATACTACCAATATTTTCTCGCGTTTGGAATCCTTGGGGGATGTGCATCCTCGATCCTCTGGAATACAAGCATTGCTACCTTAGGCCACTGGTTTGACCAGAACCGTGGTTTCGCCACCGGAATTGCTACAACCGCAGGAGGATTTGGTGGTGTCCTGTTTCCCATTATCTTCACTCGACTTATCCACACGATCGGGTTTACTTGGACGATGAACTGTTTCGCGCTTATCAGTGCGTCCTGCTTATTAATTGGTATCGCACTCCTCGAAACCCGTCTCCCAAGAAGTCCTCGCAGAAGCCTCATCAGGAACTGGCGTGGATTTCAGGACTCACGGTTTATCCTCACAATGTCAGCTATATTCATCCTGGACTGGGCTGTGATGGTGCCCCCGGCGTATATCTCGACCTACTCAGCACATCAAGGTTTCCAAAGCATGTCCAACTATATACTGGCCATCCTTAACGCAGCCTCGACTATCGGACGCGGATTACCTGGTCCCATAGCAGACAAGTTAGGCCGATTCAACGTTATGATATTATGCTCAGGTGCATGCACAGTATCAATATTAGGACTTTGGCTGAATGTAGGCTCCAGTCATGCAATTCTTCTCGCTTTCGCGGTGCTTTACGGAGTCTTCAGTGGACCAGCATATAGCCTGACTCCTGTATGCGTTGCACAACTATGTCAGCCTGGCGACTATGCTAGCATGTACGGCACGGGATATGGCATTGTAAGCTTTGCAACATTGGCTGGTGTGCCTGTTTCGGGGAGCATCCTCGGCGTTGGAGACGGCAAGAACTACTCTGGATTGATATTCTTCTGTGGCGCTGCGTATGCTGCCTCCACAGCTCTCTTTATTATTGCTCGGGGGTTCAGTGCTGGGTGGGGCTTTCAGGTCAAATTTTGAGTGGCAAAGAGCAAGATCCTTTTGTAACGGTTGGGGATGTGTAGCTGTGGAGATTGATAGTCGTCTTAATAAACTCCGCGGGGAGGTCGGTCACACACCCTAGTCGGCCCTGCTAAATATAATAGGTATAGCCGACGTATCATTAGTTGCAAAGATGATTTTTTTAGCTTGTCAAGGGCATAATGTTCGAGCTTGATCCGATCACCAAGACATTCGGGTTTGTCAAAGACCGTTAGCAGTCCAGAGTAGCCGTTGACCGCTTTTCAAAGCAGGCTTGCCGAGTCTGCATGGCCGAGAACAAGTGTAAAAGTCTTTAAATATTTACGACGCTGATGATAGGCTTTTTCTAGGCACTTTTTGGTAGACTGAAGCAGCACCCAACGGCATAGCTGGATAGGTGTGATGAAGGGTATATGATCGGTGGAGTGGACGTGGGATATTAACCCATGCAACGAGGACTATTAATCGCCTACTCAAACGCGAGCGCTACACCTATGGAGCTAGGTAGCGTTAGGTTCAACCGAAAACGGAGCAGCCACCTCTGATAACATTTCCACAATTGAGAATGGCTTCGAACACACAGGCTATCTCACTCGCACATAGATAAAGCCGAATTAGCAGCATGATCTAGGGACAGTGCTTGTTGCATCCTCAACCACGCCATTTCTCGATTGTAACATTGATTCCACTGTGATGATCAACAGCTTGTGATGTTTGCAGGTGCTTTACTATCACTTCCTTTCTTTCGGCTTCCTCTAAGTAATTTGAAAGTGTGCGTCTTACGTGAAAGCCGCTCGTAATGTAGCTAATCCGAACTGCGCTGCCAGGCAGTCCTGCTGCATGCTCCTGTGTACTGATATTACGTGCAAGTGGATCCCCAGGATATCGACGACTTCTTAGGTAGGACTGCCTGAAGCCCCCCAGTGAACGAGTTCGAACCAACTGAAGGTCAAGCCGTCCGTACGAGCCGAAGCTATTGTAGGCCTCGTGAGGCACAAGCCCATGATTTAAATCGTCAGTCAAAATTCAAAACTTTGCTATGGTGTTTAGAAGCGCCATTTGCGCGCGTGCCATACCTGTCAAATATTCTGTGTGATGCGCCCCTAAATATGGTGTCATACGACCGACGCGAAACAAACAAGGAATAGGTATATAGTAAACACATTCTACATCATCTTGCTCAGCCATGCAGTTGGCTTACCCGCAACGCTTGATTCACCTTCACCTATACCTGTAACTCCTTATAGCTATATAAATACGAACACCAACTAGAAGTTTTCTGGACACGCAACACACGTACACTCAACGTACTGATATACCACAAACGCCTTAACCTCAACACCATGGCGTCGCCGAACGAACCATGACGCGTGCAGTTGACTTCAGAGGTTGAATTTTGCTCCTCAGCGCGCCTTCCGTACTTGGTAGGGCGGGTGTTGCTGAGGTGAAGCCGGAAGGTCCCTGAAAAACCTGATATACATTCACCTTCACCTGTAACTCCTTGACTATATAAATACGAACACCAACCAGAATTTTCTCTGAACACGGAAGGCAAGTCACTCGGCCACCACGTCCACCCACACCGATATTCCGCAACACTGCCAACCTTGACATTATGGCATCTCCGAATGAGCCTTTGCGTGTACACATCCACACCATGCTGCTCGGTATCGACTACGAGCAGAGTCACAAACAAAATCGCCAGTTTCCCGTTCTCGCAGGTAAGACACCCCACGCTCCCATATGCCACAGCCCTTCAACTTGCTCTACACATACTGACAGAGTGCTCGCAACGTAGGAAACATCACCTCGCTCGTGCGTACTATCAGTGGCCCTGACGCGGAGCCGAAGCACGTCTCTATCCGCGTCGCAAACATCCGCGCAAACGACAGCTACGGCGCCATAACTGCTCAGAAAGCTCAGATAGTCGTCCATAGCAATGCGCCGAATGGGGACAAGCTGCTCGCGGAGGTACAGACCCGCCTGGATACGAACCTCGTCGTAGCTCTAGCTGAGGAGGTGGACCGGGTTACAATCAGGGCCATGGAGGCGCTCAAGGCCAAGGAGGATATGGACGAGGCCACCATGATGGCAACTATTCAGAATGAGCATTTTTGATTACTTCTCCCTGCTTTAGCATGAGTACTCGAAGTAAGGCGGTAGTGAGCATGCCAAGTTCTTGGATTGAGTCGCGATAGAGGCGCATGGATAGACTAGCAAATCCCGTAAACTGGGGTCTCAGCAGATGGAATACAAATGAGTACATACAAACATTAGATCCACAAACGTGAAGTTGCTCAACAATAGAAGTACACGAGCTCAGGCAATCTTGGATCATGTTTGCGTTTTGCATCCATCAAAACACCTTGTCGATCTGAAATCCTTGACTCTGTTCTCGCTGGGTGCTCTTTAGGTCTTCAGCATGCTCAAAGGAAAGAGTAGCGAGGCATCTCACGGTCTAGCATGAATGGAAAGGGGGAATAGCGAGTCGGCTTTGTTGGCGGATAGTCTGGACTGAGATCATAGATTATAGATTACACCCCAGTTCAGATACATAGACATCGTATCAATCGCAACGTGAACTCCAAAATACTGCCGCCATATCATCCAAGCATATCATCCACGTCCACATAATCATCTCCATCCACCGCATCCTTCTCGCTAGGCGCAAAACTAACCTTCTTCTGCAAAACAAGCCTCTTACAGCTACGATGACAACGACCATACTTAGTCAGCACAGTATCATCGTCATCTTCTCTCATCAGAAATTCCCTGCGAGCCCTCAGTAGCCGTCCAGCAGACGTATCTCTCTCCACCCAGCCCAAGGAAATAGCATCGTAAGACGCGTTCCGTAGGCAAGCCAACTCGAGTTCCTCCGCCCCGCCTCGTAGATACGGGTTCGATGGGCCGGGCTTCGGATCCCAGGAGTGTTCATGAGTCTTCTCATTGTTACTCCGGCCCTCTGCGGACGTCTACCTGACTCATCAGCATGACGTCTCATCGTGAAACTCCCACTCCTTCCATCTCACCTTCGCAAACGGGAGACCGCAAAAGATGCATCGCTCACGGTTAGGGTCTAATGTGGATGTTTCTATCCAGGACTCGCACCCTTCGTTCTTGCGGTGGCGCCACATGGCCCAGCCTTGCTCCGCAGAAGACTTGCTTCCGAAAGCTGCTTCCTCATTGCTAGCCGTTGGGTGCGTATCTGTATCCAGAGCTGTGAAAAGGCGCTCTAGCGATAGAGGGTTGCGCCGGAGAAAAGTGGCATTACTAGGACTTTGCTCGTGGTCAAGCTCAACTGACCGACGCTCATCGACACGGTCATGTTCCGCCTCCTTCACAGACTCTCCGAGGCGCCACGCTTTAACGCCATTCCTGCCTAGCGGCCGGGGACTCAAGTGCTTCGCTGCGGCACCAGCCTCCAGTGGTGTCTGAGGCTGTAGAGCATTGCTGTCGATAGCTACACCTGAGCCGGTAGGAAACATAGGCCCCAGTTCGGTGGGTGGTAACGGAAGAGTCATTGCGTAGCCTCGCTTTTCACCTAGGCTATCCGCGCGGTGCCTCGATGCGGGTATCTCCTTGCAAAGCTCGGCGAGTTTCTGCGCCGATCGCACTCGTGATAGCTCGGCTTCGTGCTCGATTGTGTTGATAAGATCGCCAGCGTTGTAGAAGTCGTGTTCGTCGGGATTTCCTGATGGAGAGACTTTGTTCACTAAGATTCCGTCGTGGGGTTTCTCTTGGTACACACTTGCTTCGGGAGAAAGTAGCGGTCGATCACCTGTTGTCGGTGGCTTTAGGCTCTCAATGCTGTCCTTGAGCATATGCTCGTATTGGTACTCCGCCGGGCCAAACGTTCGGTTCCATGTGCCTTTGTAGCCTGGCTTGCCGCTGGCTACGCTAGCAGAGTCGTCCTTGATCTCTGGAGCGCTGATCAAGACCTGTCTACCGTTGCTTGTATCCGGAAGGCCGATGCCGGCTTCATCTCTGGCTTCCAAAATCTCGCGGACCTGTCTGAGGTACGAATAGGCCTCTGTATCCTCGTCGTGGAAGTCCGAAAGCATCTGGTGGACTCGCGCGAGGGATGTATGCTTGGGGAATTGGAAGTGGTGAAGGGGGTTGGTGAGGAGTACGACCATGGAGACGCTAGGGAACCAGTAGAAAGAACTGGCCCCTATTGCTTCTACGTTCAACGCGGTTTCTTCTGTCTGAAAATCTGAAGGAACATGCTCACAAGACGACGCACTTGTCGCTTGAGGCGAATCCGCACCCCCACGTAATTGTGTCCCCTCTGGTGACTCGCATGAGAAGAGATCCGGATAGTGTTCAAGAATTCGCCACTCACTCTCCTCAAGCTCGACGCCAAACTGTGTGACCTGATCATAGATTTGCTGTAGCTGTTCTTGCAGCACTCTGGTCTCAGCCCTCGCAAGATCAGCTCTCCGTCCTGCAGCAGACGTCTCGTCTCTTCTTTCCCGTACCTTCCGTTCTAGATCGCGAATCCGACGATGTGCACACGCAAGCTCCTCGTCCTGCCACTCGACCGTTGCTTCAACATCGTTGATGATCTGCTCTAAGTAATCGATCATGCGGCTGCGAGAGGCGTTTTCCAACTGAAGGATTCGTGCTCGGTCGATCCAAAGCTGCTCGTGCTCAAGAAAATAATCTTCCTGTAGTGGCGAGGATAGGTTTTCCTCACGCCAACCTCCAAGGCTATTTCGAATCTGATCCATGTAGAAGTCTTCAGAAGGCGGACTACTTGCTAGGTCCGAGAATAATGACAAAGCGCCGCCTCTCAACTGCGGTACGTCATCTTTCGGGTTAGACTCCCCATGCGAGGCCTGCTTCGCAGTATCGTCTCCTTGGGTGGCTTCTTCGGTTGATGGTGCTAGTGAAGGCGGATACGATGTCGCGGAACTGCTAAGGGCATCACCCGCCTCGGTAATGGTGGAAGAATTGCGCGATCTTTGTGACTCTTTGGGTTCTTGAGGGGATTGGTTCTTTGCTTCGCCCCTTCCACTTCCAAAAGTGCGGACTTCCTGGTAATCTTCGCTGATATCTGATAGTATTCCTGGCCTGTTCGGTGGTGGAGCGCTGGCAGCCGGTTCCTGTGCCCCCTGCCGTTGGTCCAGTCGTCCAACAAGCGGCTCCAACCTCTCAACTACCCTCGAAAGTTGTAGAGCCAGTTCACTCTCCTCTCTCAACCTGCGATTCTCCTGCCTCAACTCCTCAAGATCCTTATCCTTAGCCTCTATCTCGTCGTAGTAATCACCCATCCACAGCTCATGGAACTTTTCTTGTTTCATAACCACATACCACCCCCTTGCACCAATGGCTTCTAGAGCATCAAACAGTCGCAGAAGCTCCGTAGTGTCTAGTCTCCCATACTCCGTGCAAGCTTGCCGCGTACGCTCGAGGAAAGCGGCAACTGGCTCGATGCGTCTGGTTTCCCAATCGGGGAGGGAGTAGCCTGTGTCGTGGTTCACTTCAAGGAGTGCATCCCATGTCCTGGGTGCGTCGGGATGGAAATCGGCATCGTTGAATGAGTGAGGCATCATAGGCTCGTAGATGATGATGGTATGTTGCTGTTGGACTGGTAATCGATAGGTTAATTTCAGGAACAAATCGGTGTGCGGGTACTGCAACCACTTTCGTACTTTGGTAGGTGTCGCAGGTAGAAGTGTATATCAAGGTTTGAAGAGATTATAGAATCGGACAACATACACCTTACTTGTACACTTGGTCGCTCGCTTTGATTGCACCAACTGTGAAGCTTTGCTGAAGTGGAAAGGAGACTGTAAGGTGTTCAATGGCGTGGTATCTAATATCGATGACGGAGCGTGAAATAGACGTCTCCTACCATAGAGCAAGCTGTCAAAAGAATATAATGTGACGAAATTGGTGACGCTGCTGTGACGGGGACATGGAAGGTACAAACCAAAGGCGCGACCAACGCCCGCACGCATAACAGTTGGAAGATGGAAGAAGCATAGAATTAATGTCGCGAGATAAAAGCCCAATAATCTAACAGAGTGCGCTTGTCATACATGATGTTGACTGGGTATACCGTTTACTTTTGTGCTTGCCCCATGGCTGTGACGCCCGATAGTAGGAGCAATGTCCGAGAGAAAAGAATGCAAGGAAACGCCTGCCTGATAGCGCCACCATAGCCCGTCTACCAAGTCTTGGAAAAAGAAATGCTCGCTTTGCTGTGAATCATGTAGCGTGAAATATGTCCAGAGTGCCACGTGAGGAGCGTGTAATGTTCGCGAGTCGCGATTGCTCTGCCAACGTCGACCATAGTTGTCGCGTGTGCGTCATCCACCAACACGCGACCAACGCCGTCGCCGCAGTACGACTACCACCCTCAAGCTTTTGTCGTTTCGATGGAGCGGTTTGAGCGCTCCTTAGCAGCTTGCGACATGGCCAGCTCCCTCAGGGCAGGATTCGCCTCGTCGAGCAGGATCCGGGGACTCCGTTGACCGCGCGTAAGACTATTACGACGCGAAGTGACTCGGCTGCCGGCTTTTGAATTAGGATCCGATGGAGAAAAGTTCCTGATGCTGTTTGCGCGCGAGGACGGCACGCTAGGTCCATCGTAAGTGCTTCCGGGGCCAGGACGATACTGCGTGCTACGCGATTCCTGGCTGTTGCGACGAGAACCGGCTTCGTGCTCGAAGGAGTTGGCCCGGGAGGCCGTGCGAGAACTGGGATGCGAGCGCTGGTATTCCGGATCATCGGCTCGCACCATGTGGCGGAAGCGATCGTTGCGCTTGTCGAGGCACCAAAGCTTGTACGGGCCCGGGATGAATTCGCCCTCTTCGTCCCAGCAGTTGACCCATGCGACGCCGTCATCAAGCTGGAAGAAGCCCGCCTGGACCATACGACCTTTGTAGTTTTCGATCATACCGTACTTCTTTCGAACCTCGTAATCTGGATTCAAGAGGTACTTCTTGAGAACTTTGGAGTAGCGCACTGGAACGGGGGAAGAAACGGGGACAGTCTCTTTGGGCTTTTCTTCCACCGCCCCTCCTACCGGACCTCCCTCCTTGGACACGATCTCGGTAGCTTCAGGCTCGCCATGCTCTTTGTACGTTGCGACAAGGTACCAACCACGACCGGGAACATACTCGTACACTCCAGGGACAGGCGACTCCCAATGCTCAGTTCTCCTCTGAGGTCTGTCGTTCTTCTTGAACCACTTATGCGGCTGAAAGACTTTCTGAGTCGCGACGAACAAATTCGGCGTCATACTCGCGATGCTTCGATAGTACACCCTCAAGTAACTCTTTCTCGGTATCCAGGAGTGGGACAGGTTGTCCAGCTGCGGCAAAGTTTCAATGAGGCGACGTTGAAATTTTCGTGGGCTGACAGCCGAATTTGTTAGGGTCCCCAACGGCTTTGAATCTTGGAAGAGAGGCGAAGCACGTGAAGTTGAGCACACGTATCCTGAGACCTTCCAACAGCACCGCCGCGCCAAGTTGGTATTCCTAAGGCAGATGTGCTGCGCGATGATGAATTGGATCACACGACAAGATTGGTCGTGACGATCTCCCTGCGCAAAGCGAGACAGCCGACAAGCGAACGCGTACCGCGCTCCCGTGCAAGACGCACGACACAGGCCGAACGAATCGACACTGAAATGAGAGTGTTCGAAATCAATGAACGATGAGCTGTAGAGGAGGAAATCCGTGCCAGGGGCAGATTGCGAAGCTTTTTACAGTAGCGGTGGGGAACGGGAACTAAAGTAGCGACAAAAGCTCTCGCGACACCAGGCGGGCTCGACCGTTGCGGTGAGAAAAAATAGCAAATTATCAGGAACGATTACGGTGCGCGCCCGACACAGGGCCTGCACCGTGAGCACATCGATTGGCGCAGGGCACAGCATCGCGTCCATAGATAATGCGACCTGGGAAACGTGGGTTGCGCCGCTTTGGCAGAGGGAAAGAAGGGAAGGGGTGCCGTGGTGCTCTGGCAGGATACATGCCCCTGCGCAGCCCACAACAACAGCTCCACCGACATGGGCTTCGGCAACGGGCGTACAGCTTTCCATCCACCGCATCCGGGGGCTGCTACCCACAATCATCAAAGCAAGAAAGCCGCGCTTCACCGTCGTCATCCTGTTATCGCCGCACCATCTCCCCAGGGGCCAGCGGCTTTCCGGGTCTTCCCTCGTCCCGGCTCTTCCCTCGACCCAGCATCCACTCACCACAACATCACACTACCTGTGTTGCGACGCGCCCAGCAGCGCTGCCTCGTTCCTGCCTCTTCTCTATCATCCAGATTACCCTCTCGGCCAATGAATGCCTCAGCAGTCCCCTCGTGCTATCGGGTACTCAGTATGCAAGATAATGCGGCTGATGTGCAACAGACGGGTTGTGCGCTCCCACGGCACCATTGCAATTGCCCTGGCGACGTGCAGACCCGGAAGCGATGTCGGTGTAGGCCTTCGCTCTGACATGTGCTATGCTAGGGGATGCGGCTGCGCTACCGACACGAGGCACCGCGTTCTCGCCGGTAAGCAGTCGCCAAAGCTGGCCTGTTTCATCCAGAGAGCGGTGTACACGGGCTGGTTTGTGGTGTTGAGCTCAGGCTGCGGGCAGTTTGATATGTGTGCATGCGCCACAATCGAGCAAAACGAATATTTTGCCCGAAACAGCTCCATCTGATAGTCTCTGATGCCATTTCTGCCGCTCAGTCAGGCCGCTTCTCAGGATCCACCAGGAGCTGCCAAGCTGTGCTGATACTGAGAAGCCGCTCATGCTGATGTCTGTCGCCCATACGCACACACATGCACCGCGTCCCACAACATCGCACGCGTCCATTAATCCGCAACACCTTCCATCACCGTACATCTGCCTTCTCCGACGCGTAAAGCGCCGCAAAAATCCCCATCGCGTGCGCATGTTCACATGCAGTTCCGATGAGCATATACAATATCCTAATCGGATCAGATGCAGCCAGCTTCCATCCGCACCCAACCTTACCTTCGCCAATCTACCCTCGCCGACGGCTCCTGCGCACACCCCGGCCTGTCGTCACACGCATACACAAGACATCTTGCATCATACACGCACAATCGCCGTTTTTGCGAGGTGGATGCCAAGGCGTGTGTATGCGGGTTGTTCTCGATGTGTGACGGGTCGGTTGAATGCGCTCCGAGGCGCGGGTCTGATAACAACACCCGTTAGTGACTTCTCCGCGTGTATGGAGAAGCTGCGGAATGGTGTGCGAGCGGGATCCACTGCGGAGCATACTGTGGTGTGTGGAAGTGTGGAGTGTGTGGCGTCATCTTGCTTCGAAGGGTGTATTGATGAGGGCGCCTTTGCAGACGCTTAGCGGGGGATTTAGGCGGGTGTCGCTGAGCAGAGATGTAGCGAAGTCTCCCTAGGTAAACCATGCACTCTGCCAATTACGCAAGCTTGATTGATGGGCTCCGTTGTGCTAACGCGGAAGCGCGAAGGTCCACCTGCCGACCAACATGGTCAGGGCGACGCAAACACCATGAGACTTAGTCGATGAAAGGCGAAGACATGTGTTGAGCACGCCACGGGGGCTGACTCATTGCGCGATGTTCAACCTTTTAGCTTTCGGCGTTCAGGAATGCCTCCTTCACAAATCAGACACTTACTGTTACTACTTGTAACCCGCAATGCAATGCCGTCCGATAGCAACCCAAACAAGAAATCATTAAAAAACATTTCGTCCCTGAAGAGGACTTCAAACTATTGCCACGAACAGGTCTGGGCAATGTTACGATTGGCGCAATACATATGAAACCTATACTAGTAACAGAGTCATTTGAGTCGACCGAGTATCCAAGTGGCTTGGAGGTGTTGTAGAATAGCGGCCTCTGAGTCTAGCAGGGCTTACAATATACGCGGCGAGTTTCCATTCTCCTCCAGTACCTTCACTGGGATCGGTGCATCCGAGTGCTCTCACGATGAGAGGTATTGATACTCCATCTATGTGCACAACCACGTCCCCAGGTTCAACTGCTGACGAGCAGATTCCGAGGGCGTACCACGATTCCATGAAAGATTCGAGATATTTGGCAGGCTTTCTGATTGGATTCGGAGGTTTCTCCTGTGCTGAATTCGCCCAATACCAGAGAAACTGTCTGTTGCTTTTGGAAAGACTGTTGCAGATGGAAATCTGAGTTTGGATGAGCTCAGAATTGGCAACAAGTGACGTCAATACATCCTCGGTCGGTAGCTTGCAATTGTCCCACATAAATGTTATCCATCTTCTCACTTGTTTCTTGGACAGCACTGGAGCAACAAGCGAGCACAATTCTGTAAGATGTTCCCAAACCTTAGAAGATATCACAATCCCTTTCAGAGATGTCTCTCGTATATGACTTCTGCATCTAACCAATGCAAGGCTCAACTCAAGGTTCTTCATATGTATGTCTCTCTGGTCGAAACGGAAGGTATCTTCGGTTGTTGAAAATCTGAAACATCTTTGGATGACTAATGGGCTAAACGCCGTCACACTCAAGATGTAGCTCTCAATCGCTTCAATTTCATCATACACCCGATCTTCTACAGGGCTCTCCCAGAAGGTTCCTCGGGTGCTATCTTCAAACCAGAATGTGTCAACTTGTTTTGACCAATCTGGCATCCATGACCGGTGACCTGACAGACGATTGATTGATGCTATCGCCAGCATTTGACGACAGCGTCGGGTCTTGATAAGACTGAGGTTGAGGCTTTCGTAGATCTTATCCAGAGGGTGCGAGTAATCTGGGCTTGGTAAATCAGCTCCTGTAACCCTTTGCAGTATGTTTCGCAAGGCGAACGCCTTATCATGATCAGTTTTTGCCTTCCTTTTCCAAAGGGGATCAATCAGATCTAATGTGCCCATGGTTGCACCTGTTGGGTCCCGGGTGAGTGTTAATGCCTGACGCCAGTTCTCCAGGTAATTTTGGTTGAGTCGAAATGTTTCAGGGACCAATACAGTCATCGGCAGGCTCCACCACGGCATTGACCTGAGCATCTTGGGATAGCTCTGGGTGTGTTTCGCAGATCTAAACTTTGTAAAGGTGCAAAGGTAGCCGACAAACCAAGAGAGACTCGTCAACCCCAAAAAACGAACGAGTGATCTCTTTAAATCTCTCCAGTATTGCACAAAAAGGGTGTCAAAACCTATGAGTCGGCCCATAAGCCAGGAATACACCTGCAACGGCTTAGAAGATCCCGTGCTGATAGTCTGAACGTATTCCCTGCTAAATGCGAGCCTGATCCAAGCACTTAAAGACACTAACTTTAGGGGATTTTCCTGGTGCCCCACCCAAGTGTACTCTAAGTATATAAGGCTGAAGCAGAATGGTAACCAGGCGATGTGGTCGTCACCGCACACAACGACTGGTTTTGATGCGAGCAGTGATTCCTGGTAGGTCCACATTCGTTGAATCCATTCTGCATCTAAAAGGCCATCCAGATCGTCAAGCGTAACGGCTGTCACGTTTCGTAGCTCTTGTGTTTGCCTTCGTTCTGTATCCTGTATTAATTTTCCATCTTTAAATATTAGGATAGGCATGGTGAGCATACGTCGTCTTGAAGATAGAAACCAATCGTATCCTCTTTTTATCATTGCCGTCTTATAGGCGAAGTATACGGACAGAGCAGACCAGGGCCTTTCGACATCCTTATGGCTTTGATTCCGACGTGCCTGGTCGAAATATTCCATCAATTTGGGTTCTCGCAAATAAGCCATCGCGCGTTGTGTCTTGGCATTGCCATCACCCAGCCAAATGTAAACAGTGTCGCTTTTAGAATAGATGTCTCCCATCAATGGAATCTGATTTTCCTTCTCCTTTTGGTCCAGCTGATTGATACATAAAGCGTCTATCCATATGGCAAATCTACCAAATTTCTTCCGCAGATGTTTCAGAGCTGAGAGACCATTCGTCTGCAACGGTATGAGATGCGCTCCGCACTGGACCAATTCAGGCTGTGATTCTGACTCGCCCCACGCGTAGGATAAGGCTGAAAAGTAGTATGGGCCTGGCGCAGCCAAATCAACGATACGGAAACTTCCCCGGATGCGTTCATTGAGATTCAGGCTGGTTGCAGCTTCAACGTCAAAAACGCGAATGCATCTTGTGTCCGGGTTCTGTGAAAGCGACTCGTATAGTGAATCGGCCATGACTTGTCACTATGGCCTAGCTGGAGTTGGATCCCACAAAGAGAGAAATCAAGTCGGCGACCTGTGGCATGGCGTCCACCACCATCTTTTAACGATTTGTGTCGAGCAGCAGCACTGCCTCAGCCTGCTGCACCCTTCATCTGCATTGGGTGGCAAACGGCGCTAACCGATATTCCAAAAATGCGGGGACTTTCATCACAGCCAATCAACGGTTAATACTCGACATGCCCGCACCTTTTGGTCTCTTCCTAATGTTAGCTGGACATGAGAGCAACATACTGATAATTTCATCGCTTCTCGAGCTCGAAGGAAACTTCTCAAGTGGGGAGCATGTACATTTTCCTCTATGCCGCCCAGGTCTGCATCACGTAGAGCTTGTCTACAGCGCAGCGATCTGAAGGGATGAGGAGCTAAAAACTAACATAAGCAATGACAACTGTAAGTAATTACGAGGTCGACACAATAGTGTCTTGCAGTAGCGCTAATCTTCTAACCCATACCTTCTACCATAGGTATTTGCTATTCAAAGGTGCCTGTACATTATCCACTCGCACCAACGACCTATCACGCTATCAGGGTAGGCTTCTGCCTGGAGAAGATTTCCAACGTCGATGTCTGAATATCGCATGGCTTGCTGCTGCGCTTCGATGCTCTCCAAAACGTCCGACACGATATGCCGTAAAGAGAATTCAACCCATATTTTGAGAGGGTACACGATTTAAGACCCAGCCACCTCTAGTATTCTTCGCACAGAGGTGAACGAATTTTTATATTAATTAAGTTCGAATGTCCCAACTTCGATGGCTGGGTATTTTTGATAATAATGCCTAGGTGAAGTAGTAGTTAAGTTGGCGTACGTGTGTTGCGGCAAATACCGGTAAAATTTTCAGCCTTATTGTAGCTTAATCTATAGAAGTGATATGCTTCCTCTTTTTAAACTATGCAAATGGATTTTATAGCTGATGAAGAGGTGTTTTAGAGGTATTATTAGGCGTATGCTACGATCTGTGATGTGCTGCGAGCTGATCGGTGATGTCATATCCGGGCTCCTTTCATCCCGTACAGAATGGGATCCAAAGGCCTACTATTATTAAGCAAGTTTACCTCTCTCGTATTAGAAGTTTTTCTTCGGCGATTTACGGGGTATTGATGGAGAATTGTATTAGTTGGCTTTGAGCATGTTTCTTGAGTTCTCTTGCACGAGGACGTCGGAATAGCTGTAACGTAACTTATTAGTATTTCGTTAAAGGGTGACACCCGGGATGTGACTGTGAACAGCGAAGGGGCTGCTTGCTAGAACTACAAGCGCATAGTCGTTACGTTTAATAGACGAATTCGTTGATATAATTATAAAAGTCGTGACGAAGCTCTAGTCCGCGATGTCGTCGGGAAGGGGGGTGCGGAAAGGGCGTAGCCTATCATTACGAAGTGTCCCTTTTGAAGAAGTGGTACTGTTGACGTTACCGGACTAGACGTGATAAGTCTAAGATAAATCTGATTGGTTTTAAGACACTAGTACTAGATGATTCTAGGTCACTCACTGCACGCGTCCAACAAGATAGTCACGCAGCTCGGCACGGTTATGGTATGCAACCACCGTAAGTTGCCCTTTATCTCAGATTTATCAGAGAGTCTTGATCAGAATGTTGTACTTTCCCATACATTAAGCCGTGGATATAACATTCCCCGCGGAGAACATGCATTCCGAGCGCTTGACGCGTAATAACAAACGGAGTCTTCAGCCCATGGATCAAGTAAACGGAGTCCCCAGGGGACACGTGATTAGAACCTAGGCCTAACCGCCCAGTTTCGGTGACGAAAAAAGTTCGATGAAGACAGATTTCCTCCGCTCTATACAAGTATGGGAGCGAGCTACCGACCATGTTATCCGTGTGTTGTTTAAAGAGATTCCTGAAGCTGTCAGGGTTCTTGTTGGCAAGGTTTCTGCACAAGCCTAGAAAACTATCAGGGAAGACGTCTTGCCATTCGACCTGCGTGACCCTGACTTTTCCGTCCCCCGATAGGGTTGAGGCGAACATCGACGCAACATGTGCATCGTTCGAGGTGGTTTTCGCTAGGGAAACCCAGTTTCTGAAAGTGTCAATATCAAACACACCGTAGCATTTCGCCCCACATGCTTTGATCTTGTCTATCTCACGACCGCGCACCTGGAGTGTGTGATTCTTGCGCTCGAATTCAGGCTCCGAATCCGTGGAAGAGAATCCGGTGGCATCTTCGGGATCCGCTGAAAATGTCAATGGCCTTGACTGCACTCGCCAGTCCGGTACCCACGATGGAAGATCATCTGCCGCTGGCTGGTCTGCTGTTCGGGGAGCAGTGTGAGCAGCAACAATATTTCCACGACCAGCAAAGTGCAAGATACCTAAGCCCTTCGTCGTACGTATATGTTCCTCTGCAAATCTGGCGTACAGTTCGGGGCCGGTTATTTTGTAGCTAGGCGTGACCCACGCTTGAGTATCTCGAAATGCAATTCCCAAGAGGCCGATCAGTCGATCGTGAGTACTTCCACAATCCCATCGGCTCAGTGTTTGCGCTAGGTGAGGAAATGAGTGTTGCTGCCCAGCAGACACTTGTGCTCTCAGCTGCCCAAGCTTTAAAGCATTCCGATGATGATCTCGCACTGAGGTAAGCGGGTCGGTAACCATAAAACACAATCTCAAAATGCCTTTGAAAAACACATCGCCTGAGATCAAAGAGGAGCCGCAACGAAACTCAAGAGTAGTAGCGAGAGTGATCTCTTGTACGATCCAAAGTCTGTGGAAGAAGGGTCTCTGGGCTAGTCGAGCAGCCGCTTGCACTAGCCTCGCGTTTGAACCGAGTAGATCCTCGACCTCATCCACATGCTCCTCTTTCGCGAAGGCAGTGATAGCGTGTAGCCATTCCCGGTCACTTTGTTCATCAGGCTTAACGGATCTCCACCCTAGCACGTTGAGCAGATCGCATGCACCGCGGCTAGTTTCGTCGTGACCTCCCAGCCATCCTATGACCCGCCGAGCGTATCGATATATCTTTGACATCAACTGTACTTGTTGTTCCTTTTCAATCTCGTCGTCCTGATTGATGCAAATTTGATCTACCCACAGTCTGATGTAATCGGCATCGGTCATCAACTCTTTCAAAGCTTGCCACAGAGACGCTCCTATTTGCAATGGATGCCCGTCTACGAAAAGAGTTGGATCGTTGCAGGAGCGTTCTCCCCAAACGTAGGATAACGCCACATAGTCTTGCCCTTCAATCCGACTTATGGTTTTCAAGCGTCCAACAAAAGGGATATCCTTTGCATGGCCGCGAGTCAGCTCTAGTACGCGAATGTTATTGTGTTCAAGCTGTGAATAGATGCCCGGCGAGGTTGGTCCGCCCACAGTGCCTTGTGCAGAAGTGGGAGTTCCTGGAGCAGAGGTGGTCATCGTTGTGCTTGCCTACAGCTGGCTTTGTAAAAGTGCACGAGGTGCAGAGCTGATCTATGTGCCGTAGAACCTAGTAGCGCGTAACATTAATAGCACCACGGGGCAGCCATTCGGGGACATGGTCAAGAACTGTCGAGATTGCAGCCTGTGCGCACTGTGAAGGTTCGAGATGGCCTTCGTACTGGTTGTGGCGGGGTAAAGATCCCAGGCAGCATTGACTTCAGCCTCGCGCACAGCGACTACTACAGGACAGCTGTCGTAGGATCGGAGCTCTACAGGATGATAGGTATCATCATGTATAGTGTGGGGTATGAGGGAACACTTGTGAAGATGCTCGGTGAGCATGTCACTGGGCCGTATCCATGGCCCCGACGCTCCTGCCACAACAGCCTTGTTGATATCGTCACCAGCTTCACACATACGAGCCTACGCCTGCGACAGCTCCCTCTTCGATCCCTCCGCAGCGATTGCTAATACCCGCCGGAGCATGATGTAAAAATCCTACCAGAGAAAACTAATAGGCCCTGCTGCTGCACTACCGCCTAGCCTGTAGAGCCAACACATCCAAGCTCAGACATACTTTGAATCGGTGCAGATGCAGTAAACCTGTCTTAGAAGAGCAACCACTAGGAAATTGACTTACGTTATCTCACCTGCAGTCTCCATGCCATGTCGAATATCAAACGAAGGCAATGACATCTCTCTTTCCCCCGATATCACAACACCAGCGACGCCGGGATCCCCAACGCCTGAATTCCCCAAGCAAGCCATACACCCATCCCACACCCCAAGCTCAGCGCGCTTGACACTCCCACCAGCACGACCCTTGATCTGGGCAATAACGCTACCGAGCGACACATCAATTATCAAGACCACAGAAAGGGCATGTCTGCGCTCTCATCCCATTCCACCCTAAGTCCTTTCTCACAACGCACACCATCCAGAAGCGATTCTGAAAAGTACAGACCACAGTTACGCCACACGACCCTTCGCATACCTCCCAATTGCTACCTCCACCATCAACCTATCCGACCAGAATATCCCCTCCAGCCCTAACACTACATTACAACCTCCCCTCCTCCCCACTCGTGTCCTCATCCCATATACCATCCACCCAGCAACCTTCCACACAAATCCCAACATCAAACGCCCTCCAAATCATATCCCCTCCAAACACCTTACCCACGTGTCTGTATCCCACCACTGTCCGTCGGAAATAACGTCACACTCATCATCCTTAGTCCCGTCTCGCCGTAAACCGTACTCTTTTCTATACCCGGGAAACATGTCCAACTCTCCTCCGCATCACGCTAGACACCGCAAAGAAAAAAGGTCCTCGAACGACGCATACATCTCCCCACGATCCTCACGTCGATGGTTAAGTACGTGTACCACACCACCCTAACCGAAAAAGACTACCTCGTCTCGCGAAGGGATGAAGTTCGTTCCACAGCGAGAAAAAGTAGGCTTGAAACTACGATGAGCGTCCTCAATGTGATACGACGTGTTCAGCCAATTCGAAATTTTTAGGCGTTAGCAGGCGTTGTATCCTCCGCACGAACGGTGTGGAAGCGGGTAAAGCTTGTGGATTTAATTTTGGGCGGGGTAGATGGGGATATGCATGCGAGCTGCATCTTAGAAAAGCTACTGTGGGATGGGATGGGATGAAATGAGAAGAATAACCCGACTGCGACGGGAAAGCGCAGGACGTCGATGCTAGATCAGCAAAAGGCGGAATATGATTCCTCACTGCCTCACTCACTGCCTCACGCACACCCCAGCACCAACTCCCGGAAAACGTGAATGATGAATTTTGTTTCGATCATGTTTCATACATGCATTGCCAGCCTTCATAGCGGGCCACGCCGACGGAGAAAAGCCAGTCCACAACCCCGCACATGTCTGTCATTCGTCTGTTTGTCCGTGCCTGAAGTCAGAGATAGACGCCGTGTATGCCCCCGTCCCGCCCGTGCTCAAAGAATCTTCTTCCACATGCGTCACCCTCTACGACTCCGTCTTGACGCGGGCCTTGCTGTTCGTCACCTTCACGCCCAACTGCTTCGCCTTGGCGATGATGTCGATGCGCTTTCGTGCGGAGACGGAGTGCGAGATCCTGTGGTTTGTTAGCCGGTGGGGAACGTGCGGGTGGAGCGGGAGGCGTACTCTGCGGCGAAGGTCTGGTTGTGCATGAGGAGGAGGTCGACGTCGCGGGCTGCGATTTGTTAGACACGAAATTTGCGGAAAGTCAATCGTCTGAGCGTACCGTTGTTGACGACGAAAGCCTTGTGGCCGCTGGGCATGAGGTGGCGGGTCTTCTTGTTGGATCCGTAACCGATCTGCATCGCATCCGTCAGCCCAAATTCCAGCAAAATGACAACATCGCGCCAGTGGATTTTTTTCAATGCGAGCGATTCGCTTCCGTGGCGCGCATTGCAGCGGGCAGTCGTACCTTGGGCATGGCAGCCTGGCCCTTGAACCGCCTTCGGACGCGGTTGTCAATACCCTTGGGCTTCCTCCATGACGGGTCGACGCCTGTTCCAAGTCAGATTCCCTATCCCTCTTGCTCTCCGGCACGGTATCTCTCACATTTGAAGCGGTCGGACTGGTGGCGGTTGAAGCGCTTGGTGTCTACGGGTTGTCAGTCGCAAATTTCGAGCGCTGCGGCGGTGGGCAGGCAGGCGTACGCTTCTTGACGATCGGGACGTGCTTCTTAGCGGCAACCATCTTGAGGTTTGTTAGCGATTGCAGGCGTCGCAGTGCCTGGTTTGCACGTACTTTGTCGAGTCGTGGCGGTCGTTGTCGTTGAGGGTTGACGTTCGTGAGAGAAAAAGCCCTGTGGGCGGGCGGGCTAAGCGAAAGGAAAGCGCGCACGGGCACCGCATTTTTTGGAGGTTCGCCAAGGCGCTATCTGCCATTTTCAGTTACCCGCAAGAGACCAGCAACACTACCTAAGTAATAGCAACCACATACATTCATCCCCGCGAAATCCTGCGAGATCCAGCCCTACACCTTCCCTCTCCTCGTCTCCTCTCTAGAGATTTAGCGTTAGTTGTGACTGCACTCACGGTGCTCTTTCCGCCGTGATCACAGCATTGCAATTCTAGCGCAGACGAGCTTTCTGCGTGGGTAATTTTCGCCATGATCACAGCACAATTTTAACACAAACGACCTTCCTACGTTAATACTTCAACTCTAAGCACCCATCCGACAGGCAACACTCACGAGTCTGAAAGACTGTAGTGTACGCCATTAATCCTTTGCCCCAAAACTTCATGCTGAGTTTCCTCAAAGCTCATACCGCGCTTCCATGTTCATGTACCTCGCCTACTACGTGATGGCAGATATGCTTTGCACTGCAATCTTAGCGCAGGCGAGGAACCGTCCGCATCGTGACAGGCTACGATTTATATGGCGGGTATACCCAATGAAGAGCGGGCTCGACGAGCTTGCAGCGAAACGGTGACAGTCAACAATCAACAAGCACATCACTCAAACCATCCGAACAAAAAACTCAACTCATACAGCGACCTCCCGCCGCTCCAATTCAATGCCAAGCTAAGCTATCTGCACAAAATACTCCGTATTCGAAAATGTTCCGTCCAACAGGGGATGGAGGGTATGTAATGCCGCCCTGAAAGTAATTTATGCGCCCTTAACCCATCGTTTGCATAGCCCATCAACCCAGCTCGACACCCGGATCAATGTAGTGAAGATGCCCATGTAGCCAAGTCCAAGCCCGGCGCGTTTCGAAGCGTCTCCAGTTCACTCTTCCATCTCGTCGACCTTGTCCTGGCTGGGCCTTTTCTCCTTCTTGATCCACTCCACGAAGTCGTCGATGACCGACGGCCACGAGGATGACTCGTCCCAGAAGCTGAGTGCCTCGTCCTCCAGTGTGAGCTTGGCGAACTTGAGCGTCTCGTTCCACATGTCCTTGTTGACGCTCTTCTTCCACTCCGCATTGAGGAACTCGGTCCACCACTCGAACCACGGAGAGTTTGGGCTGGTCCAGCGCACTGCAGACAGCGGTGACGTGAAGAGCAGCTCCCAGAAAGCAATGGCAGAGTCGAGGGGAACGGCCTTGGCGCCTGCGGTCTTGCCGAGAAGGAACGTGTATTTGTAGACCTTGTCGAAAGCAGCCTTATCGGATGGTAACCGCTGCTTCAGAGACTTCAGGTGCGCCTTCTGCTTGTCGAGTGTGTCCGCGCTGCTCGAGCGTCAGTTTGGGTATGCCCATAGCGGGATGAAAACTCACTTCAGTGATGACCAGCCTTCCACAAAACCTTCGCGGCCAATCTCTCCCATTGTAGGTGCTTGAATGACCTCCATAACAGCCAGAGCGTCCATACCCTCGAGGTCCACACCCAGCTTCTCGAAATAGCCCATCGAGCCGTCAGGTCCTATACTGTCCGGCGAGTTCGCAGCATCGTCTCGATAACTGTCAAAGAGCTTGTTGAGGTTGGCTTTGGTAGCGGAGGAGACCCCTGAGCCGCCGCCGCCGCTGAAGTATCTGTACACAAATGTCAATAATGTTGGAACAGTAACGTTACGCAGAAAACAAGACACAGTCAGTACGTTGGAAGAGTATTAGGTTCATAAGCGCCGTCTCCCGTCTTGCTCAAGTCTATCCCGTCCTGTCGCCTCCCGATGTCAGGAGCGCTGCTTGACTTCAGTAAAGGTCCACGAGTCTGAGAGCCGTCGTCATAGTAATAGGTAGTGTAGGCATCATAGCGGGTTTCTACGGCCTCCAGGGCTTCGTGGAGCATCATAGCTGGTACACCGGTTGGTCTTGACATCTGGACCCGTGCGGTGGGACCAACTTGCTCGATGGCGGCGGCTCTATACCGGATGATGCGGATGAAATGCTCCCTTTGTGGCCCTGAAAGCTTTCGAAACCAGTTACGCCTGCGTGTGGCCGAGAGGGAGTCACTAGGAAGTCTTTAGTCACTTCACAGCTCGCCTGTGGCCCTATTGTCCTGGGCCAGCGCACCTCAGCGAACCCCACGGATCCCCCTTGAAACATTTTTCAAACTCCGTGATGGCGTAGAACGGGAGATTGTTGACGAAAGCAGCGAATCCTGGATTATTGAGAGGTGTCATTGGCTCATGCCACAAAGGATAGGTTTTGGTCCGAAGTATCCAATCGTGCCACTGAAAGTAACCTTGACCGGGTACGGTGAGGTCCCATACGAGCGGACGTGAAGGTACAGACGAAGCGGATGGATGGGATCCAACATTCGGAAGCTGAGATGGATTCACGGTCCGAACTGGGGCCTGAGGAGGTTGAGGAATACGCTGCGCCGAAAGTAAGTTCAGTATTTATGCCAGGTATCGCCATAACGTACAATGACAAGGTATGGCCTGTTGTTGGAGGGCTGTGTTGATGAGGCGTCGGATGACATCTCGTTACCCGGAATCTGGGAGAGGGTGGACGCATTGCTTCCACTAACGTTAGGTGGACGAAAATCCCCGAGCTTGTTGGTGAAGTTTGATACCGATGCGAAGTGGCTCGATGCTCTCATTGGCGATGGCGAAGATACCATACGACGCGGGGGAAGACACGATCCCAAAGGATAACCAGTAGCCAACTGATTCGGTGAATTCAATGCAAGATTGGGTACCGAAGGGTTGCCGTAGAGGACTTTACTCATGTGCTCTGACTGGTGCTTCTCCTGTGCGAATAATACTCTAAGTCGAGCTGTGAAATGATCCGCCGATCCATGTACGGCGGGTGCCATTGGAGAATGCGTGGAAAGATCTTTGAACAAGCTCGACATGTCGTGAATCGTAGCATTTGCATTGAAAAGATTGCTATTGTGTTGGAGATGCTCAGGGAGGGCGAAGAGTGGTTCCATCGGTAGCGTATTAGGAGGCAGCGTGAAGTTGTCTGTATCGGGCGAGGTAGTTCGACTGACTAGTCGAGAGGGCTGACTGCTGTGACGTATACCATGGTTCACAGGCGCACATCCTCTAGACGCAAGTCTCAGTACACTCGCGACTCGCATTGCGAATATTGTGTCGAAGAACATACCCAAGTGTCTGCTCAAGTACTGGGTATATTGGTCGAGCTTGAGTCGGTGATGGTGTCGGCGACTGGACTGAGAGGCTGCTCAGATACGAACTGCTTGAGGTCTTGCGGTCTCTGCGATGTCGTCCTGCAAGCTGTCTGGCTCTATCCTGGGATGACCCAAACATCTCTGGCGGTGGGGCTCGTATCAAGGATGCAGTCGGAGAGCTGGAGGCCAATGTAGGAGGCGGCACGATGATTTGCGAAGATGAGGGAAGAGGTCGAGCTGGTTATTGCGGTCGAGTACTCTTATGCCCGGCCTAGCAGGAGCTGTGAGTGTGTTTGCGTCCGCCATGGAAGTAGCTGCGAGCAGGCATCCGCTTCGGCGTTCATTGCCGCTCACTGCCCTAATGATTTCCAAATGCCAGACCAGCACCTGCCGTCTTGACTGGTAGCCATGCCCATTTTCACTTTTCCTGGTTTGCCATGTGCCTAACACACCATACGCTTGTGCCTTCGATCCAAATCCAAAGCGTGCCAGTCTATCCATATTTCCTTCGGTGATAGCGGGAGCCGGTTCGATTTCGGACAGGATTGCATTCCTCTTCGAACGGGAAGCAAGACGGGAGACATGCGCATACAGATCCCTAATTAGTCTCGAACGAAAGCATCACTTACGCGTTCACAGCAGCGGAAGGATCCCATCCCGCGCTCTTAAGGTGCTGCGATGCATTAGCTCTTCAGTTCCTTGAACACGAATCCAAATTCTCACCTTAACCGCAGTCTTCTGGTCCGTCGAGGCAAAGCTCATGAACTGGCTGATAGCAGCCTTCTGCTGCGAATTGTAACCTGGAGGCATGGCGAATCAGATGGCTTTCTCCCACAAATTATCGGTGTCGCAATGCGGGAGGCTTGAGGCGGGGTATGGACAGTGCGACCGCAATAAAACTCGAAGGTAGAGGGGGAAGACGCGGCGAGTAGACTCCAGCTGAGGTTCAAGAAGTGGTGAACCTTGGAAGCGGACTGCAGTGAATGGTGGCACTGACGCAGCGACCGTGGTTGGCGTAGGCTCCCGCAGTGCTCGAGTCGCGAATCAACCCCACCATCGGCGCCTGAGCTTTGAGGCCGCGACCTCACCTCCGAGGCCCAAGCTCCCGCCACAGCAAAGCTACCGTGACACCTCCGGTCAACAAATAGTGGGAAACTCACCATCGTCTTCTCTTCTCTTCGGCCGAGAGGTTACAGTAAGCCTGTCACCTTTGGCAGCCTTCGTCTTCTTCGGAGCAGGCGCGGTCGTGGTTTCCTCGTCATTAGGCAGAGCCCGCTTCTTCTTGGGAGGCATGGTCGCTGCGTTGAAAGTTGAGGTCAAGCAGCGCAAGGGTGTCGCGAGGATTTTCCTAAACATACGGCAGTGGTCTCTGCCCTTTAAGGTGCTGCTGCCTGGTCTATTGGCGGGTTGCGAAAAGCTGTGAAGGAGAGTTCTGCCAGGTTTGCTGCTGTGAAGTGAGTGGTTTGCTGCAGGTGTGGGTAGCTGCGTCGCGCGGGCAGGTGCGAGCGTGCACTGTCTAAGCAAGGCTCCAGCTGGGAAAGTGGCCGAAGCTTCACGTTTTCATGTCTTGGATGTCTGATCAGCTGTGCCTTATGCTATGAGCCTCGTGATGCAGTAAAGAAAGTCCGCCTTTACTATAGTCCAGCATACGTGAATGTCTAACCATACCATGAAAACTGCAACTCAGTCATCAGTGCAGCTACGTTTACGGATGTGCTTTGTTCAGATTTAGCAATATCATTTACTTTCAAAGGCACAGAGTGGAAATACGTAAATCTGTCGTTGACCATGTAGGTATATGAGACCCACATACTCACCCGCTCGAAGTCACCTTTCTCAGCCACACAGCGATATTACCTATCTATAGCTAGTGGAAACACAAGTTAGAGTGCATAGTCCAAGCTTTATGGCAGATTCAACTGGTAAGACGGTTGGTTGAGACCTGTACAATTTTTTCATTGAATACACGTAGAGAATATAACGCCAAATATTCGTCACGCAATACGGAAAACCTGAGACAGAAGGATATGGATAATAACAACAAAATACGATCCCAGCACACTATAGCCAATAATCAAGGCATATTCGAAAGGAAAAGACTAATGCTCGTCTCGTTTCTTTGCTCACGTCCCAATCATCCAGCCATGATCCAGGCACGTATTCCCCCTACCATCACCCCAACAACTTAAACCCGATGTGCAGAAGCAAACATTCATTGCGTAGAACCAGCGCGCTCAGCTCGCTCAAATTATATACCGCTATCACCAGGGATATCCCGCCCAATGTACAAGTGTTCCACCTTCATGCGACATCAAATATTACATCTTATTCCATGCATAAGCGCATATGCTGCGTCGTCGTCGTCAACACGCCTCACCACACAATCCCCCCCTTCGGTCGCCCTTCGGGCTACTCACCGGTGGGCATACCCTCGACCTCCTCGCTCAACGTCCTCCAGTTCTCCGCCTGCAGCTCGGCATACTTTACGCGCTCCTGACTCCAATCTTGATGTAGTCTGCTGATGTGGTACTGACTCTGCTGGAAGTAAAGAAGCTCGTCGCGGACGCATTCTTTGATGAAGACTCCGCGGGCGTGTTGCTGGACGATGCTCTCCTTATCCTAGACGATAAAGCATTAGCAACGAAACACGTGTTGATTAGAATCAACGTACCCTAAAGATCGCATCCTCCACCTTCTCCGCCTCGCCCGGCTTGATCAGATCCGGGGCCTTGCTTCTGATACCCTGCAGCTTCTGCTCGTTGTTCGATATCCGTTTCTCTAGGTACGGGATGTTGTCTTTTGCGTACTTGTCTCTTCGGTCGAATAGGTCGCGCATGCTGACCAGCGTGTCGCGCTGGCGCTTAAGGTCCTCTAGTACACCTTCTTCCCAGCCCTTGGCCTCGTCTTCCAGTAGACTCCGCGATTGTTCCAGATGCCTTGCGGTGGCGTTCAAGCCCTCGTTCAACATGGGAATCTCGTTTGTATCGACGGCGTATGTGTCTGTTGAAGCTTCGGTAACCTGTTGCAGAGCGGTTGCAAAGCGGAGATGTTCCGCGGCCATGCCTTCGTTACGCTTGGCCAGGCGCTCCATCATGTTGCACAGGTTGATGTAGCTTTCCGCAGATCTACGAACGCCTGCCCGGACAGTGTCGAAGAGATCAGGGAGCGTTTTTGGAAGAGAATCCTCGAGGTCCGGTGGTAGGGTCTTTCCGGTGAACTCTTCCTGGACAGACAAATTGGCTTGTTTGCGCCATACGGCGAGCTCCTGTAGTACTTGTTAGCTAAGGAATCACTTAGTGATGATTGAGCCATCTCACCGTCGGCACAGTCAAAAACATAATGACAAGCTGCTCCTGCCCCAACACAGGATGCCGAACGAGCGCATTTGTAAATCTCGCCAACCCTCTTCTCCTCTTCTCAATAAAGCTCGAATCCGTAGCTATATAATTGCCATTGACTGTAAATCCTCAATTAACGTCACACAAGAAACCAGATGGGGTACTCACTCGCGACTCTCTTCGGAGGCAGTAATGGCAATTGCCGGAACGGATACCGCTTATGCAGACAGTCCAATAACCAAACAAAGTCGCTGTATCGGCGAACCACCTTGCTGTTCCGACGCGCACTGGTGACTTCGTAGTTGCGATGCTGGAACATGAAGACGCCCTCCTTCTCGGCGAGCGTGGTGACGGTTATGACTTCTTCGGGCCCGCTGCCTGCAACGCGCCCTCCGCCGAGGGATCTTCCAAGATTGGCTGGGGCATTGGCTCCGCCCTCTCCACTTGAAGGCTGCCCGAAGCCTCCAGCTTCAGCCCCGAGAGATGGGTTGGAGAAGTTCTGCTCTGCGTTCGGATTGAAGCCTCCCCAGCCGCCTTCGCTGCCGTATGAGCTTGGACGCTGTGGAGTCGGCTCAACGATCGGTGTTGTGGTCGAAGACGCCGTATTGGTAGTGAATTGGCTTGTCGTTCGCGTCGCAGTGGGCGCGTTCATGCCGTTGGTCTGTGAAGGCACTGCGGTATAGCTCGAATGGTTGTGACCTCTGTGCAGGTCAGGCGACCCCCAAGGATCCGCTTCAGGATCGCCAAAGGACTGCTTGCGCATTGGGGCACGCGACCGGTTCGGTGTCGTTTCCGGCGGTGGAACAGATTGCTGTTGCGGCGGGGTAGGCGACCGGTGCGTTTGAGCTGGAGCTGGAGGTTCGCTCGCTTTCGGTTCTGGTTGCGGCGGCTGCGGGAGCGAGACAGTAGGCACCGGGAGGTCTGACAAACACATGGCGTCAGTACACTCTTCATATGGAAAGAGGCAGCAACTCACTCCTCTTCCTCTCGTCCACACTGTCCAGCGACAGCTCTGATGCGTCGTAGCCCTCCTGCGCGAGCCCAATCAGTGCATATAGCACGTTGAACTCGTTCCTTCCCACGCCCGTGCTTTCCTGCTCTGGCTGCGAGACAATCCCCAGGATCTTGGCGTCCTTGTCGCTCGGCAACCCACTGCTTCCCAGAAGTTTCTTGATCTCCACTACACTGATGCCACTGCCAGCGCGCTCGCCAGACTCAAGCACCCTATCGAACGCATCGACGTACGAGTCGGGCACGTCCGAGGCAGGCAGCAGCGACTTGAGCAGAGAGCCTTTCTGCTTCTTGGGCGTGGGATTGAAGCCCCACGGTGAGTCGTCGCCTTGAAAGTCGTCTGCGAATAAGCTATTGCCTGTGGGTTTCGGATCGTCGTCGAAGAGCGATGACGACGATTGCTGCGCCTTGGGTCGCGAGGGCAGGTCGTCGTCGTCGCCAAAGAGAGACATGTCTACGAAGATTCAATGATTACCAAAACCAGGTCTACTCTTCCCACGCATACAAGCTATGCGGGCATGTCTTGCAGCTCCGAATGAGGCGTTGAGACAACGATAACACGAGAGGCGTCACCTCGCGGCGCGAGCTTGGTTGGCCCAAGCTTCGAGTTTAGTGTGGGTCCTGCCGCCCTGCCTTGGCTATCCCGCTTCGCACCCTCGAGTGCGCATCATGCCGCGGCAAATGGAGCATTCCTGACAAATGACTACAATCTGCGGGACAAGTGTGATCAAAACAAGTCAGATAAACACACTTGCACAAGAACCGTGAGTTGAATATCAGATCTCCTCGTTCAACACTGGGAATCTAGCTAAGCCGAACTAGGAAGCGTATATCGCTCCCTCCCTAGATACATGGTCCTGCATGCGCCTTTTTGTCCAACCCAAACCGACCCCAAATCATCCCAAATGTGGCTGAACGTCGTAAATCAGCGGGTATCCATGGACTGCAGTGCAACCCTATCTAAACAGATTCCTTCCCAAGATGCTTCATTCGCCATGCCCATGCAGATAAACAGTGCTCAAAGCACTTGTGCTTCAAAAACCTCACTGCTACTCCAATGCACCGTATCGAGCCCGTCGAAAGCATAAGTACTAAACTGAAAGAAATGAAAACTTTAGGGAATCATCGTCATCTGTCGTGATTCGTCGGCTGTGAGGATGTGGGCGTGTGATTATTCTGCAATCGTTGCTCCTGTTCTTGTGAGAGAGTTGTCTCTACACTGTTCTCGGAGACCTCGTTGCCCAGAGCGACGGACGACGATGACGACTGGGTTCGTTCCCGTTGCGTCTGTGGCCTGGCGGTAGGTGGTAAGAATGTTCCTGGTGTAAATCGTATTGTGGAAGTGCGTCCTGGGCTGCCAAGATCGTCTGTACCAGGTGGAAGTGGCGATGGAGTGCTGGTGATCTGTGTGTTTGGTGGTGTAGTACGTGATGCTTCCGTCGAGTTCTGTGCACCACTTTCTTCTGAGGCTTGTAATTGCTGCTGCAATATCTCTGGCGACCACGTTCGTCCACGCGGCTGAGCGGGGATGATGGTTACTGGTAGGCTTGTGTTGTCTTGTTGAGCAGAGCCTTTCCTGCTGCGGAAACGTTCGCCTTGCTGGGCGGCGAACGTCCCTAACCGATCCTTCAATGCCAGTCCAGTATAGTTCCTCTGGGGAATGTTCAACGGCACGTCTTCGACGCCTAGAGGTTCAATGACGCGTCCTCTTTGGACCTCTGGTGGCGGTGATCGTCCTTTTCTTCGGAAAGGATTTATGCTAGCAATGGTTTGCCAGTTCCATTGACTCCGACCGCGAGCGTCACCCGCCTCTTCGGTCGACATGTCACCCTTTTCTAGGTCTTCGATTGATGTTTGAGAGCTGTGCTGCGGTGCGGTCTGCGCGCCACCAGTAGGGCCGCCTTCCTCAATCGCGGTTTCGAGGCGTGGCGCAGGTGGTGTATCACTGATTGGATGATACCGCACTGTGTACACCGTACTGTCTGCACTTGCAGTATCGGTTCTGCTTACGGGCGACGCGATGTTTGGCGGTGGAGCTGTTGGGCTCTGCAACGGAACGTAACTGTTCCGCTTGCTACGTTGGCCTCCACCTGATCGCCGAGCAGCAGGTGGTGGTGCCGGGATGTGAATAGTCCGCTTCTTGTTATGTTCTGGTTTTGGTGATGGTTTCCTGACGCGGTTCAGCCGGTGAGCGAGATTGGTCAGACGGTCACGGTGCCCAGAAGTGAAAGCCCCGCTGTCCCCGCCGTCACCTGGCTTTTTCGATTCATCAGATGCAGAGCTCTGACGCTTGGACCCGTGCCAGTTCATTTCGTGCGATGGCGTGGTGTTCAGCATTTCGTCCCCGTCGTAGATCTCTCTTCCCAAGATTCCATCTTTTCTCTCTTCTCTTTCTAATGCTTCGATGCGCTCTACCCACTCCCAAACAATAACACTAGCGGCAGCAGCGCCTACCCATCTGAAGTAGTCTCCCCATCCAGCAATGGTGTAGTTAGAAATGTCGGTAATGAAAAAGACTACAGGTGTAAGAATAGCGACAATAGATAGTAGAGCGACGAGCGACATATTCCACATCATCGGATGGTAGAAGGCGTATCGTCTCTTAGTAATGGCGTAGTAGATGACCCAAGCAGCATAAAGCATGCTAAGGGAGAGTTGAAAAAGGTAACTCAATGCAGGTATGGCGGTTTCGAAGTGTCGCGGGCTGTGGCCCTTGTTGTACGGGCCGAAGCTGTTGATGGAGTTGAAGACAATATCCAGCAAGATCAACGCAAAGCCGATCCATTTGATCATGACCTTCTCCTTGTGGCGCGGAAACAGACGTATGAGCGTCTGCACTTGGGCAAGCCAGAGGAAGATGTCGGAGATGATACGCGACACCTTGATCTCGGTGCCGGCCACGACCTCATTCCGCAACTTCATGGCGTCCATGAAGCCTTCGTTGTACTGTCGCTCCGCGATCTCGAACGTGTCGGCCGTGGCGAGGGTTAGTGAGACAGCGACGGTCAGAGCAGCGACCTTCTGCAGCCAGGGACGCGTTCCTACTCCTATAACCGATCCACCTCCTGTCGCTCCACTAATCATACCGCGTCGGCCCATCAACCCTGAGCGACCCGACGCGCCCCCGACGAAAAAGGTTCGCGGCGTGATAATCAACATGATGACGAGCATCCAGGCGAGGACGGTCGCGGCGCCTGTCGCGTAGGCTTGGGGCGTGATCGAGGCATGGAAAGGGTCGCGCAGGTCGGCAACGCTCACATCGCTATCGTTCCCAGTCCCACTCCCTGCATTCACCTGGGACTGCTCGGTCGGGGGGCATTGTGGCGTGAAGACGGCGTCGGCTTCGAGTGTGATGGTGTGGTCGGGGGAGATTTGGATGGTGCCCAGCGAGGGCAGCTTGAAGGGCGCGCAGTGCTGTCGCGGGCCGTTAGCATGTAGTCAGGCGGGAGCGGTCGCGATACGTACGCGAAAGGCTTCGTTGTTGGTCGGCTGCGCCCTTTTCCACCACGCCCCGAGGTCGTGCATCCTCGGCGACTATACTGGTCCAGCAACAATTGTGCGGGCGTCGAGTGCTCCCATAGCCTGTCAAACTGGCGTCATGGCCGCGCGCGTGGGGTGTGGAGGGCGGCGATAGGGTCGAGATGTGGTGTTCACTGGCACGGCAAGACACAGGCGGGAAGGCTTGAGTGAACTTGGCGTCTCTTGGGGGGCCCTGCGGTGAGGGGCGGGCTTGGAACACCATCTGCGTCGGCTGGCTGGATGGCGCTGATCCGGGGGCTCGATGCAGGCTAGCATCGCGCTGGGAGTGAAGGATTGGATCGGATTGGCCGCTCGCTCCACAGGCCTGAACCACCGCCAGAAACCATGTCGCACGTTGCGGAGACCCTGACAGCGTCAACCACGAGGGCTGCCGTTGTCTACCCAGTCCAGAGGACGAGAGACGTTGGTCGTGCGGATTCAGCGTCGGAAACGCACCGTGAGAGCGGGACAGCTGGCCTCGCGATACCCGACGAAGCACCCGCGATCGGGCATGCCCTTGGCTACGGCTCCAGCTCCAGCTGTGGCGCCGTCTCCCCATCCGAAACTGGACTTGACGTATTCCTCATCCAGCAATCAAGCGCATTGATAATACTACCCGCAGAGGTAAGCCCACGAACTTACTCCGGTCGTGGGGCAATCACTGCCCAGTCTCTACGAACACCTCCAAACAAAAGGCTTGTCTTCGCAGTGCGCATCTCGAGAATCACCCCAGTGTGCGGTGAGGGCATCGGAAGCAGACGCAGAGTGCGACAAAACAGGTTGCGAGTTGTTTCGAGGCGTCTAGATCGCTAGTAAAGTTTCTGCCCATCACGCCAGTCAAGCCCCCGGATGGCTGCCCGGATTGGCTGCCTTAGGCTCTTGGACCAAAGCTTGAGCTGAAGCGCCCTAACACCCAGACTGGCACCACGCGGGCAACCGCACGGCTGCATACTAAGCCATGAGTATTCTTGAGCACTTATTATAGTTCTCAGATACAAATGTACTACCTCCAAGAGAACAAAAACTGGAAAAGTAGACATATTGATGATTTTTCCACGGAAATAACCTTGAGGTGTGGGCTACATCTTTCCTGGAAACGATCATAATTCAATGTCGAGTACAACCAAAAACGCCACTAGAGATGAATTTACCTACTACGGAATATCCTAAGCCCCTCCTTGCAAGTCACGCAAGACTGAAACCCTTTGGGCTTTGCTAGTTCTGGCTCCCCATGTCGCTCCAACGTCTCTATATCCATCGACTCGATGACGTCCTCGATTGACTCGCAATATTCCACACCATACTTGTCTTCCTTCCACCGTTGAACCTCTCTAGCCAACACGCGATGACCATGCACCCAAGCTCGATATACGGCCTTCCTATAGTTTATGTTCATCCTGCCTTGAATATCTGCTCCAGCTTCTAATAAAAGATGGACCATGTCTAATCGACCCCATTCCGCTGCTCCCTCTATCGCGGATCGTCCTTCCCAGGAACATGTCGGTGCATTGATGTCAGCTCCAGCTCTGAGTAAGATATTCGTCATCTCGAAGTTCCCTGCTATAGCGGCGAATTGGAGTGCTGTTGCTCCTCGTATTGCAATGGGCGTGTCGTTGATATCAGCCCCTCTCATAATCAGATCTCTGACCAATCCCGTCTTCCCACGTTTGGCCGCGCATTGCAGAGGTGAATGATACGCCGTAGAGATGTTTTGGCCTTCACTTGAGACGTTTGGATCGGCACCTGCATCGAGAAGCCATTGCGCTACGTGATGCTGACCGAACATGACCGCGAGCTGGAGAGATGAATGAATCTCGGATCTACGGAAATTGCCTGGAGAATAGCCTTGATAACACACAATGTCCAACGATCGATCTCTCGTCAGGGCATGGACAAGGGTCATGTGGCCATATTTGATGGCTTCAGCATAGGCCTGGAGGAAGTGCCTTGAAGCAATGGAATCGTGCACCAGATTTGAATGGTTGTCGTAATACTTCCGGAAGACATGTATTAGCCCAGCATCCTCATTTCGGAGTGCCTTGCCAAGCGGACTCTCGATATCCCAGCTGTTGTACTTCGTATCTGGCCAACATCCTGCCTCCAGAAAATTTGGCGTCATGCCCGACCAGCCTAGTTGGGTTGCTACATCGAATCCCTCCTGTATATTATGGCCAGACAAAGGTTGCTCTTTGATTAGCCTAGAGACCCAATACGCATCCTTTTCGCATATGGCGCGGATAAAAAAATCTTGTAGAGTTTTTTCGCTCCCGTTTTGGGAGAATGTGCCACCCTCAAAAAGTTGAACCACGAATTTCCAGTCGAACTTGTTGACGAACTGGGAGAAACATGCTGTCGTCAACCAGTGAGCCTTTTGGGTGGGTGAGAGTCTTGATAACACTAATGAAAAGAGCTCCGCATCCGGCTTGCGGGCTGCACAGTAAAGTGGATTCCAACAGCTTCCGTCCTTACAAGGACCCGATTTTCGGAAGGAAAGCGGGTAGTTGAGTCGACAAACACACAACGCCGTTGTGGAATGCGGGTCAAAAAAATCGGCATCAGAGTCAATCAAGACTTTGCAGATGCTCAAATTCACCTTTAAAGAAGCTAAGTGCAACGCATTTAGAAGATCGAACCGCAATCTGCTGTTACTAACGGACTCTTCGGAACTGCCATCAGGAATGGTTGGGATACCTCTTGGATTTGTGAAATGCGGGTTCGCGCCTGCCTCGAGTAGTGCGCTGACAGTGCGTGCGCTGCCTCCAGCTGACCAAGAAGCAATCTGTATCGGGTACGCTGTACCACGTTGGTTTGGATCCGCTCCTACGCCCAGTAGGAATTGCATGATATCCAGCTGTGAATTTTTGTCGTAGAGATCTATAGCCGCAGCATGTATGGGCGCTACCTCCATATCGTGGGCGAGAAGCAAACCCCTTCTGACCGGATCAGGTATGATCCCGGAGCGTAAATAATTTTCGGGCAGATGATCGCGCATCCATGACCCATTCGCAAATCTGTCTATGCGAAGTCCAGCGTTGAGCAAATACTGTGTCAGCTGGAAACGACCGCACAGTGCTGCATACACTATCGGATTGCCTTTCCCCACATTATCCACTGCTGTTATATCAAAACCACGACTTCGGAGATAATCCATGACTGCAATTGCATGGACACAGGAACCCCCAGTTCTGCGATCTAAAAACGCAGCTGCCTCAAAAAGAAGCCAGGGCGTCTGTTTCAGTTCTTCGAATGTTCCCGGCTGAAGTCTGGCCAAGCTGTGAAGGACGTCAACGTTCCCCTCGAACGCGGCGTGAACAAAGCCGTCGATTATAAAGCCTTGTGAGTAGGATGAATGCGATATAGAAGCATTAATCAGGCGTTCGGCAATACCGTAGCTATAGTCTTTCACCATCTCCAGCATCGAAGGCATCTTGTTGCCGTACTTTGCGCCACGATCAAGTAACATAGAAAGCATATTGTCGCCGCATTTGACCCTGAACGCCTCATCAAGAGCGGCATATCGTATATCACTGTTGATATTGACGTCGGCACCGTGTTCGAGGAGCAGATAGACCAGCTCATTATTCCCTGCTTCGATTGCAAAATGAAGAGGAGTTTTACCGCGTTCATCTTGAATATTGAGGTCGGCACCGTGTTCGAGGAGCGGCTCGACTAGCTCATAACTCTCTACTTTGATTGCAACATGAAGAGGGGTTGTACTGCGTTTAGATTGGAGATTGGGATCGGCTCTATGTTTGAGGAGCAGCTCGACCAGCTCATTTTTCTCTACTTCAATTGCGATATGAAGAGGGGTTTCACCGCGTTCATCTTGGATATTGACGTCGGCACCGTGTTCGAGGAGCAGCTCGACCAGCTCGTATATTCCTGCATGACATGCAGCATGAAGAGGGGAGCTGTCCTTTGCGTCCTGATACTTGATGTCTGCTCCCGCATCGAGAAGAGCCTTGCAAAGTGCTACCATATGTTGCTCGTTGTAGTCACCTTCCGACCTGCACACAGATCCTAGAAGCGACTGGCCATCGGAATCGATGTGATTGACATCGGCTCCAGAGGAAATGAGTATCTTCACTAGGGCTAGATTCCCGTTCCCACGAATCGTCCAAAGTAGCAATTTCTCGGCGAAAGCGTTGGTAGTGTTCTGGTTCATAGAAAGCAGTCGACCGAGGAACTTGAGATTCTGTGGATCTTCGGCTAGTTCCTCCAAGGTATCGTCCAGAGACTCACTGTGATGGTCATTGGATGCTAGCCCAATCACATGCTTCAACAGTTCTAGTTGGGATCCTTTGACGACAAGATCAGAGTTGTTTTGGTGATCGTCCCGGGAATCAGAGTCAGTATTCCTAGGTAGATAGCTCTTCATGTTCATGGTTCCCACAAACAGACTAGACGGAGCTTCCTTGCTTTTCGTGGGCCATCCGCTGGGAGAGGAATCCAAGCTGAGCGATAGCACTGGGAAGGAAGCTCTACGGAAGGAGCTCAAGATCTGGTCTAGTCGACCAGTGAATAGCATATACGGAAGCTGTTCCATTAAGTGTAGGGCTGATTGGTGTGGATCAAGGATAGTCGAAGTTTCACGAGGCGTATAGACTTCGACCCCCGGTGGGGTTGCGGCTTGTTCCTCTGTCTGTCCGTTAGAAGACCGGGTACGATGTCATTGCTATATCCACCTACCAGGTGCGTATCGTTGTATTGCAGTCTTATACGCATGTACCTTGCCTTGCTTGGAGATCCTTGACTGTGGTACGTGGAAGCCGCGCACCGTCAGCGCCGAGTCCTTTCCGTCTTTTTCTCGGCTTGCAAGCTTCTGGATGATGTATCTCCATTCTGTCGTGGTTATGTTCTTTCGAGCACCGTCTTGCCAGCCTTTCAAGCGGCGTTCATATTGAGCCTTGCTACTTGCATGTCAGAATCGATTTATAGCCATCACAAACAGAACTTGGAGCAATTACGTTCTCTTGAATCCTTTAAGGTCCATGATAAGCATAACCTTCGCGAGCGGGTGTTGATTGTACAGCGTGAGGATCTCGTCCTTGAACAGCTCCCATTCGTCATCTTCAGCCTTACGCTTCCCCATGCTTGTCTTCTCGATTCGTCTCGGAAAAGATTGATTACAAGAAGGCTCTCTGTCGCAGAACCTGCCTAATAGAATTTGTTGGGTCTATCGATGAACGTACAAGTCAACTCAGAGAATAGCAAAAGCGAACGAAGTGGGCGAAGGAAGTCGGCTGTCTTATGCACTTCCGTGGTAAGGCCAAGCCAAGCTTTCAATCGGTGATTGGTCATTGCCAAAGTCGGTGTTTCACAGAACACGTATAACGCCACGCTGTGAGGCTGAGCGGCACACCGGTGATACAGACCACAACGTACGTGATTGGCCAACGCCAGAATCTGCATCAGGACCAGTGCACTGCCATTGGTCAGATCTGAAGTCTGCATTTGTTGGGCATCTACGATTCGTCGATGCCAGAATCCGCATCTACAATCGGATATGTTGCTAGAATGTGCATCGGCATAAGTCACACTGCCATATATTAGATTTGACGTCTGCCATTGCGACTCGTACTTGATAGGTCAGTGCTAGAATCTGCGTCCACATCAAGATGTCAGCCCAAGGCTTTTTGATCGCATTCGTCTCTGCCAAAACTCGAATTTGGTGGTGTCACAGAGTGAGGCAGTTCTCGCTGAGGAACTTTCACAACTAAATGCTTCTAAGACTACTTAAATGAGGTCCTGAACATCTTCAAACCACGTTTATATTCATCACACTCACTACGTTCCTCGCCGTTTCTACGCGCCGCCGTACACATCAACAGACACCCAAATACCCTTCTCAAAATTCAAACACCACGTCCCAACTCGTCTCGCCAAGATGTCGCTTCCTCCCGCAGTTATTGTTGGCGTCGTAGCTCTTGTTGCCGGACTCCCTCCAACAGCATGGGCGCTGTACCAGTTTCATCAACGTCGTCGTGATGGTCGCCAACGAAGTATGCTGACCTTAGAGAGACTTCAGCAATGCTGACGTCGTACCAGACATCCTGCCCATCTGCACACCTGATGGATACTATCTCGGCACCCTGAACCTTGAGCGCGACGTCACTAGATTGGATCGTGGTCGACGCGCATGACCGTCCAGCGTACACCTCTCAATCATAGTGACCCTATACCTGCACTCAATTCATTGGTATATAGATCTGTTCGGGCAGCCACCTACAACCTGCTGTCCCCAGGGAAAGTGGGACATCGTTCGAGGAGAGATGCATAGTCGGGCATTGTATTGCTGGGATGGACAGTGATTTTCAAAGAGACTAGTACTGGTTGTAGAATAGGTCTGTCGTATCTAGCATAACTGTGCTGTATTGTGTGATCCTTCATGTCGCTTAAGTCTACGCATCTTCCTTCCGATATGCTTTGACAACCTTCAGGCCGTTTCACTCGACTTGCCTCATAATTTCTTTGACCAAATCACCCAAAGTCACTGTGACACACACCAATAACGAAAGAAGTACTCAACTTCGGATATTCTACCCCCTTTCTAGACGACAATTCACCCAAACGTGACCGTATACCAACTCGTTCAGTAGCTGCACGCGATATGCAATAGACCCCTCTGCCCCCACAAGCATCGGCCTCTTAATAGTGGGAGATTCTCTCAGCTCCAGGAAAATGACACAGGTGACTGGTTCCTCCGCCATGCAAGATCGAACACAAATCTGCACACAACAACATGGTAGTTCCAAGCCTTAAAAGTGTGTTTAGCTTCTCCGGAGTGCTCAAGGATCCCATCTTGTAGAGCCTACATCAGACGTGAGGTAGTAATCTTACTAACAGTACCTACTTCCCGCCTGATCCGACAGGCCCTGAAAACCGGCTGCTAGCTGAAGTGAATGCGGCCTAAGCCACAAGTCTCCTCGGCCGGGCTAAAGATTGCAGTGAAGAAAATATGTGAAACAATTCTCCGAAACGACGCTATCCAATCATTCCCATGCCAGCCAAGCCACTAACAACTACTCGATCCTCACGTCCGGGCTAAAGATTGCAGTGCAATTAGGCGAGACCGAGACCCATTAGTGTGCTACTGTGTTTGCACCTTTCACTAATAACGCGAGTAATAATCAGCGTTAGTTCAAAGACGCAAGTAGACTATTATTGAAACAGAGGTACACGTATGAGTACAGCATGGCAGTCATTTCGTGCTATCGTCGTGGAGGTAGACGCAGAGCAGACGGACGAAGAAAAGGTTTAGCACAAGGGTAGCAACCACAACAGCAAGCTCACATGGGCACTCAGTACTCCATACACATGCGATGTCGTAATCTACAAATCACCCATTACAAAAACTCCACCTTATCCTCGTTTATCCCCTTAAATCACATCTACCATCATGGTCTCATCTCATCCTTCCACAGACACAAGTCCTACACGAGGCTGACCACCATGCTAACCTCCCCCTCCACGCTAAAAAAAGCAGTGTCGAAATCAAAAAATTTAATTATCACTAGACACCCGTAGGTCTCCAGTATTGACCAGCTTTCCGCGTAGCACACCATGTGCTTTTCCTTTTCAGAAAGTTAAATATAATGGTCGCTACGGCAGCATGGTGTTTTCGCCGTCACCTCCTCATCCGCGCTAAACATTGCAGTGTTAAATTATTATTATTGTTAAATTTGGACACTCGTGCGTCGACAGTGAGGGATGTTTTACTGAGTAGTGCACTATGTATCCTTACTTATATTGTGTTACGCAGTTTAGTTGCTACTGCAACATGGCGTATTCGCGGTCGCTTTTCGGTGTGCGGTACCGTGGTAGGCGCGCTCGCTGTGGGCAACAACCGTGCAGGGGCGCTAGTCATACCAGGCTGCGCAGCAAGGCTCGGCCGCTGCCATATATACACTCCCCTGGGGCGTGGAGGAATCAATCATGTTCTAGTACTTCGCAACCTCTTAGCATGCAAGGAAGACGCTCGGCTTATCAAAAGACTTAAACCAAGTACCATATCCTCAGGCTATGTATTCTACCCGTGACCGTCCATGCCAAACAAGCCTCCCCCTTATCCGAGGAAAGGCTCCCGTCGAGTATCGCAAGTCTGGCTCGTGGTGCACTCACCGTCATCTGCGCCCCGTCTGACCGCCCCCAATGCTAACCCTAAATCATTGGTCGTGCGCAATTACCACGCTACCCCCCCTCCCTCTCCATCGGCCCTAAAGATTGCAGTGTCGCCTGGCAAAATCTATAAAGACCACTTCTACGCCCTCCCTGCTCCTCCCGCCTAAACACCATACACCATCGTCCCACAAACCCCAACACGCTAAGATATTCCAGTTAAACACTACGTGATCCCCATCACGTCCCACTTCCCTTCCCCTCCCACATCAACTCTACTAACAACCCCTCGCGACCCTCGATACAACCCCACCGTCCGTCTTGCAAAAGTGCCGGCCAAATACCACGAGTATATCCGATGCAAAAGACACGTGTGCTATGCGTTCGACCTCCCGTCAGGCTAACATTGCTGTGAAAGCGGGTGAATCCCTACGCTAGATAGTGCTTCAACCAAGCGTCATGGAAACATCCACAGCACCACACACACCCTCAAGCTCGTCGATGTATGAAAGCCCCTAGACGTATGTCTAACGTCGTTATCCCCCAAAACGGTAGCGCGCGTCATCGCAAGCGTACATACGCCAAGCGCACGAAGAGGTACCACGGGTGCGTATTCGCTCTGTAAGTGGAAATGAGAGCTAGTTTGAAGGAAGACGGCAAGTCCAAGTAAGGAAGCGAAGCGGTGCAGTGCAGTGCAGTATAAGTGTTGGATATGATTGATATGTATTGTATTGTGTTGTGTTGGATATACGCGTTGCGCGACTGTCTCTACTATTCCGTGTGTTGTATACCATGCAGACCCTTAAGACCGAATCGAACTCCGCTCTATGCAACCCTCCCCGAATCCCAAAAGAAAAAAGAGCAAGAAAAGTGCGACGCTCGCTGAAACGCCAGATTTCGCAGTTATGCTCCAGCCATGCATGATGCATGCATGACTCCTCCCATGCACCCAACCCAACCCTAAACGCTATGAAAAAATTCAGTGTGCGAGCGAAAATACCGATCAGCGCTTGACCGACACTTTCGCCGAAAAAACTCCCCTTCCCTCTTCACCGACCCCACACCAGCCTCGCCCACCGTCCCAGCCATCTCTTACATAAAAACTCCCTCGTATCCACCTTCCCTTCGCATCCATCCACCTTCTAGAAGCACAAGGTTATTTCCGATCGGAAGCGCACCCGAGCGATTGGACGCAGAGGCACGGCGGCCGTTTACTCGATGCGATTGCGTGTCGCCTTGTGGGTACGCGCCTCGGCCGAAAGCGCCGCCGCCGGGGCTACCCGTCGCACTGGCCTCGCACGATGCAGGAACGAGGGTCCTGGCATGCGACTTTCTGTCGCCGGTGTGGCTGGGTGATTCGGAGGAGTCGCGTGGCTGAGTTTTTGCCTTGCTACGCCGACCGGAGGGGGCAGCGACGTCGCGGGCTCGGAAGCTGAGGCATCTTCCAGAAGCGTGCGTGGTGGCCGATCTTTCTTCCTGCCCGACGCGACCTAGTCCCAGAACGGCTATTTTTTACAACCTGTTTCTGATTCGCCGTGGGAGGGAACGGCGTCAGGTATTGCTCGGCGGGATCGCCTTCAGGGACGGCACGGCGCTGGGTGACGTTGTGCTGGTTTCCGGCAGGGAATGCACTGTGATGTGTCGCTGGCGTCAGTCGCGGAAATGTTCCCTTCGCTTCGACCTGCATGTGTGCCCAACCGCACTCTGCATCTTACTCTTACTCTGCGTGCATGGCGATCCATCTATCCGGCACGCGGCTCGCAGGGCTCTGAACGGAAGGTGCTTTGCTAGCTCCGGATCTCCTTGGGGGCAGCCAGATGCGCGCCTTGCCTACGGCCTTTGAGTCGAGCTTGCCGACGCGCCTCATGTTCATCTCGAGGACGATGACGCGGAGGAAGTCGCTGTTTTCTCTGGGTTCGCGCTGGCGGACGGCGGGCGGTTCGGACTGGGCGCGGCCGGCTTCAGAGAAGGGATCGGTGGATTTTCTTCGGCCTCGTGAGCGGTTGCGTCGTTCGTACGTCTGCATCTGGATCATGGGCGCCGAGGTGTCTTCATCGATGTTCATGGCGAGAGCGTCGTAGAGCTGCATCGAGAGCTCGGTGGGTGAGACGGGTGTAGGGGACGGATTCAGATAGCGACGTAATTCTGGAGAGGGTAATCCTTGGATATGTTTCGGGCGCATCTCGCTGGTAAATTTGGGCGATAGTAACGATCTTGTGAGTAGATCGTCTGGCGGAACGCTTGGTGCTGTGAAGTTGGAGAATGACTTGGCTGCGGACTTGAGTGCTTGCAGTGACGCAGTGAGGTTGGACTTGAACGACCTGAACCTCTCCGAGGATGGAGGAGACGGGGTGACGACATCTGGGATGTCCAAGTTCGCAATGTCTTCACAATCGTCGGATGTGAAATGTAGTAGTGGATGATCCAGGACGCAGTCCTCGGTTGGCGGCGAAGATACGACCTTCCCTCGGCGATCCGGTAACGATCTCTGATACGACTCCGGGGTGCTCAACTCATCCCAATGTGAAGCAAAAGACGGCGCGTTGGTGTCCAAAGACGGTGGTATTGTGTACAGAGAGTCGCTCGAAATGGATCGATCTGTTACAGACTGCGCAAAGTCCTTCTCTTGCTCCTCGCTCGCCAGGCTGCCATACTCCTCCTCCGACTCATCCACACGTCCCAGGAGCAGATCCAACGGCGAGCCGACTACTGAGGCCGGGAGCTCCGAGTCGTCCTGCTTCCACTCCTGGATGAGCTGGTCCATGGATATCCTCCTGTCCATGGCGGACCCTTTGCGGCGGCGCGGGGGCATCTTGGGGATGGCCGTAACAGCCAGCAGCGCGGCGACGGCTGGTGGAATCGCATCGGGATTGTGTCTCTTGGACGCGTGCTGCGGCCTGCCGCCGTTGTGGCCTCTGACTTTCACGGACTGGGTCGCAGTCGCAGTGCCCGTTCTCGAGGGCGTGCGAGGCGGGATCACGACGGGCTTCGAATGTATAGGTGCTTGAGACGGCGCTCGCTGTGGTTCCGGGCTACGTGTGCGCTCCTCCTTCATTTGCATGGTCTTGACGCGCATGGATTTAGAATAGGTGGATAGCGTCGGCGGTGATGTCGCTCCCATCTTCTCCCTCGGTCGTTGGGGTGTCGGCGGCGACTGGAGGAGGAACGGGTAGGACCTTGGCACCATCATGGCTTGGTTGGATGCCTTTTTGACAGGCAGTCGCTGGGGCTGGCCAGGGTCGGGCCCAGGAGGGCGGCGTGACGTTTGTGGGCTACCAGGCCGAACCTGTTACGTTATTGCTAAGGCGGGATTGGGCGGCGTGCGTAAGGGACAGTGTCGCGTTAACATGGAGCTGCAGGAGCACGCTTTGCCGAGACCCGCCGTGCCTGAGCGATATTGCTTGAATAAAGGAAATTTTTGCAGCAGTGAGGGTGAGGATGAAGCATGCGTGAGGCTGAGATGATGGATCTGGGGATGTCGGGGTGTAGGTGAATTCCGGGGCAGGCGGCGATAAGGGCGATGACTTCAGATGCGCTCGGGAGTGTTCCGCTGATAAAGGATGCCCCCAAAAGCACCGTCGCGTGGCCGGCCGGTCAAGACACACGACCAACAAGAGCGCGCGCCGTGACACCGCAGCGAGGCCCAGGCAGCCAGCTGAAGCGCCAGTTTCGGCGGCCTCCTGGCTGCGAAACGTCCACGTTGCTGCTCCCCCCTTGGCCGCCTTCTATTCACGGAAGCCCCCGGCGCCGCTCACTGCGCATCTCACTCCTGCGGCATCATCCCAAACGGCCGCGATCTGGCGCCGTGCCGATTGGATACCCGCGATTCAGCTTGCAAGGCTGATCGAATCCCCCACGCCGCAACTAATCCGCTATCGTCCCTTACCAACCGAAACGTCGTCACGACCTTTCTTTTGCGTGCCAACACCGACCCCCCGAGTCGATAGTCTACGCACGTCGGCCTGCCACGGAATGCTCTAATCATGACCGCATCTCGCTGCAGGCGTATAATCCTGGGTATAAATCCCGCCTACGAGATCCCAGAAGCTTATCGCTCTCGATGCATGCACCGCTTTCGTGCAGCTCCACACCACCACCTTGCACCTGCCCTGCATTACCCCACAGTGCGCTTGCACGCTTCGGGCGCGTGGATGCAATTGTGTAATATCCCATCTGTGCGTGCAACCGCCCTAGCCGAAGGCACAAAAATAAAGAAAGTGATAATCTGTCATAAACACTTCATTATTCGAAGTACATAAATGTATCCATCTGAGGTACTCGGACTGCTTCCCCACTGGCTGTCGTACCCGAATGAGGTCACCACGTGTCCGCACACATTTCGCCAGAGATAGGCATGCATACACCGACACTGGCACATCGCACAGCAGCAGCCACCCACTTTCGCCAGCATATATCATTTCGCTTCAAGGAAAACTCTGTCCTGACTCACCGCTCGAGCGGTAGCAATTTCTTCGCAAAGTGTATGTACACGAGACTACCTACCTGCTTAAAGGTGCCTAGCGCCCAATCTACCTTCTGTTTTCTGTCGCCTACACTTAAGATGGGCTTTCGTGCACAATTAAATCAGCACGTCGCACAACGCCAGCAGCGATCCTCATCTCCAGGCAACGCTTGCTCGAACTTTTTCAGCACTGAGCTCAGAGCCACAACGGAGCGATGCAGCCGGGTCCTCGCACACCCTTCTTCGCCAAAGCATACGTATAAGCACCTGCTTAGTACGCACATAGCGCCATCCTCACCTCCGTCTCCCGCCTCTGTCGTGTCGCTTGAGACCGGCTTCACTGGTATCCGTCTCGCGCCCAATACATCCAACTCACCCACTGCAAGCATCCCTACGTCCTCCTTGGACGCTGCATCTTCGCACTTCTATTAGCTCAGCCCGCTCCGAATTGTAAAGATGGGTATACGTCTTCCTACTACTGTATCGCCACCTCGTGAAGATGACGATTGCAGTGCAAATAGGCTTTACCAACATTCGTGAGAGCCGCATGCCCAGTGTCACGGGCCTCATGCAACGGCCAGGGTCATATCTCACTGCAATCTTTAGCCCCGACGAGGAGGTCTCAACGCCGTCGCTCTAGAGGCTATGGTGTGGTGGTACATGGCAGCCTAGCTGTCGGCCTTATCAGTATGCATGTCGTGATGAAATGAGAACGACCAGCAGGGCTTACAAAGGCATAATAAGATCCTACCATGTCAAGCTTTACCCTGCCTTCGAGGTTCTCCAATCTATTGTTAATTGTGAATGTGATGCGTAGAGGTGTCTGTTCTCTCAGAGATGACATGGTCGCACAAGGGATCTTCTTTCGGCATTTTGATCCCGTGTTGTTAGCCATCGCTCGTAAGGATAGCTTTAGTGTTGAGTTGCCAGAGTTACGTTGAGTGGCAATATCTAGGATGGAATCACAGTACGCGTTGTAGCTGCTTGGTAGGACTAAGCGCAATTGGACTCTGTGTCGCCCAACTCACTTCCACCCTCTCACAATTCCCACCCCCTTGTCCACATTGCAGCCGGTCATGCTTGTACCGCCACAGAGGACCTACTCGTCCGCGCTCAAGATTGCAGTGAAAAGTTACTTACCTTATCCACTCATCTAGCCCTGACTAAGAAGCGGTCTTATTTGGCATAATACCATCTCTATGCGGCGGTGATACTCAGCCTGATGAGACTAACAGACTAGATCTAACGAGCCTTAGCGTTTGCGTTTCTCGTGCTTGGGTATGCATGGATCTGACTTTCGTTAGAATGGGCTACGTTTTCATATCGCTAGAAGACAGATACGCTTGCACACCTTCTGCTTGAGATGCCTGTTGTTGTTGTTAGATTATGCGCGTCTTATCGTCTTTGTGACGTGACGATGAGCCGTGATTCGCTAAACAGGACAACCTACAGCCTGATTCGCCAACACTGAAAGAGCTTGTAAAAACTCTACTATGGCAAGCCAGTAGTTCTCTTTCGATACTTAAGGTGCTGTTAGGGAATGCTCGTCGGAGGAGCTTTGATGTGAGTTGTTTGTGTTTCGTTGAGTGGTGATGCCTAGGACAGAGTTGTAGTTAGTGATGTGGCTGCTTGATAGATAACACTGAGAGCGCAATTAGCCCCTGCATCGCATGCCTCACTTCCATCCTCATACATCATCTTTGTTCATACGCGTAAGCCAGTAGTAGCAGCTCTACACTGCATTCCCTAGCGCGGGCGGGGAGACTGTGGGTCAGGGTAGGCACAGCAACTGAGCAGGAGGATACCTTTCTCAGCGCAAAGACAGCCTTGTCCTCGAATGAAAGACTCGCCAGAGCAGCCGTGGCAAACAGTTCAGAGTGGTACAGCCTGATGGATGCTCTTCGACGAAAATGGTTTGGGCCATGTACCTCCGACGGGGATCAAGAGGCGGAGGAGCGGATACGCGGAACAAAAGTCTTAGCAAATGCCGCCGAAGCTCTTATTGGGGCTGTTCACATTGAATCCGGCTTCAAGGCGGCTAGAGCGTGCACTAAAGTCTTCATACCTGTCATGAGGCACTTCTGCCTCAGATGTTTCAACGATAACTCACGTACACACGAGTGTGCTACGTTTACGTTCACATACACCGTCAAAGTCGAAGGGGACAGAATTGCTGAGGTTCAAGGGTGTGTTGCTGAAGATGGAGCTTGCTTGAACGCAAGAGGCGCGTTGCTGGAATAAACAGGCGAACAGTAATATATGGGAAACGCTTCGAATGTCTCTGCCAACAGCTCAGCAGTATACAGCAGCAATCAAACATTCATTGAATATACATTACAAACTTACAAACGATGACTGGGGTCTTAGCCTTACCACCCATCTGGTTCTGCAAATTGCGTTGATAGTTGCCTCTTGCAATGCCCAATATCACTCCTCATACGTTGGGAAGCCTTGGTTGTCCAGTCACTCTTGAGATTAAGAAGTACCATACAACAGTCTTTCCGTATTTCATCACGTAGCGCAGTGAACAATGCTCTTTGGCAAGATGCATTAAAAGAAGTACTTTGCCGGCGCCTAGCACTCGCGTAGACGGGTCAAAATAAGGCTGAGCATAAAAACACAGCGAAGCCGCTGCGGTACTTGATGGAAGCGACCACGTCTACGTAGCCTGTCAAGCGATCAGAGATCTATTTTTGAACTAACATTTGCTTTCTGCATACAAGTGAAGGGACGGTGACGAAGTAAGTCAAGTTTAGAGGATGGTGGTTGAGAAGCGATTAGCCAAGTCAACTGAGACAGAAACTGTTCTTCGATAGGAGCGGTATCTATGATTGAAGCAGGCCCCACATGGGGCAGCATAGTGACTGCGGCGGTGGCAGCGATATCTCTCGGTACTGTTGGTAGGCTGCTGCGATCGGTATTCTTGTTCACCTTAGGGGAGCGTGAACATTCACACGTCCAGCATGGGGCTGTGAGCGTCGTACTACTGTGGAAAGGTTAGGTCGCTTAGTACGTTGGTGGTCTATGGGTCGGAACTGAGCTGGCAGCACGTCGTCATCAGTACATGTCCTGGGTGAAATCGTGTACGTTGGATTTGTTCATGTCGTAAACTCATACCTTGATTGAGGTCTTTCGGACGGCCACCTGGACGCAGGGTCAACACTGTCAAGGTTCGCAGCTTTCGGTGCCAAGGTGCACGCAGCGGGGCTACGCGAATCATGTGGTACTGCAAGATGCGCGAACGCATCTCGCTGCTCGTCAAACCATCTTCGAACACGTCTAGCCCCTGCAGGACTGCCCGTCGATTTATGCCTTGCAAGTGCCTATCAGTGAAGCCCAATCGCTGCAGCGGCCCAGCCGGTTGGTATAGAATGTAAGCGGCAGGTGGAATTCAACACATGCTTTACATTCCACTCTACAGCAAACAGTCAATTGAATGCTTCACTAGATATGAAGCAGGATGCTTCTGAATCACATCAGCATTCTACATGCCACAAACGACGCCCCACTCACTTTGTATCTTCGCCAAGGCCCACCAAGGCCCATCTGCCAGCCACGACTTGTCGACAGCGAAATATTTCGCTGTCATCGATAACACCCACCAGAATCGCGCTCATCATAGCACCGATTATGCACGATGCGTCTATGCCCGGTTTCATCCTTTAGCTTAGCTGAAGATCTGGGTCCTTCATCTCCTGCCTGGACAACCATCCCAAATGAGCCGCACAAATCTCTCGACTTTTGGTACATCGCACCCCATGATCGAGACGCGTTTACCAAACGTGTCATGCCATACCTGGCTGCACGCCTTCCAAGAAGATACCTAGTGCAGACACTTCTGGAGAAACACAAATGGGCCTGTGAGATCTTGGGCCCTGCGCCTACGGAACCAGAAGGTGTTAGTCTCGCCAACTTGCAGCGTATCTTGGACTTGTTCTGGAAGGATCCAAGGCGAACAACCGCAAAACTAGTAAAACTGACTCGGATGTCGTTCTTTACGTTTCTTCGCTACACGTATCGGATGCGCTTTCTCGAGAGAAGCAAAAGATACCAAATCGCTCTTGACATACCTGATGCCCAATCCTGCGAGACCTGGCAGTACATCTCCGAGCTTGCCGAGACCGATGTATATCGCCTAACATGCGTTCCTAACAAGTATGGTGCATTTTTCTACCGTAGCAGCTATAAAAGTGTCAAGCGATGCCCAGCCTGGAGAGGATTTTGCGCTAGGATACAGGCTTTTTGCGACGCGGTAGGGCTTTTTGCGTCTGTGGAAGATCCAGAGCAGAATTTGAAAGAACTTCAGGACAATCTACATTCAGTTATGTCGCAACGATTGTGGTTGCGAACTACCGCTCGGCTCGACGAGACTGCTATATTAGCCCGTAACACGGCAAGATATGTGAAGGAAATTGAAAGACGAGTACCTTCAGCGGGCTCAGTCAACCTCGAACAGACGGGAGGAATCGAACGGCAGCTAAGAGATCTGAAGCTGCAATGCAGCAAGCTTCGATCGACTCACGCGATATCAAGCCAATCAGCGCAAGATACCTCAAAGCTTTCGGCTGAGCTTCAGGGACAATGCAAAGTATTGGGGAAAGAGCTGCAATGCCTTCGCAGTAGGATTGAAGGTAGCGAGGCAAGATCCCAACGCGACATTGCGAGACTTACAGTACAGATTGAGAAAAGCCGCACCGCATTGACTCACTCAAGTATTCCGACAAGTGCATGCCCCAGTGTTGAAGTTCTCGTAGCTTGCCGCTGGTTGCTGGAGCATCTGCCGCCTGGAAATTCCATACAGCAAGGATTTGGCAATCGGTGGAGACTTTTTTGGCAAAGTAAATGGAAACAGTATAAGAAAGGCTCGAGTCGTGGCGACCACCCACTCCGAGGGTTGATCGATGATGAAAGGTATAATAAGGTTGGAAAAGGCCTCTATGGTACACTGAGCCACTTTCTACACGGATACGGTCGTCTGCGAATTAAGCCATTGGATCCAAACGTACAGAAAGTAGTGTACACCATCAGCCCTCTGCACTACAATAGCGATAGTCAGATCGATCTTGAGATGGAAAGGAAAAGATGGCTTGGTTGAGCTCAGGTGTTGACGACAGAATCGTTTGAGACAGTGATTTGCCGAGACCGCGTCAGAAGGGCATTTGATGACTGAATAAGGGGAAGTCAACTTGTGCGTCGGACTTCAAGATACAATGAGCTTTGTGAATGGAACCATGCTGTAATCGTATATGAATTTGTACCATATATACGTTTGCTTAAGTACAACGGCCTACCGAAGTGGCTGGAGATCAAGGAATATCCACATGCTCTGTCATTTAGCTATGCCGGCTTAGCCATCACGCGACCAGACGCAATACAGTCAGTCGTCACGATAATGATCCATCTGTAAAATGTTACATGCTGGAGCCGGAAAGGTGTGCTGATTAGTCGACGCGACCATACAAGGTAGGGAATCAGGTGGAGGCAGCGTAGAGATAAAAATGGGCCAGCAGAAATCTTACAATTAGCGTTGCCACCCAGGCCATCGACACACCACAACTTGCACAATGATCCAAAGAACTCTTACTTCGATACGTCTATGGCAAGCAGGTCTGCAGGGACATGAGGTAGGATATGTGTATGTTGCATATCGTGACACAGTGGCCATCTGAAGACCATATCAATTTACTGAATGGAAGCCTGTCTTCAGTCTCAAGGAGGGCTTAGAGTACGAAGACTCAAAATCGGCTTAGTGACCATAGTTCTCGCATCAAACTTGTGTTTGATCTAGTTCGGCATACGGGTGCATCATTGCTTTGAATTGATTACTCAGAGTCATGTGCTAATAACCTTGGCGCTTTACCCTCAGCGACATGCTGAGTAACAGCGTCAATAGGCGTGTTGACTGGCGCCCAAACAGACTTTCTATCTCCCGTACACTCGTTACAGACGCTCTCGCCAAGGCAGCCAGCCTGCTCTGAGGTATAATTCTTCTGGCAGCGCGCTCAAAACGTGCACCTCAGGGTACTGTCACGCTCGGCCGCAGCCTTTGAGGCGACATTTCTCCTCCACCTCATACTTTCAAGAGCTCTCCACACTGTCGTGCAAGAAAAAGGCCTGCATTTCGTCCAGATAATATGTCGGCTTGCTCCGGCGGTGCTTCAATAGCTCATCTCAATGAAATTGGGGCGGCCTACCAATCCTCACACCAGCTGCCCCGCACGGGTACCCGAAGTATTCGAGCGATAGACGAATCCGTCGTTTGTTGAGCAGGCGACGCCCGTTGAAAGCTGCATTGGGGTGTTGTCATGGGTCACGGAATTTCTCCAGCACGATTTGCAGCAACTCAGTTCTCCCGTCGCGCTTAGAAGCAAGATACATATTGGGGTATCGCTAACGATGTCGACGTCGACTGCGCGAGGTTGTTGCCCTCGTGATCATCCGATTGGGTGAGCAAATGTACATGTATGGCGGAACATGAATCGCACGAATCGATTGGCTAACAAAAGTGGGTCGAGCAGGCGAAGCCATTACTTGATCTCATAGAGCTAATCTCAAATCTCAAGTGAAGCGAGAAGAGAATAGTAATAAGATGGAAGTCAACGAAGAAGCTGCTTGCGTAGACTCTGCAATCGCGTCATCTAGCTCAAGAATCTCCGCTGGCACGATGCTAGGATGTCCCCTTCTTATAGCGAACGATGTCAGGATATGAACATGTAATGGAAGTATCAAGTGTATTGTACTACACTATGGAGGTGTACTGCTACATGCGTCAAGACCTACTTCAGTGCTTGACAAACGAGGTTCCGCGTCGTGATGTCTGCAACTAAATCCGTGCACCAAAGCTCTCGTCCGCCTTCGGACAAAGACTTTGAATCGGGCAGCGCAATAGCTCGCAAGTATCAGCGCTGAACAGGACGTAGGTGTACCATCAAGCTTGGTTTCTCCCACAGAGTGAAGACTCTCTGCTCTTCTATCCAATCTTGTGTCTTGTTACTGAGTACGAGATCGTATTTGAAGAGAACTTTTGCAAGAATGAGGCGCATTTCGGCGTAGGCGAGACTGCTCAGATGACTGTTAGCAAACCGTCTGTCGATTATAATGTCGGCAAGTGGGGATGGTAAAACGTACTTCTTCCCTAAACAGTTTCTCGGGCCGAAAGAAAACGGATTCATCGCGTCCCGGTTGTCATTCACGTATTTTTCATCGCCTAGCCACCTTTCTGGGACATAAACGTCTGGGTCCTTGAAGTTCCGCATCGAGTGGTTTGTTGCGTGTTGCGAGACGTATACAGAAGTTCCTTCGGGGATATAGTGCCCAGATATTTGATTGCCGCCCCGGGGAACGACTCTGGGGAATCCGGTGGGGACTGGTGGGTAGTAACGCAAGCCTTCTTGTAAGCAGGCGATCAGGTAATTCAGTTTGTTAACTTCTTCCATGGTGATTTCTGACAGTGAGGAGAATCTGCTGCGAATTTCGTGTACGAGTTTCGTATACTTATCGGGGTGTTTGAGAAGCAGGTATGTAGTACCGCTTAGAGTCGTCGCTGTGGTCTCTGAACCAGCGATCAAGAAGATAATAGCGTTCGAGTCCATTTCATCTCTGCTCAAGGCCTTCGTTTCCGCATCCTGGTTCTTGAGAATGAAAGAGAAAAAGTCTGGTCGGTCGGTTTCCTTCTCTAGACGCTTCGTCACCTTTTCAGAGGCCATGTCAAAGAATTGTTTGCGAGCGCGCTGCGGCGCGGTGGTGTCTTCGAACAAGTTTTTGAATTTATCGATGCAGTCGAATAGGACGTATTTCTTGCGGATGGCGGTAAGACTGGTGGATCTGATCGATTTGAAGATGAGGTTGACCCATACGTGGTAAGCGTTGTCTCGCAGGCAATACAGCGGCTCTCCAAACGAGAGGTCTGTAATGATGTCGAAGGTGGTGTAGTTGTACCAGCGCATAATATCTACCGGCTCGCTGTCCTCGCCTACCTCGCCCAGCCGGTGCACGAGCAAGTCAACATAGCCTTGTAAAAGAGCCTCCTGTTGTCTTAACGCCTTCTCACTGAATGCCTGGGACACGTTTCTGCGCATGCGAGAATGATCTTCTTCGTCGGATTGGATGATCGACCATACACCATTCAGGGGCTTGGGGAACCATGTCCGGTCCTTTAGATATGCGCCTGTATTCCTGTATTTGCCTGTTCGGAATCCGTAGATGTCCGGCCATGCTGTCTCGCCAGAGATAAATGACACATCCGATGGGGCAAGTCTGACTGCATCTCCGTACTTCTGATGTAACTCTTGAACCCAGGGGACGATGGTACCATTACGCACCCGAAGAGCGTATGGAATACCAGACCCGCGGGCTAGGAGGGGACCAGGAATATGTTTAAGTGGGTGGAAAAAGACATTGTATACGAAAGTGTGGACGAAGTAGAGGGCGACCCAGACGAAGTTAGCAGCGTTGTAAGAGTTCTGAAGACGACTTACAAAGGACAAGAGCAGCCCAATGGAAAGCGTAACGCCCTCTAGACTGTAGAGTGGGCAATCAGCTAGGAGGCCACGGACTGCAAGCGTCATCCTGGCTGCCAAGATGTACACCAAGTTTCTAGCAATGAGGACAGCAGGCAGATGAAGATGCGACCCGTTCACCGACTCCAGAGTCAGTTATATATGTTCGCATGTCGCCCATCTGAACTGGCATTCTCTGAATAACCGCCCTTCATTCCAACGCGGGGTAGCCCAAACGTAAGTGAAGAGGGTACGTAGGACAAATCGGATGGTCGCTAGCCTCGACGGATGGTCGCTAGCCTCGACATATATCAACATAGCGGGTCTCACAAGGTTGATACTATCCACCTACCCGCCTACAATCTAGTAAACGCTGCGAAAGAGGCTCTGAACGCCACTCACCGCTGTTTCGGTCGTCTTTATCTTCGCTTTACTGGGATTTCGTCCCTCGTACGAGGTACTGCATGAATACGGAGATATTGCATTGGGCTTCTCCAGCTCGGCCGAGGTTCCACTTCTCGTTATATCACGACGACTGGCGAATTAAATAGACCGGTCTCGCACTCCGCCCGAGCAATTTAGGGCCGAATACTTTCCCCTAAACCCCACCTTTGATCAACAATGTGCGGGAGCGGGTCTTCCGCACTCTGTTATGGTTTTGGACCGCTTAATTCGTAACGAGAACTAAGACGGCTATAGGTACGAGATGTGAACAAGCATTATAAAAAGTCTTTCGATTGTTTCTTCTCAGTTCTCTGCATTTCGATTCTGTACTTCTCGCTTCGCCATGTCATATACACCTCCCAGCTCCGCAAAACGATTCACTCTGAACATCTCCGACGAAGATGTCTCTGAATGGCGCCAGCTACTCAAATTAAGCAAACTTGGTCCAGATACCTACGAAGGGCGACAAGAAGACCGTCGCTACGGCGTAACACATGATTGGCTCACCAATGCTAAAGATTACTGGCTGAACAAGTTCGACTGGCGTGCTCAAGAGAGGCACATCAATTCATTTCCAAACTACAAGATGAAGATTGAAGACATTGATCTTCATTTTATTGCCCTCTTTTCGGAAATGAAAAATGCTGTTCCAATTATCTTCATGCATGGCTGGCCTGGGAGCTTCGTCGAGTTCCTTCCCTTGCTTACTTTGATACAGCAAAGGTACCCCTCAAGCGACTTGCCATACCACATCATTGTTCCTTCATTGCCGGGATACACACTCAGCTCAGGAGGGCCAGTCGATAAGGACTGGACTTTGGAGGATTCGTCGCGCATTATGAATCAGCTCATGCTGAACCTGGGCTTCGAGAAATACCTTGCTCAGGGAGGTGATGTGGGTAGTTTTACCACCCGCATTATGTCGCAAAGCTACGATGCGTGCATTGGCATCCACTGTAAGTTTCTGGTGAATGATCGCATGACCGATGAGATTATTTATTAATGCTACCCTCGCAGTGAATATGATGAGCACCACAGATCAGCCGGACGAGAACGCTCTCAGCACCATCGAAAAGAAAGCACTCAACCGAGCCCTTAGTTGGCGCGCAACTGGGTCAGCGTATGCCTTGGAGCACGGTACGCGGCCAAGCACGATTGGCCACGTTCTCTCTTCCAATCCGCTCGCACTCCTAGCATGGTCAGTTTCCTACATAAGCCCATATTGTGTGACCGGTTTCAGCGAGGTACTGACGCTTCTTTAAGGATTGGCGAGAAGTTTCTCGAATGGTCGGACACCGACCCCTCTCTCGACATTATCCTCACCAACGTCTCGCTCTACTGGTTCACGCAGAGCCTTCCGCGCTCACTTTATCCGTACCGCCAAATTTTTGGTACTTCGCGCCCGGTATTTAAATACTTGGATAAGCCGACTGGATTCTCGTTCTTCCCCTATGAGCTATCTCCCGGTATCAAACATGTTCTCGAGAAGAACTGTAATCTGGTGTGCTATAGGCAGCATGAGCAAGGAGGCCATTTTGCGGCGTTAGAGAAGCCGGAGGAATTATGGGGGGATGTGGAGGAGTTCACTAAATTAGCTTGGAAGGTATAGCAAGTTTTATTTAAGTAAATTCAATTAATCATGGAATTCCTAGTACTAGGTCGGTATATAGAGTATTTTCTGTTAAGATCTAGGATATACGCAGTAGTGTGTGTCTATAAATTCTCAAGACTTTGTCACGGATCGGAGGTGCGCACCCAATAGCAGTATTTCACTCGTTCAGGTAGACAATATACTATCGTCTCATATATGTTAAGATCATTCGCCCATACCTTCACATTTAGCGCGATAATTATAGGTATATGCATTGGGTCTGAGAGGGTATGGTTTTGTGAAATTGACCTTCAAAGTGTTTGCGATGTGGGGCGCTCTACCGGAGATGCGGGCATTATCATCGACCGTCCGTCCAGGAGCGACAATGACAATACGGCACTTGCACTCAGCCCATGCGAAAGGGCATATTCAAGGACATTTAATCTGCGATCGACTGTCACATCTTACAGTATATACCTAGAGCATCGCGCCGCTCTTCGAAAGCTGCAAGGGGATGTGTTCTTAGCCCCACGTCAGTGTAGCTCTGCGAGAGCGGATGGTCGGATTTTAGATGTCGCAGCCAACTCATGACGGCTGAACCGGGTTTTCAATTGGGCATTAGCGCGGACGAAAATGGAGGAGGCGAGATCAAATAAAATACGTCTTATGCCTGTTTTATTGGGCAATCTCCAAATCGAGAGTCTTCCCAACCACCTTACAGCCGCAAGAAGGGCCGTTAAAGATTCACTGAACAACACCGAGAACACACTCTTTCCGCATACAGCACTTCGATCGGCGTCTAATGGAGAAAGACCATGAGTCGGGCCGCTCTGGCCGTATTTCACATTTTCAACGGGTCCTCCACCAAGGAGCTCTCAACGACGACATTATCAAGCACACTTACAGAGGATCAGGGACCGAGAATGACCCTTTTCTGGTCACATGGATCGACGATGACCCAGTCAACCCAATGAACTATTCGACTGCTATGAAATGGAGCATCACCATGCTTGTCGCGATCGCAACGCTGGCTGTAGCCTTTGTCTCCTCTGCATACTCTGGCGGTGTCGCTGAGATCCTGGAAAGGTTTCAGGTATCACAGATCGTCGGTACACTAGGTATCTCGTTGTTCGTCCTAGGGTTCGCTATCGGACCGCTAGCATGGGCTCCGTTGAGTGGTAAGTATCCCGTTTTGTTTGCAAGTTGCAATCGCCGGTTGCTAAAACTATCCAGAACTGTACGGTCGTCAGTACCTCTTCTTCGGTACCTACATGTTCCTCACTGCTTTCAACGCTGGTGCGGCTGGCTCTCAGAACATCCAGACTCTGATCATCCTAAGATTTCTTGCTGGTTCATTTGGCTCCTCACCGTTGACCAATGCTGGCGGTGTCATTGCGGACATGTTCCCTGCATCCCATAGAGGCTTAGCTACAAGTATCTTCGCGGCTGCTCCAATGCTAGGACCTGTCATTGGTCCAATTGGTAAGTGCTTCCGCTACCCAACACCAAATTCAGAGAACAGAACTGACACTCAACAGTTGGTGGTTTCATCGGTCAGTCCATCGGCTGGCGCTGGATCGAAGGCGTCATGGCTATATTCACTGGTGTTCTCTGGCTCCTCTACACCCTCTTCATCCCCGAAACCTACGCCCCAGTGCTGCTTAGCAAGCGTGCCGCAGCCCTTTCAAAGCGAACCGGAAAAGTCTATAAAAGTAAATCCGACGTCGAACAAGGCACCAGGTCTCTCGGCTCAGCATTTAAGACGGCTATCATTCGCCCATGGCTCCTGCTATTCCGTGAACCTATCGTTCTCCTCCTATCAACGTACATGGCCGTCATCTATGGAACCCTATATATGCTCTTTGGCGCTTTCCCTATTGTCTACCAGCAAGGCCGTGGCTGGTCGCCAGGCATTGGTGGTCTTGCATTCTTAGGTGTGGCTATTGGCATGATCTTAGCTACTATCTATTCGATAGTAGATAATAAGCGTTACAATACGGTCGCCCAAGCTTCGCCTGGTGGCATCGCCGCGCCTGAAGCTCGACTTCCACCTGCTCTTCTGGGCTCTGTCGTCATGCCTATCGGCCTCTTCTGGTTCGCCTGGACCAATGGACCGAGCATTCACTGGATTGTTAGCATTATAGCTAGCGTCCCCTTTGGCTTTAGTATGGTTCTTGTTTTCCTTTCAATTATGAACTACCTTATTGATGCGTATCTCATCTACGCAGCGTCTGCTCTTGCTGCTAACTCAGTGCTGCGGTCGCTATTTGGCGCTGCATTTCCGCTATTCACTACTGACATGTACAAGAATTTCGGCATACACTGGGCTTCCTCGATTCCGGCATTTTTGGCGCTAGCGTGCGTGCCTTTTCCTTTCTTGTTCTACAAGTATGGTGCTGCCATTCGTCAGCGCTGTAAATATGCTGCGGAGGCTGCGGAGTTCTTGGAGAAGATGCAGCAGACATAAGAAGGTCAGAAACCGGGCACAGAACACTTCCCATGACGGCGAGGTACTGTTTAAGTTGACTATATTTTCATTCTGCGTGTGGCCTAGAATGGCCCAATTGTAATCATACATTCTTGTTTGGATTTTGAATCTTACTGCCTGAGCGTTTGATGGATCAACATCCTCTTGAGAAAATAGAAATAGAAGATATTTTAATTTTTTGCAAATGGCTTGCAGGTGCCCTGACAGATTGGTTGCAGTCATTGCACCTTCAACAGGGTCTTGAGGCCTTCGTGCGTTCGTTAACTCCGCATGGACTGCAATCTTTAGCCTGGATGGTGAAGTCGGATTTGAATTTTTGTGGCGTGAGATGCGGTTGTGGCTGGTCCTTGTCCAGGCGGTCATTGGCCAGACTGTGATACCCACTGCCGAATCAGAGAATGCTCCACGAGTCTCATTCCGGGCGGGGATGGACTTTATGGTGGCTTGGCTTGAATGTGCGGGTGCTCAGACTCGACCTGATGAGACGACAAGGCTAGCTCATGCCCCACGCACAGAACGAGCGAACACGGGAACAAGTTATGCTAAGAGGTAGATTTATGTTCTACTTGATTTAGGTACCTAGGTACCATATGTTGCAAAGTGAGCTGTTCGCAGATTTGGTGCTATACAAGATGTTTACAATAGCTGTATGTAGGAGGAGAAATGCAGTGTCGACTCTCGTCCTGTAGGTCGGTTTAGAGTTCATACTAACTCGCAGCCTTGAGCTTTGCACTATATTTCTTAGCCTGGACGGGGGTTTGAGAGTGATTGTGCGCCTCAATGACATCATTCAGATCTATCTTGGCCAATGCTGGCCTGTGAACTGATACCCGTTTGGTACCATAAGCATAGTTATGCGGTAGGTTCTTCAACCGGCAATGCTAATTCCCACACGTTTTCATATCGCCCATGCTCATCCATTTCCGCCATGAACATCAACTCCATTTTTCTTACTGGCTCTTCGCCCAGTGCCATTTCGCATGTTAGACGGACGGCTATCTTACGGCCTTCTTGCACCAAGAACTCCACAGGCGCCACCCATTGACGACATAAGCTACGGAATGTTGTGACCTTTTCAACGGCTTGCTCGAAATTTGTCCGGCCACCACCAGCTTGTAAACGCATGTAGTTCGGGCTCATTGTTCGCTCGCAGAACGCTCGCGCTTCTTCAGGTTTCCCGACGAAAGCTCCTCTGAGCCACTCCTCGAACTCTTTTGCTGTTATTTGCTTAGATGCCATTATGTTGGAAATTGGTTGAGAAGACGTCGGTGAAGGATTTCAAGTGATAGAGTTGTATGTAGCTCGATGGAAAGTGCTTGTTTGCGAAGGAGGGAGTCTGGAACCGGAAAGCAGTGAGGAGATGAGGGGTATTAACAGGTTGTGAGTGCGTAGGATTAGGATCCCTACTTAGTGTCTCTTCCAAAGACGGAATGGTCATGCCTAGACTCTACATGGGCGACGTAGCACAAATCTTGAAAATATCGATCAAAATTTCGTGCTTTTTTTGGGTGGTATATGGCAGCTTTGCTGTCAGCCTCACCAATATGGATACTTGTAAAGGGACGAATTGAACATCTCTAGTGTGCTTTAGGAGCCTACACGCAGACGCGAAAAAATCTTATTGTAGCAGGCTAGTAACTAACATAATACGTCTATCTTTGTTTCCTTAGGAGCGTAGATGCGATGCGTAAAGGTTTGCATTAATACTAGTGCTAACAAAGTTGCACGAGGCACCGCCTTGCTGGGGCTCAAGTTTGCATGATCACGGCCGCCGGACGTTAACGGTCATATTACACTACAATCTTCAGCCCCGACGAGGGAGCAATCTTGCCTACTATTTCTGCGGGGATGATGTTCAGCCTAGTGACGAGCCCCAGCTTTTTCGCACCTCGTCTTTGGGTATAGATCTGTCGTTCACACGAATGAGCTACGTGTGTACCAGAGACGTTTGCACACATTTTGCTTTCGAGATTCGCTCCCGTTGCCAAGATATCATGTGTGATGACGTCACGGACCGCCTTGGACCGGGAATAATCGGAGGCTAACGCAGTGATGCTTCCAAGGTTGTCTGCGAACGTGGACATACTCTGCATTCTTTGCGCGGGCGAGGAGATCGCGGGCTAGGGCAAGACCAGAGCTTGGTATGTCATGTGATTTTCCAGCATCTACTAAGGCACATAGTCCTTAGTTAATTACCTGAAAACAGTGGTCCATCTAGCTTTGCCCTCGCTTCAGCTATGGCTGCTCACTCCAACTTGAAAGGGAAGTGCATCCCTATGCACCCGCATGAGGACGAACATCATGTACGCCATATATGCGCCCAGCATTGTCTCCAGCCCTGGTTGAGTACGCTCCCGTCACGGGGACCTGGGATTGGTCAAGCTTGCATGGCTTGGGTCGCCATTTTCCCCTTCTACAACTTTGAGGCTGCACGATATATTAATTGCTTATCGGCTGCCATACACAATGTCCACTGGGCAGTCATTCTCTTGCACTATTCCCTTTCTGCTCAGCAGCGTATGACCCAATACGCCAGCATCCCATTCGCGACTGATTGTGACTAAAGTAGATCTCATTGGTGCGTTAAGCCTACAATCTTACGAAGGAGCTTGTCTTTTACGAGGACTAGCTCCAAAAATCTCGCCTTAACACATCACAATATTTACTCTCCACAACAATAATAAATATTTTTAACTAAGAGAGATAATACTACTTAACTTTTTCTATTAGCTTATAGTAATAAAAAGTTTTATTAAAAAGTGCTGTGGTTGTGGTGTTGCAGTGTTTAGGGCGATATTCTTGGGGCTAGTCCTCATAAAAAACGAGCTCCCCGTACACCACGCCAATACGCCAAGAGGATGGAGACTGTTGTGTAACCATCTATTTCTGCAGCTGAAAGCCACTGTTCAGATCTATGAAAATGCATGACGACGTTACGGCTGTGTTTTACCCTCTGATGTATCTCTAAATCCTTCTAATGATACCTATCTACATATCATCACCATGTTATGTACATACAAGTTACTTGTTCACTTCCTCTTCTTGCAGGTTTCTCTCGGCAACCGGCCTCCTCCGACAGTCGACGTTGCAGTAGTAGGGGCGGGTCTATCCGGCCTTTCAGCTGCAAGGAAGCTCCTCGATGCCGGAAAGTCCGTCACCATCTTCGAAGCCAGAGACCGCGTCGGAGGCCGTGTATTGAACCGAAAGCTCAAGAACGGAGGTGTGACGGAGTTAGGCGCTGCCTTTGTCGGCCCCACGCAAGATAACGTGCTTGCCCTGGCATCAGAACTGGGTCTCAGAACATTCAAGGAATACAACTCGGGCACCAACCTTGCATACTTTGGCGATCGCCGGATAGAATTTCCCAGTGCAAGCACCATTCCACCTTTGGACGAGGTGACAATGAACGAGATCAGTACGCTCATCTTTGAACTCGACACGCTTGCAGCTGCAACAATCGATGTTGCGCATCCTTGGGGTCACCCAAATGCTACTACTTTGGACTCGGTGACTCTGAGAGATGCAGCTCATAGCATCGTAACGACACGCGATGGAAGAGACGTGTTCGAATTGGCCGTTGAGACGATATGGTCAACAGAGTCCGATCAACTCTCCTATCTGTATGCATTAGCCTATATTGCCGGGGCCGGTAATGAGACTAGCCTCGGTACTTTTGAGAGACTTATATCGGTCGACGGAGGTGGCCAAGAAAGCCGCATCGAGGGTGGTACTGGCCTTCTTCCCAACGGTCTTGCGGACAAGATTGGCAGGGACAAGATCTTCTTTAGTAATCCAGTCCAATCAATAACGAGGCAGACTTCAGGCAAATACTTAGTCCAGGGTTCCAGAAAGTCAGTTACAGCCAGCCGAGTCATCGTAGCCATGTCACCGCCACTTGCTGGACGCATCGCGTACTCGCCTCCTGTGTCTGCAAAACGCGCCCAACTCATGCGACGCATGTTCATAGGCTCTATCGGGAAGGCAAATGCAATCTACAAGACACCGTTCTGGCGCGACGCTGGATTTACGGGTCAGGTTATCGACACAGTAGGCACGGTCCGCGCTACTTACGACGATTCTGACGAGGCAGCCTCATACGGTTCCATCCTAGGATTCATACAGGCCGATCAGATGAAAGCTTTAGACAACGCCACCGAGGCCGAAATCCAAGACCTAGTCGGGAGGGACTATGTGCGTTACTTCGGGCAGCAGGCTGCTGATGTTGAGGAGTGGGCCACCTTCCGGTGGGATAAGGAAGAATACTCTGGCGGTGGCCCTACTGCGCTGGCAGGAACGGGGACCTTTCAGCGGTACGGTGCGGCTCTGAAAAGGGCTGATGGTGGTATTCACTGGGCAGGAACGGAGGCTTCGGATTATTGGCCTGGGTATATGAACGGAGCGATTCGCTCCGGTGAGCGGGCGGCGGATGAAATCTTGAGAGGTGGTTGACCTCGGCTTATTGCAGGTAAATCATCTTCGATAGATAAATTCTTCAATCTCTCGTGCCAGCTTGTCAGTTTGCTAAGTCGCTCCTGCCTCACCTTCACCGTTGCCGGCAACGAGCTGCCTTCACTCATTCACTCACTCACTCACTCAAGTGGCGAGTAAGAAAGACCGGAGAGAGAGGGATGGAGAGATTTTGGGTGTCGGAGACCGTACAGTCGATGATCCTCTATTGTCGAAGCTCCGCCAATAGCTCCGGACTTCTTCCTCGCCCAACGCCACTCGGGCGATGAAGCAATGAAAAAGAAAAGGCGGCCCAACCCGAGGTAGTGCAGTACGAGTTGAACCATTGCCAAAGATTGATCAAGCGTTAGACATCAGCCAACTGTACCCAGCCACTGAGTCATCGCGAGTGCCTCAGCCTCTCAGCCAGGCGTAAAGCGTGTTCAAAAAATATGCTGCTGCCAGGGGATGCTCCCTGAACCTTCCAAAAGGAAGGGTTTGTCCAACGGCTCAACTCATGCAGGTAGATCGCGGGTGAGACGAGAGCGTACATGATGAGTGACCAGATGACCACAAAGCGCAGAAGGTAGTGCAATGTCCGGCGCCACCCTAGGGGGTACCCCAGAAGGTAGTGAGTCAACTGTGAAACTTGTCTGGACAGCCACAGCGCCATCAGGAAGGCAAGGTACCAAGCGAGATTGAGTAACATGTTGTCGAGAACTTCCTGTGCATCAAGGTGAAGGAGAAAGGAGGCGGGCAGAACACGGAGCGGGTTTTATTATTGCTACAGCTACCGGACGTCATCGCCTGAGCGAGGAAAGTGCATGTTGGGATACGGCTCAGTGGTACATGGGCAAAGAGGCAGTCGCGACTGCCATCCGCCGAACCCATCGCCCACCACATAGAGCGCAATCTCATGGCGAAGGTAGTTCCGGCTCTGCCATCAAGTCAGCTTTTCCCCTTTCTCTTACCGCCCATAGTTCTTACGAAGACTTCCCATGCCCAGAAAACAAATAAAGTCTGCAGAAACAGCCGTCCGTACCGCATCCAGAACCTCCGCCATGTCTGCGGCCTCGCATCTGGCGTATTGCGATCCAGTATCCAATCAGAAAAAGGGGAAGCCAAAAATGAGTTCCACAGAGCTGCAGCAATCATAAAAGCCTGTAATTGTAGCTCGTTGGGGTCGGCTCCTTCCGTGAAGAAGCGCAGGTGAGATGGGATGTGTAGCGTCTCGGCTTCGAAGCGCGAGACGACAGCGGCCATGGAGAGCAGTGCGGTGGAGAAGTAGGTGGAAAGGAGGTCCGTGAAAGGGAGAGACATTGTGGCGAGCGTATCGTGCGAGGAAGGAGAAGTGGGAACAATTTTTTCAGGGTTGCGAACCTATGTATGAATGTTGAATGTGTTGGGTCTCCTTACCGTGGTTCGTGAGAGCTAGTCTAACTACGTGTTGTGGGGTATACACTGTTCCAGAGCGGGCACCATGGCTTTTACACAATTTTTTCGGTTAATTGACAACAAAGAAAGCATGGCGATGCGGAGTCTGTCTCGCTGGGGTTCTCGATCCTCTTTCTGGCTTCGCTGTGCTAGGAAAGGAGTATCTTAGCTTTCTGGCTCGCTCCGAATGAGCACGCCTACGTATGCTTTCACCCACCTGTACGCCTGGACCTGGTGGCTTGTTTCAATTCGTGCATTGCGGCGCTCTGGTAGGAGATGCTTGTTGTGAGTGTTAAGCTCGTGGTGAAGCTCGAAGCTGCTGACGAGCTCTCGGGTTTGAAACGTTTCATGTTGCTTTATCAATCCATAGTGTCACCAGCCGAGTGAACCAGCGCAAGACCTCGCTTGGGCGGATCTTGGCTATGTGCGGAGTTTGTCAACTTAGTAACTAGCTCCTACCTCACCTTCACTGTTGCCAAGCAACGAGCTACCTTCACCTTGTCAAATCACTCACCCAATGCCCCCCGATCTCGACAAAATACGTAAACAACAGTGTATCTTTTCCCTTCTAATCTTTCTAACCTATATATACATGTCAAGTTCAAATCTCCACACCTTCGAGCGACAAGTGGGGAGCTCTGGGGGAGATCGGGTCGAAGCATCTTCGAACAAGTCTTCGTCCCCCGGGGTTCCTTTCTCCTATCAGGATGGTAGTCATATGACCGCTGGCGAAAGCAGCCCTAACCCTGCCACCACACTATCCTTTTTCGGTGGTTGCCACCATCTCCCCTCCAACTTTCTCATCGCCGTTCTTTGCTCTATGGCCATCCGAGACAGATCTGGTGTCAGGAAGCTCGAAAGCATTATCCGAGAGCTCCTCTGCGCGACTGATGTAAAGTAATTCAAGTACTGGTGATCCTCGGATCTCCGAAACCTCAGCGCTCACAAGCTGGGAATGAACATCGGCTTTTCCCATAAGCTCAATCGCTGTGTGTATTTGTCCGTTGTTAAGGCAAGCTCTCTCATGTGACCGGCGTCTTCGTCGACAAAAAAGGACAACCAGAACAAGTAAGATTGCTAAGCCGAGTATGCTTCCAACAGTGACTACTACAATTGTAGCTCGACTAATGCCTTGGATTTTGGCCTTTGTTTGGTCGTCCGTGGCTCGGATCGCAACCAGCTTCTGCTCATGCGGGTTCGAATGTGATGCTTGGTGTATAGAGAAATTGTATCGTTCGTAATCAACAATTACGTAGGCTTCTTGCATGAAAGCTCTCCCTAAGGTATATTGCGTATCATTTGCTCGTTTCATTGGAAAGTATCTCGTCGTACTGTTCGTCGTGCTGTTCGTTGTACCGTTGTAAAGAGGCCATGAAAGAGCATGGTTGAAAGCTGTATATGGGATAACGATGGATACGGCTTCTGCTGAGTCTGAAGAACTGCCAAGTTCGAATGTGAACTCAGCGTTCTTCTCCATAAGCTCGGTATCAAAACCCTCCTCTGCTAGATAGAAGCGACTTGTGTCGTCGTAACGAAGCTGAAAGAGAGCTGCAATGCGATCGCACGCATCAACTGGAAGCCAGAGATATGGTAGCGTAAAATCAAGGCTTACGTAGATTTCGTCTCGAAGAATGCTATTTGTGCCATTCAATGTATTCTTCACCATGATATTCTGCAAGAAAAGGCTCATCGGTTGCTCTTCATCACCACCGAAGGGAAAAGTGATATTGTTAGTGGGCTGAAACCGACTTTCGTCATACCCACCCAACGTGAGGCTAGCAAATGCATTTCCTGGGGCGGTCAATGAAAAGACTCATGTAAGCAACAAGCGACTCACTGTAAAATGCTCCAGCCGTGTAGCCAAAAGAGAGGCTCGGTATGTGACCACTGTTTTTCAACGCTGTGATATAAGAAGGATGTGGAGTAGAGTAGTCCGTAAAATTGAACGCTTCTCGCCTCAGCCCAAAGAAACCAGTAAAGTATGGATACTTGTCCACGAGGCCGACAATTTGGTCGTCTAGTGTCGGACCTCCCGAATTTTGGACCATCAGACCAACACTGTCGCGGCCATAGCCTACACCAGCATGATAATTCCACCTAGATCCTATGAAGGTTGTGTATCTTCCCACTGAGTTCCACGTTGTGGATGCGTTGGACTGGAACCCCGAACTATAACTTGAATTGACGACACCACGCAGATCAGCACAATTTCCCTGATTACCTTTGCTTTTTTCACATCCCTCCCAATTTGGAATCATCACTTCTCCAATTCTGGGAGATGGGAGGACACGAAAGTATTGTTCCGGAGTGCCGACACGTATGATAAAAGTGCTCCAGTTTCCATCGTTCCCATCAAAACGCTCGGAAGGTGAAAAGACGAGAGGTTGTAAAGCAGACATGCTTCCTGATTAATCTGATTATACGATAGCGAAAGTCAGATCGAAAATGGTGGGATGATGGAGGAAGGCCTTTTTAGATAATTTCATTCGTATTTTCGGACAATCAAATCGTGCGACGTTCTTCTATTGTGGCTCGCGGCTGAATTTCGTCCCTCCCCCGGGCCAAGACAAATCAGTATCTGTTATTGTGCGCTCGGCAATGTCCGAAGGGTGGTCGAATTACATTCCGCATTCAATTAAGCTATGTGATATATTGATATTCTAGCTCACCGGTAGGATCTCATTCCACCCTGTGCGCCAAGGAACGATAAGAAAGACTGGGGTTATTGGCTCGTGGCACCCCAACTCCTGTCTAGGTAACATCCTGTCAGCAGTCTAGCGTTACGATTGTTCACATGATGGAGATGAGGTTCCAGAGTATCACAGAATCCAGGCATGGAAAGGCATATATCTATCTATAGGCTGACTCTCAGCTCTCATTAAATCAATCATTCGATCGCACCCGCCTAAGCTAAAAATGCTCTTCACAGCCTTCTCTGCGCCAGCACTGTTCTTCAGCCTCCTGCACGTCAGTACAGGCTTTCCACTTACTATTACCGCATCGACTGGTATGTGTTAGAGCTTCACTTGATAAGTCACGCTTGATTTTTAGGTTCATATGCGAACGATAATGCAGAGAAAGAATTTGAAACTTCTTCAAGGCAGTTCCGGGTAGATAGTCGCCAGCATGCATGGATGATATATTTTTTGGTCTACAACTACTGAAAATCCACTGCTATCGATGCCGCAGCATGTCGAATGTAGGCATTTTGGAGCAAGAGCAGATAATGATAATACTAATCACTGCTAACATTTTCGATGTAGGAGATCTATTTATACCGAACAAATGTGAAGGCAATCTTCCTTACATTTGGTGTTGGTCATCACTCGGTTGGCTACCACTCGCCTGGCCACCACTCGCCTGGTCACCACTTGCCTGGTCACCATTGGCCCCAACACCACTTGCCCCAATACTGCTCCCCTCAACGCCGCTCCCCTCAACGCCGCTCCCCTCAACGCCGCTCCCCTCAACACCGCTCCCCTCAACACCGCTTGCCTCGACTACAATCGCCTCGACTACAATCGCCTCGACTACAATCGCCTCGACTACAATCGCCTCGACTACAATCGCCTCGACTACAATCGCCTCGACTATAATCGCCTTCACACCACCCGCCCCGAGACCACATGGGCCAGTATTCGGTAGCGTCTCTAGTCCCGAACCTCCACCTATTGATCCCCCCCTCTCAACATGTGCCCTGGTTTGGGAATCTTCCTGCTGACAGCAGGTCGGAGATATACCTTAGTTCTGCTCCGCTTTGAACGATAGATTGCCTTGTGTACTTCACCTAGTCTATCGCATGGAAATCTGTCTTCCACCTGTGTTTTTTACTATCTTCCTAGCATTCACCCTAATGTTACCCTAGTTCGCCAGCCTGGCGGACAGAAGTGACCACTTACAGCATCTGATAGTACGTAGAACTACTTCGCAGCCTTTCGACTGCACCTGTGTATGATGCTCTGGCAGCCTAGCAGACTAGGTAACGAGATACCTTAACTTAGACTTGCTTGACACCTTTACTATACTGGATAGCTGGATAGCACTGAAACTTTGCATTCCCTCCGCCTCGGTCTAATCTAGTAGCTTCGGACGAGACTGCATGTACAGACTCTCTATCTCAAAGCCATAAAAGTACCACTGACAATTCAGTGCATTTTTGACCATGAATCTCTGTTGCATATGTTATTGTTGTTATGGCCTCACGGCAGGTAAGTCCACAAAGACTTGCAGGGTATCGCGCAGCTTCGATAATATGCATCCTGATAAAAAGCTTTTGAACATCTGCAGGCCCGCATGGACATACTCGCGCTCCACGGCAGTACTTAGCATCAAATCGACCGGGTGCTTGCATTTGAGGGAGCACAAGACAAAGCGCTGACTAGAAGCTGGGCTTCTCTAGACGAGAATGTCGCCGAGTAAAAGTCTTCTCGATTCATCTAAAGCAAGGCTGTCAGGCATTATGGTATCCACTTTTGGTCACTTGATCTCCCGGGTCAGAGCCGATACTTCACAGCGTTTTGCAAGAATATGGTGTCAGGGACACGCCCCTGCAGACCCCTGTTTCACAAGTGAAGGTCTGCTGGGCATCACATGGAAGGAACAACTTGCTTCTCCCACCTGTCAGCTGTGCGATTACAAGGCAACGGGCTGAGAGAGTGCGGCAGTTCGCATAGGGCCACCTCCAAGTACCTTATCATTGTCAGCAGCAATCGTCTAGAATGGAACAAATCTCGCGCGCGCTGCACGCTTCGGACCCATATTACGCCACATTCTTGTACTTTTCGTCCTGAGGCCCAGAACCGTCGGGGCTGATCCGAAGGTTCTCAGCTGTCCCACATTCCAACATGGCTTGGTCACCCTGGCATTAACCTCGTTTCATTGGTAGCCAACCACAGGCTTATTGTGTCACGGCACGCCCAGCCGCACTACTGGAAACACCCAGTTAGCCTTGCAATGCTTCAGCTACAATGCATGTGTGTCTTTCTGTTATGCCGTGCCTAAGGACAGCCGGTGACGATCCGACGATTTCTGGTCTCCAAAATGGAAGTCAAATTGGATGTACCTATCCTGCCCTCATAGGAGATGACATGCGTCTTCTGACCCTTAGACCTCGACCGTTTCAAAGCCCATTCACAGCCACCTTGAACGAATTGTACTTAGCGACAACTGCGTTTTCGAAGTCTTGATGTATGTGTGGAAAAAAAAAAGCAACAGTCAACCATAACCGTAACATGGAAGAATACCCTATAACGAAGAGTCTAAAAGTGTATAGCGACATCTGCAGGACAAAAACACCTAAGGACGCTCTGATCCGACGCGATTTCTATAAGTCAGACCGGCGAACCAGAGCATAGTTCTTAACGTTGCCATGACCCTTTGTACAAAGACCCAGGTTAAAGAAAAAATCTAAAGCCTTTTGTCGGGGATATTGCGCTATGTTTGGATATCTACCGTTAAGTGCTTTTGCACTCGAGGAGTTGAATCTTGTAATCGCTCGTGACGAATAGATTGCCTAGTATTTGATGAGACCAGTATAGATGTTGTCAAGTGGAGACCTGATCCTTGTATATTCGTAGCAATAGTCCATTATGTTTGCGATAAACTAAATTTCGGGATGGTACATGTTTGCGATAAACTAAATCTCGGGATGGTACCGGAAATCAATTTGTAGTCGCGAGCGAGGGTACGGGCAAGCTCGAGGCTGATGTTGCTAGGTAACGACCTGCCCTCACTTTTTCACCACACGCCTGTTTTTGGCCGCCAAAAATACCACTCGCTAACATGTTTATATCCTGCATGTACTTTTCCCTCGTATCTTATTACCTATATATACGCGTCAAGTCGAAAGATTGTCACCTTCGACCGACACATAGAGAGTTTGGCGTAGTTGGGTGAAACCACTACGTCATTACTCGTTGACAGTGCACCGGTTCGAGGCCGAATCAAAAAAAACTTATGTTCTTTGAGCCGGGGCCTACGGGTGAAATGGCTTTTAGTTTGCCGACTTTTGGCAGACGCTGCGTCACTATAAATCTGGAACGAGCCACTATAATGATCACCTGTATTTTTCGAGGCAGAGGGTCTTTAGTTAAATCGAATACCAGTGCTAGCGCGTTTGCTCGGCGCAGTAATATAACGAGGCAGCACCATATAACATTTTAATTATGGTCAACACACTGACCATTGCCTCACTGGACCACAACATCACATGAGCTTCAGCCCAGCCTCATCATTACACATGTACTCATAGGATACCTACAAAAAGGCTCATGATATGCAGGGCCGAACATGCAACACAGCCCGCTCCCGTATCCTTTCCAAACCCAACCTCACCACCCAATCCCCCCCTCCTCATCCGTAAACGTCCCCGTCTCTCCATCCTCCCCAAGCAAACACAACCTCACCAGATTCGGCACCGCCTCCACCGTCGACTTCGCCCCCTGAAAACCATTCAACCCCGTACTAACGCTACCCGGACACGCGACGTTAATCTTCCATCCTTTCGCTCCAAACCGCTTGACATACGTCGCAGCCACCATGTTCAGCGCAGCCTTACTCGCGCAGTACACGTAGCCCTCCCACGCTGCAAATCTAGCTGCGGGGTTCAACCGGTCAGAAATAGATCCTAGCACAGAGGAAACAAAGACGATACGTGGGACTGCCGATTTCTCAAGGAGTGGAAAGAAAGCTTCTGTCACGACTGCGCTGCCGAAGACGTTGGTTTCAAAGGTAGAGTGATACCTCTTCCGCAGATCTCCTAGCTCTGGAAAGCCGGAGAGTTCTTCGTAGATACCGGCGTTGTTGACGAGGACATCTAGCCTGTCGTGCGTTGCGGAGAGGGCTTGCGAGGCGGAGATGATGGAGGTGTCGGAGGAGAGATCGATGGGTACGCCTGAGACAGAGAGGCCTTCGGATTGGAGCTGTGAGACGGCTGAGGCGCCGGAGGAGAGGGTGCGAGAGCCGAGGATGACGTGGAAGTTGTGGTCGCGGGCGAGGGTGCGGGCGAGCTCGAGGCCGATGCCGCGGTTTGCACCGGTGATGAGGGCGATGGATTGAGGGGGTTGGGTACTGGCCATTGGCAGGGAAGAGGGTTTGAGTTTCTGTGAAGGTTATCACTCTTGAAGTGCCGAACAAGCGCCATAGATAGGGATTATGTATATGCTTGCTTTTGTTCTTCATAGGCGGGGATTTGTGCAGCCCAACCGTGCCAAGTAGTTCCGATATATCGGTTCTTTGTTCTACGTGCAGGTGTTGATAACAGAACACCTGCCTTGATGAGAAACCCACCCACACCTTGAAAGGCATACCCGCATTCCGAGTACTTTTCAAGAGATGCGACTAGACCTTCATCTCAAGGTCCGGATCATACCTGCTTTGGGACGGAACTCAGGTCCCTTTCAACATTATAAAGGACGCCGGGAATGGGTGACTCCTGCTGTGCCGCATCAATGCATCGCAAGTTTAGCCTATAAAGCAAGCGAAACCCCACCACAAATAATGTATATTTCTACTAATTAGATGCATTACTGGAATGGTTACAACTATGATCGAGCTATCGCTGCAACCTTTCATGGAGTATAATCAACATATCATAGCGAACTCAAGTGTGTTAGTGGCGAATCTTCCCCGGTGACAACACGCGCCACAGCAGCTTACCTCTGCTCGTTCCGAATCGACGAAGAAATGCTCGAATGATTAGCAGATCGATAGCTCCAAGTCTCGGAGGCTCTTCGCGACGGATGAAGATCGAACGTCAATATTGCAAAGCTCTGCGACCTGACACATTTGTAGGTGGAAGTTCACGATTATTCGTGCGAAGAAGCAAACGCATAGCCTGACCGGTGAACTTAGCGCCGGCATGTCCCCAATAAAGACAGGCTAGGATCATGCTTCGATATTCCTATTGGTCTGGGTGGCACACCTTTCGCCCAGCGACGAATGGAACCTGAACTGCGCCTCTCCAAAATATTGTTAGTGCAGCTTGCCACCTTTTAAAGATTACCCTGCGTTGTTCCCTCTCCTTCCAACAAACTTCTGTTTTCCAACCCTGATCATGGATCATGTCGCGAGAGCCGATGTTATTGAAGATACAAACCCACACTCGTGCAGTTATTGCGAAAATATTGTACTGACCTTCGGTGACTCGATTGATTTTTCGTATCAGAGGGCGACGCAGGCGAAAACGGCGGGATGTGTTTTCTTCGAAATGGTTCTTGACAGATTCCGGAATCCTATTGCGCAAGCGCCACGTTCACCCGAAAGCCTGACGCTTATGTTGACATGTTCTGACGGTGGCCATGTTAATTTGCGCTTGATGGATGGCGAAACCATACTGTGGCACTCTGCGCTTGATAGTCAGGTGCCTTCGTTATCGATGATCGTTCTGGATAGCTATGAGGGCTCTGATTGCTTTAGAGCCAGGCCACTGAACCGTACTCCCGTTTCTCCGGATAGCATTGACCGCATACGGTGCTGGCTCTATGAATGTCGCAAAAAACACACAATCTGCAGAGACCGAAGAAAGAAGCTTCGCCAGCAATGTCCCACTCGGTTGATCAAAGTGGACGATGCAGACAGCGAGGTCGTCCGCATATGTTCTCCTGCGTGTACTGTGTCTTACGCAGTCCTCAGCTACCGTTGGGGAGGGGAACAGGAAGCGAAGACAACGAGCGAACGACTGGAACAGAGACGCATTGGGTTCCCTCTCGAGGAGCTACCGCTTACTATTCGAGAAGCGGTCAAGATCACCAGAGTGCTCGGCCTGAATTATCTATGGGTCGATGCGATCTGCATTATTCAAGATGATACGGCGGACAAAGCGCGAGAGATGAAAACTATGGGTGATGTCTATGCCGGTGCTTCTGTTACCATCACAGCAGCAAGAGCAAAAAGTGCGGACGATGGGTTTCTTCGAGACCGAAATTTGAACGAGCGATACGGAACAGTGTGCAGAGTCACATACCGCCAGATTGTAGCAGGCAATGAAGAGATGGGACCAAGCTTGATATGTACAGAACCCTTGGATACTATGTACAATGATCTCATTGATGAAAGAGGGTGGACTTTCCAGGAACGCTACCGATCCTTCCGCACACTTCGATTTGGACGCAAACAGACAGTGTGGGATTGCCCTAGCCGTCATTATGTCGACGGTGGCAGCGACTTTGTTGAGAAGCCTTCGAGTGACGTTCTGTTTACCGGTACAACAGAAGACGAGCCATGGCCATACAAGTTGGAAGATACATCTCACGATGATTTGAATGTGATTCTGGGAGACTGGCAACGTTTAGTGGCAGAGTATACCCAGCGCAAATTAACTGAAAAAACGGACAAACTCCCTGCTTTTGCAGCTATGGCCGAAGCATTTGGTACCTTTCTAGGGCTCCAACCTGATCAGTATTGTGCAGGCCTCTGGAAGTTCGATATGTGTATGCAATTGCTATGGCGACGCTCGGATCGAGTGCCAGCAAAGGAACGGGATAACAAGATGCCCAGGCCAACATGGTCATGGGTGTCATTAGACAGCCCTGTAGAGTATGACCATCCTCGGTTCTCGTGGGGTATTGAAACCATTCGTGTGGAAGATTGCGAGATCATCCGGAAATCGCGAGAGTTTGAGTACGGCGAAGTGGAATCCGCACGGCTCATAATTTCTGGGGCACTGTACCCAGTATTCTGGTGTGAAGGGGAGCTTGTTGGTGCGATGAATACTGAAACTGGCCCACGTATAATTCACCTAGAGGTTTTGTGGGACTGTCAAGAAGAGAGGACTTCGGAATTATGGTGCTTGGAAGTTCAAAGGCTTAACACCTTCAGGGATGGTGAGATACATTCTTCCCGCTCTCTCGGCTTGATTTTGGCCCAATCAAACGGAGACACGTACAATCGACTGGGCTACTTCGAATTGTCTCATGATGAGCAAACATTCGATTGGCTCAGCAACATTGACGACCAGAAAATATGCATTGAGTAAATAATGCAGCGAAAGTCTGAATAAGATCTGAAACATATGCTCGATATATTCATTCCAATTTAACAACGTGAGATACAAATGAACTCGAATTTAGAATGTCAGAGCAAAAGGCGCGATTGCGAGTAGAAAACCATGCTTCAGTATTTTCCTGCACTAACGCCCACAAATGCTGCAACACAACACGCACACATACACGCCTCACTCTTCATCCTTCTCCACCTTCTTCTCAATCCACTCCCTCTCCGCCTTATCTACCTTCTTCACATCACCACCCACCGACGCCTCCCACTCCCTCCACCGCTTGAACACTATATCCGCGCGTCTCTTCTTCATATCCGCCTTACTCATGCGTTCAAACAGGCCCCTCACATTCTCCTCGCCACCATGGTTAACCTCCAGAGCGGCATACACATCCCAGATATCCCACTTCTTCGGCCACGTAGTGACGAGGCCCTCAAAGATAGTGCGACCGCGTTCAGGGTCGCCGTGCTTGAATTCTAGCGCTGCAAACTTCTGCGTGAGGTAGCGGTGCTGGGCAGACGGGACGCTCTGGGTGGCGCGGGGGAGCAGGGCGCGGGCACGGGGAGGAGAAGAGGGGGTCAGGGTTGAGAAGAGGAATGTAGCGTAGGAGAGCCAGAAGGCGGGGTCGGGCGTGAAAGATTTGTTCTTCATCATGGACTGGTAGAGGTTGTCTGCCTTCTGTTTGCTCGTTAGTATGATGTTCACCAGAAAGATTGGGGGGTGGAGACTTACGTCGAGTTTGCCGGATGATATGTAGATCTTGATCATGCGCTCGTGTACTTCGCGCGAGTCGTTGTTTTGGCAAGCCTCTTTGAACGTCTCGTCGATAAGGTCGTCGCTGCTGAAGTCGTTCTCGAGATGGAGAAGTGCGGTCCAGACATCCAGTCTCTCATTCTCCTCGCGTGGATTCATAGTGGCAAGGGCGCGTCGAGCGATCTGCCGTGCCTTTTCGATCTCGTTCAGCTCGCGCTGGAAGACCATGTAACGGACCCAGAGTTCCGCGCTGTTGGGCTGTCCGAGGAGGAGACGCTCGTAGTCGGCTACAGATTGGGGCCCAAAAGCGTCGAGGTCGCCAGTGCGGTCCTCTTTGATGGTTGCTTTCTTGTGCCTCTTCTTCTTCTTTGATGCGCCATCGTCGGAATCATCGTCAGAAGCGATCTTTTTGTCATCGAGATCAAGCGTAGCGCCGGTCCAGTCGAAGCCAGTGGTGCTCAAGCCTGTAACTGGCTTGGCTGGGGTATCTGCATCATCGGAATCGGAATCGGCGTCCATATCGACATCACCCACCTCATCCTCTTCAACGCTCTTGACGCTTCGCATGTCCTCGTCCTCGTCGTCATCATCATCATCTTCCTCCTCTTCGTCGGCCGACTCAAGTTCTTCGGCGGAAATATCGGACGCGTCTTCCATATCCTCGTCCTCATCGTCCCTCTTGCCCGCAACATCGGAGTATTTCAAGCTGAATGTGACCTTCCTTTGTGTAGGATTGACCGTTAGAACCTTAGCTTTCACGGCGTCACCCTCCTTGTAAATGTCCTTGACTTTACCCTTCTCTATACCTTTATCAGCCATCTTGGAAACGTGGCACAACCCGCTAACGTTACGCGACTTGTCGATGACCAGGAAAACACCGTAGTCTGCAACATGTCGTACGGTCGCCGTGACGATTTGCCCCTTCTTGATGTCCTGGAAGTTGAGAGGTGCAACATAGTCGCCCTCGATGACCGACTTCTTGAGGCTCATGAGTGGGTTCCTTTGCTGGTCGTCGTTTGCCGTGATCTTTCCTCTGACCAGCTGATCCACTTGGAACTTCTCTCGCCAATCTTTGACATACTGGTCACTGAGATGTCCTACCGAGACCATAGCATCAACATTCGGACCTAGACGAACGTAGATGGCCTTCTCGTCGACTCTCTTGATGAAGCCTCGAACGACTTGGCCGACCTTGAGATCCTTCCTGGACGTTATTTCAGGGTCTTTGACAGGCAACGAGGAACTGAGGACCTTCGACGGTCGCGCAGATAGGCTGATCTTCTTGTTCGCAGGATCCACATGGGTGACGCAGACACGAATAACGTCACCTACCTTGAACTCGGAAGGCTTGGCCTGGTCGTAGTCGTCGGCTAGTTGCTCCAAATAAATGGGTCCGGCGACATTCTCGTTAATCTGGACGACGATATGGGAATCGTGGAGCTTTGTTACACGAGCAGGTAGTACCAATCCAGCCTTCAAATCCTTCAATGTAAGTGACTTGACCGAATCACTGGACACAGCGGTGAAGTCCAGGCGGTTCTTGCTGACGTCGATATCCTTGACCCGGACTCGAAGCGCTGAACCAACGGGGAAGTTCTCCTCAACATCTCCCAGCAGAGTGAGATCTTCTGTAAGGTCAAAGAAATCAATACGCCCACGGATGGTAGCGGAGACATTGACCCAAACAGAACGATCATTGTGGTTGTTCACAAATGCGACGAATGCATCTCCCTTTTGGATCTTCTCGAGCGTTAACAAGTCGTCCTCGCTGGTGATATCGTTCTTTGTCGTGAGCTCGTAAATGTTGTTCTTGCCTTGACGATGACTGATGGGAAGGAAGCGGTAGTTCTTTGCGTCATGCATACCGACTGTGGTGACTTTAAGGGTCTGCCCAGTCTGGAACTGCAGGTGAGGGTGTTTCTTGTCGATAATCTCGTCCCAGCTGCCGAAGAGCTCCGAGATGTGTATGCGACCGTCAACATTATCGGCAATTCTAACGTTGATCTGAGTTGGCTTCGGCGAGCGAACACGTACAGCAAGTTTGGTGCCAAACCCGATGTCAGCGGTAGACTTGATATTCTCATCCACAGGGTTGACCGCAACGACAGCCGACGAAGCCAGCTTCTTCTTCGGCTCATCTGATTCTGCTGGCTTTAAAGAAAGCCAGAGCCGCTTCTTGTCCATGTCCACATGAGTGACACGGGCTGTGATAGACTGGTCCTTTCGCAGACCGAACACTGGTTTAGAGAGCATGTCTTCCAAAAGTGATGATTTGAAGATAGGACCGCTGACACCATTGGCAAATTCGACGAACACTTTATCAGGGTCAATAGCACGAACGAAGCCATGCACGGTAGTGCCAGCTTTGATTTCCTCGATCTTGGTGATAAGTTTCTGTGCTTGCGAATCTTTCCGGAGGCTTGGCTTGTTGGACAGGATAACAGTCCGAGATTTGCGGTGCTTTTGGAGGACAATCAGGTCGTCAAGTGGTCCTCCAACACGAATGCGTGCCATTGTCGCTTGATCTTTCTTCTCAGAGCCGTCCGTAAGATGACCGATCCTGAGCGTGCCTTTGACGCCGCCTTCGAGATCAACGATAACGGAGTCCGCTCCCTTCTCTTCAACTGTACCCTTGACAATATCGCCAACTGTCAGCTCATTGAACTTCGTTTCTTTGTCTGCGTTCACAGCTGCAGGGTCCTTGCACGACACTAATATTCGGTTCTCCTCTGGTTTGAGGGATATGACGCGGACATTTACCACCTGTCCCTTGGTGAAATGTCGCGTCGCATCTTTGATGTAGGCTTCGCTCATCTCAGCAGCAGGAAGCCAGGCCCTGAGGCTGCCGTAAAAATGGACGAGCGCTCCCTCAGGTTTGACGTTGACTAATGTTCCAGGACCGGTAGCACCAACAGAAAGTTGGGAGAAGTCTGACCACGGCTTCACATCGGAGTTGACAAGAGACTTCTTCAGGGTCAATCGCACCTGATGCTTCTGCACATCCACGTACAACACTCTCGCGGTGACCGGCGCACCCTCGCGAAACTTCCGTTCAGGATGTTGTAAGCGAGTGTCGGCCAAGTGGATCTCCGAAACAGCTGCGTTAATACCTTCTGCTAGGTGCACAAGAAGTGCAGTAGATCCGTCTCTGTCTGCGAACAGCTTCTGGACCTTGCCCTTAACCACCTGCCCAACCTTGATCTCGTCAATGCGAAGGAAAGGCTGTGAAAGCACCTTTTCTTCGAGAGACAGTCGGTACATGCCATCAAAAGCACTGAAGCCGATGACGCGAGCCTTGTGTGTAGATGCCAATTGGAAAGGACCAGAGCCCTCCATTGGCATCTCAACTCTTTCGTCCGCAAGTCTGTTCAACGGGGCGAAACCAGCAACATCGCGGGGACCAATGTTGAAGAAAACGCCGAGCATAGGCACAACCTTCGTGACCTTTGCTTCCTCAATAATGGACGATAACGGGACGACATCCAGAGGGCTCTTCCTCTCTTTTGCTTTACCGGTCATACGAGTTGACAGGGCCAAAACATGATCTACAAGCGAAACTCCAAGTTTCTTCACATCGTCCTCTTCCGTCGTGGAGATGATCCTGGCTTTGACCTTCATTCCAGTGTTGTACTTCTCGGTAAGATCCGTCGCTTTCTCGGCGGCGCCAGAGTGGATGGTGTCCGCAGTTGCGTCAACAAGCCCCATCACCTTGCCGATGATCGTATTGGGTGATAGATCAGTGATGAGTAAGTCGACGGCTGTTCCAGGAAGGAAAACATCGATGGTGGGGGCATCCGTCAGCGTATGGCCCTTCTTCAAATTTCCTGCTTGATTAGGATCCGCTAGCAGCTTTACGATCCTGCCATCAGGGTTGACGCCAGAAACCAGGCACAGGAATACGGCGCCTTCTTGGACCTTTGCGTGATCGATAGACGCACCCAACTCTTTCTTGCCTAGAAAACCCTTTAGATTCTTTTCTTCTAGACCTAAGTCCATGACTAGCCCATGATCTTCGTTGCTGACGACAGAAACTTGAAGCATGAGGTTCTCCACCACGTTCGACTTGGTGAGACCGCGGTTCACAGCCTTGGGATGGATAGACAGCTCCAGCTTGCGCTTTCCGGTGAACTCGCCAGGGGCCGCATCTTCAGAAAGTGAAGTCACGCATGCTCGCAGGTACTGCCCAACAGTGAACATAGTCCTCAGGTCGACATCTTCGAAGTTATCCTCGTCGTCTTCCACCTCCTCTAGCTCCTCGTTCTCCTTCAGCAGCTTTTCTATTCTCTCGTTGAGCTTGTCGGAGATTGCGGTGATTGGTACGTATCCTACAAGGCCGTTGGGGAGGGCGAGTGCGATGTCTTGTGCGGTAACATCAATGATCTGACCTAGCACAAGTGTGCCGATTGCAAGATTCTGCGCTCATTAGCAAATTACCATGCGACTGCTCCGTTGGGACGCACCTTGAAGGTCAGACCCTCAGCCTTGATCTTCTGAACTTGCTCCTCCTCGCCAAGCGCATTCTTGTTCTTCTTCGCCCTCCGCTTCTTGGATTTCGTCGGCGCATCCTCGTCTCCGCTGATATCGGAGCCCTCGTCACTCAGGCTATCGTCTCCGCCACGCTTCTTGACACCGGCTTGCTCGAAAAGAACATCCTGGTTCGCCTTGATCTGAATTTGCTTGTGCTCCAGAGGGGTCAGAACGCTAGCTCCTCCTCGCGGGAACGATTTCTCTTCGTCCTTGAAGATGCTCTTCTGCGTCGAGACTTCAGGCTTCGCTTTGGCGGGCGGCGGGTTCTCTGCAGCGTCGGACTTGCGCTGGCGCTTTGCAGATCGATCCGGCGGGGCGCTCCTCTCCTTCTTCGCGGGGGCGCTGCCCTGGTCTGCTTTTCGTTTTATTGCGCCCATTGCGGGTGGTCGCATGTGTATACGGGCGCCTCGAACTTTTTGCCGGGTCGAACTTTCGTCTCTGAAAAAAGAGCGGGGCGGCGAGCTGGGATTTTCCGAGCGCCGACACGGCAGGAGCGGACACTCAACGCGCCAAACCTGGGCAGTCGCGAACCTACGCGTGCGGGCACGGCCGTGCGCCGGATCCAACCTCTCCCCTCAGCACCGTTATATTCGTCTCATCCTCCTCTGCTGGACTATCAGTCTTTACCTCGCAGTCCAGCTCGTCTTCGCGCCAATTGCTTCATATCCCACATGTACTAGTAGAATTATAAATCATGTCTTCTTCGCCCTGCGCCTCCCGCATGTCGGAGCTGCCCAGCTCGCCGCCACCACACGTCGCGAACGCGGGCAGCCGCAAGCTCAAGAAACCGCCGCCCATCACCCCGAAACGCTTCCAGAAGTTTTTCACGCCGCGCACATCGACGCATGGATCTTCGAGGCTCTCCAGCTCCGGTCGCCAATTGCAGGATATCACGCGGGCTGCCATTAATCGCGGCAATGCCACCCACAGGACCACGCCCCGCAAGACCGTGAATTTTGCCGACATCGAGGTTGAGAAGTGCGTGCAGACCCCTCAGCTCAACCCCCGCAAGCGTAAGACGCCGTATCTGTCGCCAGAGAGCTCTCCCGCTCAGTCATCGCCCACAAAACGCCACAAGTACGCGACCCCGCCGCCGTTCACCATACTCGAGGATGCACCCATATTCGATGAACCACCTGTCCCCGTCTTCCAGGAGCCAATCCGGCGACTTAAGAGTCTGGGAGGAACTTCGCGGAAGCTGATTCGATCATTCGGTGGGATGCTGGGTGTTGGCCGCGGTCTACGACAGGACCACTGTGCATCGTGGCAGGACTACACTGCCGAATTCTACAGTTCGGCAGATGACCACTATGAGCTTCCCCCAGGCGCGCCACCGTTCTGCACAGCTGCGTGCAATGCCAACTCGTTAGTCGCCGTTGGCGATGAGGATGGCTGGGTACACCTCCTCGATGCAGAAGACGATGCACCTTCTAGCTTCTCAAAAGCTCACGTGTCTTGGAGAGCCCATGGCAATGCCATAATGGATCTGCAGTTCTCTTCCGACGATACGTGGATCGCTACTGGATCAGGAGACCAGACCGGTCAAATCATCGATGCTCGAACTCAACAAACCGTCCATGTCCTGGCCAAACACAAGTCATCTGTGAAGCAGATACGATTCCAGCCAGGGGACGACAACATAGTAGCTACTTCGAGTCGTGACGGCGCTGTACAGATCTGGGACCTGAGGTGCAAAGGCGGACATGTCAACATTCACCCTGGTTGGGGTGAAGATGCACCATATGCTAGCACCATCAAATCACTATCTTCTGCACACGCAGACATCGGACCAATGAACGATGCCTTGGCCAACACTAAGGCTACGGTTAACCGAAAGAGTGAAGCATTCAGTCGACGCAACGAGGTGTCCGTCACTGCCCTCTCGTTCCTGCCCACAGGCCGTCAACACCTGCTACTGACGGCTTCTGACGCATCGACCAGTGTCAAGCTGTGGGACATAAGAGGCCGATATTCTTTGCGCGGCCCTGCTGTGCCCATCTCCACGACTAGACACCCTGAATCGCACACTCGCCACCGTCACTTTGCAATCAATTCGCTCACGTTGAGCGGTGATGCCGCTCGCCTATACGCCCTGAGCAAGGACAACACCGTATATGCGTACTCGACAAGTCATCTGATCTTAGGCGTTGCACCAGAACTCTCCTCAACCTTGTCGAAGCATCAGAGGGTCCAGCAAGACGGTCTAGGTCCGATTTATGGTTTCCGACAGCGCAACTTCCACGCCGCTTCGTTCTATGTCAAAGCATCGCTTCGCAAAGCTGCAGGTGACAGGCCAGAACTGCTGGCAGTTGGAAGCACTGACGGCTGCCCGGTGCTGTTCCCCACCGATGAGACCTTCCTCAAGCGCGAGAACAACCGGACGGAAGACTTCCCCGAACTACCCCAACTACGGAGATCAACCCGCTCTTCATTAGCTCGCAACTTATCTTCCGGAAGCAAATTTCCTAGCATGCTTGAGGACACGATACCCATCTACGAACATGGCACTCCTTTGATCCGAGGCCATGATGCAGAGGTGACGAGTGTTTCTTGGACGAACAGCGGCTCGCTGATCAGCGTTGGAGATGACTTCCGGGTAAGAAGGTGGAGGGAAGGCTCCAGGGCTAGGGAACTGAGGCTGAACGGAGAGGCGGAGGGCAAAAGATGGCAATGTGGCTGGGCTGTTACGCAAGGGGGCTATGATGACGACGAATAAGCAAAGTCTGCTTTTTGCTTCACACAAAGATCGCAACGATCACGGATTTTGCATTTCGAGGGATGGGGAGGCGTTCTAGCATAGCGCGCATTTGCTTGTATACCCTATGTTTTTAAGCGTGGCGTTGGGCATGGGAGCGTTTGGATGATTGGAGAATATTCATGAACACGCATTCACAATTGAACATTGGTTTCTACATCGAGCTGCTCCCAGTGCACTGTATTGTGGCGAATCCTAAACACTGCCCCTACTAGGTAAGGAAGCTCGTTAGAGACTCCGTGCTAAGAACCCACCATGCTTCCTCTCACGGAAAAGTCGCGCAAAGCACTCCGTGCCGCAACAAATCTATTGTAAAGACATCTTCCCTGTCTTCCCCACAATATATCAAATCGTAATAATTGTAATTCTCTCCTTTCAAGGATTCTTAAGCTAGTAGTAAATACCTAAAAGAAACAGCGCTCTTACTTATACTCTTAGTCGTCCATTTTGACAGATCTTGGACCGCATCTACTTGACCTACGACAAAACAGCCATCTATAGATGTTGGAACTCGTGGATTCCAAACAATAGCTCTACAGGGAGTGAAATAACTCGGAGATTTACATACACTCAGGCTGTAGTATAATGCAGTCCGGATCTATTTGCGTGGAGGGGTCTCAAGCGTACTTTTCGTGGACCGATCTAGCGAGCTTACGTGGAGGAACCCTCACGAAGATACGAATTCCCATTTCGTATCTTACGCTATGCCTAGCTGAGATAATTATTGCGCTATTCCATAGATGTCCACGACAAACTTCTATTTTTAGAGGGCGGGCTGCCGTTCGTTGCTGCCTACTTTTCTCTCGTGCTGACGCCAACAACATCTCTCTTCTGGTCAACGCAGGCATTGGAACCCTCCTACATGATAGAGAAAGTTACTCGAATATTGCATTGTGTTCTTCTACAGCACCGTAATTGCGGCTCTGATGGTTTTCAGTCTTCAAATGTATTCTCCCGTCGTTCCATTCGATCAACTGCCGCTGGTCACCGTTTTAGCTCATATCAAGCCAATTTTGCAGTGCCACGAAAGCGCTTGGTACATTCCGAAAAGTTCTGGTCCTATTCAAAAGCTTGTCATACCCTAAGCGGTAATCTGTTCTCGCGAAAGGTCGCCTTGCCCTTGGGCCGCTTCCATCTCTACAAATCCCACCGAGATATCTCCAGACCTCTACAATGGCAAAATTTCGGTATCATTCCCTTCAAATCCTCGGCGGCTTTCGACTACTTAAAATTCTGTCTATAGACGACACTGACAAGGCTCTGCGCTGCACCATGGAGGAGCACCACCTCGATGAACCGCATCTTTCATTCATTGCAGTCTCTTATACATGGGGCCAATCTGCGACCAAATGGAAGATCATCATTGATGGCGCCGTTAAGCCCGTACGCTGGAACTGTTGGCTTGCCCTGACACAGCTGCGGCAGTATGGTGTACGGCAGTATATTTGGATCGATGATGTTTGCATAAATCAGCAGGATGGTGAAGAGAAAGCGGAGCAGGTTACGAGGATGGCGGCTATCTATAATGCAGCTTCGTGGGTAGCTGTATGCTTAGGTGAAGGGAACGAGGTGGAGATTCTCAAGACCGCTATCGAGGCCACAAGCGACCATTCGGATGAGGAGGATCGGAGAGAAGTGTATCGGAGGGAAATGATTCCCGCCCTTTCTTCTGTTTCTTCAAATGTATACTTCACAAGAGCATGGGTTGTCCAAGAGCTTCTTTATGCAAGGGAGCTACGTGTGTTCAGCGGGTACGCCAGCTTGCCTTGGAACCAACTTGCCAGATCTTGGACCGACTGTCAGCAGCTGGGCCTTCTGACAAACAAAAGTATCCTATCAAGGCTGTTGACTCATCGCAGCGAGACCTGTTGGGAACGTGACCGTGGACCAAGCCATGGACTAGGACTTCGCCTCAGTACTATATTAGCTGATTACGGTAGCCAAAATTGCGCTGATCCCCGCGACAAAGTATACGCATCTGCGACATTACTATCGCAACAACGAGTGCAAAACCATGGATTTGAGGTTGACTATTCAAAAAGCTTAGTCGAAGTGCTGGTCCTCTTTGCAAGGTTCGTTCTCGAGGCGGAGTATGGTCACATAGATCAGAAGGCGCGTATGAATGCCCTTCCACAGATCTTAAGCCACGAAAACATAAGAACTTTCAGTCTACAAGGGCGGGACATAGCCGCATTTTTGGACAGTCGCGATAGAACCTCCCAATCCTTACAGGCGATAGGGTGGAAAAACAGAATCGGTAGCCCTCTTCTCCTGAAGATTGTAATCTCTGCGTGCTGCTGTCTCACGGCACCTACAAGTACGTGGGAGGAGTCATCCTGGCCGACATCTGTTCTACAAACGATACGTTCGTTCGTTCAAAATCACTCCGCGAAACATAAAGTCGTTCTTTCCCTGAACCTCGACCCTCGTGTGAACAGCTCTCGCATCGAATCTCCAAACATGGCAGTACTTGCATATGCTGGCGATCTCGGAATGGAGCATGTCAGCCTTTTCCGAGCTGTACCAATCCGTTCTGACTGTAGAGAGAACTTCAGCACAGGTCATTTGGCCACCTATAAGTGTGACGACGCTAATTGCTTGGACAAAAGGAGAGAAATGGCTTTATATGTAACTGTGGAAGGGTTCCTAATTCTATCACTTATTAGGCATGGTTGGAATGGGAGTGGGAGAGCAGTGCTTGATAATGGGTTTCCCGCAGTTCTGACTAATGAAAGATTGTCAGAGTTCGAGAAATGGGATGGGTGGTAGGACGAGTTGATTGAGGGCAGATGGCTCCTGAATGTATATACGAGTTTTGATTGCATTGTGTGTAGACTATTACTAGTATCTATTATCATCGAATTACGCCAGGAGGAACACCTCGTGCCAGTACTTGATTGAATCTATCCGTTTTTGTTTACGGTGTGATGAATCCCAATGCCACAACCTTCCGACAGACATCTTCTGCCTTAATGCACCCTGCATCGTTGTATACCTCCTCGGTCCACTAGCGATAAAGTTAATGTACCGAAATTATCGATTTCCTCACCACGGACGGTTTCTTGCCAAGTAAGGATGGAAATTACTTGGTACGGCTATAAACGCCAGGAAGGACCGGAACACCCATCCATAGTGGGGTCTTTTTGTCTTGAACGTCTGCACAGCCATAAGCCTTACATCCACAAGCTTGGCTCGCTGATTGACAGAAGTAAATATACACGGTAATGATTATGTACGAAGTGAAGGTTCGTTTCTCGCTAGCCGGGATTGGAAATGCATTGGTTTGAAGTATCGACCAGGGTGGCGACCTTGCATAGAACTGCACGTCAAGGCAGATAGACGGCTGATAAAAACTACCGGTGTAGTAGTAGTTAATCCTCTAACTGTAGATAAGGGATATTGTTATGCTATTAGACGAGGCTCTCTACGAATCAGGCGCGAAGGCGACGATGCGAACGTGGTTCACGAGTAGAAGAGACTCCGGATGTGTAAAAACAGCCACAGAACACGATTTATATAGACTCCTGGGATTTATGGTACGTTATCAGTATTCAGTCGCAATGTAGTTTCGCCAAGCCCTGGAGACGCTAAGATCTATTGGACGAGAGGCCACCGCGTACACGCGCTACTCCTCCAACTTCTTCCGAGGCGGTGAACCTTTTCCGGCCCTTATTATCTCGCCCGAACTTTATTATACTTTGAGCAACGTACAACGTTCGGTAATGCCAAGATGGTGTCGCCTACTCCTCCCACGCGTGGATTGAACTTCCCGGGGAGTTTCTTCCTCCTCAGTCATGAAGCCGACGAATTCCAGTGCCCCACTCCGAGCAATGCGGGCCTACTTCAGATGTTTCCAAAGGAAACGCCACCTAGCTGGATAGGTTCCGCGCCATGGCTTTGGACGACTTTTGCGCGACCAGTTACAGATACAGAATTCTCACAGTCATATCTTCCGAAGCGAAGCAAGAATCCGGCGCCAATAGAACGGCTGCCGAATGAATTGCTCGATCAAATCCTGAACTACATCCAAGACAACGAAAGGGATGTACTATCCTGGGGACTTTCTTCAAACGTAATATGGTCGTACGTCTTGCGACTTATTCATACCCAGAACGAACCGTTCGTTGGTATGTTCACTGGTAAAGAGGTGGGTTTCTACGGCTACATCCCTACATCAAACGACGACGTCTTCCAATGCCGGTCAGTATGGGACCGTCGACCAGCAGTGACCAACGCGCCGGACTTTCTGGAAACATACAACGTCGATGAACGCCGTTTATCCGACGTCACCACCACGGCAGCCCAGCGCTGGACGGAGGTAGTAGACACCGCTAGATTCTTCTCCCAAACCAAAGCAGACGGCTGGAGCAACCTGACCCCATCCGACTGGACGCACATCGAACACGACCTCTTCTTCCACCACTACCCCCAATCCCACACCTGGGTCCTCCGCAACCTCACAACCTCAGAATTCATCCGCTCCGACAAACTCCAGCCCTCGCCCCGCAAATCATCCGACAACGCGCGGCCCAAACTTCCCTCGCGCTCCTCTACATTCACCAAGATGCTCAAGCCATTTACCTCCGAGAAAAAGAGCGGAAAAGGGATGCCACCATCAACCCTCGGCCCCCACCCAGATGAAGTCTTCGATACATCCCCCTTATCATTCGCCCACCTCCTCCTCACCCTAACCGCCCACTCCGACCTCCCCTCCCACCACGAACTCGTCTTCGGCTTCCACGACGGCCGCTGGCGCGGCCACGCCTTCGACATCATCACCCTCTCCTCCCACCTCGCTGAAACCAAGCCCGACGACTGGGCAGACGTCTCCGACCTTGCCGTCGACGACGTCGCGAATCTGAGATACTGGGTCCACCAGCTGGGCGGCGATGGAGACGCGTGTCCCAAGGGGCTGCGCCCGCATGTAGAGGCGGATAGGAATATGTATCATAATTGGGAGGGGCTGGAGGCGGGGTTGGTCGGGGGGAGGCCGAAGGGGAGGTGGGTTTTGAAGAGGCCGATGGAGACGGGGGTTTTGAGGAGGGCGGTGAGTGGGGGGCATGGGAAGGAGAGGCTGTGAGGAGGGGTGGGTTGGGATGGTTTAGCGCGACGGGGAGGTTGTATGATGGGGAAGTTGAGAGGCTGTGGGTAGCTGTTCGCTGAGGTTGGCAGGGGGTATACGACGCGTTGCTGATGTTGGATATTGGCAACTATATATAAGTCATTACCTTGTGGATATGGTGGACGCCTTCGCACTTCAGCCGGACTTAGGGGGCGTTGAAAGCGGCTATGGCGAAGGCTATAATATAAGGACACTCCCGGATTCCCGACTGTATGCCGGCCAAGGGCAGACGCTGGGTTGCTTGTCCGGATGGGTCTATACATGTAAGATTGGGGAGAGGTTTCAGTTGCTGTCCAGGCTCGAAATCCATAGAGTGGTGGATTTCTTGATGGCGATGATTCAGCCATATAGTACGACTGATGCTATGCGATGAATCATAAATCTTGGGGCTTGGCCGTAGAAAGAGAGCATCTGGAGTTGGACGAGACCGAAGCAGCGATAGACTCTATTGATATATTTTCATACAAATTCCTAAATTTCATTACAATTATACCCATGTGTACTTGGGAGGTATTACGTCCAACTTATATACGCAGCAACGAGAAGGGGTATCATTCAAACCACAAAAAGCAGCATCTCCCACACACCCTCACTTCCTCTCCTCGTCCATCGCAACTTCAAAAAGCTCTTTGGTCAGATTCGCAACCTGGCCGCCCAAGCCCGCCAATCCTGCCTTGATCGCCTCCACCGTCTCCGCCTTCAATATACCCTTCCTCGAATATACATCCACACCCGCGGGCGTAAACAACGTCTTCGCAAAGAACGTAACAACATACGCATTCCCCGTCCCTTCTTCCTCCCCATGCGCCAGGATCTCCCACTTCGAGCTCGCAATCATGAGCCACCCCTTGCCGCGCCAATTATACGCCAGGCTCGCCTTCCCTTCTTCGCCGCTGTCTGCAGTATTCGGCACAGAGAAGGGCTTGTCCACGCCGTGCACTGTCTTCGTGGAGGAGGAGGAGATGGGCTGGTAGGTTACGAGGTCGTCGATGCGTGGGGGAGACGCGGACGTGATGGGCGTATATGTGATCACGACGTTCTTGTTCTTCTTCCACATGGGCAGCGTGGAGTGTGTTACGTTCCACGGGCCGGAGAGCCATTGCAGGGTTGGCGGCGCGATGGAGGGGGAGGGCTCGGTCGTGGGGAGACTGGAGGGTGCGCGCAGGGTGACCATGTTTGCTGTGGGGCGTGGAGGCTGATGTATGGAGTCTCGTATGTGGATGCAGTGGCCGGAGCTGAGTACGCGATGTGGGCGGTGGCTGGGATGGCTGAGGGAGCTGCTGTAGAGTTATAGAAACATCACGCCGATGGAAAAAATCAAGGAAATCAACATTGGATTATCTTTTCTGCTTTGAGACGGCGACAATAAACAACACGTCGGGAGGTTGGTCGTAAGGCTGAGGGATCGCCCGGCAGGCTGCATCGCCGAGCGCGGTCTTGGCCAGGGTCCCTCATCGGCCCGCCTGACATCACACAATCCCGCACACAACGCGTCTCGCTCCACATTTTCCATCGAAACATTGATCGAATGGCGAGGCAACGTCACGGCCGCCTATTCTTAGAGCATCGATGCGCGACCGCTTCGAGTTTCAGCGGTGGCTAGGTGCGGCCGGCTGCCAGAGCTGACGACGCCTGAGACTGGCTAAGTTTCTCGGGGGCGGTGCAGAGGCGTCTCGCATGCACCTGCCAGCCTGCGGCTCCACAGCAGAAAAGAGGCCAGCCACATGGTGTTTGCCGCTGACGGACGGGTAAGCCTTTAATACTGTGCCGTGCTGCTGTTTGGTTTTCGAGCTTTGTTTGCTCTTTGATAACGCCTCCGAGTTGTGTAACTGTCGCTCTAGTCCTTCGTTGTTTGAGACGACGACTACCCTCGCTACATCAACTCCATCCTGTTTGAATTGAATCGGGACGAATCGAATAGACTACACATCATCTCAGCATGTTCTTCAGAAGTCTCCTCCAGGCTTCAGCCCTCCTCCCCTTCCTCTCCTCCTCCACATCAGCACAAAGCACAACAGCATGCAACAACTCCCCCTCATTATGTAGCCGCGCCTACAACAACATCACCCACCTCGGCGCCCACGACTCGCCATTCGTCCGCGACAAGTCCACCTCCTTCTCCACCTCCGGCAACCAATACTACAACTCGACCATCCAGCTCGACGCCGGCGTGCGCCTCCTCTCCGCCCAAGTCCACAAGAACAGCTCCGCCACCGGCGAAGACGAATGGCACCTCTGCCACTCCTCCTGCGACCTCCTCGACATGGGCTCCCTCACCTCCTGGCTCAAAGAGATAAAAACCTGGATGGACTCCCACAAAAACGACGTCGTAACCGTCCTCATCGTAAACTCAGACGACGCCACCGCCTCCGACCTCGGCGCCCAATTCGCCTCCTCCGGCATCGACGACTACGCCTACACCCCAGCCTCCACCTCCGTCCCCAAGACCTGGCCCACGCTAGAATCCCTCATCTCAAACGGAACCCGCCTCATGACCTTCGTCGCCTCCCTCAAAGAAACCTCCACGCAGTATCCCTACCTCATGGACGAATTCACCTACATCTTCGAAAACGACTTCGAAAACGAGTCCCCTACCAATTACACCTGTACCCCCAACCGCCCCACGGGCTTGACTACCTCCTCCACCGGCGGCCGCATGTTCCTCATGAACCACTTCCTCTACTCCACGCAGCTCTTCGGCATCCAGCAGCCCAACTCCACCTACGTCAACGTCACGAACGCGGAAACAGGGCTTGGATCTCTGGGTACGAGGCTGGACAACTGCACGAGCGTGTACGGCGAGGCGCCGAACTTTGTGCTTGTGGATTTCTTCAACGTTGGGCCCGCGATTCAGAGCGTGGATAAGATTAATGGGGTGACGAGCAGTATCGCGGGGAGGATGACGCTTACTACTGCGCAGCCAAACGAGAATGTAGATACCGGTGCGGCGGGGCGGAGAGATGCGAGTGTAGTGGCGGTGATTGTTGCTGTTGTGGTGGCTGTGGCATTTGGCATGTAAATAAGAAAAGGACGGACGAGAATTTGTTTTAGCGGCATAGCGTTGGCGTTCTGATATTTGGCCTGGATGGCATTATGGGATGGAACGATTATGGGTACGGCAATACTTCTGCCGCGCGCATTGGGTAGCTAGGTTACTAGGATAGCGCCACTTTATGCGTCATTTACGATCATTAATGAAGATGAGACACCACCGTGTGCTGTTTGAGTAACACGATGCCGAGCGTGAAGATGAGAGTGCGGCGGATGGGAGCATGGCCGCGGTAGGTAGTAGTCGCTATCATGGTGGTTGTTGTGTTTGGAATGTGAGACTCGTCATATTGGCATGATATGAGATGGTTACGGATTACGAGCGGTTTTCGCAAAGGGAAAATAATTCCACACACCTAGATAGGAGGTTACTATACGCCAAGACATAAGTATTCCTCTACAGATCTAACATACCTGTGTTTTATAAGGCTTTTCTATACTAAATAATACTAGCGTATTAAGGGGCTTCTTGTAACGGGGCTTTCTTGACACTGTGTCAAGACCCTTTGCCTCGTTGGGGTACTGGTGAGAGATGAGTCGCGTACAGGGTTATATGAGTTACGTGAGGTGAACGTTAGTTAATTACTATAGTAAGAATATGTTGCTAAAAACCTAATAGTAGTCGTCTGTAAGGAAACTGGTTGCAGGGAACTATACTGTGGATCAATCATAAGGCTTACCTAGTGGTAATCCATCATCTCTATGTACTACTATCTACTAATAGCCCTGAGGGCTCTGCCCACCGGTCCTAAAGAGCTATCCATGATAGTAGCCCTGTCTAGGGGTCCGATCTAGTAGAGGATAGACCAATCCGGCTGAGAAATTTTCGGACAATGTCCTGCCGTGGCACTTCCTTGAGAAGTCTAGGCATTAATGGAATGCACAGAATTGAGAAGCCTATCGTCATCTCTCCTATAGATAAGAGTCCGAATGCAGTGACATAGTACGACTTGTCAGGGGTGTTCATAAGAATAATAGAGTAGACAATTCTCAATCCTCCACAAATGCAACCACTTCTTGTACGTTAGCTAGTGATACATTAGAAGCAAGTAAAGAACACTTACAATGCTCCAATAGTAAATAGCAGGGAGATGGCAACCTTTTTCTTTCTTAGAGAGCTGCAACTTCCAAATCTTGTACTGTGGCATCCCTAGCATCACAACGTCTAGCACAAAGTCGAAAACACTTGAAGCAACGTTGAGGCAATAAACGTTTACGCATGTCCCGCCTTCGAGGATGTCCCAGATCTTTTCCCTTGGCGTACAAGCAAAGATCTCCACGAACATGCAAGCAACGTAGAAAAGTTTGTTCATGACCATGTTTCCTACACAGGCGTAGTAGAAACCACCGCGATTAATCTGTGGTGGTACGAACATATGGATCCAGTCGATGAATATGGAAAGTTTCAGAAATAACATGACCACGCAGTAGAGTATGCTGTTCAGATTAACGGCCTTTCAATAGTCAGTCTCTGTCATTTACATAAAGATTTCGAATCGTCTCACCTTAAGCAGGCGCGGAAGTTCCTTTACGCGTATATCCCACAGGTGCACGAAACCTTCAGGACACTGAAACTTAGTCCATCCAACATATATGAAGCTGAGATAGGCTGCCTCCATCGTCTAGGTTAGAGGCTGCTATCATCGCAAAATGCAAAATACTGACCAGGGCTGTTATCATGAAAACTAGATCAAGTCATCAGTGGCTACACCAACCACGTGGGGAGTAGCCACACATACCGTCCTCGATCCAAAACCGTTTTACAAGAATCATCCTCGCATAAAGCCGGATTGAAACCACAGACACGACCAAAATTAGACCCACGTTGAAAACACCAACGCATAGAACATTCCCACGCCCGGGGTTATCGAAAGTTGAGTTCACGCCCTTGGGTGGTGACAGAGCAGGCCCATCTAAGAACTTTTCCATGATGGATATGGCAAATGTATCGAAGCGTGAAAATGTGGGACCTGGAATGACTTTATGAGGCAAATGTTCTGGTGAGACAATTGAGACAAGTGTACTACGTCAATGTGTAAGCGGGCATTCTTTCTAATTGGTGTGTACAAAGACTTAGCATGATGCATGCAAGTCAAAGCTACAATTGCCATAGCTCATTACTATTTCCGGTTGTACATGGCTGATGTACGGCCCGCGATTGTGTTCAGACTTGGGACTGTAGATGCTGTGTTCACTGAACGGCAACGGCCAGGAATGGTAAGCACGCAAGACATGTTGATCGCGATGTCTCTCTTCGCTGCAAGCGTCTGTCGTAATGCGCAAGGGCATCAAAGGTGACGCAACGCACTGATATCGTGTTGACCAGAAACTTGATGGAATTCCTCTCGTATGCATACAAGCGCTATGCGACGTCTTGGAAGGGCATGTCGCCGGGAGACATGAAGCGACATCCGTAATCACAACAGGGTTTTCGAGCTACAATGGATGCTTTATCAAATTATGTTCAGGGTGCAATTAAGCTTTCGCAGCGCTTGCCATCAACAATCTCATTATCGCACTGAGACAATAGTGGTATTCGAGAGAGTTTGGTCTAGCGTACTAGGCGCTAGAAACATCATTATTAGAATTTTTGGGCTAGGTAATATTCACTAGATGGTGTTGGAGCCTTCACTCATTATAGTGGAAGATCATGAGTACAATTGATCGTTTGATACGTACTGTTGCGGGGAGCGAAGCGAGTAAGAAATCGCAGTAGAGCAGCTTCCGCCTGAACATTCACTTATTCCCCGATGTGGCTATGACATCTTGGGGAGGAAAATACATCGTCGTGATATTTTTGAAAAGAATTCGGAAGAGCGTGCAGGTTGTAGCTAGGTGGAGGGAAAAGGTATCGGCCTCCTGCCACTCTGGATGACCTCGTCCAATATATCTAGCCGATCCTGGCCCCAGAACGGTTCTCCTTGATAGACATAGGTAGGCGCGCCAAAATATTGCTTCTGGACAACTTCGCGAGTTAAAGCCTGCTCTTGCGCCGATAACTCCTTCTCTTGCTTCGCCCTATTAACCAGTCGCGCACCGTCCAAGCCCGAGGCACTCGCATTCTTCAGGACTACATCAGGGTCTGCAATATCTGCCTCGTTTACCCAGACTGTGTCTTGGCTGCGTAAAACGTAGTCGTGAATTGAGTCAACGTCAGGTCCAGATTCATTGATGGCAGCGAGGAGCACCCGATGAGCGAGTGACGGATTAGTTGGGTAGTGTTTAGGATGCTTAACAATGGGTAAATTGTTCCTCTTAGTCCATCGTTCAAACTCTAGAAGCCGGTAGGCCTGGCGCTGCGCTGCGCGATCTTTGACTGGCAGTCCACCAGAGACAGAGAAAAGATGCATCAAGTCGACTGGCTTATAGATGATCTGCGCGTTGTGTTTAAGCGTAAGCTCTCGGAAGCGGCGACTGCCAATATAGGACCAGGACGAGATGAAAGAAAAATAGTATTCAATGACGGGACGAGCAGCCATAGTGAGCGAGTATACCGAAACGAGAGCAAGTAAAATGCTCTGCGGGTCAATGGGCAGGACGACTTTGGAGGTGGGCAAATCTCCTGTAAAAATATCAATCACGGACACGAATCGTAGTAATAGCCAAGCTGTGGGAAACTTTGATGTTAACGAGTTGCGGTGCATTGCGTGATGCCAATGTGAGATGTCGACACGGTGGGATCAGCGGACTAAAGTAGGCTAAGGCGGAGTTGCGCGCTCAGCAAGCGCAACGGCATCTGCCGCATCCTTCTCCCACAACTGCACACGCCACTTCACGAAACGCCAGAACGCCTCGCCCCACGCGTCATCATATCGTGGCAGGACGCGACCAGTTGTTCCCGATGCCGGCTCACCCGCAATGGCCCGCAGGTCTTCAAAATAACGCTCAAAGTCTGGCATCAACACCCAAAATGATGGGCCATCACCACGCTCAACTATCCGTTCTTGCTCCCAGGCTTTCATCTCAATGCACGATGGCAATGGAGCTCTTCCTGCGAAAACACGTGCCATTGCAACGGATTGCCACTCAAAAATGCGCAAACCGAAACCGCCAGTAACCATCCCAATGAAAGCCAGGCTTGGATCGCCATCATGAAACACATGCTGGTATAGACCTGGTATTCGACCGTTCTTAGGTTGAAAGTCTTCCAAGAACGGGAAGCTGAACTCATACCCTGTGGCGAAGACGATGTGGTCGACACCATCGGCATAAGTACCATCTGTAAAGGTTACTCGGCCATTGTCCGCATCAAGCGCAGCTATCGCTGGACGGTTCAATATGTCCGGGTGTGTGAAAGGCGTTGGTCCGAACACTGGCGAAGGTCTCCGTAACGATGAAATGACGGGTAGCTTGGACACCGTACGGACATCGTGTAGGGTATCGAAAGCTGATACGGAGCCCCCAACTACAAGTACATGCTGTTAAGTCAGAGTAACCCCCGAGGATCACCAGCGGTACCTACTCACCTTGTCTCGATATGATTCTGCCGTCTTGTAATGTTTGCTGTGCTGTATCCTCCCGGGAAACTTAGCGTCAAATTCAGCCAGCCCAGGGATTGGAGGCATAGACGGCACATTGTAGTGCCCTGTAGCTACTACCACAGCATCGAAGCTTTCCTGCCACCACGCGTCCGTGTCTGAACCAGGTGCAGCTTTTCTCAAGGTCAGAACCCATTCTGCGTCTCTCTTCTCTACTCGCTCAACGCTGGTATCGTACTCGATGAGATCCTCAAAGCCGCCTCTCTTGAATATCTCCTGGACCCAGGTTTGCATAATCTCTCTGTGGCGGAACGGCGCGTTCTTTCCGAAATTTGCCAAAGTTCGCTCAGATAGCACCTCTGGAATAGGCTCGTTTGAGAAACACATGATCTCAGGAGGTAAATTGCTGTGCAAATGGAGATGGGCACCGGTATCCGAATAACGAAGACTCAACGATCTGAAGCGCTCATCTTGCGGGATTTGGCATGGCATTTGTGACGGTACCGGCACCGGAATGTCAGCTTTTCCATTCAATAGCGTACGGAGCGATGGAATCCCAGGTTCATGGTCTCGCATCAAGGTCCTACATTCCTCAATTAGGCGTGAATGCTGGTCTCCACTCAGGAAAAAAAACGTTACCATGTACCACCCGCTGCGTGTCGCCGTTCAAACACGCGAATAGTGTTAAACACCTGCTCTTTCACCAACGCATCGGTGGCGATTGCACCAGCTGGCCCAGCTCCGATGACGGCGACTCTACGTTTGACTTCTACCATGATCTTCCTACCAGAATACAGAAAAGAGATGCGGCAAAGTTCAATTGATTTATGCACCGGCGCCGCAATGCGCTGCTACAGAACAGTAGGGCTGCCGATGTACGCTTGATCCACTTGCCGATAGCATGCATGTGCTCTTTCCTCCGATGTCTCGTCTCGTGGTACCATTAGCCCGCCACGGCTCTGCCGAATGGCGTCAGTCACGCTAAAGATTACGAGAAGCATCTTATCGGTATCGACTCCACTCGAAACCCTTGCAACAATCCCTGAGAGCGGTTCATGTCACGGCTTTTGGAGTTTTGTCGGAGACCCGTCGCCGAGGGACTGGGAACTGTTCACGACGACGGTCTCAGTCATACATACTGTCGGCCCCTGCTGCAAGGCCCCGTTTCATAAGCAGTGGGTTACTTCCACGGAAGATGCACGGCTGCCTACGTTAAAGCAAAGGAAAGGATCTGAAGATTCTGTTACCATAGGCTAATTCCAACTGTCGGCTCTGCTCGTACTCCTGGCTGTATATCTTCCCTTCCACTAGCTTCCTCCGACTTTATCCTACAAGGCGTATCTGAAATGCAAGTTCTCTTTGTCGGTCAGATCTTTGAACGCGAAACGCTCGCCCTCCCGTGGATCCAGAGTTAGCTCAGCTCTGCGCTTGTTTTCTCGATGTAAAATGAAGTACAAAGCAGACGCAGATGCTATAGTAATGCAATAACTAAGCGCTTGTCAGCTACATTACAACCAAGATCGAGGACAGGATTCGGGCAGGAGAAACTAACCAAATAACCAGACCGGTCCAAAGCTCAGGATAGTGCTTCGCTTTTGATTGACTCTTCACCAACTGCGGCCCAATAATGTTGCCAACACAATAGGCAACAAATACGGCAGATGCCATGAAACTTTTCTTCGTTTCTCCAGCGACGTTTGCCGCGCCGAGAGTAACCGTAAGCCCCACAACAGGACCAAAGAACCCAATGATGGAGTATCCTGCAACAGGAGTCACAGGCTGGTGGCCCCATTCGGATCTCCATATCATGACAAAGCCTGCGATGACTGGCAGGCAGCACAGAAGCAGTAGGGGAATCCGGATGTTGCGGTATCGCGAGCAGAGCCATCCAGTGAATGGAATGCCAACTGCGCACACGGCACCAAGCGGGAATTGGAAAAGGATAGCTTGTAAGGACGAGTATCCAAATGTTGCCACAATGAGAGGACCGAATCCAGAAATGGCACCATTAACGGTATAACTGCAGCTCCTTAGTACAACGGTCGCTGCATCAGTGGTCTACGTACGCTGAAGCCATGGTCAATGCAACAAGCCATACCTTGATGTCCAGCAGCGCTTCTTTGATCTGGTACCACTTGATCTGCTGGTTTCGAACACCAGTCTGCCCGGCGCGCAACCGTTCCACTGCCACAATGCGCTCCTCAGGTGTTAAGAACCAAGCATCGAGCGCCGAGTTGGGCAGCGCGAAACACCACAGCCCAAAGAGAAAGGTCAATCCTCCGGCCAACACGTAAATGTACTGCCACGGTGTAAGGGCGCCACTCTTGATCTGTGCAAAGCCGTAATTGAGTGCGCCTCCAATGATAGTAAACCAACCTGTACCGCTGAACCACCATGTCTGACGAAGGGCCTGCTCAGATTGCGTATAGTATCCGCTGACCGTAATCATGAATGCTGTGGGAACGATGGATTCAGTGAACCCTAAGCTAGATCAGCTGTCTCCTGCGTGGTCGTGGTATAACGTTGAGCGCCACTACGTACCTAAGAAAAATCGCTGCACCAAGAGACCTTTCCAGTCGCCGACTCCAGCAGTGGAAGCACAGATTACTGCCCAGAGTATGACTGCCGGCCCCAGAATGTACCGCGTGTTGAACCTCTGCAATAGATAAGTCATGGGGTACGAGCCGATAAGTTGTCCAAAATAGAAGACCGACGTGGCCCAGCTCAATCGCGAGGTATCGGTGGTGGGCGGAGTCGTTGTCTTATCAACGACAGAAAGGTGAAGATCTCCTGTCATTCCAAAGAGTGCAGCGCTTCCAAGAATGGCCTATTATGTTGCGTCAGCAATCGAGTCCGTTACGTTACAAAGGCATGCGATTCACCTTGTCATAGTAAACAAGTCCGTATCCTGGAATATGTATGAGCATGAACATCCCACTCCCACAGGGTAATCAAGCCTCACCAATGACCATTGCCGGCATAAGAAACAGATCGATCTTTCTTAGAATCCGCCTCTCGACCTCAGGATCAATCGGTTGCGCTTCTTCTCCCAACAGCTCTGCGGCTGGGGTCGATATCGCAGTCTCCCATCCAGTCTTCTCACCTTTCAGGCCCTTGCCGTCGTTGGAGTCGCCCCTTTGCACGCTCATTTTGATAGTGAAAATCGATATGTTCAGCAATTCGACTGAAAGTCACGTCGCTCTATTACTTTATACGAGGCGAAAAAGCTATTATATCTATGGCCTGGTTGTCGACGTCTGTGTACGTTCGTGCACCACGGAACGCGACTCATGCGCCGAGGGTCTAGATAATCGTTGACTCCATGGGTCACTTCGAGGCTTGTTCCTGGCCACTATGCTCACCCGAATTTCCGTACGCGCATGGTTTATTTTGGGACTGAGCGGCTTACATGCGCTAAAATAGGCGGTGCCATAACTAAAGTAGTAATTTGGAAGTGTAGTGTCTCCAAGTATCCATTGCGCCATTGTACGCGCCGATGCGCTCATTCGGCAGATGCCGACATACAGGATCCGAACATGGGCAAGGATGTCCTTGCGCTTGAGGTAATCTATTTGGTACAAAGTATAAGCCTATGCCCATCGCTGTCCCCCAGCTGACTTCCATTTGCGTTGCCGGATTGCATCTGATCGCCAAAGTAAAAGATGGCTACAACCACAGAGACTGTGACACTTCCCTACGAACAGGCGCTCGAAACGGCCGAAGATCTAGACTGGGCAGATCTGATCACTCTTGACCTCTCGAAGTTTGAAAGGGATGGCGGAAAGCAGGAGTTGGCGGTGGAGTTCCAACGTGCTATTGAGGAAGTCGGTATGTCTACACTTGTCACGTTCTATACCTGCGACAAATTTGCCCAAAGGAACAATACCAGATATACTGATTATATCGTCGACTAGGTTTTTTCTACGTCACCGGCCACGGCCTGAGTAGAGAGGACATCGACACCCAGTATGCCCTCGCCAAATCCGTACTCTCCCTTTCACCCGAACAAAAACAGCCTTACCGTGCCGCCTTGGAAGCTGGCGATTATAACGGATGGAAACCTCCTGGAACGCGCGACCTCATCCCCGGCGTCAAAGATAACTTTGAAATCTACAACATTCCAAAATTCATTGCTGAGCATGCAACCCGTCCGCACCCAGAAGTAGTGCGGGAGCACTGGAGTACTATCGAGGCGTTCTCTAAACAGATTCATGAGCGTATCGTCAGGAAGCTACTAGTGATCTTTGCTATTACGCTAGAGTTGCCGGATGAGGAGTGGTTCGTGAAGAGACATCGGTACGAGGAGCCAAGCGGTGATCATCTGAGGTACATGAAGTACCTGCGGAGGAATGAGGAGGAGAACAGGAAGCTGGGAGGGGTGTGGCTGAAGGGGCATTCCGATATGGGGAGCCTGACCCTACTCTTCCGCCAACCCGTCGCTGCGCTGCAAGTCCTGGCCAAGGATGGGAAGTGGAAGTGGGTACGACCACAGACTGATGCGCTCACGTGCAACCTTGCCGACGCTCTGCACTTCCTCACGAATGGCTACCTTAAATCTAGCATTCATCGCGTTGTTGCGCCTCCACAGGACCAAGCGCACATCGACCGCTTGGGCGTCATCTACATGGTTCGAATCGAGGACTCGACGGACCTTGTACCTATCACGGACTCGCCTGTTCTACAACGCCTTGGGCTCACTAGTGAGGAAGTGTTAGATGCGGATGGAATACCGGTCAAAGCGGGCGAGTGGGTGAAGCAAAGAATTATTAAGAATCTAGGAACCGGAACCGGAAGTGCTAAGGGAGATAACAGTGAGAGCGATGTAGAAATCGTAAAGGGTATTAAGATTAAGTATTATGAGTAGATCTTAACGAGGTTATACAATTACTTTTACCAAATAAAGTAAGAAATAAGCTTATAGTAGTAAACCCTTTTGTTAGGATCTGAGATCAACAAGAGGAAAGGAACCCATTTGTATCTAGCTTTTGCGCGTACACGTGAGAACACCCACGTCCCAGCTGACTGTACACGGCGCCTAGATAAGTCACGCGACTGTTCGCCAACGAGCAGTCCCACGGCTTGTATATAGGAACCTGAGTTTGAAACTTCATACTCGTGTTCAACCTGTTTATCAATCGATCGTTTAAGATGTACTCAGGCTCTCCTTGTTAACTCGTTACACTTCGCAAGGTACTTCCGTATTAACAGGACCTCCCTTCCTTGCCTCCGTCGTCTTGCACTGGACCCAGCCTTGACTCTTCTAGGACTAGCTACCCTTCGAGAGCTTAACAACCTTAGAAGATAATTTTAAACTATACTAAGTACGTGGAAAGATTCATCCTATACTCTAAGCACTAGGCTTATGACTATTATAGAAAAAGTAAGTTTAAAAGCCTTATACTTAGGGTGCGAATTATACATCTACTTATCTAAAAGCACTATAGCGCTCGAGCTTCCTACTCCCTTAGATCCTCTAATCATAATCATCCATCTTATCTCATCTTATTTCTTTGATAACTCTCTAGTTGTCTTTTTTAATGAGCATGCCTAGAATGCCTGGTTGTATATAGGTATTTCCCTACTCGACCAACCCCCCACGTCCTTAAGCAACATTGAGATGACTCTCTGAGCTCGATTGTGTATGAAAGTGACCTCACGGTATACTTGGGTCGTTGCACCAGAGCGCCGACAGCGGTCCTCGTCGTTCGTTCGGACGGCCCCGCAAATTCGCTACGCTCGCTGCCCCAGCGGCATTGTCGTGCACGGGCGATTTTGGCGTGCGGGCATTCGCGGTACGGTCAATTGACTGTGTGATTAAATTGACCGCGTAGAGAGTTTGCGTACATGAGCGGATCGTAGCCTGTGGGCGCTTTAGGTGTAGGGGCTTATAGACTGTATCCCCTAATTCACCATGCGGGACTTGCCCTTAGGGAAGCGCCACCCGCACGGAGAGAGCCCGCATGAAAACTTGGGCCGCAAGATCTAACCTATCTATGTAGGACCTGCCCGCAGCGGAGGCGTAGCCAGCGTGGAAGCAGCCCGCGTGGGACCCTGGCCCATGACTATGTCAACTGAACGAACCTTACTCGGCTGTATATCCTTCACGAGGCTTATCTTGATTGGATTTTTTGGAGGTAAACCACCTCCTACAAGGCCTCAATGAATGGTGTGCCGTAGTAGATTGTCAAAATATCGCGCTCGAACCAAGACTAGCATGGCGAATAGTATGTGGAGCTGACAGCTGTAGTGATAAGAACTCATCCAGTGTATAAAGTAATCCAACTTCTTTAAAACCCTCTAAGGTTTTTGTTTGCATTAGCAAGAATGAAACTAACAGCTATCCTTTCTCCGCTGCGGTTTGGACATACTGCTTGATCATTTTGCAAGGGTCTGCAGATGAAAGGTACGAGTTTCACGCTATTCTAATTTCGGAAAGTTCCATTTGATGGAAATAGCAAGCCTCTGTATTGGGTTAGCGCATACCGCAGTATTGACCCGCCTGAATCGCATGTATTCTCTCCCGCGGTTTCCTGTCTCTTAGGAATGCGTTACAACCGCTGGTGCTTCGCCATGCGTCACGCGCCAACTTTCTTATGTTTCTTATCTTTGCTGCTTCAATGTGCGACACAAATGATCTAGGAGTAAATCAAAGGGGCGAAGTGCGCCGTGGGTTAGACTTGCGCGGTATAGATTTACATTCCCACTGCTCCCGAAAGAACTCCTTGCGATCATTTTTAACTTAGCCTGACCCCGTCTGAAAAGTTTTTGCTCTGTTGTGTAACAGACCTCACAAAGTTGACCTGATCTCAGTCCGGGAACCACCCATACCTGGCTTGAAGTATGAAATCCTCCCACAGTCATCCTTCGATGCCATTCGCGGTTAAACTTTGGATCAGTCAATACAATATTGTTGTGGATCACACGATCCGATGCTCTCTACCTCGCGAACTACCAGCGTCATGGCGTCTGAATACATACAAGCAACGATTGACTATGAGTTCGCGAACATTGGATTTCTTAGCTTAGCTCTTAAGGCAGCCCATCGGAGCAAAGAAGAAGAAGGGATATCCGATGACGGTAACAGGGGGTTAGCAAAGATTGGGCTGTGTGCCGTCGATATTGTGGAGACTCATAATGCTATTATTGAGGAGAACGGCACTAGAAGTAGGTTTCTCTACCTATGCCTTTGTCTTGGCTGATTGCTTAGTCCAGCAGGGGATGCGAATAAACATGAGCATTGGTCCACAAGCAAAAAAGGGCGAGCCGCAGCCTGTAGCATCTTAGGAATAACTCCCTATATTGTCCAAAGCAGTCGACAGCAACACCAAAAGCCATCCTCGACGGTGCTGGACAACGCATTGAGTGCCATCATTGGCGCCGTCTGGCGCGATTTAGAAGAGAGGAACGAGAGTGTCTCGAATACTCGAATCAAAATATGCTCGATTTTGCGTCGAATCGATCAAATCATTGCAGATACGACGGACGGTTCCCTGTTGGCGGCTGGCGAGACGAATTCCCCGGTGTCAGAAGAAGATGGCGGCATCCAATGCGCTATGCCCAATGAAACGCTGGACGTCTTCACACCGAACGAGATTTCTGATCAAAACATCAATCCTTTGGATGCTTTTGTATTCCAGTGGCCCAATCAACCCCAATCTGCTACGCTTGAAGGAATGAGCCTAGATCCTATGGTCTGGGACGGTGCGGGATCAGAATTCGATCATGCTCTGAATGATGAACTTCGAAGTAGGTGATATACTCGCGAAGATTTTCGGTGTTACTAATGCTCTCGAAAGCTCAATGGCAGATTACGGCCAATTTGGACCATGAAATAAGTATGACTATAGATCCTTTCAACCAGATCGAATACTCACATGAATGTATTCAATTTGGTGGTGAGCAGATATTCGATGCCCATCGACCGTCTTCGTATACGGATGAAAGTACGAAGGCTAAATCATCGCCCGGGAAGAGGAAAAACTCCCAGAATCATGTCAAGAGACCGCTTGGTAGCTCGACGCACATCCGTCTTCTTGATGGGGAACTGATGAAGTTGAACAGCATTCCAGACCCATTTCGCAGCAATCTAGAAGATCTCCTGGACCATCCTCAGATTGCCGAATTAAGCACAGATCCATCACAGCGGATGCAGCTACGCTTGTTATATTTCTCTATTGGCAGTTGCCAATCGCTGATTGATTTCAAAGAACAACTCCACAATGCTAGAGGTAAATCTATTGATTTTTCTCAGCCCGCTGGATTGACCTTGTGCGCCTCGGAGAGACTTAAGGAGATTTTCCGTCTTGACAGTCAAGAAACTCTTTGCGTTCTTTCTCGGCGTTTCCACGTCGTCAAATTGCTTGAAAAAGAGCTGGACACACCCCACCAAAACGACGGGATGAATGTAGAAACTCCGGAGACCTTTGGCACGAGGCATAGAGTTCAAACAGGGAATCCTATCGTGAGGCAGGAGGCCGCATTGACAGACCGACTGTTGTGCAACTTTAGACCAGATTTGGAGAAAGGGACAAGGGAGTTCCAGACGTTTCGAAGAAAGATTTCGCGACTGCGAAGACTAGCGAAAACACTGCGAATATTGACCCAAACCTACGGATTTGGGGTCCTCGCACTGCTCCCATGTGGACCAACATACTCAGAACTATCTCTCACCGACAACATGTTAGTATTCGATCGTCTCCCCTCTACAGAGTACCTTTAACCCAGCCAGGTTGTTGACTATTCCTGAACAGAGATTCGGAAGCTTCTCAAATTTGCTGAACCAAAAACAGGGGTTGATTCTAAAGCAGCTTAGTGAAGCTCTTGAGCCAGCACTCATGGCGTTCATAGACGGGACTTTGTCATCTGTGGGCTTATTTCCTATTGAAAGTGTTGAAGCTAGTGTTATCGAGGGCTTGCCAAAAGGTTCGCCAGCGATCATCGAACATCTGATGGGACCGCGTTTTGTTCAGCCTTCTGGCATTTTCCACTAGAGGGGCATAACAGATACTTGCCAGCGACCTTTCGGCACAATTCACCCTTCGCAATTGCCCTGATCATAGCCTTAGCGAAGACTAATGGTTCATTCGTGAAGCAAAGTTGCTTTTTCCGAATATCGGCAATCGACTAGATTGGCTATTCACGGTGGGGCGAGGCGCTCTACCTAGTGTTTTTTCGCGGTGTAGAGATATCGTTATTGCCACTGAAAATGCGATTGAGTTTTGGCATGCTGGCGCCTCCGCTCGACCTTGTTGCACCCACCCTCTGCGTGTCCAAACCACTAGAATCATGCTGTAATCTTCATCTATTCTCAATGAATGCCTCCCAAGCACAGCATTTCCGATTGGTCCCAGTAAGCCGAATGAATAAATCGTAAACTCTGTTCTGCTCCATTCCACAATCCCTGCTAATGTCTGCACAAAAGTTTCTGCATCCTCACGTCGCGTCGTCCGCCACGCACGATGACATGTCATGTGGTATGCCTCGTTGACCCGGTAGTGCACCCAGAATCCGTGAAAAGGGCCTTCGGTAGTCACGGAGAACGCGACTATCGGTGCTTTGTCTTTGGCTGCTTGCTTCTCGAGTATCTCTTCTTATTGGGTACCGGTATAACGTGCCTGGGGCATTATCTGCGCAGCAACACATTCCTGGTCCCCAACGATATTAAGAGCACAGGCTCCGTGCTAGAAGTATCTGTAGTGCAGCTTGTAGCAGGGTTTGCAGAGAAACGCTTGCTGTGCCTCAGCCTGCTTTCTTCAACAGCTGCCTGGCTGAGGCGCCAGGCCGAAGGCTGCATGCCACCGCTAAGCACGACTCTGGCCGTGGTCTCTCACCCCACCACAACCCTGTTTGCAATCACATGATGGACCACGACAAAGCCGTTCTGCTAGGCAAGATAGACATCATCTACATAGTACATGTACTCATCCACCCAGGTAGCACGGAAATACAGTCTTGATTGGCGAGGCTGGAACAGCTGGGTAGGGTGGATGAGGACCAGGCGTGAGCGATACTCAAGAGCTGGTACAAGAAAAATACAGTAAGCTGAGGCAGTGAAATGATTGTTAAGAGCCATGCAGTTGACAGCGGAGCTACAGACACGTATCAATGTGGCTTCGATCTAAGATATTTGAATACGATAGGCTGCCTTAAGCCTTTTCAATCGTATAGGATACGAGAGCAAGTAGAAAATTCTCGAACTCAAGTATAGAATTGCAGGCTAATCTTCTATCTCGCTTATGAGGGATCAAGAAGGAACATAGTTTCATATTTCTCACACATGTTCCGCAACGCCCAAGAGAATCGGACGTGCTGAAAGTCGAAGTCGCCCACACTCCACGTTACAAACCAAAAGTCCCCAATCACTACGCTAGCATGGCAAGATTCTTCATGAATTTATCCATGTCCTTCGCCTTCTCATTTTCCTCTTTTTTTAAAAGCCTCTCCTGGCCAGTCGCAACGTTTTCGAAGGGATTTGTTCTCATCCATTGTGACCACTTCTTGATGACTTGGATGCATTCCTTCGGTGAAATCTCAAACCATTCCATATGCTCTTTCAAACACGCCCCACAATCCACCCGAATCCTACAGTAATCTAGCTCATTGTGGCAAAGAGCTTCAACACGGGGTGCATTCGGGACCTTCTCTACATTGTCCTTTGACAGTGGGTATAGGAGTTTTGTCTCCCGGTTGCATTCAAAAGCCCAATCTTTGTGCCTTTTTTCGAGCGTTTTGGTGTACCCGATCTTGACAACCCCTTCGTTACCCTCTACTTCGTACAAGTACACATAGCCCCCTATGTTGTCGGTTTTGGACAAGCTGCGTGTGACAAGCTTCTTCACCTGATCATAACATTCCTGAGGGTTTGGGATGTCGTCGAGCCTTGGCAGTTGTTTGAAAGGACTAGCGTCCAAGGCTGAGGGCCAAAACTTGGATGGACTATGATAGAACTCGGGCGACAACGAGCGCGTGTTCCTGGGAGTCGGCAGCTGTCCATTGCGCCAGACAGTCTCTTTGGTGATATCAGTACTTTCGGACACAACTTCGCTATCAGCGGCTTCAGCATCAGCCTCAACCGAGGACACAAGTAGATTGGCGTCTCGAACAAGTTCGGTTTTGGACTTCTTAAGGATGTCGATGATGCTTGATTTCCACGTGCTGATCATTTTGTATCCTTGCTTGTCGATGTGAGAAGGGCAATACATATTCACCTCAAGTACCCTCAAGTATCCGTCAAGGAGCTCTGCATCCTCATAAACGTCTGGCTGTAAGATTTCGTCGACGGTTTTGCGGCAATTTTGAACCCTTTGGCCGCCAATATTTCGACGGCAGCGCTCTTTCTTCTGATTTATCCCTATGCATCGTTGCTCTAGCCGACGAAACACCTTTTTGATTTGTGATCTAATGGCGACAGTGGAGCTGGCAGAGCCTTGTGGAAAGACTTTAGCCCAGAGCTCGAGCCGATCTTCCTTAGCATATCCATGATCATGATACCGACAATGTACAAGCATAATTAAACCCTCTAGATCATCGCCGAAACCTTCGCTTGATTGCGAAAGAGTCAACATTTGGTTGACTTGGGAGCGGATCTTGACTTGTCGCTTTTCAGATATTCGTACTTGACAGGGCTCCCCATTTGGTTTACAGCCACCACAGCGCCACTCATCGAGTTTTAATCGTGTTCTGAGAGTTTGGCTATCGAGAACCTCGGCCTCTGTCCGATCATGGTCTTTCATGGAGGACGCGGAAAGCACGGCGGAGGCGACTAAGGTGGCGACATCGGACAGTTCGTGGCTATCGCCGTTTTTATGGGCACCAGACAATATTTCTGCTTGGAGCTTTTCGCTTGAACGCTCAGACTGAGCCAGTGGAGTTACCAACGCTGAGCTTCTGAACGCGTTGCTGCGTGGGACCACTGGCTTTTGCGCGTTATCTGGATTTGAAGACATGAGAAGTAAGAGATCGTACCCTTGATGGATTCAACCGGGCCTTCGTCCCGTTATAGAAGATACACTAGGCGTTAGAAAAGAGAATGCTCCTAAGTGCATCTGGAGAAATGCGGGGTAGCCTATTCACTGTTGCCTAAATGTGTTGGTGTTATAGTTGTTCCGATATTCTGCCGCTCACCAATTAGGTTAAGCGCCAAGTCAAAGCATATCGTCGCGTGTACTAGGTAGGTACTGTTTGATGCAGTATAATCTTATCCTCCATGCCGATTGTCATCATTTCTGTAGCCTCTTCCCACTTTCTGCTATTAACTCTCCATCTACATCCAGGGTAAAGCTATCAAGACACAGTTTCCTGGGGTTGGTGTGTCGTGCGCAAAGGCGAAGCATGAATACGATCACGTGGTGCGTGCGGGGCTGTTGCTTGAGCCAAGGTGTTAAAAGGATGGTGGTTTGGCATTATGACTTTTAGGTAACTAGGTAGTACCGCCACAGGGCAGACATATGATACCTCCAAATACCCTATCCTAGCTAACAATATGCAGCCACTGGAGCCACTGGAGTCAGGGTAAAGTGCAATCATGCTTGAGATGTGTCAGATGCAGTGCGCGCACCAATCTTTCGAAGTGCTTACACGTTCGGTCTCAACTTTGGCACAAGCCATGCTCAGACATCCAACTTAGTGTGTGCTTACGCAAAGCCGAGCAGCTTCTGACGTCCCGTGATAAAATCATGGACATGCTTTTGAACCCTCTCGAATCTCACAAAGTCGCAGCTCTCGGATTCGAGATGATTGAAAAGCGATGCTAAGCGTTCGAATTGGCGGTTGCAGCTGCGGTTCGGACAATGATACAGTTTCTCGCTATGGATCGGTGAGCTCAGGTGTTGGTTTAGTGCCTTGATATCATCGTATTCTCGGTGACAAAGGTAGCATTCGAAGCTGGAGCCATTCCACGTCGCATTTGTTGCAATATTCTGTACATCCGAGTCGGGGTATGTAAGCAGCTGATTTGTCACTATGCGAGTGGGATCGCGCTGACTGATAGCCTGAAAGATGGTACGGTGGTTGACGGTTTTGGCTCGTGGGCATGAGCTAGACTCAAGGTGGTGAGAAAGGCCGCTGGCTGAGGTCCGAGCTGCTTTGCAGAAAGGGCACACGACGTTCTTGCCACGGTGGATGCTCGAATTCAGGTGCTTACGATGGTCAGCAACACTTAGTCTAGGAAGAATGTACGTGCCAATGCTGCGACGTACGAGAAGAGCCTACCATCTTCAGAGCATTCTCGTCCTGGAACTCTCTACTGCAATCGCGACAAAGGTGTTGCTTGTAGTGTCCAACAGCGTTCATGTGCTGATCGGCGGATATTTGGGTGTAGAATCTTCTGTTGCAGGTTTCGCACTCAATTTGAGGCTCGCGGTGTCCCGTATCGTCCATGTGCTGGTCTGCTGATTGTTGTGTAGAGAATTCTCGATCACATGTATCGCATTCGTAGCGTGGACCCCAATGATCAAGTGCGTTCATGTGCTGGTCCGCTGATTGTTGTGTAGAGAATTCTCGATCACATGTATCGCATTCGTAGCGTGGACCCCAATGATCAAGTGCATTCATGTGCTGTGTGGCGGCTTGCTGGCTGCCAAACTCACGATCGCATGTCTCGCAATCATACTCGTAGTACATGTCGAATTGGCCGATTCAGGCGTATGCCGAAGTAGAGAGGGCTGTAGCGTGGTTGGCAGCAATGCGGTAGGCCTAGGTCGGCTCGACACAGTTGAACGAAGAAGCGCTTCTTTGAGACGGAGAAGTCAGCTCAAGAAAAAGTAACTTCACGGGGCTGGGAAAAGGCGGGCCGGCACGTCGTTGCCTAATAACCGTGCCACAACAGGCGGGGCTGCCCATCTCATACTTCGCAGACAGCACGCATTCCCGCGCTCACAATGTACCTTGGGTCAACAAGTGCACGCAGTCGCCTAATTGGACACTTCACCACTGTGGCAGCCAATCACCAGCTGCGCGCCTGATAAGTGCAGCTATGTATGCGCGTGGCGTCGCTAAAGTATTTGTAGCTGCAGATTGCAGATACCTGCGTCAAGAGATTGAACGTGGTGGACAATCATTCGAACGATTGTGGACAGGGAGTATAAAAGTGCAATACGCAACCTGCCTGTGCATCAAAGACCCCTTCGAGGCGAAGTAACGGCAGGGTGAACCAGCAGCACCGAGCAAGCGTTTACGCAAACGAACGCCACCACCATTCCATCCCGCGGCATCCCCTTCATCCTCCATGCTAACATCCAGTCACAGCACTCGAAGCACAATCGGTACGGCTTGGCCTTCCCCTCACTAGCGTTATAAGGCCTATGGCCCCCTCTTCATGAGATTCACGTCCCTGACGCGTGAGGTATGCAACAAGACACGGAGAAATGAGATGCAAGAAATGCGACTTACTGATGCGAATTTATCCAGCATTTCGCGAAATAATCCCCGATACCAAGTTGAGAACCCCGAGATTACCTCTAGTCGCTCGATGGACACAAGTCGTGGAGGTCTAAGCAGCGCGGCAATGCTGTCTCACCATGTTGCATTAACTTTGAACGTAACCTGAGAGACGTTACTCGATGGCCTCACGCCATGCTTGTCCGCCAAGCTTCACTGGGCGGGGAAGCTGTGCATCGTCACGGCTAAGCCAGAAGTATTAACCGATGTTGCGCCGCATGGGTGAACTTGATGCTCAATACGATCACAACATGCCTGCCCCGCGCTCTAACTCATATCCACCCAATTCAGCCTTACAAGATGTCATGATGCGCGATCGTGATGTCGCCTGGAAGTTGTGCTGCAACAGAAAGGGGTTGATTGCCCACATCTCGCACCAACATGGCCAGCCACGCTCGCTGCCCAAGCGGCATCGTCGTGCACGGGCGATTTTGGCGTGCGGGGGTCGGATTACGTAATCAGAGTGCCGGAACAAAACGACGTACCCCGGCCTCGATAGATACAGCAAAAGGACACAAAAAGACTTTTATTCAAAGAGCAGAAGGCAGTATTATTATACATAGAAGGTACCCGACAGGTTGGAGTTAAGCAGCCATTAATCATAGACTGTCATTCGGCAGCGATCCGGCAACTGGCGGTTGAGGCATATACTCACATGCATCGTGTTGATACGTGACTAAACAAGCACACATTTGTGGATAAGTAGAAGAGTAACCAAGGGTAGTAGTCATAACTGATAAATACAAACATAAACAAAGGAAAAATGAGAGTAAGCCACCACACGCCAAACGCACATGATAACAGACAGACACAGGAAACCTCACTGCCATCTCCAATTTGTTCGTACAGCCCGATTATCTGCTGGTTGTTAACACACCTGTTCCGGTGAAGGGGATCAAGAAGTACTCCGGGTCATCTGCTGGCAGACATGAGGGGGAAGGGTAACTTACGCCTTGTGTACGGGATCAAACGGATCGAGGGGATCAAGAGGATCAGCCATGACGAATTCAAGCCTGAAATCCATTTTCCGCTGATTTTCCTTATATATCACGAGAGTTCGCTCGTTCCTAAAAGTGCGAGCTCCCGCTGGAGTCAGATCGTCCAACCTCTCGAGTGACTTCAAGAAGGCCTTGCAATCATCGTCGAATCTTTCAGGGGTCATGCGGAACCATTCCGGAGGCTTCTCCTCGTACTCGGACCATCTCATGAATATCGTGGTAATACCTAAGCCTGAGATATCCGTGCGAGCAAAAGCCTTCCACATCCTCGGGCCATGGTTAACATTTGGATCTTCTGGGTGGTTGATAATGCGATGTGATGTATTTTTCAGTCCATCAAGCTGTACTTTTATTATTTGCAAAAGTGTTGCTTGACCAAGAAGTCCCAAGTCTTGTTTTATGTTTCGTGCCGGTGGGGCTGGGGCAGCCATGAAGGTGGACCGTTGTCGAGCCGCGAGTGCGAACTATGCAGTTGGATGTACAGTGAATCGACTCTAAAATAATCGCAAGTCTAAAGGCTTGATCGGTCAATCGAAATGGTCTACGTCAACGTTATTGGCGTGAACGTACCTCGCAGAGATTTGTATTCAGTTGCCAATGACAGATTTGTAGAATGGTTTGTAGTGATGGTGAAGGATGGAGAGGCATACCGACGCAAGAACTCATTTTTATACATGCGCGACAATGAGTCGCAGCGTTGACGACTCTTGACTGTATCATGCGCAAAGCTCACGAAGCGGTCTTTACTGCGCATGAGTCGACCTTTCCAGAGGCGTTGTAGTCATAAGTAGCTTTAAGAGCGTGATAGAAATGCTCCGCGCTTTAGCGATACCGGTGCAGTCATTGTTGCTGCGTGAATACCACGTTTGTGACCGCACATACTTGACAGCGCGAAGACCACCTAGAGTAATACTCACAGGAACATGCATACAGTGTAAATGCAAACGCCAATCAATGACTGTGGATTTGAGAAGAGACATTGACCATGACTTGCCACTGATGATTCACAGTAGCTGTGGGAATGAGTCCGGTTCCTACCCGCAACTCGCGAGCGCCTCTTGTCTCTTCCCTTTTCCATCAGCGCGCCATGGTGATACTCCATGTTTCCCCGCAGGTTGTCATTTCGCCCAAACAAAGGCTTCTTGACAGACTCAGATCGTTGAGGGTATTGCAGCGCGGCAAAGTTTTCTGAATGACGTGGTTATCCGCAAGGTGTCGCTCGCTCTTCACCGTTGACTCACATCGTGATGCGTTGGGCCCATCTGGAAGTTGGGGTTGGGCTCAGATCACAGTTGTACAAAATTCTCCGATAGATCACGGTAACACTGACTACGGGAAGAGTAATGAAGAAAGGTGCCGAGGTGCCGAGGTGATTTAGCTCCCAAGTTTGGGTTGTCTGGTATTTAACTGATCGTGCTGTGTAGTACAAACCACTTATACCTAGAGTATGTATTAATTTCCATAAATGTTTTTTTATCCTTGGTATCTATTATAATCTGGTTATGCCTCTATACTATATATACTGTGTAAATAGCTTCACTCTCTAAGCCTCAGACCTCATATTGATATTGGGCCTCAGAAGCTCGTTCTATCTGCCGTAATTGTTGGTTTATGTCACTACTGTATGTGATTCTAAGCGATACCCTGCTGCTGGGGCGAAAGTGCCTGATCTAGCTAGTCTTGTTCGAATAGGGAAAGGTAAGCACTAGGCAACACTTGGCGACTAACTTCCTATACATACAAAGTTACCCTGAGGACACCCTTCGTACGTTCACATGTCCTGCATCATGTATATCTGCGACGTTGAAGGAATACTGATAGCTAAAGATAGGGCCGCCGAAGAGCAGCCACGCCAAGCTGCAAATCAACCCAACCGCCGCGTGTTGCCTCACGCTGATCCGATCCCTCAGCAACAAAGCTTGTTACTAAAAGTCCTACCGCTGGACTGTCGCCTTCTCATTTGGGAGCACGTCCTTCAGCCACCACAAATAAGGATAGAACGCTGGCGGCCCCCTAACAGACTAACGTATTCAATTTCGGAAGAGGTGGACGCGGACTGCTTTCCGTACCGGATAACCACAGCCGGGAGAGAGAAAACTGAAAAGCCACTCAATCTGCTGCTATGCTGTCGTCAGTTGTATGTGTACCTGCAAGCTGCACGCCGAGGTTCCTGAACTGATGCTAATGCTCGTCCTAGGTATTCCGAAGGACTATCACTACTCTACTCAACCACATTTGTATTCGAGTTTCCACGCGATCTCTATGATTTCCAGTTGTGTGCATCACCAGAAGGCCTATCGAGCGTTAAGAGGTTGGTCATTGCATTAGGACAGACAGATTGGCCCGGCAGTGGTCCTTTCTTCTCTCACAACACAAGACACCCCAACGGCTCGCTGGAAGAATGGAGAAATGCGCTCAACGGATTGAAGTCTATGAGATGTGTGCAAGAGCTAGGATTGTACCTGGGACACCGCCATGGTCAAGGGCCTGAGTTAGAGCGGCGGCCGTGGAAAAAGCATAGGGGTGATCAGATGGTCGAGCAGAGGCACAGCGATCTTTTTGAACTGTTCGGGATGGTGGATGTGTCTAGATTCACCATTTACCTGACGTGGATGCCTCAGGATATTCTTTTCCAGCGACAGCAGTGGCCGTTCCGGATCGAACTACAGACGAAGGATCAGATGATGCATGCGATAGATAATGATCTACCAGTGAAGACAGAGCCCGATTTGTACGATTGGTAGAGGAACCTTTGGCATTGGTCTTGGGCAAGGACAACTCGCAATGATGGCAAGACAATGAATTCAGAAGGGCAGCGCTATTACAATGCACCCAGGAGCAGATGTGGCTACAACCGTCCATGCCCCAGTTTAGCAGACACAAGGGTAGATAATTGTGCTCGATCCGGGCGTACATACTGGCAAGTATGAAGCAAGCAAGTTCTGAAAACATTTGTACATTAGACACAGTGACGGTTGGCGCAACTCGGCAATGTACCGCCTACTAGCGCCAGACACTTCTACTCTCCTCTTTCCGATTGTAGCCTGAAGAAATTGTCCAGCTGATGAGGTGCGAAGGCAGGCCAAAACCTTTGCGCGTCTAGCACATGTGTACCAAAGCCGCTACAATAGTCGAAGGTCGATGCACCAGATTCGAGCTTAGTCCCCAAACGTTGGGTCATGCATCGCCCAGCATCGGCGCTTTCATTCTCTGTCTTGGGGTTCGAAAAGAAGAATTACGAAGTTTGAGAAGACACTGCCACGCTTTACCTACCCTGGATAGATAGTTACTAGCGCAGCACTTTACATGCATCAGTTATGGTCATCGTTACCATAAGTTATCACTGAGTACGAGCGGGTCGTTCTGCGCCAAAAACTAAGATTCATATTGCTAAACGAGCGTGACATGTAGATGACAGGTTCAGGCGGTAAAGACAGGATTGAATAAAAGCAAAGCATGCCCAAACTCCAGAAAATCCAAGGGAAACCAATTGACCAAAAGAGCGACATCTTACACGCTGTAAAGGCCGAGGATAGAGGATGAGTTCTGACACCTAAAAACCAGGCAACGTTGTCAATGCTCCCGCCAAGTGATAAGTAGCAGAAAGTGACTCAGACGTCAATGAGAAGTACTCATGGTCGATGTGCGCGTTCCGTAAGGGATGTGTTCGACAGTCTGCTGAAAGTTAGTACCATTGCAACTTCTCTTGAGAATTACTTACTATCACTCATGGACAAAGCATTTTGCGGAAGTGATCCTCTCTTCACTAGGGCATGTAGTCATCGAACAATGGGTGCAGTCCAAAATCGGGCCATAGCCTAAGGATAGCAAACCTATGTGCAGCGTATTCGCTATGAGGACGCAGAAGCGAGATGTGGGCATCGGGTTCTACGGCGAGGCTCATTGCAACCCAATCATTTAGAGGCTCTCTTCTCCAAAGCTCCATATACCAACTTCTACCAAATAACTTCCTCAATTCTTGAAATCCTTGTTCGCTGTTGAAAATATGCTCGGCTTGGATATGGTCTTCGAAAGCACCTAGATCTTGCGTCCAAGCATCGCACACCGGACAGATAAGGCTCAAAGTGACGGGGTGATAACCTGCGTGCACCATGGAATCATAGTTGGCATTGCGCTCATTTAGATCATGTTCTTTTAGGTGCACATGCAGGTTGGGTGCAGGAAGCTTTTTCTCGCGGTGCGGGCATGAAGAGATCGGACAGCTTCGCAAATCGTATGTACTGCGATAAGCTTTCACAACAATCAATTCCCTTTGCACTTCGTCGTCATGCTGCCCCGTATGGCGCCTGAGAAGCATGGAAGGCACACGCATGCTGCACAGCGAAACCGGACAGATGGCTTGCTCTTCATCTACGTGGGTCTTTCTAAGATGAAGTAGCAGCTTATCGTACCTGCGGAAAAAGCGATCACAAAAGTCCAGAGGGCACTTTCCCTTTGGAACATGCTTTGTCATATGACGCTGAAGATCATACTTCCGGTTGAAAGTGCCACGATAGTTGCAACCCGGGTAGTCACACTTGATGCCAGTGTCGGGTTTTGGACAGCTGAAGGAATCAGCATACTGTCAGGGACTTGAGAGAGGGCTCTATACTTGCGCTTGTTTGCGACAATGGAATTGTCCTCCAGTACCACAGAACCACTTTTGAAGACAAAGCGTGAAGAAGAATGGAGATTTGAGTATGGCAATCGATCTACCACTTTCGATGATCCCTTGATATCGGTAATGTCAGGCATAACATGACTATGAAGTCCGGTGTCGATCCTGGCTCGGGGGGATGGAATAACCCCCAACGGCGCCAACGGCGGTGCACCAATGAACCTCCGTCCACTATTGCCCTCCGTTAGCCCCTGTCTTTTTTTTTACTCACCGGTCGTCGCGTGCGACCTGACGGGCGTCTAATTCCGATGCGTTGGCTCCACTGGGGTATAGCTGGCAGGATCGGTCGATCCATTCGTTCTCGTCGAAACCGAGCTGAGCCGTAAGCGATAGTGATTGGTCCATAGTGCAGGCTTCGAGAAGGGCAACTGCAGGCAGCTGAGCGAGGGCAAATGGTCGGTGCGTTGACGCAAGGCTGAGTTTGCCAAGGATGGTCGTAGGCGGGTTGTGATTGGGTGAAAGAGGTGCGAAAGGGCTCCAAAAGTGAGCGGGGAGTAACGTGTTCTTATGCCTGGAGGAGAGGAAGGTGCTAATGAAGCGGCTGAGGGAGCACAGCGTCACTGTGCAAGGGCTGCTTGCCCCTTCTACACGAGCCGCATGTATAGTAGATTACTGGGAAGCTCTGATGCATGTTCCTTTTGCATTATGATTATGGCTGTATTGAATCCCTGTGAGAGGTTTGTCGAGTCTCGCAAGTGAGTCGTGCCCTCGACCTCTCTTGAGCGTGTTTTACACGTTGGCTAGCAACGATACCTTGTTTGGCATATTTGTACAACAACGCCGACGTCTTCATGGCAAGGTCACCTCCTTGGCTGAAATACGTTAGTGACTAACCCCGAAATAAACGTTCTGTGGAGATACATCAACTTTCCACTACCGTGGTGCTGGGACCATCCACCATGTCTTACAAGATGTTGGTTGAAAGTATACCCCATATTTCACGATCAGGCTCCCCCTCCCAAATAAGCTCGAGCCCCAGTAAGTTTGATCCCGATGGAAGACCGCGCGATCAACTTCCCCGACTATATGAACACGTGAATCTGTTTCCAGATCGACAGGCACTCCACCGATCGGATCAAGTCTCCCCTCTCGTCTGCGCTCATTGCCGCCATGCCAGCCCACCACGCCAGAAGCAGGAGCGCGGCTGCCGGTTCCGAACCGGTACCCTCCCAGATGATGGTCCTTGATAATTCGGCAAACAGCACCACAACCGTCCTGACTAAATCCGCAACAACCATCTTTACCAACCCATTACCAACCCTCCTCCCCCGCTCAGCAACCACAATCTTCACTGCTCCCGCACATGTCGTCGCCGCCGCCCCCAAAGCGCTCCTATCGACACTCTTGGACGGGCTCAAGCATGCTGCTAAGGCGGTCGTTGGGCGGCGCAAGGAGATTGATACGACAGGAACGAGCCAGAGCCTGGAGGACGCCGAGGAAGAGTGCGATGAGGACATCGACGAGTGGGAGGAGGTGGATGGAGAGGAAGTGAGGCACGAGATGCGGAGGGTTCGGTTGATGCTGAGGCAGCAGCGGAAGCACAACATGATGGTAGAAAACAGAGGGGAGAATAAACAGGAGAGTAAGGGACGTGGTAAGTGGCGATTTGCGGCTAATGTCTGCGCATGCTGACGGAGGTTAGATTCTGGGACGCACATTTATAGGCGTCGGAGGCGGGTTAGGCATTGGGATAGTGAGTCTGAAGAGGAGGGTGAGGTGATTGAGATTATCTGAGTGGGTCAGCAGGTCGTGGAAGGTGGAGATGATTTTAGGTATAGTGGTTGTTCGTCTTTGGAGATGATTGCCTGCCCAAAACTCTGATTGACGTCTGGGCATGTGCTCTTCTATCAATATCACCCATCAATCCCACGACGTTGTCCCCGATCCACATCTTGTGTCCTTGTAGAAATCGTGAGAGCTTCTGCGCTCGTACATATTCCTAGAACGAGGCCACATGGCAGAGGTATCCGCTTCTGTAGTTCCCAAGTCCTAATCCACATCATGGCGAAGTCGCAACCGCGACCACTTTTGCTTGCATTCCTGTACGGCTGGTGTTTCGCATCCTTCATTTCTTTCCCTTCTTTTTCTTCTTGCCGCCACCTCCCGCTTTCGGTTCCGCTGGTACCCCACCCATCTTCACATCCTCCTCGACCTTCGGCGTGGAAATGCCCGCCCCATCAGTTGGCGCACTCGAATCCTCCATCGTCTCCGGCAGCGCAGCCTGATGTCTCCCTAACCGTCCTAAGCTACCAACTAATCTACCGACCTCCGCCGCCTTCGTCGTCTGGTACTGCAAGCATGTCCCCGATACGGGATCGTATGTCTTGAGTACGAATGTTGCTTTTGGTTCTAATGCGCTGTCCGCGGGGGGCGCGTCTGATGTGGGCCGTGAAGGGTCGGCAGGTCGCGCGGCGCGCTTCTCGAGGTATTTTTGGTGCTTCTTGATCTTCCGCGCGTTCGGTTTTAGGACGGTGTATTTGGAGGTTATGTGTGTCTGCGACTAGTTTAGAGGAAGGTTGGCAAGTGGCATTGGGATTGAATCGTACTGTGGTGGGCGCCGCTTTGAGCAGTAATGATGACTGCTCGTACCATTCCGCGCTTGTCTCGAGGTATGGCATCTTGAAAGCACAGCTGGGGTATCTCCTCCAATGTAGCTGGCGGTGGTTGTTGGAACGATGTGGAGTAACTTTTGGCGGGGTTCGGCGCTCGGAGAAATGTTGGGCCGCGCAGTAAAGCATCCCGCCCTACAGCAGCCCTTTCTCAGTCCATTCAAATGATCGAACATTCGAGCAAAGTAACAACTTTCTACTTAAAACTTGAGTAGCTGTTTGCTCGGCGAGTTCCTAATCGCTGCAAAGCTCAAAGTGGCTGTTTGATACCACCTGATGCACGATTTTACCAACAGCCAGGAATCCAGAAATCGACACGCGAGCGCCCTCGAGCTTCCCTTGTTCTGACTCAGCGCCCTGAATATCGTTATAATAAAGATCCAGGACCGCTACCCATTCAAATTGAGCGGCTTCTCGACAGCAGGGCCTCGGAAATCCTTTTAATTACTGCGTCAATTCTGCCACCATCCTGGGGTTGTACAGAACGCTCTGAGTAACATGACTGACTCGCTAGCTTCCAGTGTCCAGGCCCTGGATCTGGATGTACCCGATGTCGACACATTGATCGAACGATGCAAGACCCTGCATGAAGAAGTCGAACAGTACGTAGCAGCTGTAGATGCCAGCCAAAAGCAAGCCAAAATACCCTACCAAGTGGAATACCGCACCCTGCGGAGCGATTTTAAAAACGAGCTCGGCTTCCTGCAAAAGCTGAAGAGCGCAAACCATCCTCCGGAAAAGGCTCGGCATTACGCCGTATCCTCCAATCTATTGTACTATGAGGCGCTCTGGGCAGCAGCAAAACGCTCTTCTGGTTTACTTGCATTTCGGAAATACTTTTATTGGAATCGTCAAAGAGGACAAGTGAAGAATGGGATCAGCTTCTCCAAAGGCAGCGGGGTCAAGGGGAAGACGTCTGCGCTTGTCGACATTGTGGCCGCTGATGGCATGGAATGGATACGAGTGTCTACCACCTCGGAGAAGCGACTATTGTTCGATCTTGCCAAGCTGGGCTGGCAGAACGACTCAGATTCGGAGATGGAGGATGACGCTCCGACCAATTGGGAAGACGAAGACGATGATGACCAAGTCGAGATTGTCAAGAGCGCTCGCGAACTTGCTCGCGCAGCTCGAGCGAATCCGATGCGTGGCCACGCACCAAAAGTACGGTATGTACTGACGCGACTTGCATCTGGGAGACTCAAAGAAGTGGACATGATTTTGGATAGAATGCGTGCGGTCGGTATCACAGTGCAGTGCGCGAACGAGATACCAGAGACCCCGTCGGTCGAAGAGGCAATTCCAAACCTGCTGGTGGACCGATCAAGGACGCTTTCAAACACACTCAACATCGACTGCACCATCCTTCTAGCACTGATATCAGATATCTCACACGGCGAATGCGAGATACTAGACTGGTATCCCGGCGAAGTACGCGCTCAAATCCTCGAAGAGCGAAAAGAGAAACTCCTCCCAACGCACCTCTACCCAGCCATCTCCTCCCACCCTATGGTTACCACCCAAGAAGCCGCCGACCAGATGAACCTCATCGTCGACACGCTCGCCACCGACGCCGAGAAACGCCGCGCAAACCTTCTGCTGGCGCAACGAGACCGTCACGGCTTCTCGTCCGCCGACCTCTTGAAAGAGTGGCAGGAGTTATCAAACCACGCATCCCCGCCAAACTTCCAGCTGCCTATTCGAGTCGCCCCTGCCGCCATATCTTCCCGTGTCGACGCGCTTCCTGCCGCCGCGAAGAAAATGGCCTCCGAGCTGGGTCCGCTGAACACGGCGATCTTCTTCTACGGGTGGGCGGAGGGGCTGACGACATTGAGCAGCAATCGCGCAAGGGCAAAGCAGATTGAGCGGTTTATCAATGAGGTGGGACTGAAGGATGGAGAGGCGGGGCCGCATGTTTGGCTGTGTGGGGAGAGTAGGAGTTTGATTGCGAAGTGTGGGAGGAGGCGATAGATCTTTGTAGATGCATCATAGTCGTGTAGACATATAGAAGGGCGCAGTAGGTGTAGCTATAGAGGTTCGTATGGATATACCATACGTGCATGTAGACATGTATAATCTCACTGTGGCACAGCGCATTTATAGGAGATCAGCTTCCGTAACAATGAAATAGATCTCGAGATGCATGCGCATTGAGTTCTATGTCGGAACTTGATCACTCCACACACGTTCATTCAAGTAGTATCGTGAGCAGCAGTGAGTATGGCCCGGTGTAGCTTCAAGCGCGATTGAGGTCGGATCTCGACTGTTGATCCTACCGTGGGACGGGCTACTACATGCGTTCAAAAACCTTACTTCATGCGTGTCGCTGACGTTTGCATTTACGCAAGAGCTAAGGCAGCTATTCGGACCGTGCAGCCTCCGGTCAGACAAGTGGAGGCGATGGCGCTCTCCAAACCGGTTCTCCAAAGTGGAGCATGTAGTAGTAAAAAGTTTGCTCCACTGCAAACATGCACGCCGGACTATCAGATCGCGGTGCAGTCGATCAGGGTTTCCATAGTCAGATTTAGTCGCGTTTCCATGCGCATCGCGTGTCGCGTCCAGTCCTGTCTGTTTACAGAGATGACTACCCTTGAATGAGTGCTGTTGTTGTTGAGACGCTTTAGACGCAACTGATGCCTTGCTTATGCACGTATGGGGAGCCGCGAGCAGACTGCCGCCTTTACGCGAGTTGCGCAACCATTTTCCTTGCTGGATGCGAGCTCTGAAGGATCTGATAGGCCGCTGTGGGATCGGTCGATTATGTGTGAAACAGGCGTACTCGTGATCCGGCGTTGGTGTTGTGCGGCTGTCACCGTGGCAACGCGACTCCCAAAATAAACGGCTGATACCGTACCGCTCGCTATCACCACCCCAAGCCATCGCCAACATTGCATCACACTCGGTGTCCGCACAAACCCTCAATCTCAACTTCTTCACTTCGCGCGACTCGACGTGCGCGGCTCCGCTCTTTTGCTTTGGTCGAAGGATCGCGCCTGCCACGACAACACGCATTTACATTCCTCGGTTCTGCAGCTCCCCCACCTGCACGCAGATCATTCGTGCATGCGCCTTGACAGTCGACGATACTAGCCGGGAGGCTCACCAGTCGCAATGGACACGAGCTACCTGGCCCAGCAAGTCACCACCATCATCGGCCAGCTGCACGGCCTTTTCGACGAGATCGGTGTCGCCAGCCATGAGCGCGACTCGCGCGAGGCCGAGGTGAGCGCAGACACTCAGTGGTAGACACAACGTTGAGACTAACGCGCTGCAGCTCTTCTCGGCGCTCTCAGAAACTCTCCACAGTCAGCTTAAGCAGACGACAAACGAGAAGCATGAAATGACCGAGGAGGCCGAACGCCTAATTAGGACAATTCGCCAGATGGAGGCGTCGCTTGACGACAACAAGCCGAATCCGAACTACGAGAATGACGACGGCCTCGAGGTCACCTACCCATTGACGCGCTGCCTGAAGGAGCTGAAGGAGAAGTATGGCACCGTCAGCAGACTACACCGCGAGCGCTTCGAGCAAGTGCGCAGTAAGTCACCTCCTCTGCTTTGTATAGTTCTCTGTACTAACGCGCCACAGAACTTGCCGAAGCCCTCGATTCCTATGCATCACATCTAGATAGGGACTTCGTGCAAATCAAGCTCCCTCCCACCGCGCCAAACGCTGCCATCTCACCGTCTTTCGACATTTCACCATCCTACGTCGCTGCTCTCGATCGCGAATTCTCGCGCGTATACGAAGAGTACAACCGCCGCTTGAACACCGTCCAGGTGCTATGCCAGGAGATGATCCAACTATGGGCAGAGCTCGGCACGCCACAGGCACAGACAGACACCTCGGTCGTCAAATACCACCGCGAGGCTCCGGAGCAGCTTGGTCTGCACACCGAGGACATCGCTGAGCTCAAGGCGAAAAAGGAACGCTTGGTCGAGGAGAAGCGCGGACGCGAGCGACGGTTGGGACAGTTGCGTTCCACAATTGAAGATCTGTGGGATCGACTGAACGTCGACCAGGCAGAGCGCAAGCAGTTCCTGGCTAGCAACCGCGGCTGTGGTCTGCGAGCGATCAATGAGTTCGAAGACGAGCTTGCACGATTAAATGAGCTGAAGCGCCAGAACCTACACATCTTCGTCGAGGAAGCGCGAGTGAAGCTACAAGAGCTCTGGGACGCGCTATACTTCTCTGAAGACGAGATGCTTGACTTTACGCCTGCCTTCTCTGATGTCTGCACCGACGCCCTTCTTTCATCGCACGAAGCCGAGATCTCCCGCCTGGAAGTGCTCAAGGAACAACGACTGCCCATTCTCCGGAAGATTGACAGACATCGCGAGCTTATCAAGGAGCGCGAGGACCTGGCGCAATCAAGTCAAGATGCGTCTCGCCTCATGGCCAAGGGACAGAAAGGAGAACGGCGCGATCCCGGCAAATTGCTACGAGAAGAGAAGATGCGCAAACGAATCGCGAAGGAGCTGCCTAAGATTGAAGCCGAGCTGAAGGCGACGCTTGAGCAGTGGGAGGATGAGTACGGCCGGCCATTCTTGGTGCTTGGTGAGCGCTATCTAGACGAGCTGTACGCTTGTGCTCAGAAAGCTCCGCCACCACGATCGAAGACTCCCTCTGCAGCCCCCATGCCCATGAAAGGGCACGCAAAGTCGCAATCAGTCAGCTCAGTGAGTCGGCCGGCGACTGTCCGTGGTCCGCCTCCGAGTAGATCGAAGACACCTGCATCAAGTTTCAGTTCTAGCACAATGGGACGCAACCCCTTCGCAAGCTCGACTATGTCGGCAGCATCAGCGCAGAAGAGCCCCTCCAAGATCCCAGCCCGTGCTCCGTTGAAGACGATGCCACATGGTGGTAATTCACCAGAACGAAAGATGGCCCCTCCATCTCGCGAAGACCTCCGGGAGTCAACGATTCGGAAGATGCCTCCGCCTATGGCGCCTCCACCCCGAATGAAGGACTTGTTCGTGCCTCCAGACCCAGTAGCAACACCTATGAACCGGTTCGACTTCAACCGCGGCGAGCGAAGCGAGAGCGTCGTACGCCATGTTCCACCCGAAGATCCCTACGACGACCGCAGCTACCTTTCGCAAACCATGCGCTCCAACTACACGCCGCAATACGTCCCTCCCAGGCAAATATCCCAGACTTCGTCAACAGGGACTGGTGCTACCATGCAGTCTGGTTCCGAAAACTGGGAAACGTTCAGCGAGCAATCGGACGACCCACCCGAGCGCGACGTCGACCTCTACTACCACCGCCAGCAAATGGCTCGAAACAAGCGCTTCACGCCCGACGGTGGACACGCTTCGTCACCCCGCGGTGTAAACGGCAAGAAGATACGCGCCATCCGTCCGGTCGAGGGCGAATACATGGTCGAACAAGGCGGGCAGATGGTCCGCGCGATATCAGGCAGCGAATGCGGATGGACCGACGACGGCGATGCGTTCTAGGAGAACCGTTCCCCCTCCGGTACTATCCCGGATCTCCCCATCAGAGCCACCCCAGACGAGCACGGCGCATCCCCTCCGATCCCCGACCCCATTGCGTAACGACCTTGTCACGTTTGACGCTCCACCTCCTGGATAATGTCTCTTGTAGTCCTTCATTTGGATTCGATACGAACATGCATGTCCGAACGACGATCTTTCGACGAAGGCGTATGCATTCATGGCCGTGCTGGCTTGTCTCTTTCCGTTCTACTTCTCTTGTTGAGGTGCCTTTCGATGTAATTTTTTAAAGACTGGGCGGCCGTCTTCATTCGAGCTTGAGCAAAATCGTTCTCTTCGTAAAAGGCAGCAGGTCCTGCATGCTTCCTTTTTCCCTTTTATACATTGTTGAACTGCATCTTTCCTGGCCGGGCGTTTTTGGCGCGATTGGTGCGAAAAGGAAGCGATGGGTGTATTGGTGTGCTGTAGTGTGCTTGATGCATTGGGTGTGTGTGTATTAGTAGGAAGTGAAGGGGTGGTGAATGAGAGAGTTGTTAACACTTTGCCTGTTGGGAATGAATGTGATGGTGATACTACGAAGATGATTGTACTCCGCACTTACTCTACTAGGGGTATGATGCTGTAACGCGAGGAAGGCCTCGTCCGGGCTAGAGATTGCAGTGCACCCCCCGATACCGTGTCTGCCAGATCCCACTGCTCCGCCGCATGCTGCACGAAAGGTCTCGCCGGGGCTAGAGATTGCAGTGCACTGCGTGGAACATGTCACTTCGGGACAGGAGTTACGGTATCTAACTGAGTACTACACTACCTCCACACTGCCCGGTCCCATGCTTCACAAAAGCCTCTCCGTCGGGGCTAGAGATTGCAGTAAGGCCGCACCCAGCTCGATCGTGTACGTCTCAGTATGGTCTGTTATTCGTCGTTACCCACTGCGTACGATCGGCCGGATACTATCATGCTGCCGTGCTACACGTTCGAGCTCACTGGTGTACATCGTACTAATTACCCCCTATCCTATTGCTAAAGCGTCTACCGTTGCCATCGATGCACTGCCCTCGGTGACCGTTGTACAAGATACCTCCTGGCTGAACTGACGGGTCCAGTGGAGAGGACAAGTGTACTGTGTACAGCGACGTGAGGTTGGTTCGTTCGCCACGGAGAAGGGGCCGTCGGGGCTAGAGATTGCAGTGTTTTCATCTCATGTCTGCCAGTATAGTTGATAGGTTCAGCAAATGTTGCACTGTGTCTAGAAAGAATTAGGGAACGTGTTCACCACGAGAAGGGCTCGTCGGAGCTAAAGATTGCAGTGTTGTTGCGCAATCGGCAATCGGGGACTGATTACCTGCTGGAGCTGAGTCGTACGTGTGTCCGGCCGAGTCGTACCCTGAAAGCCGAGTCCTACACTGTATTCGTCAAGAGCCTACTGATATGTTCGCCACCAGGATCGTTCACTTGATTTGCTCGCCACATCGGAGAGGTCGTTGGGGCTAGGGATTGCAGTGTTTTCATCTCATCTTTCAAGTAGAAGTCGTTTGGTTAAGCAGATTGTTGCACTGTGTCTGGCAGGACGATGGTGGTTCGTTCGCCACATCGAAGGAAAGGTCTCGTCGGGGCTAAAGATTGCAGTGCTTTCATCTCATGTCAGACGCGGCAACTAGTTGGATTAATAGACTGCCACACGTTGTTCAGTAAGAGTTGGTTGATCTTTTTTCCCCAAAGGCCGCTCGTTTGAGCTAGAGATTGCAGTGTTTTCATCTCATGTCTGTGAAGTACGGCTGAATGATTCAGCAGATTCCGCGCCAGGATGAAATTACGGTGTGCCTCTGCGAAGTTCTTGGACATCTGGTGCTCTGCTCCTCGATGTGAAGATCAAACCGAAACCATAGTGGGAGCTGGGGCTATCATACAGCACGGCTATTTCTGACAACGCTCCGTCTCGAAGAGGGGCCTTCGCCAGCGAGAGACTCTGCTGGGTCAGATACAGCGATACCACCTTTCTACACCTACGTCATATCTTTAAAAAGGCATTAGATTCATAGGTGGTATCTTTTCGGACAACCTCACGTCCTGCCTCCTTGTCCGGGCTAAGGATTGCAGTGCATTTTTGTGTCGATCTTTGTTGCCAATACATCCCAGGGGCATCATCTGCTCAAAACGTCTCTTCATTGGGCCTCACATGGCCGTGCAAAGCGGCGCAGTGCCAGAATCTGGGTCGTCATACCACGTACAATAGGCAACAAAGATACACAAACGGTCACTCACGAAGCGCCACGTGAGCGCTAAAGATCTCTGTGTTCCCATTGCATGTCCCGTGGCAATGTGTGCACATTGATTGCGAAGTGGTCGTGCAGAAGAAGTCTTGATCGAGGCTGAAATCGCAGTGCAAAAACATGGGTTTGCGGGAAGCAGCTATCCGGGAGGTAACTACCCGCTACACGTGCCCAGCGAATGCCAATTATACTGAGTGTACGTGTGCGATTTCACTCGGCACTTATGCTGGGAGGACGATGATTGCTGGCACTGCCGCGTATGTAGTATACCTTGGTCAGAGTACTGGAGTCGCTGTTCAAGATGCTGATTCGTTGGGGCCTTGTAGTTCAGATGGTTGTTTACACAGCTAATCGCGTTAAGAATATTCGACATTATTTCCGTCGTCACTGCGTTGGACTTTTCAACCATAGTGGATTCATCTGCTGAGTTTTCTAGCACATAACTACTGGTGATCTTGAGCATCTCAAGGTATTCAAGTATGTGATTATCTAGGTTTCAGATCATAGCTACTTCGAGATTGTTATTCTTTAGCGATGTCGCAAACGTTCAAGGAGCAAATGCTACATCAGAAGAGTCGTGAGCAAGTGGTGATCAATCGTTTTCGATAGGTGGCAATGACATCCATCTTGGATCATTGCACTAAAAAAATGGAAAGTGTCGCGAAGAAACGTACAGCAATGACTCTGTTCATACACCGAAGCTCATTACCCAATCTTCGATTTTCTGCTTCTCACTCAACACGGCAGCGTCGTCTGGACTTAAGCTCGACGCCGCATTGATAGCAGCAACCGCGAACGAAGCCGTGATCCCCAGACCCTCCAACCTTGTGAGCATCGCGAAATTAGTCCACCACTTGACTTTCTGAGCTTGTGACAACTCCCAATCATGTTCAATGCCCCAGAATCCTTCTTCCATGCTAGCCTTTAATGACGTCACAGCCGCCTGTGTGCCGGGAAGAACATCGAATTTTCCTTGTTCCATCCACTCTAAGCCCACATCTGAAACGTCAAGGTTTGAAGTGAAGTAGAGCTCAACTACGCGTGCCACGAACGGAGGCCCTCCTTTCTGGATGAGTCCTTCCCAGGACGATCCCCCGTGTGCTTGCTCGATTTGATAGGTGACATCGGACCAATATGCCAGAGCTCCTTCTTTATCCCCAGCTCTCAATCGTTGCCAGCCGAGCTTTTGCTCTGCGGCCCACGACTCGAGAAGCGTGACCGGGTCCACGTATCTCTCCTGTGAGGCTGACTGCTTGACCGCTTCGGCAATCATGTGGTCGACGCATCCGCTGATGGTGGTCTGCAGCATACCACGAATCTTCTCTCGGAAGGGCGCGAGGAGATCCTCCTGTGTCTTAGTTGAGGAGAAGTATTTGGTTAGCGGCTGCAACTGGAACGGCGGATGTGTTACAACAGGGCCGATTTCGATGTCCAACGACAGCGGCATTCTGTAGTCGTCTAGGCGGTGGTCGCCCCTAAGAATTGCTCGGCACAAGTTATCGACGTCTTCGAAGAGCATGATGAAATTGGCCGGTTCCAGGAAGACTGAGGGTGGCAGCAGCTCCCGCCAGTCTTGACGAATGTTCCCGATCGTCACGCGTAGAGCATAGCCTCGGAATCGCCCTGGGATGTTCGTTTCTTCTGCGTTATCGTCTGCATCTGAGTGAAATGCTATGATCGGGACGCGTTGCTCTATGCACATCTGGACGAGATGAACACCGCCGGTGCAACGCACGTGGACAAAGCGGTTGGTTTTGACCATAACTTCGTAGCTTTCTGCATAGACCTGTTTGTTGACGCGCAAGATCCCAGGATTTATATCTCGCTTCGGGACCATCAAAACGTTCCCCATGCTTGAAGGAGGTGGGAATGTGCATAACAGGATCCCGTATATCTTGTCGCGAATTTCCCGAGGAAGGTCAAGGAATCGAAAAGATGCCATGGTTTTTGTAGGTAGCTGTTGATGTTGCGATATACCTTACCAGGCTGCAGATTATTATGGCCGAATGTTGCCTTTGGAAGTTTAAGCAGCGTCGAGCGGGGTTAAATAATCGCGTGTGGGTACCTCGTATACTTATGCTACTTTCCGTGTTTTAGGCTTAGTCGCCGTCAGGATTTGGAGCTCATTGGATATGATATGGACGTGGAAACCTCCACAAAGCCGACATTGCCGTGAAAAAAGGGGGTTTTCCATTGTGCAAGGCATGTTAGGTATTATACCGATGAGCTCGTCATAGAAGCTTTGGTAGTGGGCAGTGACAGACGCTTTTTGGCATCTCGCGCAGATACTGCAATAGTTTGCGAGAAACTATGCGTGAGACTCGATGCATGTGAGTTGAGTGAGTAGGCATGTCGCTTCTGGTTCGCTACATTGCTGTGGGCTTGCGCTGTTGTAGGAATTTTTCCATGAGATCGTGAGTTTTCTTTCCCAGGCTAGCGCTGTTCCTTAGCTTTCGACTTCGCTTTTCATTTCGTACGGAATGTCTTTACATGATGTTAATTGGTGGTTGTAACCTGGGCCGATTGGGTACTGATAGTACGACACGAGTACCTCAAAGGGGTGCAATAATTTGGATGCTACATTCCGGGACCGTCGCGATTGTTTGTGAAGAGGAGATCAACATACAAAGGTTCGTGGCAGTCGATTGAAATATTATTATTACCAGTAAAATGTTGGGTAGGAAGGAGACTTGGTAACAGAGATGAAATAGCGGATTTTGGCGTAAATGCCGAGGTAAAGACGGCACGTGACCTTATCGATAGTACACAAACGTCATTCTTTTGGTTGGTTACAAATTACATGCCTTTGACACCAACGCAACTACTTTTCCGCTGCTTCCTGATGAGCTTTCTAGCCTGCTCTATTAGGCAATCTACTATCAGGTTCTCTGTCCGATCAATTGCCACAGTGAGCTGCCCCGTTGCCCTTACTCATGAACGGGCTAACGTCATCAAGCCAGCTACATCCCGCGCCATGCACATCCAATCAATTCCCATGTGTATGAGCACCACGATGGAACGTGATGGCATTTGCTAATGGATGGTATAGGGGAGGGGACGGGCAACAATTATGCCTACCTCGTAACAGATGACAAGTCCAAGGAATCGGTCATTATTGACCCTGCAAATCCACCTGAGTAGCTCTATCTCCTCACATTGATTGGCACATACATTGACTGTCCTCCGTAGGGTTCTACCTGTATTGAAAGAGAAGACCGACAGCAGCGCCATCAAGCTCTCGAAGATAATCAACACCCACCAGTATGTAAACGCATGTTTATTCCCTGCACGCACTAAATATCAATAGCCACCATGACCACGCTGGGGGCAACACTGAGATTGTAAGCCCGATAAAACTCAAAGATTGAGCGATTACGGCTGACCGTAACAGCTCAAGCACTACAAGCTCCCCATCGTTGGCGGAAAGGATTGCTCGCAGGTCACTGATACCCCAAAACACAATTCGCAGTTCAGGATCGGCGAGAGCATCACGGTGACTGCACTTCACACGCCATGCCACACGCAGGACAGCATCTGTTATTACTTCGAAGATGGCTCGGACCGTGCTGTCTTCACGGGTGATACCCTCTTCATTGGCGGTTGTGGTCGCTTCTTCGAGGGCAATGCAACCGAAATGCATAAAGCACTGAACGAGGTTCTTGCTTCTCTTCCGGATGACACCAAAGTCTACCCAGGTCATGAATATACGAAGGGCAACGTGCGCTTCGCTAAAAAGGTCTTGGACAATGAGGCCATCCAGAAGCTCGATGCGTTCTCTCAAGCAAACAAGGAGACTCAGGGAAAGTTCACTATCGGCGATGAGAAGGTAGGTCCGGTCGTTAGGTTACAAGAGTAGCGCCAAGGGAAAGCTGACTGTTGGTAGCAACACAACGTTTTCATGCGTGTCAATGATCCGAACATCCAGCAGCTTGTCGGTCAAAAGGAGCCGGTCGAGGTTATGAAGACGCTTCGCGAGATGAAAGATAGGTCTTGAGAGGTGGGCAAGCACAGGGGGTACCCGATATAGCACCCAGCATGTCAAAGAGATAGTGTGCAAAGAGCTCACTGCGTATACCGAAAGCTGCTTGTGAATAGGTATGACAAAAGTGGGGGAGCGCTTCGTGCGTGAATATAGGTATAAATTGATCTCCATGTTTCACCAACACTGACTTAGCTTGGTATCACCGCTTACAAAAAAGACTTGGCCTCGCGCAAAGACGCTATCACCAGTACGTAACAAGCAGCCTTGGCGTCCACCTCGCAGCTTCTACGCGTAACTTTCACAGCCTATAGACTTGTTTTTCTCTATATCTAGGTGTTGATATATTAAGAGTGATTGCCTATACAGTGCTTTAGGAGTACTAGGAGTGCTGGACGTCGGTTAATAGGGGGCCTATGGTAGACTTCCGGTCGCCCTGAAGGGCTTCTAAACTATGTCTCCGTGGGACATATTAATCTATAAGCGTCGAAGGAACGAATAAACATAACGTCACGTTTGAACTTGGGCCTCACATGGAGCTTCCAATATACTGACAATGTGGCCATAAGTCGCTTTTCACCACGAAGGTACTTGGTATGAGCTTGATTTGGACGCAAAAACAATCTCGAAATATATGGTTCAACATGTTACGAGCTCGACGTCAGGTAGAGGGCGCACAGATAATGTGTTTGGGTAAGTTCATGATTATCTTGCACTCAAGACGACTCAAGAAGGTCGTGGAAGTCGCCTTCTAATCAAAATTCGTGCTCCGAATCACGTCCTCCCACTCGTCGCAGATAGTCAAATTACTCACAGCTTTCTTTCTCAAAGTTGCCAGACAGTCTGGGCCCAAGGGCAGCCTTTCCGGCAGTGGTTTGCCTTGTGCCACGCCCTCATCCTTCACAACGTCGATAATGATGCTCACAGCCTTCTCGGGATCTCCGGGCTGATGACCATTGATGCTCTGCACAAACTGCGTAACGCCGTCACGGATAGGCTTATAGTCATCAATAGGTTCCGAGCGATGTTTCACGTTCGCTGGGTCCATGATCTTGGTGCGAAAGAATCCCAGTTCAAATATCACGCTCTTGATACCCAGATGAGCAGTTTCTTGCTTCAGGCAGTCGTACCAGCCTTCCAGAGCGAATTTGGTGCCACAGTACTATTTGCACGTCAGTCTGACACTGTCCATTCAGCTAGACCACCACTCTACTGACCGGACCAGCACCAGGTTCGCCAGCAATACCGCCAGATGACCCAATGAATACAACAAATCCTGATTTCTTTTCGCGCAGGTGCGGAAGGATTGACTGCGTGGTTTTGATGACACCAAAGAAGTTGGTCTCGAACTGGGCCAGATAGTGGTCATAACAACGAGTGGGTAAGCACGTTTCTCTCAAAGTCGTGTCTGATGAATACGTACGTAGCTTCTTCAGCAAGCCCGGCCTCAATGTAGCCGGCGTTGTTCACGAGAACGTCGATTGGCCCACTCTCAAGTATCCCCGCTACCACCATCTTGATGTCGGATAGCGAGGCAGTAACGTCAAGGGTGAATGTCTCTGCCCCTGCTTCTTTGAGTGAAGACAGACGAGACAGATCTCCCCGTGCGGTTGCAACAACTTTATCACCTCGCGCAATGATGCTACGCACCAAGGACTCACCGATTCCGGATGAGGACCCTGTGACAAGCCATCTCATCGGAGACATCGTGGTGAGTATGGTGTATTGTATTGGAGTCAAAGGTTCCTGAGGTCTTTTGGAATGCCAGGTTTGACAACTGAATTCAGTTGAAGGTCAATTTGCTAATTGATAGTGGGTTGTTTCTAGACAAAGACAAAGAGTAAGACAGCCTAGGCGGCAAATATGACTGCCTGGCCCGGGATTTTGAATCTGGAGTCTCGTTGCATCAAGTAAGTGGCATACATTAATAGAACTAGGAGCCACACCATCGGCTAAATACGTCCATATATGAGCTGCGGCACGGTGTCTTGGGGCGATCGGGAGCAGGCGGGCTCGTGAGGCGTAGTCGTTATTGGGCCGCGATGCGCCAGACGCCGCTCCCGCGAGCTCGGACGAAGCAGACGAAGCAGACGAAGCAGCGACTGTTGGGCGATACTAATACATACGGTCGACACAAGGCCAGTGAGGAGGATGTCAGGCAACACCAATAAATATGCCTACTATTTCAACTTGTCCGAAGCTTTCCTTCTGTCCCTTACTCCGTTGTCAACTTGCATACATTAGCACTTATATACTGGTCTAGTACTACAGGTTTGTGTTGATGACTTTCGTAAAGTAGTCCGTCTAAGTGTGGTGCAGCTGTATTTCTCCACAGCGCACTACGCCAAAGAATGCCAACTCATTCGGTAGCTTCTACGTGACCAAGACCCTGGCGCTCAGAAGTCGCAGGCACCGTGATGACCAGAGCGGCATGCGTATACAACGCATTAATGCCAGCGTCGTTTCCGTACTGAATCAGGCATTAGCTACCAGCAGACCATCTAACATTTAGCCCCAACTTACCGTCACATGCACGAAACTGAGCTCCCGGGAGGCTGGCTTCGTCAACCACTTGATTTTGAGCCAACTAGCGTTAGCCTCAACAAGGATGTCTTCACGAAACGCGTCGTAGCCGACCGGCGTGAGTATGGCTCGCCCACAGGAGTTGCCCACAAAGCTCTTCTCGGTGCCATCCTCATCCTCTTGATCAAACTCGCCATCATCGTTACAATTATCAGGCTTGTCCGGATCGTAGTCGTCGAAGAAGTAGTTGCTCTTGAGATCGTAAATAGGACGTACGGAGATGTCCAGGCCAAGTGCTTTGAAGACAGAGTAGACAGCCATGTCCGCACCTTTGAGGATACCTGGGAGAGCTTTAGCTCCCTCTTCGGTTGAATGCGCATAGGCATGCTGACAGAAGATGCCGAGATTCCCTCCTACATGGCGTTAGTCGCTGACACATATCTCTACGAAGGTGCTCACCTGTAGTCATGAAGTTCGGGTCGTCAAGCGCGGCCTTAATTTTGTTGAACAACGGGTGTTGTATAATGTCCATGGTAGGGCTGTTACCAGCCAAGTCGCCCACGCCTGGGGTACAATAGAGATTGTAGGTCAAGGTGATTCGATGGCCCTCGGTAACCTCCAAGACTTCATGCTCGCAGTCACTGTAGAAAGCAGCCCACTGAATAGATGTCTTAATGTTTTCTTTGGACCCAGAAGCACCCAAATCGAAGGTCGTGGAGTGACCGCCGTGACGCACAATGAGTTGACCACCATCATGATGACACGGGAGACAGACAACAAGCGAGCCAAACTGCGTATCAGAACGAGGGGTATCCACATGGGTCTTGAAAAACCCGGATGGTGCGCCGTATATCTAGAAAATATATCAATAAAGACATTCTATGCAATGCGTGCCCTGGTCATCGATATGAGGGACCTACATTCAGCTTATATAGCTCCGCTTTGACGCCGTGCGTACCCAGGTCAGCTCCAGCAATTGGAAGCAACACTTGAGCAATGGTGTCTACAATACCAAGCTCATATGGACAGAGGTCGGTCGAAAAAGCCGTACGATCAAGCTTCGTCGCCTTACGGTACGATTCGTCAATGACATCTTCGCCTTTGTAGCCAAAGCTTGCTGGTTGACAGTCCTCAACTAGCTTGAGAAGGGAAGCCTGCTGATCATGATTGGCGCCATCGATCGGAAAGACGAGCTTCGAAATGCGCGTAGAAGCGTTCGGAGAATCCCAGCGGAGAGCAAATGGGGATGTCGAAGAGGTCATGGTTGTCTCGGCTTCTCCGGCGAATGAGTCCTGTTGATATCAATATTGTAATAAGAAGCTGTTTAATGGACGAGAGGTTATACCATGGGCACAAGACCACCACAAGCAAAGGTCGCGGACTTGCTCTCAATAAAGGAGCCCAGTTCCTCAGCGATCGAGTCGTGGAAACTCCGGCCGGTTGAAGCCATCTCTGCTACTGCTGAGTATCGCGATATCTTCATGCCGTAGTGTTTATTAGCCGGTGTACTTGCAAAGCCCTCGGAGTTGGCTTTTTATAGAGATCTGTGTCTGCACCCAGACCGTAAGATCACGTGTTGCAGCCTAGAGACTTGTCGCACAGTGTGAACTTAGCGCAGGCCCCAAATTCCCTGCCACCTTTCACTTTGGGGGTTCCCGAGTAACAATAGAGTTAGAGGCTAGTCAAACCCCAGAACAGTTCACAGTCATGGATCGGTGTAAGACGCTAGGCCAAAACTGTCCTAAGCGGATGGGGCTGTAGCCTAATGCACCTCACCGCAGCGCAATGATTGGTGCACATTGGCCTTCCATTGACGTGATCCGTCTTCGACTTCCTTCAGGAGCCTTCATGGCTGTATAAGTTCGACGCCGGACTACCTCTAATATGGTACTCAACAAGGCCATTCCCGCACCTGCCTGGAGACTGATTACTACCTTACCTATCGTATGTATGCATGGTGTAGCAACGATGATTGGTCACCTCGCTCCCACTTTGACGTCTTTGCGCTCTTCCGGGAGGTATTGTGAGGTAACACTACTGTTGTTCACATTTCTTGGGTCTGAGTTTCGGTGAACACTTGCACGCCAGCAATGGAGCGGGCGTTCGCAGCCGTGCATGTTTGCATCAACATCCTTCCACGCCCGGGACAATATTCTGCATATACTGCTTATGAAGAAGCGCACAACCTGCAATTAGTCCTGAATGGGGCCAACAAAAATTCTATTGAACTGCTGTTCAAGAAAGGCGTGGCCGGGAGCAAGCCAAGGATAGGTAGGGGCTATGGCTCGTCTGGATTGCATTGAAAACTCATAAATCATACAATGCGACGCACTCGCTCGAAAAATTTCTCATCATGATATGGCGATAAAGGTATAGAGTAAGAAGGCGTGGCAGGCGGTCACGTGGGCTCGGAGAAGGCAGGCTTGGTGAAAGACGATCTTTGACGCTTACAAGAAGGTGTATAGACTTCAAAACTGTGTCGCGAAAGTGCTTGGTAGGCGAGTATGTCGTGCACACGTCACTAGATCCTCTCACCCACCTATTACAGAAGTATTACTGGCTTGCAAATTGTCGATTACTGGTATAAAAAAAATAGGAATGGGTATAATAAGCGCTAGTCTACTGGTCTACAGCTCGTGCTTTACTATTACGTCTTCTCTTCCGAACCTGTCCTTTTTGCCACTCCGCCTTCCTTTTCTCTTTCTATGGCCCGATCCTCCTGTTCGTCTCCTCAAAACATTGCACCTTCCATGTGCCTGAAGTCCACCGGCGCATTACTGTGGTAAATGTTCCATCAGCCATGTAACCTCTGATGTCGTGGGTGTTTTGCGTGGAAGAAATGCATTGCTATCGGCATGCTTCTCCTTATCAGTACTCGTAATTGCTTCGCGGGAGCGCTGCGAATGAACGCCTCAAAGAATTATCATAGCAGTGAGTAGGCTTATCCAAGCGAACGTACTGGCGATGATAGGATCTACGGAACGGGAAGACCATGACCCGGCGGGGGAGAACGTTGTTGTTTCGCTGGGCACAAGGAAGAAGGTCGGTGTTGGTTCCGATGTAGTCTGTACGGAGATGGGTGTGCTACTGGAGAATATCGTCGGTGTCGTGACTGCCTCGTCGGACGATGTCTCTAGGTCATTGGATGTAGGTTCGGGTTCATCAGACGTGGATTCGAGGCCAAACGACATGTTGATTTCTGATTCTGACTCCTGTGTAGGCGAGGCATCTGGCGCAGATGGGGTTTTGGCGGCGACATTTGCTTTTTCCGCGAATTTCGCGGTCACCGAAGCTCCGAGCGTCGGCTCGTCTGCACAGTACGTGCTGTAGTCTTCTGCCGTCTTTCCGAGCCGACACCAGACGTCATCATCTATGTCCATTCCCGAACACCTGGTAGTAATACTTGCACACCCTTCAGCCAGAGAGTTCCACTGATCCGGTACCCAATATGTGCCTGATTTACACGCGCAATCTTGGCCTGCATTTCCACAGTAACTCCTTATACTGAACCAAACGCTGCAGGCATCTTCTGCCGCAGTAGGGTCGAAAAATTCGGTAGCCAAGCGTTCGGTCGGCAGCGACGCCTTCGCCGTAACGGTTATGGGTTTGCCTCGAGGACGATCGGGATAACCGCTAGGGAATGGATCTTCCTTCCCGGTGGCCTCCGCATATGCATTTTCAGTCGGTAGATAATTCTCCTTTGCTGCGAAGAAGTCGTACATCTTGGAATAGAAGGGAAGGCTTGGACCGTCGAAGTCTACGTTTTGGATCAGTACATCATAGTCATGCGGCGCATTATCGACGTACTTTCGAACAGCGCCTGCTCCCTGTCGTCATCTCTAAAGGAGCCTAGAGAAAATACCGAGGCGTCATCTTCGCTTATCATTTCACCTTGTGGTGGTGGCAGCTCTTCCAGCTTAGGCAGGGTCTGCTTTCCACTCTTGGATCCGCCGGCTTTGTTACTACCAGGTCGTCCACTTCCATTTTTGTTCCCATTTTTGTTCCCATTTTTTCCACTGTTGTTCTGAGGTCTGCTGTTGGGGACTGCCTTGGGTGCGAGGGCCTTCAGAACGACGGGCACTGGCTTGAGGATGGCTGGGACGGGCTTCAAAGTGTTTGGTGTCACTGGAGCCAGCTCGGAAATCGGAACAGGTCCGATCGCGTTCGCAAGTGCTACAAACACTACAAGCGTGCACAAATGCATCTGCGAGGACAACGAGACAGGGAGAAGCATTTTGGAGAAGGGAGAGTCACGGTGCACTTTTGTGGTAGTCCTGGCAAGAAGCTTATATAGAGTGGCCGCGGCATCGCTGATTGGTCGTGTCGTTTAGCCCAGCGGGCTGTGTGGGACGCGCATCGGCGGCCTGAGATTGACGAGATCAGTCGTCATTGACGCTGATTGGACGAGATCCAAACCGGCCCCCAAACCATTGCCTCGTGCGCCCAGCCGCACAAGGCCGCCTTAGCATAAGCTTGTAAGCGAGACTACTTGCCGGACACGCACAGCACTATAAACAACCTAGCGACAGGGGTTCCGTCTTGCCTAAGATCTGATTAGGAATGCGCTGTTGCTTGCAGGTGTGTAACCCGAAGGCCCGAACATCGCCCCCAGCAAGGGCTCATTGACAGAGCGCGAAGCCTGTGCACAGCCGCAGACCATCATACAGCCATGAAAAAGTCGATGCGCGTTTCCCCTAACTAAGACGAAAGTTCTCGTGGCAATGGGTATCGTGTATCGACCGTTGAAGCAAAAGCGTGAGGAGATCAGGTTGTTGCATGTGGAACCGAAAAAAGAACATGATGATTCTCTACGCGCAACACTCCGCCATGCTGAACTACAGGATGCGCACTTTTCCGCTCTCTCGTACGTCTGGGGAGACCAAAAGAATGGTCAGTCAAAAATCACGATTACGTACGAAGGAAGGGCCCGCGGGTACCTCGCTTCCAAGTTGGGCGGCAAGTCTGCTGCACAAGAGTACGTTCACGACATCGGTAGCAACCTAGCTAGGGCCCTCAGACACCTGCGACAAAAGTCTGGAAGACTTATCATCTGGGCTGATGCTATATGCATCAACCAAAAGGACAAGAAAGAGAAAGACTGGCAGGTCCCCCTCATGCAGGCTATCTATTCTAGAGCCCATGAGGTGCACGCATGGCTAGGTCCTCAGTACAATGAGGATAGCGGCGCCATTCGTAACATCAATGCTGCTTTTGACCTGGCGAATGCGGTTTGGTTCTTATCGGCGCGTATCATAGACTCAATAAGTCTTCTATCGGAGGAAGACTTGCTTGAAGCTTGCTTCACAGTAGCCAACGCGCATCAATCATCGGATCAAACGCACCGCAAGTGGACAGATTTTGCAGTAGCTCTACGTCAGGCTGCAGCGTCCGACCACTCGATACAGAACGAGCTAGCGTGCCTCCGAACACTCTCGCAAAACAGTTACTTCGCCAGGATGTGGATCTTGCAAGAGACCGGCCGGGCACGCAGGTTGACCTTCCATTTCGGCCTGAGAATAATACCCCACCGACCTATGCTGCTAGCTCTGAGTTTAGGCAACTCCCTGCGAGACCCCAAAGGGTCCTCTCAAGCTGGTAACATATCTTCTCGCTTCGATACTCGTTTCTTAGGCTGCCTTTCAGCTCGCACCACGTGCATGCAGAAACGGTCTCTTCGAGATGTATTGGCTTCAGCATATTTCAGTCCACCTCCACTCCAGCAAGCATCTGATCCGAAAGACCTCATATATGCGCGTCTAGGTCTCGCCGAGAATCCACGTGGAATCACCGTCGAATACGAGCTGAGCGTTGCCGAAGTGTTCACCGCTGCCTCTCGTTTCCTCCTGTCTGAGGGGTTTCTGGAGATTCTAGTCACGTTCAGACCATATAAATTCCAAAGAGGGATAACAGACGAGAGCTTTCCGTCGTGGGCATATGACTGGACTAAGAAAGGGTTCAATTCCTTCGACAGATTCACTGCGTCTCAGGGCACGACACAAAAGGTTTCCATCGCGCCCTATCGCGACAAGAAGTTCATACACGTGCTCTCCATGACCGGTATCAGCATTGGAGCCGTGAAAGTCGCCAATGAGAAGTTCTCTAGTACGGTGCTCGCTGCAGGGTTACACAAAGCAACTGTCGGTATAGGCAGCATTCGTGCCGTGTCCGAAGAACTTTCTCCGGAGAAGCAGGAGACCCTAGTACACAACATAACTAGTGCATATCAGCAACTTGGTATCAGTATACCAGATGCAGATGTTGAAACGCTTCTCAGCTATCGCACGCTGCCATTCGCGTCATTCTGGTGCTGGTGGGTACGTTGGATCGGGTCCCTGGTAAACTTGATGAACGACGCTGAGGCCCAGCACCCTGATGACAGTGTACCGAGCTTCAACGTCACCGAGTTGCTCTTCCGTGAGGATCCCGGAGTGCTAAGTCGCATGGAAAACATGAAGCATTTGGGGACTAAGTCAGGCGTTCTGGCTATGATTGATTATCAGCGTTGGTTGACACTCCTTGACATGGAGTCAGGGCACGGTGGGATCGAAGACACTATGGCCATCCAGTTTGCAGAGTCGCTGTTCCGCTCTGCTTGGGGAATGCGACCCGTACTTCTTGATAGTGGTCGCTTGGGCTACGCCCCCGAAGACACTAGACTACAGCTACATGATGAGGTGGTTATCTTTCACGGGGTCAAAGCGCCACTGGTGATACGGAAAACCACCAAAGACGCGTATAGAATAATCGGGCCAGCACACATATGCGGAGGAATGCAAGGCGAGCTCATGGATGCAACATTGCCTGGGTCTACATATAAGTTGATCTGAAGCGGCTCCCCATACATCCTAGAGAGTGGTATTAGTGTACGTGCGAGCCGGATCAGAACTTTAAATTGAAGTATACTTAATTCGACTGGAAAAGAGGAAATGTTACTAATCATCACCGATACAACGTGTGCAGCATAGCTCGATGTACATGAGGCAAGCCCTCGCTAATCAGTAGCAGCTTCACACAGGGTAGCGACATTACACAAACATACATAGAAAATTGTCCATTGTGTATCCTCTATAGTGCTTTGAACATTCTCAGAAGGTGCACCAGCGAGTGTGTGATATGCGAATTCTTATGAAGGTAAGAAAAGGTCCGAAAAGGATGTCCACCAAAGTCATGATCACTCTGTATATTAGTACTGTCGTTTGTCTAGTAAAGGAGCGACTAGATTAAGCTATAGGGGACTTTCGAGGTGCTATATATGTATGTGGCTAGAGAGTGTTGGTGAAGAGCAGGCTTGGGAACGTAACGTGAAGTGGGTACAATTCGGCTGTATCATGCAGATTCGTTCCTTTACGAAGCAAATTCTCTCTCACGCGCCTCTTTTTGCCACTTCTTTCCATGTTCGGCAACCTTGTCAAGCTCATTCTCGGGGAGGTTGTTAAGTGTGATGTGGAAATGAGGACGTGGGACATTGCGGCCGGCCTCGAATCCAGGCCTCTGGAGAAGATTCTCAAACCATTTTTTGATTTCAGTGTACTGAGCAATGGAGGAGAGTCCAGAGAAGTCTGCGAATAAAGGTTAAGACAAGCCTCCTCTGAAGTATATTTGACCTACTGTGTGCGGCAACCCATGGCCAAATCGCGATATCCGCGACTGTAAGGCGGTCACCCACGATGTATCCGGTGCCATTTCTGGCCAGCTGTCGATCTAGGGTGCTGTAGAGGCGATGTGTCTCATTGACATAACGGTCGATTGGATACTTGAGCTTCTCGGGGGCATAGCCTAGAATACGAACTCATCAACTGATTGTGTTCTCCAAATGACGCTCTTAGTGACTTAACTTACGAGTGAAGTGGTTTGCCTGACCTTGCATGGGACCAATACCTCCCATTTGCCACATGAGCTGCCGCTATATTAGTACCTAATCTTTGAAGGTACAAAACTAATTTACGATAGCGCAATGGAACACGAAACGGCAAGACGTACCCAGCTGACCGTCTCCCAGTGCTCCTTGGTGCCGTAAGGATAGGAGATCTTATGTTCCTTGTCATACGTGTCGACAATATACAAGAGGATAGCACCACTTTCGAAGATCTTGAGCTCGCGGCCACTCGTGTCCTGATCAGTGAGAGCAGGAATGCGACCGTTCGGATTGATCTCGAGGAACCAAGGCTCCTTCTGTTCGTGCGCACTGAAGTCAAGGGTTACAACCTTGATGAGATATTGTTAGTAGCGTGAGTAAGGCATGCATTTATCTTAGCCATACCTTGTACTCGAGCCCAAGCTCCTCCAGGACAATGGAGGCCTTGAGGCCGTTGGGTGTGCCCTCAGTGTAGAGCGTAATTTTGGTCTCAACACCCATGATAAGCTGCTATATTTCGTCACTGGGAGCCCGTTGCTTTTTGTTGTAGAGCCTGGAAATTGGGTCGTTGTATGGGATGTTTTGGTTGCAAATATAGTGGAAATTTGGAATTCTATATACAAATTCTGGGTGCACATTCTTCCTCGTACTTGTTTGCCCCTTTTGAGCTTACAGCGGCCAGCTCTCGTACCGCGGAACCCGGAACCACATTTGTTTTGGTAAGAGTCGAGTACACATGTATACGTGATTCCGTGAAGCATATTGCGACCACGTCTATCGCGTAGCTATATTAGCAATCAAACCATCCCATCAGTAATAGACACGACTGGAACCAGTATGGTAAGCTTGTCTCTCTCCGCTCTATTGTCAGACGGCCTTCGAAGGATCCGCACGTGATTTGCTGGAAGGAGACAACATGAAGGCGAGTATTGACTAAGAGGCCTGAGTGCCTCCGAGATCCCTAGCATGGAACCATCTCCTAGCTCCACGGATTATAAAAGCGGATCTATACGGAGACTTTTTGCTCAATGTTTCTATATGACATTGAAGTATGGTACTGCGGATAACATTTGTAAGCGCTGCCAAGACTTTAGTTCCGCGGAACCAATCTATGCAGATCAGCATTCCCTAAGCTCGGATCGTTCCCTGTACGCATCGTTCGAAGGAACCGTCCGCTTTCAAACAGTACGAAATATAATGACGGAGACTCATCGGCCCAATATCCGAAAGGTTCGCTCCGACGCTGAGTGTCGACACATTAGTTAACGATAACAACTGACATGAAGGCTGCAGGCTTGTGACTTATGCTATCGCAAACGAATCAAGTGCGATGGCCAGAAGCCCCGCTGTTCACATTGCCAAATATACGACAGCCAATGTACCCACCAGGCCGCTAGCCGGCGCAAGAAACCTTCCAAATCTCACATGGTTCGGTCGCCGAAGCTAACAACATCCAATAACAACGTGGACGTGGGTTTAGAGACACTATACACAAGTGGCATGCTCAGTCATCTTGGGGACACGGAATATTTACAGCACGACTGCCCCACGCTTGTTCTAGACAAGCAGCTGTACATGCCTTTGGAAGATGGTATGCGACCCTCTAGTACCAATAATAACCTGAGGATGAATACATTCTTCTCAAGTAGCTCTGACCTTCCCTGGGGCACGGACCATTCAGGCCACGATCTCTCGAAGCCAACAGAGATGGAATTGCCCGCGGAAATTCTTGTGCGACAACTGATCGACGCATACCTAGCGAACATCAATAGTATCTTACCACTGTTTGATCCTCAGCAGTTGAATCAAACGATTGATCTGTGGTACAACAACCCAACGCGGCGTTCTCGTACATCCTGGGCGGTGATCAACGTGGTAATGGCTATCGCGCAATACTGCAGTTTTGGCCATGCCAGCTTCTCAGTTGGCAGTGTCTCAGACTGTCTCAACAAAGCACAGTCCGCCTTAACCGAAATCCTCATGGGAGATGTCGAACTTGCAAATCTGCAGGTAGTCTTGGGACTGGTCATTGTCTTTCAGGGTACATCCGATATCAGGCCGGCCGTTTTCCTGATCTCAACGGCGCTGAGGCTCTGTCAGGTACTAGGTATACATCGCAGTGACAGCGACCTCTACGGAGAAACCACCTCTCGTAAAGCTTTACAACTGAGGCGAGTCTTCTGGATAGCATATATTCTTGACCGAGATATTGCTATGCGCATCCGGCAGGCGCCTATTCAACAAGATACAGATATCAGTATCGAATTTCCGCCAAAGGAGCCTGATGATGATGCTGCAGGATTTGTCAGTACGCCTGAAATGTGCCAACCTGGCTTCAATGTGTTTCGGGCCTACGTCGAGCTTTCTCAGATCCAAGGCTATGTTTACGACGCTCTTCTCTCAGTACGCTCGCAGCAGCTGAGTCCCGGCGAACGGGCAGCCAATTGTCAGGCAATTCGGCTGTTATTGAAAGACTGGAAAGGTCGCATACCGGCGACTCTCAGTGCACAAGCTCTGTCCCAGACACAGAGTTACCTCCCATGTATCCCTAGGTTTCTCTGCATGTTGTACGGTACGGCCGTCACATGTCTTGGACAACTCTGCCAGGTTAACTCGATGGACTTTGGTTGGCTAGATCAGCTTCGTCATTATGGGCGCAGTATAACTGTTGGTTCAGACGAGCCTTGCGTCCCACCACCTCAGCCACAAGGCTGGAATGCTTTGGTAAACGAGTGTCGAGAATTTATGCCGCTATTTACGAGCATTCGAAACCAAGGTCCCGCATTCGTTTGGTAAGTCTTCGTTCCTTATTCGTCCCCATTTCGATAACGCTCAGCCGTCTAGGATGAACATTTGCCCCTACGCATCAGGACTTGTCTGCCTTTCAGCCAACTCGATAATCAATTTTGATCACAGGGATAGCCTCGAAGAGCAAGATCGGCGGCTTAAATCTGAAGCTATAAACGTCTTAGGCGAAATGGCTAGGCAGACCAAGCACAAGACGCTGACCAAAGTCTTAGAGGCAGTTATGGAGCTGGATTCTCAATATCAATTCATGACGGCGTAGAACTGCGACGCCAGGTCAGATGATGCGCTCGTATACAAGCCCTTGCTGCCGCTGGGGCCGAAGACGATCATCCGCTGTTTTCGACGTTTTCTGCTTCGTCACGCATGCGTATTGGGCTCACTGTTGCAGAATTATCTCATTACAGAGGACCTTCAAGGATGAGAAGTCGAAGAACTCTACACAGGTGGCGGCGCTCCACCGAAGAGCTGGTACGCCGATGTTAGTAAGGGGACGGGAACTGTGGGGAAGTATATACAAGGTGGGAAGATGGCAAAGATCCACGTGTAGGCTCGCTCAGTGTACTGCAATTGAAATGTGCTGCATAGATCTTCCTTCGCAAGAAGTAGATGACTTGAGGAGAGATGCAGCTGCCAGAACGAAATAGTCACAAACAACCGTTATCTCCGTGGACTTCATTGAACATCAAACGATGACATTTAATTCAGCCCGATGGAACTATTGTAGATAGTGTAAATGAGTGACAATTGGCCGATCCAGAGACTTGACGAGAAAGGACGGCCCGTACATGTATCCTCCCAATCACCGCATACTAAGCTCCCTTGTGTAGCTTGAACATGTCTGGTCGAAACAGTTAGTGCATTGATATATGTACGGAGGATTAAGTAGTCTTACGTGTTGGCTCCAATGCCTTCCTGAGCATTCAGCATTGGATGCAGACCTGTGTGTTCACATAACGATTAGATAAGAGCCTCCTATATTCCAGTTTCAACCAACACTTACAGCATGGAAGCCGTGACCGCACTGAATGTTCGGATTGTTGCCGCAGCCTTGAACCTCACGAGGCAGGAGATTGAGGCCAAGATCGCGAGTAGACATCTCTACGTGAGGAAGTCTTTGCTCGGCAGTCGGGTTGGCAAAGGCCAAGGCGGCGAAGAAGGTAGAGATGATGAACGTGGCGTGCATGGTGATTGTTGAGGCGGCTTGTGTTTGGTTTGTATGTGAATAAGAAGGATATGAGCTTGCTGATGAATTGGGAGGCATTGAGTGGGAATTTGATATGATTTTATATTCAAGTCTTAGCCCCCTTCTCGCCGACGTCACTGCATACACTCTTAGAGATCATGAAGCTATGTATCAGGTCAACGGTCACTGCAAACCCTTGATTCGATGTTTGAGCTTCAGGCTGCCATCATCACTAAGACATATGTTTACACATTCACGACATCTACGAGCTTGCGCATCAGGCGAGCAGCTATGGTTTCATAGTGATTCGCTATGAGAGCCCTCATTAGAGCCTCTGTGTAATCTTGACTTTTGCAGGGTTGAGGACTATCACTGAACCAGAAGCTTCCTCGCCGACCTTGTTTTCCGAAGTCCCTCATGAGGCTGCGCTGTGTCACTTGTTATATGCAAGCTTGTCGGAAACGGATTGTTGTTCAAGGATGACAACTTCTACAAGCTGTGGAGTCGGGCCGCTAGTAGCACCAATGGCGATCCGATTGATTTGATCTTGGACGCCTTACACTAGTACCCAACCACTCAGCATGAATGACAGCTTCGTCCCTTTTAGGAACTTCAGCTAGGGTTACACATTACTATAACCATGCAGGTTTTTGTTTCTATCTGGATCACATATGTTGGGGCCAATTTCGTGACACATGAGCCCGACAGAGCGCACAGCCTGTGTGGTGTTAGGGAGAGTGATGCAGCAATCTTCGAATACTCCATATGCGATGCCAACAACTATATACCAGATTTGAGCGAAGCATTCGAATATAACTATAGCACTACAGTTTTAATACACGTAGTCGTTGGAACTAGGCCATCAGTCAGCATTTCGCCAAAGGGGCTTCCGAGAACTAAAGAAACCCTGTCATCGAGCCAGTCTAGGCCCTCACCTCTCCAACTTCAGCTATTGCATCATGCTTCTCATCCAGAGCCAATGAGACGCTTTCCGGCCCGACATCCTGTCCTTCAATGGTGTATGGGGCGCCGAAGGCACCAGAATAGTCGGGATCGTCTAGAGCCTGTCTCTCGGACATGGGGCAGAAATAATCCAGAGCTAGGTACATGGTTTCTGAGGATACACAGCACAGGAACTTAAGCTAACTGATACAGTCGTGTCCAACCTGGCCAGATCTCGGTCGGTGCTTGCGCCCTTTGTGCAAGTCGAGGGAGGAGATACCACGCCCCTGATACCCAAGCTGCGCCAGCGCGCCCGTTCCAACCTCGCGTATACCAATGGATGCTATTCGGGACGTTGGATTATGGCTCGGCAAGTTGATCGTGGCATTGCGAAGGATGAAGTAGTCCGTGAACGTAATACGCATAAGCGGACCCAGGAAAACGTTGAAGGGTCCCATGACCGTTATAAAGCTTGGAGCCGAATCTAGCAGTGGCCAGGGCTGCATGAAGAACACGAAGACGATGGTGAAATAAGCCCTACGGCAGATAGTGAATCATCATGGAAGCAGGGCGGCGAGGTCAATACTGGCGACGATCAGGTTGGACGCAACAATCATGCCAACTTGTGAAACCATGAAGGCGATGCGGGCAAAGGCTACGCCAGCTCGCGCACCTTGATTATCCTAGTACTTGCGCACGGCCTCGGGGAAGACATATGGGTTCCATAGTAGCTTCCCTTCCTGAGGGTAAAGTGTCGTGGCACAAGACGTACACACGATACCGATGCAGGCAACCGCAGTTGTGCCAAGTGGTTCCCTAACAATCTGGGCCAAGATCTGGCCTCCAGGCTTTTGAGCATACCGCGTATAGTCGGATTGCGACCACACGTGCGTGGCAATGCCTCCGATGTTCGTTGTTATGGCCGCCACGAAGGCCCACCAAAGTTTCGTTCCCTTTGCAGCTTTAACGCCAAAAACGGCGCCCACGTCTGCGAGCAGCACGCCACCGTCACTAGCACGTACGACGGATTAGAAAAGTAAGGCGAGGACGGTCGTTGCGACAGTGAAGGAAGCGATGGAAAACGGTGTTCTGTAGCGCTCCGGGCTGAAATAGACCAGTGGTAAGCAAATGAGCAAATAAATGATGAAGGCGACGAGATCGTAAAACGTGCATAGCGACGTCAGCAAGTAGCGTATCGATCTCCAGGATCGAAGGCCAGAGGCATTTTAGTCGGAACTTTCGGCATTGACTTCCATACCGAATATTGGTAGATGTCCAGATGAATGATAAAATTCTCTTATGGCCTGGCGAACCAGTTGCGGGATCTCTCGTGGTGAACATTGCAGACACCTCCATGAGGCAGACTAATGATATCTTTGTATTCACGGTGCGCCGCGTTGTGAACAACAGCGGGGGAGAGAGGTACAGCGCACCTTTCTTCTTCGGAATTGACCGCAACAAGCTGTTAGAGCCAATTCCGACATGCGTGGACGACGAAAGCCCAATCAATTCTCCAATAACGACCGGAGGTATATGAGCTGTCCAAAGATTGAATTAGCTTCGCTGATAGTGTCGCAGGGGAATATCACCAATGGCGAACGAATGACCAGAAGATAACCATCACGTTTAGCCAATAATCTTTGCAAGGTTAGTCTTGGTCTGACTCGATCCATGTGACTAGGATCCCTGTTCTATACCTAGTAGAGCCGATTTTAAAGTCTTATTGAACTGGTCGTCATCGATTTCGACGTTGGGATCCCCAATGTTGATTCGAATTCGCGACCTCGTTCTGCTGCTTGAATGAGCCAAGTACGGCAGTTATCGCTTGCACTGCTTCTCGAATGGAGAGGAGATTTGCTCGAGTATGCCGCAGCTTACTCTTTGCCATCATCAGGATGGGGCCTACCCTAGCAAGTTGTTGCACGAGTGGCGAACCAATGACGCGTATATAGTCGAGTGGTATACTGCGCATAGGTTCGACCATTTCCTGTGCAGTGCAGCACGCTATCTGGATTTCGGTCCCAGTAGAGCTGCAGCTGAGTAGTCGCGCTAGATCTAGAGTGCATAGGATGTTGCAAGCTTGGAAGCCGCACCAATACCCGCCACTGTCGCCGGACCTGGACAATACCGTTGCGAAATGCGGTAGTATGTCCGCCTGCAGTTGGGCATAAGGCTTCTGAACCAGCTTCGCTTTGAAATCCTATAAACGACTGACCACATCTATGAGTGCGGCGAAAGTCGGAAGAGACGTGTTCGAGGATCCGGTAAAGATCGGTCATAATGTTATAGTCCGCGAACCAATCCTCGAACTCACCGTCTCATCCAGGAATGAAAGGTGGGTGGCGATCACCTCCTGTATATCCGACATAGGTCTGCGCCTTGGGCGTGCGCACCGGATTGCCCAGAAAGCATGCTGTGTGGATCTCGAGGCGGTACATAGCCCGACATAGGCGACGTCGTACCTCTCGTTCTCACTCAGAAATTCTGATGGGCCACTGTGACTCATCGTGTAGCTTGGACTGTGCACAAGCACCGTGGTATAGAGCGAGATATTGGTGCAGCATAGCATTGTTGCCGGTCTGAATCCAAGCAAAGTTAGGAAAGCATAAGAGCAAATGATGTTCAAGTCAATATTCTCGATACTGCAAGGAACGCGCCCACTGGCTTTAACAAGATGGTCTTTATGGATAATTTCGCTCATAGGGGCTTCCGTATCGTCTGTGAACAAGGCGTGCTTCTGGACATGTTGAGCGCTCAGAGCGCACATGCACATAAGGCGCATGTAATCAGAACCATTGTTTGGGAAGGTGCCGTCTCTCCAGCCGACCCATAGTTCCCTTTCACAGAACACTGGAAAGCTGTGCCATGTCAGCCAATGACCACGCGCAAGTAGTTTTATTATGGTACGTAGGAAGGATGCTGTTGAGGTAGACATCGAGTGATGCAGTGACCGTGCGTCGGTTGTTCCACTGAGGAGAACCCGTTCTTCGGCTTGCAATGCTAGCATGGAAATCTGAATAAGTCTGCCGGCTCGAAGAACGAGGCTTCGTTCGTCGGTTCTTCGGTCGTCGACTTCACGTACATGGTTGGCCGTATTCAATGCAGGTTAGACACGGTGGTGTAGTGATGACGTGTTATCGCCCTCTTCAGCAACGCTCTGGTCGAACGGACCGCTCTCGCACTTTAACCCACGTCGATGGCAAAAATCGCACGCATCTGTAATCCGTTTGCGCTTCAGGCGGGGCATAGTAGGGAGGGGCAAAGCAGTCCAAAGAACCCGACCATGATACCTTCAGCACCGGCGACGCGGTTCACACACATGCCAAGGCACTTGCTTATTACAGATAGCTTCTCAGAACACTAGCCAAGTGATTTATGGTCGTCCACGGGTTTATCTGGCATTCCTGTCGTCGAAATGCGACGCCGATGCTCCACTTCCTTCCGCTCGGGGTGCTTGCGCAGTTCTCGCAGGGTTGTACACCCCATGGCCAGTAGCCTGTGGCTAGACGTTCCGCTTGGATGGGGATTGTTGAGACTGAAGAAACGCCTGGTATTATGTAGACAGCGCTTCGTGCGATCTCGCTATGCATAAGCGTTAGCGAAAAGCAGCCAAATTGACGTTGCCGAGTATCTTCATCATGCTTGAAGCTGCTGGCGATTCTATCCGAAAACCAATGTTACAAGTACTACCGACGACCTGAAGGAGTTTCCTAGAACTACCCGAGGTAAACACGATGTTGAAGCTGCGGAAAATCTCTAATTTGCCGGCTGATGTTCCTGTGAATCTCGCAGGCTCTCCCAAGCTTATCGCACAGCGTAGCTAGATATGCGTGTTTGAGTGTTAATTCATTCACTAGAGGTATGACAACCTCTGGTCTTAGTCTTCTATTGCTTATAGTCGACGAGCTGGCTGACATTTACCTATGTTAGTTTCGCAATATGCTGTTCTCTGGCTGAACTCAAAGTTTGACCAAAGGGCGCGCAAGTTACCTTCACTCCGAGAAGCTAATGACCGCAGCAAGCCGCCAATGCCGAGGCGGTATTTGTCGCTTTACTCAGGGTCAAACGAATGATAAGCCGCCTCGACCATTCCATGCAGCCGTTCGGATACTCGGAGCATGATCTGAGGTCGCAATTCGGAGAAAGGTACGTAACGGCAACCTTGAAGTGCAGGAAAACGACTCTGACTATGCTTCTTGCGGTTAAGGCAATAATCAAATAAAGCTTTCAACGACACACGAAATCCACATGGCAAAGACAAAATTGCTAAGAGTTTTCGCCCACTCAAGCTAACCGATAGCGTCGCCGTTGCGCGCGTCACGCCAACCGCTTCGAGCTAGCACAGACCTCCATCAGGAAAGGCTGCCGCGATACATCGCAAGGCTTTGCATGCCTGGTCCACGCCCAAGCTTCTCGAAGCCTTCTTGTTACAGCATCGGATGCATCGTGAACGCGAAGTGAGGCCGACTGCAAAGACGCTCAGACTCGGTCTCGGCAATCTACTCCACGTGCAGAGATAGGGAGATGATTTGTGTCAATTCCATTACTCCGGGCAGCTTGCGGGGAAATGTTCCTGCATATATGTACCCGCGGGGCACCTAGAAGGATCTACCGGAAGGTCGACAGAATCTTGTCATTGAGTTTGCTTTAAAGATTGTTGGGTGGATCTTGAATCCGCTAACTGGCCCTCGACCATAGTCAACACACACACATTTCGATTTTTAATCAACCACTTCGTCAAAATGGCAGACGTAATCACCAACACCGGTGCGCAGCAACACAAGGACCGCAAAGGCAACTACGCAAATTCAGACGAAATGGCCGATAATACCATCTTTGGCGAAGTAACCGATTCCCAGCGCATAAAGCAGATCGCTGCTGCTGGAGATGCTCACTTTCACCGCCTTGGATGGAAACGCCTCGCGGTCGTCACTATCGTCGAAGCGATCGCTCTCGGTGCGCTCAGCCTGCCTCAAGCATATGCAACCCTCGGCATGTTTCCCGGCGTCTTCCTCACAGTCACTCTGGGCTGCGTTTCGATTTTCACCAGTTGCCTCGTGGGCCAGGTCAAGTTGAAGTACCCAGAAGTGGCGTCATATGCGGACGCAGGACGACTACTGCTTGGTCGTGTTGGCTATGAAATCTTTGGAGCTGCGCTTGTCCTAGAATTGGTCATGGTCGTCGGTTCGCACGCATTGACCGGAAGCATCGCATTGATCAATTTAAACGGTGGGCATGTTTGCTCAATCGTCTTCTCCGCGATCTCCGCTATCATACTACTGATCCTCGCGATTCCACCATCTTTCTCGGAAGTGGCAATCCTGGGCTATATCGATTTCGCATCCATTGTCATCGCCATCGGCATCACGATTATAGCAACGGGCGTTCAAGCCAGCGATTCTACTGGCGGTCTATCCTCTGTTGACTGGTCGGCCTGGCCCAAGGAGGATCTGAAGTTTTCTGAAGCTTTTGTTGCTGTCAGCAATATCATCTTCGCATTCAGCTTCGCGATTGGTCAATTCTCCTTCATGGACGAGATGCACACTCCGGAAGAATACATGAAGAGTATCTGGGCATCTGGTACGATCCAGATTACCATCTACACCTTGACGGGCGCCCTATGCTACGCCTTCATTGGTAAAGATGTGCAGTCGCCTGCTCTTCTTTCTGCTGGCCCTCTGATCTCGAAAATCGCCTTTGGTTTTGCTTTGCCCGTTATCTTCATCTCAGGATCCATCAATACCACTGTCGCACTTCGTTATATTCACAGTCGCATGTTCAAAAACTCCGTTTTGCGCTATATCAACACTTTCGCTGGATGGACCTCCTGGATTGTTCTTGTCATCGTCTTCACCATCATCGCATGGGTTATTGCCGAAGCCATTCCCATTTTCTCCGATCTTCTGTCCCTTGCGTCTGCGCTCTTTGTGTCTGGATTCTCCTTCTGGATCCCGGCTGTCATGTGGTTCTGCCTACTGAAGCAGGGCAGCTGGTACGCTAAGGAGAACCTGGTCACGAGTGCAGCATGCTTGTTGGCGTTTGTGATTGGGATTGTCACGCTCGGCGCGGGAAGCTATGCGACCATTGCGGATATCATCAACCTTACGAGCACGGGAACAGCGCATAGCCCATTCACTTGTCGCTCAAGCTAGTTCCTCAAGAGTCAATAGCATAAGCGTATATTATCAATTCACAGTATTGTTCAAACCATTATCGCCACGCCATTGTATTGTGAACTCGCCTACTTCCAGTTTGTAACGACTAGATCGCTGCAACGATACCTGCCATGGATCGCAACAACGTCAGCCAAACTCACGAGACTTAGATCTTACCTGAGTCGTGTCTCCACTGGTGTCCAAATTAGTATATTTGCGAAGCAATCATTTGGCTCTACCACCTCATCGCATAAATGGAGGTATCTAGCCGACGGCGAGGCTCCCAGCTCTAGTGACGTTTGTGAATTCGTGAAAAAGGATTCGTGTGTGACTCGTCTAAACCACAATGACCGAGCGCGCTCAAGATCCTGAATCGTGTTTCACTCGTAAAGTTTAGAATCTCCTAAAACGTTGAAGTATATTGTCTCAAGCTGTCAAATTAGACGAGGATAAATCTCCACCCGTTCTGAATCATGACATCCATCCAGAAGTTGTCCTGATAAGTACGATCTGTTTCCCAGATATCATGGATCAATTCCTCCGCTTGCTCAACACTTCGATAAGGCAGTATATCCCGCACTGCAGCTAATCGGCGGCTTACTGTGTCTCTAGCTTGCTGTATGACATTTGCAGTATCCTCGTGGCCCATCTCATCCTCTTCTTCATCCGCTGGCGAGACTGAAGGTAGGTCCAAGATTGCCTCATCCGACGGACAGCCACCACCCTCAAGAGAAGGCCGTGTGAAGTCCTCGACTGAACGCAATGAACCTTCATCTACCCATGAGTCGCACAAGGATTGCAGAAATTGGGGGTATATATGACGGTTTTCAGAGGAAGCAATGCTGCGGCGTGGAGGATAGCAGAGTTCACCGGCAATGATGACCAGAACAATCTGCTCGATGCTTCTCGTTCTTGAGCTCGGGCTGTTGCGCTCAAGGATACTGAGGATATGGAGTGCAAGTGCACGTAGCCATTCGTCTAACGCGTCTTGGCTTCTTAAGTCCCTTCGCCGGTTCCGTAACAGATCCTGGAAACAGCGGTACAAAGTTAAAAGGCCTGATAGTCGATATGCTTCAGCCATGTTGCGTAAGTCGTGAATAGATGTGTTTGTATCGCCTACCTCCGCCAGATCCATGGGTTGTGGGATATAAAGAGAGAGGAGGTCTTCCTCCAGTTTATAGGATGCTTGAAGAATGCTCTCGTCTTGCTTTAAGTTCTCACTAGATAGAAATGATGGTCTCATGGCGCGAATCCTCTGCGAATAAACAAGACCGGCAACGTTGCCCAGGAGAAGGTTGGCCTGAGGTGAGATGCCTGTCAGAGGATGAGGATGGAGCAGTCGGTATTCATCTGTGTATGTGTCTGACCCATTGTCAACATCTCGGCAAAGGGGAGGAGTAGGCAACGGTTCGACATCGACGTTGGTCACGAACGACAGCCCAGTCCACCAGTATATTAATGTCTCAGCGTAAAATCTCCGGTTAAGAAACGCCATATTGGTGCAGATCTCGTTATACAAATAAAGAGCAGCGCGGTAGTGGGCAATCCCTGTATTATTGGAGCCATCCCAGGAGCTGGCTAGGCCATACATCACAAGAGCAAGTAGCGCCTCCTCTATCGCCTTTCTGCCCTTTATTCCCATTTGCAGTCCGAATCGGTCTTCTCTTCTCGCCAAGTCGATCTCATTGCCTATGTGATGTAACGTATCCTTTTGGACATTTGAAAGTAGGCACCGTGTTTCGGTGAGGATCATACGGTTACTCAGGTATGCTGCGGTCAAGTATCTGAGCAACGAGTTGAACAGTGGGGAGTGGCGCGCTTTAGATATGGAGATGCTGCGTATCGGGTTATGTAGGGATTCGCAGGCACAAAGACGCTCGCATATAGTTCCTCCGAAATAGTTGAGCGCGACCGAAGGACTACACAATACGAGATCGCATGTTGGCGATATGGAACACGCGTCGGCAACGGACCAATCTTCCAAAACCATGTCTGTGGATATGCTACTACTCAGCAGATGGTCGCTGTCGAATAAAGTCGGGGGCCACGACATTGGTGTAAAAGCATTCGCACCATTATCGCACAACCAGTCTTGATCGTCAAAGGAGGAAACTGGCTCATTGAATTCGTATGTGAGGACATCCGTTGGCCGGCCTCGTTGATGGCCATCGGTCACTGGAATTTCAACCACACCAGGGCTTGTTGAAGGAGGTAGGGACTGAATTTGGGAGACCTCTGATCCGGTGGCAAGGGTACCATCAACAGATATCAACTCAGTGGTCACAGTTGGAGAGATGTCACTCTTCTCAGGTCCAGGTACTGGAGGCTCCTTCCCCTGATCAAAAACCTCATGCTTGTATGACCAAGTAAAGCTCTTCGGATACCCTGGGCATTTTATTTTCCGGCGCGTGCACTGAAGACAGCTTGGGTTGGTCTCGTCACATTTGATCTACGCCACGTGAGATTCTGCTAGGTGTGGCGGCGAGGTATCACTTACGCGTCGAGCCTTGCACGCTTTACATCCAGAACGAGATTTTGCGCGTTTTTCCAGCGGGGTCCGGGCCTTGATGCTGTCCATGGCGATGAGCTGAGGGGGCTTGCACTGTGGAGAGGATGCTGGATTGCTCCCGACGATTCTCATTGCTATCAGATACGGCTGACGCACAGCTTGAGGATCCGGAGGGATCGGCGCGCCAGGGCCATGGGACACGAACGCATCCCGCATCTTGCTATCTACACGATCAATGCGGAAGACGATTAAGTGGCTAGATTTAGCCATTACATCAGTGTCCCGCGACTTGGCCCAGTCGCACTAACCGAAAGGAGTCAGCGAGTGCGATTGGCTGACCCCTGATCTTGGCCTCCACATCTTTTCCCCACAGCCACCGCACCCGCTCACAACTTCGCTGGCAATCGAGCGCCGCACTTCCAAGCGATGCCGTAGTCGCTAGAACTGAACGAGACAGTAGTGCCGCGTTGGACAAAAAATGTATCACCGGGCCCGAGGTGCGCTTTTTGCCCGGAATTGTCCTCCAGGTTGATTGACCCTTCGCAATGTCAGTGACTACTCCAATTGAACTAAACGGGGACTTTGCAGCGAGCTCACCCTCGATAACTATGCCCACCTCGTCGTAGTTGTATTCGGGAGGCGTGGCTGCCGGGCCCTTCTCTATGCGGAACCATGATCCTGATATGGGCTGAGAGTTGGTGGTACTCCCAAGAATGTCGGCTAGAGAAGGTCAGAGAGAGCCTAAGCAAGAACCCGGATCACCGTAGGAACGTAGACGCACTGAAAAAGACATGAGACCCTACTTCGCTCAAGTTCTCGATCTTGTACTTCTCAGTCTTGCTTCGAACTTGAAACACCATAATTGTTCGGGAGATAAAATATGTCCAAATGCTGCGGTACAACGGGGTCTCGACATGGAGATACCCTTGATTATTTATTCAAGTGTTGCGCTGTGACACTCGTCGAGGCAATGGGCGCGGAACCCTCCCGCCCATCCCGATCAGGCGAAGTAGTGCGTTCAGCCCGGGTTACCACAGCCAGCAGCCGAACGTCGTTCCAGATGTCACGCCTCACTGTCTCCCGACTTCTAGTACTTCTACCGCCATCAGCTCCCCCACCTCAACCATCGATAACTCTACTTCCTTTGTCAATCCGTGCGGTCGATCACGTCTAGTTTTCTCCATCCCAATCGTTATAACTGACCATGACTTCGTCCGTTCCAAGATCTTCTGAGGGGTATCTCTGGACTTCGAAAGGTGCGACCGAGGGCCTCGAGACCAGGGCGTCGATAGTTACTCCTCCGATTTGTAGCGGTTCCTACGATGTCGTGGTGATTGGCGCTGGATTTGCTGGCCTGGTCGCTGCACGGAATATCACGCTACACACACGCGCTCGCGTGCTCTTGCTGGATGCGAGGGACAGGATCGGAGGACGAACTTGGACCGCCAACGTCGCTGGAGAAGAGATCGAAATGGGCGGCACCTGGGTTCACTGGAACCAACCGCACCTTTACGCAGAGCTCGTACGATATGGCCTACATCGCAACCTCAAGACATCTGCCGGTACATCCCAAGTCGTGAATCAATACTACAAAGGAGGTGATACCGCACTCGAAGAAGTATCGCCTGAAAAGTTTGTCGAGATTTCTGAGAGGGTTTGTGCGAAGCTTTTCCAGGTCGATGGACTAAGCAGCCGCGAGCTCATGCCTTTTCCACACGATCCACAGCGCGAGCCAGCGCCTTGGAAGAAGTACGACCACCTTAGCGTCCAGGACCGACTCGATCAGATGACAGATGTATCGGAGCACGAGAAAGCGGTCTTTGCGAGTCTGGTGAACTCATTCGGAAGTGCTCCACCAGAAGATACCGGACTTGTGGAAGTACTTCGCTGGTACGCCTTAGGAGGCCATTCACTGGGCCAGACATTTGAGTTAGCGGGTGTCTACAAAATTGGGAAAGGAGGCATGACCAGCTTTGCTTTATCTATCTTGCAGGATTACAAAGGCGATCTATCATTGAAAACTCCGATTGCCCAAATCAACCAAGATTCTAATGGTGTTGCCATCACAACGAGGGCTGGAAAGCAAATTAAGGGCAAATACTTAATTTCGACGATCCCACTGTAAGTCCAGCATTTCAACCCATTGAAAAGCAACTACTAACATAAATCTGCACAGTAATTGTATCGGCGACGTCTCCTTCAACCCACCATTGAGCCCTTTACGTCAAGAGGCTATTCGTGTAGGTCACATCAATGCCGGTGCTAAGATCCACTTCAAACTTGCCGCAACGCAGCAAGGCTGGTTCACAACCTGCAGTACCCCTCGCACATCTCCCTTCGTTTTCGGCTTCTCGGACCATAACGGGACACAAGCCACGGGACCTGACGGAACCTGGTGCATTGGTTTCGGCTATACCGGACAGCTTAACGATAAGACTGCCAGCCAACATATCATCTCGGATTCAAACGGAATCTCAACCCTCACGCTAATGTCCAGCTGTATGCAACCCACGACTGGATGAATGACGAGTACTCCAAGGGCGTATGGCATTGCTGGGGCCCTAATTCTATGTCAAAATATTTGGCTGAGCTGCAGAAGCCTGAGGGGAGGATCCACTTTGCAAATGCGGATTGGGCTGATGGGTGGAGGGGCTTTGTCGATGGTGCGATTGAAAGAGGCTTGGTAGTTTCCTCCGAGATTGTGCGATCTCTAAAGACTACGCCGACGGCGAAACTTTGACATAGCATCCCATATACAATTTTTGGGCCAATGTACTGATTTGGAACTGTAATGCCACCATTTCACGGCCTCTGATGGGATTCTTTCGCCAGATTCTCTCATAATTATCACCTCTTTTGAAATCTTTACCATGTACCTTTAACGAGAGAACGAATTGCCTTGATTCCTGAGGTATGCCTGCCGTTGCAAGCTTATCTTTCGGGTCTTATTTCGGCATTTTGATAGCTTGGTCAGGCGACTTATCTAACGCTTGTATTAGAGTGGCCATGACAACAAGGTGTCCGTGGCGCGGTCAAGCCGAGTGCTAGTCTGCGATAGGTGTTTTCTAAGTGGGCAGAAGGTGCGATTGGTCGCACAATCGCGATCAACCCCTTTCAGGAATTATGTGCCTTCCCCGCATTATGTTTAAGCCAACTAGACATAAATGTGATCTGTTACTCCCAGTACTTCAGTTCGACCAATCCTTCAAATTCTACGATAGCTTTGTTAAAAAAACTCAATGCCTCAGTCACATGAAGGAATAATACCCATGATGGACGAGAAGAACGCCTTCAAGGGCGATGCAAGCATCCGTCGAAATGACGACCCAATGAACAATGAATTAGAACCTCGCTCACCGGTGGGCAATGCCCATCTCCGAAAATCTTTCAACTGGTTCTCGATGTTGGCAACCTGCGTCTCCTTGATGTCGACATGGGAAGCCTTTTGTAGCACCATGGTATCTGGCCTCGTGAGTGGAGGACCGGTCTCACTCGTTTATGGATATGTTAGTGAGTGCAAATCTTGCGCCATTTACAGCCAGCTCGTTATCTGACACCACTAGTTGCATTCACAGGAACATTGGCCACTGCTCTTTCTTTGGCGGAGGCAGCTTCAATGTGCGTACATGATGGCTGGACAAGGTTCTAATAGTCTAGGTCATAGAGGCTGATGTGAGATCGGCAGGTATCCAACTGCTGGTGGACAGTACCACTTCGTCGCAGCTCTTGCGCCTAAGCGCTTTGCACGCGGCGCCAGCTGGGCCGCTGGCTGGATCACAATGTTCGGATGGCAGGCAGTAGCAGCCAGTGCGCCATTCCTAGCAGGCACCATGGTTGAGAGCCTCGCCGCCTTCCACTATCCTAATTACCAACCACAACGGTGGCACGGCACAATGATGTACTGGGCAATTATTGTGGTTGCGATGATCGCCAACACACTACTGAGTCGAAGTCTCCCCATCATCGAACAAGCAACCATGGGTCTTCATGTTGTTATCTTCTTCATGATCCTCATTGGTATCATCGTTGCTTCGCCCGACAAGAACTCTGCATCATTCGCGTTCACAGAGTTCGTCAACGAGACGGGCTGGGAGAGCAGTGGCCTCGCGTGGTGTATTGGGATGCTCAGTTCCGCATACGTCTTAATCGGTAGGCTCTGTATCCCCTTGCCTCTGGAAGATCCACTTAAAGCTGACTTTTGGTAAGGGTACGATGGTGCAACGCATTTGAGCGAAGAAATGGAAAATCCCGCTACCGGTGTTCCCCGCGCTACGATCGGTTCAGTTGTGATCAATGGGGTGATGGGCTTTGCCTTCCTACTTGCCATCCTCTTCAGCATGGGCACTCTTCAAGAAATTTTGACCTCACAAACAGGGTTTCCCATCATTCAGGTGTTCTATCACGCCACGAGCGGCAATATGCGCGCGACCTCCGCGATGGCCGCAGCCATCATTCTCATGGCGTCGCTCGCGACGATTCCACTCGTCTTGTCCGCCGCACGTACATTGTGGTCTTTGTCTCGAGACTAGGCTTTCCCATTCACTTCTACTCTTTCACATATCGATGAAAAGAGGGAAATACCGACGGGGGCAGTTTTTGCCCCAACCTTTTTTCTCGCCCTCCTTGGTCTCCTTAACATTGCGTCGACGACCGCATTCAACGCCATTGTTTCCCTGTCCGTGGTCGGGCTATACTCAGCATACCTGCTTGCAGTTCTAGCAATCTTGTATCGCCGCATCACAGCGCCGCAGGAGATGCATTTCGGCCCATTCCGACTGGGAGCTTTCGGAACTATCACCAATGTGGTCAGTATATCATACACCGTTTTTACTTGCATATTTCTGTTGTTTCCTCCGTACTATCCTGTCACGGCACTGAACATGAATTATGCATGCGTTATTCTTGGTGCGGTTCTAGTCTTCAGCCTCGTCTTCTGGCTCGTCAAGGGTCGAAAGCATTATTCAGGGCCTATCCTTGATACTGAAGTCATTCTCGGCAGAACAGTGGCTGGTGTCTCCGAAGTGTAGGTGCCGTCGGTTTGCTTAGGTGAGGGACAAGAAGCAGCAGCAGATTCTAAATAGCAATTGTTATGGACGATTTCACGTTCCAGCTCGAAAACCAATTCTCTTCCGTTCCTTCAGAAATCTGCAAAGGCGCCTTCCGAATCATGTTGATGTACGTGTTAGCACCACATATTTACTAAGGGTAGAAACGATCCTAAGTTGACATGCTTCATTTTGCGATCTTGCGAAATAGCACGTCTATCGCATAATGCCCGCCGATCTGGAAGCGGCCATTACCTCGTGCTTCTCTCGAACTTGACCCTTGCATTTCAGGTAATCAATGACCGCAAGATAAGGGTAAAAAGAGTCACCCGGACACGACCTGGGTATCACAGTGCTTGATAAAAAATGTTACTCCCCGCGCGCTCTGCCCCGCACTGAGACGTGCGCACCCACTAAGGGGTACGTAGCTCCTTCTGACCAAGCACCAATCGCACTTGAGCTCCAAAAACGGCTTTGATCGATTGTTTTTAGCCCATGCCCAATGTCAGAGTCTCAGTTCGTCATCCGCCCTCCCTTCGGATCCGCTGTTTTGTCCAATCGTAGACCGATGATTCATTGAATCGAGTATGTCGTCTGTGCATGTTGTCGCTTATGCTGCACATGTATGCCAATGGAAACGGATGCCGCAGATTGTGCTAGCTTGTGAGCTGGCACATTTCCTCTCCACTCACAGGACAACCATATGCAGGTGAAAGAGGACAACACTCGCATTGATGATCTGGTAACGAAGGGTGAACATGGGGTCCTCGGGCTCCGGGGCGCCTGCGCAGGTGGCAATGCAAATTTTGACCAGCGCTCAAGTAGTCGAACATAAAAACTCGAACAGTAACGGAACAAGGCTTCGCATCTTCCTAATCCTTTGTTGGACATTACCGGTCACCGAAAAACTACATTCGTGCTGTATCTCCAGCGACAACTTGACACCATGGTGAAAGCAACCCCGGAGACTCTTACACTTCCAGCCTCTTGGTACATCACCCGAGATTTGTATGAGCTCGAACGAAGAGCCATCTTTGCTAAGCACTGGTTACTCATAACCCACCAAGGTCGCTTCACGTCAACTGGAAACTATGCCAGCTTCACTGTTGCTGGCTATCCTTTTTTTATCATCAAGGACAAGGACGGTTCCCTGAACGCCTTCTTGAATGTTTGCCGACATCGTGCCTTTCCGGTAGTTCAACAGAATGAAGGAGCATCAAGGATACTCTCATGCAAATACCACGGTCAGTAGTAATGCCTTCCTATATTCCCATCATGATCGATAAACCTCCCTGATATCAAACCATCCACTATGGAGAGACATTTAAGCTAAGAAACACCCAGGATGGTCATATGGGCTAAACGGAAAGCTTGCCAAAGCACCCAAGTTTGACTCCGTGCCTGGATTTGACAACTCGGCCTACTCGCTCTATAAAGTACACCTTAAGATTGACAACAGGGGGTTTGTGTGGGTCAACTTCGACGCCGCAGAGGACCCCGAAGTACCCTGGGAGAAGTACTTCGAGGGTGTTGACGAGCAAGCTCGTCTTCAGGCCTTCAGCATGGACGACTATAAATTTGACCATGCGTGGAGTATGGACGGTCAGTACAACTGGAAGACCTTGATTGATAACTACAACGAGGTACGTGATGTATGAGACCTTGTAGAAGACTCGCTTTTAAACTGACGAAACAGTGTTACCATTGTGGGGTCGCCCACCCAGGCATCGCCAAAACAACAAACCTGAACACATATGATGTGAAAGCTCCAAACAGCACCGGGTATATCGAGCACTACGCCGAAAGCAAGATGAATCAGGACGAGCATGCTGGCAATGTCGCACCGACTTTCTTCTTTCCAAACGCTTCTGTTACTATGACGTAATTTATCTGCATCTTTATTGGAGCCTCTGGAGCTAACGCGGTATACAGTGATGATTACTTCTACCTCATGCGAGTCGTGCCTACATCCCCCGTAAGTGTGTCAATGCAATACGAGGTTTACCGCCATAAGAACGCTACCGACGAAGTCTTCAACGACATTGATGGGTTTTTCAAGCAAATAGAGGGCGAGGATAAATATCTATGCACCAATGCGCAGAAGAACCTGGTCGCTGGAGGTTATGTTTCCGGTCCACTTCATCCGCACAACGAGAAGGGCGTACTACATTTTCAATCGTTGGTCAAGGATATTTTGACAGATCATCGGGCGCGCGAAAAGAATAATGGTGTGGAGATTACCCCAGCGCGCAGGCTGCCGGAGAATGACAAGACTCGGGAGGAGGATGTCTTCTGTGCTAGCTTATGTGATGGAGTGGGGAACACGAAGGGGTTGGCCTGGTAGAAGATATCTTACGAATCGATCTCATAAGTTTTGATAGTTCATCTCTGCTCGTAGATCTTCTCGATCTCCCTTCATGAAACAATGCCTTTTATTCTGCAGACGGAGCTTTATCTAATTCTGCAATCATCACGATGTCTGGGGGCAAATTCACCAAATCCAATTCATTTCATTCTTCTCATTACAGAAGAGGAGCCAATGATATCCCTTTTACCGTTCTAGTTAAACCCCAGCCGTCCCACACCCATCACGACCCAGAGCCCTCACAACAACAAACATTTTACCTACCGATCCTGCGCACAACACATTATCTCTACTCAGTTATACCATGCACTTGGTATGGTAGACCACTGACCTTTCGGGCTACTTGAACATGTCTAGTGTCATGATTTGCCCAATAACAGTATAAGTGAAGGATCTCATCGAGAATTGATCAAAACCTAACAATTAATAAGTCGCACGTTGCCAGACACTTATACTCAGGACAGTGCTGGAGAAGCTGAAAGGCTTCCAGCCGAACAGTATCGTCGCAGTAGGATATAGTCACGTAGAGTAGTGCTCTTTGGACGCTTCTCTATGGAGAAATGATAGCTAGAGAAGTCGGTGTAGGGCAAGTATGATTCTGTAGGGTCTGGCGGCTCAGACCGACTATTTGAGTGTTGCATCAGGTACTACAATTGTTCGGAATAGCCTATGGAGAAGTATCAAATCTTACCTATTTACTCTTTGCATCTACTTTGAAGTTGATTATGCCGTTTTACAGTGTTACAATGTGCTTTTCGTGCAGCTTAACCGGTTCCTCCCCCAACCGCTACCCTTGGCTCGATATCTTGGTCGCTGCTGTTCCCTGACAGCTTGCGTGAGTCTGTACAGCGTTGAGCCGCTTCTTGTCCTCACGAAACGTCGGTATCTCAGCTTTCTGATGCACATAGTTTTGCTGAACCACTCTTTGCGCTTATGATCATGTGGCTGAAAGATGTGAAGCACTCTGCCTTGCCATCTACAATAGTCTTTTGCATCGAGTCAACGTTTTGCTCTTGAAAGGTGGGTATACCAACATTCTCACCGTCGATAGGTATGGAGTTGGCCGAGGCGCAGCTAGCTAGATCAGCCGCCTCTGTGCAGCGGGAAAGTGCCCAGCGGCACAAAGAATCGACTCACTGGTGTTTGGCTCTGAACAGAAGGCAGCGGGCTCACAGCCGTATGCTGACCAGGTATCACGGGCCCATACGAATGTGAGGTTCTGCATGGCTTGCGACCTCCTTTCTTTATTCGAGATCCTCACTATAATGTCGCATCACTCGGATTGTGTGTCGGGCGGCGCTTTGAAAGTACCCCGCAATTTTTACTGGTTGAAATTTGGCCGCGAGCTCTTCAGCCACCACCACAGTGTTTGATAGGCGGGACATGGAGTGCCACAATGATGGCGGTCAAGTCCTGGTCATGATGCGGCAGATCCAGCTCGGATCTCAATTCCCGCAAACTCTAGGATTCCGTAGAAAGATAGGGTGGTAGAAGAGGTTCAGATCTGAGGACGCCAATGGTAAATTGCATATGGACGGAGGTAATGTTTTTAATTAGCGCCCTATTCGCGCAGTATTGCGACCCGTAGGTCGGTGGGACACGCCTCCTGTGTCCAAGAAGTAGTCCGACTCGGTGATGCAGGTGTAGAACTTGCATGATTATAAACAAGGTATCCCGCGTGGCGGATCTCATTGGTCCGGATAGGCCATTCTGCCGACTACAAACCCACCTCGATGACGTCTGCATGGAACATCTTTACGAACAGTACAAAACATCTGCTAAAGCGTTAGTCGGCCTCACCATTAGTGCCCAGATAGGGCATCTTTCCCACAATATCCCTACGAGTATGGGTTCGAGGCGCGCTCTTCCGGCTTTATTACCCTGGCCTGCAGGCATCCAAAGAGAACCACCAACGCCGATTCAGTCGGAAAGAAAACGAATAGCTATCGCTTGTGAAGCTTGTCGCTCGCGCAAGTCCAAGGTACGTACCCGGCATGCCAGTCTACCTCGCCGCCCCTTCATATCCGCTGACGTTGTTGCAGTGTCACGGCGAGAGACCGAAATGCAGCGAGTGCAATGAGCGCAAGACAATGTGCAGCTACACCGATACGGGAGCGAAGATAACCAAGGTTATCTCACTCCTCACCGTGTTTGAGACTGCTTGAATAACGATCTATGTAGCGCAAGTACGAAGAGCTAGCGCATCAAATGTCTGCTCATGAGAAGCTGTTCGGATTGCTGCGAACCATGCCACAACACGAGTCACAGGAGGTTCTCCAGCGGATCAGAGTCGGCTACGACCCTTAGACTATCTTTAACCATATAGGACAAGGTAATCTGCTCCTCCAGCTCGCTTTAGTCCCCGAACACCGATTCCGGTATGATTTTCCGTACGTGCGCGAAATGCCTGCATCTTTACTGCAGTGCCGGAACGTGTATCTGGATACATTAGTGTACGAAGATGAAGGTCTAGGAACTCGGAAAGTCCGCTCAAGTAATGATGGTAGCGCGTACACAACCATTTACGTTAATCCATATCATGCAGCAGAAGTGGTGGATCCAAAACTGGACCTTAGTAAACCGTCAAAATGGACTTCAGTATGTTCCGACGACCCCTGGATGCGGAGGCTACTGGGGCGGCTTTTTCTTACCGAATATCACCTCGGCTCATTCTTCCTGAAAGACTACTTTCTTGATGACATGATCGAAATGCAAGATCGCTTTTGCTCTTCGCTGCTTGTCAATGGCGTACTAGCATGGGCTTGTGTAGGTCTCTACGCAATCGCCGTTCTCACTACATGCTGCTAATAGCGCCAGGAGTTCTGCGACCCTGAAAACCTGCGTCGGGCTGAATTCTGGAATCCAGATAATCCAGGTTATCGATTCCTCTCCGAAGCTCGGCGACTCTGGGAATTAGGATCACTCCAATGCTTTCCCAGCGGTACACCGTTATAACGCCAACCTTGCGTGGATAACCCCCATCATTTGTGCCTCTGAACGTCGAATCCTATTCTAGGTCGAACTTTGTTTCAGATCTCGAATCTATAATGGACTACGAAAATACCACAAGAGCGACTTTCATCGCACATGATGTTGGAGGTTGTATCGCGCAATTCTTCGCTTTCACTCATCCACGTCGGGTTGAAGCAATTATTCTGATGAATGCGCCTATCATCCCGACTTTCCAGCAGCTTCTAAGCTCTGACAGTGAGGCGCAACAGTACGCTCGCTATACCATTCCCTATTACACATACGAACCGGGTCAGCCAAAGAACATTTCAACCCTGGTGGAGCCCATCCGCAACATCACTTACCGTGCTTCTATTGCTTCGTATCTCAATGCATCTCCTATCAGTGGAATGCTGCATTTCTACAACTTGAACTACCCTGGACCACCATACGGGCAACACTTTGATGTTAGCGGATTAGTACAAAAGGTTCCGACCATGTTAATCTGGGGTAGTGAAGATCCGTACTTTTCGCCTAAAATTATAGATGGAATGCAAGATTGGTTCAGCAAGGGAATGAGGCTCGTTACAATTCCAAAAGCGGGACACTGGGTGTTCAGAGATGCTTGGCAGAGGTGCAACGAAGAGATTCTGAGCTTCCTACAGATTGCTGGAAAGATGTGAATACTTTAAAGAGCGTGGTGCAGTTGTCCCTGACCTTTCATTGCGACACACGCCTAGTAGGTTCGCAGCTAGTGACCTGGTGAGGTGTTGTCACAAATATCAAGCTTTGCCATCAGATAGGCCCTAGCTCCAGATGCCAATATAGTAAGTCGTGGTGTAGAGCTTACTCCCGACGACCTCTATGCCATTATTAACATGTCACGTTTTTCCGTATGAGAATCGATCACGATCGCTGCAAGAGGAGACTGATACACTCCTTCCTTTTTGTTAGCAACCTCTTGATATGGCTTTTCCATATCAGTACTTATTTGGAGCCGTGAATCTTGTACGTGGTGCGTTCGCGGCTTGACACCATCTCACCCACCCATGAGTTGTTAATTATCCATGTCCTTTATCATGGGGTCAACGGCATCGCGCACTTGAATGTAAAGACACTTCTTTGCACCATAGTGAGCGTGACCTTCCACACCCCATTAGGTTTAACCCTAAGCCACCAGGACAATGGCTCTGTTAGTCGCGGAAAACCTACACGTATCTTGATGGCCAAACGGAAATCGATATAAATTCTTCCGTTAACTAGTTATACTAGTATAAATTCTTTGCGGGGTAGCTACAGCGCTAACAAATGATAGGACCCTTCGGATGACAATGACGGATAAATAAGGTTTGTTAGCTAGAATTGTACTAGCTAATTATGCGATTCACAAAACCTCGGCGACTCTATATATCGAGTTGCGCACCCTTTTCTCCAACCAGTACAATTCGCCTGACAATGGCGCGATGTATAGCAGCAATTGCTATTGCAGCGCAAGCTGTGTCGGCTGCTCTGAACACTGCAAGCCTCGCGACCCAATACTTCGGCAACGACGCAGCCTGGTACAAGAATCGAATTCCATTCTTTGAAATTTCTGACGCTCAAATTCAATCTGTATACTACTACAGGTGGAAGATCTTCCGGGCACACCAGCGAGACCTTGGTTCAAGGGGATATGTGTCGACAGGCAAGCAAATGCGGATGGAGTAGCTGGCAGACTCACGTTACTGATGGATCACCACAGAATTCCTAGACGATGTTGGCTGGCAGCTTGAGCCTTGGGCCACTCTCAACGATGCGACTGGGTTTCATATTGGTGAAGGTCGTTGGCTACGCGATCGCCGCTTTGCGGAGGACTACATTCGCCACATGTATGAGGGTGGTGCCAATGATCGGCACTTTACTGATTATATGGCCGACTCCGTATATGGGCGGTATCTCGTCGATGGCGATCAATCCTTCTTGACTGCCCAGTTGAACTATATGACGAACCTTTATGGCCAGTGGGCCGACTCTTACAACACGACCAGAGGTCTCTACTGGCGGGAGCCGTTGACAGATGCCACTGAATACACTATATCATCGATCGACGACAGCGGAGGTCAAGACGGATTTACCGGAGGCTTCGCGTATCGCCCCTCGATTAACTCGTACATGTGGGCCAACGCTATCGCAATTGCCAATGTTGCCGATCTGGCTGGTCAAGCCAACGTTGCCACGACCTACAGGCAGAAGGCTGCGACCTTGAAAAGTACATTCCAGGCACAAATCTGGAACACCACGCTTCAGCATTTCATTGATCGTCAGCAGCGAAGTACTAGTTATGTCACGTAAGTCTAATCAACCGCAATTGCTCGTACTTGTATGCTGAGACAGTTGCTGATTTCTGTCTTTCTCCTAGTGAATGGCAACCGATCCGAGGCCGGGAGCTGGTAGGCCTTGTTCCTTGGATGTTCGGCATGCCCGACAATGTCGACAAGTACAACCAAGCTTGGAAGCATCTGATCGACACCTCGAAACTACGTGGATCTAACGGTATGCGTACAAATGAGCCTAGTTACCAATACTACATGCGGCAGTATCGCTACGAAGGGTCGAACCGCGAATGTCAGTGGAATGGCCCAGTGTGGCCATACCAGACTACTCAAGTATTGCTTGGCATTGCGAATCTACTCAACTCTTATACTCAGAGCATCATTACCAAGACGGACTACCTGTACGAGATCAGGAGCTACACTCGACTGCATTACAACGGCAATCTCTTGAATCTTCAAGAGGACTACGAACCCGATAAGACGGGCGCTATTGTTGGTCTGGCTCGCTCACCCCACTACTTCCATTCCGGATACAACGATCTTATTATTTCTGGTCTGGTCGGTATTCGCCCTCGCGCAGATAACACCTTGGAAGTCAATCCACTAGTCCCCGCCGGCTCCGACATCTCCTATTTCCGTCTGCAAGATATCAGCTACCACGGACATTCCATTGCCGTGGAGTGGGACAGCACCGGTTCCCGTTATAGCCGTGGTGCGGGCCTTAAAGTGGAAGTTGACGGTGTAGTCGTTGCCTCCGCCGCGACAATCCAGCGGCTCACGGCTACCATAAGTAAGGGGACCCCACCAGCGATCATCCGCACCAATATTACGAAGTCCACTCAATTATATCGCGACCAATACCCAAAGGGTTCTGCCTCTTCCGGTACGGATGCTGAGAACATCCACGATGCCATCGATGGCCGTGTCTGGTTCTTCCCTGAGTTGCCCAACGGCTGGAATTCTGATGCCCAGAGCGCAGACAGCACGCAATGGTACACCATTGATTTTGGAACATCCACCTCTCTCAGCGGCTGCACACTTGCATTCTACGATGACGGGGCTACCTTCATCGCCCCTCCAACCTACGACATCCTCCAGCTCGTCAACGGAGCGTGGGTCAAGATCAACGGGTATGGAGAAACATTGCTAGCCAATGGTATAACGAATGTTCAATGGAGTGCTGTAAGTACGAATCAACTGAGAGTATCGTTCCCTCAGAAGGCTGGAAAGAGGGTGAGATTGGTGGAGTTCAAGGCTTTTTGATTGGGCGCGAGATGCTCAAGGGATCTCACGATGCTTAAGCAACCCTCACCAATGAAGAAAACTTGTTTCTCTGCTCGGCCATGGCTCATGCACATGTACAAATCTTAGTAAGGTTGATCATCGCAGTACTCGTGATTCTTATGGTTCATGAAGAACGAAGTGACTATACTGTCGCCAAGAGCTGTGTCACAATGCCGCAGATTGAATGAACCGAAAGTCCAGTCGTAAAGGCTTTCCGAGATTGCAAGTTCTGGCTACGGGAGACACGGACAATGCGAAGACGGAAACAGATGCGCCAATCGTTGTGACCATTTTGGCACATACAAGCAAGGATAATTAGCTACATCCCGGGATCTCCGCACGTCTCAAGTCACGTGTACTATGCTGAGTACCTCGGTACTCGGGAGTCGAGCACTTGTGCGGCAAGTCCAACAGATAGAACCCGATTATAGATTAGCGACTGCGCCTCAGAGTCCCCAGCCGCCTCTTACCTTCCATCTGCAGCAGAGATTATATGTGATAGCTGTTTTCACATGGGTAATAAAATGACAACCAGGACTAGTCCTTAAACGATCTAAGGAACCCATAGACCACGCTTTCACTATTGTACCTAGAGGAATCTCGGCCGGCTTCACGTGTATCGTCTTCCCAGCGTATCTACATCCACGGCATGAGTTGAAGCGAATTGAACGTAGCATTATCACTTATTAATGAGCATTGGTAGAGTAACCTCTACTCCCGGTGTCTGACGATAACGATAGGTTCCAATGGTTTGATATCCTTTCGCACGAATTGTGCCTCAAAAGCCTCATCGCTCTTTGTCAATGGGTATTTCGATGTAATGAGTGGCTGCAAGTCGACCTCCTTCCAGCGGTCCTCGAATGTACTAGCATGGAGGGCAATGCGAATTCAGGGTGACGGCGCTTCGGAGCTTCTCGGCCCGAGTTTAGATAATCTAATCAACTACTGTGGCCGTAAGTTTTCGCTCAAGACAGTGAAGTTGCTCGCGGCCTAATTCCCCGCTTTCAGTACAATCATTCTATAGGGCACATTCACAGAGACATCAAGCCGCACAACGTACTGATGGACGACGGAAAATGGGGAAGCACGGTGTATGTCACCAATATTAGGTTAGCTGAGGGATTTGAGGACCGGGACTAGCATAGCTATCTTGTAGTTGCCAAGCACGGAAGCCGGGCTTTCGAATGTCTGGAGTGTTGACAATTCAATTAGCATAGCTAGAACGGGAACACGATGGCGACGACAGAGAGCACGCGACTCCCGAGCTTCCATTGTCCTTTTTTCATAGGATCGTGATGGTACTAGTAGGGCTACTATATGAGGGTAATCCGTCTTTGCTGACCTTCGATCCTAATGCCGCCAATATCTTTGGCAGCAATGATCTCCTCCTGCTCTTTCTGTGGTCCAAGATTGAGCATCTCTATCACAGAATCTATATCGACGTCTGGACTGTATGAATTTCTCAGGCTTGAAAGCATGCGCACCATGAAATCGAGTTCTCTTCTCAGGAATCGAGCAACACCTAAGATTGGCGTAGTTACCCACAATCTCGGGTTGTCCTTAGAGAAGTCCCCTGGCCGTGGCTGGGAATCCCTTGCGAAAGGCTGCCAGGTGTTACTAGTCTCCCATTTCCATTGCCATTTCAGTGTTCCGTAGTGGAGGCGGATTCTATCGACTCGTGCTTGATGCGCCTCTAGAGGGTTAAGACGATTAAAGACATGAGGAAGAGTACCACGACCACGATGACGAGCACGAATACCGCCACGGTCAACGAAGTTACGATAGCCGGGTAGGCGGGCAAGTTCCATGGACCAAACATCGAAGTCCAGAGGAATATAAAACCCTCCGCATCTTGTCCATTGCTCACGATCGAACTTGATTATGAGTTTATCGTCACTAACTTCTTGCTCGTTTCGGGAAGACACACATCCCAAGTATGCATCCTTGAAGAATTGATCTTCTTCATTGATACGGTTCCATTGTTCTCGATTCACACAAAGATATTTGCTCAAAGTTGCAAAGACATTGCGCAAAGCGTCTTCACTTGCAACCCAAGGAAAGATCTGGTTCCAGGGTGGGAGCAGGAAATATGCAGGGGCATGTCTTTGCAACCTCAAATCAACACCCGAGACAGCCTCCAATTTGATTCTGTGTCGTACGGCACAGATGTCTGAAATCATTTCAGCCACACTTTTTCGCATCCATCTTGCGGTCAGGTGGATCGGTTTAGTATCATGCTCTGGAGGCGAGGAAGCTGCCTGTCCAGGCTTGTACAAAGACCCTTCCATCACGAACACGTCGGAAGACACGAGTTGATAATCGTTCGGACGGCCGTCCGCGGTATTAGCACGGAGGATCATAAAGTGGTAACCGTACTTGGCATTCCATGTGGCAGAAGAATCTGACATGTAAAGATGGTCTAAACCAGGCGTTACAATCTCGTGCAAAGGAAGTGTAGAGAGTAAGAGGAGGTGGAGACCCGCCATGTCGACCGAGGCGTCTGCGTCTTGGCTATCGAGACAATATATGTTCGTCTTCATAAAGTGACCAACAAGTCTTGGGACGCGTTCAAACCGCAGAATAAAAACTACAGTAAGAGACAGCGCACCAGTATCATGTTGGATGAGACCGTTGAGTTTGGTGAGTAATGGTTCGTCCCCAAGACTTCTTGGCATGTTGATTCGATAGAAGGTTATCTTTGCGTCATCTCTGGAACGTTCGATGCATTCTAAGCTGAGCAAGAGGTCATGTTCCCGGTTTTGACCTGCAAAGTTCATGGGCCAAAGGTCTGGAGTGGAGATATCTGGCACCCACGAGGGTGTCGATGAAGTCCTCGCCTTGGCTAAGATTCCTGCTGTCTGAAGTACGGACCAGTCTTTGACATTGAGAAGCCAATGTGCATGAATGCCGATGTAGAACTGTTGGAATGACAAAGAATAATTGGTAGGAAATGACTTTTTTTCCGTGTCATCGTGGAGAAGACCACGGGTGCCAAACACCAAATCTCTTGGATCTGAAGCTTTACAATTCGCTGTGAGTTTGATCAGGCTGTCAAAGCCCTTGACATGATCTTTTGGAAAAGTTTTCGACGCAATGTGTCGCACCCACGGTGCAGCAGTCTTTTCCCATGCAAATCTGCTAAGTTTGGACATGACTCGAGCATCCGCGCGGTATTCCGTGTCTCCCAGAGTGAAGACTATCTTGTCAGAGAGGATAAGCTCCTGTACTACCCATATCCGACTGAAGTATTTCCGTCTAAGGAGTTGGTGTAGATCAGGTGGATTGTCGTGCAACGGATGAACTCGGGGAAATGGATTCGAAATGGACGACGCATCCGCGAGATCGTAGAGGGTTTTGTACGTAGGAAACCTTTGAGTTTTACTGACTATATCAGGCCCCAGGTAAACAACAACCTTCGAGCTTTCATCGTAAATTTGTTCCATTTTTGCGACCTGTGCTTCTCTTTCCCCAACGTTACTTTGGTCAATGCATATGGCATCCACTATAGGAAACATTAACATTCTGTGGTGGTTAAGAGGATCTTGTACCCATACATACCCCACAACATTCTCACTCCTCTCCATGGTGTTACGAACTTCAGTAGGGCTTGACAATTCTTCGTTTGCAAAAGGACATCCCAGTACGGCCCAATGTAGATAGGACACGATAAAGAATAATCGTTGTCTTCTCCGCCCCAAGTATATGACACGGTTTCGTATTCTGGGCGGTCGTCATGGGAATACGTCTCGAGTTCAAGATGGATAGGACGATCATCTTGTGAAACGGCGCTTAGGCATACCAAGCGGAACTCGTCGGTTTTCAAAGTGTGCGTGTAGATATCAGGAGATTTGGTGGCGGCCTTGACAGAAAGTTTCCCCAGATCATGCGAACCGGCTTGATCCCGTGTATACGAGACGCTGCTAGGCCATTCTAGATTTAGATGTCCTGCAATCTCATCGCGTGGTATTCCCAGGTTCGGTGAAGGAGAAGTAGACTGGGCAAGTTCAAGCAATCCCTTCAATTCGGGACACTCGCTCTCACATGACTGGCAACGCAGGCGGTTGCCACCATCGATTACAACATCTGGTGACCGACAAGAGGGTTTGTGCCACCGGGTCATCGCGAGCGGTATCAAAGGGCACTGAGCAAAGACAACGAAACGTTAGGATATGCAAGATACCATAGGTAGGCATGGCAGAGGATTTAAGTGAGATGGTCTGCGCCTCTAACAAGGCGCTTTACCAGTTTAGGCAGCTCTATGGCACGTTCTTAATCTAGATTAGCCATGGACCCGCCTAGGCCTCGTAGCGGCGAGTCTTTGAGCGGCTGGCATCCTACACCGTGAAGGGCTTGTCAAGTGGCTTCACTATGCTGGCAGATTGAACGAGAGGGTCCCCTCTCTCCAAACCCGTACTCGTATATCCCGCAGACATAAAAGCCATCACGGCATCTCCTAGACCGAGGGCGGATCGTAAGCGACCATATAGTGGGGGCCAATCTCCCCTTGCGTTAGAGTGTGAACACGATAGTTGCTTTTATAGAGGCTTTAAAGATCTGCCTCATAAAACACGTAATTATATATATTAAAACTTCCCAAGATGACTAGTTCTTTAGATCATTGCTGTCCATGTCCCGATCGGTTAGAGTTGCGCACACAAGTGACTGTCCTTGGATTCCGAATGAATCTACGTCTACTTTCGTAAGTGACATGCTGTTTGAAATAGCAAGGCGTCCAGGCGTTTTCAGCAGGTTACGCCATGATATTTCGGACTATGGAGATCCGCCGTTTACCTTTATGGGTGTGCGAAACTTGACATACCTTCGTTGGGTACTCAGTAAGCGTCAAATCTCACCCTTACAGCTTTTTCAGAGACTGCATATCATGTTTGACAAGTCATCGCCTATATCCCGTAGGTCTTCAGACCGTCCGCGCTTGTGTGATAGACACTACCCTACCGAATGGCAGCGACCTTTACGGCAACGCGTCAGTCTTTGCTTAAACGGGCATGTTGTGCACTGCAATAGGTATCTAATGCATCGCGATCCGGGCGTGTGGGGCGACGACGCCGAGAATTTTCGTGCCGTTGGGGGAAGGACCAAGAATCTGTCCGGCTCAACTATTGTGGATACAGAGTGCAACTATGTTATTCTCCTATTATTCAACAAGTTCAAAAGGATTGAGCCAAGGGACAGTCAGCCGTATACCGCCGTCATGCGGGTTGGACCATCCAATAGATACACACGGGTGCAAGGTTGCCTTCATTGTAGGGTAAGAGTTTCCATTTTGACAGCTGAAACTGACCATCATTCTACTCTCATGGACCTCTTCTCAAACATTGCTGGAGCTGAAGACAAAGCTCATGTCGCATTTCGAAGTCGATCATGATCCAACACCCTTCGCTAGGGCCTTTTCCCATACGCCGATTGTGAATTTCGAAATCTTCTCACCCCAACCATCCGCTCGGTATTTAACAAGTGCCTGATTGTCGAGCACAATGTCGTTGAGATGGTTGACGCGCCAAGAGCCAGGGACGAATTTGTCGCTCGTCAGCTCGTATGCATGTCTCTCGCCAGATTCCTTTGCTGCCATGCCAAAATACTTTATGATCCACCCTGAAAAAACCTGAACAAACGAGATGAAAGCCCACCAGGCCAATCCATCGGCTTTCGAAGGGTAAGCAGTGCGAGGGGTATCCGTGGACACGAACCCCGGGGTAACATGCAGGAATGTGATGTGCTTCTGACTGTCGTTGGAGGCGAGATGATCGAACGCGAGGCTCGTGCATATGGTAGTATGATTAACGACTGCAGCAATGCCCCATTTCCTCTCCAGCCCAATGTCTTCTTCATCGATCTCCTTCTCCTTGGTACCATTGAGGACAGAGAGCACCCGCGGCTGAGAGGATTTGTGGAGGAGAGGTAACAAATTCGAGATGAGCCGCAGCCGAGAGTAATATGAAACCGCGAAGCAAGACTCGAGGCCCTCTTCTGTGTCTATTCCCTCTGTGAGCCATGCGGTAGAGACTCAGGCAGCTGATGACACTTACAGACTGCGCCCTGGAATGGCATTCCACCGGGGCTCACGCAAATCATGTCGATCTTCTCGGCGGCTCCGCGAATGAATGCGCAAGCCTTGTCAATTTCAGAGATTAGGGCAATCTGGGCCTCAACAAAGACAATGTTATTTGTAGAATTGATAGTCTCCAACTCGTTGAGCTTATCTTGGTAACGATGGGGATGGCGTCCTAGGACGTAGAAGGTCGATGAACGCAACAGGCCGACCATCTCTCTCAAGGTTGCAGCACCGATGCCCGCAGTGGCTCCAGCAAACACGCATACGAGGCCGTGATGGTCTTGTGCCGCGTAGCGTGCGTTGCTCCCGCGGATCTCGAAGATTTCCACCATAATTGCGTTGGACCAGATGTCCAGGGCAGATAGAACAAAGTTGCAAGGTCAGTGCTGGATGCTAGAACGTTGGTGGTTTGCTGCCTATAAGGTGTGGGCCTACCGTTTACGGCACGGCTCGCTTTCTAGTCACATGCACCATTTATTGCACAGGTGATTGCGGCGGAGTTATGTGACTGATAAGCGACCGTGCCTCAAAGATAGTGTACCACGACCGAAACACGGCAGTTGCATGCAACATGATGCTGTCTACTACCTGCCCTTGTGTGTTGGGTTGGGAGCCCATCAAACTTGAGCACGGGCAGCAACAGATGCACCTACCTCAGGCCTGGTGAAAGAGATGGTTGAGCTCTATCCGAATGCCAAGGTCATTTGCACCGTCCGCGACCCAGACAGTTGGGTGAAGAGCATGGCGGGTGTATCCAGCGCTGCAACTATGTGGTTTCTACGTGGCGTCCTCTTCCCTCTCCCAGGTATGCGCCACTTCGTGGACTACATCGGAGTGCTGCGCAACCAGTGGGTTCATCTATATAGAGAGCGTGACCCCCCAACAAGGCAAACGTACGATCGGCATGTGGCGTGGCTGAAGGAGATCGTGCCTGAGGAGCGACTTCTGTTATTCGACGTCAAAGAGGGATGGAGTCCACTATGTAAAGCGCTCGACAAGCCCGAACCCGAGGGTATTCCCTTTCCCAGAATCAACGACGGGGAGGCCATAGACAAATTCGCTAAGAAGATGGTCAAGCGCGGACTATTACGGTGGCTGTTCGTGCTCGTGACGCTCGGCCTCGCCCTCATCCCAGTAATGGTGGTCAGGGGTTAGGTCCAGCCCCGACTTGAGTAGCCAGATTATAATTACATAAGGAATATCAACTAATACTACCTACTATATTATATCTTATAGTAGCTATATTTTATTCTAAAAAGTCTATAGTAGATTCTTCTTATTAATCTAAGTTAATTCTAGGTCTTTATACCTCTATAGCTACTATAGTATAGTATATATTAATACTATAAGTTTTACCTATAGTTTAGAAGTAGCCTTTCTTTATTAGGAAAACTTCTACCTTCTTTTAACTTAATTAGAAGAACTTCTATCTTCTCTATTTAGTTAGCCTTTATCTTAACCTAATTAAGAAAACTTCTATATCTACTCTATATAGTTAGTACTAATTAAAACTAAGGTAGAATTTTATTAACTATAACTATAATAGATCTTCTAGTTTTAAGCCTAATAACTATATAATATATATATTACTAGTATAATATCTCTTATTAGTTAGTCTACTATAATATACTATATAATATAGTCTAGTATAGCTACTATATTAAATAACTTATAGTATAATTAGAATTTTATAATCTACTATACCCCTAATAGTTAAATAGTACTATTAGTATAGTAGTATAATTACACACTAAAAGGTTATTAGGTAGAGATTCTAAATTATATTACTATTTTAGGTTCTATTTTTACTATATTAATTCTTATTATTCTTTTTCTACTCTTAATAAACCCCTAAAAGCTTATTAGCCTCTTATTCTACTACTCTACTCTACGTAATTTTCTATTAGAATAGATATTTACTTTACCTATATTAGGGGTCTAATAGGCCTTTACCCTACTCGGCCTATGGCCTTATAACTAAGAAATATCTATATAGAAGTATATAACTAGCTTAGGAGACCTCTTCTCCCTCTCTAATAAATTTACTTATATTTCTAAACTTACTCTACCCACCCAGCTAGGTAACTCTTAATAGTAAATTTATTTAAAATAATATACTTATAGCTTCTTAGGACCCCTCTTCTACTTTCTAAGGTTAAATTAGAAGCCTCTAAGGAGGATAAAGTAAGCCTTCTAATAAAGTTATATAATATATATATAATAGAAGGGCTATAAAATACCTTAAATAGAGAAGCTATAGCTATAGTAGCTACCTAGACTTATAAGCTTAGGTAAAGGGGTATACTAAAAGAATATATAGAAACTATTTTAGTTTAAGAACTAGTATAAATAAACTATAACTAGAAAGATATAAAAGCTCTCTTTAAGAGAGTATAAGAATACCTTCTAGAGTAGCTAAGCCCTACTCTAATAATAGAACTAGCTCTCTTCTTAGAACTAACTATATCTACTAATAGAGTACTTATTTTAGTAATAGTATAAATTATATTTCTTAAAGCAGAACTATAGCAGAGCTAAGAGACTAATTAGAATTCTTTAGAGAAAGTATACTCTACCTAAACTTAAAGGCTATATATTCTTAACTTAGCTCTCTTTAATAGTAATAGAAAGAACTAGAAGTAATAGAAATTTTAAATAAAATATAAGATTTTTAAGAATAGAGAGGTCCTAAGAGCTATCTTAGAATATATTATAAGCTATCTAGAAGGGAAAGGGGCCTTAATAGCACTATCTCTCTTAGGTTATAGCCTAAATACTATAGAAGAAGATCTATAGATATTTCTTATAATAAACTTTAGTAATAGGCTAGAAGAGAAATAAGCTAGAAACTAATTATTTATAATAGCCTAATATAGAAACTAGTTATTAATAGACTTTAATATAGAATTTATATAGCTAGCCTTAAAAGTAAGAAAAATTTATAATAACAGCCTACTTAAGAGCTTATACTACTAGGTAGTATAAAAAAATCTCTAAAATAGGCTAGTAATAATAAAAATATCTCTAGAATAAACTATTATATAACTAATAAACTAAGTAGCTAAAGTAGAGAAAAATATATACTAGAATAGACTAGTAGTATAACCCTACTTAGAAAGGCCTAGTTAGAGGTCTAAAGAAAAAATAAACTAGAAATCTACTAAAGTAAACCTAGTTAGAACTCTAGCTAAGGGGTTCTAATTAGACTAATACTAAAGGGCTATATAGGTCTCTATAGTAGAGCTTAAGAAAAGGTATAAAAAAGGTATCTATTTCTACTATAGATAGAAAGAATACCTTACTAGAAAATATAAATATCTACTTATATAGTATTTAGCCTCTACTTAGCCTATATATATAGAATAGCCTTAAAAGGAAACTTAGATAGATACTAACTTTAACCTATTAGAAAACTAATCTCTTCTAGCTAAAGTTACTGCTAAAAGAGAGACTCTAGAGGTAGAAAAAGAATACTATAAAATAAGTATAATAACTTCTAAAAGCTATAGCTAGATTTAACTCTAATTACTATATACTTCTTAGTTAATAATATTTATTTTATCTTAATAATACTTAATATAGGGTACCTTATCTTTAGTATAGTATTAGATAAATTTACCTATTTTATCTACTTAGAGTATATAAAACTCCCCTATAAAAAGAAAATTACTAGAGTAGAAGAAGTAACTAGCTATATATTAGAGACTACTTAGCTTAAATTAGATATAGAGGGGTATACTAAGGTAGTGTAGATTTATATTATAAAAGAAGATAAGAAATATAATCTAATTTTAGAGAATTTATAGCTACTTAGAAATAATATAAGCCTAGCTTCTATAAAAAAGTTAATCTTTATAAAATTTTTAGGGGTATAGGTCTAAGATAAGCTTAGATAGCTACCTTACTTAATTTAGAAGGTCTTTATAAAAGCCTTAGCTACTCTTAATAAAAGAAATTACTATCTAAAGAATAGGCTAAGAATTTTTACTACCTCTTTAAAGAATATTTAGAAAGTACTAATACCTAAGCTAAAGATAGACTCTAGAAAATTACTATTAGAATACTTAGCTAACTAATAAGAGATATTTAGCTAGAAGATAACTAATAAACTACTACTATTCTAAAGTTTTAGAGTAGACTATACTATAAAACTAAAGTAGAAAGGTAAATAAATTCTAGATATTCTATTTAGACCTCTATATAAAATATCTAGAGGGGAACTACTTATTTTCTAGAAAGAACTTACTAAGTACCTAAATAAGAAATTTATCTAGGTTAGTAAGTTAAGTACTATAGCCTTAGTTCTATTTACTAAAAAACTAGGTAGTAGACTAAGGTTCTATATAGACTACTAAGCCCTAAATACTCTTATAAAGAAGAATAGATACTCTTTACCTCTTATTAAAGAAACTCTATAACTTTTAGCTAAGAGTAAATAGTTTACTAAACTTAATATAATATAGGCCTTCTATAAACTATATATTATAAAAGGGGATAAATAGAAGATAGTCTTTTATACTAGATTTAGACTTTATAAATAGCTAGTAGTTCTCTTTAGACTTACTAACACTTCTAGTACTTTCTAATAATATATTAACTAAGTTTTAAAAGAGTATCTAGACGACTTCTACTCTACTTATATTAATAATATACTTATATTTTCTAGTAGGTTCTAAAGAGACTATAAATAGAAGGTTTAGACTATAGTAACTAAACTAGAAGTAGCTAGCTTACTTCTAAATATTAATAAATATAAATTTAGTATATAATACACTAAGTACTTAGAATTTATTATTAAAGCTAAAAAAAAATTTAGTATAGACCTAGAAAAAGTAAGGGCTATCTAAGAATAAAAGGCCCCTAGCTTTATAAAGAAAGTATATAGTTTTATAGAGTTTATAAACTTTTATAGAATATTTATTAAGAACTTCTCTAGTATTATTTCCCCTCTAATAAAGTTAACTAGGAAGGGGGCTAAGTTTCTTTAAAGATAGAAGTAATAATAAGCTTTCTAGTTTCTAAAAAATACTTTCTATACTAAACTAATATTAGCCTACTTTAACCTAACACTAGAAATAGTACTAGAGGCTAATACTTTAGAGTAGACTATAAAAGAATACCTATTTTAGTATAGAAAGAATAAACTTCTCTAGCTAGTATTATATTTCTCTATAAAATATACACCGGCTAAGTATAATTATATAGTTTATAATAAGAAGATACTAGCCATTATTAAGTATATTAAATAATAGAAGTAGAAATTAAAGTCTATAGGCCTAGTAAAGGTGTATATAGACTATAAAAATCTTATCTACTTTATATAGAATAGAAAACTAGATAAGTACTATATTTAGTAGGTAGATATTCTAAGTTAGGTTAATCTAATATTTATATATTATCTAGGGGCTATAAATAGTAGGGCGGACGCCCTTTTCTATTAGAAATAAGATATACCTAAAGATAGTAATAATAACTAGCTTTAGTTTAGGACTCTATAGCTACTTTTAAGTAGGTATACCTTAGATAATATAACTTACTTATAAACTAAACCTATAGATATAGATACTACTACTTATACCCTTCTAATATAAGAAGCTTCTAATAACCTAGACCTACTCTAGAAAGAAGAAGAAAAGAGAGATAATATTCTCTAAAGGGTAAAAGCTACTATAGTAGAAGGTAACTAAATATTTCTACCTAATTTATAGCTTAAGGTTACTATTAGTAAATACTTAATTAATAATAAAGAATACCTATGCTTTAGAAGGTAGAAATAGGTCTCTAACTTAGAACTCTTAAGAATAAAATTAATAGAGTTAGCCTACTTATCCTCTAGGGCTACCTACTTAAGAAGGAAAGTTATATATAATATTCTAGTAAAAGACTACTTCTTTCCTAATATATTAGAAATAATTAAATAATATATCTATAACTATAATATTTATAGTAGATTAAAATTATAAAGAGAATTAAAATAGAATTTACTAAAACTTCTTCTACTTCTTCTCTAGGTATAAAAGAAGGTCTCTATAGACTTTATAATAGACCTACTAAACTCTAGTAGGAATAAATATATTATAGTAGTAGTTAATTACTTAAAAAAGAATATAGTTATAGTAGTGCTACCTATACTAAATATTTCTACTATAGTTAGAATATACTTATACTTTATAGTAGCTAAATATTAGCTACCTAATATAATAGTCTCTAATAGGGGATTCTAGTTTATTAGTAACTTTTAGAAACACCTTTATAAATAACTAAGTATTAACTAGAGACTATTAACCTCTAAGTATCTCTAAATAGATAGTTAAATAAAATATATAAATACTATTATAGAAGACTACCTATAAACCTATATTAACTAGACCTAAGATAACTAGTCTAAATGGCTACTAGCTATCTAAATTATAATTAAAGAATAAAATACTATTTCTATAGGGGTTAGCCTATTTTTTCTAAGCTATAGGTACTATATAGATTTAATATAGCTAAAAGGTAAGAATAGGGCTTTAGAGCTATACTACTACTATAGCCCTCCCCTAAAAAGTAGTAGATACTCTACTAGAAAAGTTTAAAATAATATTTACCTATATATAAGCTAAGTTAGTAAAGGCTTAGAAGTCTTAAAAATACTTAGCTAATTAGTATAGAAAAAATACCTCTATTCTCTACCTAGAAGATCTAGTATAGTTATAATACTAAAACTACCTCTCTAATAATTAGCCTAATAAAAAGCTAGACTAGAAGAATATAAAATTCTCTATAAAATATATTATTAGCTTCTATATAGTAGAACTAAATACCTCTAAAGAAGTTTACCTAGTATTTTATATAGATAGATTATAACTAGTCCCTAATAATTCTCTTCTATTCTAGAAATAGAAGAATAGCTAGCTAAATATAGTTTTTATAGAAGGTAAGTAAGAATAGGTAGTTTAAAAGATTATTAGGGAAAAAAGAATTTAAATAGGGTATAGTAAGCTATGCCTATTATATAAAGTTAAATAAATAGGCTACTTTATCCTAATATAGAAGCCTACTACTAACCTAGCCATAAATAAAGCCCTAGATAAATAGAAAAACTATACTAGGCCCTACTAGAACTAGTAAGAAAACCTCTTTTTAGAATTCTTTTAGAGATAGTACTTCTCCTAGAGAAATAATATATTAAAGGGGGAGTTAAAGGGAAGAAAAGTAGTATAAAAAGTATAGAGAAATAACTCTAAAGAAAATAAGCTATAAATTTATAGACTACTAAAGTAAATCTAACCTCTATAGAGAGAAGAACTATTACTCTAACTAGAGAATTAAAATATAGAAAGAAGAAGCCCTCTAAAGTAGAGCTCTAGAATTAGGTTTTAATCTAAACTAGAAAAAAGATACTAAAAAAACCTTTATTACTAACTAGTATAATTTATATCTACCTTAAAAAAGTTTCTACTATTTAATAAGAATTTCTCCTCTAGCTCTAAGTTATAGATAGATATAATACTAGAATTAGTAGTTTTATCTAAGTTAGTATTCTTACTAAATATAAGAGAGATATAGGTAGGTAAATAAAAAACTTTAATAAGAGTGCTATTTAGAGCCTATATTAGTATAGAAGTAGAGCTAGGTATAAGTTAACTTTATTACTAATAAGTTTAAAGAAGTAAAAGTAGTTTAGACCTCTACTATAGTAAAATAAACTAGAGTACTATAGTAGATCTCTAGGCTATTAGTAAAAAAAATACTAAAACTAACTAGAAAGAGATAGGACTTATAGACTTAGTAGTAGTAGTAGATAGATAAAAAGTAGGTATAGAAGTAAAACTATATATAAAAGTAATAGGTATAGTACTTACTAAAGCTAAAGAAGAAGTAATAGACTTCTTTACTAAAATATACTTTATACTAAACTAACTATAGATAGAATTACTATTAGGGGGAGCCTTAAAAATAATAAAAGAAGCTATAGAGGTAGAAGTAGTTTTAAAAGTAGACTTAGAAGTAGTCTTAGAAGTAGTAGTAGCTAGGTAAGTAGAAACCTATATAATAGAAAAACTCTTTATAACTATAGGCTTAGAAATAGCTATATAATTCTACCTAGCTATACTAAGGCTACTATAGAAGGCTTATCTAGAATTACTATTAAAAGCTATAGTAGAAGCCTTAGAAAGAATTTCTAGCTTAAAGAACTAGGTATATATCTCTAGGGGTACTTTCTACTTAAAAGAATAATAAAGGTAATAAGGGGCTACTCTAGAGAAAGTTAAGTAAGGTAATATAATTATATTATAGAGATCTAATAGGTATTAATTAATAGAAGATAGGGCTAAAATTATATAATTTACTAACTATTAGAGAAAATTATACTACTCTATTACTAGCCTCTCTAGGGTTTTAGTAGTAACTAGACTAAAGAGCTTTATAGTAGAAATTATAAGTAAAGCTTTATACTTATTTTTAGACTACTTAACTAATAAGAGATAAACCTTACTAAACTTCTTCTCTAGTAACTCTATATTACTCTATATATAGAAGAGAATTAATATAGAAGCTTTACTAGTACTAGACTATTAAGTATAGATAAATAATTAAGTAAGAGAAGTAAGAAGCTAAAAATAGGCCTTTTTAAAATAGTATAGAGTAAGCTAAACTAGTTAATATAAAATAATAGTAGTAGTAGAATAACTTATAAGGCTTATATAAGGGTAATACTAAGTAGAGTATTTTATATACATAGTATTTTTAGTATTCTAGAGAATATAAATAAAACCATGCTTAGTATATTAAAAATAAATAGTATTAAATTAATAAACTAGGACTATAGTAGACTTATTACTAAGCTAGTTAAGAATATTTAAGAAAAGCCTATAGCTCTTAAGAATCTAGTAGTAGAATTAGCTTTTAAAAGCTACTAATACTAGAATAGGAACTTATATTAAAGGTACTTTTAATAATAGTATTAGTAAACTACTTAGTTTAGAGATACTTACTCTTTTAATAAGTAGCCTCTAAATTATAAGCAGCTATAGATTATTAGCCCTATTTATTAGAAAACTTATTAATACCTTACTTAGAGCCCTTAGCTATAAGGGACTCTAAGTATTTATACTTACTAGTTATAGTTTAAAATTGGCGCCCTATTATTAGAAAGAGACTAGATATAGGTTAGAATATAATAGAAAAGGTAATTTTAGAGATATAGATAAAGTATCTACTAGAGCTATATATAACTATAAAGACTAGGCTAGTAGAAGAGTCTAAGTAAGTATATATATTATTATAGGTATTAGATATATAGGAATAAAAGCTATTAGAGATATCTAAAGATAATTAACTAGAAAGAGATATAAGAAGTAAAAGTAAAAGCTTAAAAAAACTTTATATATACTCTAGGGAAAAGTAGGGCTATATAGTATATAAATAGTAGATATAAATACTCTCTTACTAAGTAAAAAAAAGATAAAAGACTAGAGTAAATAAAAGAGCCCTACTAATGCCCTAACTAGTTTTACTAATATAATATAAGGCCTAGTTAACACTATAAGGACCTATATAAGAACGTAATTATATTCTAATAGATAAATATATAAGGCGCCTTAGAGAAAGAAGAGAGGTAATATTAAAAATTTAATAGACCTTTACTCTACTTAGCTTATAGCCTTATAACTAAGAAATATCTATATAAAAGTATATAATTAGCTTAGAAGACCTCTTCTCTTTCTCTAATAAATTTACTTATATTTTTAAACTTACTCCGCCCACCCGGCCAGGTAACCCCTAATAACCTAATATACTCTACTATATATCTTCTTACCTTTATAAGTATTAGTTTCTTTATACTTAGCACTAGTTTCTATAGCCTTCTTAGATACCCTTTTACCCCTTAAGAATAAAAGTAAATTAGACTTTTACTCTACTTAGTAATATAAATAGAACTAAAAGCTATTATTAGCTATATCTTCTCTTTTTACCTATATAATACTATTAAATATAGCCCTATTATTTATATATACTTTATTCTTAATAGCTTTTCTTTCCTTTTTTATATAATTCTCTCTATTCTTTATTATCTTTCTATCTAAACCTATTCTCTAATATCTTTTTAATATCTTTAAAGATACTATATATTAATTTTACTTCTAGTAGTACTACTATAGAAGTAGTAGACTTTAATAGTAGTAGTAGACCTCCTTACTAAGGTAGTAATAAGAAGAAAAACTTCTAAAATTATAATTACTTTCTAGCTATCTTTTTCTAGTTTATATTTAATAGCCTAATATAGTTTTTTATTTAAAGTAGAGTTCTCCCTTACTTTTTAATACCCTCTTACTAATATACTCTAGTTACTATCTACCTAAAGTTAAAATTAACCTATAATTTTATCTATATTATACTTAAAAATCTATACTAGCTACTTTATTATAGTAGCTTCTTTAAAGTCTAGATTTAGGTTTTTACTAGTAGTAGTAAGAATATAAGTATAGCCCCTATAGTAGAGAATAATATATATATTTTTAAAGGTACTTTTTTCTAGTTTCTATATTATAGCTTAGAAGCCTCTTAGTAGATAACTTTAGTAGCCTAATAAGCTTATTACTAGAACTAGCTAAAGAAACTCTCTAATACTAAAGGCCTATATTCTACCTATCTTTCTTTACTATTTACTATAGTAGTTACTAGGTATTATAATTTTAGATATAATATCCCTATTAATACTAATAATAGTACTTATAATAAGTACTATAGCTATAGTAGATTCTATTTCTAAGTTATTAATAACTCTAACTCTCTACTTTTTTATAGTCTTTATATTATTTACTTTATATATAATTATACCTTCTACTTCTTTACTACTAGTAAGACCTAATACTCTCTTACTATTTTTTACTTACTAATTTTTAAGTAAATTACTAACTAAGCTCTTCTTAACTAGCCTTAATATCTTTTTAGTTACTTACTTAGTTACTTTCTACTCTTACTTCTCTTTTTACTAATCTCTTATTTAGTAGTAACTCTCTTTTTAGTAGAAATTCTATTTAGAGTTTCTTAGCTAATTTCTTTTAGACTACTATTAAGAGTCTCTACTTTTTAGCTCTTAACTAGTATATATATATAGTACTCTTTTTTTATAGTAGTACTATTTTCTTTTCTAAACTTAATAGAGATAATAACTCTAATTTTCTATTTAAAGAAAAGTTACCTAGTACCTATTTTATAGCTAGTATTTCTTAGATTAGCCCTTTTATTTTACTAGCTATAACCTACTCTTCTCTTAGGCTAGATACTAGCCTTTTAGTCTACTTATAGTTACTTAGATAGAAAAGCCTATATAATCTATTTATAGGTATCTACTATTCTCTACTCTTAGTAGCTAGCTTTAAAATAACTATAATTTCTTCTTTTATAACTACTAAGCTTTTAGAAGCTTTTTACTATACTATAATCTTTAGTAACCTTAACTTTACTACTTAGACTACTTTTTAGTCTCTAGCTATAGTAGTTTATAATTATTTTAACTAATAAGGTTAGATAAACTATAATTATAGTTATAGTAGTTATAAATATAGTAGTAATAACTTTTAAAATTCTTCTTTCTAGGCTCTTCTTTAACTCTTTTCTTTTATTTTTCTTTTTTATTTAGAATTACTATTAGTAATTTTATCTAAGACTCTTTTAGAGCCTATCCTCTTCTTTTTTTTTTTTATATATTTTATCTAGATAATTTATATCTTACTTACTACTTTAGAAACTTTTTATATATATATTAAATATTTATATAACTTTTAGCCCTTAGCTATTTTACCTTTATCTCCTACCTAATATACTTAGGTTTTTACTATATTTTTATAAAGTCTTAACTATTTTACTTTTTTTATAGCTAAGAGAGCTATAGCTTCTATTCTTATTAGATACTTTATTTTTATTAGTAACTACTCTACTTTTTCTTTTATATATTAACCTCTACTACCTATTTAACTATTTAATACTATATATTACTAGTCTTTATAACTAATTCTTTCTTAGCCTCTAGCTCTACTATTAGAGATAACTCTTTTACTTACTATATTTTAAGAGCTACCTCTCTACCTTTAACTTTCTTTTTTTTTATTTTTTAGCTTTAGTAGCTTCTATTTTTTCTACTTTTCTCTATCTATTCTTTATTAGTTCTTATTCTATCCCTATCTTTTTTCTATCTACTACTAATTATCTTTTCTTATAAAGACTTTACTCTTTATTAACTTTACTCTAGATAGTACTACTACTAGTAGTACTAGTAGTAATAATAATAATTATAGTAGTAGTAAAGGCTTTACTAATCTACTCTATATTCTAAATAGTTTAGAGTTAATATAGTTACTACTATAAATACCCTTTTTAAAAAGTATAAGTTTTTTCTTTTTTTCTACTCTTCTTCTTTTAGATATATCTAATTTACTCTTAAACTAACTTATACTTTTAATTTAAACTCTTATTTATCTTTTTACTTCTATTAGTACTATATAATATATTCTCTAGATTCTTTAAAAGCTTTATAATACTAGCTTATACTTTACTAGTAACTTTAGTCCTTTTACTAAGAGTTTTAATACCTTTTCTATTAAGAAAAAACTTTCTAATAATAAGATTCTTATTTATAACTAGAGTAGACTAATACTACTTTTCTATTAGTTTTTCTATAAGCTAGCTACTTAAGCTATAGCTAAAACTTAGACTAATTAAAATAAGTATTTTACTAACTATATAAAGAATATATACTTAAAAATCTACTACTAATATTTTACTAGCTTTTTCTATACTACTTAGGGTTAGGGTTAGGGTTAGGGTTAGGGTTAGGGTTAGGGTTAGGGTTAGGGTTAGGGTTAGGGTTAGGGTTAGGGTTAGGGTTAGGGTTAGGGTTAGGG